>JAPCWY010000001.1:43185000-44615000 GCA_028455895.1 Rhodomyrtus tomentosa | reverse complement strand
CTGGTAACAACCCAGCAGATATGTTCTCAAACAGCGGCGATGAGACTTCAGTCTCAATGATACCAATGCATAAAAGGTTACTAGACCTCACAAAAGCTCGAATTTCAGGTTGTTTAAGGGGGTTAACGAGTCCTCGAATGTTCCAAATACCAATAAACATATAAACAAAAAAGGGGGATAGAGAATTACCGCTTCGTTTGCCACCCCGGTTCTTTTTCTTCGGGTTGGCTAACTTTGCCGTGGAGGGGCTACTATCCGAGATTGTGACTGGTTCCAAGTCCCCATGCAACTGAAAAGGAGTGGAAGCTTCGGGCTTGTCAGCTAAGGGCTGAGCTCCCAGTTGTGAGGCCAATCTCCCCTGATCGTTTGGCGAGGCAGGGGAGGGGGAATTGTCATCCAGATCACTGCCAACGTTGTTGGCCGTGTCCCTAAGAGAATCCTCCGAATCCGATGAGGCTACAGACGTGGCCCGAGAAGTAGAGAGAGGGGGCCGATCCTTCAACGGATTCTGTTCAGCACGAAGTAGGGGCTGTTCTGCTTCTACAACCACTGCGACGCCAGAATCCTGCACAACTGAGATCGCCTTAGGAAGGGGCCTATCCGTAGACATTGCTTTTCTGGTAGTAACATTTTTCCATGGACCATCATCCGGCTGGGAATGCTCAGATCCGTCATTGGCACTGAGTTTGAGGGCCCCTCTTTCACCGTGTGAACCGCAACTGGGGGATTACATTTGTGGCCGAAGGTACCACATAGCGTACAAGAAACCGGCATCCTCTCATACTCCACTTTGTTCACTCGGGTCTCGTCATTAAGAAGGACATCAATCGAATCCGTAAGCAGTTGGGTAGCCTTGATCTCTATGCACACCCGAGCATAAGATATCATCCGTAACTTCTCAGTTTGCGTATCAACATATAACGGTTTGCCAATTGCGCTAGCAATCGCACTAATTCTGGATGCTGACCACCAACCATGCGGAATTGATCTTAGCCTAACCCATATGGGCAAGGACTCATGTTGACCCTTCTTGAGCTCTAAGGTCTGGTGCCATTGTTGTAGAATCACGGGCATCCTAAGGATAGTGACTGGTCCCCATCAAAGATTTTTCCACGAAACACTTCATTCGGGATGTGAAAAAAGAAGAAGCCATCCTCGTTTGCCATGATGTCAGCAACATATGCCCCCCATACATTCCGAATACCATTCTCAGTCAATCTAAATGGCAATTTCTTCCCAACAAAATACCCGACAATGCATTCTTTCCACTTAGGATCGGCGTCCTCAAGAAAATTCTCACAAAGTTTAACAACCGGCTTCCCATCAATCTTAGAAGGCGAGATATAGGTTAAGGCATACCCTTTCTCGACCGAATTAGCGATGGCTGCCCACGAACGCTGAGCATGAGGTTGCATCTGGGGGAGTGGCTTAAAAGCAGCTGCACCCCCGCTGCGGCTCCTTCTTCCTGGCCGAGTGAGCTGGTCTCGAGCCTGAGGAGGTCCGACATGGCTTACACCACCCTGCTGGACAGCAGCAACATCAGAAGCGTGAGAGTCAGCCGCTGCTTCAAGCCGTCGCGGGTCATCCTCCTCGAGTCCAAGATTTTTTTTGGCCACCGCACGACCCCTGCTCCGGCTTCGTCTACTAGGGCGCAGGTTGGGTTCTTCGTGGGTCCCTGGAAGAGGCAGTCCAGCTACCTTAGAAAGAGCCGGGGCTTCGTCTACTAGGGCGCAGCTTTGGTTCTTCGTGGGTCGCCGGAAGAGGCAGTCCGGCTACCTTAGAAAGAGCCGGGGTTTGATTTCCAGCAAGGTTTTTCTGCACAACCGAATGGGATGCAGCTCTGGCGGAAACATTCCGGAGCTCAGGGAGATGCCTGGGCGGCGCCTCAACCTATTTAGTCTTCCCCCTAATCACTGTATGCTTCAGCAAGGGAGGCTCCATAGCAGGAGCAGACGCATCAGCCATGGGAGGAGAAAAACCAACCTACGCAAGATTTGCCATACAGCCAACGGGAGGGCTCACCTCGAAGATCCGGACGGTGAAGCTCCAGAAGGGGCTTGGGCGACCTCCAACACAAAATTTCAGTCCAATCTAATGGACGAACTGAGCGGAATCTACCGAAGCAGCAGCGAAAAATAAGAAAACGTGAGCAGAAAAACCAGCCGAGCAAGATCTGCAATGTAGCCCATAGGAGATCTCCTTTGGAGGATTCGAACGATGAGAACGAAAAAGGGGCCAGGCGACCTCCACAACCAATTTCAGCGAAATCCAACGGTCCAGTCCGCCGGAAAGTGGAAAAAACTTGCCGGTGAACAGTACCTGCGGTCTGCAAAGAGAGAGCCTCCTTTACTATTAAATGCATTTTTTAAGATGTTGCAGTTTGTTTGTAAAATGAACAAAAACTGCATTTACTTTATCCCACATAGAATGAAAGAGAAAATGTGAAACAATTTATTAGTTAGTTAAAAGGCCATAAAAATTTTATAAAATTGAGAAATGAGCAAGTGAGTTACATTTCACTGTACCTGCTTGTGCGGTTGTGGTTCGAAATTAATACTTTTCAACAGTTACTTTTTCCTTTAAAAAAAAAACAGTTACTTTTTTCAAAATTTTAATAATAAATTAATTGTTAAGCCATAATGAGTTTTTTTTTTAAATTTCGAATTTTGTATTAATTTCTTAGGACCTTTGAATAATTGTTTTGGACAATGAAAAGTTGCACTTTTTTAAATGTGACAGTTTCTGAACATTGAACAGCTGTGTTCGAATAAATCGTTTTTCTAACAACGATGGATTGTGCCGAATAAACTATTTTCGGATACGAGGAGTAGTGTTACTTTCTCATTTACAAACAACAATTCTATTCAATTTTGTTTTCTAAATAAACACAGCATTTGTCTCTAATTTTTTTTATTTTTTTGAGAGATTCTGAAAATATCATGATTGCTATTTGTTATTCTGAACAAGATTTTGTTTTCTAAATAAACACAGCATGCGGGGACAGAGATGCCGAGGGAACCCCGCCTACAACCGCCACCTCCACTTCATTTTGTGTTTTTTTTTTGGATAGTCGTGTTACTGACCGTGAGATATTGAATAAATCTGTACGGACAAAAGGAAAACTTAGGAATTGATGCTTTTTGGTGCAGAGGCTTGAACTAGATCACCCTTTTATTCTATGTATATAAATTGCCGAATGCGTAGCGCGAGATAGAAATCCAATACCTTTATTTGAAAATATCGTCAAGAATAAATCCAACTCCGAGTTTATAAACATATTTAATTTAATCCACCTTCACTTAAAAGTTTAAATTAATTAATTATGAGTTAATTAGAATATTTAACTGCTCAATATCATATTGATTTTTTGATGTGAGAATTTTCTAACACAACTCGCACGTGCATTCTAACATTAAATTTTGTTTTCACTGTGGTTTGAACAATGTGGAAATGGCTTCATATAATCTCGACAAGGGATGTCAAATTTGTTTTTTCCCAAATAGCTGGAGCGGGTTTTGAGAGGTTGTCAAATCTTTCTTGCTAGATCTTATTTTGGTCCCAATTATGGGCAGCCAAGCCCTTGCACATCAAAATACAGCCGAAGCACTTAATTTACTTTGCCATCGATGATGCTCGATTCCTACTTACACGGCGAAGTTGTCATGCGCCCTTTATTATTCATCAGTACAAGCTTATCACTCCATGTACACTGTCCCGAGCACCGCCCTTCCCTCGGCGTTTAAGTTCGAAGCTGATGTCGTCCGCTACGTTCCGCGCATCGGCGGAGATGCCGAACAGACCTCGTTGAGAGAAGCCGATGCAGTACAAGCCATTTTCTCCTTTCCATTGGTGCCGGACCTTGGTCATACCGTCATCGTTGAAAAGGTCATCTCCACCCT
The DNA here is from genome assembly GCA_028455895.1 of Rhodomyrtus tomentosa. Taxonomy (NCBI): domain Eukaryota; kingdom Viridiplantae; phylum Streptophyta; class Magnoliopsida; order Myrtales; family Myrtaceae; genus Rhodomyrtus; species Rhodomyrtus tomentosa. Next base: position 44,611,101 of record JAPCWY010000001.1, on the reverse strand, counting down.
AATCGAGTCACCATAAATAATAAGATGAACGAGGAAAAGTTGCCAATTGATTTTATTTTTTTCTTCTAACAGATAACGCAGTCGTTAGTAAGTGACTTAAGGGAAAGAACATAAGATAAATGGAATTTACCTGGAGCCATTTCCGCACGTTGCTTTTGTAGCCAGTGGCAAAGATTATGGACTCAAATCGACTCGTTGTGTCATTTACAAACGTGACCAGCTTCCCTTTAATGCTTTTGATGGGGGGCAAAACCTACATCAGTTGCTTTTATTGTAACTCGAGAAGGTTTGACGTACTTTTGACTAAGGTTTCAAATTCTATCTCGAAGAGGAACAAAAAACAACCGATAATTACTTATTCTACCTTGATTTCTCCGTTCTTGATCCTATTCATCGCCCCGACGTCGATGGTGGGGGATCGTCCGGTCGCTGCTTTCAGATGGAACGGACCAATTTTCGGCCTCCGAAGGCCGTACTTGGAGAAGTCGCCATAAATCAGCTTGCTAAGTAGCACCATCAAGATGTCGACGATTCGGAACGGAAGAAATTGTAACAAAACCATGCCAAGAAAAATCATTTCCTTGGTGACGACTTGTATCTGCAAATACTCTACTTGTGATTATTTGAATATATGGAAATTTACTGCTGATGATGTCAAAATAATTCGCTAATTCTATCACATTCTTTTCGCATGCATGTAATTGGATAAAGCTTATGATTAAGTGTCTTAGAAAAGATTAAAATTCTCTAATTTCAATCCCCTGCTAAAGTAGGAAATAGGCATACGGGACTTCGAGCAACAATGGAAGTGTTGGCGCCATAGCTCCACAAGTCATATCCAATCTCCATGCCTGAGTTCCCACAGCCCACCACCAACACGTTTTTCCCTCCGAATTCCCTCCCATTCCGGTACTCGCGCGAGTGCATCACCTTCGCGTCGAAGCTCTCCAAGCCGTCAACCTCCGGCATGGCGCCCTCGCTGTTCTCCCCACTCGCCACCACCAAGAACTCCGCCACGTAGACCTCATGCTCGCCCAAGTCAGTGCTCCATGCCAGGATCCGCCACCTGCCAATGCGGTTGTCGTACGACGCGCTCTCCACGGACCGTCGGTAATACGGCTTTATGCCGAAATGCGACTTGTAGCTGTCGAGGTAGTCTATGAATTGGTCCCTGGGGACGAAGGTGGGCGAATTGGAGGGGAAGGGCATGTGGGGGAGCTCACAGAATTGCTTGGCTAGGTGGAGCTTCAATCGATCGTAGGACCTCTTTCTCCAAAGAGGGCAGGAGCAATCCTCTCGCTCGAGGACTATGTTGGCCACGCCTTGGCGATTCAAGCACGCCGCCGCCGCTAGGCCTGAAGGGCCCGCGCCGACAATGGCCACCACAACCTCTTTCTCGTTGGCCTTGTCCATGGATGATTTGGTTCTCTTTGATTCAACAGTGTCTTTCATGTGGCTTTGGTAGATACAAGGTGCGTGCATTTTTATAGTAAGAGAGCATACACTCGTGTGTGAAGGTCATAAATAATTTGAGCTACTATGGAAGAAAATCTGATTTTAAATTGCCTGGTTAAAAGCTGTAAAAATGGAAATCTTACTTAAAGTAGCCATTAATACACTTCATAATCTGCAATTACATTGGATTTTTTTTTCTAATTATTGTTATTTATACATTATGTAACTATCGAGTAATCTAAAATTTGAATTTGTATTTTTTTTTTACACGTGGGAACATTCATTAACACTAGATTTTATTTCCCAAATGACATTATGTACCACATTTGGCTCTCTTAGTTTGTACGTTTTTCTCGTATTTGACTAATGTCAATCTACATCCTGCATATGGGAATACATATCCGAAATCTGTCTTTTAGAGGAACTTGTCTTAACTTCGGATTTTGTTTTTCCATAATTGGAAAAAGGAAAAACATAAGATATAGATATGGATCGACTTCCTTCCGTCAAAGTAGACCGTTCTGAACGGATATCTGGGCCTTAAATCATCATAGAGCCCACGAGGAGGTCACAAAGCCCACGAGCAGATACGCTGGTAGTGGTATCGAGACTCGAGAGCACAGCAAACCGACGCTCAGTTAAACGTGAACGTCGGCGATAAACTGAATTCGGTCTGTCACACCGACATTCATCGTGCTAATGACCGATCAATCATCAATAAAAAAATCCGTATCTTTTGCTCCGTAATTTATCTTATCAGCACTTATCTTTGTCGCACTGTACTTTTACAAGTCCTGTTTACTTTGATTTCTTCTTCCTTGTCAGGTCTCTCTTGCACACATCGCTCCTTTTATACTCAATAAGACACCTTTGAACAGGCACAGAAAGTCCTATGAAGCTTAATAAAACTCTTCAATGTAAAAATGACCATCAATAGAATTATTGTCATTAGTAATAATGGGGGCCGATATCAAAATATATATATATATATATATATATATATATATATTCAACTTTAGTATTTATGACAATTATATCCAAAACTTTTTTTTTTTGTCTAATAAAAACCTCCAACTTTTACTTTTGACTCAATTCTACCCAAAATTTTTATTTTTGTCCCAATTTTACCGATCTAGTACAAAATAAAACCTTTAATTTTAGCATATGTCCCATATTATATTCAAGACTTTTTTTTTATCTCACAAAGACTGGCGCAGCGTTCAGCAAAAGAAACAAGCAAATCTTACTTGGAGAGGAAAATCACGAATTCGATATAAAAATATATATATTATGTCTGCTCAAATATCATAAAACACCTTTTTATATGAGGTGTTAGACCTAACTCTACTAGGATTCCGGATACAAAACTCAAAATTACAATATTGCCACTAATAATAAAATTTAATCCGAAAAATACTAAAAAATTGAAAAATCCATTTAAAAGATCCTGGATTGCTGAAATACATCGCATTTCATTGCCAAAAGGTAATGAGTACTAATTAGAGTGTCGTTTCGCTTCAACCGATAGAATTTAAGCTCAATCCGATGTCAGTCGCCCAAGTCCGCCGATTCTAGTCGCACCATCTTTTCACCTTTCAATTGAATTTTCGCTGGTCCAATCACTCCAAAAACGTATTATTAATAGCTTTCGCATCATTCTCCTCCACTTGAGAATAACTCGTCATCGAGTGAAAATCAAAATCTGAATACATCGGCTCAGAGGACTCATGAAATAGTGACAATCAGCAACATTGAAGGTGTTAGATATGCCGATGCTTTGTGGAAAGTCGATAACGCATGCATTATTATTGATCTTCCTACTGACAATGAAAGGTCCGTATTTCTTCGGCTGTAATTTGCTGTAAGATCCAGCTGATAACAGTTCTTTACGAACAAAGACCGTGACTTGATCGCCTACTTCAAACACCTGCTTGCGCTTGTGTTTATCTGCCGCAACCTTGGGCTTCTGATTAGCCGCTTCCAACTTCTGCTTCACTTCCTGATATACCTCGACAATCTGCTTAGCCATATGATCCGCAGCAACACTCTTGTCCGCTTTCTTGGACAAGTAAATCAAATCCAGAGTGTGCCAATGCGCCTTTGTACAGACGACAGAAAAAGGCGACCTGTCAATCCGCATTGTTATAAGCAAACTCCGCCTGCGGTAAAGCAACATCTCACTGCTTCGGTTTATCTCAACAAAGACTTCTAATCAAGTTGCCCAAAGTTCTATTGACCGCCTCTGTTTGTCCATCAGTTTGAGGGTGGGCTATGTTGCTAAAATTCAAGGATGAGTCAAACAATTTTCACAAAGTGCGCCAAAAACGTCCCAGAAATTTGCTATCCCTATCTGAAGTAATAGAATTACGAACTCCGTGCAAACGAACTACTTCTTTGAAAAATAATTTGGCCACACTTACTGCATCAGAAGTCTTCCTACAATGAATGAAGTGTGTCATCTTGAAAAATCTGTCAATTACAACAAAAACGGAATCCACACCTCTTTGAGTTCGTGGCAAACCCAGCACAAAATCCATGGACAGATCCTCCCATATATTGTTAGGAACGGGAAAAGACATATATAAACCTGTATTCTTAGATTGCCCCTTAGCAGTTTGGCAAACATAACATTTCTGCACATGCCTGCTGACATCTTTATCCAATTGGGGCCAGTAAAATCACTCCCTAACTGCAGCAATAGTTTTGTCTCGACCCATATGTGCAGCCAATCCACCATCATGCAAATCACGAATTACCTTCTCTCGTGATGATATCCAAGAAAAGCAAAGTTGATTGCCATGTATTAGATAACCATATTTTGTCTCGACCCATATGTGCAGCCAATAAACCATCATGCAAATCACGAATTACCTACTCTCGTGATGATATCCGAGAAAGGCAAAGTTGATTAACATATATTAGATAACCATATAAAATATAGAACTCCTGCACAGGTTGATCGGCAGCACACGTATCCCAAATTTGCCCAAAATTTTCATCGCTTGCATACCACTCTTCCAGCTGCTTGAATCCCAGAATGTCCTAGCGCAATGTAATCAGCAAGCCAACTCTCCTTCTCAACGCATCTGCTACGACATTATGCACACTAGATTTGTGCTGCAATCTGAAAAGGAATTTTTGTAAAAACTGACACCAACGCGCATGCATATCTTTAATGATCCTCTTCTGACTATTTAAGTACTTCAAAGCTTCATGGTCAGAATAAAGCACAAAGTTTCAAAACCCCTACGATAGAGTAGAATTCTTTGTCATAAGTGCTCTATTTTATCTTGCATCACTGAGCTTCTCACTGAAAAAGCAAATTGGTCTGCTCTCTTGAGACAAAACATCTCCTATACCCACTCCACTGGTATCACAATCTACCTCAAACAGCTTATTAAAGTTAGGTAGAGTCAGAACAGGTGCAGTACACAACTTCTCCTTCAGAATAGCAAAACTATTCTCAGCTTCCCCTCCCCACAGAAATCTACCTTTCTTCATACACTCTGTAATCGGGCTGCGATTGTGCTAAAATTCCTAATAAATCGCCTATAAAAGGTAGTCAACTCATGAAAATTCCTAACTTCAGAAACTATCCTTGGAGTAGGCCACTCTCTGATGGCTTTCACCTTCATCTCATCCACCTTTATTTCCTCAACAGTAATAATAAATCCCAAGAATAATAGTTTATTAGTCAAAAAGCTGCACTTCTTAAGATTCTTATACAACTTACTAGTCTGCAAAACTATCAACACTTCCCTTAAATGCATCAAATGATCCTCCCCAGTCTTACTATAAATTAGGGTATCATCAAAATAAACTACGATGAATTTGCCAATAAAAGATTTCAGAACCTGATCCATAAGCCTCATGAAAGTGCTCTGAGCATTATAAAGCCCAAACGACATCACCAACCACTCGTACAGCCCCTCCTTTGTCTTGAAAACTGTCTTCCACTCATCTTCAGGCCGAATACGAATCTGATGGTAGTCATTCTTCAAATCTAGCTTCGTAAACCACTTAACTCCGTGCAGTCTATCTAGCATTCATCCAACCTAGGAATTGGAAACTTGTAGCCCACAATTATCTTATTAATGGCTTTGCTGTCCACACACATCCTCCAACTTCCATCTTTTTTAGGAGTTAACAAGGCAGGAACAGGACATAAGCTCATGCTATCTTGAATGTGCCCCTTTTTCAGCAATTCTTCCACCTTTTCTTTTAGAATCTCACTCTTCTTATGACTCATCCTGTAGTGTGGTAAATTAAGCAGACTAGAACCAGGAATTAAGTCGATATGGCGCTGAATATCACGCATAGGAGGTAACCCATTTGGGATCTCTTCAGGCATCAGCTCACTAAATTCTTGCAATAAAGGTCTAACTGCTTAAGGCTGCTCCTCCACTTGTAGTTCAGCCTCTATCTCAATCGTTTTTTTCACTACCAGCACATGAATTTCCCTAGTCTCCTTAATTTCATATTTGAATTTCTTTGTAAGAGTAAGAAAATTATTATCTGCAACTTGTTTTACTTTATTCTTCAAGGGCAACAATATATACTTCACCCCATCTTTCACCAAATTATAATGGTTGCTCCTCTCCGAATGCTGAGCATCCACATCAAATTGCCACGGCCTCTCAAACAACACGTGGCATACATCAATATTTACCACATCACAATACAACTCATCGTGATACTTACCAATGGAGAATGAAATTTTGCAACGTTCAGTTATCTGAATGCTTTCTACTCCAAATTTAATCCATCCTAACGTGTAGGGGTTATGATGTTTCTCCACAGGTATCCCCAGTTTCTTCACTGCATCCTTCCCAATGATATTTTTCATGCTCCCACTATCAATGACCACAGCAAAGATCTTCCCTAGAATAGTGCATTTGGTTCGGAATAGCTGATGGCGCTATGAATCATCCTCCCATTTTGGGGTTAACATCATCTTGCGCACCACATAGTTTATCTCTTCATCTTCCTCATCTTCAAAATCTTCTTCTTCACCATCTGGTTGGCAGCAATATCTGTCTTGTTCCTCATCTTCTCTTGCTGCCACGTTTACTGTCTTTCCCTGAGGGCATTCATTATAGTAGTGCCCAGACTGATTACATCTGTAATACTTAATCGCCACTGGTTTAGCATAAGGATTCGGGTTCACAGTTTTCTGAGATTGGGACCCCTTGTCCCTTGCCTCGTTCAGAGGGCGCTTTTCTATATCTTTATCCCCTGATTTCGCTATGCATTAAAGCGATTGTTGAAGCTTCAGTCAGATTTCGCAAAACCTCTTTTACTCCGTTCTTGCTGCATCAATTCTACCTTTCTGGCCGTGTTCTTAGCTTCAGTCAGATTCCGCAAAACCAACCTTTCTAGCCATGTTTTTACTCCAATTTTATCCCGAATGAAGGGCTTCAACCCATTGAGATATCTGGCCACCTACTGTCCCTCTGTTTTTGACAGATTATTTTGCTCTACCAATCTCATGAATTCTGTCGTATATTCATGTACAGTTCGATTGCTTTACTGGCAACGCTGGTATTGCTGGAATATGATCTGCTTATAATCAAGCAGAAGTAACTCCTGCTTCAGCGACTTTCTCATTCTATTCCAGGTTCGCACCCTCTCTTTTCCTTCTCGCTCTCTCCTATTCTGCAGTCTCTCCCACCATGCAGACGCACCCCCTTTCAATTTACATGCTACTAATCGCACCTTTTTCTCGCTAGGGGTTTCCTTATAATCGAAGAATCTATCTACATTAGCAATCCAATTCAGAAATTCTTCTATTCCCAGACTCCCATTAAAATAAGAGATATCTTCACGATCGTCATAATGTTGTTACCTTCACGATCGTCATAACGTTGTCTGCCATTTCTTCTATTGCGATAATCATAATGCCTCCTTCGAATTCCTCCATAACGATCTCTGTCTTCACAATCAGCATATCCTTCATCAGAAAACTTGTGCTCTTTTTCTTCTTCCGAACTCTCCGAGAACAAATGATTATTCTACTTGTGGACAAGAACAGGCCTATTGATAGGGTCATCGCGAGCAAGATCTACACCCGGCCTTCTGTTATTTCGCCGATTCCGGTTCACATCAACGCCAAGACCTTCAAATCGATCTGTCAATTCTTCAAATCGATGCTCGATGTGATGAAGTCTGAGATCAATTCGTTATCTATGCATTTCATTAAACGCTGCTCCAAACGTTGCAGCACTTCATCCCCAAGGATAGAGACTCCAGTCTTCTGATCATCGTCATGAAGACCACCGCCAGTCGCCATAAGCTTTGATACCACCTAACGTAGCGTTCAGCTAAAGAAACAAGCAAATCTTGCTTAGAGAGGAAAACCACGATTTAAATATCAAAAAAATATATTCTATTTGCTCAAATATCATAAAATACCTTTTATTTGAGGTGTTAGACTTAATCCTACTAGGATTCCAGATGCAAAACTCAAAATTATAATATTGCCACTAATAATAAAATTTAATCCAAAAATTACTAAAAAATTGAAAAATCCATCTAAACGATCCTGAATCGCCGAAATCCATCGCAGTTCATTGCCAAAAGACAATGAGTACTGATTAGAATGCCATTTCATTTCAACCGATAGAATTTAAGCTCAATCCGATGTCATCGCCCGAGTCCGCCAGTTCTAGTCACACCATCTTTTCACCTTCCGATTGAATTTTTGCCAGTCCAATCGGTCCAAAAACGCATTACTAATAGCTTCCGCATCAAAGATCTTCAATCTTTACTTTTCTCTCAATTTTACTACTATTATCCTTCCATCTGCAATCATTATTAGTCAACTTTACGTGGCATTTTCCCGTCATTAATAAATTATACATCAGCAAAGCTGACGTGAAAAAATTATGAACTCCTTTTCTGTTGTTTGCTCCCCTACATATTATCGAGAGATATATAGTCACTCAAGACAGCACGTTTCGTATTCTCTTCGATACTCAACAACTCAAAAAAAGGCTAAACATGGGCTATTCTGATGAGCAAGGAGCTGTGGCGGCCTTGCCTATGGTCGATGCTGGTGCAACCTTGTCAGCAAAGCTGAGTTGTATAAAATTCTGTTAAAATGAAATAACTTATATTTGATTTGGGACAGCGTTATTTTCACTCATTTTTTAGCTAACATACTATTATTTTCAATTAATAGACCGAAATACCCTTCTCCTCTTCAAGTTATTATTTCTTATTTTTTTAATCAACCTAACCAACATAACTGACTTTTTTTCTATTTTTTTCCTTTTAAATGTTAAATTTACAATATAAATATCAAATTATACTCAATAAAATATCATTCTACAATACAGCATGATATCAGTTTTCGTAGAGAATTTCGTTATTCTTAATTTACGATCTCATGCTTTTAACTAGAAAAACTATACATAATGGTAGCAATTTTTTGTTATAACGGCTTATAAGCACACAATTAACTGTCTATTTTTTATAAAATAATTTAAGGAAAACTTTATTTCAAAGTTGAAATTTAAAATCCAATATAATTATCAAGATTTTGATTTTTGGGCCATTTTCAAATAGATTTGTAAGTTTCTAAAATTACAAAACCGTTTATTTGTACTTTTTTTTATTAGCTTTTCACATTTTAATATGAATTGCAAGATGGGGTTTAAAATTTATTTACACATTCTGCACATTCAAACTCGCGTAAGATTTTTTTTTAGGGAAAAATTTTAAGCATATTTTTAAATTTTTTTATCCACTTGCTATGAGATAGAATTTACAATCGATATAATTCCTTTCTTTATATCAAGAGTTGAACAACACGAAATTTTATTATTTTTTTTCATTTATGTGTCTATTCTTTGTTAATATATATTTAAATACAAATATGTTCGACATTTTATTATGCTTTTAACAAATTAATCATTTCCATTTTGTGATCAATTTTCTTTTCTTTTTTTCCCATTTTTATCAAGATCAACTAAAAATAAAGGTTACCTTACCAAAAAAAAACTAAAAATAAAGGTAACCCACTTATGGGTAGTTCAGTTGGTTAAGGGGCACTTGAAATTATGTGGTTAGACGCACTAGTCTCAAGTTTGATTCCCAGTTGAACACCTGAGATTTAAGTGGGGGGCATAGCGGTGGGTTCCTGTGACATTCTGATTTTCAATCAACTTTAGACTCTGTAATGAGAAGTTTATTTATATCAAGCGATGTATTTCAGTTGTATTCCACTCAAATCTGATCAATTTGAGCAGACTGACCAAAGGGGAAAGGCTAACGCAAGACGAGATCCGTGGACCTAGGCGACTCGAATAGGAAATGGCGCTTTGACCATAAGGATTGTCGAGGGGATATTTAGGACCGCAAAAAGGCCGATCTAAGAACGATTAAGGATTACCATGCGAGCGTCGTGCGGTTGGAGCGCGGGTGATGCCGCTTAACCAACGTACGATTTGCAAAATTATCCTAAATCGGACTGTGACGATCGAGACCACAGGGACTAGCGATAAGCCCTCGCGATTACATGACAACCAAGGCCGCCATGAATTGATGAGCTCTAAACATGACGAGAATTACGAGGTCGATACGCGTATAGTCTGCAGAAACCGCCCGTCGGTTCGGAATAGGTTAGAATCACGTCTGGTAGAAGGAACGATCAGAATTGAGTCCTGAAAAGTTTGAAAAAGGAAAATCAAAATTCCAACGTCAATTGGATTGGCCGTCGCCCTATCGAAGAAGTCAGAAACGAGAAAAACGACGTTCCGAACATCGGAGGTAAAAAGACCAAAATGCCCCTCAAGCTTAGGACTTTGTCTTTATAATTGAAGGAAGGGAAAAATGGACATTTCTCCTCCCCCAAGCTGCTGCAAATTGAAGAGCAATTGATGGCCATTGGATGCCCTTGAGAATAACAATGGACAAGTGTCAAGCATCCAAGGGTAGTAGATCATTTCACCAATTAATGTCCACCTACCAATCACCTCAATTAATTTAAATTTTTTGGGATAATAAACAGCTCTCTCTCTCCTCAAACCCCTCATTCGGCCATTTTTGTTCCCCCAAAGACCAGACCAAGCTTCTTCTTCTTCTTCTTCTTCTTCTCCAGTTTCTGCTCCACCCGACCCCGCCGGACGCCGCCGTTCGTTCCGTACGACCGCCACCTCCGATCGTCCCCTGCTGCCAGCAGACTACCTAGATGTAGCCCCACGTCTTGCCGACGTCCTCCAACTAGAATCAGGTCATTTGGAGCTCTGAGGAATTCGGGGCAAGCATTCTCCCACAGGTCGACAGAATCTGTTCCAGTTTGAGGTAGGTTCTGTTCTGAACCCTTTAGACAGCCGAAAAATTGGAATCTTTGGCTCAAATTTTTTGGAGATCAAGTAGACATATAGATGGTTTTTTGGTAAAAATTTGGAATTTATTTGATAAGTTTTTTACCATGAACAACCCTTGTACATTATGCCCAGAATCTGCCGGTATTCTGTGTGTGAGTGCTCCGGCGACTTCCGACGACTTTTCGGCAACCGCGCGACTTGAAACTCACGGTGAGATTTCCAAACTCTTAGGTAGACATTATAAGAGGTAGAATGGTGTATATTTGATGGATTTGAGATAGATTAAGGTCGGTTGGACCCGGCATGAACAGAACCGAATGGAACCGGTTCAATGCTGGGCCAAACCAGTTCTGTGGATGGCTAAATAGGCTGCGATTGTGTTGTAATTTGGTGTGTATGATGTGTTGTGATGATGAGGAGTATCTAATGGATGATTTGAATGGATGAATGGAGGGATTGAACTTGAAATTTGACAAAATCGATTGATTATCCTAGGTTGCGCGACGGATTGACCTTGGACTTGAGTTGGTCGAACCTTAGGAGGTGCAAGGAGGAGTAATTTGCGTTATTAAGCGGAGGTAAGGAATTTCCTAAATCGAGGCTAGGGGGATTGGACTTGATTGGGTAAGTCGAGGGCCGAACGGAACGATTTATGAGAAAATCCTCGCATGTAATAGCTGGATGCGCCCTTGGATATTATAGAATGATTGTTTGACCTAGCCTATGTGTGAATGGTCTGAGTGCCTGAGTACTATTTGAATTGAATTGCATGCCACGAAATTTCTTAAACATATTATCATGCGCATTGGCCATTGGTTATGAAATTTGATTTTTTTAAAAATCAAGTTAATTGAGATGATGTGGCATGAGACATAATTGTGAAATTGTATGGCATGGCCCTGAGGCGTATGAGACGCGGGGCGGAGGTTGAGACCCTGATGCGACGAGGTCGCGGGGTGGATTATGAAAAGGTGGCGCCCTGATTGCGACGGAGTCGCGGGGTTGAGATAGCCACAGTCCTGATGCGATATAATCGCGGGACAGAATACGAGCTCATAGACTCTGCCTGGAAATTGAACCGGGGCCTGATGCGTTTACGCGGGCCGAGCCTGATGCGATCTAATCGCGGGCTAGAGAATGAGGCAGACAGAGGTTGATTGGTGTAGTGAAGTGACAGGCCGAGCATATACGTGCAACTGTGTGTGACATGAGAATATAAATGCATGCCTGTCCTCTATGCATTATTGTTTATTGAATTATGACTGTCATGTCCGCGTGAGTTCATGAGTTGGATAGGTTGAGTGACTTGACTGCCTGAGTGGACGGTCAACCTGACCTAGGGTTAGGTTTTTCTTACTGAGATGTGTATCTCACCCCTTTTGGGAAAATTTTACTTTACAGATCCTAGGCAATAGCAATGTGGCCTATCAGATTCGGGGACCCGCAGGAGATGACGGCGTATTACGATGAGTTCCCCGATAGGCAGGGTAATATATACATAAGGAAATGTACAGTAGTTTGGGTAAATGAGGGCAAACCTGACTGGAAGCCTCATCGGTTTGAGGCTTGGTTTATACAGGACGGGGATAGGAAGGTCAGGCCGCTGAAGCCCCATGAGGTTCCAGAGGGTGTCATACCTCCTTGGTGTCAGACGATAGCAGACCAGGAGTTTTCCGAGGGCTCAGTGGTTGGTTCGAGGAACGGCCCGGAGCGAACGCCGACAGCTGAGTTTCTCGTGCCACCGCCAGAGGATGAGGTCATCGTGGTGGAGCCGTCCGAGGGAGATCCATCCGAGCTGGACCAGGAGGCGACCGTGGAGGGAGACCGGGCTGAGCAGTCGCAGGAAGCGACCATGGAAGACTCTATAGAGGTTCCATCAGAGACTTTCTCCGAGTATGAGCCGTCAGAGGAGAGCGAGGACACCGGAGATTCCAGCAATTCTTCCTAGGCAACTTCGGATGATGACCTGACTTTTTGACTGGCGACCTGATCCCCTTTTCCCTAGTGGATTTTGTGGACATCTTTTGACATGTTTACCCGTCGCCTTGGTATATAGCGGTTTGTAGTAGATGTGACCAGTTGATGTTGATGTACGACCTTTTGATGCTATCCAGTCCTGCTTAGTCTTGAGATATATATATATTCATGTGGTACGGAGAGTTGTTGGGAAACGCTTCTGTGTGCTTAATGTAAATTATTTCATCTCTCGATCTTTCTTTATATATAAGTGGATCCTTGGGACCGCCGAGAGATTGTTGTGGTTTTGCTTGCAGGGATGATTGCGTGCTCGCGATGGGGCGCGGGGCGTGACATCCCCGCTTTTTTTGGTATCAGAGCAAGGTCAGCTCGATACGAAGTTGGTTAAGGATTGGAGTAATAAGGAGGACTAGGTAGGACAAGGATGGATAGCTAGACCTTAGGAAACTGGTCAGGGTGAGGCAGGAGATGCCTAGTTGTGACTTGACACCTATGGATGGTTTTTATCTTGGTAAGGTTTTGACAGGGCATAGAGGATTGAGTTCTCTGCTTAGGATTGAAGGTCGTTTCTAGACCTTGACCGGGTTGATGCTTGAAAGTGGTTAGTTTTAGTGAATCACTGGAATGAATGGATTTGAGCAACGGCCATGAGCCATTGGTTGGGACATTTCTGAAATTGATGTTGACATGTGAAGTACTATTGTTGTGTAATTATTTTGTTAAGGAGTAGTTAGTAACCCTGGATTGGATGATTGAGTAAGTTGCTAACCTGTTACTGAACTTGTTATGGACCAGGTTCGTTAGTAAGTGACAGAGATGAGTAATCCATCCAGAAGACCTGGAAGACCAAAAGGCGGAGCCTCTAGCTCGAGGCCGCCCGTAGCTGAAGATCCAAGGGTGGATGGTCTACTGAGGGCAATGGAAGGACTTAGGGACATCATAGAGAGGCAGGCCCAGGATCGAGACTCTACCATAGCCCAGGCAGTGGGAGCTGCCCTAGCAGTTGCGAATACCAACACTGGCAACGCTGGTGGAAGTGGAAGTCAAGGCGAGTCGAACCAGAGCAATGAAACGGTGAACCCTCAAGAGGAAATCATAGTGGCCAGGCAGATGGGCCAACTGGTGGAACAAATTATGAAGTTAAAGCCGACGCAGTTTGACGGGATTGGAGATCCCGAGCTAGCACCTAGATGGATAGAGAAGCTGGAAAAGGCTTTCGGGGTACTAAGATGTACTGATGAGGAGAAGGTGTTGCTAGCCGTATATCAGCTACAGGGTACGGCAAACGACTGGTGGGCTGCCACCAAGGATGGAGTTTTCCCTGAAAGTACGGCCCTAAATTGGAACACTTTTAAGAGGGCGTTCAACGACAAGTACTTTTCAGAAACGGCCAGGGAAAGGAAACAGATCGAGTTCCTACAGCTGCGACAGAACCAACTATCGATAGATCAGTATGAAGCTGAGTTCTCGAGGCTTTCGAGGTATGCGCCTCGATCAGTGGAGGATCCTTTAGAGAAGGCACGGAGATTCAGGGATGGGTTGAGGCCCGAACTCCGCAGCCAGATGATAGCCTTGAATTTGAGGACCTACAGGGAGATATACGAGCGAGGTCAGATGATTGAGCAACACTTGGGGGAAAGAAACATCGCAACTGGATCGCGGTTCCTATCATTTAGAGACCATCGTCAAACGGGCAAGAGATCGATGGCAGGTAACAGACGTTTCGTGCTGCCTGCAAGGAGGAATATCGTGAAACCGCTAAACCCGGCGAACTGGAGCTGCAGGCTATGTGGCAGAAGGCATGGGAATGGACCATGCCCTATGAGGACTGGAGCCTGTTTCAAGTGTGGTCAGCTGGGCCACCAAATGAGGACATGTCCAAACCAAGCACCGGTCAGTCGACCACAAGGACCGAGGCCGCAAGCAGGACCGTCGATTGCAGCACCTCGGATAGAACCGAACAGACCACCAGCTCAGGGTAGAGTGTACGCTGTAGCGCGCAACGAGGCAGAAGATGCGCCTGGAGTGATCACAGGTACGGTTTACTTGTGCAACCAGACAGCTTATGCATTATTTGACCCGGGTGCCACGCATTCTTTTGTATCTGCACAGTTCGCTGAGTTAGTAGGCATGAGATTGGAACCATTAAGCATGGCATTGCATGTAGCCACCCCATTGAAGGATAATGTCTTGGTTTCACTAGGGTGTGCGGAATGTGAGATTATGGTTGGAGGAAGTAGGGAGAGTATCGACCTAGCTGTATTGCCTATGTTTGATTTTGACGTGATTATAGGAATGGATTGGCTGAGTAGGCAAGGAGCGGTAGTAGACTGTGGCAATAAAACGATTCGATTTTACCCGAAAGATCGCCCTAGTTATGAATTGGTAGGAAGCCGAGGAGGAGTCTCAATTCCCTTGGTTTCATCTTTGGAAGTAACTAAGTTAATATCTGAAGGATGTCGGGCATACTTAGTAGCCGTGATGGATACGACTGTCGAGGAACCTAAGTTAGAAAACATTCCTGTGGTACGGGAGTTTCTGGATGTGTTTCCCCAGGAATTGCCGGGATTGCCACCGGAGCGAGAAATAGAGTTTGTGATTGAATTAACTCCTGGAACGGAGCCAATTTCGAAAGCACCGTACAGAATATCCCTGTCGGAATTGAAGGAGTTAAAGGTGCAAATGCAAGAGTTGCTGGACAAAGGATTCATCCGACTAAGTGCTTCGCCGTGGGGAGCACCGGTGCTGTTCGTAAAGAAGAAAGACGGATCCTTGCGACTATGCATTGATTACCGGCAACTGAATCAGGTGACAGTGAAGAACAAGTATCCGCTGCCAAGGATTGATGATCTTTTTGATCAATTACAAGGAGTAGCAGTGTTCTCGAAGATTGACTTGAGGACGGGGTATCACCAGCTAAGGATCAAGAAGGAAGACATACCGAAGACTGCATTCAGGACGAGGTATGGACATTACGAGTTTACGGTAATGCCGTTCGGATTGACTAATGCCCTAGCCACATTTATGGATCTAATGCATCGAGTGTTCAAAGAGTTTCTGGACAGGTTCGTCATAGTTTTCATTGACGACATCTTAATCTACTCGAGGAGCGACGTAAAGCACGAAGAACATTTGAGAATCGTATTGAGGACCCTAAGGGAACATTCGCTATATGCGAAGCTAAGTAAATGTGAATTTTGGCTAGACAGGGTAGTATTTCTGGGTCATATTGTGTCTGGTGAAGGGATTGCAGTGGACCCTGCAAAGATAGAGGCTGTAACCAATTGGCCGAGGCCTACTACGGTCACGGAAGTCAGAAGCTTCTTGGGACTAGCAGAATATTATAAGCGATTCGTGGAAAAGTTCTCATCCATAGCCGTCCCACTGACGCGGTTGACGAAGAAGGAAACGAAGTTCGAATGGACTGATAGGTGTGAATAGAGTTTCCAAGAGCTTAAACATAGATTGACGACCGCGCCAATACTGACCATTCCGTCGGGACCGAGAGGATATGAGATCTACAGCAACACTTCGCTGAAGGGATTGGGTTGTGTATTGATACAACACGGCCGGGTAGTAGCTTACGCATCCAGGCAATTGAGGCCGCACGAAATGAATTACCCGACCCACGACTTGGAGTTAGCGGCGATTGTGTTTGCTTTGAAGATTTGGAGGCATTACCTTTGTGGCGAGAAGTTTCAGATATATACAGACCACCAGAGTTTGAAGTATTTGTTTTCCCAGAAAGAATTGAACCTAAGGCAGCGCAGGTGGATAGAGCTGTTGAAAGATTATGATTGTGAGATATTATATCATCCTGGAAAAGTAAACAGAGTGGCAGATGCATTAAGTCGAAAGTCGAGTATTGCATGCCTGCTGGTGAGAAGTTGGTCGACGATAGAGGATCTAAGAGATTTTGAATTTAGATTGGAGGTTAATCAGCTATCCAGTTTGATAGCGACTTTGAGGGTGGAACCTGAGGTCCAAGAAGGGATTAAGGCATTACAGTCTACGGACCCAGAGATTCAAAAAGTTATCGAAATGGAAGCGACGAAGAGGAAGCCAGAGTTTCAGGTGTCTGAGGATGGACTTTTGAGATTTCGAGGGCGATTATGTGTACCAAAGGATGAAGGGCTCCGAGAAAGAATCTTGTCAGAGGCTGATTGGAGCAATTACAGTGTCCACCCTGGAAGTACAAAGATGTACCAGAACTTAAGACAACATTATTGGTGGAACAGAATGAAGGTAGACATGGCAAGATATGTGGCTAAGTATTTGACTTGCCAGCAAGTGAAAGCGCAGCATTGTAAGCCTGGAGGATTGTTGCAGCCGCTGGAGATTCCGGAATGGAAGTGGGAACACATAACTATGGATTTTGTGATGGGACTTCCGAGGAGCCAAAGAGGTCACGACTCAATCTGGGTAGTCGTGGATCGATTGACCAAGTCCATCCATTTCATCCCTGTACGAAAGGACTTCGCCATGGATAAGTACGTAGAAATATACATGAGGTACATAGTTAGATTACACGGAGTGCCAGTGACGATCACCTCAGATAGGGATCCGAAGTTCACGGCAAATTTTTGAAAGAGTTTGCAAGGAGCAATGGGGACGCGACTATAATTCAGTACTGCATATCACCCACAGACTGATGGACAGTCAGAAAGGACCATCCAGACGCTCGAGGACATGTTGAGAGCGTGTGTCATAGATTTCAAAGGCGGATGGGAAGAGCAGTTACACCTGGTAGAGTTTGCGTACAATAACAGCTACCAGCAGAGTATACAGATGGCACCGTTTGAGGCACTCTATGGCAGAGAATGTAGGACACCAATATGCTGGGATGAAATAGGAGAAAGGAGTATCACAGGCCCCGAGTTAGTAGAGAAATCGGTGGAAGCAGTGAAAATCATTCGGGACAGGCTGAGGACGGCGCAGAGTCGCCAGAAGAGCTATGCAGACAAGCGGCGCAAGCCTTTGGAGTTTCAAGTGGGCGATCATGTCTTCTTCAAGGTGTCACCAATGAGAGGACTCTCGCGATTCGGAAGGAAAGGGAAGCTGAGCCCAAGATACGTAAGCCCTTTCGAGATTTTGGAGAGAATTGGGACCCTGGCCTACCGGCTTGCGTTACCGCCAAGTCTATCCCAGGTACATAATGTATTCCATGTGTCGATGCTAAGAAAGCATGAGCCTGACCCGACACATGTGCCGGACTATGAAACCATAGAGGTGGACGATAGAGTATCCTATATAGAGAAGCCGATAAGGATCGAGGACCGGAAGGAGCAAATCCTCAGGAATAAGAAGATTCCGCTGGTCAAAGTAATATGGGAGCACCACAGAACGAAAGGAGCCACGTGGGAGAATGAAGAGATGATGAGGCGACAGCACCCCCATTTATTTGAATAGTCGAGTGTAATGCAAATTTCGAGGACGAAATTTTTGTAAGGGGGGAAGAGTTGTGACATTCTGATTTTCAATCAACTTCAGACTCTGTAATGAGAAGTTTATTTATATCAAGTGATGTATTTCAGTTGTATTCCACTCAAATCTGATCAATTTGAGCAGACTGACCAAAGGGAAAAGGCTAACGCAAGACGAGATCCGTGGACCTAGACGACTCGAATAGGAAATGGCCCTTTGACCATAAGGATTGTCGATGGGATATTTAGGACCGCAAAAAGGCCGATCTAAGAACGATTAAGGATTACCATGCGAGCGTCGTGCGGTTGGAGCGCGGGTGATGCCGCTTAACCAACGTACGATTTGCAAAATTATCCTAAATCGGACTGTGACGATCGAGACCATAGGGACTAGCGATAAGCCCTCGCGATTACATGACAACCAAGGCCGCCATGAATTGACGAGCTCTAAACGTGACGAGAATCACGGGGTCGATACGCGTATAGTCTGCAGAAGCTGCCCGTCGGTTCGGAATAGGTTGGAATCACGTCTGGTAGAAGGAACGATCAGAATTGAGTCCTGAAAAGTTTGAAAAAGGAAAATCAAGAATTCCAACGTCAATTGGATTGGCCGTCGCCCTATCGAAGAAGTCAGAAACGAGAAAAACGATGTTCCGAACATCGGAGGTAAAAAGACCAAAATGCCCCTCAAGCTTAGGACTTTGTCTTTATAATTGAAGGAAGGGCAAAATAGACATTTCTCCTCCCCCAAGCTGCTGCAAATTAAAGAGCAATTGATGGCCATTGGATGCCCTTGAGAAGAACAATGGACAAGTGTCAAGCATCCAAGGGTAGTAGATCATTTCACCAATTAATGCCCACCTACCAATCACCTCAATTAATTTAAATTTTTTGGGATAATAAAAAGCTCTCTCTCTCTCTCCTCAAACCCCCCATTCGGCCATTTTTGTTCCCCCAAAGACCAGACCAAGCTTCTTCTTCTTCTTCTTCTTCTTCTTCTTCTCCAGTTTCTGCTCCACCCGACCCCGCCGAACGCCGCCGTTCGGACCGTACAACCACCACCTCCGACCGTCCCCTGCTGCCGACCAACTACCCAGACGTAGCCCCACGTCTTTCCGACGTCCTCCAACTGGAATCAGGTCATTTGGAGCTCTGAAGAATTCGGGGCAAGCATTCTCCCACAGGTCGACGGAATCTGTTCCAGTTTGAGGTAGGTTCGGTTCTGAACCCTTTAGACAGCCGAAAAATTGGAATCTTTAGCTCAAATTTTTTGGAGATCAAGTAGACATATAGATGGTTCTGTGGTAAAAATTTGGGATTTATTTGATAAGTTTTTGACCATGAACAACCCTTGTACATTATGCCCAGAATCTGCCGGTATTCTGTGTGTAAGTGCTCCGGCGACTTCCGACGACTTGCCGGCAACCGCGCAACTTGAAACTCACGGTGAGACTTCCAAACTCTTAGGTAGACATTATAAGAGGTAGAATGGTGTATATTTGATGGATTTGAGATAGATTAAGGTCGGTTGGACCCGACATGAACAGAACCGAATGGAACCGGTTCAATGCTGGGCCAAACCAGTTCTGTGGAGGGCTGAATAAATTGGGATTGTGTTGTAATTTGGTGTGTATGATGTGTTGTGATGATGAGGAGTATCTAATGGATGATTTGGATGGATGAATGGAGGGATTGAACTTGAAATTTGACAAAATCGATTGATTATCCTAGGTTGCGCGACGGATTGACCTTGGACTTGAGTTGGCCGAATCTTAGGAGGTGCAAGGAGGAGCAATTTGCGTTATTAAGCGGAGGTAAGGAATTTCCTAAACCGAGGCTAGGGGGATTGGACTCGATTGGGTAAGTCGATGGCCGAACGGAACGATTTATGAGAAAATCCTCGCATGTAATAGCTTGATGCGCCCTTGGACATTATAGAATGATTGTTTGACCTAGCCTATGTGTGAATGGTCTGAGTGCCTGAGTACTATTTGAATTGAATTGCATGCCACGAAATTTATTAAACATATTATCATGCGCATTGGCCATTGGTTATGAAATTTGATTTTTTTAAAAAATCAAGTTAATTGAGATGATGTGGCATGAGACATAATTGTGACATTGCATGGCATGGCCCTGAGGCGTGTGAGACGCGGGGCGGAGGTTGAGACCCTGATGCGACGAGGTCGCGGGGTGGATTATGAAAAGGTGGCGCCCTGATGCGACGGAGTCGCGGGGTTGAGATAGCCACAGTCCTGATGCGATATAATCGCGGGACAGAATACGAGCTCATAGACTCTGCCTGGAAATTGAACCGGGGCTTGATGCATTTACACAGGCCGAGCCTGTGCGATCTAATCGCGGGCTAGAGAATGAGGCAGATAGAGGTTGATTGGTGTGGTGAAGTGGCAGGCCGAGCATATACGTGCAACTATGTGTGACATGAGAATATAAATGCATGCCTGTCTTCTATGCATTATTGTTTATTGAATTATGACTGTCATGTCCGCGTGAGTTCATGAGTTGGATAGATTGAGTGACTTGACTGTCTGAGTGGACGGTCAACCTGACCTAGGGTTAGGTTTTTCTTACTGAGATGTGTATCTCACCCCTTTTGGGGAAATTCTACTTTACAGATCCTAGGCAATAGCAATGTGGCCTATCAGAATCGGGGACCCGCAGGAGATGACGGCGTATTACAATGAGTTCCCCGATAGGCAGGGTAATATATACATAAGGAAATGTACAGTAGTTTGGGTAGATGAGGGCGAACCTGACTGGAAGCCTCATCGGTTTGAGGCTTGGTTTAGACAGGACGGGGATAGGAAGGTCGGGCCGCTGAAGCCCCATGAGGTTCCAGAGGGTGTCATACCTCCTTGGTGTCAGACGATAGCAGACCAGGAGTTTCCCGAAGGCTCAGTGGTTGGTTCGAGGAACGGCCCGGAGCGGACGCCGACAGCTGAGTTTCCCGTGCCACCGCCAGAGGATGAGGTCATCGTGGTGGAGCCATCCGAGGGAGATCCATCCGAGCTAGATCAGGAGGCGACCTTGGAGGGAGACCGGGCTGAGCAGTCGCAGGAAGCGATCATGGAAGACTCTGTGGAGGTTCCATCAGAGACTTTCTCCGAGTACGAGCCGTCAGAGGAGAGCGAGGACACCGGAGATTCCAGCAGTTCTTCCTAGGCGACTTCGGATGATGACCTGACTTTTTGACTGGCGACCTGATCCCCTTTTCCCTAGTGGATTTTGTGGACATCTTTTGACATGTTTACCCGTTGCCTTGGTTTATAGCTGTTTGTAGTAGATGTGACCAGTTGATGTTGATGTACGACCTTTTGATGCTATCCAGTCCTGCTTAGTCTTGGGATATATATATATTCATGTGGTACGGGGAGTTGTTGGGAAACGCTTCCGTGTGCTTAATGTAAATTATTTCATCTCTCGATCTTCCTTTATATATAAGTGGATCCTTGGGACCGCCGAGAGATTGTTGTGGTTTTGCTTGCAGGGATGATTGCGTGCTCGCGATGGGGCGCGGGGCGTGACAGTTCCTGTATTAGTATCCCTCAAGGAATAGTCAAGGTGCGCGTAAGCTAGCCCGGACATATTTGTTATAAAAAAAAAATTAAAAATAAAGGTAGATTTTGGATTAGCCTGATGAAAAAAGAAACATTTAATTAAAGAAATAGTAGGGTATTTGGGTAAGTTACTTAGCAAAAAGCAGTGTATTAGCCAAAATATGAGTGAAAATAATGTCGTCTTCTGTTTTTATTAGGCTAATCGACAAATCTACCTTTATTTTTAGTCTATCTTGATAAAAATTGAAAAGTAAAATTGATCACAAAATGGAAAAGATTAGTTTATTAAAAGCATAATACAATGCCGAACATATTTATATGTAGAAATGTATTAACAAAGGATAAACACATAAAAGAAAAAAAATGAAATTTCGTGTTGTTCAATTCTTGATATAAAGAAAGGAACTCATATCGATTGTAAGTTTAATCTCATACCAAGTGGATCAACTTATGCAAATGTGTAGATAAATTTTCAACCCCATCTTGCAATTCATATTAAAATGTAAAAAGCACAAAAAAAAAGCACATATAAGTGATTCGTAACTTTAGAAACTTACAACTCTATTTGAAAATTACCCGTAATATCAAAATATACTGAATAATTATATTGGATTTTAAATTTCAAATTTGAAATAAAATTTTCCTCAAACTGATAGATAATTGTTTCTTCATAAGCCGTTATAACTAGAAATTTCCAATATTTTATATATCTTTTCTAATTAAAAGCATGAGATAATAAATTAAGAATAACGAACTTCTTTAGGAAAAGTGACAACATGATATATTATAGAATCATATTTTTATTAAATGTAATTTGACACTTTTATTGTGAATTTAATATTTAATAGGAAAAATAGAAATAAAAGCAGTAATGTTGGTTAGGCTGATAAAAAAAGAAATAATAACTTGAAGAGGGAGAAGGGTATTTCGGTCTATTAATTGAAAACAGAAGTGCCTTAGTCAAAATGAGAGTGAAAATAGCGCCACCCTTGATTTAGTATGTATATTATATCTTGGGTTTGAGTAATGAGTTTCTCGTGCTACTTTATGGGTACGCATGAAAACCATCTAGAAATAGTTTCTGGAACAAAAATCTATTTCTGGAATAGGTTTGGAACATAAACTGGTTTGGTAACGCAATTCTAAAAAACTATTTCTAGACCAAAAAGTTATTCCAAAAATAGATTTAACATAGAAATGAGAAACAAAAAAAGTTAATTCTCCGAGAAATAGAAATCTTCATCAACGACCAACCCTGTCGGTCGCACCTCACCCACGGCCGTCGGTCCCCCTCCTCCGCCAGTCGTCGGCCGCCGGCCTCCACCGCCCCGATCAAATAAATTTCTATTCTAGAATCAGAAATTTATGCCGTTATCAAACGTATTTTTTTACTTAAAAACTCATCCAAAAAAATTAAAAAAAAACTATTTCTATTCCAGAAATTCATTCTGGAATAGAAATGTTGTCATGCGCGCCTTATATGTGCATAGTGGATATTTAATTTGCTTACAAGAAATGTATTACTCACTGTGTTGTTGTTACTTATTTTACTTGCTTTTTTTTTTTTTGGTAAAGAAAAAGAAAAGTTAATAATTTATGACAAATTTTAAAAAAAATTATAAAACAAAAATTGCCCATATTAGCGCCAGTTGTACCACGTAAGATAGCCATTTTACTTGCTTTTTTGGTTCTTTAACAAACCAAAAATAGGACGAGAGCGTCTTCGTTCACAGATGAATATCCTAAAAGTAGAGGCGAGCGATTCCAAGTTCCGTGCAAGTTCCATCTAGAACCTGAAATCTATCCGTCTATATAGGTTCCTTATTTTTTGAAACCTGGAACCTACTCTGCATACCTTGACTAGAACTTACCCATTCATAGGTTCCAGGGTTGGATCCAAGTTTCACCTAGATTTCACATGTATTCTTATAATGACCACTACCTACTGCTAAAAGTCATTAACCACAACTCATATTTAGACACACGAAAAAATAAAACAGTAACAAAGTAAAAGTCTAAATGATAAAGTGTTTCGGAATTACATACTAATTATCAGACACCATAGAATACCCCAAAGTGACGTGAAGACATATACAAAGAAAAAAAAATACAAAAACTTGTTCCAGATTTCAAGTTTCGATTTCAAATTCCATCTACTTGGAACCTACACGTCAGAATAGGTTCCCTAATTTTTGAACCTAGAACCTATCCTCTACACCCCAGAACCGATCGTTTTCAATCGGTCATATTCTCTAGATTCCAGGTTCTATCATGGAACCATGCTCACCCCTACTTGATAGTGGTTGTAAAAAAGAAAAAAGAAAAGTTAATAATTTATGACAAATTTTAAAAAAAATTATAAAACAAAAATTGCCCATATTAGCGCCAGTTGTACCACGTAAGATAGCCACATTAGCGTTTTTTGGCCAAAATTAGCAAGATTGACTATTGGCAAAATATAAAATGGTTTAGGACTCAATTGGATAATTAAAAGATTAAGACTGAATTGCTAAAACTGCAGCATGTTTATGACTTTTTAGATAATTTTCCCGTGAAAAACATTTGATCAAATGTTGATTTTTTTTTAATTTCTTTTTTTTGGGAAATGGGTTCTTGGTGATCTTGCACAGGGAATTATTTTTATTTTAAAGCAAAGACAAAATGCAAAATCCGAAGGTGAAAGTTCTACAAATGGTATACTTGGGCTAATTCCCTAAAAAAACATCAACTTTAGGTCTAATGACGATTCTGGGCCGAACTTTTTTTTGTCTCATAAAAAATATCATCTTTAGGTCCATTGACGATTCTGACCCAAACTTTTTTTCATCCCATGAAAAAGCACAAATTTTAATTGGAGTCTCAATTTCAGCTCCTCTTAATATGGAACCGTAAGTTGTCCAACGTGGCAATTTCATGACATCAATAAATTCGCGTTACTTGTTGACATGGATTAATATATTATTCACCGTCTTATTGGTAGGGAATATGAAGTTATTCATCATCTTCGAGGAGAGGGTAGGGTTGGGCTTGTTAAAAAAAGAAGGCTTTAATCGTGAGTTTAACGGATCTCGTCCTTGGCGTCTCTCCATGGGTGATAATACACAACTTCGGATTCCAATTAGACTGATACTTTCGGGTGAAATGAAGCAGACGATGAATAAGTTAATTGTCGTCCTTCAAGTTGTGCCAGAGGTGAAGCAGATTAACTTCAAGTTCTATGCTAAGAATGCGATACTTTAAATCCACGTCAGCAAGCCATATGAATTTATTGATAAGGTGAAATTGTCACGTTGGATAACTAATGATTCCAAATTAAGAGGGGCCATATTTGATACTTGAGTTAAAGTTTGTGCTTTTTCATGGGATAAAAAAGTTTGGGCTAGAATCGTCATTGAACCAAAAATTGGTGTTTTTTTATGAGACAAAAAAAGTTCGGGACAGAATCATCATTAAACATAAAGTTGGTGCTTTTTTAGGGAATTACCCTCGGTATACTTGCATGAAGATGAAAAAACAAGTTACTATTGGATTAATTTAAAACAAGTTACATTCATTAAAAAGCTAGTCTATGGATGATTTGGTTCTCTTTGCTTCAACGGCTATACTGTTTTCAGGGATGTGTTTTTGTTATATACAAGCACGTGCGCTTTTTGTAGAAAGAGAGCATACACGCGTGTGTGAAGGTCATAATTCATTGGAGCTCATATGGTAGTAAATCTGAGTTTAAATTGACAAGTTCAAAGCTGTAAAAAAGGGAAAATCTTACATAATTTATCCATTAATGCACTTCACAATCCGATATTACATTTCGACCAAAAAAATCCGATATTACATTGGATTTTTGTTAGTATGTGTATATTATCCGACTATCGGAGTCATCTAAAATTCGAAATTGTATCTTTTTCATTTATTGCCTAAGTCTTTAAACTTGAGTTACATTTGTGTCGAATCACATGCTGTCAAGTCACTAATTTATTACTCTTTACAACTTGTCTTGTTAATAATAAAAAAAGCGAGAGCATAAGATGAACTTAATTTGAAAAAGATAATAACTGTCTAATGCCGGAACATTCTTAAATGCTAGATTTTATTTTCCAAAGGACATTTTGTACGACATTTGGCTCTCCTAGTCTGTTGATTTTCCTTGTATTTGACTTAGCAATGTCAATCGACATGCTGTATATGGGACTGTTTATTCGAGATTTATCGGCAAAAGGACACTTTTAGAATCAAAAATTATCTACGGAGATCACACTCGTGTTGAAAGTTTCAATTGAATCACTTTAATACCAATTCGGAGACAAAAAGGATCATTTTAGTGCTTCCGGCAAAATTTTTCGGCAAAAATTACCACGTGTCGTTAATAATTAGTTTTTAATGAAAAATGACGTTTAAAAAAAATAAGGCCATGTGGACTTCTGTACTTTAAAATAAGCTAAAATAATTCAAAATTCAAATTTAAAAATTACCCAAAAAAATAAATTCATTTAAAATGAAAATTTATTTAAAATAAAATTAAAAATAAACTAAAATTTTAACAAAAAACTTTAAACTTAATAAGAGAGGAAAAAATTGCTTCTAAGAAGAGAGTCAGGCGATGAGAGCTTGAGCCCTCGCCGTTGCCGTCCCTGCCGTTGCTTACAATGGCTGGCGGTGGTGGGGCATGGCGAACAAGTGTCACCAAGGCCTTGGCCTGGGGTCGGCAAACCCCGACGGCTGCAAGCGAGGTCCGGCCCTCGCCAAAGTATGATCGAGGGCCGCCACTAGTGGGTCATATCCAATAGGGTATGGTCAGTTATGGATTGAGTCATTTATAGATCGGTTGATTTGTACTATATGAAAATGGGTTAAAACGGATTAAATGAGTTAATTTAGCTCAAACCATTCTCAATCCGACCCAACCAACCCATTTGACAAATCTAGCTATTACCAAAATAAATATAAGCCTCTTGGTTGATGGAGGGTATGCTTTTCCGATTATGTCCATAGTCCAACCTCTAAATGGCCATGGTTTTTTTTTTTTTTTTTTGTGGTCGGAAAAAATGACCATGGTTGAACGGTGAGATTTAACAGTGGTGCTGGAACATGCTAAACCGGTCCATTTACTTGACACGACTTACGTCCTTTTGCCTAATCGATGCACTGTTCGATTATCAGAGGCCGAAGACGTTAGCTGGTGCAGTGAAGTAGTGGTTTAAGAAAGAACGATGAATGACTTACAATGTAAATGCCTATAATTCACATTTCTTCACTGCATAGCGTGAACGAAATATAAATATTTACCCATTTTTCCCCCAATTCGTCTATCTTTCATCCTTCCTCAAAGCCCTTAAGCTGCCCTCCTCCTTTAAGGCATGGCTTCTATATTGTCAACTCGACGGTGACGCCCGGGAAGCTTGGTCCGAACATTCACGCTACAGTTACCAAGAAAGTGACGGTGCATATTAAGGATATGGGCACCATTAACCGACTATTTTCAATAGAAGTAGCACAATCTGAGTTTCCCAAAACTGAAATTGAATCCAGAATCATCATCAGAACATACTTCCGAACATAAAATAACAGGAAATGCTCATGCACAATGAGAAACAAAAGGGTCCCAAGTACTATTCAAATAACTAAAATATCTTAAGACTACTCAAAAATGGGTCACGGATGCGAGTGAGGTAGGTGTCAACTCCATCGCTAGAACAGCGATCAAAGCTCTATCCTCATCTAAGGTTTCTTCTTCTTCTTTTTTTCTTTTAATTGATAACCGAGATTTTTCATATGCAATGAACTAAATGTTGTCCACTAAGAGGGTATTAGTTCATATATTAAGATTGTTGTCGCACATAAACATGACTTGTAGTTCGTATATGAAAAATAGGTGAATAGACAAACCTGAAACCAATCACAAATAATTAATCTAAATGCAGATAAATGATCCAAACCCAACGAAATAACGTTGTGTCCTTAAAACAAATTTGTCCCCTCAACCGATACTCAAAGTTCTTAGACAATTACCTCCCAAGATAGAACGTATCACCTTTCATCGAAACCGGTACTTGTTTCAAAGGAAACCTTTGAACACTTCGTGAAATAGTCGCACAAAATAATAACGATGATGAATGAATGACAAACATAACAATTATATCTAATGCTTGTGTCTGATACTTGTTTTTTAATGCGATGGTCGACGCTCTATTTATAGAGAGTGAAGCGAAGAGTTACCAAGAATTATGGTTTCGTCGAAAGGGTTTGTCGACGAAAAGACACAATTTCGTCAAAAGGATTCGATGAAATGTCACGAAATCGTACAGTTTCGACGAACCGAAACGACTCTTCTCATTTCTCATTCCACTTCTTATGGAACTTTGCAAAAAAGTTCCAACACTAATTTTTTGGGTGGTAGGGTACAAAACCAATGCCATCGAATAAGCCTTCAAGACTCGGTTGGGGAGATTCGAACTTGGGATCTCGTCTGTTTGACTGTCTAAAGTTTAGGGATCTCACTAACTCAGCTAAGTTTATATTCAACAATTCAAAACCTAATCCATCCATCCAGACCGATCAAGAGGAGATTTGCCTTTGGGGTTAAATATGGATCGGCAGTTGAAATGAGCGCTGTAGTCGTCCCTAAACAATCGTGCGAAGTGGTTTTGCCTTGCCCCATCTGTCTGACCAGCATCTTTGTTTAAATTTACTTCTTTCTAATTGATAATTTTACAAGATAAATATTTTGTTTGAGGAAGCAAATACAGAAACCGAGCTTAAAAGGGCTTCTTTGAAGTGAATGGTACGATGGTGCCAACATAAACGCATCTGGACAAAAAGGATTAGTTTAGCTTTAACATAAGTATTGTTCAGTTGAACGCAAAATCCTATAATGTAGAACATTCACGAAATGAATAACCTTAGTGACCGTCGCGAAAAAGGGGATAAGAAGTTGAAAACGTTACGAATTACAGAATTGTTATTACGAAGAGTAATAACAAAAGTAATAATACGTTAACGTTGGAATGCTTAGAAAGTTTTGAGGGCATGTGGATGTCGATAGTTCATGTCCAGATTCGCACAATTGTTATTGTAATTACGAAAAATGTCAAATAAGGACTTCTTTTTTAATCAGAAAAGAAGGATTTAAATCATTTTCTCAAATAATGACCTAAAATGAATTTACTTCAAATAAGAATCTGAAGTGTCCATAATATTTTCAAATAAGGGATTGAAGCCAGCTAGCTAAAAGGTACCGGTCGCCTACCGATCAAAGGTATTTTCGTCCAAGGAAAATTTTAATTCTAAATTATTTTTATTCTATTTTTACTTTTTTTTATCTTTTTTTTCTTTGCTGTGGCCGGCCAAGGCTTGGTGACCTCGCTGGTGGCTACTGAGGGTCGCAGCCTTCGCCCAACGCTCGCTTTTGGCTTACTGAGGCGAGCTCTCGCTCGACCCTCTTTGGGCAGACTGGCCACCGATGAATAGAAAAGAAAATAACATAAAAAGGAACAGAAAAAGAAAAAGATTCAAGAAGTTAAAAGACGAAAATGCCATTGTCTAGCTTGGAGGTGAAGTTTTTTTTTTTTTAGATTGGTAAAGTCGCTTCAACCCTTTATTTGAGAAAATGAGAGCACTTCATATAATTACTTAATATGAGCTCCACTCCATGCCTTATATGAGAAATTAAGAAAACCGATCGGAAGGTCCTGAATTAGACCAATGAAATTCTGTCTGCTATAATAATAACTAAAAAAGCACTTTTGAATTGATCTCATCCTTTAATAATTTTAATTTTCCTTTATTGAGTAATAACTTATCCTTCAATAAAATACTCTTCGTAAAAATATCAAGCTCTTGTTCGAAATTTTCACTTGCAATTGTATAAAATCATAGCTTGAAACAAATGAAATTCGAAAGTTTCCATAAGCCGAAATTTGTTTTCCATTTATGGGCTTTTTGGGTAAGATCAAGTGCGCACATTTGAGGTTAGGACATGAACAATAGCATTAAATTAGAATTGTAATCATATGTGACTACCTTCGTCTTATTAGATAAATGGGGATATTGTTACTTATTACATTACATACAGCTGTAAAATGTGTCATTTCAAACAAAGTTGGTCAATAACAATATCATCTATAACTTTGTGAACCTCAACTTGATTGATTAGGATTTCTATGTAATTTTTCTAGGAGTCAGGTCCTTTCTAGCTAAGTTCAGAGCAAAATGAATTATATTATAAGAATGACTTAATAAAAGTTTATAATATGATTTGATGGATCACAACTATAATAATCAGATTCGGTGGCACGTCAGACAAATTTTAATTTAATTTTTGTTGTTTTAACACAAGAAGAAAGGGGGAGGTGAAAAAGGGGGAAAGAAGAAGACTTTAGAGCTTTCTTCGCCCCGATGCAACCTCGCAATCTCTCTCGCGCTTCTTCTTCCTCTCCTCTTCGGCGTTTCTTCAATCCCTCGCATTCTCATTCAATTAGCTTCTAGTTCAGATCGACGAACAAGTTTTGTCTCGCGTGAATTGCAGATTCGAAGGTTGGTGTTCTCCCTCTCCCTCTCTCTGTCTTTCCATGATCGAGAAGTGTAAGAATGATTTACCGTTCACGCTTTTCGTTGCGGGCTGTTGATCCCTTAGATTGGTGCGTCTTTTCATCGTCAGGGTTAGGGTTAGCGATTTGGGCGCCTGCGAATGGAAGTCTCTTCTAGCCAGCCGGAGTTCGATTACTTGTTCAAGTTGCTCTTGATCGGGGACTCTGGGGTTGGGAAGAGCTCTCTTCTCTTGAGCTTCACGTCCGACACCTTCGAGGATCTGTCCCCTACAATTGGTAACGTTTTAGTTTTCCATCTTGTGGTTTTGGTATGGAGATTATGGGATGAATAAAAAGGAAGAGCGTTCGCTGGTTCCCTTTTTTCTCGTTCGGATCCATGTCGTGGATGCTTAAAAAAAAAAATTCTTTTAATCTACTTGTGGTCTGCGAGCGTTCAGAGAAGTGGGTTTCCATTGAAAAGGAGTTCTTTCAAACTTTTTGCATTGTTTTATTACTGCTTCTGGCTGTGAAGTCAGGAATTCTGGGTTTACCCTAGAATCTACCGTAATTTAGTATTGTGGATTGTGATTATCCTTTAAAATATCGTCACATCATAATGTGAATTTTCTTCTCCATTCTCTGTTTCAGCGGGCAATTATTGTTGCGACTGGAGGAATGGTGCCACAATCATAGTTTGAGTATAATTTAACTGGTGGAATGGGATGCAATCATAGTTTTATTTTCCCAATTTAAGCATTGATTATCTGGCTTAAAATGGTTCTCTACTGTTTTAGCTGATTGAACCACAGAGTGAATCAAGAAGCATAAATCAAAGTAGAAGTAGCCCGAAAGAGAGAAGCCTGACCTAATGTAGGGCGCCAATGTGAAGCAACTAATTTCCAAGAAAAACTCAATATGACATCATACAAGATCTTCTCATGTAATAGCTTGCGATGTTCCCTCATGAGCTTTCACTTTGGGGACTTATGGTCTGGAACTGAGTGGTTATCTCCTAGTCATTTCAATTATTGTAGTGTCACTTTTGTGTTAACAATGTTGTACATTAAGAAACCTTTATTCCTAGGTACAGTACCTGAGTGCCAGTTAGTGCATTTCTCCAACAAGATATATAAGTCTTCTAATCTTTTGCATATTTTTCAGGTGTGGACTTCAAGATAAAGTATGTTACGGTTGGGGGAAAAAAGTTGAAGCTTGCTATATGGGACACAGGTATCATTATGCACCAATTTACTTGTGAAATTCAATTCGTAGGTTCTAGGCTTGGGATCTTAGCATGTAACATATTATGATTAGCAAGGTGCTAGATCTTGTTTAGCAGATTTTCTTTTCCTTTTTTCCTTTTTTTTTTTTTTTTTGGGGGGGGGGGGGGGGGGGGCGGGGGGGGTGGGGTTGTGCTTGCAGGGTGTGGAAGTTGCTATGTTTTTGCTTTGGAAGTTAAACCGTATTACTGGAATGAATATTCTGATAATTGAAAGAAGCAGAGATGTGACTGTTATCTTTCACCTGAGGTAGTGTTACATCCATTGTTTTCCAGCATTCATTCCTACTGTGTTCCACTTTTGGCTAATTTGTTAAAGTTTGAGCTACTGATGTCTACGATTTTTTGATGAATGTGGGTGGATAATTTTATGCGCGTATTCTATTGTTTCCTTTTTGGAGGGAAATGAGAGGTAGAAATAAATCCTATCGTAAGTCATTAGTGATGAGCGCGCTATTTGCTTGTGTGGAGCCTGGTCCTTACAATAATAGATCTACTCTCTCATGGTGCAGCTGGGCAAGAGAGATTTAGAACCCTGACCAGCTCATACTACAGGGGAGCTCAAGGGATAATAATGGGTATGTTATTTAAACTTCTTTATGTTTCTCGCTCGATTGTTTTTTAAATTTGCTTCTATACTGTATATCAAACTATCTGAGGCTTTTTTGTTTATCTATGTATCATATTTCCTCTCTCATTTTCTCTCTCATTAATTCTCCGTGGTAAGACTTTTGCTTCAACCAAGCTATTAATAAAGGTTTCATGTAAAATTTAAGACCTTTGCTCTCTAATTGAATTTGAGTGATTATGCAGAGAGAAAACTTACTTTAAAGTATTTGTTTATATATGCTGCTCTATAACGATTCAATATAACTACTCAATAGTGGAAAATGCCTTGAGCAAGTAGTGTTGAGTTTCTGGATGATCGCTTGGGTTCTTATAGGGAAATCTACTCAAAGAAATGTTTCCTTAATGAGATAAGCAGTTCATAAAAACCTTTACGAAACTGACTTGAAAATTATCTGGATTATGTGACATAAAAATCTTGTGATGAGCAGCGAGGATGGAAAAGCCGAGGACTTTTTTTGATGCAGATGATAATCTGTTAATGTCCAGGCAGTTAGTTACCAATGTTTTTACCTGCTGGATAGAAGACTTGGGCACTTTTGTTATCAATACTCCCATAAATTGTGAAGCTGTTTTCTACTATTTTTTTTCTTTTTTTTAGTTATTAGTTTAGAAACCTGTCATACTGATATGATACCTGCTACCTGACTGATGTTTTCTTACTTGGAGCAACACTTTCATGGATTACTGAAAACTTGTGTCTGTTTCGGTAGCATCCATTCAATGTTTTCCTTGAACTTACATGATGTTATTTGTGCGTGATTTGGATAGTATATGATGTGACACGGCGAGAGACATTCACAAATCTTGCTGACATATGGGCAAAAGAAATTGACTTGTACTCAACTAATCAAGATTGCATCAAGATGCTGGTTGGCAACAAAGTTGATAAGGTTTGGTCTTCTGTGGTTTGCAATTGGATATGAGAACCTTTTTTGTAGGATTTTAAGTAGCTTTGTAACATCGAAGTTATGCTGTTGGGTTATGATTTTATGATTTGTATGATTGTGATGTCTCCCAACTGCTATTCATTAGCCACAGTACCCACGGCATTTTTAAGGGTGCTTTCAAGCTCATCTTGCTGGAGCTTTTTTTTAGATTAATAGTTGTTGAGTTTATTTGGTCGACTCTCCTGATTGGTGTTTATGTAATCTTATAAAATCCATATATCCTTTGAAAGCTTAACAGGTTTGTTATTACTGGTTACATCTTTTGCAGGAAAGTGAAAGGGTAGTTTCTAAAAAGGAGGGGATAGATTTTGCCAGAGAATATGGGTGCCTTTTCCTTGAATGTAGTGCAAAAACTCGGATAAATGTAGAGCAATGCTTTGAGGAGCTTGTTTTGAAGGTAAGTGTTCACACTGCTGCATCTTAAGTACTTTTTTACAGTCACATATTAATGTGGGTATTCATAGGAGGAGATCTAAATGGACATGTCGTCAGACTAGTAGAGGTTTTGACAGAGTTCATGGAGGTTTTGGATATGGGACTAGAAATGAGGCTGGCGAAAACATCTTGAGTGTGGCATTAGCTTATGATTTGATGTTGGCAAACACCTTTTTTAGGAAAAGAGAATCACATCTGATCACTCTTCGCAGCGGTCAAAATTGTAGCCAGATTGATTTCTTTTTTGCCAGAAGAGAGGATAGAGCTTCGTATGTAGATTGTAAGGTATACCCTGGTGAATGTGTAGTTACACAACATAAGTTGGTGGTTTTAGAAATTCGGTATAACAAAATGCAGAAGATAAAGAGAAGTGCGCAGCACCCCAGAGTAAGATGGTGGAAGTTACATGAGGAGAAACAAACAGAATTCAAGAAAAGAATGCTACAGGAAGGACCGTGGCAATTGGAAGGTGAAGTAAATATGATGTGGAAGGAGATATCTAACTGCATCCAGACAGTGGCAAAAGGGGTGTTAGGGGAAAGTAGAGGGAATGGACATCAAATAAAGGAAACCTGGTGGTGGAATGAAGAGGTGCAGGAAGCAATTAAGCAGAAGGAGTATTTCAGGTGCCTACATAAATGTCCTAATGAAGAGAATTTGCAAAAGTTTAGATTGGTGAGAAAAAGTACCAAGAAAGCTGTATGAGAGGCCAGAGGCAAGGTTTTCACCGATATATACAACAAATTTGGGAGCAAAGAAGGAGAAAAAGGCATCTATACACTTGCAAAGCCAAGAGACAAGAAAAGTAAAGACTTGACGCAGGTTAGATGTATCGAGGATGAAAATGAAACACTCTTGATGAAATATGAAGACATCAAGGGCAGATGCATAAGTTATTTTAACAAACTTTTTAATCGGGAGAGCGATAGAGGTGAGGTGGATCTAAAAGATACTTTTGATGATTCAAATAGAAGGTTTGTGCGTAGAGTTAAAGCACGGAAAGTTAGGGAGGCATTAAAAAAGATGAAGACTAGTAAAGCCTTGGGACCCGATGATATTCCTATTGAAATATGGAGATGCTTAGGGGATGTAGCAATAGATTGGTTGACTAGTCTTTTTAACAAGATCCTCCATACTAATAAGATGTCTGATGAATGGAGGAAGATTATACTTGTGCCTATGTATAAGAAGAAGGGGGATATCCAGAATTGTTCTAACTATAGAGACATCAAGTTTATGAGCCATACAATGAAGCTGTGGGAGAGAGTTATTGAGCATCATTTGAGAATAGAGACCAAGATTTCTGTCAATCAATTTGGATTTATGCCAGGAAGATCTACCATGGAGTCTATTTTCTTAATACGACAATTGATGGAGAGATATCGAGAAAGAAAGAAGGATCTCCATATGGTGTTTATTGATCTCGAGAAGACGTATGATAGGGTTCCAAGAAAAGTTTTGTGGTAGATTCCTGAGAAGAAAAAAGTACTTTCAAAGTATTTCGAGACAATCAAGGACATGTATGACGGTGTTACTATATGTGTGAAGGCTTGTAATAGCACATTAAGTTATTTTCCAATCGCAGTAGCCTTACACCAAGGTTCTGCTCTGAGCCCTTATCTTTTTGCCCTGGTTATGAATAAGCTAACAAAAGATATTCAAGATGAGATGCCATGGTATATGCTATTTGCAGACTTTATCGTGCTTATTGATGAGATCAGGGCTGGGGTTAACGCTAAGTTAGAAGTATGGAGAAGCACGTTAGAGTCTAAAGTATTTACGCTAAGTTGAAGTAAGACGGAATACTTGAAGTGTGAGTTTGTCAGGGCAGGAAGAGAGGATCAAGAAACCGTAGATATGCTCGGACAGGAGATACCCAAGAAAGATACATTTAGATATCTGGGATCAATATTGCAAAAGGAGGGAGAGATTGATGAGGATGTAAATCATAGAATCAAAGCAGGTTGGATGAAATGGCTCAGTGCATCGGGATTTTTGTGTGAACGCAAAATTCTTCTTAAGTTAAAAGGGAAATTTTATAAAACAGCAGTCAGACCTGCCATGCTATACGGAGTTGAATGTTGACCAGCACAAAGTAAACATGAGCATAAAATGGGAGTAACGAAAATGAAGATGTTAAGGTGGATGTGTGGTCATACAAGGATGGATAATATAATGAATGAAGAGATTCGACGAAAAATTGGAGTAGAACCGGTGGCGGAAAAGATGAGAGCATAGATTGAGATGGTTTGGGCATATACTCCGAAGGCTCTTAGACGCACCGGTACGAACAGATATTTGCTATCGAGAGCATAACACGAAGAAAGCAAGAGGTCGGCCGAAACTTACTTTAAAACAAGATTTAATGGAGTGGGAAATAGATTGGCGTATGGTTTGTCTTAGGACGGAGTGGAGAAAGTCTATTAGTATTGTGGATGGGTAGTGTATAAATAGATAGATATATATACTTATTTATTTTTACACATTTATCTATTTTCTCTCCCTTGATTCTGTTTTTATTTTTATTTTTTTTTATTTTTATGATTCTTTGGGGTTCATCGACTGCCGATTTCAACTAGTTTGGGATAAAAGTGTTGTTGATGTTGATGTTGACATATTAGTGTGGGTATGGATGTATTCAGAGCCATCTAGTTATAAAAAAAATTCTGTTTGCATTTCTGTTTTTTTTCAGTTTGGCTGCTATCTCTTTAGGATGTGCATGCCTTGTTTGCTTTTGTAGATCCACGTGGGCTTTCATGGTGTCACGAGGATGTGATATATTTTATGTTCATGCATGAATTTTGAAACCTCTGAGTATTACTCGTGTTTGGATTCTCTTTGCGGCTTCTAGATTATTACTTATGTTGCAAATAGCGTCATGAAAGATGTGCAATTTGCTCTGCCATTTGAATGATCTTACTCGACCCGCTCCTCTGCCTGTGCTTTTCTTTTGTTCTCCTTGAAGTTTTCTCACATATGGATGATATGGTGACCCTTTTTGTTTGCCAGATTTTGGAAACTCCAAGTCTTTTGGCAGAGGGGTCGGCCGGAGTGAAGAAGAACATATTTAAGCAGAAACCTCCAGAAACAAGTGCGGCAACCAGCAGCTGTTGTTCGTGGTGAACAGACTATTGATCTCGAAACATCTCGCGCCTTGATGCTGTCTTTTGTCTTTTGTATCGTCACAAGCTCAACCGTGTAACTTGAAACAATATGTTAATTGGCACGTGTTTTTCTATCTACTTGAACGTATTTAGCTCTACAGATTGTTTGTCGTCAATCAAGGTTTGATGCCAGGCTATTGATCTCTCTATTTGTTCTGTTTTTGGGTGCCCGATTGCATTGTTGCCTATTCTCTCTGTTTGGCAACCTGAAGAAATTGACATTTGTTCGACTTAAAAGAATGTTTTCATCTGGCGGAGACTGAAAAGTTTCTGTTTGAAACGTTTCTGTTTGAAACGAAGGGATCTGCAGAAGTAGCCAAATAGTCTCTACTATTTTCATAAAAAATGCCGTGTATGTATTACATGTTCAAAGAAGTGAAATAATTTGTTGAGTCGCATTATATTGGAACATGAAGAATTCACCTTCATTTGCATTTTCTGGGCAAATGTAAGGTATGAAAAAACGGAAAATAAATGAGATATTTAGATATAAATTGTTGAATGAATATTTTTTTTGTCGATTAATTATTTCTAGCGAAAGAAGTATTTACTTTTAGAAAAATATTTTGAAAATTATTTATTTTTTGTGAAATAAACCAGGCTGTAGTGTAAGATGATTTGTCGTGAAATCACAAACCTGGATGTAGGTTACTGCTTCTTTCTTTCATTCGTTATGTTTAAGGCAGCTGACTCTGAGTTCCCTTTTGAGGTTAGTGCTTCTTTCTTTTATTCTTGAAATTTACGACATAATGTTTTAGCTAAATAATTTTAAAAATGTATATCCTATCCACGTAGCTAACTATTGAAATATCTAATTTATTACTTTTTGCTTGTTGCATTATCTAAATCTTTTTATGAACGTATTTGACTTTTTCTTCACTCGAAACATTCCAATGCTTTACCGCATAGAAATGTTGTTAAGTGGATTTACAAATAATTATGTCGTTGCTTTGTGAAATTTTAAAATATAATTTTAAAATTTGATGGGAAAGTGCAAAAATTTTTTTTTTTTTTGCTCCTGCTTAAGTCTACACAATTACTTTAACTCCTCTTTGTATTTCCTTTACTTCCCTTTTCCCTTATTTCAGTCAAATTTAACAACTCTTAGAGGTGGTAATCAAGTGAAAAGACTCTTTTGATGTTTCATGGTTTTCTATATTACATATAGGGATTTAGAAGCCGCACTTCTTCTTTCTAGGTAATTGTTTCTTTCTTTTATTTTTAAAAATACCAATGACTTCTCAATTTAAGAACATAGATTTTGTGAACAATGACGTAAACTCCAAAATTCATTATGTCATCTTCTCTTTTTGTTTGTCCTCTCCATTTCCTTTTTACCACTCAAAAAAATGGTAAAGAAGACTAAATTGCATATATATATATATATATATATATATATATATATATGTATGTATGTATGTATGTATGTATGCATGCATGCATGCATGTATGCCCCTACACAGTTTGCATGTTTGAAATCTAACTGATATCACGCGGACAGATTTTGGAAGTTTTCTTGTTTGGTAATTTTGAAAAAATGTTGATCGTTTTTAGACTATTTAGTCGCATTGATACTGACATAAACTGTGATACACTTTAACTCAATATACAATGTTGTCATTGGACTTTTAATTTTTTTTCAACGCGATTCTTGAATTATCAGTAACTATTAATCTAGTCTTTGGACTATATAAAAATGTTCAATACCATACTTTCACTAATGCAAGTTAATGGAAATTGCGATTGCGACTTTCAATCATGCTAATTTTAAATGGTTAATCACAAAAAAAAGAGTCGTATAAATATCTAAAACCAAAATATTGTAATCCACGTTATCAAAAAAATAGATGGATAAGTTGATTGATCACTCATAAAAGTCCAACTCGGCATATAATAATCGATGTCATTAAATAACGTATGAATTGTCATATGAGCAAATGGAAGTGCTACATTGAATATTTAACAATAGTTCATAAGTCATATTGAGCAAACATAAAAGTTTAGAATGACATTAAACATTGAACCAAAATTCAAAAATAATTTGTGTCATCTACCCTTTAGTTTTTTCACAAACACTCGAATTCATAAAGGCAGATCAATCAAATAATCGAATCAACCTTTGTGGGTTAAATAATCGTATTTTTATATATTAAAAACACAATTATAGCTACAAGATTGTTATTGCATGCATTATTTATTTCTATGTCATTTTATTCATGTTATTAAAAAAATCAAACGATTTTTTGATCGTTAGCCTCAATAACGCCTCATTTATTTATATAACGAGTTCATTTGGTCTAATCTACAGATTTATCATGCTTGAAACATTCTTATGAAAATATTATTCAGACGTCATGTGATGACTATTGGCTCAATTTTGAATGTTAGTAAGATAAAATTGTGTCTTTTTTATATGACTTTTTTTTTTGGTAAGGAACTTTTTTATATGACTTTTGATTTTCGCTAAAATAAAAAATTATCGACACGCAAAATTTTACAATTTTTTTCATAACTTATGGATGTTTAAAGATGCATTTTTCATCCTCGAGAAAAAAAATTATAAATTAAAACCCGAAGAGGGGGAGGAGGGTTTTAGCTAAACCGTTACTACTTTCTTCTTCACCAGCGTCGACCTCCACAGGGGCGCTCCAATGGCCGGACCACAGCATCTCTACGTGAGCTCGAAAGCCGAGCTGAAGCGGAGGGAGAAGCAGAAGAAGAAGGCCAAGTCGGGCGGGTTCGAGTCCCTCGGCCTCAGCCCCGATGTCTACAGGGGAGTCAAGCGCAAGGGGTACAGGGTCCCCACTCCGATACAGCGCAAGACCATGCCTCTCATACTCTCCGGCGCCGACGTCGTCGCCATGGCCAGGACCGGATCTGGCAAGACCGCGGCTTTCCTCGTGCCGATGCTCGAGAAGCTGAAGCAGCACTTGCCTCAGGGCGGCGTTAGGGCTCTGATTCTGTCGCCGACTAGGGATTTGGCCTTGCAGACTCTCAAGTTCACTAAGGAGCTCGGCCGGTTCATGGGTTGGTTCCCTCTCTAGCTTGTGATTCGTTTTTTTGAATTTAGCTACGTCTCTTGTTAGGCTAATTTATGCGGACTCAGTGATAACTGAGTAGTTCAATAAACTACGATAAGAGTTTCAACGCTAAGTTTGAAATGCAGGCAGCATTGGAATTTGGCTAGTTTCGGTTTGATTAGAGTTTAGCTCTACTTTTTGGTTTTGTGTGGGAGATGATTTAGATTACTCCTCTGTTAATTTTGCTGTAGGAAAATCTTTGAGTACGCACAATATTGTTAGAATCGGGAATAATTTGATGGTGTGGATGAAGTTGAAAATTTTCACGTTGCTGTAGATCTTCGGACGAGCTTACTCGTGGGTGGGGATAGCATGGAGAGCCAGTTTGAGGAGTTGGCACAGAATCCTGACATTATAATTGCTACTCCTGGTAGGCTGATGCACCATTTGTCCGAAGTTGATGACATGACACTGAGGACGGTGGAGTATGTGGTTTTCGATGAAGCAGACTGCTTATTTGGCATGGGTTTTGCGGAACAGTTACATAAGATACTCTCCCAACTCAGTGAGAATCGGCAGACATTGCTTTTCAGTGCAACTTTACCGAGTGCACTCGCTGAGTTTGCCAAGGCTGGTCTGCGAGACCCTCAGCTTGTTCGGTTAGATTTGGAGACTAGGATAAGTCCTGACTTGAAGCTCGCCTTTTTCATTTTAAGGCAGGAGGAAAAACATGCGGCCTTACTATATCTAGTAAGGGAGCAAATTAGTTCAGAGCAGCAGACACTTATTTTCGTTTCCACCAAACATCATGTGGAGTTCCTTAATGGTTTGTTTAGAGAAGAGGGTATTGAACCTTCTGTCTGCTATGGTGACATGGATCAAGATGCTCGCAAAATCCATGTGTCAAGGTTTAGATCAAGAAAGACTATGCTGCTGATTGTCACTGATGTTGCGGCTCGGGGCATTGATATTCCATTGCTTGATAATGTGATTAACTGGGACTTTCCTCCTAAACCCAAAATTTTTGTCCATAGAGTTGGACGGGCAGCACGAGCTGGTAGGACTGGTACTGCATATTCTTTTGTGACATCTGAAGATATGGCTTATCTTTTAGACCTTCATCTATTTCTTTCAAAGCCAATTCGGCCTGCTCCTACTGAGGATGAGGTTTTGAAGGATATGGACGGAGTGATGTATAAGATTGATCAAGCAATTGCCAATGGAGAAACTGTATATGGACGCTTTCCGCAGACAGTTATAGATCTTGTCTCTGATAGAGTTCGGGAAATCATCGATTCATCCGCAGAATTGTCTGCTTTGCTGAAAACATGCACAAATGCTTTTAGATTGTACTCAAAGACAAAACCATCGCCTTCGAAAGAGTCCATAAAAAGAGTGAAGGACTTGCCTCGGGAAGGCTTGCATCCTATCTTCAAAAATGTACTTGCCGGTGGTGAATTGGTAGCTCTGGCTTTTTCCGAGCAACTAAAAACATTCAGGTATGTTCTCAATTTATTTTCCTAATATGTAGCGTTGTATGTATTTATCAAATTCTGGGGTTTCTGCATTGCTTTCTTTTTTTTTCTTTTGGGTAAAGTCTGCATTGCTTTCTGTTTGATTCTGTTCTTTTCAATAATTAACATTTCACAATTCGCGACTTCCTGATTTATGCTAGACCGAAGCAGACCATTCTTGAAGCTGAAGGGGAGGCTGCTAAATCTAAGCATCTGCAGGTAGCTTCCAATAACACGACCCCTTTTAGAATGCTTTCTTAGATTTAAATGATTAGGCTAACACATCTTTTTCTTCAATGGCTAAGTTTTCCTTGAGCTCATGCAGCTATTATGTTGTGACTGCTGATTCTTGTGATTAGTTCATTTCATTCAACATGATATTTTAGTCTATTTCTTTCTCTATTTTTCCTTTTTCTCCTGCGGGTTGGGGAATGGGGTTGATTGTTCTGACACGAGTCTTTCGTGGTGCACTTCTTACTCTCTTCATGTATAATATGTGATCAAATGACGTCGATATGTGAATTATCGATTCTACTTAGAGATTGTGAAATGCTTTTCTTGTCAAGTGTTGTATTGACTCTGGCTTATTTGCAGGGTCCCTCCAGTCAGTGGGTTGATGTGATGAAGCAAAAAAGAGCTGTTCATGATGGTATCATAAATTTGGTACAGCAACAGCGTGATAGCAAACCTTCAGAAGAGGTTGAGGTAGGGTTTTATTGCCAGTTTCCGTCTGTGAATGAGTATAGTAGATAAGAAAAATGTTGGTGTGGTTTATTGGCTAGAGGATTACTTGGACCATCTGATCGCATAGACTTCTTGTTATGACCAATGCGAAAACTACAATAGAATTAAATTGAGAAGAATAAAATAACACACAGATTTACATGGAAAACCCTTGTCGGAAAAACCATGGGGAGAGAACCCACTATAGAAATTCAAGGATTACAAAAAGTGGCTCAAAAAGACCTTCAGACTCTTTCCGTCTCAACTTTAATCCTAATAACTTGAGAAAAACA
Source organism: Rhodomyrtus tomentosa (assembly GCA_028455895.1). Lineage (NCBI taxonomy): Eukaryota > Viridiplantae > Streptophyta > Magnoliopsida > Myrtales > Myrtaceae > Rhodomyrtus > Rhodomyrtus tomentosa. The sequence continues at coordinate 44,568,812 of JAPCWY010000001.1, read as the reverse complement.
ATATTTCTATTGCTTGACAGGCTTGGCCCATTAGCCTATTTGGGTCGAATACTCCAAAAAGAATTTAAGACATACTTAACAAATCTCTACCTTGACTTGAACTCCCTAATAGACATACATACGCAATAAACAATTTTATTCTGCTGCAGCAAACGTTAACCAAATTCAAACAATTCTCGAATTTGGCAATAGGCAAGGGCTTCGTTAACATATCATATAGATTATTTTTTGTATCAATCTTCAAGACCTTGATATAGCCATCGGCAATAATCTCTCGTATAAAATGATACCACACATTAATGTGCTTTGTTGTCTCATGATATGTTTGATGTTTAGTAAGATGTATAGCATTCTCACTATCACAATGAACAATAGTGACACTGTGATACACACTGAACTCCTCCAAATAAGCCTCTTAACATACGACCTCTTTAATTGCCTCAGCAACGACCATGTACTAGGCCTCTGTAGTAGATAAAGAAACCATATGCTGTAAAGTAGCTTTGCAACGGATTGCATAACCTCCAAAAGTAAGAATTTACCTGGTCAAAGATCTCCTCTTATCAAGGTCACCAACTTAATCAGAATCAACATATCCAATAAGAGTGCCACGATTTTTTTTGAAAATCTAAACCAAAATCAGAAGCACCCTTGAGATATTTCAAAATCCACTTTACATCTTACCAATGGCATGATAAATATCTACTTGCCACGTTGATAGCGTACGAAATGTTGGGTCAAGTGCAAACCTTGGTATACATAAGGCTACCAATTGCACGAAAGTATGGAACATTGACACATTTTATCTACTCATATGTAGGTGGACATAAACTAGCTGATAATCTAAAATAAGCATCAAGAGGAGTACTTACTGGTTTGATATCTTTCATGCCAAAACAATCTAATACCTTCTCAATGTAGCTTTTCTAGGAGAGATACAGTTTTTCCCCTTTTTGGTCTCACTGAATTTCCATGCGTCGGATTTTCTTCGTTGCACGTAGATCCTTCATTTCAAATTCAGCGCTCAGCTATGCCTTCAAATTCTGTAAATCAGATGTATCTTTTGCTGCACGACGTGTCATCAACATATAATTAGAAATAAATGAAAGAGCCATTTCGATGTGTGCACATATATACACAACTATTATATTTGCTCCTACAATAGCCAAGTCGCACTATAAGTGATCCAATTTTATATGCCATTGTCTATGTGATTACTTCAATTCATATATAGACCTTTTTCAATATACAAATATGGTCTTCCTTATCTTCAAACTAAAAACACTCTTGTTGACCCATATAAATTTTCTATTCAAGTTTACCATGCAAGAAAGTTGTGAAATCACATTGAGTTATTCTAACGCTACATCATGCATAACAACTAATGCAAGAAAAACTCGGATGGAGCTGTGTCTAGAATAGGTGAAAATATAATTAATATTAACTCCCTCAATCTGACTATAGCCTTTAGCAACTAGACGAGGTTTGAACCTGATATCTTCAGCTTTGGAATACCTTTTTTTCTTTTGAAAACCCATTTACATCCCACAATTTTTTTTCCTTTTGGTGGCTTGACAAGCTCCCATCTTTGGTTCTTTTCAAGAGATTCCATCTCTTTATTCATAGCAACTAATGATTTTCTTGAATCTTTTGAAGAGATAACTTCCTTGTAGGTTTTAGGCTTACTATACTCTACTGACTCTGCAACTGAAAGAGCATAAGTAACAAAATCCGGTACCCATATTTCTGTGGAGGCTTCAATCACCTTGGCTATCTCTTACGATAGAATACTTTTCCTCTTTGGGTTAAGAGTGGATGACTAAATGGTCTGCGAATAAATTACTTCAAGCTCCACCTTCTCTGCAACACTTTCCAGATTCTCATGACAAGGAATGGATGATTCCTTGCTACGGATGAAGCATAACAGACTCATCAGAAGTATCATCTTTGCTAATGATAATCTTCGTTGAATCAAAATACGAAAGCCTATAATCATTTACACCAAAAGCATAACCAAGAAAGATGCATTTTGCTCTAGGCTTTAGGTTATCCTTCACTAACACGTGCATATGTTGGACTTCCAAATACTTGAAAAGGAGAATAATCAACAAGTTTGCTTGACCATACCTCCTCAAGTGTCTTGCACTTAATCGATGTGCAAGGAAAACGATTTAGACTGCCTTAGCCCAGAACTCTCTGCCCAAACCAGCGTTAGACAACATGCCCCTAGTCCTTTCTAATAAGGTTCTGGTCATGCGTTCAGCAATACCATACCATTCTATTTCGGTGTATTTACAGTAATATGAGCCTCACAATGCTTTCACTTTTGCAGAACTCATTAAACTCACCTCCACAAAATTCCAACCCACTCTGTTCTTGGCCTCTTGATCTTCTTAGCGGTCTGCTTCTCAATCAATGTTTTCCATTGCTTAGATGTAACAAAAAGATCACCCTTATGCTTTAGAAAATAGAACAAAATCTTTCTTGGAAATTCATCAATGAAAGTGAGCAGATGCCTTGAACCGATGACTTTCGAAGGACCTTTCACACGCCCCCGGAGATCAAAATAAGTATAATCCAAAGTGCCCTTTGTTGTGTGAATTCATGTTTTGAAGCTGACCTTATTTTGTTTTTGACTCTGTCGTAGTGGATGACAAAAGAACTTACTCGAATGCTGACAGAAATCTAGTTTTCCAATTTTTCGACCACAAAAGACCTTTCCTCACCCCCCCCCCCCCCCAAAAAAAAAAAAAAAAAAAAAAAAAGACCTTACTTGACACATCCATGCCTCTAACACTCATATGGCCTATTCTCATATGCCATAATTTAATGTTGTCGGATTCCGTCATAGTGGATGAGATTGCAACTAAATTAGTAACTATAGTGCCTTGCAGTTGATACAAAGTGTCAGTTTTCAGCCCTTTCATCATCAGAAGTGAATCTCTCATAATCTTCATAACTCCACCTTCAGACGTGTACCGATAGCCGTTAGCATCAAGTTTATCCAAAGAATGAGGATGCTTCAAATCAGGAATGTGTGGCATTTTCCAAGGTTCTTTCTCATTCTGTCATGCATTTATATGACGACAGTTCCAATCCCAACTGCGTTGTTCCCATTAGAGTAACTCCACCATTATATCCCTTGTACGTGGAGAACCAATCACAATCATGGTATGGACAGTCTGAATCATGAATCCAATTGTCAATTAATTTGTTTTTATCATCTGCAACCAATAAGAAATCTTCGTTCTCTTCTTTAGTGACACCAACTTGAGTGGGATTATCGTTTTCTTGATTCCGTCTGTACTTTTAGTTAAATTGTTCTGCCAATTTGCATTTTTCCGATTTTGCTGATTCATATTATTTCCTCTTTGCTACTTTGCCTTTAGTTTCAGACAATTTTTAGTTGATATGCCCTTAGACTTACAATAGTTGCAAGTCAGATCCTTATGCTTCGATTTTGACTTGCTACTTCCACCATTGCTTCCCTGAACAGATGTTCCCCTAGCAACTGAACCATCCCCACCATCATTACTGCCTTCAAAAGTCAATTCTGTATTTAGTACTAATCTTGACATATTCAAGATCGATGGTTTCTCTACTAACAGTCACAGCCTCTCTAAAATTCTTACAAGAGGGAGGTAATGAAACTAACAATAAAAGAGCTTGATCCTTTTCTTCACTCTTAACATGAATGCTTCCTTTGAAGCACCTTCAGCTATACGAAGAGTAAGGAGTCATTGCTTGAGCCTTAATCAATTGGTGAGGGATTTTTTTGAAAAAGATATTATTCGATTTTGTTCGTAAACATGCAACTGTTTTCTGATCTAGTACCTCCTGCACTTCATTCATGAGACACAACTGGATAGTAGAAATAGCATTTGTATCCAATTCTTGCCAAGTTCCATCTGGCGTGTTTTCCGGTTTCTTCAATTTCGTAAACAGAGTTCTCTTTAAACTCTACTGCGTAAGAACATCCAGCATACGAGCCTGTCATATATTGAAACTGCCACTCCCATCGAACTTTTTATCAAATTTTGTTATTGAACTTGAAACCATAACCAGATCTAAAAATCCTATGCCTCTGGTACCGGATTGTTATGAGAAATGCAGAAATTACGACGATATTGACACTAAGAAGAATAAAAGAAAATAGATTGATGTGGAAAACTCTTGCAGAAAAAACCATGGGTAGGAGAAGCAATTCCGCTATAGAAATTCAAGGATTACAAATAGTGGCTCGGAAAAACCTTAACTATTGCTGTTTAACTTTTAACCTAATAACTTCATGAAGTCAATAATTATACTGCTTCATAGTGTTGGGCTATGGGCCCGTTAGCCGAATTTGGGTCGAATACCGCAAAAAGAATTCAAGGCGTACTCAGCACTTATTTCTTTCTGGTAATGGCGCATGTAAGTATACTTTGTTAACCCACACCAATCTTTTATGGGTTAATACCCCGACCAAATTATTTTTTTGACCACGAAAAATCTCAAATTGGTACAATTATGACAAATTTACTCCAAACTATTTTTTTGACCATCAAAAACCTCAAACCGATATAATTGTGATAAATTTGCCCTAAATTAATTTTTTTTGCCACGAAAAATCCAAATTTGTACACTTGTGACAAATTTACCCTTTAGTAAATTTGATTAATACCACAAAATCCCAAATTGATACACTTGTGAAGAACACGAGGTAAAAACCTTAAATTGATACACCCATGAATTGCCGCGTGTCATCTAACTCAGCAATGTGATGATTAAATTTAACGAAAACTAATAAAGAGTAATTTGTCATAAATGTATTAGTTTAGGGTAAATTTGTCACAAGTGTACCAATTTAGGGTTTTTTGTGGTCAAAAAAATAATTTGGAGTAAATTTGTCATAAGTGTACCAGTTTGGGATTTTTCGTAGTATTAACTCATCTTTTATTCATGCATGCTCTCTTAGCTATTTCAAATGTTCTCTAAAATAACTAAAGCTTTTCATGATTAAGGTGCTGGATGTGTAATGGTTCCCTCTAAATGTTTGTAACTTGCTTGATCTGATTATATTGGCATGATGAGGCAATTCTATTATTTTTTAATCCGGTAGTTCTTGAGGGTTTTTACTTGAATACCAACTCCTTTCTCCTGGTTTTGCAGATCTATCCAGAGACCAGTCCTCCTAAGGAAAAAGAGAAAAAAGGTTTTATTTTTGGAGTTTCTTGATTCTATGGCCCTAATGCTTTGTTAATGCAACTGGTAGAGCATAAGACCTACAAGTCTCACGAAAATAGACTATATTATCAAGGCTTTCAGACAGTAAATACGTCTTCTAGATTTTCTGGTCTTCTTCCTTTATTAAGTAAATGCATCGGTATGAACAAAAGTTTGCTATCGAAAGCATAACACGAAAAGAACAAGAGATCGGTCGAAACTTTCTTGGGAAAAAGCAATAAAACAAGATTTAATGGAGTGGGAAATAGATTGGCGTACGGTTTGTCTTAGGACGGAGTGGAGGAAGGCTTTTAGTGTTGTGGAAGGGTAGTGTATAGGTAGATAGATTGTTTATTTATTTTTACACATTTATCTCTTTTATTTTTATGATTCTTTGGGGTTCATTGACATCGACCCCAACTAGTTTGGGATAAAGGTGTTGTTGATGATGTTGGTGTATTTATCTCTCTTCCCTCGATTGATTCTACTTTTATTTTTATGATTCTTTGGGGTTTATCGATTGCCGACCCCAACTAGTTTGGGATAAAGGTGTTGTTGATGTTGATGTTGATGATGTTCCTTTATTAATGTTTTAGGACGGTCTAGTACTTTGTCAAATTCTAGAATCATTCTGTTCATTATGTGTGCTGTCTCTTTACCTCTTACTCAAGTGACGTTTTTCCTTGCCAAAGACAATTGTGAAGTTAAGATTTGCGCCTATTCTTTCCACGTAGATGACAATTAACAAAATGGAGGAGGACGTGAGTGAATGTTATGGGGTAGTTTTGTGTTGATGGAGGAAGAAGAGCAGACTTCTCAAAGGAAATATTTGATAAAAAATTTATGATTTTCTCAATAGCTGGTCCTAAGGTGTTGGGCCTTTTGTTGACAAATCTAATTGTTATTTTGGATTATTTAATTCTGCATTTGTGAGATATCCTGAGTTAAATATAAAATCGAGATGGACATGCATTTCTCTGCCATTGACAGTCAGCAGATTGGGGTCTCTTCAATTTCGTATACTTAATAACTCATCATGGTGTATCTTCCAATTTTAAATGGTCCTTTTTCTTAAAGATTTTGTGAATGGTGCTAGAGGCCCGGGGGTCCAAACGAAAGTCGAAGAGTTTCAAGGATGATGAGTACTATATTAGTTCAATACGGACCAACCATGTAAGTAATGTTGTTGAAGGAAATGTGCTTCCCAGTTGATTTTATCTAATTTTGCATTTCTAAAGGACAGATTGTAAATTACTAATTGCTCCATGCACTGTGCAGCATATGGAGTCAGGTCTATCAGTAAGAGCTAATGAAGGCTTTGGATCAAATAGGTTAATAGTTACTATTAACCTTTTGTAAATTTTTATTGATGTGGCTACATGACATGATTCTCTGGTGGCTAGGGGAAGTGAGTTTTCAATACAGGCTTTATTTATTTGTTAAAATTTCAGGTTGGAAAATGCTGTCCTTGATCTAGTCGCAGATGACAGTGGCGGTATCCAGAAGCAGAGGACATCATACCATTGGGACAAGGTACATAAGTCGGACCATTTTCTTCACCAGACACAGACTATCTTTCTGTTGAAAAATTGTAACAGTTTATTTTTTTTATGGCAGAGGAGTAAAAAGTATGTCAAGTTGAATAATGGTGAACGTGTTACGGCCAGTGGAAAGGTACTTTAGTACCTCGTCATGTGTATTTCATGTTTAAATATACAAAATCATAGGGTTAGCCTTGCCTTTGGGCAAAGATTACTTACAGATTGTTTTGATGGGGAATATAGTTTTTCTTTTTTGTTGGGACTTCTGTAACAACGCGTTCAATTAATGATGGTGTACTTACTCCAGAGCTAGCCCTCAATGCAGATCTACATGTGAATCTAATGGTTGTGTTGTATGAGTTCATTCTACATGGCAGCTTCTTAGTTTAGAGATTGATTTTTCTTCTGTTTATCATGATTGCTGCACAGATAAAGACTGAGAGTGGAGCAAAGGTGAACACAAACAAAACTGGGATATATAAGAAGTGGAAAGAACGGTCCCACAGTAAAATATCGCTGAAAGGAACAAGTAACGAAGAAAATTCTGTAGAGTCCACTGGCTTGGCAGGTGAGCTCTGGTTGGCTTTTCTGTGGATGGGCTCAAACCTTTCATCTTCTTCGTGTGACGTCATATGATGCTTGGTTTAAATTGCAGTCCTTGTTTTTTTCTTTTAAAAATTGGTTTTTTCCCCTTCCCATGCAAAGCCTCTTTTTCCTGGATTTTGATTTTCCTCTATTGCTCCTCTTCTAATGGGAACTCACAATTTTTCAAGTAGCAAATATTTACTAACAGTTGACCTGTTTAAATTGTTTTTATGCCTGCAGGAGATCGCAAATTTCAAAGGGCAAAAAGAAAGTTCAAGGGAGGAAAGCAGCAGCGTTCGCTTCCGAATGCTAATGTACGTTCAGAGATTAAAAATCTAGAACAGGTACGGAAGGAGAGACAGAAGAAAGCAGACAAAATATCCTATATGAAGAGCAAATCAGCTAAAAGTAAAAAGTTTGGTAAGAATGGGAAAAAAAGAAAGGGTAAGAAATAAATCATGTGGGACCTGATTTATCAGCATATTAATTTGCTGGTGGCAATTTTGAGTTAATCCTCTCTCTCTCTCTCTCTCTCTACTTGTGCCCCTGGTTAATCTTTTCTTGGGATTCTTTGTAATGATTTCCTCTTTTATTAATAGAGTGCTTTAATTCAAGTGTTGGCAACATAAAATAGTCTGTTGTGAGTTGATTTGGAGTGATTAACCCATGCATAAGAGGCCTTTGCACTCAATTTTTCAACCTCAAGATCAGTGCAACTTTTTATGTATTTGCATTCTTAGTCTCTTTGGTCTGAACATTCTGAGTTACTTGGTCAAGTAAATCGCATTATCGGTCCCTGAACCGTATTGTGATTTCATTTTAGTGACTGGATTTCCATGTGTTCCAGTTATGCTGGTCATTATTGTATGGAGTTCCAGTCTGGTACTTAGTCTAACGGGAAATAACGATCCACGATTAAGGAGCAAAGGTCGACCTTTAGGACCGCATGAACGGTGCTGACATAGCAGATGTTATTTCTTAAAAATTTTCAGTGGGCTAGGAACAGATGATGCGAGATTTAAAAAGTGCTCGCATGACCGAGCGAATAATGTAAATGCTTTGGAGACCACCTCATTGACTTCTGCAGGATACTGTATCCCAGTTCATTGTCATGTCACATTGGAGATTCAGGTCGCTAGGCATTTTGTTGCGGAAAAAAAAAAGGAAAGACAACGATTTTCGTCCCTTTGACCAAGGCTATTGATTGATCCTGGACCGCAAGTATTCCGCGCAAACGAAGTCCATCGGTATCCTGAAAATCGATTTGATTGAGACGGTCCTAGTGGTCTCCAAGCATTTATAGTTCATGCCCTATTCTGCTGAAAATCGATCTCAACTTTCTGGCCCCCGAGAGAGAGAGGCCAAACCTCAGGACAGTATCTCCGAAATTGACAACCTTTTTTGTCTGAGTTCTCTATGGGGAAGCAACAGTTTTCGTGACTCAATTTAGAACAATATCCATCGCGTTCCCTCTTTGCGTGCCCGCAAGCATCACCTCCATGTGATTAAATCCCAAAGATAGTGTGTATTTCGCGCAAAGAACATGACTTATTGTCATTCTTCATAAGGGAACTGACACAAAACCGTGGCCTCGGTATAAAAAAAAAAAATGAATTGATCGACATGCTCAAGCATACTAACTTCAACTTTTGGGTGCTCGCTAGGGATACACGCTTTGAAGTCCTAGGGCCGCAAGGAATAGCAAAATAGCAAAATTTGTTTATTGGTTGAGTTCATGAGACGTTTCCGCAACAGCATAAACCAGATTCTTGTTTCTAAACCTGTGTCCTTGATTTTTGTAGCATGAAATATAAGTAGATGAGAGACGGAAAATTTCAAATAAGAGTTTGAAGTAAACATTCTTTCCAATAATGAACAAAAGTGGCTAGATCATTCTCAAATAATGTCTAGACCTAGGAAATTTTAGTATTTTATTTTCCGTTATATTTTTTTCTTGGGTTAATACCTTAAAAAACTTCAAACCGATACACACCTGTGATAAATTTACTTCAAACTATTTTTTTAACCACCAAAAATCCTAAACTGATACAACTATGACAAATTTACCTTAAACTAATTTTTTCACCATAAAAAATCTTAAATCGATATACATATGACAAATTTACCATCTGGATTTCAAAAAATTGAGTTAATACCACGAAAAATTTCAAATTAATACGTCTGCAGCAAATATAGGGTAACATGAAATATAGGGTAACGTGTACACTCGACAATTGTCACGTATCATCCAACTCAATAATTTCGCAGTAAAATTTAACGAGAACTAACGGAAGGTAAATTTGTCACAGCCGTACCAATTTGGTGTAAATTTATCACATATGTACCAATTTAGAATTTTTTATTGTCAAAAAATAATTTTAGATAAAATTGTCACAGGTGCCCAGTTTGGGATTTTTGGTAGTATTAACCTTTTTTCTTTCTTCTTTTTTCTTATTTTTTTTCACTATTTTCTTTCTTTTCATCGATGGCTAGCTTTCGGCAATGGCCGACCACCGGTGTTGTCCGAATGGAGTTGGGCGAGGGTGGGCCACAGGCAAGGCCAGCGAGAGATGGCCTCTCCTTACCCAGCAAGGGCCGTTCGCGAGATAGCCTCTCCTTGCCTACGGTTGACCATTGTCGGGCAAGGCGAGGCCGTTTCTAGCGGGGAACAATAGGCCCTATAGAGGCGTTGGCGATCTCAGTAGGGAGGCAACCACAGGGGAGAAGGCAGCCCTCTGACCTGCATTTTTTTTTTCTTTCAAATGTATAGTTTTTTATTAAATTAAAAATTAGGTTAAAATTATATTTTGACAAAAAATGCCCTTGGCATACCAAAAGGTGAAGCCCCTATTTGAAAATGTCTTGTCACTTCAAACTATTATTTGAAAAAATGATGACACTTCAAATCCTTACATAAAATTTCCATTTGAAATTTTCCCAAACGACACAGGAAACACAACCAAGAGCATCATTCCAAAAAGTCCAAAGTTATACACACTTCAAAAAGCGTACACAACTAAGACAACATTAAGTCTCTAATAACATTAAGAAAATATACTTGTCTTCTGACTCGTCGATGTTTCAAAAGACGCATATATACAAGAGGCACAGGACCATTTGCTCCTGTAACCTACGCTTTTGTCAGAAGCACAACTCCGTCTACCTCCACTTCATGAATCTAATCAATGAGCTAGATGCGGAAGTGAGCTCGGCACACGGTGAGCTTGGAAAGCACAGGCACAGTGCACAGATGTCAAGCTCAGGCAACCACTTATAATCAGAGAGTGCCTCCCAGGGCAAGTATGCAACGCAGGGAACGAGTCACATACTGCCTGAACCGCGGGAGGAGTAAGAGCTGTGCACTGGCTGATGTTTAGACTCTTCAGCCCCTCGTCGTCACTTCGGCCTTTCTTGGACTCCCATAGGGAAGGCCTGTTCTTCACTAGACTCTGTGTCAAAGAGTACATCGCTCTGTCTGTGATGTTCTGACAGTAGTACAGCCCGAGAGAAGTCAGGTGTGGACACCCGTTTGCCAACGCAATCACACTGTCATCTGCAACAAAAGTAGGAAAAGTCACCAAGAGTATCGGACACGGTGCCTGGTTAAGCACAAAGCAAATCAATCATGCTTGTTTCAAAGAGATCATTTTGATCAGTTTCGTGATGATCTTTTATCATGACCTCAAGAACCACAGAGACCAAGCAGGCAAGGCAAAGCGCTATCATATTGCTACAGTTTGAAGTGCAATTAGATGATGAGGGCAGAAGCGCAAATAAATCTACACCAAGACTGTTCACGTTCCATTATGATTCCTCAGCTAATTTTCGATCACAATATCAGAAGATGACCAGTTCTTTGCTTTCCCTGTGATTTCTATGCTCCTTTCCTGAGAACTCACGAGACAGTATCCCACTGTAGAAAATGCCTAAACATGGTAGATGCCGTAGTAGTATTTTGCATAACTTAAGGGATCGGGATGGAAACAAAAATACTCTCGCACTCTTTCAAGGCTTACTCGAGCAACTATTCAACAGAAAATACCTGCGAATTGAATTACAAAAAACCCTCATAGGGAAACGAGAAAAGGAAAACTAGATGAGTAGAGTCCCAGCAAGGAAAAAGACTTGCCGGACAGCTTCAGGTAACACAGGCAATCGAGAATCTCAAATTCCTAACCCAGTTGACTATACATCTGCTCATCTATTTGTACACCTGAGGTAATTTATCACAGCCAAATCACTAGACAATGTTCATGGATGTAGGCAGCTTTAACTTTCTCAATGGAAAATCAATAAAGTGAAACTGAACACACAAGAGAAGCACAGTTGACATGCAGTAACAATCACATCCACATTCCATGTTACTCTATTCTTAACACAGCGGCGAACAATCCCGTGGAATAAAAATAACTTCATTACAGCCATCATGTCTTAGAGTACCTGTTATACGGACACAACCACACAAGTCAAGAACTCTGAGATCAGGACATCCAAATGCCAAGCTCATTACCCCAACATCACCCACATTGTCGCACCATCCCAGATTTAGAGATTGCAGTTGATTGCAGTTACGCCCTATAGCCTGTGGGGGAATATAACATCACACATTGCCTGATGCACACATATAGAAATGAACAAGAGACAAGGGAAACAAGTTGGTTAAACCTGCAACGCACGGTCTGATGCTGCCTTAACACATCCACAAAGATTCAAAATCTTCAATTGCTTACATAGATTAGTCAGGTATTCAAGAGCTTCATCACTGAATGCTGAACACCCACTAATGTTGAGCTTACTAAGATTAGGACATCCATGGGCTAGGGCATATAGGGAGTGGTCAGTAAGTTTGAAGCTTTTGCTAAGATCCAGGTCCAGGAGCTCATGACAGTAAGTTGAGATGGCCTCAACAGCATTGTCCTCGAGCTGTGGTTTGTCTTGACGCAGCACCAACGTCTGCAGCTTTGTAAACTTGGGGGCAAGAGATAGGACCAAGTTGTTCATGTTCTTCTTTAACCTAAAATATAACATGAAAGCCACATCACGAAGAAACACATCATACAGAAATATCACAAAAAAACACATCATCAAAGAACACTTCATTAAGATACAAGTGATGCATAATTCTCTTGGCTGATGTCCTCCAAGATATCTCCAAAATCATACAGTGATCCACATACGAAATGAAAAGAGACTGTGCAATCAGATGTGGTGCATCAGGAGCCACATTCACAAGTTTTAAGCTGATGTCAAGTTCATCATACAAAGTGCACCGGAAATAGAAATCTGGCAGGGAAGCACCAAAAACACGTCTCTTCCTTTCTTTATCTTTTTTCAGATTGGTGCCCTCACACATACTAAAATAACCAACCCTCAGGTTGAGAAAGATCGAATGTTATTACTTAAGGAATAACAACTGCTAGGCCCAAATCTGCCTGATAGTATCTGGAAACGCACTAACAACAAGCATTCTCACAAAATTTCTACACTGGGAGAAGAAAATCAGTCAATTTACAAACTCCTTCTGCCAATACTCTGGGTTGGCACGAACTGAGTAACAAAACAGATTGAATGCCGGATACACAAAAAAGAAATGTATGGCTTGCTCTGACTATTTTGCATGTAACTGAAGACACTCGACTCCAGAAAGTACAAAATTGTCATGAACCTGTTTATATATAGTTCTAAGTAGCAGATACACGTATAGAATACTAGAAGTAGACTGTGTACTTAGACTTATCACTATGCCATAGGTACCTGCTGAAGTGACCAACAGATCGGAAAGAGATACCAAGATTAACCCTTTACTCATCAATTAAAGTCACAAAGCAAACCCTAGAGCTCACAGTCCTAGATAAGCATCGGCAAATATATAGCTCCCAATCATGTAGAAGAATACAGTGGAAATTGCATACCACACCAGAGATAAATGCGTGAGGCCAAGGCCAATTGCGTCTCTCCATCCGCTGCAAACCCCAGAAGCGACAATTATCATGCGATCATCGACAAGCGACATGATCCGTAGCAACAACTCCATAGGTATGTCCTTCCACTCGATGATGACTCCGCATTCCATCTTCGCCTTCCCATCACTACCACCCCCAACCATCATCAGCTTTTCAAAGCACAAGTTCAAGTCCTCGGCCTTCAATTTATTCCCAACCACCATTTCACTCGCACTAGGCAAAACCTGTGACAAAATTTTCGATTAGCAACTCCCGTAGAAGCAAGCACAGGACAATGTTTTCGTAGAATGCAGAGTTGTAAAACGACAGAGTAGTCAGAGTACAAGATCAACACGACCGAAGCGTGTCATAACCAATAAACAAGATCATAAGGTGTTGTAAACACAGCGCAGAAGGAGTTTACAGTCATATGACGACACCAGGTCCCAACTAGGCTAGAAACGGTCCTCTTATTCTCTGGACATGATCTTTTTATGGGTATGTGAGAGAAGTAGACCTACTCCTATCAAAATGAAAAGCGTGATCAAGTTAGAAGAAAAAAGCTCGAATTCTTCAAGGTTCTTTCTTTTAAACAGAGTTGGCACTGTGAGAAACTGGGCTACGAGAAATCCATCAGTTCCATCACTTAGCTGCGAAAATAATCCAGAAAAAGACAGGGAGAACTGGACAACCCTGAGGTCGTCACAAAGAAACAACTTCAGCTAAATTAGCAGACACAAAACATCAAAATACTTCCTCCACCTGTTATCGATTCAGAAAAAAGGAAAAGGAAAAGGCAAAAGGAAAGATTAGCAGCCCAATATATGATCAAGACGAAGAGGAGCTCATGATCAAGAAAAGAAATATCCAACAAAGTAAAGAACACGAAGAAGTCGAAGAAGCAAGAGGACCGACGGAAAGAAGAAATGACGGGTCGTGATCGGGAATACCCACCTGCAACTTTCGAGATGGAGACGGGTTCTTTGCTTGGTCTTGGGAGTTTTGAGGGCCTTCTTCGTCTCCTCCTCTGTCAACATAAGCAGGCGAAGAAGGAGGAGAGAAATTGCCTTGGCGCTTATTAAAGACGAGCAAAATCCAAGAAAGTCAAAAAAAAAAAAAAAAAAAACAGATAGAGGGAGACGTACGGGAAGGGAAGGGAAGGGGAAGGGAAGCTAGCGACGCGTATGAATCCACGTGGCGTGACGTGACAGGCAGGAACTCTTGGGCCCACGTTTTTGCCCTTTCTGGGGGATGCTGAAAATGTGATCGAGTGCTTTGCTTTGCGATTTACGATATTGACGAGTTTGACAAAAAGGAAGAAATTTCTCGTAAAAATGAAGCGTTGGACGAATTTGCCACACCACCCAGCCATCTAATTAATCACCAAATCGATGTCATCAATAAGATAGAAATTATTCGGGTAAATTTATGTAGATCCTTACTTAGAATTAATCCATATTACTTAGCCTTTTTATAAAAAAAATATCAGGGATTAAGTTTAGATAAAAATTCAAGACATCATATATTTCTCGATTTCAGTAATAGAACGACAATCATGCCGTACCATAATTTTCGTGGCTAACCTTGTTATTTTTATGGTGGGTATTAAGAGAGTTGGTTGCTCTTGTTCTAATCTTTGGGTCAAGAAAAGGTAGGCGGAGAGTTACGAGGAAAGTTTAGATAAAGATTCGAGTTTTGTCTTTTTATTTTATTTTATTTTATTTTTGCTGAATTAGTGAGTTAATATTTCATATTCCATGTAATTAAATTAAAAGAGGGGGCAGAGAAAAGAAAAGCACGAAAGGAGACAAATGATGCGTGCGTGTGCGTAGAAGATTCTCCGTTCGCTGAAAACCGAAGCCGCTTCCCACTAAAGCAATAATACATCATCAACAATTTTTATTTTTTTTTTGGTTTTCCCCTTTCTCTTTTTCACTTTCTTTTTTTTAACTCCTCTACTAAAATGGTGGGCGACTTTATATTTCACTTTACAATCCATTTACGAAACCGAAAAAAAAAAATATTTCGAGATATTTTCCCGAGATGGCATCTCATAATTTATCCATCCCCCCGATTGACCGCAAAATTTCAGAAAGTTTGGTGTAATATTTAGGGCGACTTACGAAAGAAATGGAAAGGAAAATAAGAAAGCGAAAGTTGTTTTATGGAAAAATATTTATTCAAGTATTTTTTTTTTTGTCTTTTTATCAGCAAGTCGTGATCTATTCAAGTTGAACTTTATTGTCCGACCCCCCCCCCCCAAAAAAAAAAAAAAGAAGTTGAAATTTAATGAGACAAAATTCTTGGCGAGACATTAGGGCACAGAAAGTAGGAGAGATGGAAGTAACTCCCACCAAATGCACAAGGGGGTGAAAAATATCGTATGAGCCGACACGTGCGAGCAGCAAAAGATATCGTCGCTTGCAAACATTCGAATATGGAGTCTGCGGCCCTCGGCCTAAACGCTCGTGTAAACCATAGAAAATAGAAATGAAAAAAGAAAGAATAGTTCGAAATGAAAAGAAAAGTACAATGCGTCTGATAACGTTTCTGTTTTCGAAAATAAACTTTTTATTTTTATTTCATAAACGAATTTACGAGTAAAAGAACGCGTTTGGTAACTACATAAATTATACTCCTTTGCTATGACCTTACAAATTATTTTTTTATTTAATCCTACGTGGCAACGGCGTTGTTAAAATAATGTCTTTTTGGTCCAATCTGATTTTCAATACAAATTACAATTAAAATAAGTTAAATTATGAAATAAAATGAAAAGGAGAAAATACGCAGTGAAGACTTATTTTTAAAGGAAAGGAACTACAAGGCCTCGTCTAGAGGGGCCCAACGACCCCCATAGACTGCTCCCCACCCTCGTCGGCCCTTCCTAGCGATGGTGGGGGCGTTATATATAAATTAGTTTATTTTTAATTAAATTTAAAAGCATTTTTAATAAAAAAAAATTATATTTAATTCAGAACGATATCGTTTTAGCCCAATCTTTTATGATTTAGCCATGCCATCGCAACGCATGAAAGAAAAAGTATTTAAAAAAGTTATGTCAGCATTTTTTATTAGTCAAGTTGGATGGAGTAAACGGAACGAACTCGATTGAAACAAATTGAGCCTTTATTGGGCTTTTAAAAACTTTAGGATTTGATTTTCATGATAATTTTAAGAATTTCAGTGTACATATCCGCAAAAAAAAAAATTACATAATTGCCTACCCATCTAATGTGACAGAGAATAATATTGATGGGTCGAGCATAATTTAATCAACTTCTTCATTGGCAAGGATGGAATCGTGAGGAGAAACGAATTACCTTGAATCGATGGGGCCACTCTTAGCTATTCTCCTCGTGTAGGCAATAAATACGAAAAAGCCTATCATCACTCCAACATGTGTATATCCAATAACTAGGGCCATGTTTTCAGGTTTCTTACGAATTTAAACTAAAAATTAAAATTTACCCGTCATAACATGTTCCTTTTTAAAAAAAAAAATGAATCTTATCTTACATACCTTGAAATCTGAAACCTACCGTCACAAATCCCACAGTCGATTTTATGTTTCACTTGTATTCTTAATTAAACAATTAGAGTGAATCATCAAATTTAATGATTATCACCTGCTGTTGCAAATCCACTGGTCACAAATCATGTTTAGAGATGCGAAAAATATGAGATATTAGCAAATTAAAAGTCTCTACGATAAAGTGGCTTCTGATTGCACACTTATCATCAAATGCCACGAAATATCACAGGAGGACGCCAAGACATATACCAAGAAAATAATAAAAACTTATTTTGGGTTCCAAGTTTCAAGTTCTAAATTTCATCTATTTAAAACCTGAAACCTATCTGTCAAAACATGTTTCCTAATTTTTAGAACCTGAAACCTACCCTGCAAATCGTAAAACTTGGAACTGACCGGTTCCCACTGGTTCAATTCTCCATATCCAATTTCTACTTCAGAACCATGCTCACCACAACCAATATCATCAAATTCCAAATCTTTTAATTAGTGCATCAAATATATATATATATATATATATATATATATATATATATATATATCTTGAATAATATTGAATCTGAATCTCTAAGCCTTTTTTATTTGTGCAGTCACGTTTTAAATCCTCATATTGATCTAAATCATTTCTAATCCTTGAAATCAAAACTTAGTCAGCTTTTAACCTTTCATCGAGGGAACACAGCAACGCGAAATGAGAAATTCTCGATTGCCCCGTAAGTCACTTTCTTTTACCGACTATCGAAATGACTCGATTCCTCTTTTCGAAAGATATCTCGTAGCGTCGTTGCGCTAATTAAAATATCTACATCCCGATCAAGTTCCCCGGGTTGAAATTTGGGTGTGTGTTTATTTATTTATTTATTTATTTATTTGTAGTGCTATGTTTCATTTTGATGAGAGGGACATATATCGACAAGATATGTATGAATCTTTATGTCTTGTCGCGTTATTGTTCTTTTCATTTGTTGCGTAGCGCTATCTAATCCCCGCATTTCGCACCAAATGAATTTGTCCGAGGGTTAGTGTCTAAGTACATTCCTCTTCCCTGATTGATTTTGATTTGGGGGGTGAGAACAAAATTCCAAAAGCCTATGGCCCTTGTGTCTCCCAAAAAGGTTACTGTATATAGCATGCCTAGCTTATCAAGATTGTCAGCAATGACATTGAATCCAAAAATTAAATAAATGAAACAGAAATGCATCATCATAGGCTACCTTAATTGATAATTTTTTTCCTTCCACGTTCAAAAGCCGATGAATTCGTAAAGACTAATGCTACACACAGCTAATGCGAAAAGTTCGATCACATCATCCCGAAATGTGTACGCGACACTCTGGCGTGCAAGTTTTGCCTGGTAGATCATGACCGAGTATATCGATTCTATTTTGTGATATCCACAGGCTGAATTTTTAAGTTGAGAGAACAATTTCCACCATCTGAGTTATAAGAAAAATCAAACTGTTTGAATGTTTAAAAGCTATATTCCATGATTTGCATGTATTCTGCATCTGAAACTATTAACCGTGAAATTGGAATGATTATTCACGTTGACGAGAAGGAAGTTTTTCATTTAACTTGCATTGGCTGATAATTGGAATGATGAATATGAGCAATCATGAAATGTGAATTCTTAAACATTTAATTTTTTATAATTGGAATGATTACTCATGTCTTCGAGTACCTTTTCATTTCATTATCTTCAAAATTCAGCCCATGTATTTAATTTGGTGCGTGCAAGCTGGTCCGAACACCTTAGTTATCAAAAAAAAAAAAAGGTACTCGAAGAAAGTTATAGAAATGGATTCAAGGTTGCCCATCTGGTCAATTTTCATAAATAACTTTTGATGTGATGTTTCAATTATCGCCGGCCTCTACATGATACAAGCTATGTCAATGATTTATTGCGAAAGTTGATCAAAAGGACTATATTAAAATTTTGCGCGAAGGTTTAAGAATAATTGATAAAATTAAAAAGTTTAGGATTGAATTAGCATCCGTACAATAGGTTTAGGACTAATTGAACAATTTTTTTTATCATCCTTATGTACAAATTTTCTTTTGAAATATATTTGGACTAAATTTTTTAGATGATGGAACAAATTCCTAAATCATGTCGCTAGTAAAATTAAATGTTTAAGAATTCACATTTCATGATTGCTCATATTCATCATTTAAAATTATTAGTAGTAAATTTGCAATAATTTTCTTCGTTGATGAGAACGAAGTATTGCATCTATGCTACATGATGAAAGAAAATATTGATGGAACAAATTCATGCATATAAGTTGTTAAAATAACAACTAAATGAAAATTTATCTTCCATGATGAAAGTTTATCTTATATCTTCGTGATTGCACGTAGTATCCTGCGGATATTTGACCTCAATAGTACTAAAGGATTATTTGAAGAATTATGCATCTTTTTTGGAGGTAAATGAATGCTAAAAATAAATGGACATAGATTTTAGCAAAAATAAGGACCATAATTACGTAATCTTTTAAGAGAAAAAATATGTTAAACTCGGCTTCCCACTTATGTGACAATCACATAAAACAAAGGACCCGTTACTTAAAATTTTAAATTGAGAAGAAAACATATAATATTGTAGCTGCTCATGGTAATTTTGGCCAATTGATCTTCCGATACGCTAGTTTCAACAATATTCGTTCTTTACGCTTCTTCCTAGCTGCTTGGCTTGTGGTATGTGTCTGGTTTACTACTTTAGGTATGAGCACTATGGCTTTCAACCTAAATAGTTTAAATTTGAAATGATCTTAAATTTTTAATCAAGCGAGTAATATGAGTTTGCGTTGGTATCATGCTCATATGGAAATCTAGAAATTATAAGTGTACTATTAAGAATTGCCTTTCGATTGTTTTTGATTGATTGGAATCAAGACAAATTAAATAGATGAAGCAAAGAGAAATATCAAAGATAATAACTTTAAAATTGGTCAGAATAAACTTTGACATAAGGATTACAGTAAGTTCTTTGAATGAGCTGTCGAAGGAGTTTCAGCATCACATACATCTTAAGAAGTCTTCAAGATATTCTTATAATGAATTGCACTTTAGCTAACAATATTTGCCAAAAAGGTAAACAAATAAATACCAGAAAATCTGAAAAATCAACGAGAAGTCCCCCCGCTATTCCAAAAATCACATTCGACCCAATTAAGATTAACAAAGCTGGGAAAACATATTTGACTTGTGGTGTCAATAAACGTAGAATATGTTAACAACCAATTGTTGGTAATGGAATTTCCACATGAAAAGGAAGGAATATGTCCTAGAAACAAACAAAGAGAATTCTAGATGAATGTTTTTTTGGGGAAAACATTGCAGATTTATTTTAAAATACAAATTCAATAACAATTCTTCCGCAACATATCCAAACAAACTTTTTTATGATACACTTTGGCTACATTCTTATGACTTATGAGGCAACGATAAACTCTTGCATAAATCCTAAGATATCTCGAGTAAATCCTCCCTAACCCCCGACAAATAGAGAGAAGCAATTGAAGAAAATAGCACAAATCATTTTATTCACGTAAAGATTTGTACATGAATAGCTTGCTCGCTTTTTATACGCCGAGTCGGCAGCACAAAGGTGAAGATTTTGTCCAAAGGAGGAAAAACCATCAAGAGAGGGGAATTCACATTTTTACTTTATGCTTTCATAATGTATTGATTCATATTATTTTGTATCGCGGGTACTTATGTTATGATTTGCAAAGTATTACGGTCCTTCACGTGTCATTTTCCTTTTAATTGGAGAAGAAACCTACGTGATGGGATTTGGGAGTTTTTTTTCCAAAATAACACTAGAAAAATAAATTTTTACAAAATTAATTCGAAAAAAAAAATCATTACAATTTTAAGCCTTCCTCGACCTTGCTGTGGGAGAGGGAGGGGGCCCGTGGGCCCCCTCCCCTCCCCCGGCATTTCAAATGCAAGGAGGACAAGTGGGGACGCGGGCCCCCGCGTGGGGGGCCCACCCCCTTTATTTTATTTTATTTTTTACCTTCCAAGGACAATTATGTTGCCGTGGGAAGAAGGGGGGAGGGGGTGGAGGGGTGGGCAGGCTCCCACCCCAATTATTATTTATTTTTTTGTATCCCCTTCCCACGATAATTGAGGGGCCTCCCCCGTCCCCGGGACTTTTTTTTCTTAATTTTGTTGTCAACTTACCATGGGAGGCCCTGCAGGCACTCGCATTTCAGGCGCGCCTGCAGTGGGCCCCCACATCCCATGGCAGTTGAATTGCCCTGGAAGGGGGGGCCTCCCCACGTATCGCGGCTTATATTTTTTTTTTTTGATCGCTAAGTCTCATAACTTCCATGGGGGCCTCCCTCACCATGTAAATCCCCGCATTTCAAGCACGTTTGCAGAGCTGCAGGGGTTTATAAAGACGCTTCACTTTGCTTTTTAAGCGAAGCCGAAACACTTTTGGTTTCGCGTATATTTTTCGCTCGTTTTCTCGACTTCAGTTAGTCACTCTCTCAAATACTCTTTTTACTTCAGTGACGCTTGCTCGTTTTCTCTCCCTCAGACGGTCGCGTTCATTTTCACTCGTCTTCGTCGTACCTCGCTCGTGGTTCCTCCCTCAGACGCTCTCGGTATTAAACTCCCTTAAACGGTCGAATATAAATTTTTCTTAATATTTTTGTAATGTTCGAATTAATTTATAAATTTCTTATTTGACATAATTTGAGATAAAAGCAAAGCGGGCCTTTCTCTTGACAGTTTGAGCTCGTCATTCGTTGTGTGGCAAACGACCTCGGTCGTTTGAGTTAAATTTCGTTGTGGTTATGTTTTGCAGTTTCGTTAGTATAAATTTATTTATTTAGCTATTATATATACCCGAATCATCTGTATTACTTATAGATTATTAACAATATGTTATATGAATTTGTTAATATGACAAAAGTTCTAATGTTTAGGAATTTAGGTGTTCTATAAAAATATGTACTATTTTAGGAATAAAAAAATAATTACATTTGCAATCCGGCGATTTTCATAATATTAAAAATAATGTGAATTTTTGGGGTGTGATTTTGGCAAAAATGATCGCCAATAAATTTAAAAATTGTGTCCTTTGATTTTTGTTTTAAAACGATCACCAATGAATTTTTGGAAAAATAAAAACGCAGGTGGTCACATGTCCTGGAAAGCGCGAGCCGAGTTTGAGCCCGTCCAAAAAAATATTTTTTTAATAATTATAAAATTCGAAAAATGAAAAAGCAGAAAATGTAAAATTGATAAATAATGGTAAAAAATATAAAATTTAAAAAATTCAGGAAAACTATCAATAAATTTCAAAAAAGAGAAAATGGTCACAATCAACCGGCCATGTGCAATTTTCAGTATTTTTGGCCCTTCATTTTTCAAAAATTGACGATTTTTCCTTTCTATCAATATCTCTAAAAAAAATATGAAAAATTCTGAAAAATTATATAAAAATCCAAAAAATTATTTTTGATATTATGGTCCCCAATTGTTCAAGAAAATGAATTATCCTTTTAGAAAATTATTTTTAAAATAATTATAAAACATTTTGAAAAATTTGTGAAAATCCTGAAAATTGTAATTTCGGGATGTACTCTAAATCTTATGTAGAAAGTACAGCTTTTACGAAATAATTTATAATTTATTCCCTTAGCAGAATGTCGCCTACATCTTTTGCAATTGCTCGCTGGGAGGTACAGTAGTACGACATCAATATGGATGTGATTACGAAGGGGGAGATTCTGATATGTTCCAATTTGGAAACATATCCACATTTCATGAGTTACGTGCCACGATTGAGCGCGCGATGAATGTAACAGGAAATCAGTATATTCGCAGCGTGATGTATAGATACCCGATTGCAACACACGATGTACATGACATTATGGAGGTGTATAAAGATGATACAATTGCGATGATCCAGCAATTTACACTTTGAGTTGGTTCTGCAGGGTTTTTTCAGTTTTATGTAACAGTCGATGAATACCGAGTATAAGGTTTAAATGTTGGTGAAGAAAATCAGCTCGTGGAGCCTGATGATAATGATGGAGATAATAGCGATGAAGAAGATGAAGTTTGGTTGGATACTGATGATAGTGATGAAGAAGATGTCGGATGTGACAATATGGATGCTTACTACAACACCCATTACAGCAATCTCATCCCGCCGTTGGTGCACCCACCGCCCCAATCGGATATCGACTTTGATATGATGCAAGTCGATATAAGAGCGAAGCTGGGGCATAGGTTATTTCATCCATCAAAAGAATTTGAGGTTGGCATGGTATTTCCATTGCGAAACGCGTTACAGTTGGCTGCAAAAGAGTACTCTCTGATAAGAAATCATCCATTTCACAGTGATGTGATAAATAATTCAATATATATAATTAGGTGTGGTAATCAGAATGGACCGTGTGATTGGAGGCTCCGTGCCATTAATAAAGCGAGCACCTTAATTTGGAAAATAACTAAGTACAATGGGCCACACGCATGCACAAATCCTCAAATGGCACGAACGTCACGGGATCACCGACAACTTGATCAGAAGTACATATGCAGCCATATAAAGGCAATGGTCACAACCCAATTCAAAAATGCCTAAGGCAAAGAGCTTGTTGAGGTGGTAGGTAAATTTTAGAACTTATAAATTTGAGGAATAATAAGTGTTCATAAATTCGAATGTGAAGTACTAATTGTTATTGTAATTGTACAGCTTATACGAATCAACAACAAAAGTTCGATCGCATTATGAATGAAATTAAGAGTATGGATCCACGCATAGCTGCATGGTGTGAGCAGATTTCAAAAGAAAAATGGACTAGGGCTTATGATGGAGGGATGAGATATGGAGCGATGACAACAAATTTAATTGAATCGGTTAATGGCATGTTGAAGAGTTATCGCGGTTTGCTAATAACAACTATGGTGGATAAGATATTCTATCAATTGAACTAATATTTTGACACGCGAAGAACGACGTACAGAATGCAGAAGGCCCAAGCACGTGTATTTACGCATTTTGCGGGTCACACGCTCGAGAAAAATAGTTAATGTGCAAATAGTCATGCAGTGACACGTTTCAACTCTGATACATGGCTTTTCGAAGTTAAAATTGGACGTAACAGATCCAGAGGATCAGGAGGCCGAAAACATATACTGAGCCTAGATCAGCGATCGTGCATATGTGGAAAATTTCAAGAGATAAAAATTCCATATTCCCACGTAATTGCAACATGTCAAGCATATGATGTTGATTACAATACGTAAGTAGATGAGTGTTACACGAAGGATAAAAACCCTCAAGTGCTATCAGTATACATTTTATCCTTCGGGAGATATTGATTACTGGTCTACACCTGACCCGCTGCCATTAAAGCCAGACCCGAGACGCATTAGGAAGAAAGGAAGGCCTCGTGCATTACGAATACATAATGAGATGGACTGGAGAACACCGACCAATAGTACTTCTCGTATCCATTGCAGCAACTGTGGAAAATCAGGACACAACAGGCAAATTTATGCACACAGATTGACTCAAGAATAGCGCTATATTTATTCAGTTCAACTCTTGGCATTGTAATGTTAAAATATGATATTTGAAATGCCGTGGGAGAGGGAAGGGGCCCTGCCCATAGGCCTCTAGGTCTAAATGTCGAGAGAGACCTAAAATTGTAATTACTTTTTTTCGAATTAATTTTGTAAAAAATTATTTTTTTGTATTATTTTGAGAAAAAAAACTCGAGATTTGAAGCCACTTTATCAGAAAATTTGACTGATGCGAAAATTTATTTCTCTACAATTTTCTACATATTACTTCTCTTACGAAAATTCACATAAAACACAATGTTTGGGGTTAATAAAGGGCATATATATATATATATATATATATATATATATATATATATATATATATATATATATATATATATATATATGAGGGTGAAATGAAATGCTAGACTAGGGCAAAGCAATCAAAGTAGGGAAAGTAGGAAATGCACTGATGAGACTTGGAGCCACTCCTTCCATCCATAGTGGTGGTGGGTCCATGGAAATGCTCTGTGTTGTATATGTGTCAGATGCGTTATGCAACATTTTTTTTTTCCTTTGAGTATTTTGCACCGTACGATTGCATTCCTTTCTTTATCTTTCTTTTGTATTTTAGCCCCATGGTACTCTGCATTTTCTAATAATATCTCGGCCCCATCTTCTTCTTCTCCCCCCAGGGAAATGAACTTAGCCCTTTTTCGCCGGCTGATCTGGTGAAGAGATCATGCATTCAGCACAAGTTCTCGTCCCCATGCATCGCATGTCCTTGCATGAGCATTGATGCAAATAGAGGGAAATGATTGGAATGGTGAATGGGGCCGAGGAATTTGCACAGGTCATGAGTATGCATTTGATGTGTTAGGATAATGTTGGCAGTTTTTTTTTTCTTCTGTTCTTTTGTTCCTCTTTTCGGGTAATTTTCTGCGCCATCTAGCACTTGGGAAAAACGTTTTGGATGTGTTCCCAATGAAATAGTCACTTAGACGTAGACATGTCAAAATGGATAAAAAAATCCATTTCATAACCCGAGTTGTTACATAGATTAACTATATTTACTAAATATGCAATAAACGAGTTTCCGCATAATATGAGTGTTCAATAGGTCACGAAACGGGTGATAAATGGGCCGTGAATGGATGATAAATTGATTTATAATTTACTTAAACTCAACCTACTTTTAAGACTCTTTTTATTTCCTCTCGTCCTTATTCTATCTCATGCACGCTCACTCTACACTTCCACCTTAGTTTGTGTATATATGTTTTCCTAAATTAGATTAAATTTGAAAGTGATCTAGGAATAGTGGCCAGGTCAAGTATAGTCACTCTATTTACATTACAATAAATAAGTCATAAGCGGGTTTAATCAGTCTATTCAGACCATCCCATGTATTATCCAGCCATACCGACCTTTTGACAAGTCTACTTACATGTGTGTTTGAAACTCACTGTTTCTTGTGAGGAGAGGGTGAATATATACATCAACAGACATGTTAGACTGAACAGATGTTGTTTCGAGATTGCTGTGGTTTTATACCATACTGACCCTCCCGCGAAGATAGATGCTTATGGAATACATTCGATCCTAAGCCGACATCAAAGCCAAAATGCACAAACTCCCTTTTATCTTGTATTACCATGACCAGAAATATCCCAGAGCTGAATTGATACAGAAGGTTGCAGCAGTGAAAACGAGGATTCCACGAGTTGCAACTTGCAACACAAGTGAAACTCACAAGGCATGCACGAATGCGCAACCCGCTCGAAGCGTTATTCTCAAGTTCCGATGTCGAAGGCGGTCTTTAAGATATGTTGGGATTTGAAGCCCACACGGATCGAAAGGTAGCACGCTAAAAGCAGCCCATGGACTTGGCGGCCATAAGACTCCCTCAAGGTGCACTGAAGAACAAGCAGGTTAAGAAAATTTCTCAGATTTCATGAGATTCAGTATGTATATCATGTTCTGCTTCCACCCTCCGCGATTTTGGAGGCATGTATGTGATTTTTCTGACTGTATCAAAGACTAGCAACAAAATAGTTGAAAAGGAAAAGAATCCGCACAGGATAATCTGGTAATGCCTCGCATGAGTAGAACCAAGAATTATTCACAGATCCTAAGAGAGGTACAGTCGCCAAGTCAAAGATTCAAGAACAAGCAAGTTTCACAATTATGTCAGCATTGGATGTTTCCAGCCATAAAGCAAGAAAGAAGATCAAAGCAAATCATACTTCAAGCATCATATCTTACAGTTACAACTACAGATGCAAGGAAGCATGGCCATGCCATCAATTTGTCAACATATTGCTTATTCTCTATACATTTGGAGAGTGCTCGTTACCACAACCTTTATGGACATTCTTTGCTTTTTATTGGTTCTCAAGCCAAGAATCTCTCCAGCAGATTCCCAAAGAAAAAGCTTGTTTTGGCCCAGTTACTGGACTCGGGAGCCTTGGCGCTTCCGCTGGATGGGACCTTCTTCACGTTCAGCATCATTGTATGTCCAATTTCCTTGCGAAGCGCCTCGATGGTTTTCATGTCCACGGGGTTCCCCGAGGAATCTCTCACATAGAACACATTCATGGCTAGTTCCCCGACCGTGGTGACTCCCGCTCGCGTAACCGACAGCCCATTCTCTCGGAGGATCCTCGTCACTTCAGATAGCAGTCCCACTCTATCCTTTGCGCAGAGCTCTAGGCTTAAACCCTGCAAACTATCAACATGTAGACAGAATGCAACAAGAGGATGACTAAAGGACTTACAATAGTTTTCAAAATTTCAATTTTTTCTTCCTTGGTTGCGTATCTACATTGAAAGTGTGAAAGTAGGTGAATGGGAATTTCTTCTTGATTCATTTTTGCAGCATTCTCACGCACCTCGCTTACTCTTCTCCGAATCGCAGCTTCCAGACATTTTATGACCCTTTCCTTCTCTCCACTATCAAGAGTGCAACCATCCATATGACGAATGTAATACTCCTGAAAGATCACAAAACCAATTCAGCACATATTCATGATTCAACCGATCAAGTTAAGCCGTAAATAGCAGAGTAATTTGTCGCCAAAACTGCCATAATTAAAAGTTCATACTGGAAAATGAATGACACACTAAGCAGCGCCTCACAATTCAACATTAAGATGCCCAAGCCAACAGTCTGAATGTCATCCTCTGAAGGATATCAAGGTCTAACTCTTCATCACTGATGCTACTGCTCAATGCACTGATGCATAACAATTTCAATGATTCAGTGCTGACCAAGCCATTTCAGATGATGCAATTGAGTTACGTTTGCCCGTGGATGCAGGTATTAACGACCATTATTGTTTCATTAGGGAGTAGTCTTTCCATGTCTGCACTACAAGGAGAAATTTGATGATGGACTAGCTAATTGGGAAGAATATCAAGGAATAACCTGTAATGCATCTGGGCCATCGGACGATATAGTAGCATGAGAAACAACATACTGCATGTCAGTGAGCGTGCACACTATGTCAAAAAGTAGCTTCGCTCGGTCTTTGCATCTCACACTAACCACCGAATACCCCTTCTCCTTACAATGCTCAATGGTGATTTTGGGTTTTATCAAGGAAGAATACTTGTCCGCATCGGTTGTCACTCCACAATTTTCATAATCCTTATCGGCGAAAAACATCTGGTGCAGTCGCCGATCGACATGCGTGAACCCCATGGAGAAACTGGTGCGGCCCACTTTCTCATCATCGTCATACCCACGGATGATGTTTTGGAGCTGCTCTTCCATTATCGATAGTCTGCTTGGATCATCCACCGCACGACAGTTAATCTTATCGTTGACGTAAAGGACGCAGGCTATTCTCCTATTGTGTGTCCAAACTTCGGCAGCTACCACATTAATGTCAAGGTTTGCTAGGACTGCAGAGATTTCGGATAGGAGACCTGGGCGGTCTCTGCCAATGAGCTCAATAGCTGTGTGATCACCAATTGAGTGCACTCCAACTCTTTTGCCCGGCCAGGTCTTGGTTCGATCTGTGTGGTGGCCATTTGGACCTAAAGCCTGTGGGAAAGAATACATCAGAGGATTCCCTTTTAGAATGTTAAAAAGGAGAGGATTCATGGCACGAAAATGGTTTCACTTTTCTTCCTCATCAAGTCAAAGACTCTCAGTGAAACCTATTTCAGAGACGCTAAGTCTTCTCTTTTTCTGACACACAAAAAGCAGGAAACGCAGATTCAAGAAACAGTGAAAACGACTTACTTTCTCTATATAGTCAATCGTTTTAGAATCCGTGAGTTTCTTTCCGTGGTGATCGGTGACATGAAATACTGTCGGTTCAAAGAAAATAAAACGTCACTACTCATGCTTGATGAAATAATCCACATAAAGATAAGTTGCACGGTGAGGATGGTGAGATTGCCATGACCGACTCTCGAATTCTAGAATCTTTGGCACTCGTACCGTCCATAAACCATCCTCCATCAGAGGAGATGTATGCCTTGGTGATGATAAGATCAAGGTCTGACAGTATTTGTACAACTTCTAGCAGTATCCCAGGCTTATTCATGCTATCAACCTGGATATGACAAAGCATGTTCATCATGTATCCTAATTACCATAAATTTTGTGACTGCAATACATTCTGTGCATGCAAATGTAGATGACTACTCTTCCAAACCAGAGCGTCAAGCTAGATTGCATGACTTTTATTGGTTATTTCTAAGACTACTATTTTGCCGTCAGGAGTTTACAAATAAACAAAACATGAATGATCTGTCTTTTGCCTTCTTGTACTAGCAAACATCGCATAGTTGATCAACATTCCTCGTACTTGGCCATATTTTTGTAGATTTGAGCATCAATTTCTCAAAAATATTGCTTGATAATGAAATTCCACATGACAAAATAACCGAGCCTAAGAAAAGATTAGAGAAGAGGCAATCATATTTACAAACCCTTCTAACACTCAAATAAAATATAGGGCTAATGCTAATGACTTCTAGAGGTCCTCAACAGAAGTATTCACTCTGTCGTGGGTGGGGAAGAACCAGGGTTGCTAGCCACCCCTCCCACCTTTTTACTTGTAAGAAAAAATCTTACCTTGACAAGTGTGCAATCGCTGCAACTGGTGTTGTCTACAGACACCCTGCAAGAGGCTTTGAAATAAGAATGGTCTCCTACTGAAAAACGAGAATGATGCAAAACAGCGAGAAACAATGGAAAAGGCCCAATTTCATCTATATTACTCGGACATTAATAATTGAGAGAGAGAGAGAGAGAACCTCGGAGGGTTGATCCTTGTGCTGAGGTTCTCATACTCAGGATCGAAGTATGGCCAGCAGACGTTAGCCATTATAAAGAAAAATTCACACAAGGAAGGCGGTCTCTATCTCTTTAACCTGTAAAACGGTGCATCAGAATCGCCAAAGTGATAAAAATTTGCCATTACTCTCATTATTCACACAGGGGACATTCCACTTGAGGCAGTTTTTTGTTTTCAAACTCAAAGAACCTTCCTGAGGCCATAAACTGGATTTCAGAATTTCACCTTTCCTCCCTGTATTTTGAAGATATGCTCACATCATGATAGCATGATCTGCACAAACAATATAAAATTACTAGGTCAAGATTCCGACGCAAATTGGTCCAGCAAAATTTCCAAAGTTTCTGTTTGCATGGAATAAGCAGTAACATGGACAAAAATTTATGTAATAATCTTCCCTAGAAATACTGTCTAAT
The DNA here is from genome assembly GCA_028455895.1 of Rhodomyrtus tomentosa. Taxonomy (NCBI): domain Eukaryota; kingdom Viridiplantae; phylum Streptophyta; class Magnoliopsida; order Myrtales; family Myrtaceae; genus Rhodomyrtus; species Rhodomyrtus tomentosa. Next base: position 44,538,737 of record JAPCWY010000001.1, on the reverse strand, counting down.
GAAGAGTTTTATTTGAGATTCCAACCATTCTCCCCTTGACTTTAACAATGTTCTTGAAACAAAATCTTATCAAACAGGTTACTGGTGAATGCAGCAAATAAGATGTCTACAAAATGGTATTACTTCTATAAACATGCAATAATTATGACATCAATCCGAAGAAATGTTTAGAGACTAACTGCTAAACCCGATAGGGATGAATGAGTATGCAAATAGTAACAGATGCCCCATTGTCAGGAAAAGAAAACGTTGAGAGGGCAACCCCATACAACTTGATTCTATTTCATCCACAAATTATTGACACGTCAATGACACTGGCACTACTAAAGTCAACCGAGCACAGTGTAACAATTGGTTGGTTAGATCTCTCTCTCTTTCCCCATCCTACCTTGAGGGATTTCTAAGTGCTCTGGAGAACTACTTCATCCGTCTGTCAACCTATGGCGGACCGCAAACTGCTACACTTTTCATTGTTTTCATTCTCAAGATGATACCCACCGAACATTTTGTACTCTGTGATTGATTGGGCAACCGTATAATTGGTTGAGCCATCCGGGTCGAGAATATTTTGTATGGAAGAAGTTTCAAAATTTGTACTTAAACAAAAACCAAAGCTAATTGGTAATTACCCAATAATATGGCACAATGAGACACAGTAATTTTGACTATTTGGAAGTTTGTCGCAAAATCATCACCGCAATCACAACAAATGATAGGTTCCTCATAGTTTCTCAGCAAGTTGTCTTTGCAAGTTGGACAACACAGCCGCCCTCGCTTTCCTTATCACTTTTGTGTTTTCTTAGCGCATGAAAACAACATTATCATGCCCACTAGTTAACCATAAAAAGTCCAAACAAGATCCCCAGAAAATCAGAGTTCCTTCAATGGTTCTCTATCCGATTCACAGTACTCATTCCAGAACCGACTACTTGAAGGTTCTACACTCCATTTTGCATAAAAGTAAAAGGGAAAGATAACATTTTTTGCCACGGAAAGTAAACTCTCGCACTACATGGCATTACCTATACGATCGATCGAGTTCCTTGGTATCATCAGGAACACTACTCACCAATTTGTTCGAGAATTCGAGAATTCACCTCTCGGCAAAATGGCCAAGAAAGAACCCTGCGTTTTCCCAAGAACAGAGCATCACAATTTCTTCAGTTCTTGAGAGAGAGAGAAAGAGAGATTAATTCCATGGAATGTTTAAGAAAATGTTGCCAGCTCAAAAATCTTCGGGGAATTGAATTCCTGGAAATTCAAGGAAATATCTTTGAATGGGAAAATGGAGCAAAATAAGGGAAATTAATCAGAAACGGAAACAGGGGGAGGGAAAAAAAGAGAGTCAGAAAATGGATGAAAGGAAGTGTCAACTAAGAAAGAGCAAACTTAACAGCTCACACACCTCATCCCAAGAACAAAATAAACGACAATGAAGCTTATCACACAGATAAAGTTACGACATTTCAAAGGAAACAACTGGAAGAGAACAGACATCCACTTCTGGGTTTTGAATCTTCAGCTCCAGAGTACAGAAAAGCACAAGCGAATCAGGGAAAAACAGAGAAGAGAACAGAGGAAGAGAAGAGAAGCACTCGTTCAGAAGTTCATACCCGCAGGAATAGGAGGAGCTTCTGTCTCTTCAAATCTCTGCGGAGATCGTTACTGCTCACCCAACGCCACAAAGCGCTCGCCCAGTGCCTGTAATATCAAAGCACGAACCAAACGCTCCATTACTCTTGTTCTTCCTATTTAAAATAATGGCAATTCTCGTGCCTCAGCTTTCGGCGTTTCTTTTTTGGGTTATTCGGTATGATCCTCGGCTTTCTACGTTGGATTACCACTTCCCCCCACAACTCTCTCTCTCTCTCTGTCTCTCTGCGTGCAAAATAAAAAAATGGAAGGAACAATGAGAGACTGCGTGGATCTAGAGCGGCTCTGTTCTTTAAATATCGGATTTTTTTTTTTTTCAGGCGGGTCGTTAAGACAATGAGTGTGAATTGGCTGACCGTGCTTTTCAGCTAATGACGCGGCGACAAAGCATTTGTCCGGCACAGCCACCAACACTCAGAATCATGTTGCTCGGCCAGTAGACGACTCGCCGCGGAACGCCCGCTACTCACGCGCCTCCCGGTCCGAAGGAGGCGGTCGGCTGAGGCGGTTCCACGTGGACGTCCAATGCTGCGTGCAAGATACGTCACGCGCGAGGAATATGCGCGTGGGGCTTCGTCTTCGCCGTTTAGATCAGACATGTGCTGGGCGTCGCTGTCCTGTCCGTAGCTCTAATCACTGTTGGAGGCATATAATCCTGAGCCTTCGTAAACATATTTGACGAGGAATATATGCAATACAGTAAAATCTATGAAATTTTACAAGTTATTTACTTAAGGGCTAATGCCATCAAAAATTTCAAATTGATCGGTACACTTATGATAATTTTACCCTAAATTATTTTTTTGACCATGAAAAGGCTCACAATGATACGTAAGTGACAAATTTACCCAAAACTGATACAACCGTGATAAATTTACCCTCTATTAATTTTTGTCAAATTTTATTATCAAATTGCTAAGTTGAATGACACGTGACTATTGTCTAGTATACACATTACTATATGTTTTCTATATGTGTATCAATTTGAAATTTTTAGTGGTATTAACTCAATTTAACGAAAATTAACAAGGGGAAAATTTATCATATATGTACCAGTTTGAGATTTTTTATAGTAAAAAAAATAATTTGAGGTAAATTTTTCACGGTTATACCAGTTTAGGATTTTTGGTGGTTAAAAAATAATTTAGGGTAAAATTATCACAAGTGTACCGATTTGAGATTTTTGGTGGTCAAAAAAATAGTTTGGGGTAAATTTATCGTAGATGTTCCAGTTTGAGATTTTTCGCGGTATTAACCCTTTACTTAACAAGTACCTATGTGCATTTCCGAGTAAAATCCTTCTAAATATTGACTAGTGGAGAACAAAATGAAATTTATTCCTTGTTGTTCGCTTGTTATCGTAACAAAGAATATCTTTCACCGAAAATAGCTCTTCAATTTTTATTATAAAGGTTCTGTGACTCAATCTTCAAATAAATCTCTGGAGAAAAATGAATCACAATGAGCAGATGCGGAAATTGATGAAAATAGATGGATTGTAGATAGATTTGAGATTAATAAATGGTTTAAGTTACGTTGCAATACTCCTAGAAAAGTTATAAATGACTTGAAAAGAAAATAGTTTGCAAAAATTGAAAGTGCGAGAAACTCAAAGTATGACGAAAGTTAAATTGCAAAGGAAATTGGATGATTTTGCATGTGTTGTCGATCACTCTTCTTCTTTCTTCTTTCTTTTGAGTAATTGTATTCCCTTGCGCTTCCCCAAGACGGTTATCATTTTCAAATCTTGAAATCTGGCGCTTTCAATAACTATCCCTTTTTGCTCACATTCTTCATTACTTTGGTCCACCAAAATTGATCATCAACTGCTCCAATGACTCCAAATTTGAATCTTTTGAATAACTTCGCATAATCTTTTCGTAACCATTACTTTCGCTCCATGCTCATAACTTTCTCCTGACGGCTGACTTGGTTGATCCATTGTATGTTCATGACCCTTCTTCATTGGCTTTTATTTTTTTTTAGGAAATTACCGATTCATGACTACTTACCGATTTTCGGAAATAAATAGGTTTACTGCTACATTTCTCGAATATCTGGTCTTTGCAGTTCTCAGTGCACCGCGGCCAACTTACCAAATCTTCGATAAATCTTATGTCATTCTTTATTTTATTGAATCAGGATCACATCGAAATTTAATGACCTTGATATCCACTCGGTACTTGTGTTTATTATTTGGTGTCAACAAATGCCCCCTTAAATGTCAAGAATGAAAAGTCACTTACTTTTACTTTAGTCGCCTATTCATTACCTTGTTTCATGCGCTTACCTTTTCTACCATTTTCACATCAGTCTAATACATACTGTTGTCCCCACAAGACTAAAACTTCTCGCTTTCATAACTTTTTTGAAACTCTCCATCTTCGTCGCTGCTCTTCCTCATCTTCTCGACTTCTTACGACCTTATTTCAACTTGCTTGTCTTCCTCTAGTAACTCTCATAAATTGAAACCAGGGAACTTCCCGATTTTAGTTCCTCAATTCGTGTTGACATCGAGCACACGGTCTTTTGTCATCATATCTCGGAGACTCATGGACATTAATCATGCTTATCATCTTCGGGAAAGGTCCATGTCCACTTTCATTGGAGTTTTTCCTTTGTCTTCGGCAAACTTAATATTACCTTGACGAATCGCCTTTTGAATTGTCTTTCTAAAGACAATGCAATTCATTGTGTCATGAGCCATGGAATGATACCACTTGTAGTACCTTTTACTAGCCAACTCATCTTTAGATGGAATTACATGTACCTCAGCTAGTAAGATTAGCCCATCTTCCAATAACGAGTTAAATATCTCATCCAGTTTAAAGATATCGAAAGAGTAGTTGTTTATCTCCTTAGCTTTAAATTTAGATACATCTCTCACTTTAGCTGGCTTAAGAGCAGGACACACATATGGCTTCTCAAGCATCATGATTGCCGTTGATATATCATTTTCTTCCTCGACAATATCACTAAATTTGGTGCTTTCGGCAAGGGTCGCTATCTGCCAATTATCCTTCATCAACATCTTGTCTTTCTCCTTCAATAGATGTTCATATTTGGAGACTTGACTAGTTAAGTGAAAAAGGTCATCAAAGGCTTGTCCTTCAAACCTTTCCCTGAGATTGAATTTTAACGCATTGAGGGATGTCAAACATTTGCTCCTGGATCTCTTGAAGCGTGCAATAATCTAATCTGCGGTCTTCGTGCTATACTGGTACATCCTTGTCAGATCCACTACCGTTACCTCAGCTACCTATCGGTAAAATTGAGAGTGTAATTATCTCTCTATCTCAACCTATGTTTGGATGGAGTTCACAAGCAAGTAAGTGTACCAAGTGAATGATGTCTTTGACAACGACAATGGGAACAACGTCAACCTCAAGTATTCATTAGTCACAGCCTCTCCACATTGAGCTAGGAAACGACCTACATGCTCCACAGTTGACTGATCTTTTTCTCTTGTGAACACGACAAAGTCTAGCGTCTTGAAACCCCTTGGGTATGTGATAGTGTCTACCCAGTCGAGAAGTGATTTCCTGTACATAGGTCTTGGAGTTCCTCTTTCGGCTCCCAACTGTTGCATTACCAATTCAGCCACTCAGTCTGGGTTCCATGGCCTCAAATTTTGTTAGCCTATCCAAGGATCCTGCCCCCTAGGGACAACCTATTGAGGTATGTTCATCCTTTGATGTTCCACATTGAAGTTAATAGGTGGCGGCGGCCTGTAGAGAGAGTTCTCTACTATGTATGGGTATGGTTGGGCTACATGAGATCTTATAGGTTCAGCATTCGGCATATTCAGTGGTGGCAGCATATTCAGCACTGGTTGTGGAATAGAAACAATAGGATTAATCGTATTAACTTCAATGGGAGCAGTATGAGAGAAATTAGAACTGCTCACTCCATTCACTATGTTTGTTGGTATTGGATTCTCTGGCCTTGGTATAATTCTCAAAGGAGATTGTAAATTTTATCTCCCACTACCATATACCCAACATTGGGAGGTATCAACACTGCAGGAAATGGCATAGTGCCAAGAGGACTTATATAAAAGGGTGGAATTTGAGAGGAAGTACATGGACGAGATATTACCTCATTTATGACGTTAATCACCATGGGCTTTATCGCGTCTGAAACATGCCTCACCATGTCGTTAGTGAGATCATCCCGTTGTTCCTTAAACATCCTCTTCATCTGGCTACCAACGTAGCATCGGACGCCAACATACGAGTCTGTTCCACGGTCAATTGCCGTGATATGTCGAAATTGCGATGGGCTACTTCTTTAGCCTAATTGGCAGTTGAGTGTTCTGACCGTATACCATCGTCTGGGTTGTTGACATTGTCAATTTGTGCTCCTTCTGGTTGGTTTCTGATTCTCACCATTTCTTCAAATCTCACCACGAAGAGTCCCATCCGGCGTGCCAAAAAGATGTTCGTTTGTTTTCGCAACAAGAAATATATTTAACTGAAAGTAGATTCGATTTTTATTATAAGGGTTATTGGCTCAATCCTCAAAAAAAATCTCCAGCAAAGAATGAATTACAAGGAATAGGTGTAGAAATGGATGGATTGTAGATAGATTTGAAATCAACAAGGGGTCTGAGTTATATTACAATACTCTTAGGAAAGCTGTAAATAATTTGTAAAGAAAATGAATTGTAGGAATTGAAAGTGTAGGAAACTCAAAGTACAACGAAAGTTAAATTGCAAAGGAAATGAATGTTTTTACATGTGTTGTTGATTTCACTTATTCTTCTTTTTTCAGAGTATTTGTATTTCCTTACAATTTGCAACTGCTCAGACGATTATCATTTTCAAACCTTGAATTCTGACGCCTTCAATTACTACTCATTTTTTCTCACGTTCTTCATTGCTTTTGTCCACGAAAATTGATCTTCAACTGCTTTCATGACTTTAAATTTGAATCCTTTGAATAACTTCCCATAATCTGCTTGTACCCATTACTTTCGCTCCATGCTCATAACTTTCCCCTGACGTGGTCGACTTTGTTGATCCATAGTATGTTCGTGATCCTTCTTCATTGGCTTTTATGTTTTTTCAGGAAGTCACATATTCATGACTACTTATCGATTTTCGGGAATAAATAGTTTTGCTGCCCATTTTTTGAATATCAGGTCTTTGCAGTTCTCAGTGCACCGCGGCCAACTTGTCGAATCTTTAGTAAATTGTTTGCCATTCTTTATTTTACCGAATCGAGATTTAATGGCCCTGGTGCCTGGTCGGTACTTATATTTATTATTTGGTGTCGACACTTGTACTCAACTTGCATGAGTCAAATACGTGTCAATTTGGTGATGAGACTAATCCAACATCTCATATACATCAAGCTCACATTAGTCGAGCATGTACGAGAATTATTCTGCCTTTTTTTTATTTTTACCGATGTTTCCTTCATTTTCTCTTCGCTCGGTAGAGCTCATTTTGTATGTAGATGTCTTTTTACCTTAAATTTGATGTAGTAGCAAATTATGTCTATAAGATAAAGAGAAGAAAGGGAATAGAAAGTGAATAAATCCCACGTCAAAGAGATGGGTGGAAAAGATGGAACAAAGCCAAAAGCAAATACTTGACAATATGCAAAAGCATCAACTACCAGGGTATCCATTATAAGGATCCACTGAATTAAATATGTGCGGACCATTATTCTCTGATGCTATTTTACGGATTTTCTATCGTTCACATCCTCAAAAAGTGTCAAACTTATTTTAACCTCACTTGACAAAAAAAAAAAATTACCTGTGTGGATATATTATTTGCCTTGTGATAATTTTTGTGCGCGATATCACTTAAATACCACCTGAAAATTGAGTTTACACATTTATTCGAATGCTTTTTTTTTTTTCAAAATCAATAAAAATATTAAGGAAAAATGAACTACGAAGGTTTCAAGAGAATAAAATGTGGGCAACCATGGAAGATGCAAAGGACCGACAAGTGTCGCTATCAAATTGGATCCTGTCTTTGTCTGGCTTTTCCCTTGTTTTGAGTGGATCAAGGCCCTCTCCCTTTCTCCACCACCCCTTCTCATGACTGATCAAAATTCCCCAGCCAAATGATTCTCCATGGCATGGCAGGGCATGGATCCCTCATTTTTATGGTAAATAGATAACCTTAACTTGCTTCATTTCTTAATGAATGGTTATGCATAACCCATGATTCCTCCTCTTCCTTCTTCTTTTACTTCATGCGTCGTCGCATTCGTCCGGCAAATTAATCCTATCATCTCTGTTCAAGTGTGCAGCACGCGTTGATCTGTATGCAATTTATTTCAGCAAGTAAACTTTGTCCTTTAATCTCTGATTAGAGTTGCCGTGTCTATATAAAGATTGATTGTGCAGAGGAGGAAAAAATTCCACGAGTTGTGCGTCCGTAATGCATGGATAAGAACTTCCACCCAAAAGTAGGAGCTCTGCAATGGTTGATACACTTTAATTAAAGTTTGAGACCGTATGAAAAATCGAAAAAAAAAAAAAAACCTGATTGTTACGGGGACTCGAAGACTTTCATGATTCGAGATTACGATTGCTCAGAGCGGTCTGAAAGGCCTGGAAAACACCAAATGCGATAGTAAAGACTAGTTTCTTTCTCTCTCTTCGGATGCGGATGAACGTTCGCGGAGTATTGCGTGTTTGGTCAACTTTGTACGCACAGAATGCCTCGAGACATGACTGCGATTGGGGAAGGAAGGAGAGAAAAAAAAAAAAAACATGGTGAAGATGCGCATGGAAAGTAAGAGGACACACGTCCAAGAAGATGGAAGATGAGTGTTTTCAGTCTGCATCACCAAAGACGGAGAGAGAGAGAGAGGCATTGTTCATAGTGTAAGAAGAGTTAACAATTTTGCTCAAATGAATCCATAACACAAGCTCTCTCTTTTTTAACTTTTTCTCTAAGGAAGAGGGAAAAGGGACATAAACACATTTTGATCCTGTTCCTAAAAGTTGAAAGTTGATCCATAACCTACTCAATTCGGTATCTTGGTCCTTGAATCACGAGGTCGGGACCATTGCAGTAAGTCATCCAGGATTCTTTAAGCTCTTCTAAATCCAGGGAACTACTGCGCTGAACTTGTTAATCCAGTGATTGAAACGACTTTGGGACTCAAATCACGTGTTCGGACAGACACGTTATCCTTTGACGTAAGGCCCTAACACATGTAATGCATGGGACTATGAATGGAGTGGAGAATCAAACCCTGGGATGCTACCAAAGTTGGGCTCCAAAGGTTACCTACGCTGTCGAAGTTCGGAGCGTTACGAGGTGATCTTGATTCTGAACATTGGACCTAAAGTTTGGATTCCTTTCCCAACTTCCCCCCCCCCCCCCGCCCCCCTTTTTTTTTTTCATGTGGGTATTTGTCCTACAAGGACGGAAAAACGCAGCGAGGCCGTCGCTAACATCAACACGATGCAAAAAGTGGGCACTCGTTATTGTAAGGAGGTGCGCTTTTCACTGGGTTGAGGCACAAGATATACCTCCATAAACATTAAAGGGGGAGTTCGAGGAGAAAAGCTAAATATAATTACTTTGATCCTCCCTCTAGTTGTGGAATCGATTGCTCTTCCCTTCGAGGATCTGCACAACCTATAACAGCAAAGCAAAAGGACTCTTTTCGTATGGATCTTTGTGGAAGCAGATGAAGAAATTACTCGTGTAGGCAGGTTTCCGAAACTTTGTTTCGAAATTACCTCTCCCATCGAGGGTCGTAGCTCGGGATTCCTTTTCAGGCACGAGTTTGTCGCCTTAGCCATGAGGTAGAGCTCGAAAGTGTCGTACGACTCGCCGATCTGATCATCGATGAGCTCGTGCAGTTCCATCTTATCGAGGAGTGGCTCCGCCTGCGACGTCAATCGATAAGGAAGTACTTGTGTAAGGGGGAGAAAACTTTGAAAGATGCATTCAAACGTTAGGACCAAATTAACACTGCCCGAAAGCTTGAAGACCTGATTAATGAATGAACATTACCCACTGTCTCAGAGACTGATATGGCTCGTCCCTCTTAGGGTCGACTACCTTGCGCCCGGATATGAGTTGTAAGAGAACAATCCCAAATGCATACACATCCGTTCTTATCGAAACCGTACCATTCTCTGCATATTCTGGTGCCAAGTACCTGCAAATTTCAGCCAAAAAAACAAAAAATTCTTAGCTTCAAACTAGAAACTGAGTATAAAAACGTGCAACTCTTTCTCTAGTAATCCACTCAAATGACAAATTAGTCCTCACCCTAATGTTCCAAGGATCCTGGTGTGCTCTGGATCATCACTTGTTTTCCACTTAGCTAGGCCAAAGTCTCCTAGCTGTGTGAAACCAGGAAGTTCAATCAGACCCAGAAACATGTGATTCGCCCAGCACATTGCAGAGGCCTGGATTTGATTCGATGAACAGGAACGAACTCGCACTGGCATATAGTTACCATGGGCACAAACTCGTGCGTGAGCAATATGTTACTGGGTCGCATGTCGCGGTGGATTATCGGGCCGCCGCGGCACTCTTCGTGTAGAAAGCGCAGACCTTTCGCCGTTCCGATGGCTATCGCGTATCGCCGGTGCCACTCTAAGACACTTGTTGGATTGTCTACGAAAAAGGCACTTCTCAAGTAATTATTAGAATGGAACAGATAACTAGACATTACTATACACGGAGAATTCGTCCTATTTTATTTTTTTTGTTCCATAACCAGCTAGATTGATAAATCCAAGTTTGGTTTAGGCAATTACCAAATAAATGCCACTCAAGGGATTTGTTGCAGATGAATTCATACACCAACACATTGAGGTTCTCCTTGCAACAGTAGCCCAACAGCATCACAATGTTCTTGTGGCGCGCGAAACTCAGCACGTGTATCTCGGAATTGAACTCCATGAACCCTTGTGCACTGGCCTCCTTCCGCACCTTTGCCGCAATCTCCTGACCGTCTTTGAGCACGCCCTTGTAGACATAGCCATACCCACCTTCTCCGACCAAGTTATCCTCGGAGAAATCCTTGGTTGCGAGCTGTATCTCGTTGAAGTTGAAAGGCATAGTATCCTTGATATATAGTTTGGTCCGCGTGCCACAGCTTGCACAAAGGATCGGAGCTTCCGAGAATCTGCGTTTGGGGGCGGTCTTTTTCTGGATGCCTTGATAGATTGAGATGATATTGTTCTCCGCTTTAGTGGGCAAAAGAACAATTATTTTATCTCAAGCGAATTCACATGCAGCAACAAACAACTACTTAAAACAGGATGAGCAAACTTAATACTATACTCAAAGATTAGACGTAATCTTCAATAAACATTATCAAAGAGTAATGGGTAGTTACCTGCTTTTTCACTTATAAAACAAGTCCCAAGATCAGATGAATTCGTGCTGTTTTTGAGCATGCCAGAGCCTTGTATAGCATCATTGGACAAGGATTCGGTCCTGTAGGAGATGTGGTGTTGCCCAGTGATCCCCGCGACATGTCTAGCTACTGACAATACGGACTTAGTAATAGTGTAGAACGACTTGTGCTCGACCGAGTTCGCCTCGGTCGAGGTTTCAGACCTCAAAATGTCCACCGACAGACTGTCTTGAACCAGCGCAACTTTGCAAGGTATCAGTTTTTGGTAAAACCTCAAGTCCCGTCTTAAGTGCCTGTCAGGATTATCAACCACAATATGGTATCCCCATGACTACATTGCTAGGCCAATGTGAAAAACTTTTTATCCAAGAACGACATTTCGAACATTTTTAGAAGATGTGTTAAAGTAGCAATATGGAAGCGAAGTAGCGTTATATACCTGTCGAGAATGACCCAAGTTGCTTTGCAGGTTATGGCCTCTTGGAGAATCACTTGCTTAATTGGGTTTCCTGCTGTTATTTTGATTTCAAGGCTTACCTGAATTACAAAAGTTGCATGGGAAAGAATGATTAGCTTATCTCTTTGAATATCTATACATGGAATGGAGAAGAATGTGAGGTTCTCTTTGCTCCCTTCACCTAAACCCTAAAAACTCTGTAGTCCTAAGCTCAAACCCTAGAGTTCTGATACTGCAGAAATATGAAGTTTGCACAACATCAATTCAGCTATGCACAGTTGAAAAGATATTACCCCTTGGTCTTCACACTTCTCAGCACTCTGCAATAACATGCTTTCAAACGTGTCAATCTTCTTGGAGACTTCTTCCTCCGTTGCACGCATCGATGAAACATCGGCCGCGGCTAAAAAGTGATACCCCACTATGCAAAGGCAAATAATACATCCTCAATCATAAACTTATAGGGGATGTCGAATTTTTCTTCTGCTGACGAGAAAATCTTGACCTTTCTCTAAGTATTGATGATATGCCCCAAAGAAAATAAGAACAACGAATTCAAAAGACTAATAAAAGCGTCCAAAGCAAATCCAACTTGGAATGTTGAAGGACTTTCTAGTTTGTTAAACGCAGCCCTGAAGGAATAGCAACCCGAGATCATGGTTCATCGATACTTACTAGGGTGCGGCACCTTATGTAGCACCCCAAGCACGACGATGGTGTCGCCTCCTCGAAGAATGTCGCCTCTTGTGCAAACGCTATTGAGCGTCACCCCAAAGTCGTCCTCACTGATTACCTTTGTAGCGTCATACGCGATGATAACATAAGATGGAGAAGGAGGAGTCTCCATGGGACGCAGTTGCTTGGCGATCACCCGAAAGCAAACTCGATATGGAAGATATCCAACGACCTACAAATATCTAAGTTCATACAGGACCCCGGGTTAACAGATGACAGAATATATAGGATTTAGAAAATCAGCTTATGGAATGTGTAAATGAAGGGACGAGAATTATGACTAAGATTGGTTATCCAATGAGTTCGATCAAAGAAACGGAAAATGTTCGCTCTCTTCCATTTTCTTTCAATTGGGTCGTTCCCTCCCTTGGTGCTTACCTTGGAGGGATGAGGAAGATTCGTAGGATTCCAGAAGAGATGCTACTGAATATTCGGATCATTGTCCATAAGAAGTTAAGATTGGTGGCCGTCGACATAGTTAACACGGAAAGATTACGAGGCGCACAATGGCGGTAGATGTTTGACTACCTTCAATTACAAGAGTCCTGATAACATCTTCATAACCTTTTCTGGGTGGCCATTAACACCAATGTCAGTGCCTGGTTTTTTGTCTGATGTTGTGACCAGATGCGCGAGGACTCTTTAACACATATCCTCATACTATACAGCCAAATATGTGAGGCTAATATTCTCTCTTCCTTTTAAGTAGATCGGAACATTTTCTTCTCGACGACTCTGGGGCACGAGCGCGGAGGCCTGTGAAACTGCCCGTAAGCCTTATAAGTCGGTTAAGTCCGGTACTTTGACTTGGCCCTGACCTTGTAATTGACTGAACATATAAACTTGTAGCTACGATTGCTCGAAGATGCTAAGCATAAATCAACCCTCTGAGCTATTCACCTCATCCCCGTTTGTATCCAGGATCGATAATGAAAATCTCAGAAATATGATGCGGGGATACATCCTTCAAAAGCATGAGATGGCTTAAATTTGTACAAACATCAGTCGAGCGGGGAGAGAGAGAGATGGGTTGGGAGGCGATGACGGCAACACCACAGAAAGGGTAAGCTGTATAGATGACTACTGTCAGTCAAGTGTGACCAGTGCGCCTAAGATAAACAACTCGTCGGGCGAGGGTCCAACCCTTGCTTGATGATGACTCATGCACCTGAGCAAAGGTTCATGTTCCTTGAGCGCAACTCACTTGATCATTCAGCATCACATGCCAAATTTTGCCGTCACTTAATTCGACCAGAAGGATGTAAGAGTTGTCACTGTATATCAATTTTAAACAGTGATAATATTAAGCTTGGGTTTCTAATTACAGAAGCTTTGCTTCAGAGACAGATTCGTTTCTTGCATAATTGTAAGTCCATCTACACAGGGACATCAAGTGGATAGTCCTTTGGGTGTCTTTTGATGGTCTCCCTGAGTTGACTCTCTTGCTCATGAAGATTCGATGGAGTCGTCTCGTACACATCCTTGAACAAGTCTGATAATGGAGGTTTCTCATATTTCTCTGCAGTCTGAATTGCTTGGAGTACCTGTCAAGAGGAAAATTACATTACAGAAGTTGTCGATGCCGGCCACTATGTGAGCGAGCAATGAAAACGATCTTGCGGAAAAATATTTGTAGAATGAGACCAAGGCAACTTTTACCTGAGTTCTAATGTTGTTTCGAAGCTCGGCCTCCCTTTTATCGTCCCACCACATGTTCCTTTCAACCCATTTTCTGAATCTGTTTACAGGGCTTCGCGACATTTTCCAGTACTCGATTTCGTCCATGGGTCGATACTTTGTCGAATCGTCTGACGTGGAGTGGTGTCCTACTCGGTAAGTTAAGACCTGTCGATAAATTAAAGCATAGATTTAGCAGAATTCTCCACTTGACTTTGCTAGAACGATTTGCCCTGAAAATTATGTCTCTGAGAGGAAGAACACACCAGCTTCAAAGCTCTATCCATGAGCGAATGATTTACTCGAAGTTGACCATATCTTTCTAATGCATCACAATTCGTAGAGTCGATGGAAAGAAAGTGAGACCGATAGCACAGAATTAGTCCTACCTCAATTAATATAGGCCTTTGATCATTGATTGCCATTTCACGAGCTTCACGTACTGCTGAATATACAGCGAGAGCGTCGTTACCATCCACTCGAATGCTACGGATTCCATATGCTTGGCCCTTCACAACAATGCCGTCACCTGAAAAATACGTAGCAACAAGATATGTTCTCTGTCGAAGCCATAACACATAGCCAATTCAGAGCTTTTTGTTATGTATGATTTCTAACTTAAAGGTGTATTAACTTGGAGAAATTGCGCACATGCTTCAAACCTATTATCAGTATGTAAAATACTGCAAGAGTGCAAGATGAGTACTTCGAAATTGTTCTCTTATGTGGGTACTGATCGCCCATCCATTATTTCGACAGATAAAGATGACCGGGGCTTCCATGACCGCTGCAAAGTTCAAGCCAGCATGGAAATCTCCCTGAAAGGAATGCCCAATTCAGCAGCTCCCATCCAACAACAGAAACAGAAAATAGATAAACAGACGGCGCGCTAAGAACCTCACTAGTGCCACCATCACCAAAATATGCAGCCACACATGCAATTCTCTTATCCATCTTAAGAGAATATGCAGCACCAACAGCTTGAGGAAGTTGTGTTCTGGAGAACAAATAATTGAATGCCATGTTGGGAAATCAACTTGGCAAGTGATGTAATTTGAGGTAATCCATGAAGAATTAAGATGAAAACAGCTAGAGCTGAAGCCTCACGCGATTGGCGATGACACGGTGAAATAATTGTGCTTATTAGATCCATAATGAATTGGCATCTGTCGACCTTTCCCATAGTCGACCTTGTTACCGAAACACTGGTTAGCAAACTCTTGTAACGTGAAACCGCGCCACAGTAGGACACCATGTTCTCTGTACTGTAGCATAAACCAGAGTCATTCAACATCAATTACCATCATGAGTTAACAATAGCTAAAAATTCTGGTACCACTCTTATCCAATATGCTTGAAGAAACATTAGAGCATCCCTCTGTTTGGTCGTTCGAATCAAGACTACCATTATCTCAAAACTGATTTTTCAACAGACGTATACAACGACACAATCCATTGACATGAACCTATACATGAGCACTTTGCATGTGTCCATTTTTCCTTCATGAAAAATAGAAAACATACCTGAGGCAAGACAATGTCATCATCCATAAGGGCAGCTGCGGATGCTATGTTGATGGCTTCTTCCCCCATCGATGTGACGTAGAATGATATCCGGCCTTGCCTTTGTGCATCATAGAATATGGCGTCCATCATCTGCAGGGTGACCATATTCGTATACATTTTCAAGGCGAGTTCCTCGTTCACCTAGTTGAGATCGGCAGATGAATAAATCATCAATATTTCAGGCGCGACACGAACTTACATGGATTTGAATCGGACTGGGGAACCAATTGATGCAAGTGAGACCAAAGTGGGTTATATTCATAACAATATAAGTCCAGTGTCTTTCCATAAAGTTGAAGGTACCTGGGCAGAGCAATCATACTCAATCGGCTGTCCATAGTCATCGAGCACTCGGTAACACGGTACTCTCTTCTCGGACGACTCCGATATGAATTGCATTTTGGAGGTAAATGCAACCTTTCCGCCAGGGAAATCCAAAACCTGCAATCCCATGTAAGTAATCAACAAAAACAAGCAGAATTTGCATTCTCTGTTGACTTTAAGGATAGATTGAGCGAAGTAAACGTTGACCTTTTAGGCCCACTGGGCTGGACCAAATGGGCTTGAAATGATTTCAAGTAGGCCCAAATGGGGAACGAGCCGAGGAAGCAAAGTCTCAAGTCAACCTTAGTCTATCTTTTTACGTTTTCCTTACGATTGGAGAGAGAAATAGATTGATGCAACGTGAAACATGAGTATTGAGACTGCCCAACAGTCCAAAGGTTAGACCCCCTCCAGTGATTTACACTTTAATTTATTTATCTTTGCTCTACCCTTCTTCTAATTAACATTAAATTCCTCAAATGTATAAAAAATAGATTTTTTTTTTTAATGATGAGAAAAAGCTTGTCGCTATGACCGCAATAAAGAAATGCGATGCGAGACAATGAAAATATGCAAATAATTTCCAGAAAAATACCTTCTCTGTGAAATGGTAATAGTAATATAGAGTTGCCCCAGACTTTAGAGATTAAGGTTGCAATTTAGTTTGGTTTAGTGATTTAAGTTGGACCATCAAGTAAGCCTCAATAAGGAGGGAAGTGATGGAGGAGCAACAGTCGCCGGGACCATTTGCATGTCCCCAGACAAAAATTCCAAAACCCCCCAACGTGAATCATACCTGAGGATCATCATCATCGCCATCGTGATCATCTTCTACTGCTGCTTTTACTTCATGCAACAACTGGAGATGCTTCTCGGCTCTGGTGGACTCGAAGCGTTTGGCCGAGAAGATCGGGAGTCGGGCCGTCGAGATCTTCTTGGTGGCGCCTCCTGTTCCAACGCTCTTCGGAGGTTGCATTACAGGCGCAGACGCATCCTGGAGATCAACAACTGTACGGGGGGATGAGGATGATGATGATGGGCACCTGTCGTTTCTTCTGAGGTAATGAGCGACCGCTCTGGTTCTTCTGAACCAAGTTGCCATCAGAATCACCAGAGGAGGAGGAGGAGGAGGAGGAGGAGGAGGAGGAGATGTAGATTCTCTCAAAGAGAAACAGAGAAGGAGATGGATGTGGGGATGGCAATAATCAAATTGTCTCCTGGAAAGTTAAAGAGTGATATGAGTTCTGTCTCAATCTGGTGCGTGCTTGTCTGTAGGAAGATGCCCTTTTAATTGCCAAATGTGACACGTCGTTTGTCCCCATCTTCGGTGAAGTTGATCCGACTCCCAACTCGTCACTGTCCTCGTTTTTGTCGCATTCTTTGTACTGACTTGTCACACAATATTAAAGGAAAAAAAATGATGGATCAACTTTAATTTAATGCACAATAATCCTTAAACTTTTAATTCGTATGATGTGATTTATGAGCATTTGGTAAATGTTTAAACTTTTTCATTAAACTACATGATATACGATGATAGTTAATGTTATCGTTCAATTCACTTACACTCAAAGAGTGACATTTAAACATTTTCATATAGTCAATAGACTAGTTTGACCATATATAAAAAACTCAAGGTCACACATTGGACAAATTTAAATTTCAAACACAATATTGCCATTGGGCTAAAATTCATGAATTACATTAAACAAATTAAAAATTTATGGAGTTCATTACATATTAAATAAAAATTTAAAGTTTAAATACGTTTGTGTCATTTTCCATGAAAAGAAATTCCATTCATTCACAAGCACCCTTCGGTATACATTCTGCTCTTTCCATGGATGGCCAAACCTGCAGTCTTGATTCGTCAATGGCTGCAGGAAGTCTTGATTCGTCTCTCTGCAAATCCACCTGCAGTCCTTACTAGGATCTTCATGAGGTGACGGCGACAGACTCGTTCAAATAGGAACAATAATTCTGCCTCAAATAGACTATTTTCTCCATGAATGTGAAGCTCCGACGGTAACGTCACGCCAGTCGCCTTCCCTGCCCTTTTTCACCTGTAAGAGAAAAAACCTGAACTTCCCATCAGCGGGAAAGTGCCGTTGATATTGCCATGGGGGTCCAGTGTCGTCATCCCCTGCACTTGACTGGACGGTGATGAACTGTCGAGAAAAACGTGACTGAAGAACGGATTATGTCCACAAATGTCTACTCTATCCATTTCACAATTCCTTTTTCATTGTCTTGATCCTCTGCAACGTTTACAACCTATGGTGATTTCGTGCCATCGGGTCCAACTTCACTCCGGTCTTTCATATCGTGCCATTGTCGTCTCTTATTGAGGAAACCACCAGAAAATTATACGAAATTCGGTTTGAGCCTCTTCCCGGTAATCATGTGCATTTAGTTGGTGTTTACCATTTATCAGAAATGAAACACTACATAGCCGGGGGCCTCCCTTCTCCACAACCATATGGCACGGCGAATGAAATTGAAGATACGTCACACAATCCTCTCCGTACTCTATGTTATACTTCACAAACCCGGGACGGTCTCTCCAGGTCACCAATGTCCGCAAGGATGCCCAATAATCCTACATAATCATCCACTCTCTGCATTAAGCTTGATCATTCCCTCCACAACCTTCTTCCCTAGAGTTTCATTCCTACGAGCCACGCAAACCTCCCGCAGCTGATGACCGCATTGATGCACCTGCATGGAAAGGCATTTATTTGGTCCCATAGGATCCGTGGCTCCGTATTGGTAACCAGCACTGCCAAAAAGATCGATTACTCGAGAGAAGTAATTGACCCTATTTTTGGATCAATGTAAGATGCCAATCTCATCGGAGACGACCATATCCTCGGATCAATGTCATATGCCAATTTCAACACCACCAAAGCTTAAACTGATCATCAAGACAAGCGTACTCATCTTGTAGAAATCGATGCTGATAGAGAAGTCAACAGTTCAAGTCCTACCATCCATACCAGTATACTACATGCAGGTGCTGAAAGTGTGGGTTATGTAAATATATTTTACCGGCACTACTTATTAGATGGTCCATCATGGATGAGATGTGGCCGTCTACTTGCTACAAAGTTACACTCGTGACCAAGAGCCTTAGCTTTTGGAACCTAAAATAATGGAAAAGAACTCACAGTTAATCAGAGCATAGAGTATTGACTAATTTACACTAACTGGGGGAAAATGAAGCATAAGGAAGCAAGCTGAAATAGTGGTGACATCTTTCTAAGAGACACTGTTGATACGAGCTCACCTAATGAGGAACCCACAACATCAGACAATTCAGGGGCGCACAAGATTTCTGGTAGGAAGAGTAACACGGCGCACCAACACTATGCATACTTAATCTGGCATCTCATGCAGCCCTCTCTCGAAAATCCCTTCACCTGATAATGAGTTAAATGGTTGATTCTGCAGCAAGCACTTTTTGAGTCTTACTGTTAAATTACCGATTGCAACTTTACATGCATGGTTTCCAGACACCCATGGAGAGGCGCATTATAGTACTTGTATGCTTTTAGCCGGAATTTTATTAGAAATGGAAGCATATCGGTTGGTTCGGGTCAATATGGAATTATTACCTCATGCTCATTGTATATTTCCTCCCTAGTTGATTATAGCAGGTGCAATCCAAATAGTCTAGGTAGCTTTAACATCTCCTGGTTAATGTAATTGAAAAAAACAAAAATAGATTAGCTTATTCCTCTGTATCTATGGTTTTCATAATTATTGGAATTGGCTTGATGTACCAAGCATTCATTTACTTTGAAAAAAAAAAATCTGCCACCGTCTAAAATCTGCATCTAATAGATATATCTTAATCATCGGGATGATCTTGAGAAACAAGGGAAGAAAACGCATTACCAACTGTCCAATATGTTTACCAAGCTTGACATATATTCCTCCATATCTGAGACATAATGTTTGAAGACACGAACTTCATGAATACCAGTCGCCCTCTTCACTACCTTCCGACCATCCCATCGCAGAGAATATCAGTAGCCTATTGGTATTAAATGAGCATCAGCAATCAGTTTGAAGAGCCACCATGACACAGTTCAATAATGAAGACAACCCACAGCAAATCTAATAAACGAACAAAATAATAAAGTACCATAATTAGGCTTCTGCCCCTGTTTAACACTAGCGATCAGAGGTCAGCAGTCAGCCCAACTACAACCAGGATCTTTCCCTACTTGCTTTTCCTTCATCATACGCCTAACTTCTGCTGATCTTTCCCAATCCCCAAAGTCAGCAAGTATGCCAGATAACTGTACATAAGCACCTGAATTCTCTGGATCAAGCTTGATAATTTGCTCCGCTACTTTCTTCCCAAGAGCTCTATTCCCATTTGCTACACAACCTCTCAACACTGATGACCACATTGCTGCATCTGGATCAAAAGGCATTTGCTCCATCAGATCTATGGCCTCTTTCAGGTAACCAGCCCGTGCAAAAAGATCAATAACACAAGAGTAGTGTTCAATCCTTGGATCGACATCATAATTTAGTTTCATCGCATATAACCATTTCCACCCCTCTTCGACCAAACCACAATGATCACATGCAGACAGGACTGCTGTAAAGGTAGTATCAGTAGGTCTCAAACCAGCATGCCGCAGCTCCTCAAACAGACTCAATGCTTTCATCCCATGACCATTGGTAGCATAACCCATCAACATGGCATTACAAGAAACTTCATCAATTTTTGCCATTCCATCAAATACTTTCCTCCCTTTGTCAACATGACCACACTTGCAGAAGAAATCGACAAGGGAAGTAGAAATGATGGGGTCATTTTCGAGCCCAATGACAATGGCTCTTCCAAAAATTTGTTCCCCTAGATCAAATGAGGAGCTAATAGCACAGGAACTGAGAACGCTAGCAAAGCTGAACTTATCCATCATCAAGCCCAGCCTATTCATCTCGCAGAAAAGATCTAAAGCTTCAACAGGACGACCATTCCGACTGAGACCTACTAGCATCGAATTCCATGATATCAAGCTTTTATTTGCCATGGACCTGAATATTTCTTTTGCATCATCAACCTTTCCGCAGTTAGAATACACTGTGATCATAGAGTTAAGTAAGATGGTGTCCTGAACTTCCAGCTCACCAAAGAGACTACAAGCATCCCTAAGGCTTGCACATTTATAATACATGTCAATAAGAGCACTTGCCACAATAACTTCATTAAGGAGACCACTCTTGAAAGCATGGGCATGCATTAGCTTACCTTGTGCCAGAACACCTAAGCTGCTGCATGCACTTAAAATACTGGCTAATGTAGAGGAGTCCTCATGAACGACTCCTTCACGCATCTTGTTAAACAGTACTAAAGCTTCCATTTCCTCATGATTAGTTACATGGCCTGCAATCAGTGAATTCCATGATATGACACATGGTTTATTGCAACTGCTGAAGACCCTTCTTGCCTCATCCATTTCACCACAATTGGCATACCCAGAAATCAATGCCGACAGAGAGAAGTCATCTGGTTCCTCCATGCTTCTTAAAACTCGATTTGCACTATCCAAATCACCACATTTTCCGTACAAGTTGACCAACGAACTAGCCAACACTGAATCAAATGCCACTCTATCAATAAGAAGACGCGCATGAATCTGCTTGCCACGATCAATAGCTTCCAGGTCAGAACAAGCACCTATGACAGTGGCCAAAACAAAAGTATCACTCTGCATTCTCTCAAAGGGATCAGAATTCATGTCCTTAAACAGCCCAAGGGCTTCCCTGGGATGCCCATTCTTGGCATAACCATGAATCATGGAATTCCACGCAACTGCATTCTTTCTGGGCATGTCATTAAACAAACAAGAAACAGTTTGAAGATCACCCCTCTTGGCAAAACCCGAAATCACCACGTTCCAAGAGAAATCATTCCGGCAGGGCATGTAACTGAACAACTCCAGAGACTTAGCCGACTCTCCCGTCCTCATGTAGCCTTCAACCATCGTGTTCCAAGTGAAGCAATTCCTCCGAGGCATATCATCAAACAGTCGCCGCGCATTATCCATTTGGCCGCACTTGGCGTAAAGCTGAAGGAGACGGTTTCCCAGCGTGATGGCGCAGTTCAAGAGACCCTTTTTCAGGAAGAGAAGGTGGAGCTGCTCGCCTTCGTGGACGGAGAGCCGAGTGTTGCAGGACTGGAGCAACTGCCTGCAGGCTTGCACATCCATGTCCATGATGTATCAATGTTTACGCTAAAGCTGCTGTTGGCCTGAACTCCAAATCGTCGACGCCGCCGTCCCCCCAGTCCGACGGCACCAGACGACGGTGACCATCGACAAACCCCTAAGTCCGCCGGTGTGTGGCGGCGGAAGTCAGGGCAGCATTTTTACTTGAACTTCCGGAAGCTTCGCCGTCTGGATGATTTGTAACCAGTCTTTGGAAATAGTTTGTGTGTTGATAACAATTATAGAGAAACATTTCTTTATTATTCTGAAAATATAATAACAAAGCCGTTATCGAGTGGATCGTGTCCGGTTCGCAAACATAAACCGCAAGCCGGACAAATAACCTGCGTTTCACTGCAGGGCCGCAGCCCGTAGGCAACACGGCAAGGTCGAAGCACTACTTCGCTTGATCTCTCTGCTCGACCACCACCACTCGTTCCTTTCAAATTTTGTCGCATACTCCGAGTATGCAAGCATCAGAAAGGAAGTTGCTTTGTGCATTGTCACATCGTCCGTGTTCGTTATATGGGTGTGAACGCTGCCTCGATACTTAACCATCTTCTTGGCCACATCCGCCACCCCAAGTCGCCGTCACCGGAACCCAGCACCGCCAAGGCTCTGACCAAGACCATCCTCGCTCACCTCGACGATGGTCGCCTCCAGCAAGCCGTCTCCGTCCTCTTCACTTCCCCTGAACCCGTCGCCCACTCTCTGTACGCCCGCCTCTTCCAGCTCTGCTCCTCCGCCCGCGCCATCGTCCAGACCCGGAAGGTGGAGTCCCACCTGGTCACCCTCAACCCGACACCGCCGCCCTTCCTGCTGAACCGGGCCATCGAGGCTTATGGGAAATGTGGTTGCTTGACGGACGCCCGCGAGCTGTTCGACCAAATGCCCGATAGAGATGGCGGGTCTTGGAACGCCATGATTGCTGCGTATGTGCAGAACGGGCTAGCGGAGAAGGCGCTGAGCTTGTTCTCGGACATGAACGCATCCAAGGTTTCTGCTAGTGAGGTCACTTTTGCCAGTGTGCTTGGCTCCTGCGGTGTTATTCGGGCGCTTGGTCTGTCCATGCAAATTCACGGACTCATGGTGAAGCGCGCTTTTTGCGGTAATGTTATTTTAGGGAGCTCGCTTGTCGATGTGTACGGGAAGTGTGGCGTTATGGGTGACTCGAGGAGGATGTTTGATGAGATGGAAAGACCGAATGCGGTTTCGTGGAATGTGATTGTGAGGCGGTATCTAGAGATGGATGATGAGAGGGAGGCAATTGTTATGTTCTTCAAAATGTTTCTGACTGATACTAGGCCGCTGAAGTTTACCTTCTCGAACGCTCTTAGTGCTTGCTCTAAGATATGTGCCCTTGTGGAGGGGATGCAAATACATGTGATCACAATTAAGGTATGTCTGGAAGATGATGAAGTGGTTTCCAGTTCACTCATTGATATGTACATTAAGTGCGTCGAATTAGAATCTGCACAGAAGATATTTGATCAACCTTGTGCAAAAAACGTAGTTTCCTGGACTTCAATGGTGTCTGGTTATGCTTTGGGTGGGAGAACGGGAAAGGCTAGGGAGCTCTTCAATGAGATGCCGGAACGGAATGTGATTTCCTGGAATGCAATGTTGGCAGGGTACATTCGCTCCAGGCAGTGGGATGAGGCCTTGAATTTCATATCTCTAATGCGCAGTTCAACCAAGGACATTGACCATGTCACTCTTGCGCTGATCTCAAACTTGTGTGCTGGCCTTCCAGATGTTTTCATGGGGAAGCAAGTGCATGGGTTTGTTTATCGATGTGGTCTCTTTTCCCATTTACTTGTGTGCAATTCTCTTCTGGATATGTATGGAAAATGCGGGAACTTCAGATATGCTCGAGCTTGTTTTTACCTGATGACTCAGTGGCGGGACAATGTTTCCTGGAATTCTCTGCTGACCAGTTATGCTCGTCATCAAAGGAGTGAACATGCAATGGAAATGTTCTGTGAGATGCAATGGGAGACAATGCCCAGTGTCTTCACCTTTGGAACTCTTCTTGCAGCTTGTGCTAATATTAGTGCTCTTGATCGTGGGAAGCAAATTCACGGATTCATGATTAGGAAAGGATACAAGATTGATATTGTCGTTAGAGGAGCTCTGATTGACATGTACTCCAAATGCCGCTGCATCAAGTATGCCCTAAGAGTTTTCACGGAAGCAGCGCCACGAGATGTGGTTCTTTGGAATTCCATAATCCTGGGCTGTTGCCACAATGGGTTGGGCAAAGACGCTCTAGAATTTTTTGACGTGATGAGCAAGGAAGGTATTAAACCAGACCACGGCACTTTTCAGGGGCTCTTGCGGGCCTGTATCCGTGAGGATCTTGTTGACTTGGGAGGACGGATTTTCAAATCTATGACTGTTTATAGCGTTATCCCTAGGCTAGAGCATTATGAGCAAATGATTGAGCTCTACAGCCGTGCCGGACGGATGCGTGAGCTTAAAAATTTTGTTAAGAGAATGCCATTTGAGCCGACAGTTTCGATGCTTGAGAGAATACATGGTGCTTGCGAAAAACATGGGTTCCCCAAATTGGGAGAATGGGCTTCTAAGCTGCTTGCAGAGTCGAATATTTCAGATTCATGTGAAAAATGAAGTCGCAGGCATACCCAGAATTGCAAAGTTGTTAACTACAGATCCGTTGGTCGGATTAGGAAACAGTTTCTGGGATGGGACTCGTGCTGCGAAACTCCATCCTCTCCGGAGTTAAGACCCCCGCAGTTTTCTGACCAGGAAAGCATGTTGACGCACACTCGGACAATGTCTCTTTTTTTTTTCTTGTTTCTTTTTTTTTGGGGGGGAGGGTAACCGCTCGGACAATGTCTTTGACTGGCGGAACTTCTCCGCAAACAGTCGGAATTTTCGGGGAGCATATTGCTTCGACATGAAGTGTAATGAGTTATGTGCTTACGAGGACTGGTCAAAGGGTCTAGATTTTCCTCTCCAAAAATCTTCGACCCAATTATAATTTAGATCCATGAATTGATCTCCGAAGCTTCTAAGAGAAAGGAGAAACTGAAGCAGAATTCCTGTTGGAATGACAGGAGCCATGGCATGCCAACCAAAATGATTGTGGAGTAAGCGAAGGCAAGTGATTATCATATCTGACTCCGAGGAGTGCCTTCGAAGGGCCACCTCATTCTCGGCCCTGCCAGGAACTTGTTGGCGAGTCTTTCGGCTCAAGCAAACGTCTCCAAGTTCAGATTTTTTTTATTTTTCCCCAACCCCATTTTTTCATGGGTGGTTACCCGCGGACTAATCTGTGTAGCCGTCCATCAGATCAGACCATCGGAGAGAACACAAATTCTTGTCTTGAAGATTACATGAATTCATCTTATTTTTCTGAAGAAAAATGGGGCTAAAGAAACGTGGGAACAGGGGATTTGGGTGCTGACAAATCTACAGAACAGCAAATAATGGAATGACTGCGAATTAAACTAATCTACGAGCCCGACCTCACGTGTGACATACCAAATGTTTTTTTTTTGACCGATTTGCATCCTTGTGACGACCTAGAGATTCTTTTCTTTTTTCTTTTTTCTGTTGAAGACGACTTAGAGATTGACTAGGCTTTTTGTGGTACCTATTTCTAGATGGATCATGGAACGATGCTCATTCTATGACTTCGTTCCTCTCCCTTCATCAAAAAACCCACAGAGAGTTCAGAGTTGGCCTAACAACCGGGGGTCTCGAATTTCTAGAAATTTTGTCATGCAGCGATCAAGTTTTTCTTCTGGATTTCTAGAAATTTTGTCATGCGGGGATCAAATTTTCATCCCGATGTTACGATTGCCGCCGATCCTGTCCAACGACAATCCCATTCGTATGATTAATTTTCTATTCCGAGGTATGCGTACAGAGAGAGGGAAAGAGCATACGAATTGACTCCTAAGTTGTTCCAAATTTTTATTTTTTTTTTTTCATTGCGGGGGGGCCAATATAGACTCCTAAGTTGGTTGTGGGGCCAGGATCCTTTCCTAACAACATGATGTCTCAGTCTCCAGCAAAACGACATCGCTTTCCGGGAATATTGTATTTCACGTACTGCCCCAGAAAAACCTCCTTGGCAGCGGCATTGCCGGCTTCCCAAAGCAACCCAACAAATCTTCCACCACCCTCTAAAGTTTCTCTCTTTATTAAAGTCTTTAGCTCTCTAATTACGTTGATTAGCAGTAGTTAACACCCCCCCGGCGACCCAACTCAGATACGTCTCGAATATGCACAACTAGCCCCTTCATCCCCTGTTCCTCTCACTCCCCATCAGAAGCGGACAGGCCTGTCTTTTCCCTTCCGCTTAAAGGGCATAATCAAAAAAGCAAAACAGACAAACGCTCCTCCTCAAAAGACAAGTAAAGAGGACGATGGAAAAAATAAAAAAAGAAAAATCTCGACACGCGGCAGATTACGCCGTTTAGCGTTTATGTCGCGTGATGTGCTAGAACGGTTTTTCGTCCATTCAACCCACGATGCTCTATCTTCTTAACTTGTGCACTTATGCTTCCATCTTACGTGTCATGAACGGGCGATCGTTCTTGATTGCTCCGGCGATATTATGTTTTTCAACGCCGTGTGATTTTGATTCTTGATTGATTCGGTGATATTGTGTTTGCAAACGTCGTGTAATTTGATTGTTGTGATATGATAATTTTTTTGTTTCCTTAATTTCTGAGGATGTGGGCCTACTTCCTATTCATCTAGAACTCCTTGACTTTTATTTCTAGAGCCTCCCGTTAATTAATAACTTTGGATCCAATGAAGACAACGAAAAAAATTGGAAATGAATATAAGATGGCTCCCTTCTGATAATGCCACTCCACCCAACTCCCTCTCTCTCTTCCACAGCAAACCAGAATCCCTCGCTTCTCCTTCTTTCCACCTCCCCACACAGACGACGACGACGACGACGACGACGTACCATGCTCGACCCAGCCCGACGAAGAAACGACCTCAAGCTATCCGACCACATACAGGTCTTCGGCGACGCTGCCCTTGACTATGGTTCCCGGGCTCGAAAGACCGCCGAAAGCTATGCAAGCCACAGGGCTGCTGCTCAAACCAACATGTGCGACTTCCGCGGCGGCAAGACCAACGCAGACGAGGACTCGGGGGTATGCACACCGCCGCTGTGGCGGTCGAGCCCGCTGGAGAGCCCGCGGGGTCACCACGGCGGCAGCAACTATTACCGGAGCTTGTCGCCCGCTTCGAGGACGCAGGCAATCGCTCGGGGGCAAATGGAGCTCATGGAGATGGTGAGGAACATGCCCGAGTCGTGCTACGAGCTCTCTCTCAAAGACCTGGTCGAGCTGCCGAGGGCTCGGCAAGAGCTCGACACCACGGCGGCGGTGATCCAAAGTGATGGGAGCGCCAAGAGACAGAACAGTAACAGGAGGGTTGGAGGGAGCAATAATAAAGGGCACATGATGGCGAGGAGCGGAAGTATCGACAATGGTGGGTTCTTGCTTAAAATGATGTTTCCGATTCCTTGGGGCTCAAGCAAGAAGAGAAGGGATAATTCAGGCAATAAATTCAGCAAGGTCACGCCAAGGCCCTCGATGGACGGACCGGCGAGCGTCGGGGTCGAGAAGGAGTGGTGGAAGAAGAGGAATTATGTTCCGGGCGACAGCGAGAGCGTTGATTCGAGCGTGAACGCAGGAAGCATGAAGAGCAGTGGGAGCAGCAGCAGCAGCAGTAGATGCAACAGCTTGAGTAGTAGCAAGAGGTATGAACTGTTAGGCAAATCTTCATTTCAGCTTCTGTGCTCATGGGGTTTCGTGTGGGGAAAAAAAGAAAAGATTAGGCCACGATGGATCAGATTCTGCTCCATCTCATAGAGTCGAGACAATTTGCACATTAGGAATAAAAATGAATCTGGGAAGCTCTGTTGCATATTAGAGAGAAAAAAAATTAGTCCCGGTTTCGCAATTAAGTGAATTTTGACACTAAAAAAAAGACATCTTTGCATAAGGTTCGTGGGTTCTCTGAAGACTAAGATGATTTTGTTTTATCAGAAAATAGGATGCCGCAGAGAGAGAGAGAGAGAGAGAGAGAGAGAGTTTTCTCTCTCTGTTGAAACCTGAGCTGGTAATTCGGATGGTTGTTTCCTTGAAGACTTGTCTGCGTTCTTGGAAACTTTCATGAGAGACATTTTCCAAGAGCGGATAAGCATAAGGGGGTCAAAGTCTCTGTTCTAGAACAGACCCTTCTTCTTCTTCTTTGGGCAAACAAAAAGAAATGTGCTTCTGTACAATTTCCTCTTCTTTTTCCTGGAAAATGTCCGTGATTCTAAAACGAGAATCCTTATTGTTATCGTCGAGTGTATCTCACAATTAGAGTCCAAACTGGGACATGGATTGCCATCCAAGTTCCAAGCCACACCACACAATCCAGACTTCCTTATCAAAGACACATAACAGAGAACTCGTGCCCCACGGTAGTAAAATCCAAACTGGGTTTCCATCAGATAGATGACACAACTACGTTTCAAGGTACTTGATAAGCAATTGCTGTTCCAATTTGATTCAAGACAAAATTTCCTCTCTTTGGATGCGACGCAGGCACGGGGACGGAGGGTGCTGCTCGTTTCTCTGGATGAAGAAGAGCGAACCGCCGAAGTGAAGGAGGGCGAGAGCCCGTGCTCCAAACGCAGCCTCAACCGGTTCTGTAATTATGTTTCTGATACATTCATGGCGTGCCTACGAATTTCCCCTGGAGTGTTCGATGAGTTTGTAACTATTCTCTCCTCTAAATTTCACTATGCTGTTTGCGCGAATTCGGTGTTCTTTCGCTTTTGTTCAAGCAAATATTAATTATCGAATCAACCGTTTGATTAGTGGAAATCATGCTACGTACCCACTAATAAATCTCTCGGCGTACAAGTCGTTCTGACTTGGATCTGCACTGAACGGCAAGGTAGCAGCACCAGCAGTATAACATGCATTCTTGAAGCGGAAGGGAAGGATGTTGTCCTCTCTCGATGAACAGGGTTGGTCAATAATATTATGTTTGATTCAGTTGGTTTACTTTTTCCACATTGCCTTCCGTACTCAAATGCTTGGGGCACTAGGAAAGACAAGATTAAGTGTGGTTCGCCTTTATTTCCACTCAACAACAATCAAAAGGACACCAATTTTAGGAAAAGTGAAAGCGCTTGTCTCCTTGGGGAAAAAAAAATGCTGAGGTGGCTCGGAGATGGAAGGGAAATATTACTTGTCTATATTTCTTAGATGAGAATGAGATGACAAGGCCTAGTGGGTGCATGATAACGTTTTTAGAAATATAATTTCTATTCCAAACCTTATTTTAAATAGGTTTAGAATAGAAAATTATTTGGTGACGCGATTTTATTTTTCTATTTCTAAAACAAAAAATTATTTCGAAAATAGATTTGAATGAGAAATGAAAAACAACAATTTTCTACTTCTTTGAGAAACAGAAGTATAAATCTTACTTTTTCTTCTCAAATACTCGCCGTCACCGACCATCACCCGCCGACCCTCACTGGTCATCCCTCGTTGGCCCTTGCCGGGCGCCCACCGCCGCTGCTGGCGGCAGCTGCCGGACTTCCAATGCTCCTGGCCACCATCAGCCGACCATCGCTTTTTCCAGAAGTAAAAATTTGCAATTGCTATCAAACAGATTTTTATTTTAGAATAAAAAAAATTTTGTATTTTTTTTTTTTGCTCAAAAAACTCATTTAGAAACAAAACCAGAAAAAACTATTTTTGGAACAAAATGGTTATTATTTACTCCCTTGACATCCACTGTCGTTAGGTAGGCGTAGCTCTTTTGCGCAATTTCTACCTTGATTACGCTTGGGAAAAGATTTGCTCCTGCTTTCGGAAGGCGTTCGATTTAAGCTCTTACTTTGCCCGATTGTTAGGAAGTTTTGAGCATCTGCGTGGAAGGTGCGATTATTACGCTCAAAAGGGAGGAGACTTGCTCTATTCATTCCCTCTCCTCTTTCTTAACCCCAGCAGGGCATAACTATAGTGAATATAATCCTCCTTACCAAAAAAAAAAAAAAACTATAGTGAATATAGTTCGAAAGGGAAGGAAAAAAAAAGTTTTGTAACTAAATTAACGAAATTAAAAAGTATAGAACTGAATTGACACCAACGCGATAAGTTTAAGAATTTTGCTCGAATTGCACGAAAGGAAAAGTTCATTTGCTCCACCCGAGCCTGGCGGGCTTGAGGATTTCCTCACGCACCACGCGAAACGAATTTTAAGACTTGGTGTCTTTGTCCCGCAAAGAAAAAAGAATTGGCTAAGAGCGTCAAAGCGAATGATGGAGAGAAAAGGAAAAAGATCGGAGATTACGGAGGCTTCATGATTGATATAGGAAGCGATGGAGGAGAAAAGGAAGCATTTTCTTTTTCTTTTTCTTTTTCTTTTTCTTTTAATCTCAACTTCACACAATCCCATCTAGCGAAGTTAGCACAGACGGTGGAAATGCGAGATTTCGGAGCGGGGCGGGTCCGACCAGATCCATGCCCGGGACCCACGAATCGAATGGTTTTGCTAGTCTGTTTTGGATTGGGACACGACGGATTTCGAGTCCAGTGGTTAAAGATTGGCGATCCCCGAAGTTAGGGGTGTCAACAGGGTAGGCTCGGACTCGAAACTAAATAGTACCGAGTTCGGATCATACCGAATCGGGCCGGATTATTTTTTCTTTTCATTTTCTTTAAATCAAAATCAATTAACAAACTTATCAAATCAAAGAATATAAAAAGAATAAATTAAATTAAAAGAAAAATATAAGTGCTAAAAAAAAAAATCGAGCGTCGAGCCGTCCCGGCCCGAAAATTAACTGAATTTTTGGGCCGGGCCTGCCCGCCCAACGCGGGCCTTTTTGACACCCCTACCTGAAGTAATGCACGCGAGCCATTGTTAAATGTTATTAGACAAACTACATCAGACACGTCGAAATACTTATACTGCAATGTGACGTGATAGATCTTGAACTTTGGCTCGATGTTTAATTTAATCCATGAATTTTTAATTTTATCAATGTGATCCCTGAACTTGAACTTTATGTGTAATATGATTTATGGACTTTTAATTTGTTCTACGTAGCCCCTGAAATTTCGCTACACGTTCAATTTAATCCCTCGATTGTATAAAAAATATTTGATATCATCCCCAAATAATGGAATAACTACATGAGCATTTGCATATAGTTGAGGGACTATATCAAATATATGTTAAAAATGCAGTGATCATACTGAACAAATTAAATGTCCAAGAATCACCTTGTGCGTTTAGCCACAGTTAATATATCATTTATGTTATTATTCCTTGCAATGAGTTGACATTGCACCCACCATAGAAGTTTGTCGGGCTCATAGGTATATAGTATTGCGCACATAGCGGGTCCTTTTTTAGCTCCTCTAGTAGATGAGACATTTGCAAACTCAGATTTAACTGACAACATCAGCAACAAAAGATGAATTGAGCCCATCCACGAAGTAATAGCAGATTCGCTGGATTTAAATCTATTGGAATTTTGCTAAAAAATCCTAAATCTATTGCATCTTTATTAATTCATTTCTAAACCTTTTTATTTTGTCAATTGTATTATAATCCTTTTCACGTTTTTTCAAATGAGTCTATCCGGCCAATTTCAGCTGAAAGCCACTGATGTAGACATCGATCATCCTATATGATACGACCGATGTCGACATAGATAAATTTTAGTAATAAAATTTTTATTTTATTTTCTCTCTTTTTCTTACAGTGCGAGAGTCATCGAGCCCTCGCTGACCTTGAAGAACAGTAATCACATAAACAAAAAGAATAAAAAATATTTTAAATATTATTAAACTTTGTCCACATCCGTCGTGAGCATCGGTCACGTCAGTGGTTTCCAGGCGAAATTGGGCGGATAGAATCAATTGGCAAAACGTGAAAAATTTTAGGACTCAATTAGCAAAAATGTCAAAAAAGATGATAAAACTAAAAGGTCTATAATTGAATTGTTAAAAGTGCAATAGATTGAAGTTTTTTTTTTTACAATTTATCCAAGAAAACCTTTGGATTTAAATTTCAATTTATGTGGCAGTTGACGCTCTGAGTCAATGTTGGCAAAAAAAAAAAAAAAACTTGGTCTCTTGAGCTTATGGACCGAGTTCTCTATATTCATTGTAAATCTACACAAAACCACCAAAAATGTTACATCAACTCACGAACAGAATATTTATCGTAGGAAAGAAAGAAATTACATTTTCATAAAAAGAAGTTCGGCCTTCTGCTTTAATGTCTAGGACTAGGAAGGCTGAGGGTATTCCAATTTAATAATAATAAAAAACATTTACATAATTATATACTATTTTAAAATATTTATCATTATAGGTATTGCGCACTGGTTGGTCCAGCGTGCGAGTCCGCCCACCGGTATGGAGGGCCCGAGACGAGTCGCGCGCTATCCCAACTAGCGCGCTACCGGTTGCGCTCAATTGGCGATGGACAATCGCGCGCCATCTAAAGCAACGTGCGACCAGTCGCACACTACTTTGGCTAACGTGCTACTGTTGACAGCGTTTGCCTAGCAGTCGCACGATCCGTGACGTCGCGCGACTACGCAGAGAGCCTTTTCAAAATCACGGGAGCAAATTGCGCTCGGCGGAGCTTGAAAAAGCTTTGCCATGTATATAGGGCTCCATGCTCCCTCATTCCTTCTCCTCCGTCTTCTCTTCCCTCTTCTATTCTCGCTCTCATTCGCCTCTTCTTTTGTTGTATCGAGAGAATTCATTTTTCATCGCCCTCGTTCTCTCTCCAGGTATTATTTCGACGCTAGTGTTGTATGTTTTGTCCGTTTGTTAACATTTTTATGATGTTTAAATTAATTTATGAATTTTGGACTTTGCATTTCCTGATGCTGCTACTTAAAGTTTCATGTGTTAATTTGCATTTCATATTGCTGCTACTTAAATTTTGATACGTGTTGTGTGTTTTGTCCGTTCGTTGCTCTCGTTAGTATGTTTTTTTGTTAATATTTTTGGTAATGTTTTAAATGATTTATGAATTTTTTACTTTGTAGAATTTAAGATAAAAGAAAAAATTAATCCAGTTAGTGTGTGCGATCCGTTAGCAGTTTGAGGTAAATTCCCACGTAGTACTTATTTTTAATTTATATATATATTTATTATTTATTATTTATAGATGAATAATTTATTTACATTTCTGATAGTGTTATTGTTATTATTATTTACGAATTTATATAATTATTTAAAAAATGTAAGAATTTATAAACGGGTAAAGACTATTTAAATCCTAAAAAATATCCATTATTTCATTTGTTATGTGAAAATATCAATATGAGATTTAAAAGACAATACCTATGCTATTGAAGATGCGTCAAACCCATTAATTATTTCGTTGTTCTCATTAGTATGTTTTTTTTGTAATATTTTTGGTAATGTTTTAAATAATTTGTGAATTTTTTGCTTTGTGGAATTTGAGATAAAAGAAAAAATCAATCTAGTCAAGGCGTGCACTCCGTCAGCAGTTTGAGGTAAATTCATACGTAGTACTCTTTTTTGCAATTTATTAGGTATATATATTTATTATTTATTATTTATTATTTATAGATGAATAATTTATTTACATTTTTGATAGTGTTATTGTTTATATAATTATTTAAATAACGTAAGAATTTAGGAAGGGGTAAAGACTATTTAAATCCTAAAAAATATCCTTTATTCCATTTGTTATATGAAAATATCAAATTGAGATTTAAAAGACAATACCTATGCTACTGAAGATGCGTCAAGCCCATTAAATATTTTGTCGTTCTTGTTAGTATGTTTTTTTTTTTGTTAATATGTTTGGTGATGTTTTAAATAATTTATGAATTTTTTAAGTAAGCTATGCATAGTATGGAATTGGAATATTTTTCGGACTTTAATGATATAATTCCATTATAGATTTATGAGCCATTACAACATATGCCTTCTTCATCTACACGTCCCGCTCCTCTATAAAATTGTTCTCATCTTTATGACATCAGACTTGCCCATTGACGGAGACCTAATTGTGGAATAGGAGGCCATGTACGACGATGACATCATTAGTGTATGTTAGTGCAATTCAAGTTGCGGATTGTTCTT
The DNA here is from genome assembly GCA_028455895.1 of Rhodomyrtus tomentosa. Classification (NCBI taxonomy): domain Eukaryota; kingdom Viridiplantae; phylum Streptophyta; class Magnoliopsida; order Myrtales; family Myrtaceae; genus Rhodomyrtus; species Rhodomyrtus tomentosa. The sequence continues at coordinate 44,504,598 of JAPCWY010000001.1, read as the reverse complement.
TTTGGAATCTGTTAAATTGATGTTGAGAATTTATAACTTTTGGGGTCAAGTAAGTTTCAAGATGCATTTTTTTAACTTCCATAACTATATGCATATTTTTATTTAATAATTTACATACTTTAAATTAATTAAATAATTAATGACTTTTGGGGTCGACGTCACATGACGGCCTAACACCGCCGCTAGCACGCTTGCCGAGCCAGCATGCGCCCGTCGTCCGCTGATCAATACAACGTGCGGATCTCGCGCGCTGTCCTACGGCGAAACTCAAAATGATAAATATTTTAAAATAGTATATAATTTTGTAAATATTATTTTTAATTATTAAATTGGAAAAAAAAAACCCGAAGGATGATCTTCCATTTTAAAGGTTGGAAGGATTCGGGAATAAATTTGGCTTTATTCTAAGTCAAAAAAATAAGAAGAAAAAGTCAAGCACGATGCCCAATTTCTACGGATGGCACTGTTGCAGAGAAATTTATCAGCACTTTCCAAATGATGCGGACCAAAACTCCCCCGTTGACCGCTTACATCGCACGCAACCTCTCTTATTTCTCCGCGTTCATCCCAGCCCGACAGCACGTGCGATTTAATACGAATTTAGTTCTTGAAAATGAAACTAAAGAAAAATAAATAATTTAAAAAATATTTTCTAAAAAATAATCGCCCAAATCATTCATGAAAATGAATTGACGCGAGACATCTTCGTTTTTTTTTACTTCGAAGGAGTCGGTGAATGTCAAAGGCGCGGCCGTGAGTCGATGAGAGTAGAAAATTGAGGCTGTGAATCGATGGGAATCGAAATCGTGAGTCAAGAGACGGAAATGGAGATATTGATGTGAGAACGAGAGTTTAAGGTAAAACGAGTGGTTTCCAACTAGGGATTTAATATATTTTTTTTGAAAAATAAAATCGAACGTTGAATTTGGATGTGTATATATATCTTTTTGAATCTACCATTCGGATGAAGAGAATATTTTACTTTTAACTGGCAAGCGGTTTTACGTGATGGGTGATGCTGCTCCATTAGGCATTAGAAACGTCTTGGTATGGTTTTTCCAGTTAAAATCGGTCATGGGTTCTGGTATATAATATAATATCCAAACCCCCGTAATATTTAGTACTAAAAAATAATCTTATGTTGATATTCAATATGCAAAGTTGGCCAATTATTCCAAACTCGAGCATTGTTAATCTCTGAGAAAAGACCATTAGGAGTGTCAAAAGTTATGTACGACGCTCACTTTAATGCAAAAATTTTCTTTCGAATCACTTAATTGCCTTTTTTTAAAAAATAAAACGACCACTTAAATGCCAATTTCAATTTTCATAGTGATTTTTCTTATTAATATTTGGAATTGATGTGGCTCGCCAGAAGTACAATGATTCCAATCAACAATAAAGAAAAAAGAAAAAAGTTGAAAAACATATATGAAATAATAATTACAAAAAGCTAAAATTCCAAAAAATAGATTTAAAAATTAAATCGAAGCCTTCCCTTATTTAAACCAGGAAGCGAGAATTTTTCTTAATTTTTGAAATTAATTTCCCCCTCTTTAATATTTTAATTTCCCTTTTTAATATTTTGATTTTTTCTTACATATTTAAGCCTATTTTTAAATTTAATTTAAATAATAATTATATTTTTAAAAAATTAGGCTTTAGCAAATTTTTATCCGAATTTTAATTAATTTTAAGTTGAGAAGTACACATGGGCTTAATTTTTTTAAATAATGCCATTTTTCATTAAAAAATAATTACGAAAGTCATTTGCCGAAACATTTTGTCGGATGCACTTAAATGATAATTTTTGCTTCGATTTGACATTGAAGTGGTTCGACGAAAATTTTGATATTAAAGTAAGCGCCGCACATAATTTTTGACATTGTTGATGCTCTTCTCCTGTTGATCTCCAATTATAAATTTACCGGTAAAAAAAAAGGGATTTTTAGAATTTGTAATTGATAATTTGATAACAAGAATTCGAAGCTTGGTGTGGAATTGTGGCTATAGCGTCTAATAACTGCGCCAAACTTATTTTCAGCCGCGTTGACAGAAGACCTTAGTTCCACATTTAATAGCAATATTTGTTTGAAGTTTAACGCGGAAAATATCTTTTTTTTTTCCCCTAAAAGATGACAAAATTGGTTTTTTTGGTCAAATTGGAAAACAATTTTTTTGGGAAATAAAGGGAGGAGAAAGGAGAGAGAAAGTAAAAAGAGTGGAGGGTGACCGAGGGATGACGTTACGTCACTGGAAAACAACTCTTGGGTATCCTCTCGTGTCAGTGACGTGGTCAAAATGTATTTTTATCGACCGTTAATATTACGAAAAATTTTAAATTAATATATTTATGATAAATTTATTTTATGCTATTCTTTCGATCACAAAATACTTAAAATTGATACACTCACAATAAACTTGCCTCAAATTATTTTTCGATCCCCAAGCTCCAAATCGGTATATCTTGAAAAATTTATTACAAGTACATAAATTTGGTCATCGTTAGTTTTTTAAATTAAATTAATATTACGAAAAATTCTAAATTGTAATGATAAATAGATATTAAAAATCTCAAATGTGTACACTTGAAAATTGCCACGTGCCATCCAACTCAGCAATTTGACGATAAAATTTAACGAAAAATGAATATATGTTAAATTTATCACATGTATACTAATTTTGGATAAACATATATGTCATCTTGTTCTACTAGATCCAAAAGTAATTGCTTACTAAATCATTTTACTAAATATTTAGTAGTCGGGATAAAATTCAGGGTATGACAAAAGTTATCATATCTTGTATTTAGTGTGTACCCATGACAGAATAAAATGATGTATGACCCAGATAAAACTATCCCATGAGTGAAGTGGGACAAAATTGGATACAATCCATAAATTTATTTTCCCTGAGTAACAATTTTCTTAAATTTATATTTATGATGTATGGGGATCGAATGGGGCAGCCTTAAGGCAAGAATTGCTAAGGAAAATTCACATCCTCTACGTATCATTCTTGACAAATGACGATACAACAAACCCAACTTAAAATCTGATAAGGCTTGCGCGACAAGTTTCAAGCCAGTAATAAATAGTAAAACAGTAATACAAGGAAAAAAAAAGGAAAAAGGAAAAAAAAATCCGAAAAATTGAACCCCATTGCATGGAAGTTTCGGATCCGCCTTATTTGACTGACGAATCGCTCCCCACAACCAAAACCCCCCTCCCATGAAAATCATATCTTCCGAATCTCCTCCTTCTCCTCCTCCCCCTCTCTGCTAGCGGGCCTCTGCTAGGGTTTCGTCCTCCCGATCATCCATCGTCACTCACCCAAATTCACTCTCTCCTCACTCCGTCAGTCCACGCGTACCTGCTGTGCTGCTAGTACTCCGCTTCCACCGGAAGTGTTTCGCTATTTTCCGTCCCCCGACCCCCGCCCCTTCGACCGATCCCTCGTTGGCGTGAAGGCGATCGATCCCAGAGGCGAATCGGCGATGACGGTCGACACGGATTCGTCGCCGGTGGACCGAAGCGGCGAGAAGTCCTCCTGGCCTCCGGGGTTCAGGTTCCACCCGACCGATGAGGAGCTCGTGCTTTATTATCTGAAGAGGAAGATCTGCAGGCGCAAGCTGCGGCTGAACATCATATCCGAGCTCGATGTCTACAAGTGGGATCCTGAGGAGTTACCTGGTAATTGAATCTGCTGCGTGATGTCCCCCTTTTTAATTCTTTTCGTGTTCTGTACTGCTTTCGCTTGCCTGCGTTGACTTGATCTTTACCTCGTCGGAGACGCCTGTTACACCGAGCGTGGTGTCCTTTTGTGTTTATTATATGTTTGCGCGTCTGCACTTGCGCAATCGGTCCGGGTTTCTGGTGGTGGGTTCATGATTTTGTGTCCCATTTTCGGCGTGGTTTTGTCTTTTTGTCCGAAGTTGTTATTATCGGTTAGGCTGCGGTATATGCCATTTGTATGTTTACGTGGTTTATTTCCTGCGGCCACCACTGCGGCTGAGGACTTGTAGGCTGTGGTATATGCCATTTGCATGTACGTACGTATACGTGGTTTACTTCCTGCGGCCACTACTGCGGCTGAGAACTTGTTGCTCAATGATGGGGGGTCGTGGGTTAGCTGATTAAGAGTGAGTGGTGGCGGTTGATGATAGTTGGAGAGGTGGCTTAGGTTTGTGTGATGCCATTTGTACACATCTGTGTACGCATCTAAGTTCATGAACGTTGTGAAGCCTTAGAATGGCTGGCACTTTCCTGTAATTTTATGTCAAACGTCCCTAGCAGCGACTTGGTTGTGCAAAATATTTTTATCACTCATCATCATGAAAATAACTAGGCATAGATGCTATTTATAATGAAAACATTTTCTGTTGGCTAATTTTCCTAATAGATATAATCAGTCGCTTTTCGCAAAATGTTCTCCAAATCTTGAGTTTTTCGTGAAACAAATGCAGTCTTAGTCTAGCGACAGTTTTATATCAACAATAGTTTTGCATTTAGTTGTTTCATTTTTCCTGGGTAACTTGTTCTCTTATCATCTACTTGTCGTGTTTAGTTCTTTTGTTCTTTCTCTTTTCTTACTGATCTTGCTTGAAGGCCTTTTATGCTTAAATCAGTCTCCTGTCACTGATGGTTTGTTCTGTGCGGAAAATAGTAGAGTAGGAAAGCTGATGATGAAGGGTGGCACATGGGCACAAGTTTGTTATATTGTGTAGAGCGAGATGGATTTGCTTATTATGTGCTTTGTTTTCTATTCATAGTGTATTCTCAATTGTTTACAACTGGACTTCTCAAGAAACCTTTCAGAATAATTTTTAAATTTTTGTTTGGCTCCCTTGAGTTGCCTCCAAAGTTCCAACTTGTGGATCTGTAAACACAACAGCTTCCTGACATGAAATTTTGATGCAGGCCAATCTTTGTTGAGGAGTGGGGATAGGCAGTGGTTCTTTTTCAGTCACAGAGACAGGAAATATCCTAATGCAGCGAGGTCAAATAGAGCAACCAGACATGGATATTGGAAAGCAACAGGAAAAGATCGTAACATTACATCCAATGGCCGTGCTGTTGGAGTGAAGAAGACCCTAGTCTTTTACAAAGGTCGAGCACCTAATGGTGAACGAACTGACTGGGTGATGCATGAATATACTCTAGATGAAGAGGAGCTGAAGAGATGCCAAAATGTGCAGGTATGCAACTTGAGTAGGTGCTAACTAACCAGTTTCCTTCTTTTTTTTTTTTTTTTTTTTGGGTAAGGTAACCGGTTTCCTTCTTTAGTTTTCATCTATCCTGAAGTTTTTTCTCTTAATATTGTTAGGACTATTATGCTCTCTATAAGGTTTTCAAGAAAAGTGGACCTGGACCGAAGAATGGAGAGCAATATGGGGCACCATTTAAGGAGGAAGACTGGGCAGATGATGACTACTCTGCTGTAACAAAGGTTGTTAATCAGGAGATTTGTCCAAAAGAAGTTCCTCCAGTTTCGTCAGTAGACAGTGTGGGTAACAACAATCAGGTCCAGCCTCCAGCAAATGATATTGAAGAGTTCCTTAATGAAATTGCCGAGGGGCCTGAACTTGAGCAACCACGATATCATAATTGTGGTTATCTGTTACCCCAGGTTGGTTCTTCAATCAGTTTGATCCTTCAGTAGTATGCTGGTTTGGCTGTTCAACTGTTAGATACTCCATTTCTTGTTCACAATTAGCTCATTTAGTTTTGATTCTGGAATGCTATAGTGGTTGGTTGTGTGTCATAGAAACTGTAGTGCCAATTTCATCCTTCTCATAAATTCAACAAGTATGTTCTAATTGGATGCATGCAGTGTCCTATACCTTGCTTTAGGTTCAACCTCTATAGTGGGTATGATACAAGGTAAAGCTTCTGCTTTCAAATCTTAGTAGTTGGGTAGTTGGCTCTTATCTAGGGATCAAATAGACTGTTAAAGGGGAAAAAAGGTGTTAGGTATTGGATGAGGAAATGGATTAGTTGCATCTGTGGAACGGTTTCATGCTTTTTGAGTGACTATTTCATTTTTGAAAATGTATTGATGATATTTGATGTTACGTTTCAGTGCACAACTGATATTTCATGTTGGCTTTTAGGAAGAAGAAACAGAAAGTACACTGGTAGATCCGTCACCCCGAGAATTTGTCACTGCAGAGCCACTCTTTGCATATAATCTGAGTACTCCGAGGGATGAAAGTGTGGCCAACTTTCAGTTAACCCAGCTTGGAGCATTCCATTGTCAACAATTGCGGGAAGCTTCTGAGACAACGTGTGCTCCTGAATGTGGTACCTTGGAGACTCGTGTAAGCGAGGACTTCCTGGAAATTGATGATCTCAACAATGGTGACCCCTCTTTCTGTACCTTGGAGAAACCCGTGGAGGATCGACAGTTTGATGATTTAGATGGGTTCAGTGAATTTGATCTGTTTCATGATACGGCCATGTTTCTTCGTGACATTGGATCCATGGATCAGGAAGATGGTGGGACTACCCAGATTAGTTGTTTTGATAATGGTTTAATAAACCAATATGACCACCACCAGCAACCTCCTATCTCAAATGCCGTTGAGCAGGCTAACAGTCAGTTGTGGGTGCATGAGCAAACAATTGAAGGTTATACCACAGCTGAAATTGTGCAGGACGTCCAACCATGTCCTTCAGGTACATGGTTGCACAAGATTTGATATTGTTGATTTTCTTAGCTACCACTGAGTTGTTTTTTTTTCTATTGTGGACAAAGTGGCTCTCTCCATTCTCCATCCACACAAAGCTCCTGATGGGATGGATGGTATTGGTAGAACTGTCACAGTCCACATGTTGAAATGCAAAAGAGATTTGGTGCTAGCTCCATGAGCTCCTCTAGCACAAGTATTCTCTTTACATACTGCTGGTTAATTGAGTGTGACGTGTTATCCTCGGCGTGTTTTTCTCCCGAGGGAGTTGTATCTCAAGTCAGCTGGTGCTGATTTGGTGGTCATTTTGCATTTGTTTTCAGGTTTTGTAAACAGTTCTAGTAGCTTGCCCAGTGAATCTCGTCAAAGCCAAATCGAAGATGGTGGTGGTGTGATGAGTGAATTCTCTTCGGCTCTTTGGGCTTTTGTGGACTCAATACCAACCACTCCTGCATCAGCTTCTGAGAATGCAATTGTAAGTCGAGCTCTGGGTAGGATGTCCAGCTTCAGTAGGTTGAAAGTATATTCTGTTTCCTCAGATGCGAGTGCTGTTAAAGGCGATGCCATCATTAAGTCCAGTAGGAGGGGATTGTTTTTGCTTTCTGTTATTGGTGTGTTGTTTGCTATTTTAGGGATGTTGATAGGAAGTATGAGATTATGGGAACGGTGTGCGTCTTAATGAAGTAAATGAATTATGGGAGTCTTAATATTATGCTGGTCTGAGTACATTGGTACATTGCTGGAATATGTGAGCTCTGCGAGTTCTTCAATAAAATTTCTTATATTCCTTGCACGTGTTCTCTCTTTCGGGACTGATGATCTATATTGCGACTGATCTGCTCTTTGATTTCTTGGACAATGGAAGCCGCTAGATGGTGCTTTTTTTCCTTATCTTGATAATAGCAGAGCTAGGATGGTTGGTTCTCGGCTCACATCTTAGCATTTGCCTCGCTGAAGCTATGGGTTGCATTCTCTTGGTCTATTGCAGCCTGAATGTGGTTGGGAGTATATCGGTGAAAAGTTGTGCAACTTTTCTCTTCTTTTTTACGCGCTGCGTGTTTGTTGAGAGCTTTTATTTTTATTTTTTTGAAACGGACTAGGTCACTAAAGCTTATATGTTGAGTGAACAAGTTAATCCCGAATCAGGTAACTTTCCATGGCAATAAAGAAAAGAGATCAGTTAACTATCGGGTTTTGCCTACCGTGTAGCTGGTCGAGCGGTTCATTACGCGTGGCCTGGGGCCGAGAGGATAATGTTTCCCGTGGTCTTCGAATCTGAACAATACTGGAATTCTCACTGTGTTTGTGGTTGAGATGAATTTCTTGGGAACTTTCTTTGGTCAATTCGCTGGTGATGTTGGCCCGACAACGCCTTGGATGACATTACGGTTGACGTTAATGTGTTTGACTCTTGAACCACAGGCCATTTCTCACGGCTTAAGCTCGGGAATAGTTTGACCACAAAAAGAAAACCTCGGGTATAGGTATTATTATATTTTTTGGGGAAAAAGGTGATGTGGTGAACTTTGTCGGTTTTCGATTAAAAAAAAGAAACTTTGTCGGTTCAACCCCAATTTGTATCTGGCCAAAGAAACGTTCGATGGTGCTCGGTTGCAGGTTTACATCATTCCTCTTAGTTCAACCTACTCTAATTTTGAACTTAATTTGTCTATGAACACTTCCTTTTCAAATGGGAAGGGAACTTCATTAATTTGGAATGTCTTCATTAATCTTATCTGTCACGTCAAGCTCAGCTTAATTTTAGTCCTTTACGTTTCTTTTTTTTTTTAGCCCCTTTTAATATAGATTTATCGTATTGGTGGACGTAACTTGTACCGTTGAGTGTTGAGTTAGTATTCCTTTGTAGAATTGGTGATCGAGTGAGAGACAAGGATAGTTGAATACATGATGGAAAGAGGACTTCTTCTCTTATGCAAAGATAGAAGATCTTCTTTAGGTTGCAACATGACTGGCTCTTGATCTTTTTAATGGGTATTTATCATCGTGCGTTATCCTCGTTTCACGTGACATTTCAATATCAATTTAACTGGACATCATCGGCTTGTCGGACAACTCCTGGGATGTGTGGGGGAAATCGGTCGATAAGGAGTGCCGTTTATGACCTAAGTTACATATCCTTGAGCATTATCATCTGTCAATTCTTGTATCATGCGTCGGAGGTCTTACTTGGCAATATAAAATCACGCTAAGTCACCAGACTCACCACATGGCGTAGAAACAACTATGTGGTCGCTCTTTTTTTTGCTAGCCTCTCTGGTCAAACTATCATGAGAACGGCTTACTTTGACAGTCAATTTATTGAATTATTTCCTGTTGATCTATAACGTTTGCAAGCCTTTAAGGAACTTCTCTTTCTAAGAGACGATGTGTATCATAATTCGGCGTGGAAATCACGAGACGAATTTTCAGCATGTGGCGGTTCAGAAACACGACGAGTAGTCTCACAATTTCCCACTATCGACGTCATGACCTTTGAGAATAAATCTCTTGATGATTGCAGGTCGACGTCAAAGGTCCTCTTTCGCGCGTGTGTACACGCAAACTCATTTTGAAGACGAGTTAACCGTATATACGCGGGGGGAAGTTAAGGAGGAAGTGCTCGTGGTCGTGGATATCTACTGCGATCGATCCTACTATCCAATGATCATGCTTTAAAGAACCACTTGCATGTACGAGACTTGCAATTCGTCTTCGAGAATGGAGTCGTGTCATGGCCAAATCTAGAAGCTTTCTGCTCCACGTCAAAAGTGATAATCTGGGGATTGGGATTCCACCAAATTTCCCGGTCAACCACGGCGCAATTTGGAATCGACGCACCGGGGGCCTTTGACTTCCTTTGATTCCACTTCGTGCGCTAAAAATCGGAGTCCGCCGCTCCTCCACAATCCCTAAATGTTATCCCGGCTCCCGCCGGCCGTTCACACACCGATTTTGAAGTGAGAATCGGATAATCTTGACTATCGCGATATTACTCTTGACTATCGCGATGTTACTCGTTGAATAATCAATTAAGACATTCTGCAGATTCTAAAACATCGATTGTGGCCATACTGCCTGTACTCGATACTTTGAAGCATCGTTCATTACAAATTAAGCATGTTTAACAAGTATTGTGAAGCATGCGATAACGGGAAAATTTACCAAAAGAAATCCTAAATATATTATAATTTTTTTTTATAATTTAGTACATCCAGTTAAATTTGATCAGAAATCGCTTATGCCACGAAGATACGGCCGACGCTAACATGTACATTTTAAATTAATATTATAATAGCATGTTGATTTTTTTTTTACATTTTTATATTTTCTTTTATGTAATATGGCTGGTGTCCATGTCAATAATTTTCGGTCAAAATTGATTAGATGGACTGAATTGATACAGATACAAAATATTTGATACCGAATGAGCAAAAAGAATAATTTAAGACTGAGTGGGCGTAGTTATAATAATTTTTTTTTGGGGGTAATTCTCCAGTTTCTAAGCCCATTTTGTTTGCTACATCGGTCGACCACACATGAAAATCCGTGGCTCCACACTGGGCCGATGACCGAAACGTAGATGACGCGCTTAGCTTCACTACGGCTCGTCGTTTCGCCATCAAAGAAAAGTCAAACCCGGAGACCTTCTGGGCTTCTGGAACCCCGACCACACCGAGGTGGGGAAGGAAGAATCGTCGTCGGTCACGAACCAATGAAATCGGTCTCGTCTTGCCATTTGGCGGCCTGTAACGGGTGTCGTATCACAGCTTTCGTATACGAAACGGGAAAACGTCAACAGCTCCACACGAGAAAAAATCTTTTAAGGACATCTACATATTTATTATTGATTTCCGACGCTTTAAGTTCATATGAATTTCCGAATTATATATTAAGTTTTTTTATTGTTTTTTTTCCCTAGATTTACATAAAAATATAGGGACGGCGGCAGTGGGTGGTTCGGTCAAATCGAACTGTGACCTCCCCAGTACTAAGACACGTATTTTCTTTTTTTGGTAATGGACTTTGAGCGAAATTGTTTAAATGAAAATTTAAAAGACACAAACTGCTCCATAAATGACCAACTCCATTGCCTTTTCTGTTCTTTCGGACGGAGAACGATGTTAACATGTTCTTATCTTCCATGTAAATATTCAAATTGAGGATAGACAATATTGAGGTTATTGGTATCCTCGTTGACCTTGAACCGAATTACGAAAAAGAATTTTGGAGCTCGTACTCCTATGGAGTACTCAACCCGAATTGATTTATGCCTCGGTATAAAAAAAGATAAATCTCAAATTGGTATTTTTGGGCAATATTTATCCCGAACTTATTTTCATCTTGTGTGGAGAATTTTTGAATTGATGTTATCGATCTAAATCGATTCTCAATTAAGAATATATGTATATTTTTCACATTGGATTTGCGTTCTCCATATCAGGTCAATTTACAAAATTCGTATGAATGGTAAGTTTTATCTTAAGATTAACTATTTGGATTATTCCTTGGTGAAAATATGTAGTGGTATTAATCTTTCAAATAGAGAAACAATCCCCAAACTTACTCGAAAAAGGAAAAGGGGTAAAAAAAAAAAAGAGGGCAATTCACAAAAGCGGCTGAAGCCCTTGTTAGCCTTTGACTCTTTTTGCCCTTTCTGCTTTCACCTCCTCGAGAAGAAATCTGTATAATTCTTCTTCTTCTTCATTCTTCGTTCTTCCATCTCGCTCTGCTTCCTGATCTCTTCGCTGGTAAGCTTCCTGGAGATCCCCAATTCGCCTAGGTCAAAGTTCGTGATTTCACTCTCCCCTTTTCTTTCTTGCGACATCCTCACTGTCCGATTCGTCGTCGCACCGCGCGATCGAATTCCGGCGATCGGAAAGTCGTCGGAGTGCGCTGGTTGATTCGCGAGGTTTTGGTTTGTCCCCTGGTGGGTTGCTCATGCTCGTTTCCCTCGGGGCTTTTCTTGCGTTCTCGGTCCGGTCAATCACTGTGAAGTGTTTTAGCTCGTTGCCGATCCTCCGTGTAGTTTTTTTTTTTTTCTTTTCCCTTACTTTAGGTATGATCGAGCGGATGCGTGAGCTAACTCAACCTCAGGGTATGGTTTTTCGGCGAGTTATTTGGCCGTGGCTTTTTCCTCGATTTGTTGCTTGAAAACGACCTAGTCTTGAGGGATGGGGCTGGAGATGCCTAATTAGCAATGATCAGATCATTAGCTACTTCTTGATCTCATTTTCTGCTTTAGTTGCGACGTCCTGCAGGTTTCATTTCGATTATTGGATTATGATCGCTCTTTCTTTTCCTTTAGTTGTCGTGGATAAACAGGACCGGAATTAAAGAGGCAGGAACCAATGGCTAATAATGCAGCAGCCTGTGCAGAAAGAGCCACGAGTGACAGTTTGTCGGGCCCTGACTGGGCTATTAATATTGAACTCTGTGATATAATCAACATGGATCCACGGTAGCCACTTTTCTTCTCTTCCCTGGCTGTTTCTTGGGTTGAAATTTCTGTTGAATGTCGTGCTTTGGCAGTCCTTTTCGGCGATATTCCTCTATCTTGCCTGATATCTTTACTTTTAGATGTGATATCTGCGCTTTTGGCTGGGATTTGAATTGAAACAACACTATGAATCCACAATTGAATGTTTTTTATGCACGTGTTTGCATCTTTCTCGTAATCGATTATATATTGGTCCCCTATTTATTTCAGAGGAAAATGGGTGGACTTCCTATTCCTAATTCGTTTTCTTCAATTGATATGCCCGAACATCGTTGATATTTCACGATCATGGTTGAATATAGTGCATAATAGCAATATCAAATTGATCAACTAGCTTCTAATAATACGGTCGCGAATGGACCGTCATTCAAATGCATCAAAGACACACAAAAACACCCGGGAGTTAGGAACTCCCAACAGTAATTCCACTTTAATGGTGCATAATTATGAGTTGAAATGCATTGGGGAATCATATTCTAGATAATTCAGTTGCCAGTCCTAGACAAGACATGTTTGATGCATTATGGTGAGGAGGCATATTAAGATTGCATATTAGAGGCCATTGATTAGAGGAGCTTTTAGCATTCTATAAGTTGTCCTTGGAACTGTCAGGATATAGTTGAGCTGCTCTTTCTCATCTGGGTGCATCTGGCAATTTTTCTCCCTGAAAAAGAATTATCTCAGATTCATGTATTGCATATTACACTGGGTGCCGTTTTTAGTCTTTGTTTTATCGGTCTGGTTTTTGTTTGTAAAGGTTTCTAAACTATTACTATAAATGAGTTTCTGCAGGCAAGCTAAGGACGCTCTAAAGGTTCTGAAAAAGCGTCTCTCCAGCAAAAATCCAAAAATACAAATTCTGGCCCTTTTTGTACGTCTCTGTATGCATTTATATGTTTTCGATTCTTCTTTCTGTGTACGTATATGTAGCTAGCCATTGATGTGTATTACTTATGTCCTAACCCAGGCACTGGAGGCTCTCAGCAAAAACTGCGGCGAGAATGTTTTCCAGCTGATTGTTGAGCGTGATATCCTGCATGATATGGTTAAAATAGTAAAAAAAAGGGTAAGATTGCCTCTTAATTAATAATTTTCTTTGATAGGTTTACAGTGTCACACAGCATTCTGATGGATGTTTTGTTTAATGTGCAGCCTGATTTGAGTGTAAGAGAGAAAATATTAATTCTAATCGACACATGGCAGGAAGCTTTTGATGGACCTAGGGGGAGGTATCCCCAATATTATACAGCTTATAATGAATTGAGGGTAATTACGCTTGATTCTTGTTTTCGTTCCAGAAGCTATTCGAGCATCACTGTGTCTGAGAAATACTTCATGTACAATTTCCTTATCTTGTTGTGGCTCTGTCCTTATGACGTTAATTGGTCACTGAGTTCACTAAGATTAAGGAAGATGATATTTCTTGAAGTATGCCTTTTGCAAATAAAATAGTGTGGTTGACAAGATTCAAGCTGAAATAAACGTGAATTTCACATTCTGTAGAATTTTTAGGACCTAAGACCTTCCTTTAAGCATGGATACTTTTGAGGTGTAGATGCTAAAGTACACACTGGTGGGAATTGGAGAGTAACAACTGCTAGGGAGTGAGCTATTTTGATATTATAGATCCATTTTGCAGGACAGAGAAATTTTTCGCACACAAGATAATAGTTGTATGGATGAGTTGATAAGCGTATTTGGTACCTTGTATGATCATATAATGTCACTTAAGCATAGGGGAGATTCTATAGGTGAAAGAATACTTTGTTCCCCGTGATGTGTAACTGCATGAGAAGAATTTTCCTACAAGACAATAATGCTAGCGACGCTTTATGGCAGGGAATGTCATGCAGTTAAGCACCTTATGTGCAAAAAAACAAGTGCAGTGGAGATTAGAACGCATCAACAGAATCATGTACACTTAAGAAAAGCTAGGATGTAAAATTAATGCGGTCGAGAAAAAGTTGGAGTGCCTCTATTGAGGATATGACAAATAAAGCTTATTTTAGTTAACTGATCACTAGTGGTCTTTGGACATTTAAATTTTCTGTGGTGGGAATCTTTAGCGACAGTGTCCTGGCTAGGTCATTATGAGTTCGTTTCCTTGCAGTGCACCTCCTGGAGACATTGCTGTTCCCTCATATAAACTGACTCTAATTGGGTTCTCTCTCTTGTCAATGTACATAGCTATGATGTATCATTAATTGTAAAATTTCCCCATGCTTGAGTTCTGGCTTACTTCTTTTTGGAAGATTAGAGGCTTAGGAAGATTGGGATTCAATTCGTTTTGAGTTTTTTCCCTTGTTGCTGTATTTAACATAACGGGACTTTCCATACATGCGTAGTTTGTTTGTTATGGCTTGTGTGTTTGGGTAATCTTAATGTACAGTTCCTAGATTGATCTTGTCGATTATTAACAGGCTGCTGGAGTTGAATTTCCACCACGAGAAGAAAATGCTGTTCCCTTGTTCACACCACCACAAACGCAACCCATATTTCACCCTGCTCCAGAATTTGAAGATGCTGCTATTCAGGCCTCACTTCAATCTGATGCTTCTGGTCTTAGGTACTTTACAAGGAATATTCAATCCCATTAATTTTGTCAAGATGCCAAGTCGTCTGTGCAGTCTGGTCACTTACAAGTTGGAATTTGCTCCTCCTTTCTTTCTTCTTATCTTTGTGTAGGAGTTTCTGTTTTTGAGAGAGAGCAATATATCATCATCCCTCTCAAATGTGCCTCTTATATTCTTCCTCGTGTTTGTGTGAGCATGTGTGCTCGTGTGGCTATGTGCAAAGCATTGGTGCTTGGATGCATGTCTGCATGGGCATGCAACAGTTGCTCTGCTCTTGGACATCTGCCGGTGATTGAGTGCATGCATTTGCTATAGGCGTACTTGTAACGGTTGTCAGACTTACTAAAAAAATGTTCCTTTACTGAAAGGATTTGCACTGCGAACTGTTAGAACTATGAAATTGTCCTAACTGATTAATTCACCTGGAACACTGAGTAATTCTAGATGGTTATAGTCATTTCGTAATTGTAATATCCTTCACAATCAGCTTGTCAGAGATACAAAATGCTCGTGGGGTAGCTGATGTTTTGATGGAAATGCTTGGAGCAGTGGATGCTAAGAAACCTGAGGTAACAATCTATGTCACATTGTTTGTGTATTTACCTGCTTTCTACTTTTTTTTTTTTTTTAGGTGAACGGAATTCTGATATTTCAAGTGTTATTTATCTGCAACACCTGCTAGTTGCCAATTCTCTGTGTATCTAGTTCTGCTAATATTTTTATGTGCCTTCTTTCCTTTTTCATTTTCACTTAAGAGAACGCATAATAAACATGTGAAAATGGTCACTTAAATTCAGATTCTTGCAACTATGAATTCTTGGCAGGCTGTGAAGGATGAAGTGATTGTGGACCTTGTTGATCAGTGCCGTTCTTATCAAAAGCGGGTCATGCTGCTTGTAAATGAAACTACGTAAGGAGGATAATAATCTTTTGGCTTCTCTGACGTGAGAATTGTCCTGACAGAAAAAAATTGTTCTTTCAGAGATGAGGATCTTCTGTGTCAAGGACTGGCCCTGAATGACAATTTGCAGCGTGTACTTAGCCGGCATGACGACATTGCTAGAGGAACTTCTACTGCTGGGGTAGTATCAAGTGTAACTCCAGTTATGCCGCTGGTAAATGTGGACCATGAGGATGATGAATTGGAAGATGACTTTTCCCAATTGTCTCACAGGTAATACATCTGCATTAGTGCCACTGGAAATGTTATTGACAAGACAGGTGCTAGTTGCATTGGGCGATAGATCAAAATCTTTTCTTGTCTTTTGCAATCTCACGGAGTTGAATTGGTTTAAGTTCCAGAGAGGATCTTAACTCTTTTTTATCTAAAAAGAATGGTTTGTACTGTGGGAGGTGTAAACAGCGTGATTAAAATATGAATGGTCATCTTAGCAGTGCATTTGGTTATTTTAAGCATTAAGAAATAGTAAATTCGATCTATCTGAAGTTTTTAAACAACAGAATTCTAAAAGCTCTTCCAAATCCTTATCGCTTATCTTATCTCGCATATTCGACTTTTCCCTTTTGCAGGTCATCAAGGGACAATGGTCACAACAGGAAACCAGTCAACACTACAGCTGAACCGTATCAACTGAACCCACTTGCTCCTCCATCCTCATCAAAGAAGCCAATCTCAGGAGATTCTACCACGGTGGACTTTCTCAGTGGTGATGCTTATAAATCTCGAGGCTCCATCGATAAAGTGCGGCCTTTTCGACCTCCTCATCATTCGGACAACAGTTATTCTCCGCCTTCATATGGCAAAAGCGCAGAAACTTCACCTATTTATGACAGTCAGCCTGCATACGATGAGCCTCTCCCATTGAGCAGATCTGCTGATCGGCTTCCTCCTGCTCCCTGGGATACAACTCAGTCTCCTAGCTCTATTCCACCACCACCTTCGCGATACAATCAGAGGCAGCAATTTTTTGACCAAAAGCAAGGTGTCCCGGGGAGTTCCCATTCAAGTGGCGGATCGAGTTCCTCTTATGACAGCTTGGTGGGTCACACTCAGAACATGTCTCTAAATTCATCTACCCCGACCAAGCAAGCGAAACAAGAAGATGCACTCTTCAAGGATCTTGTGGATTTCGCAAAAGCCAAGTCGTCCTCGTCGTCATCATCCTCGAAACCTAACAGGTCATTTTAAACAGCGAGCAGCTTGGGACGTTGATGACGAGTCTGAATACAGGGTTTCAGCTATTTTTCCGATCCCTTTCTCAGATATATATATATATGTCAGGTAAATAAATTCTTGTGGGAACTTATCATCACGGTTTGTGTATATGTTTTAGTTGGTTATTTTGAGGTGTAGCTGCTGTTGATGTATGTACCATTCGGGAGCATCGGAGTGTTTATTGTTTGGTTGTTAGTAGTTTATGTTTGACTTTTCTACGCGGTTGCTACATTCTTTTCTATTTATCTATCAGAAGTTGCTAATAGGCTAAATTACGTGTAAATAACGAGGATTATTAATTTAATGATACCTTTGAATGCGTTCTTGGTTAGAGGAAGCGAAGAGTACGTCCTAGAACTCGTTAACTTTCGATTTGTCGTACTCGTGATGAGTCGTCTACTGTCTGAAACGTGTTGGTTTAGCCGTGGTTGGTAATTTTAATGGAAGATTGTAATTTTTTATAAACGCTATTATGCTAGCAATTGATGTTAATAAGTTTCATCATTTCATTTGTAACCTCGTAAATTTTAGTAACTTTTATGTTACTTTTTGACTCTTCGAAACGTTTGATGATTGCAAATGATCTTAAAAATCCACACACACACACACACACACATGGTGTTAAAATTCAAATAGAGTCAAATTTTAAATGCTAAAAAGTAAATAAATCGAAAAGTTGCTCCGCCCGATGTGGGCATCTTTCCACTATGAAAGTGGATAAGCAAAAACGATAGGTCGCTTTTCTGCATGGAGAATTATTCGCAAAAATGCATAGCTCTAGAAAGCGAGGCAAAGACACATGAGATCCTAGCGTAACTTTCATTTAATAAAACGAATCTCACATATGTTTTATGCCAATGTCTAATTGACAAACTGAAAGCGAACATCCAAATAAATAACAAGTGAATTATTTAGAAACGAAATAACAATTAATTGTCATTATCCATGTTACGGATGGAAGGATTCATGGCTCATCCGACCAACAATGTAGTCCGGATGATCAACTAGATTTAGATGCCTTACTTTTTAGAGTTTTCTTGAGTTCTCTAGTATATTTCACGAGTGATATGGTCAATGTACCATATTCTAAAGTACTCCTTTTAATGTGATTGGTTGAAAGAGAGGTGCGCTTCCATTGTTTTCCATTGTTAGATAGAGAGTTGCAATCTTCATCATTCGATTGAGGGCAATTAATGATAGTCATTGAGAGCTCTCTTATATAAATTGGAGAGCGCTCTCCTCAATTGTAATCACCCAACAATTGCAATAGTAGTACATTCTCTCCCGAGAGTTGCTCTTTGGGCTAGCGAGCGATCGATCCTTGGGAAGCTTGGCTTAGGCAGCTCACTGCTCCAAAGTATCCTAAGTCGCCGCGCGGTCTTGATCTCGAGCATTGGCTCATGACTCATGGCTGATTTCAAATCTATGGAATGACAAATCTATCTAAAGAGCAGCTTTGTTAAAATGTTCTATCCATTGGCATAAGAAGGTAGAAATTTAGCCTGCTAGGTATGGACTGATCATGAAAATCTTTGACTGAAGTAGTTACCTATAGCAAATATCCGTCTTTCCCCACCTCCCTCAATACTAGAAACAACCAAGACCACAAGTAACTCAAGGAATACCCATCTCATCGGCCGACGGAAGAATTGGTATGATTCGTTTTTTGAACCAATCAAGATTGAGATTTAGCTTAAAAAACAAATAAAACGAGGGAAGCAATATACATAAAATAGTCGCGAGTGGAAAGCCGTACATGGCGATGGTGATCACGTGTATGGTTCTGAAAGCGATTGTTCTATAGACTTGGAGTGGTGTACCAAAAGCAGGAAGGCCAAAGAATGCACGGCGAAGAAGGCGACTTCTGCGCAGGGCCAATGTCGACATTCTTCTGCAAAAGGAACAGAATTCGGCCCGGTCAACAATTTCTTGAATTTTTTTTTCCCACGTGGATATCAAGCCCGTGGGGATCGCAAGACCACTGTTGGGCCAGCGACCAGGCACCTAACCACAAAAACTAAAAAGCCGCCTCCTCATAAGTGATGTAAATACCCCCCATTTAGTCTGCATCGACTCTTTGTCCTTGAGCTAAGAGCTTCAACTGTTTTCTGCCGTATTTGATTTGCAGTGTTAAACGATGAGTCGGCATGGCCTTCAAAATTTTACTTTACACCATCCATTAATAATTTCTTTGGCCAGCATTGCTCTTCTCTTTCTCTCCTATCGGGGGCAGTCTGCGATCTCACATACAGAATGAATAGTTTAAGAATTTGTTTGCCCTGATCAAAACTAGACAGAGCCAAGGGAAGCAGCAATTTGAGTCTAATCCCAGCACTTACCAATTAGTACAATCATCTTTTTCTGTTGTTGATGATCATCATAAATCCATTTTTCCATCATTGCTTTATATGAGGTCTTTCTTTTTACTAGGAGAGAGCAAGGAGCGGTATAGATTGGTGGGAGAGACACAAATTTATAGCCGATTATGCTCTAGGGTTCCTATAGTTCAAGCAAGAAATTTCGCACTTCAGCCCTTGCCGATTAGGCTAGCCAAGCCTACTCAAAACAAGTCTCTTCAGAGCAGAACAATTAGAAATTAATTCTTTCGGTCAATCTTCGTAGCTAACCGTAATTTCATGTAGTTTCGTTAAGCCTTTCCACTCAATGGAACATGAGTTGCCTACCTAAATTTAATTGGAGTCTATAGCCAGAGCTTTGCTAGCGAGGACTAGAGCCATCATAATGACTCGTACCCAACCCAATCTATATTTGCTAAGACACTTCAATATTAAATTGCGTTGGCGCTTGCTAGATTTTGTAGAAAAAGAAGGAAAAAAAACATTATGAAGAATCAAAATATTAAAAGAATTAAAAAATGATTTGTTTATGGCTCACTTAAACTTATTACATAACTAACCAAATTTATGACTCATTTAGACCCATTAAGTTGTTAACTAACCCATTTATGACCCACTTAATCTTGTTTTTAAAAACTAAGGCAATCAATTTATGATGAACATCTTTACCTGGCCAGCCAGTCGTTGGTTACTTGGTGAGAGCCTCATATGTGTTTAATGCCAATCTATCTTCATTTGCAGGGACGTTCAGGAGGCTCTATTTTTTCTTCTAACAAGCAAAACGTACGACTCTTTTCACTTGTCTTCGCGCACAACGGCAGATCCCTTGTCTAGAACCGAATTCTTTCATTGGCGTAGTAAGAAAGTTGCGATCAGAAATGCATTTCTCGAAAGATAAAAATGGCGCAAGTCAATATAGGATAAGATGAAAGAAACTTGCTCGAAGTGGTGAAGTAGTGAAACCACAAACATCTCATTGAGAAGATTTGACTTCGACCTGCAGATTTAGCTCAATAGAAGCGCGAGCAGGTTTAGAGAAAGATAAGAATACTCGAAGGTGCTAAACTAAGCTCGATCGAGCATTTTGCGTTGCGGAAGTTTACAAAGTCTTTAGCTAATTAACAGCACATTCTGCGATTGAAGATAACGTCCGCGACTGACCTTATTTTCATCAAACAAGCTAGGGTAAGCATAACAAGTTTGTCGTATTTACCACTTAGTGTGTGATGAACTTACTTCACTCTCCCAACTTTTGCTGCTCGCTCCACCGTTTCTTAAATCACTTTTCTCCGCTCAAGAAGAAACAGCAAGCACCGTACAATCTGAATTCTATAATTGCAGAACATGAACGAAGACAATAAAGAAACGACAGGAACGAAGTTGAGTGATTCCCACCTAAACTATTACATGCACATTACTGGCCCTGCTCATCGATTTCAGACAACATGATTAGAAACTCACGATTATAGTGATATTGTCACGCAGCAAACATATATAAGGTATGAAACAATGTGGAAATGCCCTTGAGAGTCGATCTTGGTGACTGGTGAGAGCAGATGGATGTTCCTTGAGTTTTCACGTTCTTGTAAGTTTCTAAGCATCAAGAGGGAAGATAATATGGATGTGCGGTACTAAGGGCGGCGGCGGCGGCGGCAGCTTTCAAGGAGGCAGTAAATAGCGAGCTTGCTTCCGAGTTTCAAGTGTCGATACAAGAGCAAGAGTATCTTCCTCTTGATGCTCCCTCTGACCGGCGGAAATCTCACCATTCTTGCACCGCCCACCGCTCTCCGTGCCACCACTGACGCTAGCCTTGGTCTCTCCACCTCCATCTTCATCTTCTGCTTCCACTGGGGTATCACTCTTTCTTGTTTGGGGGGTTGTGTGTGTGTGTCTCTGCATGAAGCGTCACTGCATGGAGAAACAGCGAACTGGGGAGGGAGGGAGGAACCTTCGTGTCACCTTCATGCCAGAGTGGGGTCTTAAGCGGACAGGGCCAAGTTGTGGAAACTTTTGGGTGCGTGGGCAAAGCAACTTCCTACGTTGTCCAAGTGCAACTGGAGCGGCAATTTGGGGCAATCATTTCTGTTGCTCTATCATGTAAAACTATCGTCCGAAGCTGTGCTCGTGATTATAACTTTCTCGAACAAAACAAGTGTATATCGTGTGGGATATGTATTGACAGGGACACGGGCGTCGTTTCCTAATCAACCCACAAATCTTCGATTTGAAAACGTGCTTGGACATGCCTAGTCCAAAGGATGGTTAGTTTTGGATTACCCTCGTAATCTTCTTTTTGGCTTTGTTTAATAGTTAAGGAAGATATGTGAGATGGGAAACTAATTCCATCTTGTGCAAACTAGTCTTGCGTGCGCGAAGTTTATCCACATTCACTAAGAATGAGAAAATTACTAAAAAAAATCATAAACCTATTGCAATTGTATCAATTTGATCATAATTTTTTTTTTGCATTTTTGTCAATTCAATTCTTCTGGCCAATTATATTCAGAAATTGATAACATGAACGCCGGCCATCCATCGACCGTCCTGCATGTGACGTGTCATTGTCAGCGCTGGCGCTAATTTTTTTTTAATACAAATTTTTTGGTGTTTTTTTTTATCCTTTATGTTTATTTTTTACTTGTTAATGGCCGGTAAGAGGACGCTAGCCATCGGCCGAGGCCTGACTATCTCTACCGATTGTTGGGCAAGGATTGATGAGTGTTCATTGACCGCTGTTGAGGGTAATGGCCCTCACCCAAACATTTGCCCGGTTGATGGTTCTTCGAACTATTGGACAAAAAGTAGATAAATATATATATAAAATGTAAATTAAGGGCTTGCACATAGTATGTTGCTTGTAATAGAAGTAAGATGGTCACTAGTGCTTTCCTCTGTGGTCACGTCGAAACAGGCGACTCATCTTATCAGCAAGGAATCTAATGCCGCGAATGACACTAGCGACAATTCTTCACTGAACAGATCCATTAGATACATTGTATATACTAGGGTTAGAATTTTTCTCCTTGTTGTATATATTTACGTTTATACCCTTTCTTGTATGTATATTATACTTGCATTTTGCATTTTTTGTCAATTCAATCCTTTCGGTCAATTTTTGTTCGGAAATTGATGACATGAACGTCAACCATCCATCCGTCGTCATGCATATAACGTGTCACTGCCAGTGTTGATATGAATTTTTTTAAAAAGTTTTTTCCTATCTTTTTTATCCTTTTCTATTGATTTTTTCTTGTTAATGGCCGGTAAGAGGACGTTGGTCATCGGCCGCTGGTCGAGGCCCAACTATCTCAACCGATTGTTGGGCAAGGGCTGGTGAGCATTCATTGGCTGCTGTCGAGCGCTCACTGACCATTGTCGAGGGTCGTGGCCCTCATCCAAACATTCGCTTGGTTGATGATTCCTCGAACTATTGGAGAAAGAGTAGATAAATATATATATATATATATATATATATATATATAATGTAAATTAAGGGCATGCACATAGTATGTCGCTTGTGATAGAAGTAAGATGGTGTCAACTAGGGTTTTTCTCCGTGGTCACATCGAAGAAGGCGACTTTTCTTATTGGAAAGGAATCTAATGCCGCAGACGACACTAGCGATGATTCTTCACTGGACGGATCTGTTAGATATATTGTATATATTAAAGTTTGACTTTATCTCTTTATTGTATGTATTTACGCTTACACCTTTCATTATATGTATATTATATTGGCCTTGTGCCCAACAAGAATCGCATTAATTCTATTATCTATTTCTCTAAACCTAATATGGTATCAAAACCAGTATTATCCCGTTTCAAGAATATACGTCCACTCCTCTTTAGTCAAACTCCATGTAACTCGCTCATAATCCGGCTTGCACTTGAGATGGAGGTGTTGAAGTTGTTATCCTACATCGCCTCGACGTGGCTATGTTGGAACTTTTTTGCAAAGTCCCATAAGAAGTTGAATAAGAATGAATAGTTGTTTCGGTTCGTAACCCTTTATCAATGAAATCGTATGATATCGTAACGTTTCGTTGAAACTATATGACTTCGTGACATTTCATCAAATCCTCTTGACGAAATCGTGCTTTTTCGTTGACGAACCCTTTCGACGAAACCATATGTCTTCGTGACTCTTCATTCTTTTGGAAGATGTCTATTCTGTTTCGTGACTCTTTATCTGTTTGAAATAGAATTATTCATATTCGTGATTCTTCATTCTTAACCTCTATTTCGTGACTCTTTGTATCACTGTCTATAAATAATAGTATTGACCATCGCATTAGAAACAAGTATCAGACACAAGTATTATATATAATTATTATATTAATCATTTATTCATTATCGTCATTATTTTGTGCGACTATTCCACGAAGTTGTGTTCGAAGGTTTCCTTTGAAACAAGTACCGGTTTCTAAGAAAGACGATTCGTTCTATCTTGGGAGGCAATTGTCCAAGAACCTTGGGTACCGGTCGAGGGGATAAATTTGTCTTAAGGATACAACGTTATTTCGTTAGGCTCGGATCATTCATATGCATTCATATTACTTGTTTGCGATTGGTTTCAGGTTTGTCTATTCACCTATTTTTTATATACGAACTACAAGTCATGTTTATATGCGACAACAATCTTACTATATGAACCACTATCCTCTTAGTGGACAACAGGCTACACATCCATCGGGTTTTGATGGCATCTGGACTCATCATTGACTCATCATTCTCTTTTGATTACTCTTTGCGACGTACATGAGTGAATGGATATGCGAGCAAAAGTACGGCTGAGAAACGGATCTGTCTGGCTACGCAGAAGTCCACGGTTTTCTCTTTCAGGGTGGGGGCGCTGTAATAGAACAACTTCAATTCTTTCGGCCATCGAAAGAACTGAGGAGTACATGTTCCATTCTCTATAGTGATGATCGAAGTTGAAACACAAAAGCTTGAGGGGGGAGGAGGGAGATGAAGAAAAGCAAAGAAACGGATGAAAATGTATTAATGGGTACCTATATTAAAAAATCTCCCCCAACAGTATTATCAGTATAATCTTAATCGAAGACCCACTCATCATTATCACGTATTTTACATAAAGCGCTTATTGATTAAGAGATCGCGTAGTCAAAAATAACTGACAGTACTGTGTATTGTTTGGCTAGTGGCTTCCTATGCATATTCATTTTAAATGTTTGAAGTTTTGTATGAGAGGCCAAAGTCGAACACCCGTAGAAAGAAAACTCGAACAGAGTTTTAGGCTTTTTTCTTTCTTTTTTAAATGTACAATGAATGAGAGGCCAAAGTCGGGCGGCAGAGTTTCAGCCGGCCAAAGGCATTAATCAAATGGTGAAGGGAAATAATATTTTTCTCCCCCACTTCTCACAAGAATTTTAGGCTGTGCATGGTAACTATTTTAATTTCGAAAACTGATTCTGGTTAAAACAATTTTTTTTAATTCTGTTCATGGATGAGTTTTGGAAAATCAAAATATGTTTGATAACTGTACAAAATTTCTACTTCAAAAAAATGTTTCTTCTATTTTTTTTTCATTTAAGTAAAATAACTATGTAGTTGATTTATAAAATTTTATCCTAAATTGAATACTAATTTTCAATGCACATTAAAATAATTTAAAATATATTATTTTTTTAGCATTTCATGAATAAAATACAAATTTTAATATATGATGTTTAAAGTTCGACGAAGAGTGGGACAGGTTCTCATATTAAGGACTCATTTTTTTCTTTAAATGTTGCGTTGTCTAAATACATAAGAATATCTTGTGATGCACGTCTACGAGTATGCATGTCGAATGCTCTCATCTTCTGCATTATTCTTTGTAGGAGAGTGAAATCATTGAAATTTAGGCCTAATTTTATGAAAATAAGGTCACATTAGCCTAATCTAAGCTTTTTCTAGTTTTTGGAATTTTCTAAATTTTTTGTTATTTTTTTAAAATTGTCTATTTTTTGATTTTTGATTTTTTTATTAGGTAGAGAGGAAAATAACGAGAAAACTACAAGGTAAAAGTGAGAGATGTGAGATTTCATTCTGTTCTATTTTGTTTCAAAAGTGATTCTTTTTCTAGAAGCAACTTTTTTTGTTTATGAATTTTACTCTAAAACTGATTCTGATTCTCCAAAACTGATTCTGGAAACAAAATCAGAATTAGAATCAGAATTATTTATGTTACCAAACAATATTCTCATTTTTTACTATTCATGGGATGCTAATTAGAAAACCAGAATGGTTACCATGGAAACTCTTAAAGTCCACCCTAGTTCCATATCCATCTCTTATTTTCTTCCCTTCCCAAACAAGTCCTTAGTTCCCCATTTACTTCTACGGGCCAAAGTCTTAATTACGTGTTGATAAAAAGAAGGATGACCAGACCTGAATCTCAGGCTCCGTTTATTTCTCCTAAAATGGATGACTTGAAAAATATTTTCCCAAAAATGACTGATTACATCGCCTACAGAAATGAACCGAACAAAAATTACTCTCATCGTGCACGGAAATGTTTACATATAAATTAGTTGTCTATAACGGTAACATTTTTCATTGGTGAATCATTTTAAGCGAAACAAGCAATGGTTTTTTTGGGAAGATGTTTTCCAAATCATTATTTTTTTTTTGGGAAACTAACGGAGCCTCGATGTTTCTACGACTTTTTAATCACATCAACGATGCCAATGGAATTGTTGTTTTCATTTCGTCCGTGAACGGATTGGGAAAGATTGATATTTGATTAGCACATTGGCAGGTGAGAGAGAACTTTCAGTGACTCTGTCCCAAAAGATCTCGGACTTGCGCCATCTTTCAGTGACACTACACTTCTTCCCTTGCCATTAAATGTTGAGGCGCTTGAGGATTTTCGAGCATGCATCCAATTAATTCCATGGGGAAAAATTACTCGAGATACACAGGTAATATGTTTCTGGAGTGGCGTGAGAATGCGCAAATGCGGGGATTCAAACTCATTAGTCTTGCAAGGAGATCGGATGCGCTTGCCACTTGATGATCGATCAATTTCTTGCCATGGAGGAAAAGGATGAAGCAAACGAGGATTGAACCAGCAAGGCTGAGCTGATCGACGAGAGAAATGGCAAATGATAGGCCTGGTGTTCAGGAACTCGTGACCCTCAGTTCAAGCAACAATCCCACATAGCTCGAGCTCGAGCTTCACAACAGAAGTTCATGGGGGGTTAGACGCACCGAATGAGCGGGGGTAAAAAAAAAAAAAAAAGGCCTCGTGGAGTAGCAGAAAATGGCAGCTTAGTGAAGAGCGAATTTGCTTCGGAGCTCCAAGTGTCGGATACAAGGCCACCTCCTCTTAGTGTTCCCTCTAACCGGCGGAAGCCTCAACATTCTTGCACCGCCCACCCACTGCTCTCTGCGTCGCCGTGCCGCTAGCCTCGGCCTCTCCATCTCCACCGTCATCTTCTGCTCCCACCAGGGCATTTTCAGTCTTTCTTGGGTGGTGTTTGTGCGCGCGCGTTCGTGCATGAAGCGTCACTGCATGGAGAAACAGAAAACTGTGGAGGGAGGGGATAAGGATTTACTACGACAATGATAAGTGTGCCATTAAATTTGAGCTGCCCAGTTTAAAATGGACGGTCTAGATCAGTCCATAATTTTTTTTAGTAGAAAATGAGATGAATTGATATTAATTGTCCATTTTGAATTGGACGGCCCAGATTAATCATGACACACCTACCTCCATGGTAAGAAATCCGGATTCGAGGGAGATAGCCTCGAGTAACCTTCGTGTCACCTTCATTCAGAGGAGTGGGCTTAAGAATACAATTGCGGCCACTTCAGGGGGCGTAGTAGGCTGAGCATCTTGGTACTTTGTCCGAGTGCCGCTGGAGCGACACTTCAGGGCAATCTTTTCTGTTGCCCTAGTATCATGGACAACTACCGTCCGAAAGAGTGTACCTTCTTTCGGTTATAGCTTTCTCGGGAGACGGCGAACCTAAAATAAGTCTATGATATGGGTTTTTATATCGTTAGGGTCATGGAGATAGTCTCTCCCAACTCAATTGAAATCTTCTATTTAAAATGGGAAATGTAACCCAATAAAAAAAAATTGTAAACTCGTTTTAATATCAATTCAGTCATAAATCTTTTAATTTGATAAATCTAGTCATAAACCTTTTTAAATTGATATCAATTCCATCTATCTGGTCAATTCAGGCGGGAAATCGCCGACGTGCACAATGATCGTTATATGTGGACTTTTCTAAATTTTTTTTTAAATTTTTTTAAATTTTTTGTTTCTCTTTTCATTTGTTGGTGGCCCCACCATAGGCCATAGCCGGCTGTGGCCGATGGTTGACCGCCACTCGCAAAAGAAAAGTGAAAGAAACAATAAAAGGAAAAAAAAAGATAATAAAAAACTATCCATGTTACCTGGCCGTTGTCCACTATAGCGGTTTCCAGACGAACTGAGTTGGTACCAAACGTGAAAAGGATTCAAGACTAAGCGGACCCAATTGATTGCAATGCATCTGGTTTGTGATTTATTTGGTACTTTTTCAATTTAAAAATGTGCAAACTAAGCTAAATCTCACGCGCGCGAAGCTCATCCATGTTAAACCAAGAGCCCATTCATTTTTAGCTACACTCATTTGGAGAGAGTATCTATGGAGCCCATGCTGACCGGTCCATCAGGTAACACATATCAATCCCTTTCCCAATTGATAATCCTTCGAATCACCGGACGACCGTTACTCCTTCGACCCTTTGCAACGACTGAGAGTAGGAAAATACACACCAAAATGGAAAATTCAGAGCTCGCGCATTATTCGTGGCTTAGGACTAAAAGCGTGGTGGAGTCGGCTGGGGCCGTTCTCCGTGGTCACGTCGGAGGAGGCGACTTATCTTGCCGGCGATGAATTTAATGCCCCGGGCGAAGCTCGCGGCGATCCTTCGCTTGACGGATCCTCTTCTCGGGGGGACGACGCGGCGACGCGCCCTCCGTATCTCCATGGCGCCCGGCGACCCTTGTGGGCTCATCGTTTCTCTTCTTGTCGATCGCTTATGCGATTTCCTTGAGCGGGAAGGGCTGGGCATGTTTCCATCTTTGTACGAATGTTTTATAAGAGGCCCCTACGCGGTGGAAGTATCCGGGGTAGAGGCTAAGCCTGCGTAGAAATTGGATCACCATTTGGAATCAAAGTTTAATTATATATGTCGTTGTCTGACGCGGATTAAACCTTGTGTATGTCAGCAAAAGACATAATTTGACTAAAGTCTCATCGCTTGACTCACTCGGTTAACGTTGGACCCGAGTCGCCAAGATTCCTACGAAAACGCGTTGCGGTTGGATGTTTTGGAGCACGTGTCGTCAGTAGTTACCTTCTCATGATACGATGACGAGACGTGTGCCGCGGACATCGCGAAAATGTACTCTTCTCTTCTAATTGCATAAGTCAATGCTTATTGGACCCCTCAGATTAATGTCCAATGGGATTTGCTCCAAAAATCTCTGATTTTTACCGTCTTTGCATGGCATTTCCCGTTTTTTTTTTCCCCTTTCCTTAACATTAATGAGGTGTTCGAGACCCATTGAGCACCCGAGTAATTACTTAGGATACAAGGGTCTATGCTTCTTAAATGGTACGGAGGGAATGAGCAAGTGTGTCAATTCAAATCTAAGTCTTGAGAGAAGATTGAATACTCATACCACTCGATCAATTTCTTAGTGTTTGTCTTTATGTGAGAATTATCTATATCAAGACCATATTGTTCTGTAAGCCAGTAAAAGATTTGAAACAGAAAATTGAGTCGCTGTAAAAAGTTTGATTGTGATCTTATTAATAGAGATACTAAAGTTAATTCCTAAATTAGCTAAATTAATCTACAGAATATGTCTCAGTTTGAGTACTTTGAATACGACCGACTTTTTTGAAAAAAATCCCGAATACATATTGTACAACTCCTGATGCTCCAATTTTATATGCTTGTACATTGCCCCTCAAGAGCGACAAAGTAGCCTTTCAGAGCATAGTTTCAACCGGATTTTGGGCTATAAAACTTAGCATCGCTCTCCATTGCCATTGAGGATAAGACTGAACCGATCGAGGATTGGACCTCTAAGACTGAGCAGATGAGAAAACTGGCAAATGATAGGTCCAGTTTACAGGAACTCATTACCCTCAATTTAAGCAACAATCCCACATAGCTCGAGCTCGAGATTCACACCAGAAGTTAACGGGGGATAGACGCACCAAATGAGCGGAACAAAGGGCTCGTGGAGAAGCAGAAAATGTGAGATTGGGAATCTAGTTGTTCATTTTGTACATTTTTTGAGCAAGAAATACAATCAGCTGCTGGCCTAAGGAAATTGAAGGAATGGGTGACAATTGCACCAGATTTTCAACATTTCCAGCTAAATGAATTGAGTTAGCTGCAAATGAATCATGATCAAATAATCATAGTTATAAGCCATCTGAACCTTTTCATCTCCAATGAAGTTCCTCCGCAGCGTTACCAATCAGCTTTGTCATCCTCTCCTGTGTGTGTGAAAATTGAGTCGAGCTCTTAGTAGGGGCCATTGGCGCGATGTTGCCTGCACATTTACAGAAGGAAAGCAAAGAGAGCTTGGAAGATTGATTTAGGGCCTCTCCACTTTCTAGGCACAGGGGGATCGTCATTGCTTCCGGTCAAAAATCCTTGAATTTGTTCTCTCTGTTTTCCACAGTAGACGGCCAAAAGCATACGACATTTAGTTTGATCCTACACAAGTTTCGTCAATAAAAGGCCTTAAAACTACCCAGTAAAATGAAGAGAATGACAAATATAGAGGGAAAAGATAGAAAACATGCAGTGTCATTCCTCTCCAGAAGAGCAATAAGGGCTCTTTCAAACTTTGAATTGCTTATGAAGAACTAAAAACAAAAAGGCTGAATCACAAAACATTGACCACTGCACAAAAACACTAAAGCACAAGCTCATTGGGTGGCGCCCAATGAGCCTGAGATTTCGGGGTAAACAGATTTTGGGCATGAATTTCCTCCAATTTGCAATGGACAATGCTTCTGCACAATATGAAATGTGACAACCTAAACTTGATGCCACTATATCGCTCCAAACAGATGAAAGTCTCCAGCTGATCAGATTGCAGATGTACTAATGGTAAAAGCAAGGATGAGAAAGTAGAAGAATATCACCTTTGCCGCATCCTTGAGAGGTCCCCAGCATTCTATGCGGTTATACTTTCGAGAACTCGAATGGAAGTAAACCCATACTGGAGCATCCATTAATTCTGGATGATATCTGAAAAGTAATGCATCCCCATGCAACACTGCTTTGAGTACCTGGTTCAAAAAGAAAGGGAGATCCTGTTCATAGTCATCCTGAAATTAATAGTCATTGATGTATACTACTGCTTAAGAATTACAAAATCTCTCTGAAATGAAAAAAATACGTAAGCATTCTCACAAACACATGGCTGAAGATTCGTGAGGATTGAACTTGGACAATAACACTGTTCTCTGCACAAAACTCTACGTAGGAAGCTTTTCTACAGCAACAGTTGATGCTTTTAAGATATCCTGAAGGTATAAATCTATAATAACATTGCTGCAGTGACTTGCTTTTTAATTTGTTCCCTGTCCTCTGCTACTAACATCAGGCATTATATTATCATATTGCGGTCGCCACTAAATCTCCAATAGCTCTCATATACATTTCGTATTTATTGTAAACGACTTAGCATGACGTGCAAATCATTTGGAGTTGAACACAGTAGATGATTACCAGAGGCATCTCTTTGGAGAAAATGTGGTATCTAAACTCAGCAGCAAGGTCTAACAAAGGATTTGGACCACTAACAAAGCAATGAATGTGCAGGCACATCTCCTTGTTGACTAACTTCCACTCGGCCACCACATCATCCTTTTCATACCATCCTCTTAACTGGCATCAAGACAAGCAAAATCAAGCTCATAGAAATGCAATTCAGTTAACAACTAAAAGTCTTCAAAAGATGTTGAAAATATCTACTCTATGTGCCACATTCAACTAAACTTCTGATGATAATCCTTTAGACTATGTCTTTTTATTCATCTATTTATTGTTGCCAAGTCTGGAAAGGAAAGAATATATTTGCAAAGGGAAAGTATATACCTGATCAAGACTGATGACATTGGAGATGGTTAAAGTCAGATTGGCGGTGAAGTCACAGTGAGACAAGATGTAAGTTCTTGGGATAATTCCAGAATAATTATATGACTCTCCTCCCGTAAAATCGACTTCTAACTTTGAAGCTTCGAATCTCGCCGGAGGGACCAAAAGCCTAACAGCCTACGAACTCAGAGAATATCAGAACGAAAGCAGAGATTGGCTGTGGGGTAACCAGAAGAAAATTCTAGCACAGTTAGCAACATGTTTCTGTACTTACGGAGATAAACAATTAAAGCCTCGAGAGAAAGCTATGAAAGCGAATGCCTAACCAAATGTTCAGCTCGAGAACATTCCCAACTTCAATATGCGAGGATGGTCAATGCATCACACGTCTCGAGCAAAGCAAAACATCTCTCAGGGAAGAAGGCTATCCAGACTCAGAGCAGGCAAGGAAACAAGTGAATTCCCAATTTCCAGATGACCAACATGTGGTTAAAAATTAACCATAGAAGACATGAACCAGCTAATCAGCAGACTATTGGAGATCAGTCATTTATCTAAGATCTGAAGGGCTGGAAATAATTCCTCGCGAGCGTGCCAACACACTCACAAACATGTATATGCACGCATAAACGAACTCATCAATGCACCTTCAAGTTCGAATTTTAAAGTCGGAGCGAAGAACAACGGGATGAATAATTCCAAGTAGCTCACTGATAGCAGGACTAAACAATGATGAAGATGACTACTCTCCCGTGTCCGTCCAAAATGCATGAGGCATTTCACCTTCAAAAAACCATTCTCTCACACCACGGAGCAGCAAAAGTTCCGCAGCTGTCCAAAATTACTCAACCAATGGCGCTAAGTCACCAACTCGATCACATTCAAATCGCAATGCGGGCATCCGAAAGAAGTACTCCGTCAAAATCCACAAACTCTACCCTCCAAAAAAAAAAAAAAAATACACACACACACACACAGCAACGATGGCTATGCCCCGAGCGGACCGTTTCGATCTTCGCAGAGCGAGCTAGCCTTCCTCACAACGACAATGCCAGCATACCTCAGAGACGAGGGTGTTGTACGGAGATCCGCTGTAGCAGCACTGGACGGAGAGCACGGCAGGCAGCGGGGACCTCCTCGGTGACCGAAGCTGACGAGTGGCGGCGATCGGCGTCGTTGAGAAGGCGGAGGGAGCGAAATGGGAGGCCATGGGAGGCGCATAACACCGGTTTTCTTCGCTTCATGATTCACGCCCCACCATTGTCTTCGCGAGAGAGATTGAATATGTGGAGAGTAGAAGTTCTGGTGACTCTGATTCTGCCTTTCCCCCGCCACGAGACGACGGTCCAAAATCTGCATCAAACCGCTGGATCCACCCGTTTTTTTTTTTCTCCCTCCGAGAAAAAAAAAGGTGGAAATAATGCAATAATTTTCGTGGACGTTGATTGGTGGGGAAAGGTTGACCCGTCCTGACAGGTCAGCAATGCGTTTTGCGTTTTCTCCTGTGACTGTGGATAATGTGGCGACGTGGCTGGCTGTCGCTGTGACGATAGATGGACCCCACTTATCCATCGCCCGTTGCGAGGAGCCCGACCGGCCCGACCCGGCCATCTGTGTAATGAAAACACCCGACGAATTCCTCTTCAAAGAACTGTGTTGACGAGTCACCCCGAGTAACTCGACAAGGAATTTTCAACGTGGGCTCATCACATATGATACGAGATTTAATAATCGATCGCCGATTATTTTGCTTGACACATCAGTTCTTATGAAACACGTGCGCGCGCGGTGCTCTATTGATCTTTCTTATTTTCTTGATTTGATTTGATTTTTGTAGTATTCTGAGCTTTGCTCTGCTTCAATTTGCCTTGCTATGGAAGTCTGTATACTTCTTATGCATCCTTTTAAGCAATGAAAGCAATTTTCTTTCGAAAAGGGAAAATTATAATTTGTAAGGTGTGCATGATTTCCTTTTTCTTTATTGAAAAGAAAATTGAATTCATCGCTCAAAAAATGATTTATGAGAAGTATATAAACTTTATAGTAAAGCAAATCGAAGCAGAGCAAACCTTGAAATAATACTAAACAAAGCCAAATCCATAAATAAGGAAGATCAACAGAGCATTGGCGATTAGTACGAGAAAAGACCTGTAAAAAAAAAAATAGTTGGCATCCGATCATTAGATCTCGTATTATCGTCAGTTATGAGCACACAACGGAAGTTCTTTCTCCAGTAACTACAC
Source organism: Rhodomyrtus tomentosa (assembly GCA_028455895.1). Classification (NCBI taxonomy): domain Eukaryota; kingdom Viridiplantae; phylum Streptophyta; class Magnoliopsida; order Myrtales; family Myrtaceae; genus Rhodomyrtus; species Rhodomyrtus tomentosa. The sequence continues at coordinate 44,470,933 of JAPCWY010000001.1, read as the reverse complement.
GTTGCTAATTGGCGGTGCACGAGCAAGTGTGGCTTCCTCTACACCATCACGGGCCGGAGACAACTAAAACAGGTTGAGCAAACACAATTATAACATTTGGAAGAGGAAATCTTTTTGATTTGGTAGAATGTTAGAGATTCTGCGGTCACCATTGAAGTTAGAGGCAGAGGACCTATACACCAGGTATCAAATTTCCGAAAGAATAATATTTACTATGCTCTCAGATTTAAAACTTGGATGGGATGTCGAAGCTTCTGCGACCACCATTGCCACGTCTCCAAATTAGCAAAACATATTAACGATGATGGACAAGGCAGCTACAAATATTGGTGCCAGTGAGAAGTGATGGCGCCAAAGGCCTAAATTCTATTTCATCGAGTCAAACTAGCTCTGTCATTGAGTCAAACTCCATAATAATTTTGGGTGTGTTGGTTCGGTATTTTGGTAGGAATTTTGCTTGCTAAGCCATCTTGTTGAGTATCAAACTCTTGCTTGGTCTATGTTAGTGTAAATTTTTCCAAGTTCATATGTATTGATTTATGTTAAATTGTACATACTAATGTTAGCTGTGTATTTCATCCGTATGCAACGACCCAAGATACACACGTATAGATACACGAATTCATAATCTATAGAGTTAAAGAATTAACGCACATTGTTTCAGATTCATCGTTCTTGTTGCGGAATTGCAAGAATCCGATACTTAAGAGCTTCTTCTCTGTGAACCCCCTTATCACTGGCTTCAATAAGACGGTCCATCATTATCGCTTCAGACGATTCTATATGTGAGGTTATGTGGACATTAGGATCGCTTCAGACGATTCTATATGTGAGGTTATGTGGACATTAGGGTTTAGAGGAAGGATTTGAAATCTATTTATAGAGAATGAAACATATCCACTTATGAAAGATTATATTTATCTCGGCCCATACTATCCAGCTCCATATCCGACTAGAATTAGGAAACTGTATATATCTTTTTTTATTAGACCAATTAATAATTACAGTAACAATTAATAAATCCCACAATTGAATATATCAAAAATAATATATTCTAACATTCTCCCACTTGGGCTAAATTAATTGTAACTATACTGTATATGTGCATCTTTATATTGGTATAGAGATAATTCCCAATAGTCAGTCTGATCCCATAAAGTCTCAAGTACCGAATCATGCCAGTAACTGCATCAGAAGACATAGAGCCATCCATGACACGAATGCTCTTAACTTTACTGATATGAAATTGATATGGTAATATGACAATTGGATAACATCTCAAATAACAGAGACACATTACATGTTATCCTCCTTATCAGTCATCATTCTCTCATCTTATGTGTCACGAAACCGGATGTGTCACGAGAGAATATCTTTACGGTTCCAACGAACCAACATATGTCTCACCTTTATAGTTAACTATACTTTACGTGTAACAATATATATACCTTTTGGCTAAAATAAATACCCTAGCCATCACTCAAGGTTTACACAACTCCTTGAGATTTTCAACAGATATGCATTCAATAACTATATCATATTAAAAAAATGCTTCAAAGAATGTAAAAGTTTAATACATATCAAAATCATTTCTAAAAAGTAACATAACACTATAAACTTTATTAGAGCAAAAACTAGAAAGCTCCCATTAAACAATGGCATCCCACAAGGCTTCTAAGCACATATTAATGACATGTCGTTCAAATATACATGGGCGTAGATCTTTCGTCAGTGGATCAACAATCATAGCATCTGTAATTATATGCTCTACTGCAATGTCACCATTATGCACGGACTCCTTTATGGTCAAAAACTTGACCTCCATATACTTATACCCCTTGAGATCTTTGTTGTTGTTAATGAACAACACTGCAGAGTTATTGTCACAATACAACTGTATGGGTCTATCAACAAAGTCAAACACGATCAACTCCCTAATGAGATTCCAGAGCCAAATAGCCTGAGTAGCAGCTGTAAAGCATGCTATAAACTCCGCTTGCCCAATAGATGAGGATACCGTTTTCTGTTTCTCACTTTTCCCTGATACTGCACCACCTGCTAGCTTTTGTCAGTCATCCTCACAACCAGCATAATCTGAATCTGAATATCCCACTAGCTGCAAGTTCTGAACACCTCTGTAAATTAGCATATAGCCTCTAGTTCTTTTTAAATACCTCAAAACTTTTTTGACAGCAATCCAGTGATCGTATCTTGGATTCGATTGATACCTACCTAAAAGTCCCGTTGCAAAAGTTATGTCTGGTCTAATACAAACTTAAGCATACATGATACTACCAAGTGCACTAGCATAAGGTACATTCTTCATTTGTGTTTTCTCAATATTTAAATGAGGGCATTGTGAAAGACTCAATTTATCACCTTTGTAGACTGGAGCAATCCTTGATTTGCACTCATGCATATTGATTCTTTTCAAAATACGATTAATATAAGCCCTCTGAGATAAGCCTAATATGCGGCGAGAACGATCCTTATGGATCTTAATACCAAGAACAAAAGAAGCTTTACCAAGATCCTTCATATCAAAATGTTACGACAACATCCTTTTTGTCTCATGCATCAATGCAATATCGCTGCTAGCAAGTAAGATATCTTCAACATAAAGAACGAGAAAAATAAATTTTCTCCCACTGACCTTGCAGTATATACATTGATATAGCTTATTCTCAACAAAACCAAAAGAAATAACAACACTATGAAATTTCAAGTACCACTGTCTGGAAGCTTGCTTCAAACAATATATAGATCTTTTTAATCTACAAATCAGATTACCTGTGCCATCTGCTTCAGAACCTTCTGGTTGTGCCATAAAAACTTGTTCATCTAGATCTCCATCTAGAAAAGCAGTTTTAACATTCATTTGATGAAGCTCCATATTAAAATAAGCTACTAAAGCCATAATCACTTTAAAAGAGTCTTTAGAAGTAACTGGAGAAAAAGTTGACTCATAATATATTCATTCTCTTTGAGTAAATCCCTTAGCTACTAGTCTAGCTTTAAATTTTTCAATCTTTCCTGTTGAGTCTTTCTTAGTCTTAAAAATCCATTTATAACAAATAGGTTTATAACCTTCGGGTAATTCAATAAGTTTCTGAATATCGTTATGTTTCATAGACAACATCTCATCTTTCATTGCATCTAATCATAAATCAGATTGAGGACAATAAATAGCTTATGTTTAAGTCACTGGATCAACAACACAACCAATATTATAATCCTGTTCTTCCAGATAGACTATATACTCCGGTGGTATAGCTGATCGTTTCTGCTTAATAGATCTCATTAGAGGAGCATCTTCTACCACATTCAGTTCCTAAGAGGCTTGAGGAACTTCATCAGGAACTGCTTCAATAACAGGTTCCTGAGCTTCAATAGGTTCAACCTGTGGTACAACAACTTCCACAATTATCTGTATAGGTATAGAAAACGACATATGAATACTTATTGTGCTGTTATCCTCAATAGTCTGTGAGCAATCACCCTTTTCTGCTACATCAAGCTCTAGGAACTTTGCTGTCTGTGAATCCACTATTCTTGATTCTTTATTAGGATTATAAAATCGATATCACTTTGAATGATCTGGATAAGACACAAAATAACAACGAGTAATTTTGGAGTCCAACTTGCTCAAAGTTGGATTATACAATTTTACTTCTGCAGAGCATCCTCAAACCGTCAAATGATTCAAGCTTGGCTTCCGTCCAGTCCACAATTCAAAAGGAGTAGGTGGCGCGGATTTAGTAGGAACACGATTTAATACATAAAGCGCCGTTTTCAAGGCTTCACCCCACAAAAAATCAGGTAAATTAGATCTGCTAATCATACTCCTTACTATATCCATAAGAGTACAATTACGCTTTTCAGCTACATTGTTCTGTTCAGAACTACCAAGCATAGTAAATTGAGCCACAATTCTAGAATCTTCTAAGTACTCAGTGAATGGCCTTTTAAGCTGTCCAGCATCACCATGTCGACCATAGTTCTCACTACCATGGTCAGATCTGACAATTTTTATGACATTCCATGGCTGTTTCTTGACTTCAGTCCGGAAAATCTTAAACTTATCAAGAGATTCAGACTTTTCCTTAATCAAGTACAGATAACCATATCAGGAATAATCATCTATAAATGTGATGAAATAAAAATTTTTACACAACGTTGTTGTATAGGGCCCACTTATATCTGTATGGATGATCTCTAATAAATGAGAACTACGAACCGCAGTTTTCTTATTTATTCTGGTCATCTTACCTCTACAGCAGTCTACGCATATGTCTAGGTCACTTATAAGAGTGGCTAGAATGTCAGCCCTTATCAGTCTTTCCACTCTTTCTTTAGAGATGTGACTAAGACGTTTGTACTATATTGCATAGGATTGTTCCTTAGGTAGAGGCCTTTTGGAAACAACCTTTTCAACTGTATAAATGATGTATATTTCGTTGGGAGACAAACATAATTTATACAATCCATTGGACATAGTGCAATACCCAATTTTATTTGAATTAAAATAAATAGAAATTGCAGAGTTTGAAATCTCAAAAGAGTAACCACACATGTTCAAACTTGATACAGAAATTAAATTCCGTCTAAAAGAAGGTACATAAAATGTATTCATTAATATCAAATTAAAACCAGAATCTATAATTAAAATGACATCTCCCACGAACTCGACATCAGCCTTATTGTTGTTTCCTACGGTTTATGAATCCCCGTATGGTAAATGCAACATGGTTAGTTACACCGCTAACTAGCCACCACGAACAGGATGGAGCTTCTGATAGATTAGATTCACAAACCAATGCCAAAGAACCATTACCTTTAGGCTCACGCTTAGATAATCAATTCTTATATTTAACCCAGTCTTTATTTATGTGTCCTCTTTTCTTACAGAAAAAACAAAAACTATCTTTACCAGCATTACCGTCCCTTTTAAAGGTTGGTTTCTTTAGACCCAAGTTGTCATGCTGACTAATAGATAAATGAGTTCCTTTACGATTCTTGTTGCCTTTGTCCTTCTTGGCACCAGAACTAAAAGCAGCATAGATAGCCATATGCACGTTACTTTTCTTCAGCTTTGTCTCTTCTGACACCACCCTTGCAATCAAGTTGTTGATTGTCAATGCCTCATTAGCGGTGTTATATTGTGTTTGGATAATACCAAACTCAGGTGGAAGAGAATTAAGCGCAAGATGTATGATACAAGCATCAGGAATTGGAACATTAAGCCCTTTGAGCTTTGATTGCAGATCTATCATCCTCATGACATAGTCCCTAACACCAGTAAAACCATCATACTTCAAGCTGAATAATCCTGACATATGTGTCCCAACCTCAGCATTAGGAGAGTTACGATTTCTAGCTTCCAAGGCTTCCATCATTTGTCTAGCAGTGATGTCAGCGGCAAAATCACTTCTAAAATGTTCATGTATGGATCGCTTCATTGACAGTAAGCAAATCCTATTGCTCTTTTTTCAAGCAGCAAAATTTGCCTTTTGGACATCTGTACTCGTATCAGTAAGAGCTGTCGGCCTATCTTCATTAAGAGTAATATAAACATCCGCCAGTTCCATACCAAACAGAAAATCATATCTCCACTTCTTAAAATTACTACCAGTAAGAACCACAACAGCTATGGAGTTGCCGTTCACAGAAAATGTGACTGAAAAATACTCAATATTTTTAATTGACATAAGGTGAAATTTAACATTGAGAGATATATACATCATCATATAATCACCTTTAGGTAGAAAACATGACATGCAGTTGTATACGCTCTACATTACAGCGGCCATGAGAATTTATTTTAATCTTCGTTAATTACCACTTTTGGGTGTATGACAGCACTTAGACTAATCAATCATCAATCATATGTTGTACATGTAACCCTCCATGCATCAATACGCAATCACCTCCTTTGAGAGTATAATTACGCTTAAGACAAGAGACATCCCAATATTATAAAACATGTTCTTTATTAAACTCAACCAAAGGTGCCGCTTTGACGGTCACAACCAAACTGAATTTACATGTAATTGCGATACAACTTTATATTTCACATTTACTGTATGCATGTAATTTCAGAAATTAGGGGCAATCATCTCAGAATCACATGCCTCACTAATTTTCATCGATACCTCAATGATTCATGTCAAACCATAAACATGTGATTGATAAATCATGGTCCACATATCCATATGTGGTATTTACATGTGAACTTTGCGCCTGTATTTTATAAAACCATGGAGAAATACCCGAAAATACGCAAAAATACCCCAAAATATATACGTATTTGGAGTTCCATAAGCATTTTCCATCCATAAAAGTGCCAAACATGTAAAATAAATACACCACCCTGTAGAGCATGAGCATATGAGCACGCCGGTACCTGAAACTTCCCCATCGGAGCACGTACGCGTCCTCACGTGCCACCCAAGTCCACGGCGCATGAGAACCACTCGCAGACACGTCCATTGCACGTGTTTTGATTATCGGCCGGGTTACGAAACCGATTCCACCGGCCTAACCGGTCCAACCGCTACCCCCTGGACCGACTTGCGAACCCGGTCGGACGATCCGGTCGAACTGGTCCAACGAACAGTCCGAGTCAACGGTCAACAAATCTGGTTAGGTCAACGGATCGGGTCGGGTCAATGCAGTCGGGTCGGGTCTACGTACTGAGATAACGTCGACTGATGTCAGCCCTGCACGTGCCTCGCACGTGCAGGGCCAGGGTCTACGCTTGTCGCGCATGGCCGCCACGCGCCCGATGGCCACCGATGAGTGGCGGCGCGTCCGGTCGATTATGGCGACGATCTTGATATGGTTTTTCTCGTCTCGTCGAGCTCTTTCTGAATATATAATTTTCTTTGTATTTAAACAAAAATAAAATTTCGAAAATACACCGAGAACGAGATTCGCAACCTAATAAGCATAGTCTCTGATACCATATGTTAACTGCGTATTTCATCCGTATGCAGCGACCCAAGACACACACGTATAGATACACGAATCTCTAACCCATAGAGTTAAAGAATTAACAAACGTTTCGGATTCATTGTTCTTGATGCGGAATTGCGAGAATCCAATGCTCAAGAGCTTATCCTCTATGAACCCCCTTTTTTCACCGGCTTCAATGAGACGGCCCCTCACTATCGCTTCAGACGATTCTATATGTGAGGTTATGTGGATATTATGGTTTAGAGGAGGGACTTGAGCTTCATTTATAGAGAATGAAACATTTCCCCTCTTCAAAGATTAGGTTTATCTTGGCCCACACTATCCAGCCCTATATTCGACTAGAATTAGGAAACTGTATATATATTTCTTTATTAGATCAATTAATAATTACAGTAATAATTAATAAAGCCCACAATTGAATATATCAAAAAGAATATATTCTAACAACCAAGCCTTTCCATCGAGTCAAACACCAGTTGGATTTATGTTCATGTAATTTTATTTGGATCTTTACATAATTCCTACGTTGATTTTTCTGACTATCTAGATATCTCCTATCCGGAATCGCTATAAGACCCTTTATCACATTTAAAAGTCAAAGAACGAATTTCGGTGAAAGATATTTTGTCGCGGAGAAATTCTAACATTATACATATTGAGTCAAAGTTCACGGATCATTCCATCATTGCAATTCATGAATATAAGATATTAAGGACAGTAATTAGCATTAGCGTCGTTTGGCAGAGCGTATAACATGAGCTTGATTCATATACAAGCCAAGTTGAAAACTTAACATGTTCATGAAATAAAATATAACAACGCTCGAAACAATTGAATTTATCAGCGAGTGACGAAAGTGAGATTAATGATTTAGGAATGATGAGATGCCTAATTGAGATTAGTATGTTATCGTTGATTTTATATCTGTAATTTTTAACGTTATCACGAGTCTTTCATGGCATCTCATTTAACGAGGGGGTGGCATCGTGAGGGAGTGGACAAGAATCTGTCGTTGTTTTTCTTTGGCTTAACCTGATTTCTCTTTTGATTACATGATGAAACTATGCATTTAGTGTTTATTTCTCACGGGACCCCTACCACCTAGTCCCTTTCAAACCCTAGTTCCACATTGTTCTTTGCCAAAAAAACAAAAAACAACAACAAAGGACAGCCCTCGTGTTTCGATTGCATATGTAATTCCACGGGTTTTGTTCGTTCGTAGAGATTTTGTCTTTGGCATTTGTTTCCTAGTCTCTACCTCAGATCTCTCAGTCCTATGTCCGTTCGAGATAAAATTGGGACATTAACCGTTGTTCTACAAGCCGAGATAGACAATGTGGCACGAAAACGTGTACTATTTACCGTATTATTAAGTCAATCATGCGTATTCATTTTACAACGTGATAACAATCAAATTCTTGAGAAAAAAAGTATGATTCGTTTCATGGTATACATCGATAAGGACATGTCATTTTTTTTTCCCGGGCAATCTTAATATTAATGCACCTTTCGGTATACTTAGCGTAATTTCTGTTTTCCTCCACAGCAATGACCAAATATAAATAAGAGACTAGATTGACTCGCGTTCTTTATCTTAAGGGGGTTCATATAGACACCACTCATACCCAGCAACGACTCAACAGCCAATACGGCTGCGGTCTTGAAGAGAGAGAAACCACTCCGTGAACTTGGACAAGGTGGACTGATCGGCCCGGTAGTGCTTCTGGGTGAACCGGAGCAGGTCCGACCAGGTGAAATCCGGGTATTTCCTCGTCCCTCCGGGGGCAAGGCCAGGCGCCGGCGCAATCACCTCGTCTTCCCGCGGGCACAGGAAAAAAGCCAACGACCGCCTCTCTCTGTGCCGGTTCACCACGGCTCTGTGCAGGCAGCTCTTGTATATCCCGTTTGTCAAAGCCTGCACGACGCGGGCAAAGAAGAGAAACCCCAATCTTCATTACAGTACATGCCCCGTATGCTACAGCAGTTACGGAGACAGACATGCGTACAAACAGGTGTTCGAAGTATACTCATCCGCATATTTATTTAAGGATCGCGATACGTACTACGTACGAGGGAATTTTTTTAATGCTTGTCCCTCTGGGATCGCACCAAGGTTTCCTCAGATGGATTCCCACGTTCCCTTTTTTTTTTTTTAAGGAAAGGAAACGTCTTTTTGGTAAATTTGAAGGACACGTGGAACTTGTTGGACTAATTGTTATCTTTCAAATTAATATCTACAATCTTGGCTAATTTTTGGAAATGTCGTTTTGTGCTAAATTGTTTCTCAATTATTTTTTCGATCGTGATTTCAGCGATCGGCTTTTTAATAGTGACGCAAGAATCCGGGGTTATTCTCCTTTTTTTACACTTTTTTTTTGTTAATTTTTTTTAAATCAAACCCCTTTTTACAGGTGCATTTCTCACAAAGAAACCTGCACGTAAAAGATCCTTAATAAGTAGAGGCTGTTGTTCGAATTAGATGAATCAGTTTATAGAATTTTCCTACAATGTTATCGCCCTCATAGAAGTCGAAAAATGTACTTCTTAAAATGCCAATAACTCACACTTTTCAAATCGTTTAAATTAAGAAAAAAAAATCGTTTAAATTGCAGATTAGGACTGCGAACATGATGGAAAAATTGAAGAGCGATTCATCCACAAGGTGATTGGCTCTCAATGGATTAAATGTTCAGGTAAGAGTTTCTCCGTCGCTAAGTAATTTATGTTTTGAGTAAAAATTGTCAATGTCTGCGAATGAAGACACTGATAAAAATGGTAAAACCTGCCATTTAGCCCTTGAAATTCCATGTAATAAGTTGGAAAAAAAGAAATGCCATTTCATCATTATGCTCAGCTTTGTTAGAAGAAGAAGGGGGGGGGGGGGGCGATTCTATATTCGGCTTTGTTGGAAGCAACACGTACCGCGAAAGTATCGCCGATGTTGATTGCTAGGGCATGAGCGCGAGGTCGAACTTTGTACCACTTGTCCTCGATGGACACTTCGAGGCCTCCGACTTGATCTTGGTGAAGTATGGTGAGGGATGTTGGGTCGCAGTGAGGACCAGTTCCAAGAACAAGGCACGGCTCGCGGCAAGCAGGGTAGGAGTTGCACCTCATTATGGAGCATCCATCTTCGAAGAAGCGTCTATAGTAAGACCTGTCGAGTCCCAAGCTTATGGCCAATAGCTCCGTGATCGAAAGAGCCAATTTCTTCATCTCTTCACAATATTTCTGGTATACTTTCCTACAGAGAATAGAATGAAGGACGAATAAAGGCTGCACTCTTTCGTTTTACAGATTTGCAAACGGATCTAAGATTGTGTCGCAACGATAACGCAATCAAGAGAAGAGAAGGATCGTCAATCCATTCGCCATGGAAATAGACATGGATCCTAAGATCATATTGCCTACAACAACTAAATATTGGTTGGTAAAAATTTTTACGAGAACCGTTTCATTCGTGACATACCCATGATGGGGATTTATTTAGAATGTGGCTTGATTTTGTTAAATAGTGTTGCTAGCATGTCTGATCTCGATAATGTCAGCTGCAGAAATTTATTTGCTCATTAGTAATATAAAAAAGAAAAATTATAGTAGTAATAGCGCCTTTTTCTAAGTAATTAAGAATGTCAAATTTCATTTTTTAAAAGATATATGTGAAAAAAAAAGATATATATGTGAATTTTGACCCAAAAAAAAAGATATTTGAACAAAAATCAATTTTTTTAATTAAAAAAAATTGTTTGAGTGAAGACCCAAAGTTCAAACCGACTTGGGAAATGATCTTGCTTACCCTGCTGGTTCAAAATCCATCCCTAAGGTGGACTTAAAGAAGCTAACGACGGAATCTGGAGAGCTCTCACGGTAGCCAAAAGAGAAGGTCTCCTTCCATGGCAATTTCGACGAGAAACGATGATTGTGAGCTATCGAATGACCCCACGGGGAGTTCGGCTTCTTTCGAGCCCCGCGTTTGTCACCGTGCGTTATCTTGAAGATGGAACCGATACTATCATGAGCATCGCGAATGAGACTCGGGTCGACACCGTGGTTGATCACTTGGAAAAATCCATGGCTCAAGCAAGCTGCTCTGACAGCATCAACAGCACGATGCGTTTCTTCTTGGTCGTCACCAAGAAGAAAGCCTTTCAGATCAACCAATGGTTCTTCCAGCTCGCCCTGAGAGAGAATCGCATCTTGTTCTGGCCATTTGAATGAATCGGGGACATGAGATTGCTTATGGAAAAGGAAGGAGTCAGCACTTTTCGGTGCTTCGTCGTAGTCTTTAAGATCGTCACTTTCTACAGGTGAAAAGGTAAGGAGAGAGACAGCAGTAGAATCCATTACTAATTCGTGAGATGCGCAGCATTTCTAGGGCAAGAGATGATTATATAAACACTCAAGAAAAACTATATGGTTCATAAAAAGTAATTTATAAAGTGATGTTGAATTCCATCGACTTGAGTATATTCCGTGACAAATCCATCTTGCCTTGTATAAACTAACAATTTCGTAAAGTACGATTAGCATTGCCAGCAGGATCACGACCCTGCTGATGAAGGGATTGAAGGTTAGGGTTGGAGAGTACTAGGTATTAGGTCCGACCACCGTGACCACTGCATATACATGTACATAGAATAGAGGATGGAGACAAAAAAAAAATTACAATTACCATCATTAGAATTTCTAAGAGGGCATGAATACTGTAACCGTAACTTCCATTTTCATTTAAAAAACTAAACCACTATTGACATAGAATAATTCATGCACACCGTAATGGAACAAATAAAATTACTAGGATTAAAACATAGAAAATTACCGAAAAAAGTCATCAATCTATTTCACTCATGTCCGTTCAATTTTAAACATTTTAAGTTTGTTAATTGAGTCTTAAATCTTATCATGTTTTGTCAATTAAGTCCACCAATCAATTTTAGAAGTAATCTCTCGCGTGAACATCGTTCGTACTACTTGACATGACTAGCGTTGAAGTAAATTTTTAATATTTATGGATATTTTATTATTTATTTATTTTATTTTTCCTTTTTGTCTTTTATTCTGTTTTCCTTATTTTTCTTCTTTTCTTTTTCATTTTTTCCTTTTTCTTTGACTAGACATCGCTTGGCGTCAGGCGAGGGATGCCTGGGCTTGGGCTAGCATGAGCAACCCTTCACCAGATCGGGCGATGGCGAGGGATCCCCACCCCAAACCAAGCAAGGCCACCCCACGCTCACCTTGGCGAGAGCGACCGTTGCTCGAGGCTCTGCAATGATCTGCAAAGGGAAAAAAGAAACTAGAAAAAATAAATAAAAAAGTAAAGAAGAAAATAGAGAAATAAAAAGTAAACAAATAAAAAAATGTTAAAAATATTATAAAGAATTATTCACGTCAACACCGACCATGCCACATATGAATGTTGGCATCCACGTTCGTGCTATTCAACCAAAATTGGCTAAATGGATTAAAGTGAAAAGTTTAGAACTCAATGGACATAAGAACAATAGGCTTAGAACTTTTTTGTACCGTTTTTTCCATTAATATGAGATGTGATATGTATTTATCTCTAAACCGATTTTGAGGACGAACTTTTTATGTCATCAGCTTACAAAATAAAATTCTGAGCTTCATCCCAATGCACGCACGAGAACCTCAATTGCGATACGTAAGGCAGATGGTCACGTTGTTCTTTTCAAGGTTGATCGTTAATACTAATTTTAATCTTTGTCAAAATGCGAAGCACTTTATGTTTGCAATTAATCTCATCAATTAGGAAATCATTCACCGTGAATTTTATTGTCTTAGTGAAAAGTTCAGCTTAGAACTCAACCTGCCAAAACTCACCATGTCCAAACCGCATTGAAAAGAAAAATGCTCTTGAAGAAGTCTTACTTTTTCAAATGTCCACGTCCATTTTGTTATATCGATTTGCAAACTAATTTTGCAAATATATTATTATAAAATCGGAAAAAGTCGTAATTAACATAAGAACAATATTTTCCATATGATATTATTTTTTTTAATGGTCTAATAATAACCTAAATACAAATTTCATCGGTTATGAAAAGGTGCAATTAACATGCTTTGATGGAAGGCACGACACTTCTTGAACCAAATGACGACATGCGGTTATGTCCTTTCTGCATTGGAAAAAAGATTTAAAAAATAAAAGTAAAAGAGAAGAGGGCTAAGAGAGAGAAATCAATAGTTCTTCATTTTCTCATACTTCTGCAACAATCGTGCTTAAAGCTATTGGTATGTCTCTATCGATCTTTCTTATCGTGAAAATCATTAAGATTGAATATTCGTTGATGTCGATTTTTCGCCTAAAGGTTTCACGTTCAATTTTTAAGTAGTTAATTTTGGTGAAACTGAAATATGTGTGGTAGGACAATATAGCAGAGCGGGGAAGAATCCGACAGAACCCGAATGTCGCCATTGTTACTGTCCTTCCCCACTGCTGGTTAGGCTCCAAACCCCTGTTGCAATTCATGAATTTGACAGATCAAGGACGATAATTGGCACTAAGCGTCCTCAGAATGAACACAACAAGGATCGGAGCAATTAAGTTATCGACAAGCGACTAAAGTTGAGATGAGCGATTTATGAACGACGAGATGCTCATTATAGATTACCTTATCATTGTCGATCCTATTATCCGCAACTTTTAACGTGATGACGAGGGCTTGTAGCTTCTAACTTGCGCGAGGAGGCGGCCGAAATCTCCGGTCGTTTTGCTCTCTCGATCCTAATTACCCTTTCGATCACATTAAACCATGTCCACGGGTTCGTTTCTCATGGACCCCTACCACCTAGTCCTATCAAAGCCCCATTCCCACATTGTTCCTCTGCAGGAGGAAAAGGACAACCCTCGTGTCTGGATCGCACCACGTACCCACCAAAGGCTACGTTTCTTCAATAGAGAGATTTATCTTTAGCTTTGTTTCTTTGCCTTGCGGAGAGGACGACTTGCCATTAGAATCTGCCTCAGATACACCTAGTCCTCTCCCAAATCAAGATCAATTAAAGCATCAAGGAGTTGTACCAGCCGAGACACACAATCTTATGCTGGATGATAACATGTGATACGAAGGAGTGGACAAAAGCACCCAAAAAAAAAAAAATCCTAAATCTATTACATTAATATCAATTTGGTCATGAAATTTTCGGTTTGATCAATTTAGTCCTAGACATTTTTTACATTAGTACCATTTCATTCTATTCGGCCAATTCTGGCAAAAAATTACTGATATGGATACCAACTGTATTACGTGGCACGATCAACGCTCATTTGGACTTTTTCTTAAAAATTGATTTTAATGTATTTTATTTGTTTGTCTAATTTTTTTTTCTTGTCCTTTTGTTTGTCGGTGTTCGGCGAATGCCGACGAGGGCCCTTTTGCTAAATCTAGCAAGGCCGACCCTTGCTCAGACCAGTAGGCATCGCGTCGTCGAACCTCGCGAGCCTTGCCCGAAAATTTATTTATGTATACCGAAGACGTCTGCGCGCAATTTATGATCAGTCCATATTGTGTTTCCACCTTGTTGAGGAATGTTCTTTAAGGGGTATGATTCTACGCATTTTACGTGCTCCCAAAAAGTTGAAACAGCATCAAAAGCAAACACATAGTTCACATTAACCACATTACATAACATCGGGTTTCATTCATTGTAGGTTCTAGAAGACTAGTCATCATCAATATGGGAAGAATTCCTATGGTAAAGGCGAGAGGATTATTTGACAGAGATACGACTTCATCAGGTGTTGAAAAGAGGAGTAGATTTGGCTCATGTTCTGCGTATATATTAAGGTGGGTCACATAGATACCAGCAGCGACTTGAAGGGAGAGAAACCACTCCGTGAACGAACTTTGGGCATGGCGGAGTTATCGGCCCTGTAGTGCTTTCGGGTGAACTGGAGCAAGTCCGACCAGGTGAAATCTGGGTACGTCCTTGCCCCTCTAGGGGGCGAGATTGGGCGTCGGCCTGACCACTATGTTAGGATTAGGCGCAAAGGATTTCACTAAAAAAATTAGCACCATTCACCTCTCTACCGTTAGAAAAAGAGGTTAGGCATAACAGTGATTATACATTTTCCCAAACTCAAACTACTAATCAAATACGGGCTCAACTATAGAAGCACTTTAGCGTTCGGGGGCATTGTCACCTAGAACCTCGCCCACTCATCCGGGAGTGGAACTCCCCGTGCCTTCTTGTCGATGGGAGCTCTGAACCCCACACACACTAAGCTTGCCAGCGGGTCAGTCAAGTCGGATTTGGGTTGAGTCGAAAATGGTTTGACCCAAAATAAATCCATTTGACCTGTTTTGACACATTTGCATGCAATGCAAAACTAGCAACCCATACACGACCTGACTTGTCTCAAACCAGCGACCCGTACACAACCTTACATGTCCGAAACTCAACCCAAACTAAGGTGGAAGTGCAGAGTGAGTGAGCGCTTAATCGAGTGATGAGGAGAGAGAATGAAGAAATACTCATAAAAGTGGATTTGGTCTAAATAAATTGTAAACTTATTTATGACTTTCGACACTCATACGGTAGATGGATGCCTGAATCGAACACATGAGATGAGCCCTGGACACATAGAACAGTGAATCCATTATATATGTGTTGATAAAAATAAAAAAATAAAAGCCAACGACCTCCTCTCTGTGCGCTGGCTCACTACCGGTCTGTGCGCAGGCAACTCCTTGGATGTCCCGGACCGTCAATGCCTGCACGGGGCTGAAAGAACGAAAACCCCAACCCTCACCGTAGTACACGTCCCGTATATTACGGCGGTGCATACAAACACGTGGGCGAAGGATACGCGTACGTAATGTTAGGACCATGGCGCACACTTATATTTGCCGTCCAGGCATGTGATTCAATGCTTGTCCCTCCCGGGATCCAACCGACGGTTCATTGAAACGGAACAAGTTCGTTCCCATTTCTCAGGATGGCAATGTCTTTCCGGTGAATGTCATCAAGGCTACTAACTACAAATTTTCGTGGAATTTGTTGGACTAACTGTTACTTTTCAAAGTAATATCCGCTTTAAATGCTAATTTTTCAGAAAAGCGTTTTTCCGTTAAGTAACTTTTTACGTCTTCTTTCGATCGACATTCAAATAATCAACTCTGTAATTGTCATACGAGGATTCGGAGTATAGAACCACACTTTAGACATTGAAAAGGGATGTAACCCCCCAATTTCTCGCAAGGAGAGCACTATGAAGATTCTCAAAAGTAGGAGAGTGTTTATCGAATGCTATTAAGAAAGTCATGAAGAGGGTACTTATCGAATTCAATTGAGAAAGCCATAACTTTCCCTATAAAGTCATTATCGTGGAATTTCTCCGGCGGCGAGATAAGTTTTAATTAGAAGAGATCAGGGTTATGCACTAACTCCGGCTGTGAAATATCACAGGGCGAACAGACAACAACAAATTCAATTGAAACAGAAGCGCGGCAGACGCAAATCGTGCCGAAATTTAATCGATGACAAGGCTTGGCGATGCAGACTCGATACAATAATCAAGTGTTAACAAACTATGCCGAAAATTAATCGATGACACAACACACCTTGGGATAGAGATACAAGCCGAAATTTAATCGATTACGCGAATCTTAAAGTTACACCTAGGAAAATAAAGTGCAAGCCATGAAAGTAAAGATAAATATTGTAAATATTAAATGATTAATACCATGAAGAACTTCAAACTGTGAAAAATTTATCTCAAACTAATTTTTTGACCATTAGAAACCTCAAATTGGTACTCCTGCGATAAATTTACCCCTTCGTTAATTTTCGTTAAATTTTACCGTCAAATTGCTGTATTTGATGATACGTGACAATTGACGGGCATACGACTTTGGAGTTTTTATCTTATGTTTGTCACATGTGTACCAATTTGAATTTTTTCATGGTAATAACTTAATTTAACGAAAATTAAAATGAGGTGAATTTGTGACATGTGTACCGCTTTAGGATTTTGGATGATAAAATTTATCATAGATATACTAATTTAGAGTTTTTAATGCTAAAAAAATTAATTTTAATTAAATTTGTCACGTGTGGGTCGATTTGAATATTTTTGTGATATTAACCTAACATAAAAACACAAAAAACTAACGTAAAAATTTAACACTCCAATTAAAATTCATATTAAAAAGCCCACCCAACCACCCTAATAAGGTCACAATCATAGGCAAACACGGCGCGGCGACAACGGGGGCTTTCCGGTCGTGGCAAATGCATCCATGCCTGCCGGTCATTCTTGAGAGCTGCTCCAACGACAACTTCACGTGGGTTTTGCTTGGCTTGCTTTGGGGCTGTACTAGGAGAATAGTCATCGAGAACTAGACATGAAAGCCTATGATCCTTATCAATTCGTCTATCTACCGTTTTTTTTTTCTTTTTCTTTTTCTTTTTTCCTTCTCTGTATTTCTGTGCTAATCTGGGAGGAAAGGAAACCCTGTGGTCTCTCAAATTCCAAGAGAATACATAGGATGAATTTGATTCGGCATTCCAAGGAGCTTTCAGCTCCCAAAACTCATTGGGAGAATACTTGAGAACGGTGAAGTATTTGGTTTAGGTTTAAGCTAACATTTGACCTAACGTTAGCCTTGGGAAAGGTGAAAGCCCAATGCTAATAGGGACCAACATTGGGGTTTCAGCGTTTAACCAAATGCTAAGAGATTTTTTTCTTTTCAAAACTAACCTCATCAATTCCCTATATTTTCGATTTCCCTTCCACCCCCCTCCCTTTTTTACTATTTATTTTCTTTTTCGGTTTGACAAAGGGTAATTTTTTAATTAAAAAATTTACATTGAAAGCCCATTTAGAATGTTGTCTTTATCAAACACCATCCAACTCGAAACCATTTTCAAATGATATTTTAGCAAATGCAACCTAAACCCTCCTTCGGTTGAAAGCATTTGCATTTCCCCCACCCATAATAAAGCGCCAAGACAACATAGTTCATTTGGGCTCTTGCATGAGAAGACCTCAGCTGTCGCGTTGGACAAGTTAAGCCTTAATAATATGGCCGACATCAATGCTGGGCCAAAGCCCACAGATTCAGATCAAAGGTCCATGACGCCAATCGTCGTGCCTTTCTTTGGTCTGCGCCTGGATTCGTTCAGAAGGAAAGGAAGAAACGAATCGTATATACGAGGAGTGTACGGTCCGTACATGTCATCACATAGTGCAGACAACGAAACCTCGCAAGCCAAGCCATCCCTTCATCTTAGGACAGATCACAATTTGAAATAATAACCGTAAATCTAAAAAAAGAAAAATAAAAAAAGGACATAAGCCAAGCCTTGTTTATATACACGCAGACGCAAAATCTCCGGGGCACACCATAGGAAAAGAATAAGAAAAAATTGAGCAGGATTAAAGGAAAATGAAACAGTCCAACGAGATGAGTGGATTGTTAAGGTCCTCGACGGAGTCGATCACGTCATCGTCAGCCAAGACCCTTTCCCCGGCTTTGGGTCCGGTTTTACGAGAAAGGAGGGTCTCCGAATGCACCAAACTGGGTCGGATCGGGCGATTCGGGTTGACATTTGGGCTCGGAGGCCTAACCACATTCTCTCTCCTCAAATTCGTGCCCACGTAATTACTAGGAGCACTGACCTTAGGAGTCGCCACCAGACGCCTGCCGCTGTCGTCGTCGCTCGCCGGACTCACCAAGACGCCCCGGCATTTGTCTCCTCCGTCGAATCTCCTACTTGGCGATGGAGACCTCAAGGTCCTCCTAGGCAAAGCATGCGTGCAGCTCGGCAACGGCCCGTCGGATTGATCGGCCCTGAAGCTCTTTTGCCGGGTCAAATTCGGGGAGGTCGCTCGAGTTTTCTTTTGAGCCGCGTTCCCGAGAATCGCGTGCCTCGCCACCGGTGCTGCGAGTCTCGGTTTGCCCGGCGACCCTAGCTCTACGTCCGGGAACTTGTCCGCCAGCGACGACATTGAGTTTTTCACCTTGAGACAGCTGATCTGGAGTACGTGAGGATTCTCCTTGGCGCAAGACCACAGGAAGTCGTTGGAGAAGGACCGATCCTTCGAGCTCAGGGTGGAGGAGGCAGTCAACGACGACGAAGACGAGCACGAGAGGCCGCTGGGTTTGGCGCTAGCAGTAAAGGAAGAACAAGTGGCGGAGGAAGAAGAGGAGGAGGATTTGGAAGGCGAATGGGGGGAGGGCGAGATCCGATTGGAGCGAGCGAGAGGTGGTGTCTTGGGCGGCGGTTGTTGGGAGATCACGAGCTTGTCTTGGACGAGGTTGCTGCTGCTGCATGGATCCAGGGGTTCTTGGGGGAAGGAACGATGCCTTTGGGGTCTGCATTTGCTGAAGCAAGAACCCATGACTGGCTGGCTGCTCCAACGGGATTTGGAACCATAAAGGTTGATGGGTGGTGAAGAAGATATATATCATTAATGTGCATCATTTGAAACATAGTAATATGAGGAGGGGAAAGGGGTGGGTGGGGTTTAGGGTATGTCCTGCTTTCCCTTTCTTTTTGCCTTTTCAGCTCGTTTGAATTCGCTTGCCGGGAATGAAAACCGTTTGTGCAACGGCTATATGTATGCTCGGGCGATGATGGCTCCCTCCCAATGGAATAAATTCCCAGTTATGGTGGGCCGATGTGAATGATATTTAGAAAATTCATGATTTGTAGGAGGAGTAGATCCTTAAATTCAACATGTTTTCTTTCGATTTGGACAGAGGAGAACATTGCTTTTGCTAATCTACAAATACAATGGTTGATTGTTGATATAGTGTTGGGTGGCCTTCTCTCACCCTAAAAGTTTGTTAAAAGGGAGAGAATTTCCTCGCACTTTTACACTAACCACTGGCTCCTCCTCTCACACATCGGGCTTAGATCATAGCAACAACAACCCTTCTGGGTCTTCATGATAACCTAGGATCCTATACTAATGTCGGATGGTCTTAGACCCTCCTGAGTGAAAGTTGGGTCCAATCCTTTCAGCAACAATCCTCCTTGAAAATTCGAGATGGGCAAATCTACTATTCCTACCTCCACGAAGATTATATGAAATGGCGTTGGATCAAACATAAGAAAATCCTCTAAAATCCGATGATTCATGTGCTAGGCTCGTCGAACAAAGGAATATTTCCCCTTCATCCCCTTATTTCAATCTTATCCTTTTTCCCATGATGTCGTCAAACTATTGACACCGAATTTATCTTCAATCAGCTTCATAATGAGTAGACCTGTCAAATGAGTGGGTCGAGTCGGATTTGGATCGGATCATAAATGGTTCGACCCAAATAGACTCATATAACTCGTTTATGATCCATCTATTGCAATACAAATTGCTCGACCCATACTACTAAAATACAAACGCTTCCATGTTTGTTTCAATAAAAAAATTATATTGCTAAAACACTCTGAACATCTTAATAATTTTTTAAAATCCTGAAATTTTAAATTTTAAATTTATTTTTTTTCCCTTTTTTTTCAAAACTAATAAATAAATTTCAAATAAGGGTTTTAAATGGATATTATTTCAAATAAGAACGTAAAGTGCCCAATTCATAATCAAAGGCATTTTTGTCATTTTACTTTTTTTTCCTTTTTTTTCTTTTCTTTTTTTTTTCGCTAGCTTACTGACCATTGACGACAAGCTAGGGCAAAAAAAAATATAGAAAAGGAAATAACGAAAATATCGGTCAGGATATTGATGACAATTCAGGTTCATATTTGAAATTTTCCATAAACCATAGACTGCCGACGGTTGCCCAACGTGCTGCACCCGCTCTGTCAATAGCAAAAGCCGTTGGTCCTCGTTGTTCGAACCACGGAACCATCGGCGTCCGATGCAAGAGCTGTTGGGTGATGAGACTATGGGCTTACCCAAGGATTCGGCCCCTCGCTGAGAGAAGACGATGGAATTGATGGCCCTCACCGCGAACCATTTCAATCCGTCATTGCCGCAATTGAGGTTTGGCGGCCGCAATCGAGCGTTTGCATCACTACTCCAAGTCCCACGGACATTGAATTGAACCCACGCAACTCCAGCAAAAGAAGAGCCAACACAAGAAAAGGACAAAGCATTCTAGTCCGAACAATTGGAGAAATAAGCGATTGCTCTCGTTGCCTCTGCGATTAAGAAGCGAAGAGAGAAGAATATGGAATTCGAAGTTGGGGAGTTCCGGTTGGTCGCGTACCAAGGACGTGCCACCGTGACTGTTCCCCGACTAACCTCAATCTAAGGCCACCGAAGCAAACTCAAACCTATCTGGGGGCTTCGGTCAAGCACTTTCAATCGAGGTCGCAGAGAAGCAACATTGAAGCGAGTGGCGATGATGCACCTAGGAGACCAGCGGACCCATTAGACAACTAGACGGATGGGTAGATTCATCGGTCAACGACATAGAATTGGACTCGAATTCATTCGGTTGAAGCGAAACGACCGTCTGATCAAAACTCGCCGCTTTTGGCTGTGAACTGCGATTGATTTTGGCAATTCGGGGTCGCTTAAACAGATTTTCGAACCTTATTTTTTCTAGTCAATATTTTATTTTTAATGGCATTTTGGTAATTTTGCATTGTATTGTAATTAGGATTAACACCCCATATAAGCTTGTTTCAAGAGTTTTGAGAACAATTTTGAATATTTTAAGAATATACGATTTGATAATGTTTTTAAGATAACGGTGATTATTTCTCATTCTATCGATTTTGTTCTTCATAGTCTTCTTTCTATTGTCATTGGGCATCATTTGGTATTAGAGCACAGGTTGCTTCAAACTAATGGCTGAACAAAATCGCGGTGGTCGAAGGCAACATGATCGCGGAGGCCAGGGATGAGGAGTCGTTCCTAATGCATATGAACAACTGCGTATGCGAGAGCTGTAAGACATAGAAGTCAAAAAGTTGAGAAGACAAATTCAGGATATGCAGCAATGACTTACAGAGGCAAGGCTTAATGCATAGCTCGAAGAAGGAGCAAAATTTGTTGACTCAGCTGAAGTTGAAGAGGAGAAAGAAAACCGTTTCGGGGTTCCAAACTAGGGGTGGAATAGAGGCGTACGACCTGAAAATCAGATTTCTTCTCAAAATTTTGGGATGAAGATCGAGATTACTGAGTTTCATGGTAAGGCTCATCCTAATGAGTTTATTGAATAGTTACATATGGTAGAACGTATATTTGATCTCAAGGATCTGATGGAGAGTCAAAAAGTGAAATTAGTGGCTATTGGGCTAAGAAACATGCTTCGATTTGGTGGGAGCGCATGAAAAAACAACGTGCTAGAGAAAGAAAGTCGAAGGTGGATCGTTGGGAGAAAATGAAAAAGCTGTTACAGAAAATAAATTTGCCTACCCAATATAGGCAAGAGACTCATAATATCAAACAAGGTGATTGGTCGGTTGAGGAGTTTACCGAAGAATTTGATCGATTGTGAATGAGTTATGATGTGGCTGAGGAAGACGAGCAAACGATTGCTCGATATATGGTAGGACTGCGTTTTGAAATTGCTGATATTGTCCAATTGCAGCAGTATTTGACATATGAGGATATGTGTAAACTGGGCCTAAAAGTGGAGGGGTAGTGTAAAAGAAAGAACAATAGTTCCAAGTGGTCTAGCAATGAGTTTAAATGGCAAGACAGCAGTTCCAAGTGGTCAGATAAAGAATTATGAGAGAGAGCGGGGAGTTCTTCAGCCCTGGCAGCAATTAAGGGCGCGAGTTTAAATTCTGCAGCAAAAGGAGAACATGGTAGTATTGGATCTAGTAGGGGAGGAGTTGCAGCTAAGAGATGTTTCACGTGTCAGGGACTTGGACACTTTACAGCTAATGGGCCCGAACTGATAGTTTGTGACCTTAGTTGATAGCCCAACGTTTGACGAAGAGCCAATTAACAACAATTATGAGGAAGAAAGGGATGATGCGGATCCAAATCAAGAAGACATTCTCTATGTTGACTCTGGTGAGTCCTTGGTTGTGCGTAGGGTTTTAAATGTTGTTGGGGTAGATGATGTGTCGTGGCTCAGATATAATATATTTCATACGAAATGCACTAGTGGGGGAAAAGTGTGTAGTATGATAATTGATTGAGGAAGTTGCAACAACGTGATATCTACTACTATGGTAGAAAAATTGGGGCTCAAAACTGTCAAACATCCTTAACCATAAAAGCTGTCATGGCTTAAGAAGGGGAACAAGCTAAAAGCAAGTAAGAGGTGCTTAGTGCAGTTATCTATTGGGAAGAAATATTCTAATGAAGTGTAGGGTGACATAGTTCCAATGGATACTTGTCATATTCTATTGGGAAGGCCTTGGCAGTTTGACAGGAAAACACAGCATGATGGGTTCAAAAATACGTACATCTTCAAAAAGGATGGTCGGACCATTGCTCTGGGTCCTTATGATTTGCGAAAAGAAGAAAACATAACATGCTTTCCAAATCAGAATTCCAGGAGGAGGCACTAAACGCGCAAGAGCTTTTCATTGTTATAGTCATGGAACAGAATTATGATAGTCCAAAGGTTCCAACTTAAGTTCCGTCTATAATTGAAGAGTTTGTTGATGTCGTACCAGAGGAATTGCCACCTGGATTACCGACCACGATGGACATTCAGCATTATATAGATCTCATTCTAGCAGCTGTTATTCCTAACAAGGCAGCTTATAGGATGGATCCTAAGGAGCATTAGGAGATGTAGAGACAAGTGCAAGAATTATTGAAAAAGGGTGCAATCCGAGAAAGCATGAGTCCCCGTGCAGTGCCGACTTTGTTGATTCCAAAGAAATATAGGTCGTGGAGAATGTGCGTGGATAGCAAAGCTGTCAACAAGATCACGATAAGGTATCGCTTTTCTATCACAAGATTTGATAATTTAATTGATCAGTTAGATAGGGCAACTATCTTCGCAATGATAGGCTTGAGAAGTAGATTTCATCGGATTAGGGTGTGCCCTAGAGACAAGTGGAAAACCGCCTTTAAAACTAGGGATGGTTTATATGAGTCGATGGTGATGTCTTTCGGGTTGTCTAACGCGCCGAGCACTTTTATGAGACTAATGAATCAGGTGTTTCATCCTTTTATTAGCCAATTTATTGTAGTTTACTTCAATGATATTTTGGTTTATAGCGCGTCAACTGAACAACACTTGCAGCATTTGAGAATGGTGTTTGAAGCATTGAGGAAGCAGAAATTGTATGTTAACTCCAAGAAGTGTCACTTCATGGTTGATCATATGACCTTTTTTAGGGTATATTATATCTAAGGAGGGCATTCAGATGGATCCGGCTAAAATTGAGGCTATTACAAATTGAGGAATTCCAAAGAATATTCATGAGATGCATAGCTTTCGTGGGCTTGCGTCTTTTTATCGGAGGTTTGTTCGGGACTTCAATACTATTATTGCACCTCTGACAGATTGTCTAAAAAGAGGTAAATTTGTGTGGACTAAAGAGGTAGAAATTGTCGTTCAATTACTGAAAAGGAAGGTGACTGAAGCACATGTTCTAGTGCTTCCTGACTTTAATGAGGTTTTTGAAGTGCATTGAGATACTTCAGGCGTTAGAATTGGGGGTGTCCTAAGTCAAAAAAAGAAGTATTCCACTTATGATTAAGAGTTTTGCGCTATTGTGGGGAGTTTATAGCATTGGAGGCACTACATGATCTCGAATGAGTTTCTTTTGTATTCTGATCATGAAGCCTTAAAATACATTAATGGTCAGCACAAACTGAATGCTAGGCATGCGAAATGGATGGAGTTTCTACAAACTTTCAGTTTTTCCATCAAGCATAAGGCGGGTGTGCTAAATAGTATGTGTGACGTCCTGGAAATTCAATTCTTGTAAGTGCCGGGAGTCGATTAAATGATATGAATGTATAGTCATAGTCGACGCCCATTTTGGACTATAAGGACTGAAAAGACGAAAATTTGGACGAATTCCGAACTTTAGATTATTTCGAATTGAGTTTCGAAATTTATCTGCGGCGATTTTTAAATTGCCATTTTTGCAAACGAACTTAATCCTGACCGAGCTTGACCAGTGAAATTGCCGAAATTACCCATCGATCAGTACACCAAAAATTTCGTTTCAGTCCGGGCGCGCCAAAATTACCATTTTGCCCCTCAATTATTCACTCACATGAGACAAAAAAATTTAATTTTTGGCCTCCAAAGTCAAGGTGGGCCCCACCTGCCCTCTGCCCAACGCGCGCCCTCTGTTGTCTTCTTCTTCTTCCTGCTGCTTCTTCTTCTGTTCTTCTTCCTTCTTCTTTTTTTTCTTCTTTGCCGACAACTCCTTCAACCGAGCGAATCACCTCCGTTCGTGGCCATTTTTCGCGACCACCACACCACCACCGGCAGCCACTGTCCCCAGCCACTCGCCGCCGTCGCCTGGACCCCGGCCGAGCCACCGCCGCCGCCGTTTCGCCGAAGGAAACTCGCGGCCGGGCCTGCCCTGTTTTCGGGTCAGAGGACCCGAGAACTCCGCGGCCTCCTCCGGCCGCCACGGCCTCCACCGACCCGACCACCACCACCCAGCTAACCCCCGACCTCCCCTCGACCGATCCGACCCCTCGTCGCCGACCGTCAGCCGCCGGAACCGCCGGAATCCGGCCCGAAAGTCTCGGTGCTCTGTTTTGAACCCGGTTTGTTCCGGTCTTCGTTTCGGCCGCCACCATCGCCGCCGTACCACACCGCCACCACCAGACGACTCCCCTGAGTCTCCTCTACCGCCACCCAGCTCGGCTCCGCCGGTCGCCGCCCGTGGCCGCCGGAAACCACCGCCGATCGAGAGCCCTGTTTCGGCGCGAAAACAGGACAGCCACTGATCGCGGCTGTCCGCCGTCGCCCGCCGTCTTCCGCCGCCGTCCACCTGTCCCGGCCAACTCCCACCGACCCCTAGGTGAGCCCCCGACCCTTGGCCGGCCTTGTCCCGGCCCGTGCCGCCGAAAAACGGCCAAAACAGTAGAGTTGCCGTATTGAATATTCTGTTGTTTACTGTTGTAGGCCGCCAGCCGCCGCTCGCCGGAGCTCCACCGCCGGCCACCTATTCCGGCGACCTCGCCGGACTCCCACAGAGTGTCGCCGAAGTTTGAGCTCGATTCGCCGCGCGATAAACCTTAGTTTTATCGTCGTCGCCGCCGCCGCCGCCGCCGCTGTCGCCGATCGAGCTAACTCAAATAGTGAGTTGACTCTAAACCTTGGTTAGGGCGCTAATTGCGCTTAGGATTAGTCTGATTTAATTATTTATTTATTTATTTATTTATTTTTTAAAAAAAATATTTCGATCGGGACCGGTTTAGATAGAAACCATGGTTAGGATACATGGTCGATCGATTATTTGTCTGTGGCTATTTGTGGTAATTTAGCAATTAATTGTTTAATTGAGTTGCTCGCGAGTGAGTGACAGGTTAGAGACGAGCGAACGATTGATTGTTATAATTTGACTGAGAATTAAGATTTATAATATGAATTGAGCTTGAAATTGCCGGGTTAAGTTGATTACTCGAGAGTGAGTGAATTGCTTGATTGGTTTGTTTGCCTGGCTGAAAAGTTCAATTGGGAATCTTGTGGGCCCTGGGGCCGAGTTGATTGTATTTCTTGTGGATTTTAGCGTTAATCCAAGATAATCAATGAGTTGATTGCCGAGTGCAATTTGTGTTGTCATTTAAAGGGTCAATGACGCTACCTGGCAAGT
The DNA here is from genome assembly GCA_028455895.1 of Rhodomyrtus tomentosa. Taxonomy (NCBI): domain Eukaryota; kingdom Viridiplantae; phylum Streptophyta; class Magnoliopsida; order Myrtales; family Myrtaceae; genus Rhodomyrtus; species Rhodomyrtus tomentosa. The sequence goes on along the minus strand of JAPCWY010000001.1, from coordinate 44,444,269 downwards.
TCGCTTTGTACCGTGGGTACTTGTACCGTACTGATTGTATGGAAATTTGTGACTTGTCAGAAGCACGATAATCCATGCCCCGTGCCAGTCGTACGATTTTAAGGGATTATTGGATACCGATCGCAGCTTGTGATGGACCGAAGCTACTTTTTAAGGAATGCCTACTTGCAGTGCCGTGCCGGGTGCACTGGATACACTGCTTGTAGTAGCCGTCGCTGAGAGGGTAAAGTGGACGTAGCCTGGTTTTGCCAGAAGAGTGCGGGATCGCACTATTGATGTATTTATCACGCCAGTCGCGTGGGTCATTGATTAATAATGGACTTGTGTATGCCTGAGTGGTTGTACTTCTGTTGGTGGTAGATTTGACAGATTTGTTATGATTGATATTTATATATATATATATATATATATATATATATATATATCTGTTGTTATCTTGTGATCTTTTTGTGGCACTTAGGATGTTCTGGGCGAATCATTGTCCTAACCGAGATTAGGCTTGATTCACTGAGATTCATTTCTCACCCCGTCGTGGGATAAATTTTTCAGGTCCGAAGTAATGGAAAGACCGGTGCGGTTTGGCACCCCCATTGACTCATCACTTGACATTAGTCTCCATCCGGTACCAGGTACAGACCAGATGTGGGAGCGTCACATCACGACGATATGGGTTGATGAAGGGATGCCACATCTGGTGGCACACCTCTTTAAAGCTTGGTATCTTCGTGATGGGATGGATCTCTTCGGTCCGCTTCGAGGATTTGAGGGGCCGCCTCTACAGGGGGTCCCTAATATCCCCGCTTGGGACCCAATGGATATTGATACACCTAATGGGGAAGTGATGGACCCCGCGCCTGATATAGAACTCGAACTCGAGCCTGAGCAATCGGTAGCCCCCCTCTGTGCGTTCTAGCCAGAGTTCTTGTGATGACCCAAATGACCCAGCTCCCCCGATTGATTATTACGACACGGATGTCGAGTCTTCCCAGTAGAGGGTTAGGGCCTTTTTGTAGTCAGGGAACTGTGGTTGTTTTTGTGGGGGATACTGTTTTGGGATAGATGAGAGTTAACCTTACCTGACTCCTATATCTTTTTGTGAGTCCTAGAGGACCACCCCGAAGCATGGGGTTGTATTTATCAATTGATGGCTCTGTAAGGTTATGAATCATCTATTCTCATCAGCCTTTTGTATTTTGCAATCTGGCTTTACTTTCTATCTATCCCATATGATTTTATTGAATGGAAGACGGTACGTTCCGCTTGCGCAGTATGATCTTAGGTCGATAGCAGTTGCCTGGGACGCTATCCTTTATGACCTGGTGGCGATTTGGCAAGGGATGTCGCGGGCTCGAGAGTCGGGACGTGACAGTATGGCTAACGCATTAAGCAGAAAACACTCTTTGATGTCTACATGCATGTAAAAATTCTAGGCTTTGAAACTTGTAAGGATTTATATGTCGATGATCCTTATTTTGGAGATATCTGGAGGAAGAGCCAAACGGAGACATTTCAGCAATATCAAATTGTGGATGGATATCTTTTTAAAAGTAATTGACTATGCATTCCTCAATGTTCTTTGAAGAAGTCTATTATTATTAAGGGCCATGAAAGAGGTCTAGCTGGACACTTTGGTGTGGATAAGATGATGGCCTTATTGTGCGAATATTTTTATTGGCCGCGAATGGATGAAGACTTGACGCTTTTTATAGAGAGGTACTTGATATGTCATGTAGCGAAAACCAAAAATACTAATGATGGCCTGTATATGCCTTTGTCTATTCTAGTCGCACATGGGAAGATGTCAGCCTTGACTTTGTCTTGGGCTTACCAAGAACGCAGCGGAATAAGGACTCCATCATGGTGATTGTTGATAGGTTTTCGAAGATGGCGCGCTTTGTTCCATGTAACAAGACCTTGGTTGCTCGATTGTTCCTACAAGAGTTTGTTAAACTGCATGGAGTTCCTAAGTCCATAATCTCATATCATGATGTAAAGTTTGTAAGTCACTTCTGGCGCACTCTTTGGAGGCACACAAGCATGAGTTTGAAGTTTAGCTCCTCTCATCAACCTCAGACCGATGGTCAGACAGAAGTTGTCAATAGAAGTTTATGAAATTTGCTGCGGAGCTTGATTGGAGATAATTCATGCTAATGGGATTTGGGATTGCCTCAAGCAGAATTTGCATACAACATATTTGTGAATCAAACTACAGGCAAGACTCTTTTTGAGGTGGTTTATGGGCATAATCCAATTACTCCCTTGGATATCATTCTGTTACCAGTTCACAAGCATTTTAGCTCAGATGCTGAAAAACACGCAAAACAGATCAAGGAGCTGCATTCACAGGTTCATCAGGAGATCAACATATAGAACATGAAGTGTTAGCAGCAAGTTGTTAGGCGCAAAAAAAGGTTTGTCTTCAAGAAGGGTGATCTAGTTTGGATCACCTCAAGAAAGAGCGTTTTCCAGTAGGCAAGTTTGGTAAGCTGCAACCTAAAGCTAATGGATCCTTCAGAGTCCTTGAGCAAATTAGTGATAATGCTTACAAGATTGATTTGCCGGGTAATTATAATGTATCCAGAACTTTTACTGTAACAGACCTGTCACCTTATCACACTGATGGGGAAGAAGACCTTGAAGAGATTGACAATAATGAAGGCACAGTAGATTCGAGGGAAAATCTTTTTTTAGCAAGGGAGAGTGATGCACCTAGGGAACAAGCGGGCCCATTAGACGGCTAGACGGATGGACAGATTCATCGGTCAACGATATCGGATTAGGCTCAAATTCGGTCAATCCGTCTGATCAAAACTTACCGTCTTCAGCCGTAAACTGCAATGGATTTTGACATTTCGAGGTCCTCTAGATGGATTTTCGAGCCTTTTTTGTTTTCTAGTCAATATTTTATTTTTAAAGGCATTTTTGTAATTTTTCTTTTTTTTTATTGTAATTAGGGTTAACACCCTATATAAGTTTATTTCGAGAGTTTTGAGAGCAATATTGAATATGTTAAGTATATACGATTCGATATTGTTTTTTAGAGAACATTGATTGTTTTTCATTTTATTGATTTTGTTATTCATCGCCTTCTTTCTACCGTCATTGCGCATCAGGCGAAAGGAGGGTCCGTGATCGAGGCTAGGCCAGAGGGAGACGATGAAGACGGAGACAAAGAGAAAAATAACGAAGACGGGGTGATGGAGATGGCTTTACTCTTAGTTTTAGATCAGACCAAAGTGACTGAGAGGGGAAGAGGCGCGGCGGAGATGGGTGATTGCGGCGGGACAACAAGTGATGCGGTCGGTTGCATCGAAGTATTTCCTTTCTTTTCTTTTCTTTTTTCCTTCTTAAGGGAACGCAACGCACTCACGTGAAGAAGGATAAAGGTATATTCCGTCCATGTTGGAGCAGAGAGAGAGAGAGAGAGAGAGCTAATAAGCAAACGTTGGAGCAGAGCAGGCCAGCTTATAGATCAATCGAAAAGGTGACTTGAACTCTCTATATCGCATAGGCGGTTTTTCTAAATCAACGTGTGGAATCTTTTCCCCCCTCTCTCTCTCCCAACCTTTTCCCTCCCAATTTGCACCCGGTAAGTAATCTCCATATCCAGAACTGACGAACTTCAACAGCTAGTCTAAACGACATCGCTAAGGAACCTCTGCCTAGAGAGGGAAAAACGACACCAACTCTCTCTCTCTCTCTCTCTCTCTCTCTCTCTTTCTGTTAGTTCCGAGGAAGAGCACCAAGTTGCTTCTTTTTTCACTCGCAGATGCGTAAAAAGCAGCCAGGTTCATTTCCTTTTGGCCATAGCGTAAATTGGACGTTCAAAGGTACCGAATTTGAGGAGCAGGATAACTATTTAACTGTCACAACGCAATGCTCTGTTTTCTCCCCTCCCAATCCCGCCTCTCTCTTTTATCTCTTTTCAGCGTGCTCTGTTCTGCATGTTAACTAGACCCGTGAAACGATGATGGCAAAAGGGAAGTGGGGAAGGGGGATCATAACCACAACAACAACATCAACAAGAAAAAGAAGAAGGGAAAATTGAAAGTCCCATATTTACTCCGAAAGTGCTGAAAGTTGATCAAAACTAGATTCGGGGGACGAGAGTGGCACCTGGAAATGAACTGAGATATTGAGATGGAATCTGTAAACCCAAAGAAAGGATCACAAGAGAAGGAAATGGAAACGGGAAAAGCAGCGAAGTATCACTGACAATAGATCCCCCGAAAGCGAATGCCACACACGGCAGCAGCAACAAGAAACTTGAAAACAACAAAACATTCAAAAAAGCGTACAACCGGGAGCAGGGGATCCCTAATTGGGTAGAGGAACGATCCTCTTGGTTGGCCGTGGTGGAACCACCACCTTCTTCTTCATCTCTTCCCCGGGAGGAGACGAAATGCAAGACGCAGCAAGACAGCTCAGAGCGCGATCCCACATCATCCTCTTCACTAATCTCTTCTTTGCTGGGATCACCCCTCCAGCTTTCCTGGGCTTCTCCAACTCGGGCTCTTCACATTCCGTCGCCTTTTCTTCCATCCCCTCCTCCTGAGCTTGTTACTTCTCTCTCTGCACCTGCTATCTCTCTGCAGTCTGCACTAAACCCCGCCCCCGCCCGCTTTTTATCCGTGGAGGGGAGGGGAGAAATTTGCCAAGAGAGGGTGACTTTCGGGCCAGCACGTTTCCATAAGCCTCGGGCCAATCACAACAAAATAGGTGTCCCGTCGTGATTGAAAGGGACTGTGGCCCACGTATTAACCCCAGCCCCACCCAATACTTTCACTGCCTTTCCTTATCTCAAAACGAGAATGCCAAGATGGGCACATGGGGGCTTGATGCCAGAGTGAGAGAGGCTGCTTCAAATCTAGATTTCGGGACCAACCTACAGGCTAAAACATTTGTGACGTCATCAAAAATGTCTCCATGTGCTCGCCCCGACTCACTTGTTTGTCGTTTATTCTCTTTTCTTTCTCACGACATGCCCGGCGAATTTATTGGGACGGCCCCTCTTTTGGTTCCCCTGCCCTGCGTCCCCGAACTCTTTTTTTTTTTCGTTTTGTTTTCACAAGGTTGAGGAGCGACCATCGGCTCGTCGCAGTCGCAAGAGTCTTTATATCAACGAATGTTTGGTTTGTGCTATAACTACTCCATGCCATCCGCGACTCGAAAGTCTAAAGATTGGTGTGAGCATGTCTATCATGGATCGGACCGTGTGTTCTCAAGGTGTGATAAGCCAAAAATGTGGCCAAGTTGATCCTCATACCTTGTAGTTTCTAGGTAGGATGCGTTTGATGGGCCAAACAATTAAGTCTTTAGATTACGTATTCATGCTAGAATTCGGCGAATTTTGATTGGGACATCAACATAATACGTCTTATGTGATTTGGATTTGGTTAACAAGTGTTCCGAGGGACAATTGTTAACAAAATTCATGTGATCTTTGGAGAAACCCGGGGGCGAGACTATTTACCTTCTTGATCATCCATTAAATAAATCATCTCACAATTTGATTCAAATGACATGACCATTACCATTAGTCCCCGTTGTCCATTGAAGATCCATATGGGGTTGGGCTCTGTTTCACACATCGGTGTTTCGCATGAAAATTTTGACTTTGGCCACCCGCACGATTGCCATTGCCACACATAGAGAGACAGTTTAGTACATGTTGATGTTACGTCATCGGACCACACTTTTCTCTCTCTCTCTCTCTATTGGGTCTTGGAAAAGTTAGGTCACGATAGGCCTCCACTGGATAGAGGCCAGAGGCAAGCAAGAGGGACCCGTCGGTTGACAGTCCAATCTCGAAAATTAGAATTTTCTTGCAAAAACGAGGGATTTGTAGTCCTTTCCGTTTTGCCAACTGTGATTAGGGTTTTTTAGACCCCTAAAAAAAAACTGTGATTGGGTTTCAATTGGCAACATCTTCATTGCATTCACTTTTTTTTTTTTTTGGAACAACTTACAACAAGCTGTCAAAAAACCCGAGCAATTTAGCAAGACCGTCAATATTAAAGTTCAAATATGTACAGTATGCACACAAAAACCGTGATCTGTTTCGCTCCGCCAACGAGACACGATGGCCGGGTAGTTTGATCTTGAAAAATCCCAGCAGGAATAGGACCACCCTCCTCTCTCGAGTCGACCTAATTGACATGCGTGCCGGTACCAATCGGACATGCTATCGATTTGCCTGAAATGATGGTACAGCGTGATCTGGTGATCGCCGGTGTGTCGAGAAAATCATAGGAGAGGATATGACAATGTCAACATGAACTTGTCCAACTTTTTTTTTTTTCCCCTTCTTGTGGTGGTGGTTGGAGTCCATGAAGTAGGTTAGGTCTATGTAAAAGTTTATATGAGGTTTGTGATGACATCAAAAGAATGCTAGAAGGGGCCCGCCTTTGTCCAACTTCTAGAATAAAAATTCCTAGATTTCATGGGAACACTAGGAGTGCCATTTCCAGGAATATTTTTTCTTAGGAATAAAGTTTTTTTTAACGGATGGGAGCCAAGAGATTAGCAAGGCATAAAGCTGAAAGTGCATACTATAAAAACGATCCATTTCGATCATTCAGATAACGAAAGCCCAATTAAAGACCCTTAACCCCTCCTTAGCCGACTCGAATGTGCTTTGTGCCTTCCGTTTTCACATGACTATTTCCATGTTATGGACTATTTCCATGTTATGAACTATTTTCGTGGTCGGTTCATCGTTTTGGGGGATAAGAAAACTTCCATGGTGAGCTTTTCACTGTCGCTGGAAAAGGGTGCTTCTCTTTCTGCTCGCCTCACGTTCTCTTTCCCTTTCTTTTGCCGTTTTAAAAAACGGGCATTCCATCAATTAACGACAGAAAAAGAAAGAAAGAAAGGGAAAAAAAAATCCGAAAAGAAAAAGTCCCGATCGGATCGGATGTATCTTTTTGGACTAAAAGGAAATGTCCTGCTTAAGAAGAAATTATTTGAAAGCGTTGAATCTGAATCAAGAATTCAAATGCATCCACGTTTCGAGATTCGATGTTTGGAAATTACTAACTTCGTTTTTTCCAAGTTCTAGGAATATTGAAAATCTATTAGAAAGTTACAAAACGAAGGGGAATGAATTAAAATGCCTTGCTCTGCCCTATTCTGTTTTTGCCCTGCTTATGAAAGTAGACGAATTTTGCATGATTTGTGTCATTATTTCAATACCTTTCACACATTCGAAGTCGAAATCGAAATCGCAATCATTCAGTTAATTTTTGGGAGGAATTTCTTCTCCCAGAATTTGACAGAGACGCACGCTGAACGGTAAAACAAAGCCTCGACCGAACACGACTCAGAGATTCACAATGTCGCAAAATGGGGAAGAAACAGAGGCGGTCTTCAGTTTAGTCCGGGCATACAGGAAGGACTGGTGCAAGTGGAACTTGCAACTCCCTCCAATCTTCTTCTTCTTGGCGAGCACGTTGCTCTGTGGAGCTGACACGTGGCGGCCAAAAGACTCGATTGTCGGTACAGTGGCTTTCTGACATCATTTGATTGGGATATTGTCTGCTGCACCTTTTTTTTGGCTGATTCTTCAAGTGCTTCCTTTGGGCCCACTTAATACTAAAAAAAAATTTGCCGCACATGCACCTAAACTTTTTTCAAAGCTGGAACACCTAGAAATTTTCACAAAATACCAAAGCTCGCGCATATATTCGCACACAATTTTCCCATATTGTCGGGAACTTAATTGATTTCGTAAATTTATACAAGAAAATTTGATTAAAAAAATATCTTTTTGCTAAAGGTTAAACTCGAAAAAGAAAAAAATAGCACTTCACTTGCTAAAGTTCAAGCTCAAGCTCAAAATCTTTAATCATCTATAAGTATCTCAGTTGGTTAGGGCGCACTTGAAATTGTGTGGTTATACGCATTGGTCTCGGGTTTGATTCTCCAAATGAGCATCTATAATTTAAGTTGGGGACTATGGCGGTGGGTTGCTGTGCTAGTCTTTCTTGAGGAATAGTCGAGCTTGCGCGCAAGCTGGCCCGGACACTTTGGTTATATGAAAAAATATCACTTCACTTGTGCTTGTACACAAGTTGGCTCGGACACCTTGGTTATAAAAGAAAATAGCACTTCACTTGTGACTCCGTGCAAATTGGCCCGGACACTTTGGTTATAAAAAAAAAAAAAATAGCACTTCACTTGTGCCTCCTCTTAGCTGAACGTCAACTAACAATATGACATTCTCACCCATTTTTTGTTTTCCAAACTGATACATTGTGATAAATTTATCCTATATTAATTTTTTGACAATCAAAAACTGTAAATCGATCACTTATAATAAATGTATCCAAAAATCCTAATACTTTCCGTTAATTTTTATTATTCATGGAAAATCATAAATTGATGCACATGTAATAAACAGAGAGAAAAAAAAATCTTAAACTGGTACATCGGTCAATTACTGCATGCCATCCAAGTTGAAAATTTAATAGTAAAATATAACGAAACGCAAGCTACATCGATTTGTGACAAAAATAGGTCGTAAATACACGTGTAATCGAGTCGAGCCGACACACCGTTAAGCCCAAATTTCGAAAAGTCGTCGCTTAAAATTCAACTCAATCTCCATTAAATACTCAATTTCCTGCTGGACTAGACTATTTGTATATATACTATATATAAAAGCTCTGAGCTTAAACGCTTTGTGTCCTACGCACGTGATTCGATCAAGCTTTAATTAGGCTCTCGCCAGCTTGTCAAACCTCGAATCGCTAAAATACTTGACACCAAATTATGCAAAGCTGATCTCGAATCACACGCAAAGTTGCTTGACAGACTTTCGTCCTGGTTCAAAAAATCCGAAAAATTTAATGACGGCTTAACCGACGTAAGACAATATGACGGACTATATGCTGACCTCATGGCCCCTTTATCCTTTTTCTGCGGGCAGGTTTTTGTCTTCAAGCGTGTGTCGGCCCACGCACTTCGCACGCCCCAAATTTGCTGCGCATCGAAAGAATAATTCAAGACTATTTTTTTGAATTTATTTTTTTCTCTTTTTGGGAGCAAATGTCGTCCACAACGTCTTCCCAATTGGCGGCGGGAAAGCACAAAAAAGGTTTCCTTTTTTTTTTTTTTTTTTTTAGCTTCATTTCGCAGGTGCATAATAAACCCAGGTTAATTTCTTTGTTCTTCTTCGGCCATAGCGTGAATTCGATGCTCTGTTTTTTATTTTTACCCTCTCCTAGTACCGCTGTTCCTTTTTCTTTTCCTTCTCTCTCTCTCGCGCTCTGTTTCTGAATGAAGCCGGTGTCTTCAGCTCCGATCACCCTCTGCATCAAAATGTGGTGGGTTGATGAAACTGATGAAGCCTTCCTTCCTTTCTTTCTCATATGCGAAGGGAAGGGGAAATCGGGGAAGAGAATGTGCTTTTTTCTCTGTTTTTTACCTTCCCTTTTTCCAGAATGCAAGAAAGAAGGTGGTGCGCTCTGACTCTGCATGATGATCAACGCGACAGGACGCGTGTACCATCTAGATTTTGGACCTTCACCTTTATGGCACTTAGCGGTTCTTCACGTTTTCGATGTCATCAAAATATTCGGCCCCCTTTGCTTTTGTGCTTTCTTAATGTCGTGCATACTCGTTTGCTTAAAGTTCTTTTCCAATTAGTAGGAAAAGAAAGGTTTAGCTCTAACGATACGCGTTTTCTCAAGAATCTCATGCTCAATTATGGAATTTTCGATTTATGACAAAAAGAAATCCAAAGTTTGTCGAGGTCGTCTCCTATCGTCATACACCGGAGCTTTTTAAGGCGCGAAAAGGCCAAGTAGGTGGTCGGGAGGATCGGGTGTGGCTTGTCGCTATAACACTTAAAAACGGCATCGTGTCGCTTTCCAAGCTTTGAGTACCAAAGTCGCACGAATATTTTAGTGCTAGCAAGAGCCCTGGGGAAGTTGCGAACACCAATCTCTTTCCTTTTCACGAATATTAGATCGAATTCTTTTCTCTTCTCTTTCTGTGGTTGACTACCATTAGATTTCTAATTAATGATTTGAAAAATATTTTCTTAAAAACGATTCCTTGCAACGCTGAGAAAGATGAATGGACGAGAAATGCTTTTATTGTGTGAGAAAATGTTTAGAACGTTATTTATTGTGGTAATGAGAATATTTTTCACTAACTAATTATTTCAACCAATATAAACGATCATTTAAAAAAAAATTGTCTTTCGAATTATGCATTTATCGTGAATCATAACGGATGACCCTTGAAACTTTCATATGTTCTTATAGGGCATAGATTCGAATAATTGATGGAAATAGATAATTGTGTTACTTAGTCAACACCAATTTTTCAATTTTTTTGAATTTCGTTATGTTTTTTTTTTCCCAACCCTGAGCTAGAGAGGCCATCAACGAAGCCTCGTCAGCCATAGTCAAGGGCCACAACACACTCACTTGGATCTGGCAAGTGGCACCTCAGCCCTCCCTCGTGGCTAGCAAGGGTTAGCCAGTGAAGTCATCGGCCCAAAGTGGAAAGACAAACTAAAAGGAAAAAAAATTAAGAGAAAATTACAAAATTATAAAATTTACTCTTGTCAACACTGATCGTGCCACATAGGACGAAGATGCTTATTAGATCGCCACATCAGCTATTTCTTGCCGAAATTAGCTGAATGGATAAAATTGACAAATCATCAAAAGGTTTAAGATCAAATTGGCCAAATTAAAAGATTAATGATTGAATCGACACAATTACAATATCAATATGTGTAAGACATTTTTGGTAATTATCCTGCCAAGAAAGGCATGAGATATTTTGGGCATATTGCTTGATAATTGTCAAACTTGGACCGACATTTAGTAAAGGCTGACTTCCTATAAAGATACTTCAAGGCACACATTTTATATATCTCTTGTCATTATCGGTTGCGTGCTATCAAAGAGAGAACAGCGAGAGGTACGGTCAAAAGTATTTAGCACTTGCTCACATCGACGATCAAGCAAGAAAATAAAAAACCTCCTCCTCTTTCCAAATGCAATTTTGAAAAGCATTAGCTTTTCGGTGGAAGTTCCCAGTTCAGTTTGTTCTCAGTGGATTGGGACGATAGATTATGTTTATCATAGTCACTATAATTTAGGTCTCAGTAGACGGAAGGAGTGTGGTGAAGCTCTTGTGGCCAGCTCTTGGTCTGGGAAGATGTGCACTATCCAGGTAGATGATCTCCAGTCGTTAGCTCTGGTTCACAGGTAAAAGTCGCAGGCTTAAGCGTAGTTGTTGCTCTTGGAGTCAAATCAGTTCGGTAGGGGAGGAATCCTCTTTAAACAGGGAATGCCGCGAAAAGGAGAGATCGAAAACGTAAGATGAAAAGAAGCAGGAAAAGAAAGGACATCATAAGTTGGGGCAGCTGAGCTCGCTTTAAAAATGGGACCATGGGCGATTGCTTGCTGGTCATTACCTCAAATTTCAAAGCAGCAAAAGCTAACATTCTTCAATGACTTGTTATGTCAAACATTTTCCTCTGGCGTGTTGGGTTTTGCACTGAAAGAAAGGTCCTGATTGCGAAGAAATTGTTGGAAAGCGAACGAAGGCAAACCCCACGGAATTCGGATGTCAGGAATCCGCAGAGACGCAATTCCCTTCAGCTGACTGAGAATTCCACATTGTCTCAAGCGCCAATCTGATGGTGAACAAAACAAACACAAACAAAATGCTCTGCTTTGCCCTGCTTTTGAAAGCAGATGAAGTACCGCGAGAAATTAACTCCAGGGGAAGGAATTTCTAACAAATTCATTATCCTCGGAGCCAAACATTGAAAACTAGAATCATTCATTTCCTTAATAATTCATAAGAAATTCTTCCTGGGGACTCAATATTTGACAGGGACCGCACAGAGAGACAATATCACATTACGCTAAACAGATCCTCGACTGAAAATGCTAGTGCCTTTGGACCGGTTATATATAAGGGAAAAAGGCAAGAGGCTGCTTGAGATCGAATGCGGTAACTGACGCGTCAAATAGCCACGTTTGGGGGCGAGCTCTGGCGCCTCCATTCTTCCCCTCTCTTTTTGACGATGTGTCGACGCGGAAGTGGGGTCTCCAGATTTTCTACGGGGTGGTTGGGTCGGGCAGTAGGTGGTGGGGACCACTCGTTTGTTTTCAGTTAGTGAGTTAAGTTTCTTTGTGGAAATTCATGTTCTTTTCCTTAGGAATTGCGGCGTTAAATGGGAGGGAACGAAGGAGTGGTCAACCCCACATGCAGAAGATTTACTTCGGGAGGAGCGATACGAAGAAATCGTAAAAAAGTCATCATATGGGTTATATGAAATTTTCATTTACAAAATATTACACACCGCTCATCAATTTTGAAACTTTCAACTAACTTCATGCCCTCGATCGAGCGTGTGAAGTGAGATGGTGAAATGGAACATAAAGCTATCACAAGTGTTCATAATTTGCCCATGAGCGGTGACTATTAAGCGATTTGCGTCCTCGCGTTATGTGCATAGCAAGAAGAATATTGAGGTGGAATTGACGGAAATTTGACCAGACTTAACTGGTTTACTCAATTATTCATATGTCTTATAATTAACTCGCTCGAGAGCTTCACTTTTAAGCTCTACTCGAAAAAATATCTTCTTCTTTTTTCCCATTTTTAAGTATAATAAACTCAAACCTAAACTCACCGTCGGGAACTCAAATTTTATTTGTTTTCGTGTTGCTCATAATTAGGGATGTCAAAACTGAACTGAACACCGAACCAAAACCTGAAATGAACCGCACCGAAGTATCGTGCATTTTCAGTTTAGTTCGGTTTCAATTGAGTTAATAATTAAAAAAAAAATTGGATAGTTTCACAGATCAATTGGGTCACGGTTTCTCTTTCCTTTGTGTGTGCTCTCTCTCATTTCTCACCGTTGACTGTTGACTACTCTACGCACTTTCTTCCTTTTTTTTTTTTTTTTTTGCTAGCTTTATTCTCTCTGTCTCTCTTCCTTTGTTGTCTTCGAGCTTTCTCTCTTTTACCTTTTTCTACTTTCTTCTCTCTCTCTCCGACTTCGCGATCTCCCCCTCCCTATTGGCTTTCTTCTCTCTGCTCCCCGTCCCCCCAATCTTCTCTCTCATCATGTGGACGGCTTCTCTCCTATTCTTCTCTCTCCCCCTTCTCACCTTCGTGCTCTCTCTCATCAGAACTTGACGATTTCTCTCCCCATCGGATAAATAAGACCCATCAAACACAAGATCCTCAAGCCTAAACCACACGCATTTCCCTTCCAGATCTCATTCAAATCAAGATCCAGCAACGACAAATAAACCCACTGGGCATTGATTAAAGGGAAGCGAGCGGACGAAGAGGGAGGAAAGAATCACTGTTCTTGACCAGCGGTGTCCCAGATCTGAGCCTTGACGTTCTTGCACTGGATGATGAGCATCCGGGTCTGGAGCTCGACGCCGATGGTGGCCAATCTCAAGCAATGGCTAGCCACCGACAAGGGTCAGCCTCGCCTGGGTAGGGCAAGGGTCGTCTCGCCCTAGCCAGGCTGGCCATCGCCTAAGACTGGACTTCGACAAGGAGAGAAAAAAAAATCAAAAAAATCAAAAAAATAATTTTTTCAAAAGTAAATTACAAAAATGACTTTGGTCATGTCATTATTTGAGAAAATTAGAGCACTTAGGTCCTTTTTTGAAATATTACATTGTCTAAAAGATATAACGCAGGCCATCTTCAATTCTCGGATTTTGGAGTGACAAGTTGTGGGGTGGGTTGGGGGAGCAGGTGGAGTCCCGCGAGGATGATTGAGCCACTCTACGCTTGCCCATTTGTTATCGATAAAACAAGCCCTAGGTGGAGCCAGAATGGGCTCTTGCCCTTTTGAGTGAGCTAGATCACGATTGGTTGAGACTTCGTTATCCTAGGTCGAGCCTTGAACCGATCCAGATCTGGCTATGTCGTGGGGTCATCGGATATGGCTGTACTGGGTGGAGCCAATTGCAAATAGAGAAAGGTTCAGGATTGAGTAGCCTCGAGCAAGAGAGAGGGGGGGGGGGGTGATGGCGGGACGTGTGAGAGAGCAATGAGGGGACGAGCGGACGAGGGTCAAGCACGAGATCGAAAATATTATTAAAAATTATACACGTCAGTGCCGACCGATTAAAACGTGCTAGTTGGATTGAATTGACATAAATATAAAAAGTTGAGGACTGAACTGACACAAATGAAAAACGTTTATGATTAAATTGATAAAATTAAAACGGTCTTGACAGAAGGAATTTTTTGATATTCTCTCAAATTTAGGCAATATAGGAATTAGGAAACTTCCAAGTGAGTTCCCAGCTCAAATACAAGTGAAAAGTCATCTGGCCTCCAATCATTTTACTACCTTTTTTAATTTGCCGAAAAGACTCGCAAAGATTTAACCCTTTTTTTTTTCGGGACTATCATTCTCCATTCATTACCAACTATCACTAATGTTGGCTTGAGAGGCCACTTCTACCTTTTTTTTTTTTTTTTTAAAGGTTAAAATTAGCCTTGTAATTTGTTGTGGATTACATACATATCGGTAAGATTCCTCCCCATATGAGTGGGGACTTGAGATTAGGGGTTATTGGTTGTTCGTCCAGTTCTCGAGGAATCTAATTAGAAGTGATCGTATGTGTTTGAAACACATGTTTACGTTTTAAATGTGTAGAATTATCCATAATTATATTTTTTTAATAAATAAAATTAATACTGAAAAATATATATGGTCCGAGAATCGGACTGACAATTACAGGTTTAGCTTTTATGGAATTGGGAATTAGGCCAAATCGGCCGATCCGATCTAGTCCGAGCGGTTCCCGGTCCGGTCGATTCGTTTTTTCTCATCCCAACTTGATATGACATAACATTACTAAACCTAACATGTCAAGAACTGACTTGATTAACAAGCAAAACAACAAGCAAAGGGAATTCATTAATTCGAATCCCGACTATAATTAAACAGAAGCACAAACGATATATGAAAGTGTATCCATTGAGATCTACGAGAAAATAAAGAAGCAAAAGACTTGTTATGCAAATGATTTTGCCTTCCAAACCATTAACAAAATTTCACAGATATGTGATTTCACATTCGATTAACATTATACCCTATTCGGTTCAGTATTTGGCTAAGAGATTTTGAGTAAATGCAAATACCTTTGAGCTAAAGGCCTTTTTAAATGTAAGTAGTTTTTGGTAAAGTGCTTTTTAAAAACATATTAGAAAGCAACTTTGATATGAATATCGTTTGATGAAAAGCACACTTCGTAAAGTGTTCTCACTTTTTTATAATAAAAAAAAGTAGCGGTCGACGGGAGATGAGGATCGGTGGGGGGTGGTGGCCGCGGGAGGCAACGACGGTCAACCGCTATCGGCGGGTGGCGACGGACGGCGATCGGCGGAGATCGGTGGGCGGCAACTGCGGCGACGGCGGCGAGCGGCGAGTGGTGATGGTCGATGGCTATAAAGCTAAAAAAAAAAAAAAATTAGCCACATTTGAGATTCAACTTCCCAAAGTATTAACTTCAGAGGTAATTTGGGCTAAAGGCTTTTAGAAAGCATTTGAAATGCATTTGTATCTCCCAAAAGTGAGCAGAAAAATGAATCAAACATCATTTGTATTTGGCCAAGAGATTTTAAATCCCCAATATTGAACCAAACAAGTCCCGGAATCTTTTGCCCAAAGCATATACGGCAAAATTTTTTGTCACACAATTCGCCCGTCATCCTCGTTACATTTAAGTAGACATTGAGAACGTACATTCTTTTTGCTAAAGCCTAAAAGCATATATATAAAAGTAATTTAGATGGAGAACTATTTGGTATCCACACAAAAATGAACAAAAGATACTGCTGTTTGCTTTGATATTTTGATGATCAAAAGTGTGGGTCGATCACCACAAAGACTCTTTATCGAATTTCATAACGTTTTTCAATACTTACTTTGAAAGGTTCTATTTAAGTCATTAGCTGAGGCAACGTTCAACAAAATTAACAAGCAAATCCTTATTTAACAGAGAAATATTGACAATTATGGATTGATAAAATGAAAAATTCCCCTAAAAAATGCTATAAAATACCTTATATAGGGTGTTAATCCTAAACCTAGACCTACAAGGATTAAAAAAATATTTAAAAAAATTAAAATTACAAAATTACCACTAATAATAAAATTTAATCCGAAAAATACTAAAAAAATTGAAAAATCCATTTAAAAGATTCCAGATCGCCGAAATCCACCGTAGTTCACTAGCAAGAGGCTGTGAATATTGATTAGTACGCCGTTTCGCTTTAACTGACCGAATTTGAGCCCGTTCCGATATCGTCGATCCAGTTCACCGGTTCTAGGCACATCATCACTTCAACATCCGATTGGATTTCTGCCGGTCTAATTGATCCAGAAACGCACTACTAATAGACTCCGCATCACGATCACTTAGTCTACTTGAAGGTTGTTTGAGGCTGACCAGGTTGTTATTATAACTTTATTATCGTACCAGGTACTAGGAGATCTCATCACACGATGTTGCAAATGTTCAAGACACAAACTGGTTAGAGTTTCATTGACGAACCTAGCTCAAACTTATGATATTGTGATAGACGGTTGTATCATCTTACCATTGGATCACCACAATAGGCGTGCCGACTACTTTCATGTAACATTGACAACGCAAATGGGTTCGTTCACAAAAAGCTCTAGGTACTAGATGGGTCGTGATCCATTTATTGTTTTTTTCTTTTTTCTTTCCTTTTTTTCCCATTA
Organism: Rhodomyrtus tomentosa; assembly: GCA_028455895.1. Taxonomy (NCBI): domain Eukaryota; kingdom Viridiplantae; phylum Streptophyta; class Magnoliopsida; order Myrtales; family Myrtaceae; genus Rhodomyrtus; species Rhodomyrtus tomentosa. The sequence continues at coordinate 44,427,504 of JAPCWY010000001.1, read as the reverse complement.
AATAGTGTCTAGTCTCGTGGTTAGAGTCAAAATGAGTAGTAAAATCAGGACATTATCTGCACTCGGGGTTAATGCCAGGCGAATCTATGTCGGGCTCTTAACTCAAAGTACCACTCTTTGACTAATTATGAAGATCGATAATTTTCCTTGCTATTAGGATTCGGCGCACAAACCACAACAAAAGCAAAGAAAAAAATAAAAAAAAGAAATTCGACATAAGATTTTATCTTAATTCATCATTAAATTAAGATTACATATAGTAAATAATTTCACTATAATTAACACATAACAACAGCTTTTCGTAACCATGACTAATTATGTACCCCGCTGCTCATCGCACCTCCCTCTCTTCCTTCGGCCTTATCCCTTTCCCGTGACGTCATCACTCTTTCGTCAGCAGTTTTGTCTTGAAGCTCGTGAGTCAGCCAGCTTGAGGGCATCAATCACTACGCAGGTTCCAAAGATGCTGCGCATTGAATAATAATGCAAGAGTTCTTTTTTATTTATTTATTTTTTGAAACGTCGTCCACAAGTTTTGCCAATCTGGCGCCGAGCGCCCAAGAAGGTCATTTCCGGCTTTGTCTGAAAGTAGATTTTTACCCTTAATTTTATTTTTTCCATTAAAAAAAAAGGGATAGGCATTCCACCTATAAAAGAGAGAGAGAGAGAGACGATTGACGTGGAACCTTCTCTTTCTTTTCCCCTATATATTGTAAACCGGATAAAGGTTTCTGGATTGGCTAACTTCAACAACAGGTCAAAACGACGTCACCAACCTCAGCCCAGAGAAATAAAAATAAATATTTATATAAATAGACATTAAATTTTGACATAATATGTAATTCAATTTCTGAACTTTTAATTTATTCAATTAAGTCCATGAACTTTGACAGAATGTGCAATTTGATCCTTAAACTTTTGACTTGTTCAATTTAGTCCCTAAACTTTTAGTGCATGTTCAATATAATTATTGAATTATAGAAAAATATTTAATATAGTATTTTTATTAATTTAAGATCATGGATAACGTTGAATATTTTCATATAATCCAGGGACCAAATTGAATATTTACTAAAAGTTTAGCAACTGAATTGAACAAGTCAAAAGTTTAGAGATCAAATTGCACATTCTGTCAAAATTTAGGGATTAAATTGAATAAATTAAAAATTCAGGGATCAAATTGCACATTATGCTAAAATTTAAGGACCATGTGTGCCATTTTGTCAAAGAAAAACGACACCATCTCTCTCTCCCTTGTCGGTTAGCACCGCGCGAGAGCACCAAGTTGTTTCGTTTCTTCTTCATTTACAGATGTATAAACCCAGGTTGGTTTATTTCTTCATTTTGCTTTTGGAATACCATAAATTCAGGTTGGAAGATACCGAATTTGTGGAGGAGCATGCATAAGAGCTCTTGAATGAAACTGGAAAAGGGCAAAAAAAAAAAAAAAAAAGACAGTAACTCCAATCCAGTTCCTTCGGAAATATCTCAACTAGCACGACCTCATTCTCTGCTTTATCCCCTCCCCCGACCGCCCTTCTTTTTCCTCTGTTTCGGCATGCTCTGTTTCTGCATATTGACTTAGACCCATGGCTGACGGCAAAGGGGAAGAGGGGAACTGCAAAAAAAGGAAAATGGAACGTCTTACAGTTACCCAGAAAGTTGATCAAAACTAGAATCGTGGCAACTGGAAATGAAACCGACCTAGGAGATGATGAATCTTTAAACCCCCGTAAAAGGGAAAAATACCGAGGCGATTCACAATAGAAGAAAAAGGGAACAGGAAGAGCGGCGAATTGATTTTAAGTAGTACTGAGATTCACTGAAAGCGAACTCTGCACACAGCATCAGCAGCAGCAACGAAGAAATTTGAAAAACGAAAAGTGAAAAAACCTTGGAATCGCGAGCAGGGCGGATTACTAATTTGGTAGGGGAACGATCCGCTTGGTTGGTGTCGGAACAACCACCTTCTTCTCCCTTCTCTGGGCCTGAAACGCTCCAGGAGGAGATGAAAAGCAAGAAGCAATAAGACGGCTCGCGGCCCATTCCCACATCATTCTCTTCACCGATCTCTTCTTCGGAGGGATCACTCCTCCGGATTTCCTGAACTTCTCGAACTGGGGCTCTGCATATTCCTTCGCCATCTCCTCCTCTGCTTCACCCCAGAGTTGCCTTCGTCGAATGTCGTGGCGGGTGAAGCTGGTCTCTCTGATTCCGATAGCCCTCCACCCCAAAATGTGGTGATTGAAAATTGGCGAAGCCTTCCCTCACTTCTTATACGCGGAGAGGCGCAAATCGGGAAGAGAACGTGCTTTGGTTGAAAATTTGGAACGCCGGTGTGTCGATCTAAATGTCGGACCTACCTCAGCACTTGCCGGCTCGTAAAGATGTTTCCATGTGGTCCCTTTACTCATTTTGCTTTGGCTTTTCTCGTGCCATGCCCGGTCAATTAATTGAAAACCTTCGTCAGATTGATTTCCTTCCACTACATTCACTTGATTTTTAAAAAAAAAAAAAAAAACTCGACGAGTGACGACGTTCTCCTTTGAAACTGTTTCTTTGGGCGGTATCATTAGAGTTTCACGTTAAGCTACGAAATGGTCGGTTTGTGCCGTAACTACTCTGCACCACCCGCAATCAGAAAGTCCTAAGTTGGCAAGCCCGTCGTCGCCCGTCACGGACTAGACATTTTTATGGTGCAACCTTGTTTCGTATAACATGTTCCTCACGGAAATTTGGACTCTGCGACCCCTAGCTGATGCTTTATAATAAGTTGTTCCTCAGGATTCTCTCACTATTCTCTCGTTACCTTCTTTATTTTGGAAAAGTGGGTCCTGGTTTCGCTCTACTAGAATGGGGCAAGCAAGAGAGACACGTCGGTCGAGATATGACACGATGAAATCAATGCTCGAGAGGTCCTACCTCGGTGCCGTCAACATCTAGATTTCGCTTTGCTCCTCCTCATCATGGGGAGACCCTTTTGGTGCTATTTCCAGGAATTTCCTAGGGCAAAAAAAAATTCTTTGCAATGGACTAGAGCGAAGAGATTATCATAGAGAATTGTCAAAGAAAGTAAGTTTAGCATGTAGCGAACAACTAATATTGTGTATTATAAAGAGAGTCTATTTATTTATTTTTTTCATTTAGTGGAATCAAACATTGCAATGTGTATAGCACATATTAGGTATTTTGGGGATGAGTTAACGAACTTTTGATATCTCTTTGGGAGGTACCCTTGAAATGGTCTTGTGGTTGGAGCCCAAATTCGAAATTACTCTGACACAACACCGCACGTAATTCTTACAAACTCGGAAGGGTCGTCCTTATATGAACCGATTAATTTATATTTCACCGGAATGCTCGGTTAACCTTTCAGCCCTGTTTAAGACTATAACGCGGGGAATTAACTCCCCGACGAGAATTTCTCACGAGTTAGTTATCCTAGGACCAATACATGGAGAATCAAAATCACTTTATTTCCATAATCAATCCGTGAGAAATTCTTCTCCCGGGACTCAGTATCATTCACAATCCCCAAATTTGACAGACAGACACACACACACAGAAGAAAGAGAAGAGGGGGAGGGGGAGGGGGAGGGGGAGGGGGGGTTGGAGAGAGAGAGAGTCTTGATTTTCATTAGCAACACTAGTAATGCTTTCCGGGCAGAGGAAGGACTTGCGCGCCTCCCACTATCGTCTTCTTGGCTTGAACCGGCTCGGAGCAAGTAGCAGAGGAGCAAAGACAAGAACCCAAGGCAAAACAAAACCAACTCACAGCGCGGTCCCACATCATTCTCTTCACCAGCCTCCTCTTCGCCGGAATCAGCCCTCCTCCTCTCTTGGCTCTGAAACGCGCCTCTACTCCTTCCGCCGCCGTCTTCGTCTTTGGCTCCTCCACGATGCACAAAACCTTCAATTTAGCATCGCCATGACTTTCTGTCTTCTCCATCGCTCTCGATCGCAGCCCCCTGTGATCGATCTTTTCTTTTTTCTTGAGAAAATGCGGGTGCCTTAAACTCTTCGGCCTGGTTATATAAAGATAGAAAAGGAAAAAGCAAGTAGCTGATTAGGAACCGAGAAAAGATTCTTTCTTCTGATGGGGACGGCGATCCATTAGAGAGAGACTGCGTGCGCTGCTCTCTGGGTCGGAACACGTGGCCGCCAAGGACTCGATGCGGGACCACAGCTTAACGTCGGCCCGGGCCGTCCATCGATCCTTCTGTTGGGCCGCTGCCACGTGGAAAAGTGCGGAGGTGGGGACCACTTGATTTGGTTTAGTTAGTTTTGATGCTGTTTGAGTTCTTTTCACTTGGAAGATTTTGCCCCGATAATAATGATCTTCCTCGCGTGTTTTATGTAGTTTTGGCTTACACAATCTTAGTCTATCTTTCCATTATTATTGTTATTTTTTTATTTTTTACTACTTTTAAGAGCATTGACGTAGAAATTCGACTAGATTATAGACTTATGGAACATCCTAGTATAAATTGGTTAAGTTAAACACTTTTTGACATGTACAGATAGACCCGACTCAGAGTAGTTCACACGCAGTTGGTGGGACTCAAACGGAAACCTCCTCCTCCTATATTGCTTCCTAACACCCTAATCAACTATGCCAACTTTGAAGGGTTTTTGAATTTTATCTCTTATGTAAATAACTAATCCATTTACTTGTAAATTAAATCCAGTGTCATAAAATTAGGCTACAATTCCAAGGGAGAAATCGGTGGATCGCCCCCTTGCGACTTCATTTTTATGTGCTTAGCTTCAGCGATACGAGCCAATTATGATAAATTTTCGAGCTTTGCCCTTCACCGCATCTTGAAGCGCCACTCCACTCGAAATAAATGTCCTCGCCACTCGATTCGATGCACTGCTCCACGCATTGCAGGGGCTCGTCGACTGTGATCGAGCCAGTTGACGCTAGCTTAATCCATCGTTGCAGGAGGGAAGCCCTAGATGGAGCCAGCAGATCTGGCACCTTCCTGGTTTGCCGATGTTGGGCGGCCAGGGATGGGGGGAGGAGGGGACCATGTTTTGTTTTTGTTTTGTTTTTCCAGTTTTGGTTAAGCTCTCTCATAATTGTTCTCTATGGACGTGCGAACTCGAGCAACGATTTTGTCCCGACACCAATATCACAGCTGCTACTGCCCGGCCGCAAGATGACTCTTTTTTTTTCCCTTGAAAATCCGTGGGAAACTTCAAAATTAGGAAACTTCCAAGTTAGTTCCCTACTCTAGGAAAGGTGAAGAGATCGTGTGGGAGGGCTTTCCCATTCATTTGACCATTTTCCCAACGCCTTTGTCGTGTCGAAAGGGCTAACTCATGGTTACGAAAACCGTGGTTGGTTCTTGTAATGAAGACAAAGAAAGTTATGTTTGGGTCCTAGAATGGAGAATAATATCCATGTTGTGCACTAACTTCCATCTACCACTCCGTCGGGTTAAAAGCCACGAATGTGTCCCGTAGGAAACAGCCTTGTAATTCATTTCATCTTGAGTAGGGCCCTCGATGATGATGTTGAACGTGACCATAACCATATTATTAAACCTACCAAATTGGAAATCGAGTAGTTCAAAACGAGGAGGCATACGCACGAAGTCTTTCTACCAACGCACAGCATTTTCCCGAGAACAATCCTTAACAATTGGCGTACGTTAGAATGGGAATCTTTGACTTCCCGCTTGAATCGGGTCTAGTTCGTGAAAATCTGAAACGGTTCTCGAATATTCTACTCTTTTTAGCTTTTTTATTCATTTTCCTCAAATTTAGCGGCTATTGTCCTAAGCAAGATTTCAATAGGTTATGTCTGAACTCCTGAACATGTAAAAAATCGAGATATTATTTAAAAGGAAGCGAAGAAAAAATATATTCTTTCAACTGAGGGAGAATGACAATGGAGAAAATAGACTCCATGTCAGCTTTGGCTAGTTATTGTCATATAGGATTGCATGGTAACGTAAGTTTGTCATCAGAGTTTCGACTTCTACATTGTCGATTTGTGCTTCGCACAATATCTTTTAACTGACTTGTAGGCAACGTACGCCTGATTAGCTCCTGTAATTTAACTCTAAACACCGAACACACGGTAAAGCTTTTAAAACATAAAGCGTTAATATGGAAAAATCCAGCATGTGATTTCATCATAATACTTTCTAGTCTAAATATGATTCATTATATAACAACAAATTTTCCCAAGGAGATGACAGGAGGAACAAGCCCTAAGAGACTTGCAGTCACAAAACTGCTTACTTAAGTAGACGAAGCTATCAAATAGGCATGTGGCCTTGCTGCTAAATGGATTGGAGGGTGGGGATGCTAGTATCATGAGTGCGGGATTCGACTCGCGCGCCCTTTGCAAAGAAGAAGAGAATTAGAGATAAGATGGACAATACACACGCGCGCGCGAGCGCAGCTGTTGTTTAAGGTTTAAAAGTAATTGTGAAACATAAATACTACTTCAAAAGTGTTATCATGTTCAAGTCACGAGTCGACTAAAAGTTCGTGAAAGCGGCGTACTGGATCTCTATCTTGATCGGACCGTGTTGTTGTCGACTTCAAGCATATATTCTCTCTTTCCTACGACATGCTCCTTTCGTAGTTTCTTAGAAAAATCATTTTTTCTTGATCCTGTTGTATCAACTTTGCATGTTTCAAAGATCGTGTGGAAACTTGCCGTTCAAAAAAAAAAAAAAAAAAGAAGAAGGAAAAATCAAGGGATCAAACTCAAAATGTTCGCTTATTCAATTAGTAAGCGAATTCTTTTATGTTCCACGTACGGAAATAGATCGTCTAACCTTTACTTAGAAGTTTAGGCCCTAACCTTAAAAATTGGGCCGTTCGTGTCATGAATGTATGTCATATATTATAACTAATAAAAATATATATAAAAAATTCAAAAGATTGCCTCATAAAAATCGAAGATTTGGGCTGTCCGTTTAAAAATAGACGGTTCAGATTGTAAGGTTAGGTGCCTAAACTTCTGAGAAAATGTTAGACGATCTGGGTACTCCATGCACGACCAGGATTAGGACAGCTTCCCATTTCTTTATCCGTCTTCGTCGTTTTCTCCAAATATGTGAGTCCGACAAGAGAAACGATGTTTATCGTGCTTAGTGAGCCGCAGCCAAGAGGGATCAAACGCGATTTACCAAAAGTAATCAACCACCCATTCTCTTCACTAACCTTCTCTTGTCGCGGAATCGCGCTCCCATTCCTTGATCCCGAAGCTCGTCCCCCCCGATATTCCTAGTTCGACCAACATCGTATCGCCGTTCGTTCTGGGGGTGTCCTCGCTCGGGTTCGTCTCGACAGCTACCCCGGAGCATGTAACGCGAGACATTGCTTAACGTGGGTATACTCACGTGTCAAATTACCCGTCCAAACTCCTTCGTTGCTGCGTGAATCACGCTCCACTCCTTGACCAGATATTGCTGACATAGATGCCGAACGAACGATCTATGTAGCACGACCAGCACTAACGTGAATATTATCAAATAATATTTTAATCTTTTTTTATTTTATTTTTCTTTCTTTCGTTTTTCCTATCTATTTTTCCCTCTTTCCTCCGTTGGCCGACGAAGGCGGCCTTACCGGCGTGTGCCCTCGCTGGCCATGGTTGTGCTTGCCACTAGAGGAGAGAGGGAAGAAAAAGACAGAAAAATAATAAAGTTAAATATTATTAAAGAAAAATCTCCGTTAGAGTTGGTTGTGTCATGTAAGCCGTTCGATGTCCACGTTAGCGATGTCTGGCCAAAATTGTCCGAATGGCCGAAATGACTATAAGATAAAAAGTTTAGGACTAAATTGACATAATGCAAATACGTTTAGGACTTTTGCGACACTTTTCGCGCTAGTATTACAATCAATTTTGAATTTGAGAAAGCAGTCGTGATTAGAGAGCGCTTAGGTCACGTTCTACTTTTGGCTCGTAATAGTTATGGATCCATAGACGGTGACAAGGACTCAGCAGGGGATTAGCCATGACTTGCGGAGAGAACAACCCCGGGAAAGTTAGATGACTCGAGGAGATGATAGTAGCCTTTTATGCCAACCTAAGGAATGCTAATTTGCGAGTTTGATAGCCTCCCGAAACATGTCGGGAAAAAGCCGTTCATGTCGGTATGAACGATCCGCCTCCATTGGAACAGAAGGACACCAAACAAAAGAAAGAGTCTGATGATCCCAAGTGGGAAGACGAGGGGTCGTCGAGAAGCTGAGTATAATGTGAAATGAGGGAAAGTCAGTTTGCATTGCCCATTTAAGGGAATGAATAAAGATGAGCACTTTCCGGCACAATTCCAATGACATGACCTATGCCAACCGGAGCGCATGCCGATGCTAAAAGCCTAGGCTAAAAGGTGCATAAATCAATAAGATGAAAAAAACAAAAAAGTGACTTTCGAGATGCCATATATTCTGAAAATTTTCTGTCTGGAACTTCCAATTTTTCGCGATTTCATAACTTTATTTAGTGTATACTTGACCACGACTTCGTTGCCGGCCGGTAGTTCAAGTTTTAGTCATCTAGGCTTGCATTTTGAAAAGCTAAAATTGGAATTAACCCTAAATGTCCAGATTAAATTGGGATGTTAACTTGCGGGGAATTGAAATCTAGACATATGCTTGGAAATTTAGTTTTGAGTTTGAAAAAAAAAAAATGGTAGTCATTGGGTACTCAAAAGCTCCACTTTTACATTGATTTGAGATATTTAGACAATGTTAAAAAGCCAATTCACCTTCTTTTCTTGGTGTGTGAATTTCAAAAACACCTTTAACATTAAGTTCACCGTTAAAAAGATCAATTCCATCGTAATTCATCGATGAAAGATATTGTAACGTGGCCTGTCACAAATGAAAATCATTGTTATTATCATAGACCGGCAATCAATGAAATACTCATTTGCTTGTGTTCCAGCTTATGCGATAAAATCATATAAACTTTTCGAACATGTGGTATTCTTAAGTTGTGGATATAAAATCTACTCATTAGTGTGGAGCTTTTTTAATCCTTACTATCGACAAGTTACCTCCTGTGGTTTCACAATATAAATTACGTGACCACCTATTGCATCCTCAAGTCTCAATTATTCTATTTGTTGTATTAATAGGATTTATTTGAGATTTTAATGGAATAATGAAGTTTGTCTTTTTAATCAGGTGATTAAAGAGTGAGTAAAACACTATAATCAACTTTTAAAACATAAGTGTGTCGGAAATATTAAATCATTATAACTAGTGTTCCACTATGGAAGCCGACCTTTCTTTCATGCTCGGTTCAATCAACAGGGTAACCTTCGCAGCTTCTCTCTGTTGAAACCGAACCCATCAGCTCTGATTCACTGGGCTTGCCTTAGACGTGAGGTCTTGGGGACGAAGATGAAGTTATCGTGGAACAAGAAGAGGACAAGCACCAAACGCTCTTTCAGCGCCATTTCCAAGTACCCAAATCTCCCTTTCGACAAACAAGACGACGACCAACCGGGCAAAGACCAGGAAGATGCCGGTGTTTCAGGGAATCAAGAACGACCCGCGTCAAAAGCCCTAGCTTTGGATGAGGACGGGCCGTCTTCATCGCCTGATCACCAGCAATTGGGTCGATCGTTTCAGTCTCAAGGCGACAAGCTCGCTGAGGTGAATCCCGGTTCTATCACACGATTCTTCGTATCTCCTTTCAATTTCTTTTTCCCTTTTTTTTTTAAATTTCTGATGCTGTTCTGTTGAAGTCGAATTTAACTGACATGTAGAATAGCTCACTGGTTATCCATGAGTGATTTAGCCTGTCCATCTTGTCTAATTTGAGAAGCTGCTTACTGAGATTGTGCCGTTTTCGCTGTGGGAGCTTGAAAAGCTGACCTCCATTTGGGGGGAGGGGGGGATTTCTTCAAGGGCTTTTTTTTTTTTTTTGTTCTTTGGGAATTTGCTTTCCAAAGAAAGTGAATTTTCTTAATAATTTATCAAACGTGTTTTTGGATCCTCGTTTCTTTAAGGTCCACTGTATTATTGATGTGGTGGAAGTGGAACGAAATGTCCTATGGAAATGTAATTTCCAGAATTATGTTTCCAGCATTGGAATGGGTTGGGTGATGTGCTGAAGAGGGAATGGAATGAAATGTATGGGGATATGGAAGAACGATATGGTCTGCAGTTGCTTGATTAATGTTGATTTGCTGAATATTAAGTTTTTTAGGTAGACATAATAGTAAAAGTCTATAGTCCATTTTGGTAATCTAAGCCTGAAGATCTTGGTCAATTTGTGCAACTTGTTTTGGGTGTTGTGATAATCCTCATTGTGGACTTGTCAGCCTTCGAATTGGCTTCAAGAGATTCCAACTTTACTGTTGGTTGCTCCTGGCTATCATCCTGTAACGTTGTTTTGGGAACTCATGGTAGCATCACATGATCAGATTGTCAGGTTAATAGGACTGCCTATATCTCTTGGTGGCAAGTAATTTTCCGCTCATGACCTTTGCTGCTTCCCGAAAGAGTTGGCTAATTGGCAAGAGGAACCCTTGTAACATCCTGTTGATATCTATACTGAAAATGTTGAATGGCTTGACTGCTGCTGGATATTTTCTCATCATTGTTGAGATTGTGATCGTTCTCTAGTTTGTAGCCCTAATGAAGGTTCTTGATGTAATTTACTTGTGTAAAATTATTGGCTTCTTTCTTATGGCTCATTCACTTCTGAAGGAGGGAAAATACCGGGAAGCACTGGGGAAGTGGGAGACTGCTCTTACCTTGATGCCTGAGAATGCAGTTTTGCATGAGCAAAAAGCACAAGTCTTGCTTGAGATAGGAGACACATGGGGTGCTCTGAAGGCTGCAATTAGTGCGTCCCAGATCCTATCCCTTTTACTCTTTCTTCATGTATTTCATCAGATGATTTATGGGGTTCCCTTTTTAAATCTCAGCAGCCCTTAGCAGTGTCAAATAATTATATACAATAATTTTCTTCTCAAGTCTTTCTTTGGTTTTGATTATGTTCTCCACAAACATTCTAAATAGTTGCAAATTTTGTTCACATGTAAATTTTTCCTTGACCATCAGTGTCGCAACATTAGTATCGCATGCTTAAAAGCTTTAACAAGCTTAGAAGTTCTTCAACCTCTGCTGATAAGTTTCTCAGCATACTTACAAATGTCCTTTCCCCCAGGAGCCACTGACTTGGATCCATCTTGGGCTGAGGTATGTCTGGAGTTCTGGACAAACTCAGGCACAATTTTATTAGTTATTTTCACGTGTTGCATGTGTTGACTATGTCATAGGTTGTACATCTTGGTGAAAGTCTTCTAGTAGCTATGAATCTGTGCTGCCAACTGCATGTCGTTGTCACTCTACTTTGCCATTGTATACTGTAATAGAGAGAATGTCGTAATATTTTATTAATGAAACTCAATATATATATATATATATATATATATATATATATATATACACACACAAGGACAACCCAACCCTAGGAAACTCAATGACCATTATACCCTCTTTAATAACTCTAACACTCCCCTTCAAGCTGGAGCATAAATATCAATAATGCCCGGCTTGTTACAAATATACCTTGTTCTCCCAGTACCCAAAGATTTAGCGAAAACATCCTCAAGTTGTTCACTAGTCTTAATATAACTAGAAAGAATCATTCCACTCTGAAGCTTTTCTTTAATAAAATGACAGTCAACTTCGATGTGTTTTGTTCTCTCATGAAACATAGGATTGGAGGCTATATGTATAGCTGCCTTGTTGTCACCAAAGAACCATAGGAGCCGAAGTCTTGAAGCTTAATTCAGCCAGGAGTTGCTGAGTCCACATCAATTCACATGTCACTTGTGCCACGGCTCTATATTCTGACTCAGCACTGGAACGGGCAAACAGCATTCTGCTTCTTACTCTTCCATGACACTAAATTTCCTCCAACGAATGTACAGTAGCCAATAGTTGATCTTCTGTCATCTGGAGATCCTGCCCAATCGGCGTTAGAGAATCCTTCAACTCTACTATGACCGTGATTTTGATAAACAATTCCTTTTCCTGGAGCTTTCTTCAAGTATCTCAAAATCCGAATAACTGCATCTCAGTGAGACATACGAGGGGAAGATAGAAACTGACTTACCACGCTAACTTGAAAGGCAATATTTGGTCGGGTAACTGTTAGATAATTCAGCTTACCTACCGGTTTTCTATATCTCTCAGGATTATCAAGGATTTCTCCTCTATTTGCTACTAGTTTAACTCCTTGTTTCATAGGTGAATCAAGAGGTTTAGATCCCAACATACCTGTTTCAATAAGCAAGTCCAGGACATACTTCCGCTGTGAAAGGACAATACCTTTCTTTGACTGAGCTACCTCAGTTCCTAGGAAATACTTCAACTTTCCTAAGTCCTTGGTTTGAAATTGTTGCTGAAGATAGAGTTTTAATTCAGCTATACCAGTAGAATCATCTCCTGTGATGATAATATCATCAACATACACAATCAAGAACAATTTGCCTCTTCTTGACTGCTTACAAAAACAAGAATGATCATTGTCACATCTAGACATTCCAAATAAGAGTAAAACTTCAGAAAATCTTCCAAACCATGCTTGTGGAGACTGCTTCAAACCATACAAGGACTTCTTTAACTTACAAACCGATCCACCAGACTTCCCCTGAGCAACAAACCCGGGAGGTTGCTCCATATACACCTCCTCATCAAGAGTACCATGCAAGAAAGCATTCTTTACATCAAGCTGAAACAAAGACAAGAAATATGTTGCAGCAAGCGAGATTAAAATACAAACAGATGTAAGCTTGGCAACAGGAGAAAAAGTGTCCAGATAATCAACCCCATATACCTGTGCATACACTTTAGCAACGAGTCTTGTTTTAAGGCGAGCAAGAGAACCATCGGGATTAACTTTCACAATATACACCCACCGACAATCAATAGCAGTTTTGTCTGACGGTAGAGGTACCAAGTCCCAAGTTTCATTAACCTGTAAGGCTTTTAGTTCTTCTTCCATGGCTGTCCTCCAGCCAAGGCTTTGTATTGCCTCGAGAACAAACTTAGGGATAGGATATTAATCAACAGTGGATAAAAAGGATTGAAAAGAAGGAGACACAGAAGTGTATGATATAAAGTTTGCAATAGAGTATTGAGTGCAAGCACGTATACCTTTGCGATGAGCAATAGGAAGATCAAGATCAGACATTACCTGAGAATCAGCTATAGTTAGATCTGGAGATGAAGATGACGTAGTAGTGGCAGGAGGATTGGGGGATTAGTAGCTGCTCGTGAACGCCAAATATAAACTTTGAGAGGAGGAGATTCCTGTGCAGACACTTGTGAAACAGTTGAAGCAGGTGACTGAATGACAGTCACATGCAAGTCTCCATCCATCTCAGAAACAGTGATTGAAGCTTCATGATAAGGTGTAGACTCAAGGAATGAAACATCAGCAGTTATAAAGTATTTCCTCAAAGTTGGGGAATAACAATAATAGCCCGTTTGAGTACAAGAATACCCCAAAAACATACACTTAATGGCTCTAGGATCAAGTTTTGATATTCCAGGTCGATGATCACGAATAAAACAGACACAACCAAAAGTACGAGGTGGTAAGGCAAACAAAGGCTGATTGGGAAACAAAGTGGAGAAAGGAATACCACCTCGTAAAATAGAAGAAGGCATACGATTAATAAGATAGTATGCAGTAAGAACAACATCAAACCAAAAGGTTTTAGGAACCTTCGTTCGAATAACATTGACTTAGTGACTTCCAATAAGTGTCTATTCTTCCTTTTAGCTACGCCATTTTGTTGAGGGGTATTAGGACAAGAAGATTTGTGAATCATACCACGCTGAGTCATAAAGTCAGAAAAAGGTGCAGAAAAGTACTCTTTAGTGTTATCAGAACACAAAACTTTGACCTGCACACCAAATTGAGTATAAATTTCAGAAATAAAGGCTCGAAATATAGAAAACAATTCTGAACGACTTTTCATTAAATATAATCAAGTAACTCTGGAATAATCAACAAAATTAACAAAGTATCTACAACCCAAATTGGAAACTAAAGGACAAGGACCCCAAATATCTGAATGAACTAATGAAAAAGGAGACACTGCTCTTTTATTGACTTGAGACGAATAATTGACACGATGCAACTTGCCAAGTTGCAATGATTCACACTCTAAACTGGAAAGAGACTGAAAGCTAGAATCCAATTTTTGAAGACTTTGTAATGACGGATGTCCAAGACGACAATGAATCTGATGTAGAGAACTCATACTGGGACACGCAATGGAAGGAGCATCTTCAAGCATATAGAGTCCCCCCATCTCTCGTCCTCTACCAATCATCTTCTTCGTAGCCAGATCCTGAAAAATACAAGAATCAGGGTAAAAGGTTATGGAACATTGAAATTGTTTGGTTAACTTGCTAACGGACATGAGATTGAAAGGAAATTTTTGAATGTAAAGTATTGAGGATAATGGTAAAGAAAGGGTAGAGTGAACGGTACCAATTCCCTTAACTTCAGAAGATGAGCCATTAGCTAAAGTAACAGTAGATGATGAAGAAGTGAGAGAGGAAAATAGACCTGAAAGACCGGACATATGATCGGAAGCCCCCGAATCAATGTTCCAAGGGCAAGAACTAGCTGAAATGCATATAGTAGCATTACCTGTTTGAACTAGAGTAGCAGTGGAAGAAGTAGGCTGCGAAATCTGAGATTGGTTGTACCGTGCAAATTCTTCATCAGACATAACTACTACATTGCCTTGGGAAGACTGTGGTAGGGACAAAGTGTCAACATTTGCAACCTGTTGTTGTCCAGATCTACCATGTAGCTTGTAGCAAAATTTCTGAATATGACCAGGTTTTTCACAATAATGACAAGTCCTAATAGCTCCTGAGGTCTCAGTAGAAGCTTGGGATTGTCCATAAAACTGTCTTTGTCCTTGGCCTCTTCCTATTCCAGTGCTTCGACCACCACGGCCACCACGACCACTATATCCTCCACGATTTCCTTCGTCACCCCTACCTCCACCAGCTCTAGATTGAGAGACGAGCTGAACTGTCAATAATAGATTTGGTGTTCTGAGGAGAACCACGGGATGCCCGAAGAACTCGAGCATATGTATCCCGAAGTGATCCAATAGTCTCTCCTCCAAGAATCTGAGACTTAACAACATCATATGCCGGACTAATACCTAGAAACTTCATCATAGCCAACTGCTCTCTTTGAAGTCGCATTTGTTCAGCATTAGAAGAAATAGGAAGAAGAGCATTCAATTCTTAATACATCCGATTAAAATTAGCGAAGTATTGATCAATGGAACGCCCCTTATTCTCACAGCGGTGAAACTCTTGGGATAGTTCATATATTCTGGAAATATTGGTATGGCCAGAATACAACACATCTAAATACTCCCACAACTCTTTAACTGTATCAATATGAGTTACCAAGTTTACAATATTACTTTCCATAGAGTTCAAAAGCTGTCCCATAATACGTGCATAAAAAACATCCCAATTTGCATCATTAGTAGGTTTAGTTCCAGTCAAATGCATATGCTGATTCCTACCCGTCAAAACAAACTTAACAATCTTCTTCCATTGCTGAAAGTTGGTAATGCCCTCAAGTTTCTTATCAGTAATTTTGGAAGACGAAGAGGAAATTACCTCAGTCGTTGTGGTACCACTCTTCTCTGGATCAAGATCAGCCATTATAATTGATGATCACTCTTAATCAGTTACAACAATTCAATAACCAAAAATCAGACAAACAAGCCTCCAATACTCAACACACCAGACAATCTTCAATCACCAAATCCAACATCAGCAAAGAATACAGAGAGACCGAGAGCACAACCCAACATCAGCAAGCTATGGGAACCACATAAGACAATTACCAAATCCACATTCGACAAAGAACCCAATTTGCTTATGGTCTCAACAAACGGTAATAGCTCTACCTTCCCCGTATATCATGGCTCTAGAGCCTCCAACATTGGCAACAAGCAACCGATCGTGTATTACAAAAAAAAACACCTCCAAATCTTCTATTACAAATACGCAGGGCAAATCCTCCAGCAAAAAATCCAACACGTATGTTCACATCAGACCACCCCAACACCAAGAAGTTTAAGAACGAGATACCAGAACAGAGGTCACCAGGCCAGGGAAGGCTGAATCTTGGGTCGCCGCCCCTAGGTGACACTAGGTTGAGGTCGCCGGGCTTTGGGTACGTTGGATCTGGGGTCCCTGATGCTAGGCGACGCTGAGTGACGCCGACCTTAAGGTTGCCGGGAAGATTTACAAGGGTGGTGGTGGTGGCCGATGGTTAGTATCGATGGTGAGGCTCTGATACCATGTAATAGAGAGAATGTCGTAATATTTTATTAATGAAGCTCAATATATATATATAGACAAGGACAACCCAACCCTAGGAAACTCAATGACCATTATACCCTCTTTAATAACTCTATACATATGTATTGTTGTCACTTCGATGTTCATATGAGAGGTATTCACTAATATCATCAATAGCAATTATCATAGCCAATTAACTTCATTATCTTTTGGGAGAGTAATTCTGAACAACTTTTCAGCTACCTCTTGAAAATGTTCTTTGGCAAGTATCTGTTCAACCTTCTTAGTTTCTACTAA
This sequence comes from Rhodomyrtus tomentosa, assembly GCA_028455895.1. Classification (NCBI taxonomy): domain Eukaryota; kingdom Viridiplantae; phylum Streptophyta; class Magnoliopsida; order Myrtales; family Myrtaceae; genus Rhodomyrtus; species Rhodomyrtus tomentosa. The sequence goes on along the minus strand of JAPCWY010000001.1, from coordinate 44,410,854 downwards.
GTATCTGCCTTTTTTTAATTCGAACAACAAGGGAGTGGAGTTGTATATACTCAGTTGTGGATGGAGAAGGGATCCAATTGAAGGATCTAATTTACATGAATATAGCCGAGAAGGGTGCAAAAACATGATTCTGCAAGTAGAGAAGGATGCATGAATACTAGCTTTAGATGAAATGAACTCACTCGTCGTGACATTAGCTGGAATAGGTCTCTTTTCTTGGTCGGAATTGTCTTCTCATGTCCTTTTCATGACTTCAAGGAGATTACTCAGTTACTTCATGGAGGCATGTGAATTCACTATGTTTGTAGGCGATTTTGTTTTCTCTAATATGTTAATTGTTGAACAGAACAAAGTCATTCTGATTTATCGCGTGTTCAGCTTTTGTGCCCACTTGATTTTGTCTATGTTAATTTTGTTTACTTTCTTGCTGAAAGAAGTTTGTTGTACCGACAATTCAATTGTTTTTTTTTTCCTTATGGAGCATTGAATTAATCAGGCATGGATCACCCTGGGTAGAGCACAGTTAAACTTCGGAGAGCCTGATAGTGCCATTGATAGTTTCGACAGAGCATTATCTCTAAAGGTATGCTGCTGATCATTGTTTCTCTTCTAGCTCTAGCGTGCAAAGATACTAATGAATTAGCCTCCACGTTGCAGCCGAATTGTGATGAAGCTCAAGATGACAGAAGAACTGCAATACATCTTGTAAAGAAGCGAAAGCAGCTGCATTTGTCGGGCATGAGCACAGCAGAAAGCCGTTTTGTGGTTGGAGATAAAGAATGACTTTTTTGGTCCAGATACTCACTTTTTTATGTTCTGGCTCTAGAGGAGGAGTCCATGGCCCTTGCGTATATAAAGCTTTGAGTTCTGAGTGGCTATTATACCTTGTTAAGCTCTTAAGAAGATGCAAGGCGGTTGGAAGAACGATTTATGCAGTCCGACTTTTCTTGTTCAAATCTAGAGGTCTAGAGTTAGGAGGATGTGACCTCTGACCCGATTGAAAGCTGGTGTCTTTAGATATCTCGCCTTTTCACCCTTGTGACTAGGACTTTTGTTTCTTCTTGGCTACTTTCTGAATCCTTCTTGTATGTTATTGTACTAATTCGTTCCAGCATAATGCCCCCGTCTGTTGAAAAAGGATAAGTGACGATGCTTGAGCGAAGAATGTGAATTCACAAAGGATCCTCAGTTGTCGCTGTGGCTTTGACGTGACGCTACATTTGGGGAACATGTGGAGAGTCGTTTTGTGCTCTGTCGGTTTTATGCTCTGTCGTTTTGTACTTGATCCTCGTGCTTAGAAATGAGTGAGCATTTGTCTGGGTTTCCAAGCTCTAGGCTGAACCACGATCATGGTGCCTGTACTAATGATTTTAGTCAGTCTTTTCTCTTTCGGGTATTTGTGAGATGGTGGTAATCCAGAGAGCACCATCGCCATTTCTCGGGAGCATTCATCGCGAATAGTTCAAATCCAGGAGGACACAACTTGTCAGAAGTGAATTGATTACCCTAGAACTCGAACGGTACCTAATAATTCTGTCGGTGTTCTTTGCATGAACACAGGTTCTTTATGCCAAGCAGCATTTACTTTTGCTAGGACATCCCCAACTTATACAAGCTCTCTCAGTGCTACGTCAAACTCGCCAGGTCTACTATACAGTTTCTCAGTATGGAAGTTACTTCCCCTCTGCATAGCTAGCTAATTCTGATGCCAAGTGAAAACAAATTATTGCAGTCGAGATTCAAAAGACCCAGCAATTGCTGCTTTGAAATTGCGCTCACGAAGACACTCCTTGGAACATATCAACAGTGGTCTGTCCATCATAAGCACTATCATCTCAGTCGAAAGAACCTTAAAGCGCTCAATCACAAATCTATTGGCAAAGAATGTTTAAGCCACACATTTACACTGTCATGTTTTGGACTACAAAGGATGGAACTATAACTCAACTGACAGAACTTGAAATAGGATTGTCTTAAGTGACGCGAATCAAAAGCACAACCATAATAAAGATACATGTCATGGCGAAGATCAGAAGCCAAGTAAAGCATGTAGTCTTAGAGCTTTTTGAGTATATCTCCGTTGCTCGTACATTAACCCGATTTGTGCTTGCCAAGCTGTGCTCAATAGCTTTCTCTGTTGAATCAAGTATCTGCAATGCAACCCAAAAGGATCTTGTCAGATTAAGTATATTGTTGATGGAATAGCCACTGATCGGGAAATTTCATGATTAAAGCGGCTGTTTTGCAATAAACTTGCAAGATCGAAGCAGATTACTCAGGTTACTTCACAGATAAAGAAAAATTGAAAGACACCTAACATAGTATCAAGATTTACTTTTTCTGTATTTTGCAGCGACTGACTCATCACGAGGCTACTCTCTTTCAGTTGCCGAGCCAAACCAACCATTTCATCAGTCAGATCCTCTTGAAGCTTTCTGTTGAAAAGGAAAAGGTGCAATCACAGTATCTACTTAAATATACTTAAAGGACAATAATGACACCGAAGTATTGGTCAAATTTTTCAAGCAGTAGCCACAAAGTAAGCTGAAGGTTCAATGTGGAAGATGGGAAACCTAGCTTGAAGAAAAAAGAAGCTTAGGCACACTCAAGGAGGGCATCCTAACTCCCGAACTAAATCACACTCTACTTTTATGCCCAAGAAATCTTAAAAGTGATTCGGCCTTATTTCTACCATATAAAAGCCATAAACTATTCTTACAGCATGTCTTCTTCAACTTTACTTGACACCAGAGTCTTGAAGTTTTGCTCTATTTTATTCTATTGTGATATTGTTCAGTGTGTATCGTTTCAACATATCTTCATACCTGACCAGATTCTTAGATCCTTCATATTCCATCCTTTATAAAATCTTCGTTTTTTTGAGTTCTCATGATGACGCAAAATAAAAAACAAGCTTTTTCCCCACTAGTAGAGCTCGGCTCTCTTAAGTTCTCACAGTGTCCCACAATCAGGAGTTCGGGGATGAAAAGATATTTGAAACAGGACAAGAAGCAATGCATGAACTAACTGGTAGCTTTGGGTAAGGGAAAACCCCAAACTACAAAGTTGTCTAGTAATATCACAATCATGACCACTTATCATCACTGACAAACAAGAATCATAAAACCTACCTGTGCTTTTCAATATGCGCTTGAGCTGCAGCATCTAGTTTGACAGGTCCTGATGAATCAACTTCATTATGGGATTGAGTTGTCTCTGCAGTGCTTGAGGTTGGCCTGTTAAAGAATCTAAGTGACGAATGACAATCACCAATCGGTAATAGCTCATGTAGATTACTTATCATTGATTTAAAAGGCACTCAATTAAGTGTTACCAAAAAAAAAAAAAACAAAAAAAAACCATCATCACAGAAGTAGATTCACTTACGCAAATCTCCTTCTTAATCCTGATTTTGGGGTAACCGGATCTTCCAATTCTTTATGAGGGCTTTCTCCAGAAGAACTTCCTGGAAAGGGCTCCTGAGACTCTTCCACATCAGGCTGAGAAATGCAAGCACGGTACCATATCATGAAACCCCCATACCAGACGGAAAGCAACTAAAACTTTTTCAGTTAAAAAGTGCACTTAAAAAGGATTAGACAAGTGAGTTGACAACCGCCATAGGCACATCATAGATGCCTGCAAGACAAAAAAGATTTAAAAAAATTGCAGCAGCAATTAGCAACCATCTAGTATAATCTCTCTCTCTCTCTCTCTCATGAATAGTCGAGAATACCCCTTGGTCAATCATAGCATCGCCATTCAATGATTTTTTGGTGCTCACTATAGTTATAATAACATGAATGGTCACTGAACTTTAGCCCAATGCATAATATGACATTTGAATTTTCAAATTATTCAATGTGGTTCATAAACTTTAGCTCAATGCGCAACGTGATCCCTAGACGTTTGCTGCAGCCTGCATGTTCAATGTAGTGCCAAAACTATATAAAAATGTTAAATGTTGTCCTTTTATTAATTCAAGATCATGGATAATATTGAACATTTTCATATAGTTCAGGGACTAAATTTAACATGTATCAAATGTTGAGTGACCATATTGTACAAATTGAAAATTAAGAGACTACATAGCAATTGTATCAAAATTCAGGGACTATTTGTGTCATTTTCCCCTCACTATATTAAATAGGAAAATTTCAGGAACATGTAAATCAAAAGCAATACAAAACATTATGGCTAGAGGGATATTCATGCATCTCCATCAATTTTGTCCCAATTTCGTCTTCCTAAATGAACAAAACAAAAGTACCTAACAAGGTATTAAGGGGCTTCGCGTCTATCCATAACAAAATAGAGGACTGTCTATGCTCTGACTGATACACAAAACAGTTCTAGTTCTGGATGCCAAAAACTTGGAAAGTATAACTCATTCTTAACAGAAGTTGAAGAGGGGTTTCTATGCCATTAAAGAATGCAAGATTCTGTTCCATCCACAACAGCACAAACAGACTGCTAGAACCATGAAATAATCGAGAACTGTGAAACCAGGTTTGTATCTGTAAGAGGACAAGCAGATTCTAGCCATTCATTTATTTTCAACTTATAGAATTGTACTTAAAGCAATCTAGACAATGAAAGTAAGAATAGCCACCTCCACCAGTATTCAGTAATTGCAGGAAGAACAAAGGTGATATAACTCAATGGACCAAACCCAATATGTCCAAGTGACATGTAGAAAATCAGCAGTAATAGAATCTCAGTTGTCATATAGAAAACTCAGCACAAAAATTTTAAAAGTCATGTGCACTCACCAAAGGAGATGATAACTTAGCAGCAATTGCTTCAATCTTTTCAGAATAATCAATCACCATTGCCTTTGGAACTCTGCACCAACAAATCCATGCAATTATCAAGGCAGCATATCTGATGTGCGCAATTCAACAACGAGCATGTTCACTTCAAAGACACAATAAAGGCAAGATTAAATTTCATTTTGACATCTTCCAATGGAGTTGCTAACCTTCATATGCTCACATCTAATGCTAAGCAACAAATGATGACTGACATAAAATTCTGAAGCGTGTAGCTGTGAAGACATGTATGCTTGTGCGCGCGCGCGCACATGCTTGTGTTTGCGTATAACACCCAAGAAAATTATTCTTAATTACAACATTAATTGCATTATTCCCTCGATTGATCTTGCTTTTATTTTATATATCTTTGAGGTTCATTGATCGCCGACCCCAACTAATTTAAGATAAAGGTGTTGTTGATGTTGATGTTGACAACATTAATTGCATTAATGAATTCCCCCATCACAACGATAATAACATTTGGACTAATAGCTAAAATGATTTCCACGAGCTACAAAAACAATGGAAGGTCATCACTCACCCATTCACAAATCCTCTCACATTTCCAAGACGGATTGAAAGATCAACATACACAATGCCTACCCAAAGAGCAATTATTCTCTGATTCTGTGCTTTATGAATAAGAAATTAAACTTCTCAATGTACATATCACCCAAAACACTAAGCTCAAAAAGTTTATCTTGCTGTCCTGGTAACAGATGGACCACACGAAAAAGGTTTGTCCAGAATCTGATAAATGTCTCCCTCTCTCTTCCTCTCCGCCACTCTACAAAACCAGAGAATAATAAATAAAAAAAAATCAGAATAGCTTGCAGTATTTAATTGGTTAAACGGGTTGATGGCAAAAGTGTTTTTCCTGCTAGTCCTACTGAGAGAATATAAGAGGCGACAACAAGCCGTCTGTGATTCAGCCAACAAAACCATGCCATAGGGTCCATAACCAGAAAACTCATACAATAAATGTCCAACGATTATCGATGACAAAGATGAAAAATCCAAGAAGAAATGCTCATCTTGTTCAATAACAACAGCAAATGACAGAGTTTCCTGAAGGACATGTGAAGGACCTTGGTAACCCATCTGGGGTTCTCTCCTCAGCCAGCTGCTCCAGTTGTTCTCTTAAAGTGGCAACATACTACAAAGCCGACATGACAACAGCATTGTAAAAGTAAAGAGATGCATCTAGCACTTCAAAGAACGATAAGGACTAGAACTGAGAACATCACTAACTAGATTAACAACCTAGCACACCTGAAGGAAGCATATGTTAGACTTTTTTAGAAAGGGTACTAAGTCGCCCTAAACTAATCATCTCCAGGGAGATTAAGTTCATGAACTGCAGTACATGTGACTGAACTGGTTTAATTTCTAGATTTAGCACTTGTTTGAACTTAATATATTTTCAATTTAATCGTCTCACTTAGTTTTCCTTTTCTTCTGGCTAGGAAATAACGTGGTAGAATCAACAAAGAGTTACACCTTCTAAGGTTACTAAAAGGATCATAGCACCCACTAAGGTCAAAATCAAGCAATCAGTGATCATAATAATAATAATAATAATAATAAAACTACAGGACGACACAGTAACAGTCATATGGCTACCAACAAAGAAATTCACGTTGGTCGTTTCACCCAGTCAAAATAAAAGTCACCACACTTTGTATCGGTAACTTGTTCAAAGAAACTTCATTTGCTTCGTCCAAGTAACAAATTTCATATTTGGAATCATCGAACAGTAATTGCTTCATGTAAATTGCCTAATTTTTAATCTAGGCTAGCTCCTATCCTCAAGAGTCATTTAACTTTTTCCTTCCCAAGGCAAAGTTTGCTTTCACAAGAGGAACTTTGTTAGCTCCGACCAAAATCCAGTCAACTAATCTTGTCCCCGTCTTTGATTGCTCATTTCATCTTGGGTTTTTTTGTTCCTGTTAGCTTTGTCTGCACACCCTCGTGATGCAGACTCGTCAGAGCAAATTACTCATTGGAATACATCCGCGAGAAAATCTCCAAAGCCATAGTGTGCTCAATGGACAATGGATAAAGACAGAGAACAATGACCGGCCACATTTCAGAGGGAACACATACGTGAGTTAGCTTCGCTTGATTCTCTTGCTTAGGTGCAGCTGCAAGTAACCTCCTCAAGTTCACTTCTGTCCTGCTGATCCCCATTACGAGACCCTACATGTTGCAGAGCCAACAATGTATTCATCCAGGCGAATCAAAATAACCTCGAAACATGTACAGGTTGCAGGGTTACCAAAAATCACTCGTTAGCCTGCGATTTCGCGATCTCGAACGCGTGCTCCGGATTGAGGATTGCCGGACGTGGCTTTCTGTTTGATTAAAGGAAAGAGGAGGAGGAGGAGGAGAAGGAGGACGAACCAAGAAATGGGAGAAAGCGATTCGAAACGAACCCTCGAGGTTTTGTTGTTTTAAGATTTTATGTCAAAATTGCTGCTTCTGTAGATAAAAAAACTGACATGGACATTTAGATGCTGACTAATCATCCTACCTGGCATTTTGACAAACGGAAAGGAGGCAAGATGCGGCCTTGGCCTCAAAGGTCACCCCGTGATGAAGGCTGGCGACTGGAATTGCATGACCCGAACCACATCTACTGGGTCACCTGGGGTCTCCCGATGAGCAAGAGATCTGCTGTTTGATAGTTGAAATTATGGCACTACGGTTATATCGTCTATTTGGGTTATACAATTTCTATTTATGTGTCGCTTTACGATCAACAAAGATTGAGCATCCCTCGCTAGCGCATGGGCAGTGCCGGCATGGCCGTGCCCGCATTGGAGCCTTTCCTTCCTTGCCTCTGTCTTTTATTGATGTTTGATCTTGTCAAATTACAGATAAGCACCAATTCATCTCGTTGGTGCTGACGTGACCACATGCGTCACTCCGCGTCTCCTAAGACGACCAAGTATGCCCTTTCGAATTGTTAATAGCTGCTTCCTATGATAAGATCAGGGTGTACGTCGCTGCCCAATTTCGCTTTCAGAGTCATTTCTTCCTTGGACCCGAAGAAACCCTATTCTCCAAACTCAACTCTCTCTTTCTCTCTCTCCCCATCTCTCTTCCGAAGCTGAGAGAATAACTTAACTCAACACCTTCCAACCTCGCCAGGTCTGATCGCAGCAACTACATCGCACCACAAGGAGCTCGCGGTACTCTCTCTCTCTTTCCCCCTCCCTCGAACTCTGTGCTTGCTCTCTTCCGCGGTCCGTCGTAGCGAATTAGTGCACTGGGCTGACCGCTTTCATTGTACAGATGACGATTTGAATTCTATTCTGTTTCTTTTGCTTGCTCTCTTTGCTTGTGTTCTATCTACTTCACAGTGGATTGCTTCTGTCGTGCGTCTGTGGACAGATTGTGTTTTGTAAGGGATGTAGGAGGGCAATGCTCGCAGGGGGTTGCCGTATCGAGATTATAAGAAGCAACTAATTGAGTTTTAAGGGGGACGGGTCAAATGGTTGAGCTGGAACCTTGTGGGTAAAGTTTGTCAATTCCAGCAACAATAACGTGGAATGATTCTTAAAGATGTGGAATATGAAGTTTAGAAAGATGTCAAATTTTGTGGAGCAGTGACCCAACCCTAGTTTCAGTGTATACAGGACGAGAAAGTGCTGCTCTGTCTTTTGACATAACACTGAAATAAGCAAGAAACCTTCTTCTATATCATAGTCGAGCAATTGCTATCAAATTAAATCTTGAAAGACCATTTAGTTGTCTTGAATTTAAATATGCATTGGAAACTAAATGGAACAATTCGAGCATTCTTCACTGCGTGAAAGAAGGGAAACAAAAAAGAGTTGTTGGATTAGCCTAGGGTGTATTGATGCCCACACTTGGAAGCAATTAAAATCTCTCTCTTCGAATACTTCGTGTCTTGTATTGTGGAGATTGAGGAGCATGTGCTGCCAACTTTAGAAGTCCCTAAGCTTTCCTCTTTTAATTATCACATCCCTTCAACATGCTTTTCTGAGGTAGCTAACGAGGAGCAAAGGTCTCTACGCTTAAGCTTTGAAGGTTTTTGGGGCTTCAATATATTATAGAACATTGATTTCTCTCTCTCTAAGCATCAATGGGTGTTTTGTAGTTGGCGTGCTTTGTTCTTCTACTTTTAGTCTTCGCTCGAATTTGTTTGTCCGTCGAAGATTTCTCTCTTGGTATACTCAAGGCATGCAGCGTAAAGGCGTCAATTTGTTCAAAGAAAGTTTTTCTATTTTTTCTTCTTTTGTTGCTGATTGGAGTATACAAAAGTGGGGGATAGTCTACTAGTGACTACAAAAAGTGAAGTATTTGTATTGAGTTCTATCGGAATGTGGTATTGAACCGTGCAGTGAACCTAGTTAGAACAGTGGTATTGGGATTTAAAAATTGGGCTGTCTAACTCTTTGTCTGGATATCCAGAAACAGTAGCAGCAGCATCTTTCAGCGTCGATCACCTTCAACCCAAATCAAGAAATGGCTTATGTAGATCATGCATTCTCAATTTCAGATGAGGACATGATGATGGAGACCACTTATACTGTGAATAACAGGCCCCCGATCAAAGAGATTGTCCTGGCTGTATCTCTTCTTGTTTTTGGGAGCATTGGCATGGTTTTGGGCATTATCATGGCTTCCTACAAAGTTGGTGGCGATCGAACCCACGGTACACATGTGCACAGATGCTATTTTTCTGGAAATTATATTTCTCGTTCATTTTCTTTATGAGAATCACGTGATTAATTCTTGTTAACTGAAATGGTTCTTCCAGGGGTGTTCTTCACAATCTTAGGGTCAATCTTGTTCATTCCCGGATTCTACTATACCCGCATAGCTTATTATGCGTACAAGGGGTATAAAGGTTTCTCGTTCTCCACCATACCACCTGTGTAGAGCCTTTCCCGTCATTCGATGATGACAATGCCGGTCCTCATGTATAGATCCTTCTTCCCCGCCTTTCTTGTTTCTCTTTTGATATGTTTCTATGAAGCTTTAAGCTTTGTCTGGGGTACTTCAATTGTATATAGACTGTTGATGTCCTATGAACAAGCGCGGAGTGTACAAACAATATCAAGTTGCTATATACTAGATTTACGGCATCATTCGATTTTCCAGAGGCTATGTTTAGCCCTTTCTTTGGACTCATTACCAGAACTGAAATCTTATTCTCTCTGTTTTAATAATGCTGTTACCAACGTTATTGAGCTCCCATCTGTGCATCTATTGTGCCTTTTCAAGGATGATGGGCTCTTGTGCTAATTTTTGTGCTTTCTCTAGTTCATCTTTCACTCCTTTTTCCATTTTGTAACTCCATTTCCATGTTAACAGTCCCACGGGCTTTGCTGCATTAATGCAGTCATTGAATTGTAGTAGATATGCTTCCCAAAACTGATTTGAAGGAGTCAATCCATCATCTTTCGGGAAACTTCAACCCCATATAAAAAATTAACATCTGAATATCATGGACAAGAAAAGTAGATTTGTTTTCCTTTGGCTTAAGAAAATGTGTGCGGAATGATGAGCCGAGACAGAGCAGAGAAGCAGTAAGGGAAACTAAATGGAGTTCTATAGAGAGAACTGGGGAGCTGTGGCATCATTTTCCTTTTAACTGAAGAAAGGATGAAAACTAATATTGCAGGGGAAGCATTTTGCCTGTTACGGTTCGGTTAACACATTCACGTACTGGCTTTGAACTGTTTTTTCGAAACCTCTCAAAAGCCTCTCCGAGCCTTTAGATCAACCGTTCAAATCACTTTTGGGTCATCCAAGGAACACCGGAAGAGAATGACTCGAAGCAATGGGCGGCCGGCGAAGATTCTTATATCTTTCTGCTTTCCTTATTCACTTAAATCAGTTCAGTAATTGTGCTGTATTGATCATGCAACAGACTTCTCTGCTCATTTTTCTACTTGTCAGGAGCATACCCTGCCGGATCGTTATTCTTCTGTGAAGTCCCCATTGTACCTCAGGGCAAATGGTTGAGCTTTCCCGAATTGATACTTTTCATTCGGTGATATCTCAAAACAGAATCAAATCTTTAGACCAATCATCCACTTTGATATCTTATTGAACAAAAATAGGGATATTGTTTCTCCATCGATCAATTACTTCGATTTTTGAGTATTGTTGATGATCCACGAGCTCCATAAACAATGGATCCCTTACTATGTGGAATGCTTCTACATGAATCATCGACGCGACTTCAAATAGTATATGTACCGCAATCTCGTGGCTTCACCGTTTAGGTCTGTATCAACTACACGATACATCTCTAAACCCAAGCAAACAAAAATAAAAAGGATGATAAATCTCGTAATAATCATTCATTTAAGTTCTGATAGGATAGCGTAAGTGAATCGACGATACATGTACGAAATTACACGACCTTGCAGTATTTAGTTAATTATACAAACATAGGGGCAGATACTGAAGTAACAAATCGAAGAGCCACACAAAAAAAAAAAAAATCAACGATGGTTGCAATGCAGAATCTTCTACAAGTCAGGTGGTAGCTATTGATCGACAAGGAAATTTGAATGAAACTCAAGAAAAAAATCTCCAAATGATCAGCTCCTCCTGGATGCTCTGCTCGGTGTGCTCCGTCCATGCTGATTTGTACAAGATGCACTCTAAGCCATGCTGATTTTGTTCATTTTTTTGTTCCCCACTTCAATACTAGACTCTGACAGAGGAGGAGGAAAAAAAGAGAGAGAGAGAAAGAGAGAGAGAGAGTCGGACAAGTTTTGTTACATCACGCATCTCAGAGCCATCTCTAAAAGAACAATGCTGTTCTTGCTACCCGATCATTGAATCAGCAGAATACGGAAGAAGGTTGATCAGCGGCTGGGTGATCTCGGTTGTCTTGGGTTTACGGCAGCAGATGCACGTCAGTATCCCGAGCAAGACGTCTCCGCGAGCCATCTGGTGGAGAAGGTACGAATCGAGAATGAAGATTACAAGACGGATTCGAATGGAAGCCAAGAGAAGCGATACGAGAGCGCCTGATTGATGAAATGATTCTTGGGGAAAACATCAGCTTAAATAGAACAGTTGCGGGGCCAGGAAAAAGAAAATGCAATGAGCTTCTGTCGGCATTTCCGTTGCAGTTCTCATCAACTTCCACAACCTTACGTGAGATTTAGCTTAGAAAAGCAGAGATTGTTCTTCTTTCCTTTGCTTTTTGTTTCTCAATCTTTCTTTTTTCATGATTGCATTGATGCGAATATACGATGGAAATCTACCATTTTTTTCCCATGTGAACCTGATGAAAAACAGGGATCCAGTAAATTTCTGGACATCATCTCCTCTGCTTTTCTTGTTACCCACGATTGGATACCTCGGGTTCACTCGAGCCCATGCATCGCATCGTAAGATCACGCGGACCCCACGAGAGGCTCGCACAATCCAAAGCGATAGTGGCCGAAGAGAGATACCGAAAAAGTGACCAACTTATCTGCCAAGCAAGTGGACTTCCAGGCTCCGTTTCCTGGATGAACATTTTTCTCTTGCTTGGTATCTGCAAAATGTCATCTTTCTTATTATTGCCACAATGGGTTCCTCCAGTATTTTCACATTCTAAAGTTGATAGAGAAAGAGTGATGACACGTTCAAGAATCGCATCGAGCAACTTCGTTCCTTGCGGGATATTTTGAATTATCCGAATGACTTTTGTGTCAGATCAAATCGTTCGAAATTGTGTGTCTGGGTTTGTATAGGGAATTTCCCTGCTGGTGTATGACCCCTTATCCCTCCACGCGAAGACGCTAAAAGAAAGCTGAAACCCGAGACAATCAGGAGAGAGGGGGCCTTCGCATCTTACGGTAAGTTCAGAGAAGACGATCGAGAAATGCAGAAGAAACGTCAACCAGAAGAAATGAGCTTGCAAAGTTCAATCACATGGGATCGTAGCAAATGCAGAGGAAATGTTACCCAAGAGTATCCTTAAAACTTCCACTGTAAGTTTGTGAGATTTGATGATAACTTGCAATGGAAATGTTAGCCTCACCTCATGTACGCTTTATACTCACCATACAAAGCAGTGTAATCTTGCGACATCTCATCAACCCAAATCAAATTTGTGTCTTCCATCAGAAATCATCTTCCTCAATACTTATTACTCCCTCGAAGAAGTTCATCTCTCTCTTCCAAGATGCCCGACCAATCGCATCGCCGGGGAAGCGTATTGCGCGGGATATTGAAGATCATTGTCTGCGGCAAGCCTTAGTTAGTTGCAATGAGGCTTCCCTGGCTCGATCCAATAGTCATTTTCCTTTCATCTGCAATGTAGACCCCAGTGTTGTTTGTGTCGAGTAAATAGTTCGGTAATGTTGATATTGCAAATGTGCAGGTATCTTGTGATTTGTATCCGCACTTACACTGTATCGTTGAGTCTATTGATATGTTAAATTGAAATAATTGATGTACCAGTGCCAACTCTTTGTCACGACGACGCGATATCAATATGCTTTTGCTCGAGTTTTGTATGATGATGTTCCTCTACCTCTGCAATTTTGATTAGCAAAATGGATCTACTTTGTAAAGGGTGTTCATCTAGGTTCGGCTCGGAGACATTTCGAACCCAAACCGAACTTATCGATTTAGAAAAATTCGAAACCAAACTAACTAAATCACAATTCAAAATCAAGTCGACAACTTCGTTTGGTTCGGGTTCAGACCATTAAGATCAAGCACGAGACACAAGTGAAATACAAATCTCGTTCAACAAGCTAGTTCAATCACTAGTAACTTTTTTTTTTTGGTCGAAAATTACTGGTAACTTGAAACGCAACATTCCTTAACTTCTGGAAAAAAAGAGAGCATAGGTTAATGCTGACAAAATTATCAAGTAAATCATAGGATATCTAATTTCATCAACTTAACCGTAAGTTGTCCCCCTCCCCCCTTCCTTTTTTTCTTGTTAGTGTTCATCTTTTTCCTAATTACCGTGTTACTGTTCAATGTTCATCCCCGGTTGCCGCCGGCTCCACCCGCCATCAAGCCCTGCGTCTCCCCCAAAAACCCACATTTTCCCAGCAACCAAACACCTTCGAGGGAAAAAAAAGGAGGAAGAAAGCAACCCAAACTAACCCAGATGGATGGAGTCTTCGACCCCTTCGAGACTTGAAAACCCAGAAGACGATTCTGGAGGGCCTTCGAGATCTCGGCCAGGCTGGACCGCGGCGTCGAGCTCGAGGCCCCTGATCAGGACCCGCAAGGCTCTCAAATCTGTTAAAGTTCTCCCAACATCATGTTTTTGCTCATCCGAGGAAGATGATGAACAGTAACAAGGTCGGACAAAAATATCGAGCGATTCCCGTTTTCATCTGGAAGAAGATGCACAGCATGGCGGAGCTGTTCGGCGTCGAAGCAGAGCTAGGGGTTTGAAGACAGAGAAGGAGGTTCGCTGTGAGCCTGCATTTGCGGCGTGGTGTGGGCTGCTTTGCTTCCACCGGACAAGACAATAACATGAAATTTGTCTCCAGACTTGAGAGAAGCATAATATACATCGTTCAAATGGAGCTCGAGTTCCATCGGATTGGCCACCTCTCTGCTCTTCCCTGACCTCGCCTTCCTCTCCACTCAAGCAACCGCCCCCACGCGCCGCCTCTCCGTCTCAGCTCCCTCTTTCTCGAGAACCACCTTCTCCGGGAGGAGCAACAGCCCCTCCGTCGCCAGAATCAGAGTCCGCGCCAGAGTCGCGAAGGGGGAGGAGGACGCGCAAGGGAAGAGTACAGGAAAAAAAAGGGAAAAAAAAAGAGAAGGCAAAAAAAAAAATACAAAATGTAAAAAGACGAAAGTGTCCCGTTCATGCCTTTGTTTGAACCAAAAGGGAACTCCGAACGCTTATTTGAGGCAAGTTGCACTTTCAACCTTTAATTGAGAAAATATGTACAGTTTGGGAATTTTTTGGCATTTTCCCTATGAAATATGGAGAAGATCAACTCATACTTTATTGTTCCTTCATTTGATATTACAAAAAATTCTAAACTTATACGTCTATAATAAATTTATTTAAAATTATTTTTTTAATCATTAAAAAATTCTAAACTGATCATCAACTGATACATTCACGATAAATTTATCATTCATCAATTTTCGTTAAATCTAACCATCAAATTAATCTTTTAACTTTCCAAGGTTAATATTTAGCTAAGTAGATCCCAAAAATACTTACCAAATAACTCATTTTCCCCAAACACGTTTAAAACGCTGAAAAATAGGCTTTTAGCATCAAATGGGACAAAATGATGATATAAGTGGTCTGTTTGGTTCAGTTTTATTAATTTCGCAACTGTACAAATTTGAAACTGAATGGACTGAGAAAAAAGAATAATCCCGATAAGCCAATTAACTTAAACTTAATCGTAATCTAGATCAATTTGGTTCAACTTATCAGTTTTCCCTTTTTATTTTCCCAAAACACCCGTATCTTGCGATAGTAGGATAGAAACAAATATATATATATACGCTCATAAATTGGAAAAAGTACCATCACGGATATACGTTTCTTTCTTAACAGACAACAAGTGAACTCAAAATATCATTTGTCTTACCTAGGAATCTAGGATTACATCCCGTTTTCAGTAAGAATAAGTCCGGAGAAAGAAAATTTTGTCCTGATTTATTATTAGTATATTACCACCCTCCTCTCAAACCTCCAAGCAAACTTCGCCAGGCCCGTCGAACGTCTTCTCCAGATGCTCAACTTTGTTGATCCTGAAGCCCCTGATCCTGATTTCTTCGGGCACCGAAGTGTCTTTGTAATCAACACTTTCAAGGATCCACCCTTTGTTCTTGACCCTTGCTTTCACCGTAACCTGTGAGAAAAAGAAATGCACCTTCTGGTGATGAGACAAAGGGAGAGAGTTCCAAAGATTTTCGATATCGAGAGTGACCGGCGTTCATGCGTAACAGACACACCATTATAAGACTTTGAATAGCGATAACGTCAAATCACAGAAGTAGGGGAAAATTTTAAATGGACAGGAGACAGACGGTTATAAGACTTGAAAATGCTCGTCCCAATGCGTAACAGAGAGAGAGAGAGAGAGAGAGTGAGTTTCCACTGGGGCCACAGAGAGTAGAATGTCTTACGTGAAAAGGGAAAAAAAGGAAATGACAAGCATTGGTGCTCTAGACACACACTCGGAACTTTCTTCTCGAGATGCATGGGTTAATTTGTCACAACATACCTCTGCATCTTCTCCAGCATTGATGATGAGAGCCCCATCCAAGGAGAGCTCCTCAATGAAAATATCACGCCCATTAAGGAGCAGTGTGGACTTTTGAGAAACAGAGCAGCTCGAACTGACTTTTCTTCTTACGTCCGAGAAAGTCAGCCCCCATTTTGGCTTCCATACAATTCGAGGCCATACATCCACCTCTTGCCCATTGAAAACTTGCATCAGAGGATCATCTACTTGAGCACCAGCCTGAATTACAACTGAAATTAACACCAACAGAAAGGAAAGACAGAGGAAAAAGGACCATGAATGAGCATACGGACAAGGTTTCCTTGCGTTGGTGTCAAAGTTTTCACAGATGCATACATCTTCTCAAAAGAACTTTCACATCAAAGTCTCAAACTGGCATATATATTGACAAGTGTAGTTTTGCTTCCTTGAAGCATGTCATGATTTAATGACTAGCAAAATCATTTGGTTACTGGAGCGGGAATCAACTCATGGAGGAAACTGGAGACTGGAGATGATGCTAAAGTTTACAAATCAATTTACAGTAGAAGATAACACTTATGCAACATTAGTATCTTCATACATTGCAATGGAAATAAGCAGTTACCTTTCTAAGAATAAGGCTGTTTGCCCGATATATAGCCATTTCTCCAGAAGTTGCGCTATGATATGGATTCCCTTTCGGAACCTAACCAATTTGAGTAATCATGGATTTTATCAAAGCTTGAAACAACGATTTAAAGAAATCAATTGTCGAAAATAAGAGAGGCAATCCTGGAGCTCCAGAATCAGTGTACGATGAACATTGGGAAATAAAACAAACAGTTTGTACCTTTGCAGCATCTTCAGGATTGTTCTTGACTGGTGCATAGGCAACCCATGCATCCATCACCTAAACAGTAATTTGACGTCAACATATCTGGTTTAGACAATGCCAATAAGTTCATATGATAAGCTATCTGCATCCTAAAATCTTGCTTCTTTTTTGCTTAAATTAATGAAATTACCGTGAATCCAACTCTTGCGGTTGGAGGTAGTGTTTTTGGGTAGTCCTGCATCATACATTCGAGTCGGGTAGAGGACTTAAATGAAGTTTTGCTGGCATCTTTGTACCTGCATAAACAATAAGAATTCTAAAATAAATCAAAAGCAGATAAATGCCAGGCCATTCCAATTATAGATATCGTCATACTGGACATATAAGGGCTTCATCAGCCTCACTGCAAACACACAACAAGACTCCTATCTGTAACTTGACGCATATCGACCTTTTGCATTCACATTCAAAAAAATAAATAAAAAATACATACTTCTTTTACTCTATACAATTCAAATGGGATGCCGTCACATCCAACTCTAATATAGATATAAGGGCTTCGTCAGTCTCACTGCAAACACACAAGAAGACCCCTATTCGTAACTCGAGGCATATCAACCTTTTGCATTCACATCAATGGAAACAAATAAAACGAAAAAAAAAGATATACATTTCTTTGGCTCTCTACAATTCAAATGGGATGCTGCCACATCCAACTCTAATAGAGAGAGATCTCAACTTTGTTTTTGCTTGCCCCAAATAATATCATCTTTTAAACAATCAACTGAAAAGCTATGGTTTTACTTGCCCCAAATAATATCATCTTTCAAACAATCAACTAAAAAGCTATCCAGAAAGTAAAAATTTGACCAGTAACAACATAAGGTAAAAAGGAGATTACTTTGGATTAACAAACTCCTTTATGGCACCTCCTGTTTTTTTAAGTTCTTCAACGTATGTACCAAGTTCCAAAATCAACTGCCAAAAGGAGAAAAATGCAGTCTTAAGAATCACTTGGCAATATACAACCCTAGACTCAGCAAATGAACCAAGCTACTAAGTTGTACAGAATAATAGAACAGCATTCGTCCAATTAGTGTCATGGACAAACATCAAACTGACAGCTGATAGACCTATTAACAGAGCGAGGGAAACACAGAAACTCTGATCTGAATTCTAGAGATCTAATTCCTTTTTCATCTCAAGCTTGAGACATTTTAAACAAACATAAAGATGATAAATCGGGTATCTTCTATCATACTATGGTCAGTTAGTCCAATTTTGGAGAACTATGGTTAGTGTGTGATAGCCATGTTGGACTAATGTCCATCTGCATGTACACTGTGATTTACAGTGGAGTGAAGATAAAATGGCAAAATGAGTCCTAATAGCTCACACAGGCTTACTTACCTAGCCAAGTTTAGAAAGCCTATTCATAATGGAAACTGGAAAAAGACCTCTCTCATTTTCATCAACTTAAGAGTTCGATTTAACAAGCGTGTTATAACACCATAAACTTTTTAAAGAAAATTACCTGATTTATGTTCCCTGGGAAAGGAGAAAAGCCAGTCTCATCATTCACATCTCCATCCGGATAACCAGTTGCTCTCAGCAAGGGATCCAGCTGATTGTATTCCACATTTATCACCATTGTCCTCCCTAAAATAGATTTTTGAGAAAAACAAATTAGACTTGAATTAACCAGGTCATGGAGAATGGGCTAAAAATGTAATAATTAAGATACATATAACTAAAGTATTAAGGAGTGAGGAAGTAGCATCTGAACATCTCAAACGTACAATTTCAGAATATTTTATTGTATATTCTTGCATCTAGTTCCACAAAATGTATGCATCGTTCACTGATGATTGTAAGATAGCAATGTAATACCAGTATCCCATAATAACTAATACCTAAAATTTACAATGAATGACTTTGTCAGTTGACATCGAGCGAAATAACTGCTCAACCCTAGGTTGCTGATAGCTAAATTTCCAGATACGTCTCAGCAAACACTATGGCACTGATACAATTCAATCAATCGCACCAAAATCTTAGCCAATACACAGTTTTAGACGATGAGTAGACAGCAAGAAAAATCAACAAGGAGTGAAAGTCCTTCAGAACAATTTTTTTTGTGACAGTATCTCATAGTATCACATTCCTAAAATACGGAACAAATAATTTTGTCAGTTGACATCAGAGCAAAACAACTTCTCAAGCCTAAGTAGTTGCTGATAACTAAATTCCACATATTATTCTCAGCTAACACTATGGCACCACTACAACTCAACCACAGAGAGAAATTGATGATGATCAGATAGCAAGAAAAATCAACGAGGAGTTAGTCCTTCAGAATAGTTCTTTATAAGCAAAAGAGAGTGTTGGGATGTTTCTGGCCTCGTATAAACAGTTTCTTTAGTTAGATGGTACTTATATACAGTTAGATAACTACTTCCAACATTAAGTACCATCTGCATGAGTAAGTTTGGCAATTCCTCCAATAGCTTCTTTAGCTTTCCGGGGAACGGCAAGAGAGTTGACATGAAATTGTCTGATGGCACTGACACCCAAAGATGCTGGAATTGCCTGCATTACACGTGATGGAGGAGTTAATTAGTCGGTTTTACTGCCACATGCATGTAAAATCGGTCAGCTATCTATTATACCTCTGACCCTGACCCGAACCTGAAGAGACATACCTAAAACTAATCCACGTAAAAGAAACTATACCTTAAACAGAAGTCCATTTGTATCTTGGAAAAAGGTGATCCATTTCATACCAGCATCATGCCTGGGAAAAATGCCGAAAACAGTTTGAGTCTTGGAAGAATGAATTCAAATAGCTTCTCAAGAGACATCTTGCCACATCATTCTGTAACCTCTAAGCATATTTAAGCTAGGTAAACTCCCAGGTGAGATTTTTCTGCCAGTAGCAACGACTGAGGATATCAATGCAGCAACTTAAGCAAAAGGCAAAATCATGTCATTATTTCCTGCCAAGTTCTCTGTTTTCTCAGCAAAAAACCATCCACTGCTGGGTTCATGTAACTAAAAGTGTGGAATGGCATTTTAAATGCTTTGTACAAAGATAGGCTAGTGGAAAGACAGCAGTCAGGGGTACCGATATAGTTTGATCGATAACAAATGATTTGAAAAGAAAAGTAGGTACACTGGTAAAGTTTGATGACATACCACAAATTCAGAAGGCCACTAGAGTAAAGAAGTGCATGAACATCACCATGCCCATGAGGTTTGGTCTAAAACGGGAATAAATAAAACGAATCAGCCGTAGAGCAAGATTCTTCCAGTTCTAATTACGACGAATCTGCACATACAAAACCATGACCCCAGCCTTACCTGGATTTTGTACTTATCTTGGGGATCCAGTGCAAGCCTTGCATCATTATCAGCTAAGCATGCAACTTTTTCCTGCATTATTAGGAGCGATCAGACTGCAAACTTAGAATGCATAAGCATATTAGAAAATCCTGGGAGATGCGCTGAATGAGAAAAAAATTACCTGTTTCAGAAGTTTAACTTGAGAAGGTTGCATTCCAAAATAACCATTTGATTCCAACAGCTGTAAGGTCCGTGCATGAGTATCGTCAGATGTCATGATAACAAAGGGAATCTGGGTGCGACATCCATCTACAGATACACATGCATAATGATGTTACCATATAGAAGCAAATTATTTTCAAAGACGCGTCAATTTCACAGAGAAATCCGGAGGAACTTCAGAAGGAAAAGCTGATACTGAAACAACTTTGGTTCGCAATGACACACAAGTCAACAAGGAAAATATTTGAGGGATTCTGCAGAATCAGGATGGAAAAACTTGAACAGTTTTTGTTAGTTCTTTCAATAGAGATGCTTTTAGCCAGCCTGTCTCGATAGTGAATTTTAATAGACAAGAAAGAAAAGTTGTCACAGAACACTTTGGAGTTTATCCAGTTCTAGAACCTCCTTTTTGAAAGACCATATCCAACAGACCTTCAATTTCCTTCTCGGATAGCAGATATCAAGAAGAACGTGTTATTGATAGATAAATGAAACCAGAAGAGGCTATTAGGTTGTTTGCGATAGAACTTGCTTTTTTTTTTAGGGGATTAGCCCACATGCATGGTTTGTGCAATAAAATCTCTCTAACCTCACACAAAAAAAAAATGATTTTTCCCCCTTTTTGAACATGAGTGGTGTAAAACAAATGTCCAAAAAATTCCAAATGACAAAGTAGTTCAGTTCCCATCTTTTGATTAGCCTAATTAATACAGGCATTACAGCCGATAACTTGTAGAGAACACTAAATGAAGTTAGCAGGAGACTCACTTTCTAGCCAAGACATGCCATCCAGCTTTTTAGCTGTTGGAATATCTATGTAGGAAACTCAATTTCTGAAAAACTCCCGAAGCACCGCACCACTTTGTCTCAAGTGGTGGATTGAGAGAGAACACAACAATACAATAGTTTGGATGTTTAAAATCTTCAGTGGCTTCCTTGCCGTCCTCTTTTATTCAGCTTTGGTATCCTTGTTCTGATTCCCTACAAGTCATGTAATGTCTTCCTTTTTAGTCCTTTTTCCCGTATATATTTTTATATTTTCATTTGTTTATTTTTATATAATTATTTCCTTTTCCTCAATCGGTTTTATTTCTATTTTATTTATTTTTGAGTTCATCGACCGCCGACCCCAACTAGTTTGGGATAAAGGTCACGTTGCTATTGTTGTTAATGTTTGTCATTGTACATTTTTGACATACTAAACGTTTTCTCTATATATAAAATCCTTTATGTATAAAGGAGAAGTATAACAAAGCAAACCTTCAGCCAATCTACAGCTAGCCTCTTGTAAAGCAAGAATTGATTCAATGTAATGCTGCAGGAAACATATCCCTGAAGTAGTCTCTGCTGGAAGAGCCACCTGCAAGACGTAGACAATAACCAAGAAGAAAATAACAATCATGTATCACCAACAAGAAAGAATACAGAAGCTGAACTACAAGATCATAGCATTGTGAAGACCTTGATTCCATTGTATCCAAGGCGTTCCCCAAGTCCACCAGCAACAAGGACAAATACAGCTTTTCGAGCTTCCTTCACCCCTGTCTCCTCAAAATTGATGAAGTTCTCGTCGCCAAAAGATAAAACCTCTCCATTTGGAACCTAAAGAGGACAATATAGTTTACTTTCATGTTTAGTTGATCATTTCAAACAGTTTGAGCACTTGGCAGGAGGAAAAAACAAGAAGCTTGTGAATGGCAAAGCAAATATTGCAAAAGATCACAACTAGATTACAAAGCATTCTCTCTCAAGAGTCAAAAACAGTGTCACAAAGGTGCGAGTAAGTTCCAACCTAATTAGGTGGAAAGCAAAATGTAACTCAAAAACCAGTCTAAATTCTAAACAAAGTACACAGTGTTGCTCTTCCAGGGATCAGGTTAAACAAGGCCAGTACAACTGCAAACGAAAAGGTCTTGATTTGTCAATGCCTCAGTTTCATTTATTAAGATTGGAACCTAACTAAGAACTTCATCTATCGAATAAGCCCCAAGTTTGACATCTAACAAGCCTCTAAGCACACGTGTATCTATCAGAACTACAAATCAAACATGGATATACTATATGATTATAATCCTCTATTACAGCACACCTCGAGTATACAACTCTCTCGTATTTTAGAAAAGGTGCCTTTGTGTATTTAAACATGGGGAAATTTGACTCATACTTCAAGTTTATTGCCAGAAAAGAAAAGGTTTGGTGGAAAAGTAGAAAGCAACCTCCCTACCTCTATAGCCCAAAAAACAACTGCTGCTTGGAATATGTATCTTCATTTTTATATATATTTATTCATTTCTATTTTTAAAAAAAAAAAATCAAGGGGAGGGGGGATGGGGATGCAGTTGTACAAATGCATCTCAAAGAAGGAAACTTCATCTATTTAAGAGAAAACCATTTGACCAGAAAACCCTTTGCCACTTATGATCACGGCAATTACATTAAATCCAAACCGAGAACACTGAAGCTCTTCATAATCAAACTTATAGAAATCGAAGCTCCGTCATCAACATATTCAGTTACATCAAATCTACTGCTCTGCACTTCACGCATTGTGCTCTTAAAGAAGCTAATAAGCAGCGGTCTTCTTTCAAGTAAATAATGAATGTAAGGTAAGCAAACAGTTCATACTTCAAAAAACAAACAAATTATCTAGTCGAAAGTCTTCATTCAGTCAAATTCCATTCTTGACAGCTCTTTGCTTCCGTGAATATAATTAAGCAGTACTAAATATCAAATCATCATTACTTACTGAAGGTGTGAAGCCATCAAATGGGTTCTTTCCTGCTTTTGAATCTGCTAAGAGTTCCCTCGCGGTTTTAATGTACAATGTCAAGCCTCCCGGATAACTTGTATCGAGCCTAGCCACCTGGAGAATACAACCACATGACAAAGACTCAAGAAAAAGAAAAGCATTCTCTAAAAAAGACAGGTAAGTTCAGGCTTCAAACTTCCCCTATTCAACGCACACAAGATTGATAATACAGACTCCAAAAATCAAGTGTTAAAACCACAAATCAGGTCTAAAAGGTAACAAGCACTCCCAAAAGCGCGGCATACATATCAGCAACAGGAATGCAGGACAGCATCAGCAGAAGCAAGCATAGCTCATGTCTGGTATCTACAACTTCATTTAACTGGACAAATCAGATAATTGACGTGTATCCTTATCCTGCGCGCTCTACTGTTAAAGAAGATAATAAACAAAAACGCAAAGTTGACACTGCAAATGTGGCGGCAAAAGATCATCATCTAACCAAATGACTCCTCACATTACCCAAAGAAACAAAAACGGACATAAATAAGTTCTGCTTAACTAAAGAACTTATTGTTAATTGCACCACATATTTCTCTCTCACCGAAGTCAAACACAAACAAACCGGAAGTCCATGATATACCACAGGTCAAAGGAAAGAGAACAAATCTAAAATTCTCCGTGAAACTCGATCCGCAAACATAATCATCCACCGAACCACCGCTTGCGTACCTGCTCGAAGAAGGCCTTCTTCTGATCATCATCGACGCCAGGATCCGCCCAGTGCTCGAACACGTGACTCTGCCCCATCTCCACTAGCAGCTTCGCCAGCTCCACCTGACCAGACAACACAACACCACCGCAACCAACCGTCACAAGGAAATTCCCCAACCTACTCTCGCGCTCACCCCAACCGAACGAACCCACGGACCACCCCACCCACTCGTCACACTCCACAAAGCGACGTACCTGGTCGGGAGACAGGACGAAGAGGTTCTTCCGGAGGCCCGGAGGAGCGGACGCGACCCAGTCGTCGCCGACGTCGAGCTTGGAGAGCGATTCGGCGAGGGACGCCATCTTCGGGGCAAAGCAGAGGACAGAGAAGGGACGCCGATCTGGAAGGGCTCGGGTGGGGGAGAGACGAGAATGAGATCGGTACGGGAGTGATTTGAGTCGGTTAGCTGGAATTGCTGTTGCTGACAATCATTCGCATCTGTCAAAAAAGATGCCTTTGCCGTTTCGTCCCTTGCTGCTTGCTCACGCGATAAAGCTTTCCCGCTCACGTGGGCGCGTTACAGTTAAATCGGGCCCACCACGTAGCTTTTGAATCTGGATTTTTTTGATCCAACAAAAAAAAAATTCTAGGGCTTCCTTTTCTTCTTTCTTTTATTTTTCGACTAAAACTTTGAACCTCTAATTAATTTTCCCCCGCGAAATTTCAGATGATCCACACGCATGATTTACCCAATTTTCCTTTTAATCTCAAACACCCTCCACCTCAAAAAAATAAAATAAAAAAAATAACAACCACGAGGACGAGAACGAAGACGCCACTGCTTACCTCTGCTCTCTATGCCATATACTGTGGTACCATTTTCAATTATTCTAAAAGCTCAAACTGTTGAATGTTTTAAGAGGTTCTCTCATATCATGTAAGATTTCATGAAACCAATTGCCATCTATTTTAAAAATTTAATATTCTATTCCTCTACTCAATTCCGAGAGCTTTGAGTTTACGCAGTCTTGCCGTCCCGAGACAGAAGTAAGTATGTTGGAGAGGAACGCATAGTTGACAGGCAAGGGTGAGGTCGTTATCTTCATTTTAGGCTATGTTTGTTTAGCGGAAGATAAATGGTTTAGAAAACATCTTCATAATAATAATCGCTTATACCGCTTGCAAAATGAATAAATAAAAAATATTTTTATTGTCCATAAAAATGTTTAAGCATGTATTGTTGTCGACAATGAAGAAATTATCAATCATAAAACAAATAACCGATAAACAAAACCATCAAGAAGGATATGATCACGCATTCGTCATTCAGCACAGAAATGTATGATTCATATTGTCATGCAATATTTTGAGTGTAATAGCGGTTCAGAACAGACATAGACAGTAATGGTATTACAGGAGTTCTCTGCTCGCTCTGCGTCAAGCCAATTACAGTTCATTTAAAGTGATTGGTTGATCAAGGAGAGCTTTAACAGCACTAGTCTTTTCATCTGAAGTGAAGCCATCATCTTCCATATAGAAGAAGTGCAACACGGTGCTCATGTTCCAAAATAAATCCTTGCAAGCTCTTGGAACTATGCTCTCCTTTTCTCGCAAAACCAACTTTAAGAGCTCCTTCCTCATGCCAAGGATGATACCCGCGATCCTCTCGATGGCCTCTTTCTCACTGGTCCCGCTTCCATCGAGTATCCGCAATGTCACTGCATTCAACTTCCCTTCCTTGGATTCCCTCTGCAAAGCAACGAGGACCAAACTTAAGAGAGTACCTATAGCTACTGGTTTAATCAAGAGGCCAGTAAATCTTCTCTTTAGCTCCCTGTAAGAAATAAAGCTCGGACCTTGAAACCCTGCATATCGTTCAGAAGGCGCCCACAAGTGCTCATCAACCTGAATAAGTTGCGGTACTCGAGGCTTTCGACCTGCTTCTCCAAAATTTTAGGACCAACAAGGTAGACAGTCGGGAGAACAATAGGTCCCAAAGCAAACGAAATGAAACCATTTGCCATGTATTCATCCATCGTCGGCACTACCTTCTTTCTCGCCCACTCGGCCTCCACCGACATAGATTCAAGCAATTCTAACCACTGCAGTGAAAGCATGGGGTGAACATATCTACGAAAGGTTGCTTACTGGAAACAAAAAGAACATTGAAAGATAATGAAGCTGTCGTCCGTAATGTCACGTGACATTAATTTGAAATTGCATTTTTCACATGCTATACGAAGCTGAATGTTGGCCAGCATAGAGGAAACATGAGCATGAAACAGCGGAAATGAGGATGTTAAGGTATTTATGTGGTCATACAAGATTTGATAAAATAAGGAATAAAAATATTCGACGAAAAGTTGGAGTAAAACCGGTGATAGAAAAGATGAGAGAACATAGATTGAGATATTTTGAGCATATTATCCAAAAGCCCCTAGATGCCCCGGTACGAACAGAAGTTTGTTATTGAGAGCATAACACGAAGAAAGAAAGAGGCCGGCCGAAACTTACTTGGGGGAAGTAGTAAAACAAGATTTAAGGGAGTGGGAAATAGATTGGCGTACGATTTGTCTTAGCACGAAGTGGAAGAAGGCTATTAGTATTGTGGAGGAATAGTGTGTGTATATATATATATTTATTTATTTTTACATATTTTTCTTTTTTCCCTCAATTGATTTTGCTTTATTTTTATGAATCTTTGGAGTTCATCGACCGCCGACCCCAATTTGGAATAAAGGTGTTGTTGATGTTGATGTTAAACTCTTGCTTATGCAGATTTCCAGGAAAAGCACTATACATCTTAGAATAAACATCATAAAGTAGAGATGATCAGGAAGTCCACTCACAATTTGAGCCACATGAACCGTCACGTTTCTTCCTTGCCATGTCACTGCTTTGTCTCCAATCTCAGAAATAGTAGAGTGAAGTGCTGAAAATATGATTTGAACTTGCTCAGAACAGCAGTCAGCACTCCAGTTTACATTCCACCTGAATTGCCGTCTCCATGCAGTTAGTTGAGTTGTGCCGCACGCACCACGCACAGAAAGAGATGGAGAGAACCAAACTTACTTTCTAACCAACTGTATAAGATTTTCAAGCTCCTCTGCAGAGCCACCAACATCAAAGAAGTCATCAACCACTGTTGTGAGGACACCATTTTTGGCCCAAGCAATGCGGGCCTCTGATAGTAGAGGCAGCGAAAGGGTTGCTGCAGCGGAAAAGTAACAATATGCCAGCTTCTGTCGGGCAAATTTCAATCTGTCTAACCTTTGCTCTTCGACCCATCTGTCAGAAAGGAAAGGAAACTTATACTACAACAAAAGGTAGCGACTCCCATTCTAGTTCCTTAGATGCCAGAGCCCTTTGGGAGATTCCTACTACGTTTGTTAGGGGAGGGAAGAGAAAGTATGCTACAAACACAATCGCATCTGGATGGAGGGAAAGGATGAGGAAAATTAGGAGCAATCGGTCCTTCACTTTTATGTGCATTTAAATCCCTTGGAGTCTCTCCAAAGATGGAGGGATTTGGAATTATCGTGTATTAATAAACAAATTTATTCTTTATTCTCAATTAAACCCTTATTTTACAATTCAAATACATATTGCCATAGTAGAAATATGCCTTCGAAGAAAAGCAATTAGCGCTTGCATGATAACAGGGAATTTGAAGCCTGCCAAAAGCCTGGCCTGCAAATTCAGTACACATGATAATTCTTCTATTACATGCCACAGCCACGGCAAGAAGAAGAGGCACTTTAAGAAATTCCAATCAAATCCTCCACACAAAGAAAATGAAAATGGAGATTTCTTCGTAAAAGGAGATCCCTAGGCAAGAAGGAAAAGGACACATTTCATCTGTGGATGCAAAGGACACTTTGCCAAAAACTATCCTATGGCCAAAAGGAAAGGCATGCATATGCTACAAAATATTGAAAGAAAGGAGTATCCCTCGAAGAAGATGTTTTGAATCAGTCTTCTCTATGGAAGATGAGCCTTCTAAAACAATCATCTGTGTCATTCAAACATTTCTGGAAGCCAGCAATACTGACTGGTCGAGTGAGCCAGATCCAGATGATGTTTTGTACTCCTTTTCACAAGACCCAGCAAGCCTAAATATCCATAGCATGTGTAAAATTTCCTGTTCCTAGACCACATATTCCTATTCATTTCTTCCCATATAAAGACAACGAACCCATCTCAGAGGTTGCATCCAAACAACTTAATCTCTTCAACTCCTTTCCATTCTTTTTCCTCTTAAAGTTAAATCTTTCTTTTCCTTTCTAATCACACCTTCCAAACATGATGTTAATCACCAAATTTAACTAACATACGATTAGCAGTTATATAGATGTTGAAAGCCTTATTAAAAATGAAGCCCCAGTTAATTTTCAAAAATTTAAGCTTCCAAATCAAGTTTTGCCACAAGAATCAATCACTCAAAACCATGGCAGAAAATTCAATAAAATGGCTATTTCTACATCTATCTACCATGATGATTTCAGAGATGTACACCTTGCCAGATATTTGAGTTCTTCTTGGTATATTGCTTGACAGTTGTTGAAGTCATTCACCGCCAGATTCAGGAAATCTTTGTTGCAAAAATTATAGGACCTAGAAGAGGAGAGATATATCATATCAATCAAGTATGAAAGACAATTGAACGTTGATAAACTAAAGCAGATAAAATCAATTAAGAGGGCAGTACCGGAGACCACATTTCAGAATTCTCGTACTGTCTATGTTGTAGAGCTCTATATTTCTCCTGTTTGCTACCCTCTCAAGGTTTGCATCGAGAGGAAATCTCAGAGCATCATCCACCTGAAATGTTTACTAATAATTGCTCCTATGGAATTAACCATAAAAATGGCAGCAGGAAGAAAGTGATGTCGCAAATTTCCTTTGTAACATAGTAGTGACAATCTCAGGAGAAAAACTACCTCTTGACTTAAATAACTCTTAAGTCTATTGGCATGCATTTCACCAGTGTGTAAACCCTTTTTAAGAAAATCACTGGTCCAAGAATTGATTTTATCCAGAATAATGTCATCTTCATTGATGATCAGCTGTGAAGCCCTATACAACTCCAAGACAGAGCCAGCATCCTTCACATATCCTTCAAGTGTATTGCAAAAATGATCCTCTTCAGCAAATTGACTTAATGCATCTACACCACATGTAAAAGCAAAATTAACATTTCATCAATCCACAACATAGGTAAATATTTAAAGTCCAATATAGCATCATACCTGAAGAGACATCATATCCATGGGATCGCAGTATCCTAAATGCCATTGCGGTTGCAGCAATGTCCAGAAATATCTCTTCTTCGCCCTGCAGCCAGCATCTGTATTTTGTCTAATGCCATAAGATAAATAAAGCTCATGCTTTGCTTACTTGGCAGGTAAAAAGATCAAACGTTAGACTGAAAGAACTACTTGCAAACAAAGCATACAGGGAGGGTTTGCACTAAAAAAGAACAGTACCTGTACGTGTCATCCAATACATGAATTATTTCCTTTGTGAAATGATGATCAATGCCCAATCTCTCCAAATTCTCTATCATACATAGACGAGCATATATTTCCAAGGGATAGATTGTCGGAACTGACCATAAGTAGTACACAAATGTCAATAGTTTATCCGGTGTTGACAATCATTTGAAGACTTCTGCAAAGGAGTAACCTGCATCACCAAATTTCTCTAGTACTGATTCAAGGTAGTGTAGACAACTGGCATTTTGAAGGTGAGTTAAAGTAGCAGCTGTGGTCGATGGTGAATTGAATAGCGACCCATTCTTCCGTTGATACTTCATAATCATTTCCCAGTCTGCTGAACTTCCCATTCCTTCCGCAACATAAGACAAATATCTTCCACTGATCCCTGAAAAGCCTCTAAGAATACAAAGCACCGCAGAGTTCATTGGTGCCTATGAATGAAGTTCCAATATACTCTCACTCAACAATTATAAGAACAACTTAGGTTATGCTTTGCACATTGGTTAATTGGAAGGAAACGAAAACGGGAAGATTGGCAACATCTTTTACCTCTTCACTTCTAAATTTCTCTTGTAAGACACAGAATCTACATCTGCAGGTCTCAAGGGAAGGTTTAAATTTAGGCAATCAGCCCGCTCAATCATGCCAGAAAGCAAAATATTGAATCCAATTGGTGTATGTTGCCTGTCATTGGTTACAGAAGCAGAATTCGAAGCGATATATTCAAGGCCTGCAATCATAGTGTCATCCTTACTGATGGGTATACATATGGAAAAGATAACGGGGAAGAAAAATCTAGTTTACCTTTGGTTATTTGTCTTTCACCAACCCCCCATTGCTTAAGTGCAAGGACACATGCTAAAGTCGATAACAAAGCATCCTTTATTAATAATGGATGCCGATCAGGGAGACCCCAAGAACCATCACATGATTGATTATTCATCAACCAACTCAAAGATCTAGGGAAATGAGGGCTTTGTGGAGAACAAGGTGAAGGGACCATAGCCACCCAAGCAGTGTCATATGAAGAAAGAGAGAGTTCGACCTTGTTGAACATATCACGTATTCGTTCTTTACCTCCTTCGGCCAACTGCAAGGACAAACAGACAGTTTCATGCAAATCATTGACTAGATATCGTCTTAGGAAGAACATAAGCTATAAACAACGTATAATAAGATCATTGTACCGCATTGTCAACACATGATGATGATTGTTTAACTGATTTTATTCCGAAGTCCATAGGAACTGCTCCTGGCAAAGAATTAAGATTGATTGAATCAACGAAAAGGTAAACTATGAAGGACTCTAGACAGGGCAACTTGAATGATCTAGACTGTTGGCAATAATTGATAAGGGAAGTAAGCATCACAGATTACAGAAGACGCACTGGAATAAATTCCAGAGGCACTGGAATGAGTAATGGAGATATGATACTTAAACAAGAATGACATGCCCTCCACTGCTCGATGAGGTACTCGAAACAACAATCATACACAGAACCAAATGAAGTGCCACAACCCTAACTCCATCAACATGAGGCCTACACACCATAAAGTTGCATTTTCACTATTTAGCTCTGAGAAGAACCCATATTCACTTGTCGCTTCCTTGCCTAGCAACACACTGTCCTCATCAATGAAAAAATCTTGCTCAATATGCATCACAATGTAGAACTCCGCCTATGTAGTCTACATAGCCTGTCCCAAGCCAGGTAAAGGAGGAGGGTTACGTCAGGCGTAGCGAGCCGGTTATAAAAAAAGAGCTACCTTTATGAGATAAACCCTATTGATATTTCGTTGGAGCGTACCCTTCTTAGCGACGCATTGCATCGGCGCCCGGGTGTAGCGAAAAATCAGCAAGGGTCTTTGCACCAAGATAGGTGAGTGCAAGGGGTAAGGAAGCTAGCCTTGAGCCATCATTCCCAGAGTGATGCGCCACATCGATGCCTGGATGTGGTGATAAATGAGCAAGGGTCCTCACACTTCCGTGGGCGAGTATGGGGGTCAAGAAAAACCCAGGGGGTAGGGATTAGATTGGGGAGTTGGAATGTAGGAACCTTAACGGGTAAATTGCGGGAATTGACAGATACTTTTGCTAAAAGAAAAGTGAATATTGCTTGCCTACAAGAGACTAAATGGAAAGGAGAGAAGGCTAAGGAAGTGGATGGCACCGGATTCAAGTTATGGTATACAAGCACAACAAAGAGCATAAATGGAGTTAAGATTCTGATCGATAAAAATTTCAAGGATAGAGTTGTTGATGTTAAAAGAATAGGAGATGGGATTATTTTAGTTAAGCTAATAGTGGGGGATTTAATTCTGAATATCCTTAGTGTGTATGCCCCTTAAGTTGGACTGCAAGTGTCCGAGAAGAGCAGATTTTGAGAAGAGCTGGAAGTAATTCTAAGGCAGATACCACACGAGGAGAAGGTATTCATAGGAGGAGATCTAAATGGACATGTCGGTCAGAGTAGTGAAGATTTTGACAAAGTTCATGGAGATTTTAGATATGGGACTAGAAATGAGGCTGGCAAAGACATCTTGAGTGTGGCATTAGCTTATGATTTGATGTTGGCAAACACCTTTTTTAGGAAAAGAGAATCACATCTGATTACTTTTCGCAGCGGTCAAAATTGTAGCCAGATTAATTTATTTCCTGCCAGAAGAGAGGATAGAGCTTCGTATGTAGATTGTAAGGCATACCCTGGTGAATGTGTAGTTACACAACATAAGTTGGTGGTCTTAGAAGTTCGGTATAACAAAATACAGAAGATAAAGAGAAGTGCGCAGTACCCCAAAGTAATATGGTGGAAGTTATATGAGGAGAAACAAACAGAATTCAAGGAAAAAATGCTACAGGAAGGACCGTGGTGACTGGAGAGCGAAGTAAATATGATGTGGAATGAGATGTCTAACTGCATCCAGACAGTGACAAAAGGGGTGTTAGGGGAAAGTAGAGGGAGTGGACATCAAACAAAGGAAATCTGGTGGTGGAATGAAGAGGTGCAGGAGGCAACTAAGCAGAAAAAAGAGTGTTTCAGATGCCTACATAAATGTCCTAATGAAGAGAATTTGCAAAAGTTTAGATTGGCGAGAAAAATACCAAGAAAGCTGTACGAGCGGCCAGAGGCAAGATTTTCACTGATATGTACAACAAACTTGGGAGCAAAGAAGAAGAAAAAGCCATCTATAGACTTGCAAAGTCAAGAGACAAGAAAAGTAAAGACTTGACACAGGTTAGATGTATCAAGGATGAAAATCAAACACTCTTGATAGAGATGAAAACGTCAAGGGCAAATGGATGAGTTATTTTAACAAACTTTTTAATGGGGAAAGCGATAGAGGTGAGGTGGATCTGGAAGATACTTCTAATGATTCAAATAGAAGGTTTGTGCGTAGAGTTAAAGCACGGGAAGTTAGGGAGGCATTAAAAAAAATGAAGACTAGTAAAGCCTTGGGACCCGATGGTATTCCTATTGAAGTGGGGAGA
This sequence comes from Rhodomyrtus tomentosa, assembly GCA_028455895.1. Taxonomy (NCBI): domain Eukaryota; kingdom Viridiplantae; phylum Streptophyta; class Magnoliopsida; order Myrtales; family Myrtaceae; genus Rhodomyrtus; species Rhodomyrtus tomentosa. The sequence continues at coordinate 44,377,997 of JAPCWY010000001.1, read as the reverse complement.
TGCTTAGGGGATGTAGCAATAGGTTGGTTGACTAGTCTTTTTAACATGATCCTCCATACTAATAAGATGCCTGATGAATAGAGGAAGAGTATACTTGTGCCTATATACAAGAACAAGGGGGATATCCAGAATTGTTCTAACTATAGAGGCATCAAGCTTATGAGCCATACAATGAAACTGTGGGAGAGAGTTATTGAGCATCGTTTGAGAATAGAGACCAAGGTTTCTGTCAATCAATTTGGATTTATGCCAGGAAGATCTACCATAGAGGCTATTTTCTTAATACGACAATTGATAGAGAGATATCGAAAAAAAAAAAGGACCTCCATATAGTGTTTATTGATCTCGAGAAAGCGTATGATATGGTTCCAAAAAAGGTTTTGTGGTGGATTCTTCAGAAGAAAAAAGTACCTTCAAAGTATGTCGAGACAATCAAGGACATGTATGACGGTGCTACTACATGTGTGAAGGCTTGTAATGGCACATCAAGTTATTTTCCAATCACAGTAGGCTTGCACCAAAGTTATGCTTTGAGCCCTTACCTTTTTGCTCTGGTTATGGATGAGCTAACAAAAGATATTCAAGATGAGGTGTCGTGGTGTATGCTATTTGTAGACAATATCGTGCTTATTGATGAGACCAGGGCTGAGGTTAACGCTAAGTTAGAAGTATGGAGAAGTACGTTAGAGTCTAAAGGATTTACGCTAAGTCGAAGTGAGACGGAATACTTGAAGTGTGAGTTTGACACGGCAAGAAGAGAGGATCAAGAAGCCGTAAATATGCTCGGACAGGAGGTACCCAAGAAAGATACATTTAGATATTTGGGATCAATATTGCAAAAGGAGGGAGAGATTGATGAGGATGTAAGCCATAGAATCAGAGCAGGTTGGATGAAATGGGGCAGTGCATCGGGATTTTTGTGTGATCGCAAAATTCCTCTTAGGTTAAAAGGAAAATTTTATAAAACAGCAGTCAAACCTGCCATGTTATACGGAGCCGAATGTTGGCCAACACAAAGGAAACATGAGCATAAAATAGGAGTAACGGAAATGAGGATGTTAAGGTGGATGTGTGTTCATACAAGGATGAATAAGATAAGGAATGAAAAGATTCGACGAAAAGTTGGAGTAGAACCGGTGACGGAAAAGATGAGAGAGTATAGATTGATATGGTTTGGGTATATCCTCCGAAAGCCCTTAGACGCACCGGTACGAACAGATGTTTGCTATCGAGAGCATAACACGAAGAAAGTAAAAGGTCGGCCGAAACTTACTTGGGGGAAAGCAGTAAAACAAGATTTAATGAAGTGAAAAATAGATTGGCGTACGGTTTGTTTATGGACGGAGCGGAGGAAGGCTATTAGTGTCGTGGAGGGGTAGTGCATAGATAGATATCTATATACTTGTTTATTTTTACACATTTATCTCTTTTCCCTCCCTTAATTCTGCTTTTCTTTTTATGATTCTTTGGGGTTCATTGACCGCCGACCCCAACTAGTTTGGCATAAAGGTATTGTTGATGTTGATGAATATGCATCATAATGTAGATAGTTTATTCTAAAATCTGTTGGAGAGAAGAGTCAAGGTATCACTTGGGTATCCCATCTTTTCATGGGCTAGACAAGTTGAATATGATGGTCGCTATGCGTGAATGCACCAAGAATAACCTCTGTAAGAAGAAGGAGAAGAAGAAGAGATCTAAATTTGAAAGATTCCAAGATAAAGATATCTTCTGCAAGTTAGCCTGTTTACTGGCACTCCCAATCCTCGAGTTTCCCAGAAAGCAACAAGAACTAGGTCAATCTTTATGGTTTCCATTTTCCACGTGCTTACTTACGTGAGGTGGACACATTCTGTTTATAGAATCACCGAATGATGGTACTTGTCAAAACTCAAACATGATATCAGAAAGCTCGTTTATGAGCACATAATGAAGAGCTGGCAGAAACTTTAATGTTGCTCATATCCAGTGGAATGTGCAAGGATCAGATAAAGCCAACACACTCAAAGCCCGATTTGCCGATCAGTCAGAAATCTTTAAAATCGTGCGTGTGCATGTGCGTCTGAGAGAGAGAGAGAGAACCTGACATAGGAGCAGACAACCCAAGATTATAGGAGTGTGAGAGTGCCATGGTAGAACAATATGAGAATAATCAGCAGCGCCTGCATTAAGATGTAGTTTATCAGCCATTATAGAGACTACATCGATTTGTTCATAGAAGTGTTTGATATGCACGCGCATGAAGAGAGAGAGAGAGAGAGATTATCAAACTGGTTTAAAGATAATGAGATACCAAAATGCCTTTTAAAGTTGCAATATGTTATGGATACAATTACTGCAAAATGCTCATTGCAAAAAAAAATAGGCTTATGAAGCTAGAAAGCTCTATAGGTGTAACAATTGAAGAACTCACCAGCTTTATTCGCTAGTTGCTCCTCCAACTCCAATGCAAGTAAATCTCTGCTGAGGACAAGAAAAAGAAGAAGAATGCAAACAATTAGTATCAGGGAAAAAGTAGTTTACAATGACAATCTGCAATCAGGAAGCAAAAATAAGACGAGCTAAATCATCTGGTACTAATTTGGACCGCAATGTCAAGACACTAAACACCATACTAAGAGAACAGATGGACTTACCGAAGCACATGACAAAGGAGGAGATGGATGATCAACCATGCCACCTAAATGCAGCAATGTCAACTCATTAGGCCAGCCCAGCAGTTATATAGTGGTACAGGCTGAAAGAAAGATGTATTTACTGTCTTGGCATCAGCAACAAAGAGCTTGACGACAAACCCTGACAGTCAAGGGGAATCTTCTTTCTTTGCAGTTGGATTTCATCTAGTGAAGCTGTCATATGCTCTTACATCCCCAGATAACGCATCCCATTTTCTCAGGGAAGTTAAAATTTGCGGACCCTTCTGGTCGTACAATGTATAAATATCATTTTGCGCGAGGAACAAATCTCAAGCTGGAATGACATGCGGGCGAAGCATTTCGACAAACACGTTGCGCGCGCCAAGCATAAGTAAGCCAAGTACATAGTATACATTATATCTAGACATATATAAATATATCTCACACGAGCGAGACAGAGACAGAGACAGAGAGAGAACCCGTGAGATTGCGGGAATTTGTAAGAGCCGAGGTGAGAACGGAGAGAGGAGTATGAGCAACAATACGATGATCACTCTTACTTCAAAGTTCTATTTTTTCCCATCCACGAAGTTGGAAATTAAGTGATGAGACCTCCAAATCCCATCTTATTATTATGATTTGCCAAAACGCGAAGTGCCGCGATCATAACTCGCGCTTGTTGAGAGGAAATTCTCTTTTGCTGTTGTCCGTCGTCGTCGTCGTAAGACTATCGATTGCAATTCACACAGTCAATTTCACTTTCATCAGCACCAAGTTTGCAACACCAGCATTTCAGAAACCATCATCACCGGCCCCTCCGCTATCGAATCTAAGATTAACTGCCTAAGGTGTACTGAAAAACTTCAACTCTCATCACTTCTTCGTCGAGAAATTGTTTGCACCGGATAATATCGATCGAACACCACCAGGACGCTTATGTCAAAACGTCCGCCTCGTTTGGTAAATCAACTTCATATGTCAACTTTTGGGTTAAGCACGTTGCTAATTGTCCAAACTAATGTACATCACTTAATTTAGTGTCAAAAATTTCAAAATAATTAATTAAGTACTAATTTTTTTAAAATACGATAACTTCATTACCAAAACTTCCAAAATAATCTGTCAATTAAAAAAAAATTCAGCTTCAGTGCCAATTTCGACGTGATACATGAGCTGAAAAATTAATTAAAAAAAAGTCGAGTCGTATTTATAACAAGCCACGCCAATCAAATCAGATAATATTGAAATAATTATTTTTTTCAATTTGACACTTAAGTGAACGTTTTTTTTAATTTAGCACTTAAGTAATTATTTTAAAATTTTTAATACTAAAGTGAGCGCCATACATAAATTTTTACACTTAAAATATACTTAAATTTTTGTACTCCGTAGCCATTTTTCATTTGCCCAAACACATGCGCCCGCCAAAAGGAACGACTTTAAACAAATATGGACAGCACAGCTAAGGTGTTGGCTGAAAGACATTTGGACTGTATTCCGGGAAAATGTATGGGGAATCTGTCTCCCGGATGCTTTGGGGCAACTTGTTCAATTCTAAATTCCAAAGATGCTGAGTTAGGGAAATTATAGGCTTTTGTTCTGTGCTCTTCTTGTCGGCTTTCACTTAGACACGATAATTACCGAAAAATTCCCACATTTATTATAATTGTGTCGAATTAGCTCTAAATTTTCCTTATCAATTCCGTCAATTCAGTCAACCGATGCCGACGTGAAATTTGTACAGTCCCGTTGCGCATCGTGGTCTTGTCGGTTCCATTTCTCCGTAGCCCTATTGATTTACCCATGAGGCAACTGGTAGACAATTCGTCATTATTCATGCCAGTCGTGCCCCTTTTGCCAACTAAACCAAGCTTCATGGACTTAGTAATTTTTCCCTTGAGTCATGCTGTTGGCAAATACTATTCATCCCGTCGACCTTCTATACTTGACTGACTAAGAACTCCCAACACTTTGGTGAACTTTATCCCCATCGCGTGTTGCTCGATCTTTCTTAATTCGAGCCCTACGATGAGAGACTCAAGGCGGATTTTTCAAAATCAATAATAATAAAAGCAAGTTGCTTCGCATTTAATTACTCTTCTGTGGCCTCTTTGAAAGCTCAGCAACGGAATACATGATACGAGCACCGGGACGGTAGAAGTCAATGGTGCTCGCTACATGATCGATTCCGAAAGCTTATGAATCGGTTAAGTTTAATCTTTTGATTCCTTGAAAATATTATGTTCTTCGTCAATCGCGCGTTGGGTAAGAGTCCAGGGATCAGATCGAACAAACAAAATCAAAAGTTCATGGATTACATTACACATTGAATTAAAGTCTAGGGATCACATTGCTTAGCTCACTTTTAATCTTTTTCTTAATGCACGCCTTCATCTCCGTCGTTTTAAGCGAGTGAGAGAGACGTCATTACTCATTTATTGGAATGGGCTCAAGTTCATATCTTTCTTCAGTCTTTCCGTCCGCCGGCCTACATGAGTGAATTTGGGCCGCCAATAGAACAAATGGGTCAATATGGTGGGCTCCAGCAGTAGACCTCATGGGTTGTATGAGTTGGACCAAATCTCTTTTCATTATGACTAACTTTGGATTCCCCCAATTTTTATTTTTATTTTTGGTCGGAAGGATTTCCCAATTTGCCTGTCTATATATGTTGATGTGTTTAATGTTTATCATTTATTATAAAAAATGAATTTTGCAAGATAATTTGTCAGCCAAAAATTCAAGCATCAACGCGACTAAATTGAATTGACTAAATTAAAAGGTTTAGAACTAAAATAACCGCCGTTCATTAGGTTTAGGACTTTTTGGATAATTTTTAGAAAGAATAGCTTGGCCATATGCCTTGGCCTAAAATTTCGGTATATCGTTACTCAAATCTAGACTTTTTTTTTTCTTTCGAAAAAAAAAAACAGGAAACTGACAAATTGTTAGTTTAGTACGCTGATGTTAATTCACCGACAAATAGCAAGTTACAACTTTTTTTTATATATAAATTTACCATTTAAAATAAGCAAATTTCTTGTTCAACTGTGTATTTTGGTTGTCCTCATCAGGTGAAAGTCGACTGAGAGCTAATATGAGTTTAACAGGACAGACGATGTTGGATTTTATTCACGAAGTTTAAGGGTTTGCTGATCCAAAATGGTGATAATTCATGGATTCGATTTGAGATCCCAACAATACATAATTTAGAGGTTCGCACTAGCCTTTAATAGCTGAGAAAGAAGGAAATTCCAGATAAAAACCTCATCGTTTGCTCCAGTGAAACGTCTAATTGGACAAGGCAACTCAGTTTCGTAGGAGATATGAGGAAAGGCAACTTAGGTACAAATGTGTTGTGATTCTGCTTCTCATTGTGCATCAGGAATTTGGCCGTCAAGGTTGTTATTGTTGAACAGAATCCTGGGCTTTCCCATGCTGAAATTGAGCACTCTGGCGTTCATATTGTACTTGATCTCTCCGTCGTACAGCAGCTTCCTTATGTAGTGCTCTATGTCGGACCCGATCAGCCGAAGCGTGTACTCCGTCAGCGGCGCGCCCTGTCCTCAGCAATCCCGGCGATTTCGTCAGTTTATGATTCACCGAAAGTGCTTACCAGAATATATTGTAATGTGGCATGATGTACTAAGTACTACTAGTAGTCTAGTATATGCCAGCCACGACACGATACGAACTCGACCATCTTTTACTCTTCCGTAAAATCGTAATAAGTGCGATTATAAACGACAGGTCCTAGCAATATCATGTGAATTCACATAACAATAATGACGATGAGGAAATTCAAGAAAGCAGGCAAAACCAATGCTTCGTTCAGCGGAAAGGGGGTACGATACCTCGTAGTGATCGACAAGCTCCTGGAAGTAGACGTAGACCTTGTTGCAGGTCTCCGGGGTCCACACGAACTCATTGGTCGGGTCTAGGATGAGGGTGAGCTTGTCCATCTGGCTCTGGTCGAACTCGCAGGTGACCGGGTCGATGTACGCGGCGTAGATCCGCACGTGCCGCGTCGTGCTGCTCAGCCACTGGCCCCCGTACTCGCGGCTCATGTTCTTGCTCTTGACGTTCACTTGCGGCTCGACCGGCCTCAGCCTCGTCGCTTCCGGCTGCTTCGCCTTCTCTTGTCCCGGAGCGGCTGCTCCTTGCGCCTTCGTGTCTTCCTGTTCTTGGACTTGCGCTTGCTGCTGAGCTGGAACGGCAAATGGACTGCTGTTGCTTCTGCTGAGCTTATTGCTTTTTCCGTGCCAGCCCAACATGGAGAATTTTGTAGATGCCATGTAAGAGGATGAAGCTGCCATTCTTTGAATTGTTGATCTTCAAGGAACAGAATTTCTGGGCACTTTGAGTTTCTTTTTTCTTTTTTTTTTCTTTCTTTTTTTTCCTTATTTTGGCAGTAAGTTTTACTGTATTTTAAAAATAGGATTGTGGGAGTGATGGGAGGTATGGTCCTGGCAAAGGCACAAGGAGAATTGGTGATCCATTGATTTTGTGGATAAGGTTTCTCGCAAATGGCGGCGGGGATGTGCATACTTTGTTTGTGGTGAAGACAATTTTAAGGGGAAAGACAGAAAAAAGAAAGGCAAAAAAAAAACGGGAAAACACTTTCCTCATTAGAGAAAATAGAAGGAGAAAGAAAAAAGGAACACTTGAGCAACGACGTCTTTTTTTTATTTTTTGGTCTAATTGAGCGACCGCCTAAAAAAATTTGCCCTTTTTGATATTTTCACATTAAGTATGCAATTTTGACAAAAAAAAACATTAAGTATGCAAAGTTCATCTTCTCCATAGGTGAATTGTATTTTCTGACTGAATATACCCCACCTCACCGGAGAATATAATTCGAAATAAAACGAATGAATGTGATTCATTGGTGGTAGGAACAAGTAGGCCGTGAGCTTGAACTTCTTTTTGCTCTCTGCACCATTGATTTTGCATCCAAAAACATACTTCAGAAGCAGTTTTTTTTTTTTTTTTGAGAAATCATTACAAAGTTTTATTTCCACGTGAAACATTCGCCATGAACGAAATTCCATGATTCAGACAACCGAATGGTTGTCGTGGTTGGTAAATAACGGGGTAAGCTCTCAGTTTTTTCATGGCAGTTTTTATGAGCAGCGGAAAAATGGTACTGCGAAGATCAAGAGAAATCAATAGGAGCGAACTACCAACAGCAGATACCATCCACTAGCTCAGCGCTACAAGCAATCTAGCTGCGCAGCCTCATTCTTGCCGCCTCCAGCTAATAATAACCACGTTTACGGCTTCGATGTATGACCGACATATTAAAACGAAAAGAACCCACCAACAACAACCGAACAAAAATTCAATTGCAGATTTCCTAGACTCTTATAATTGAGGCACGGTCGAGACGAAGAATTGCACGAGTTGAAACATCTTCGTACATGGCACTAGAACGAATGCCCTTTATAATCCGACTACAGCGGAAGGTGATTACCAGATACTTCAAGATAATCCTCCTTCCACTGACCGCAGTATATATGAACACTTCTCTTTCCATTTGAACGAGTCACAATGGATCAAAGTTCTCCCAATCCGCACATCATCTAGTCTCATAAATTAAGACACGATACAATACGCCGGTTTCCATTCCAACGAGACATCTGAACATGGAAATCAAATTCTCCACGTTCAGTCACCCGGGAGAGGAAAAAGCTTTTGAATCGTCACATCTTTGTTCCTTCGTTCTAAACAAGACTCTACATTTCCTTCTCAGCCAAAAGGAAGTAAGAACCACAATCAGAATTTCATCTTTGTTTTAGGATAACAAATTAGAGGGGATGGACTTTGAGATACTACCTTTTGGTGCAGATGTACCGTTGCATAATCTTTTGCAGTCCAGAAACTCCCGTACTATATTCCTGTCAAGTAATCCCTATTTAACCTCTACAAAGCTGAACCAAGACCACAAGATGATAAAATAGGGAAATTTCACCTAGGCTTTACGGAGCCTTGTCGCCAGCCTTGACATGGCATCGTAATTTCCATTGTAAAGATATTCGAGATGCCATCTTACCGAGTGTTCAAATCGTTAGTTTGGTCCAGAAAGAAGCCATTCAGCAAGTTTGACTTTCAGACTAAGCTCCACCTCTATGCAAATAACAATCTACTATGAGAGTAAGAGAGGAAATTCGGCAAATGGGCAACAAGGTGGGTAGCATCTCTTGTACGAAATTAGTCCGAGACATAGAATATCATTCACTCAGGCATTGTGAAATCGAGGAATAATCAAAAGCAAAGAGCCCCAGCAAATCATTAAACCAAACCTACCAAACCCCAACACCCCAACCCCCCCCCCCCTTTTCTTCCTCAAAAAAAAAAAACCCTCCAAAAAGATAGAAAAACAAAAAGAAAAAGCCACGCCCACAAACACGCACAGACACTCTCCTCCCTTGTACGAGGAGCACCAAAAAATATATCTCGAACTCCAGTTTTCCAGACAAAGCTGGAGTTCATAATATTCAAAAAAGCAGAAGCATGTCGACGAACCTACACTTTTATTTTGAAAGGAAGACCAACCGAATCGGAAATAATATCAGCAAGACAAGTACGATCCTAGTATAGCCTAATGCAAAGAGGACTGAAGTTACAGTTAGCCGTGACAGTAATGCCCTCCAGTGTCATAATACCTCTACAAATCATGATTAATTAAAAAGAAACTGCAAATACGCATAGGAATGCATTTAATTCCTCCAAATTGGATACCAATTAATATAAAACATGTATCTTTTAATAAATTACTCCCTCCAGATTACTAGATTATTCTTCATCCTTATGACAAGGGCAATTCAAACTCGAGCATTCCAATTAATCTCTAAGTCACCAAGGTCCCTCACACTGCAATCCAGGGTGGGTCTGACCCTATAAGGTGGCTTCCCAGATGCCAGGCATGGATTTAACTCAAGAAACCAGACCTTCCAAATCAATGAGTAGATCAAACATTGCTATTTAGGCTAAACCCTTGAGACTGATCAGCCTCCATCAGAAATTAGTTACAAGGGTATGGGCGTGCACTTGCGATATGAAAACAAAATTGCAGCTGGCAAAGTGGACTCAAATTCTAAATCAACAATATCAACATCAACAACACCTTTATCCCAAATTAGTTGGGGTCGGCGGTCGATGAACCACCAAAGATACATAAAATAAAAACAAGACCGATCGAGGGAAAAGAGATAAATAAGTAAAATTAAAAATAAATAAAACATATATATAGGAAAGTACATTGCTTCAGAAACTTCACAAGAAAAAAGTCTTTTTTTACTACTACATCAACAGAGAAGTAAAAAAAAGTCTTTCAGAAACTTCACAAGACATTGCTTCCACACACAATACTTTATGCAGAAGGGTAGGTTGTAAGTGCCATGGCACCACAACCTTTCTTCCATCTCTTTTCATCTAACGGTGATGAAATGTTGTACTGCATAGACCGGCTGCTAACATATTTTATGTTTAAGAAGGAGAGAAAAGTAAAACAAAATATTAAATAAATAAATCAATCAAAATAAACATAATTCACCAAAAATGAACCTACCTGGAACATAAAACCAAAAGAAAATATCTAATACCCATCATCTGAATACTTCGAACCAGCTTGCCTTTTCAACTCGGTGAGACAAGCAAGATGAATTATCACCAATTTCCATGAGTGCATGATGTATTCAATTTTTATCTATTTTATGTATCACTAATTGTTCCAGAGGCGACGATGGATATAGATCAAGTTAAAGGGTACTATCGCATCAGGTGATTCAATACTATACGAGTGTTGGCATTATAGATCAAGTTAAAGGGTACATGGGTTGGTACAAGCTAGGAATTATTCACACTATGGAACCTACCCTTCCTTCCATTGAGTTGGAACCTTGTTCCCTCTAGTATTCATGTGAACCTACGTGCCACGTCAATTCCTCGGGTTTTATTACACATTCCATAGAAGTATTCCCTACTTAGAAATCATAATTTAAGAAATCGATCAGGAAATTGATATGCTCAAGAGATGTGATAAGAGCAGTAACTTCCCCAAAATCATCAATTGGTCATAGAGGTAATCTTTCAGCAAAACATGACAATCATCACATGAACAAGAATGTGTAAGCCACTCATGAGGCTCCTGATTTTCACCTCACAAGAATTATAATGAACTTACCTTCTTTGCTGCAGAACAAGCCACATATCCAAGAAGAAATCAGGACACTCAACTGATGAAGGGGCTGTAAACTCTAAAAACTGAATCAGATTTTCATTTAGTGAAATCCACAAGTAAAAGAATTGAGATACATCAAAGTATACAAAAAAATGAAAAATAAGAGCTTTTAGATATTTCCAATAAATCGATAGTGATTTTGGTGCCACAGATGCTAGCGGTAATTGCCGTCATCCCTCCGCACTTTACAATTTAAATCATCCGAAAGGTCCCAATTCTTCTGGCCGTTCACACCATTTCCTAAACCTATGCTGCACATTGCACTTTTTGAGTTGTTTACAGAGTATCCCCAGCAGTTTCTTTTCCGAAGCCAAGGGGGAACTTTAGTATTGGTCCATTTCTGTTGCCTGAAGTACCTCCTACTCAAATCCTGAGAGGAAATCTTCACCCGCTTAAACATTTGCTGGTTATTGGCACATGTACCCTCTGAATCTACAAGGTTAGAGGTGCTTGTCCTAGTGCTGCTTTCATCAATGAAAGCTTGACTGCACTCATCCACCTGTGCTGTGTCAGCAGAGTGGCCAGTGTTCTGAGAATCTACATTTTGTGCAGGTGACTGATGCTTCTGTTCCCGAGGAAGTTGGGGCAATGGAGGAAAAGGATGAAAGGGAATCCCAGGAGCAACAATCCAGCTCTCCATACTTTCATCCTGGGGTTTACCCAAATGCTGCAGAAAATACAAGGGAATACCATATGAGACAGGCAAACGGGAAACAAACTTCCCCTGTGGATTCCCTATGACCACATTGAATGGGCAGTCCAAGTGGTAAACATTCTCATGTGAGACATCCACCCCCACTGAAGCATTAGATGACAATCTAGATGTGTCAGGGGCAGATGAAAATCCTGGAGGAACATCTTCACAGCTGTTCCGATGCCTTCCATCGGCCACAACAGTTTTCCCAAGAGAAGACTCAAGGCTGACAGACCCAGGACAATCTTTTTTTTCTTCAGACACTTGTTCCTCATGCTGTGAGAACCTTGGATGTTTAATTGGCTCCGCATCCTGATCCCATCTGCTCTTGCGCTTGCGGATTCTTTTACCATTAGCCGAGCTGTCTTCAGCACATGATGCTCTGCCACTATCCTGACTAACAGTGGCAACCATAGCTGTTGCAAGCATTGGTTGCCTGAAGGAATCAATTGCTTCTGTAGGCCTTCCGCCCTGATCGCGCCAGTCATTATGTAATGCCGAAGCCCTGTCAGCAAAGCCAAATTTCCTGATAGGTTTGGGGATCCATTTATCCCTGAAATTTCTTGCAATTTGATGAACCTGCATAAAAAGGGAAAAATTAAGACAACTTTCCCATGTAGAAATTTAGTGCAACATTTTAGATAGCAGTAAGAGATCCAATAAGAGCTCCTTACCAGAAAAACAATAAGGAACTATCCGAAATAACTAATTCATTTGCAGTTCATAGAAAGGAAACTTCATAAAGTATACCTGCTTGTCATCATGTTCCGTTAGTGACAAAATAGACTCCCTAAAGCTGCAGCCAAAGATAAGCACGCATACTTTCAGTATCATACAAAAGGAAAACAACAACAAAGAAATCATAATGAAAAGAACTCTCTATTGGACAACAAGTTGTTCTGGTCTTGCCAAGAAGAAGCCTGTGAGTATATAAAACTGCTAGAAACAAGACAAACTGCTTCAAAACAAACTTATGAGGGGTTTGGCAAACTGAGTGGGCACGAGGCATTTGTTGAACTCTACTAATATAGATTTTTATGTTGCCGTGATGTAAAAGATGTGCAAAATGCCTTTATCTATATAAAAAAAAAAAAAAAAAAGATGAGCAAAATGCAGAAATTCTAAGCGTCACAAAACAATGAATAAACTTAGATGCATCAAACCTTTCCATTCCAGGACAAGGAGGGCCACTAGCAATGTGCTCCAATGTAAGGACCTCCCTCACTGCTAAATACTCCAGAACCTGCAAAGATCACTTGAAAGCTCGCTCAGCAATCCTTGTCTGCTTTCTTTCAATGGAAAAAACGAAAGATAAAATGCACATAGAAACTTATTGTATAATAGTTTTCATCTAATTAATTGTAAACTTCCTTCACTAACCAGGGATTTCATTTTTGTAGTTGAAAATTTTACACCTCAATTTAAGAACAAATTTTGGATGTGCCTTGAATACCAAGAAAGACATGAAATGGACTATCCGAGGAAAAGTTGAAATAGGCCCAATTGAGGATAAAATAACAGTAAAATGGTATAGACAGGTGAAACAGTGACTTCTGGACGCTCCTGTGAATTCATCAGGTATCAGACCAATCAAACAATATGATAACTCAAAAATACAGAGATTATTGGCGTGAACACCTTGAGAAGCTTTCGAAGTATAGGGATCTTTTTAAAATCTCTCCTGTATTGTTTCATGATGTTGTGAAGCATCTGCAAGCCTGAAATGACAAAAAAATATTTTTTTTAAAGAAATAAGCAAGGGTGAAGCAGTCTAGACCTAATTCTAAGACTAAATTAGGACGTTATGCACCATGCATACACAGCCAAACTTGCTATAGAGAAACCAGTCTGAAATATACGCGCAGGGGCACATGTGGAATCCTCATTACCAGTAAGATCTATAAACGCTTCATATATGCAGCAAAAAGAAGGAGAACAAGTACCATTTTTGCTTATAATATCAACCAGTACAACTCGGGATCTAGTTTTCAGAAGTGCATCAAGGATCATTGAAAGATCTCGGTTGCTGAAATAGGGAAAGTGTATATAACAGTCAATAACTCCTCAGAAAAATGATAAAACAAGAAAAGAACATACCAATACGAAAAAATCACAGTAAAAGAAGCAGACCTCTGGATCGCTTCGTTGCCTCTATCACCTGAAGCTGCAGTGAGAAATAGGAGCTTCAAGTAACCTTTAGGAGCATCCTGTTATAACAAGAAACAAAGCCAAATCCAAAATTGTGTTTAGCAGTAGCTTATATGATAAGTAGAGAAATTTATCAATAGCTGAAACTAAAATAGCATTCTCACACAAAATATCACAGACATAACTCCATATGAGTACAAATGACAATACGACATCTAGTAGGCATAAAGTGCCTGCAGGTGACTTCAAAACCAACAATGGTGGAAGGTTCTAGGACGGAAATTAATCAGAACATTCGGAAATGGTCTTAAATACTAATTCAGTAGGCTATGGTGCGTGGCACTTGCAGCAAGTATATATCATTTAAAGCTAATACATATCAAAATTATTTAAGCTAATTAAAGAAGATCACAAATTTAAAGCTAATATTTTCATTTAAAGTCCTGTGAATTTTTCTGATTTTCATCTGGCGAGATAATTTATGAATACTTTTAAAAATTTCAAACAAATAGGCTCCAAAGCTACTTGGTACTCACTTTTCTTTTGCTTATCCCACCATCAGCATCCAACAACTCATTAAGTTTCTCTTCGACTGCGAACGACAAAAGCAGATAATGTTAGATACCTCCACCCATGAATAATCTTTGACATGAGTGGCAAATTACAAATTCTCCAACCTCCTTCAAAGCGGCCACCAGAAGATCCTTCAACTGCTTTTCTGGGTTTGCTGAAAACCATCTGGGACTTGTGGGCCATCCCCTGAACTTTGTCCATGTTAATTGAACTAGCGCTGTCTTTACTTTTCTTGATAGAGCCTGATGATCTAGATTGTTTCACAAGAGGATGTAACCCCTTATCAATTGTATCAGACTTCTTTGTCCTGCTGCTGTTTGCATCATCAGGATGTAATTTGCTAAGTGGCTTACTTGGAGAAGAGATTTCAGATTTCTCACAAGCATTCCGCACCTCCTCAGCGACAATTTCTCGCTGAGTTGTGTACACAGATATACTTGTATCATCATTTACTTGTGGAATAATATCAACAGGTAGATCGGAAGAAGGGACTTTTGTGTTTGGATCCCCATTATCTACTGATGTTCGTGACTTTCCTATATCAGCAGCAGACTGATCCATTGAGCTCTCATATCCTGAGGTGATTTTCCTGCCCAATTGATTCAATGGATGAACCATGCCACCATCCTCACGAAGCATAATGGGTTCTGGATATTCATCATCTGAATCACCTTGAACGATTACTTCGGTATTAAGTGGATCGCCACCTATGTAACCTCGACATTGTGGTGAACCACAAACGCATTTTTTAGCTGCAGCACCAAAAACCCTTACATAGTTGTAATCAAATGTAACCTCTTCACCCTGCAAACGGTAAAAACAATGAGTTTATAGGAATTGTTGTTGCAGAAGTAACAAAATTCAGCTAGAAGACAGAGTTGAGGTAGATAAGCAACGCCTTTTTTCCTCTTCTCGGTTAAAAAGGAAAAACGACACTTTCATTTCTATCCTCTTTGACCTTTCTATTCCAATTTCCTTCAATATCCTCACACTTATTTTCATTTCTTTGCTTCCTAGCCAACTTTAGAAAAATGGGATCCACATCGACGAAATCAAAAGTGACATAACAGCTTAAGTTGATTGACAAAGTTCTACTTGCAGAATGGTTCTTGTTGAAGTTGTCCCACATCGCTTGACAACGAGTCCTATATGCCACACGTTATTTATATTCATGTGATCTCCCTCCACTATCATCAGCTTAAGCTTTTGGGTGGGAAGTTCTAACAGTTCACCAAACGCACTGCACTACATTAAGCATTGAGATTTTATTCTTCAGCATTAATTAGAATCTAAAAGCTGTCATGATTTAACTAATGTTTTAAAAAAATTGTAAAGAATAAATGTGTTGATACATCTTCGAATAACCGATTATCCCTAGTAGGAACTCGGCAGCATTCAAAAATGTCCGCCGCTTGCAAATTACACCGGTGGGCATAGATAAAAACCAGCAAGTAAAACACAATAATTGTGCTCTCATGAAATTTTTCGTAGTAAAAGCAGCAATATCAGAAACACTTCTTACCTTCTTAATATCCCTTACAGCAAACAATCCAATGCAAATTTCTCCGTTCACCATCCACTGTTCCAAAAGATTAAGAAGTCAGCACTAGATTCGTAAAGATAATTCATGGACAGCGCTTAATCCAGTGAAAACGAGACTATTATGCAAATAAAGAATGCAAAACCCAATAATAGCAGTAACTCTCAGCAGAAAATAACACGATATAATAGAGAAGTTGCCCAAAGCAAGCTTTAACAGAAAGAAACAAAGGAATCCAGGAGCATGAGGCCAACTCAGCATCACTCAAACAATAATCAATTATTTATAGCCTAGTATCTTTCTGAATATTTCTAAAACTTATCAGCCAACCGTCTCCCAGAGATAGCCAATAAGCAATTCGTGAGAATTCAGAAAAAGGAACACTTAACTACCCATGAGCATGAATATGCACAATATGAACAGGTGGAGTGGCTATAAGCTATGATTCAACATCAACATCAACAACACCTTCATCCCAAACTAGTTGGGGTCGGCGGTCGATGAACCCCAAAGAATCATAAAAATAAAAGCAGAATCAAGGGAGGGAAAAGAGATAAATGAGCAAAAATAAATAAGTATATATATATCTATCTATACACTACCCCTCCGCAATACTAATAGCCTCCCTCCACTCCGTCCTAAGACAAAATGTACGCCAATCTATTTCCCACTCCATCAAATCTTGTTTTACTGCTTTCCCCTAAATAAGTTTCGGCCGACCTCTTGCTTTTTTCGTGTTATGATCTCGATAGCAAACCTCTGTTCGTACCGGTGCATCTAAGAGTCTTCGAAGAATATACCCAAACCATCTCAATTTATGCTCTCTCATCTTTTCCGCCACCGGTTCTACTCCAACTTTCCGTCGAATCTCTTCATTTCTTATCTTATCCATCCTTGTATGACCACACATCCACCTTAACATCCTCATTTCCGCTACTCCTATTTTATGCTCATGTTTCCTTTGAGCTGGCCAACATTCAAATCCATATATCATGGCAGGTCTGACTGTTGTTTTATAAAATTTTCCTTTTAACCTAAGAGGAATTTTGCGATCACAGAAAAATCCCGATGCACTACGCCATTTCATTCAACCTGCTCTGATTCTATGGCTTACATCCTCATCAATCTCTCCCTCTTTTTGCAATATTGATCCCAGATATCTAAATGTATCTTTTTTGGGTACGTCCTGTGCGAGCATATTTACAACTTCTTGATCCCCTCTTTCTGCCGTATCAAACTCACACTTCAAGTATTTCGTCTTACTTCGACTTAGCGTAAATCTTTTAAACTCCAACGTGCTTCTCCATACTTCTAACTTAGCGTTAACCCCAGTCCAGGTCTCATCAATAAGCATGATATCGTCAGCAATAGCATACACCACGACACCTCATCTTGAATATCTTTTGTTAGCTCATCCATAATCAAGGCAAAAAGGTAAGGGCTCAAAGCAAAATCTTGGTGAAAGCCTACTGTGATTGGAAAATTACTTGATGTGCCATTACAAGCCTTCACACATGTAGTAGCACCGTTATACATGTCCTTGATTGCCTCGACATACTTTGAAGGTACTTTTTTCTTCTCAAGAATACACCATAAAACCTTTCTTGGAATCTTATCATACGTCTTCTCAAGATCAGTAAACACCATATGGAGGTCCTTCTTTCTTTCTCGATATCTTTCCATCAATTGTCGTATTAAGAAAATAGCCTCTATGGTAGATCTTCCTGGCATAAATCCAAATTGATTGACAGAAGCCTTGGTCTCTATTCTCAAACGATCCTCAATAACTCTCCCACAGTTTCATTGCATGGCTCATAAACTTGATGCCTCTATAATTAGAACAATTCTGGATATCCCCCTTGTTCTTGTATATAGGCACATGTATACTCTTCCTCCATTCATCAGGCATCTTATTAGTATGGACGATCTTGTTAAAAAGACTAGTCAACCAACTTATTGCTACATCCCCTGAGCATCTTCACACTTCAATAGGAATACCATCGGGTCCCAAGGCTTTGCTAGTCTTCATCTTTTTTAATGCCTCCCTAACTTCCCGTGCTTTAACTCTATGCACAAACTTTCTATTTGAATCATCAGAAGTATCTTCCAAATCCACCTCACTTCTATCGCTCTCCCCATTAAAAAGTTTGTTAAAATAACTCATCCACCTGCCCTTGACATCTTCATCTCTAATCAAGAGTATTTGATTTTCATCCGTGATACATCTAACCTGTGTCAAGTTTTTACTTTTCTTGTCTCTTGATTTTGCAAGTCTATAGATGCCTTTTTCTCCTTCTTTGCCCCCAAGTTTGTCGTACATATCGGTGAAAACCTTGCCTCTGGCCTCTCGCACAGCTTTCTTGGCACTTTTTCTCGCAATCTAAACTTTTGCAAATTCTTTTCATTAGGCTATAAGCTATGATTATCACATCAAATTTTGATTAAATTTCAAGTCATCTGAGTGAGGTCAACATATCAGAGTAGTCGTCATTATTAAGAAATTTTTTCTGCCACAAAGAAACTAAACCTATCTCATAAACATGTCACCTCAGAAAGGTGAGACACCAGAGAGGGTTTTTCTCTTTGCTAAACAGCCCTCATAAGAAAGTTTAGTTGGAGGTTACAAAAACCTCCAAAAGAGGCCGAAGTCCCCGTAAATAAAAAGACCTTCATAAATGTGGAGATCAATATTCTAACAACTCCATGGTACTTGGACAAGAGAGATATACTTGCGGTTACACTCGCTGAAACTGATGGACTTGCACTTCTAACCTTGTTTCATATGACCAAGAAAAATAAATGAAGGACAGAGACAAAGGGCGTGTTTTATTGTGGGAGGTGAGTGGTAGGGGAAAGAGAAGGCAGATCATTTAAATAATTTGCAACACAAATAAAATAAATATGCAGGGCCAAGACAATGTTCAGAGATTAACGAGCACAGAAGAGGCACTTAAGGTGGATTGACAGGTCACCTTCTCCGTTCGGCAATTGGGATCACAACTGTGGTTGATGAACCGCCCCAAGTTCCCTTTGGCACACGCGTCGATAACCTGAAAGGGTGGAAAGAAGTCGTGGATTAAAAGAGAATGCCAGGAAAGATAGATAGAAAGACAAAGCGTGAAATAACCTTAAAGATGTAATTGCGAAAAAAGATAGCCCAGTCATTACTGAAGACATCTTGCTTTGAAGTAAGAAGTTACAGGACTGATTCCACTCAACAAACACAACCACCCAATCTTCGCGAATGCATAAAGAAACAGAACTTCAGTCAATGAAAAGTTCACCAAGTTAAAGAAACACATGAAATTCTACAAGGGTTCCATCACAGAGAAGCCCAAATGCAGAAGCCTGATAGTATGCCTATGAAGCAGGAATCATTTCAAATTCTGAATGGGATTCTCGCTCTAAAGTTCGTACCAGTGGAAACCGAAAACAACTCATGCTCATCTTAGTGATTTTAAAGTTCAAGTGAGGAAAAACAAGATGAAAAGATCAACTTAATGTATCCAGAGGATAAAATACTTCCAAGAATAATGCATAGCTAAAAAAGTCCAAGAAAATATCTTGAAAATTAATTTGATCCATCTCATTGCAGTGGAAATGTAGTTGAGACATTTTTTGGTGTGAAAAAGGTCCAATAAATACGGGACAAGGGGAAACCTCCCCTATGCAGGGAGAAACTTAAGCAGTGAGCAAAGGGTTTCCGTTTCTATTAAAGCAAACAAGCACATATACTCTGTTCTCAGAATAGTTAATATCATCAAAGATACTTCTGTCACATTTGCTGAACACTGTTTACAGCTTCTTCTTCTTCTTCTTCTTCTTCTTCTTTTTTTTTTTTGGGGGGGGGGGGGGGGGGTGTTCTAATTTACAGCCAATTAATTAAGGTAGTTTTCTTTGAAAAGCATATCTAGACTGAAGATTTGAGAAACATCCACCAAAATAGGGAAGATATTAGATTTCACTTTTCAAGAGCAATAACCAACTTCAGAGCCATAATCCTTTTCAATCAATTTATGCCACCTCCTGGCCTTAAAAAAGAGAGCAGCCCCACAATGCACAATCTAGAAATTATAAACAAAATCATTAAGGCTTCAAAATTCGTACTATTAAGAGCAACCCAGTGCTATTTTGCAAGGGGTATCATTATTATTGTACAGTCAAAATGGGATAGATGCATACCTCGCTACCATTCAGTGTCATAAAATAGAAATGCTTATGACCCTGGGAAGCATAATCCCTCTGTCGTGACTTATATGCAGGCATATCAAGCACCTGGATGTATCACAAAATAGAAAAGTCAGCAACAGATGGATTGCAGGTGCAACAGTACTGACAGAAGACCTAAAACCTCACGACTGAAAGCAATAAAGCATCAACCAAGAACTTTTTATTGTTGTAATGATAAAGTTAGAACACAGTAACAAGTAAGCCAAAAAAAAAAAGCAAAATAGAAAAGATCGAGGCACAAGTCAAACATCAAACTAAAGTGGCACTTCACAAATATAAAGTGCCATTTCGACGAAATTATCTCTGGCACAACAAACACTTTCCTCTAACGATCAACTACAACAGTTGTTGGAAGTGAAAGACCGAATTTTCCAAGAATCAAATCTTGATCTTAAATTTCAGTCCTTTCAATTGCGGGGGGAAATCAATAAGTAGAGGAAACTGTGTAAAAACTTCATTCGGCCAAAAGATACAACAATGGCCAACTACTACTTCCTTTTCTAGGATCACATGTCTACATAAGGCATAAAAGTTCTTCAAATCAAATTTTACAAAAAAAAATCAACAGGAACACGTCAATTACCAGCATGAGTTAAACTCCCAAAGATATTTTCCCCTAATAGAATGCACGAGTAGGCAAATTCAATTTATTCAAAAAATAATACTGGCAGACAGCCAAAAATAAAATCACGCGAATACAAGCATAATAAATCAGGCAGCATAAAACTCATGTGCATTACGAACTCCAACATTACCTCTCCTACATATTCAATTATAAATCCCCCCTTGGATACGTCCTCTAGTACCTGCAGCCCATAACCCTTCTTTCCGCATCGAAGCCATTGCATTTTGGCATACTTGCGTTTCTGGAACTGTGGATGAATCCATAATTTCAGATATAACTCTGAAAACAAATAATAGTAAGATGCACTCTCTTCCTCGGCAATGTACAGTACCTGTTGATTTGAACAGAGGTCCCCACAAGGGCAGGTACCTTGAACACATTCAATGTTCAGCATTCGATTCAGGCATTCGTCTCCACATCCCAACTTGCCATTGGAAGGTGATTTGCAATGGCAAACCATTATCTGGAAACAACCACAACGACGACGACAAATCAAGATGACATGAATGACCACAAACTTCATGTGCCTCACAGCAGAAAGAATATAAAGCTGAGCACTATAATGCTACAAAGAAACAATCAAAACCAGGAAACTGGCCAAGAAAGAGATTTAATCAGCCAAATCTTCCCTCCACGACTGAATCCAGAATATTTAATCAAGTATGAAGAGAAACAAATGCTACACATGAGAGGCAAAAGGCAAAATTGACAGAAGCAGTAGCCAGGATTGGCAGTCAGAACCACCAGTTAAAATCCTAACAGCTCTGACATGTAAGATTTTCAAAAAGATTCAGGATACAAGACATCAATCCAAAAGGCGCAGCTAGCACAATGCTAAAACCAGGCCAATTGTATATCAATTCAAGCAACCAAGTGCACACTCAAATGACAAGAATCAGATGTTGACCTCATCAATTGTTTGAGTTCTCCTACTCCGATGCAGAAAGTTATTTGATTCTATCCGAACAAAAGATGACTTCTGGGGAACTGCAATGAAGATACATAGAGTCAAGTACAGTAAAAGAATCAGAAATCAAAAAACCACCTCAATTTAAAGTTAAAATGCAACCACATGCCCTACACAGACAAACCTATAATCAACTCCAACTAGGACTTCCCCCATCTTAGAAAAGCCCCACCTCCTCCGCAAATTTCAGTTGCATCACGTTCATTGTTTTTGTTGTTAACGTACCGTTGACCACAAGAAAACTCCAAAGCAATAAACCATGCAGGTTAGCTTGCAACTTTATTTTCTCTCACAAACTCTGATTTGTCAGATTGTCAGTACAATAATTATGCAACTATTCAACAAGCGGTATTTCTAAGCGCATATTTGTAATTTTATAAAATCATTATCATCAGGGGGGGAGGAAAAGTCTTGCAAGCCTGATTTAACAACTTGGGAATTCCAATAAGATGAAGAAGAAGCTAAAAGAGAAAATGCAAAACAATCCAGTAACATTATCGTATATATCTAGAAATGACATTAAGAAAACCTGTCAAGCGGCTCAAACCCAATTCCTTATAATTGGGACGAGCAGTGCCCTCGTCTTCTTCACCAGAAGCATCTGATATGTCCAACTCAGCATTTATGTCTGCATTTGACTTCTCTTGAGGGGTTGAACAATCAGCGAAAGATACGTCCATGTTGTCTTTACAGGTCCTACAAAAAGAATCAGCAAAAGCTACTAAGCAATGACATAGAAACCATAGTAGTTTACCAAGACAAATCAGGCAGAACATTCTGTTGCTTTTCCTGAATCAAGAGAAATCTTGCCAACGAAGACATTTATATACATATGTTCTGTGAGAAGCAAATAATTGTTCTGTGGTAATTTCAAAACACAACGTATCATGAAATTAGACCTTATAAGGCCAAAAGTGAAGCAAACACATAGTTCTTCAAAATTTATCACCAAAAAGGAGCAGTAATCTCACAACCACTAAACGGAGATGGTGTCACTTCATGTCCTAGAAAAAGCAGCTAATAGCAATGTAACTTTATTTCTATTGAGTTAATCTTCAGCTTCAAAAGTAAAATGTATGTTAGTGAGGCCTGTACAGCAGTCACAAATATGACAAACCAACATAGAGCCAACAATTATAAAACTTGATCTTCTTCACTGAAGGCATTTCTAAAGGTGATGCATATGTATAGGCTGATTGTTGCTCCCTAAAATTAGACCATGCGATGCTAGAAATCAAAGTCCGAAGTAAAAAAAATTCTAGAGCCAGACTATCGTCAGTATGATGACTAAAAGAAAGAACTATAGTGTACCAATTGCTATCTGTATCTTCAATAGAATCTGCAAGTGCAGCTGGTATCCTTCTCCATTTGTAGCAATCATCACAACGAACCCAAGCATTACGTAACGGTACGTGTTGCTCCCCTGGATCTCTTGACATTGTCCCTGATCCAGGGATACTTGTAGGGACTAATCCAGCATCAGAATTAGAGTCGATTTTGTTACCCTGGTCACCGGCAATATCACAGTCTACAATGCCAATTTAACAGAATCAGAAATTCACTCGAGTAGGCTACTCTATCTACCAACACTACCAAAAGAGTTACATTCAACATTACAAAAATGCTATGTTTTCTTTCCATCAGCACAATCGTAGGACCAAAGCAACAACTATTACAAGCTAAATACCTGCTTCCATGGGACTTTTCACTTGAGATGGGGCATGATTATCAATGTATTCGACCTTTATCTTGTTCTTTCCCAAGGGGCTTAGCCGGTTTTCCTTCCTGCTCTTGGTAGTATTGGAGCTTTTAGAGCCCCGCTTATAGACCCTGCTAGATTTTGCACTTTGAGAAAGTTTACTTCCCGAACTCTTGGTGGAGCAACTTATTCCACTAGTATTTTCAGATTCAGATAGTCCAAGACTCGCATCTGTCTCGGGGAATGTCCTATCAGCATTATCCACTTCTCGGGAAGCTCTAGCCACTGCAAACCCAGCCTCTACTGGTGAAAGTAACAATTCACCATGGCTAAAGCATTCAACTGAAGCATTGACCATGGTCGATACACTAATGCCCTCTTTAGACAAATGGCAATCACTCAGATTCTGTCTGCCACCACGTTTCTTTGAAGATTTATCCTTGTGTGTATGTGCTGAACCAGACAAACCATCTTTCAAAGCATGATTAACTCGGCGAGGCACCTTAACTTTCTTTTTTCCTCTTTTGGAGCCATCAACATTTTCACAAATGGCAAATTCTTGAGCACAATGTAAAACAGCTTCATCAATGTCTTCCCTAAACCCTTCACAGTCTTGGGCTTCTGGAACTAAATTAATTACTTCTGAATCAGGAGAAGTTTCAGGATCCAAATACCCACCATCAGCTGTTCCTCCTGCTGTCTCAATCTCCGCACAATCAGGAATCCCAAGAAAATCTTCTTTAGTATTTCCAGTAGACTTTTCTATCAAATCGGTGTCCGAGTTTTCAGTTTCCAAACCTGAACGCAAGCGAGGATCAGCAGAAAGAAATTTTTCCTTTGAACTGTTCTTGCCCAGACATCCCTCTGCCCTCGAGTTGTATTCACCATCATCGTCCATTTTGGGAACCTCGGCATAGGTTCCCTTCAATGATGTCGTTGCACCAGTATTGGCCACAATGCTGACAGGTGGGGGAGATTCAACAACTTCTAGTACATTTGAACTACTTTGAATGAGTCCTTTGCCCAGTTTTACCTTCAACCTGATACGTGTGGATGAACCACAACGTGTTCCATGGGAAGAGTTTGGGTTCTTAACTTGCAAAGCCTTCATCTTTTTATCGCTTTCTCCGCCAGTCCTAGCTTTACTTTGTCTTTGGCTTTTCACTTGCCTGAATCCCAGCCCATTCACCTGCTCAAACAGTTGTGAAACATTTTGAAGTGCACCCCAGGGAGAAGAACGGGCTGTTTTGGAGAGAGAGGTCCTCTTCTTTTTTGAAGCCTCGCCAACAAACTCTCCAGTTTCGAGAAGGCATACTACTTTGCTTGCATTCTTCGAGTGCCTCGCAGCCCTTTTTGCCTTAGTCTTCCTGCCTGATTTACTTATTCGACTGCTCTTCTGGGAGCATGACGATACGATTTTGGGTCCTCTGGTCTCAGAGCTATGATCAGACTGAGTAGAACATTTTCCATCATCTGTGCCATCCTTAAAATGGTCAACCTTAGAATTTGGAATTATAACACCAGATGAAACCTCTGGCATATTTTTCAGCTTCAAAGAGCAGTTTATGAATGTCGAAGATGGCAGACATGAATGCAGAAGATACGATTCAGCAACAGCGAGGTGAGAAGCAAATTCAGATGCTCCTTTCCCTGAACTGCAGCCAGCACTTTTGTCGGATTGTCCATCGCATTCACGTGAAATAATAAGTTTATCTTCTGTGAGCTCTGCATCATCTGCAGCAAAAGCAATGCCTGGATCAGGTATCTCAATGCCTGAAGAATAAAATGTTTCAGGATCGCCAATAACGTGCATATCCCTATCCTCAGTCCTTCCCTCCCAAGGCAACAAAGTGTCCACAGGTTTTTCTTTCCCACAGGTCGCATAACCAGTTGAAGGGGAACTCTGATTGCCTATCTTCACATCCATCTGACCCAAAAAATCAACTCTTTCTTCCCCATACTCTGAAACCACCTCCAGAGAAGGCCTACAAGCGTTTTTATCATCCTTCTCCCTATTCTCTGCAAAAAAACTACTTGCAAAATCACCAGAACATGAGGGTTCCAACGTTTCATGGTAACTTTTTGAAGGCAATAGCTGGGTGCACGTAGCAGCAGCAGTATCCCCTATTTCACTCGAGAGAACAGCAGCATTACTGTTCACGCCTTGGCCATCTTTTAGGTCCAAATGATCCAATGAACCAGCCTCGCTTGCAGAAGGAATGACACCAGCTTCTAAACATGATGAGATTCTGCTAACCGTATAATCCTCCACTATAGCCGAATCGCCATCGTTCTCAACCACTGAGACTGTAGACTTCTCTGATAGAGGGAAGGCACAAGCCTCATCAGGTGTCGTGGAATCATCCACGGTTCCAGTGACATCTTCCGATGCTATTTTACAACCCTCCAACGATACGTTTATGCCACAACTACTATCTTCTTTTCCCAGAATCATCAGGTCCGTACTGTCATCAATACTGTGCTTCACTTCCCAAGACCCCTCGACTCTTTCATCAGGAAGACCGGCCACATTTTCACCATCCATCTCTCCATTCTCTACATACGAACAACCGCTCGTAGTAGCATCATGAAACGAACCGACGCCACTTTTACCGACCTGCAAAACCAACAAACCGCCACCTGGCTCGGTATCTCCACCGGTCAAACCGTCGTCAACGCCACCCCCGTCCGTGTTCTTCCCCACAATGAAAAAATCGACAGAATCTGTACGATTATATTTCACATCGCCCATTATACCACCATTCCAACCGTCCCCGGGTGCCTCGTTCAAACTCATAAGCCAAGGCCTCGTCAAATCACCAACACCACCCCCGCCTCAAGCGCCGAGCCGCTAGAGACCGGACGTTCCAGATCGCGGGTCGCCGGCGATCTGGAACGCAAACTTAGGCGTTCCAGGCAACCGGCATAAGCGAAGACTGTAAGGTGGAGCAAAAATTCGACAATCAATCACGGTACTGTTATGCTCGTCGTGTACGTCGGAAGGCAGCCGGAATCTTCAATGGCCACCAAACGAGAGAAGGAGAGAGAGAGAGAGAGAGAGAGGAGAAGAGAAGAAAGTCGCGCGCGTCTGCAAACCCTAGACGTGAGGGAATTTTTTTATTTTTTCCTTTGGCAAACTGGAGTACGAGAATAGATTCAATAGAACGAGGAAGAAGGAAAACGTGGGAAGCAGCAACGTTGCCGATCTCGTATGGGCCTGGACGTTTGAACTCGGGCCGACGAAAACAACGAAAGAAGAACGCTGCTTGGGCTTTCTGGGCCGATAGCAAGCGATAAGCGCCTGCTCAGACCTAAGCCAGTGGTTCAAGGTGCGCACCCTAACACTTCTAGAAATAAATTTCTACTCCAAATTTGCTTATAAATTAGAAATTCGCTTAGTAACGCAAATTCTAGAGTAAAAATTCATTTAGTAAAAAAATTTGTTTCTCAAAGAAAATTTTTGCTTCTCAAAGAAATTTTTGCTTCTGAAGTAAATTTTCACTTCTAAAATTATTTTTCCCTCAATTTGACAAGTTAAAAAAAAATTCTTATCAACTCAAGAAATACTTTTTCCCTCAATTTGACAAGTTAAAAAAAAAATCTTATCAACTCAAGAAATACTTATCACCTCACCTTCTTTTCATTATATCTCTCTTGCCCAATCATCCCTCCGCCGCCATCGCCGCTACCCACTAACCTTCGTCGATCGCCGCCCATTGTGCCCCCCACTATTGCCTCCCACCACTAACCATCATTGCCCACTCTAATTCCCTACCGGCCGCTGCCAACCAACGCTCGTATCAACCTCCGCCCGTCACCGCCGATCACTGGCTCCAACCATTACCAAGCTTCATCGCAGCCACAGGAATAAAAAATAAATAATAAAATTTTTATTTTTATTTTTTAAGAAATTTTAAAAAATTAAACATGAAGTAGAAATGTTTCGATTGCCGACAATAATTCTTCATAAAAGATTTTATGTTAATAATGTTTCAAAAGTAAGTTTTCAACCGCTAGCAAATGAATTTCTCTGATCAAAAATCAACTTTTGGAGTAGATGTAGAAAAATCAACTTATGCTTTTGAATAGAAATGAAAAAATATAACTTCTAGCCAGAAGTTTATTTCTGAAGCAAGAAATGTTGCCATGCACACCCTTACCCGTTCATTGGGCACGGAAGAATAAAACAAAACAAAAATCTCGTCTAATGTAGGGGGGAGCATTAGCTCATGATATATGCTGATCAAACCGGCCATAGAAACGGATCTTATTCCAAGTTCCCACGGTTATTGATCTGTTTCGTAGTTGCAAAAAAAGTGAAACCTGTATTATGTGGTTCGATTCATGATTCCTAAGTAGGAACCGAACCAAAAATAGCAAACCTGGATCGAGAACTAGAAACATGAATTATGTTACGTATTTTGAACTTTTTTATGATGACTTTTCTTGTTGCGTTTGCTTTTGTTTGCTTGACTGAAAATGGGAAAAAAAAAATTGACCTTGAAACCAAATGACAAGGCAGGTTACATGGTATACAGAGCACGGCTCAGGTTCAAAAAACTGGAGAATTTGTCTCGACAAAGTTGGTTCCAGGTTGACCTTGGGATGGTTCGCCCTCGTGTATTGTATCACTAATGAATTAGCGAAAGTGACATGTGTGCCCTTGCCCGCTCATTGGGCAAGGAAAAATAAAATAAAAATCTCGTCTATCGTAGGGGCAGCATTAGCTCGTGATATATGCCGATCTAACGGGTCATAGCAATGGATCTTTATTCCAAGTCCCCACGTTTACACGTATTTTGAACTTTTTTATGAGGACATTTTTTTTTGCGTTCACTTTCGTTTGCTTGATGGAAAAAAAAAAACGACCTTAAAACCAATTAATAGGGTAGGTTCCATGGTATACAGAGCACACTTTAAGTTCAAAAAATGGAGAATTTGTCTCGACAAAGTAGGTTCCGAGTTGACATTGGGATCGTTCGCCCTTGTATATCACATCACTAATAAATTAGCGAAAGTGACTAACTGAAGGGGTTTTATTTCGCAAATCAAAAGAGTTTAGAACTTAATTGCCAAAATAGAATTTAGATAATTGCATAGGACAATCCAGAAAGTTGGAATATGTGAGTAGGCAAAATAAAAATTTGAGGACAAACGCGCATGATCGTTGAAACTAAGGGTGCATTTGGTCAGAATAGGCTATGTCGTGTTTGGTAGCGGTCCAGAATAGGATGGAAAACGATACATAGGAGAGGCGGTAGAATAGACGTGGATAGGATTTTTCAAAGGATGCACATTAGGAGAATTAGGTTATTCTTATAACCAATGCCTATTCTTTGTGACAGACCACCTCTCTGATGGCGACGACAGTCTAACGTGGCCGCTTCTCCGGTAGCGTTAGGCTAGGACCTTAGATCGTAAAGCGAGGTATCTTCATGACCTTTTTTTAATCGATTATTTGGCATAATATGAAATCACATTCCTTGTTCGTTAATTGCTTGAACATTTCCAACATTTGAAATAGTTTATACATATTATAAAGAACTTGAGATTGATCGACGACTTTCAAGATAAATCTTTTAGATGGCCTGCATAAGTGCATCTTAAACTGGTGAAAAGAGATTGAATAATTCAGTTATTCAACACTTTTTTACTCACTCAACAACACAACGAGCGATGCTAACAGGTCATCCTCAAATGTTTTGACTCCAAATTAAGATCAGTGGTTCTACGGGGTCTACTTGAACGGTGTCTTGCTCAAATTCAAATAACACAAATTTTTTCTCAATAATAACTTACTCATTAAAAATCGTCACTGGTTAAATTCTAAACCATTATGTTGTTTCAACAAAACATAGTTAACCTTAGTCGTGTCTTGCCTTTGCTT
This sequence comes from Rhodomyrtus tomentosa, assembly GCA_028455895.1. Lineage (NCBI taxonomy): Eukaryota > Viridiplantae > Streptophyta > Magnoliopsida > Myrtales > Myrtaceae > Rhodomyrtus > Rhodomyrtus tomentosa. The sequence continues at coordinate 44,348,756 of JAPCWY010000001.1, read as the reverse complement.
ATTTGACTTTAAGTCCATAATTTACCAAATGATAGATAGAATAAGATAAATTTTTTGAATTTCTTATCATATCTTATCCAGTCCTATTTAGATGACCAAACGCAGTCTAAGAGGTTTAAAATTGCATTTAAGCTGGGAAAAATAAGCCTATCTTATTAAAACTCTTCAAATTATGATTAACCTTAAATCATCACTTGATAATATCTCACCCCAAAACTATACTTATTGCTTGTGCTTAAACAACTTTTTGGAGGTTCTTGTTCATCCAACCGTATTTTTGGATTTGCTAGATGTTGCAAGGCTGATTAAAGAATCAGCAGTATATAGTCAAAAGAGAAGAAGAAATAGAGGATAGAGAATAGAAGAAGAGAGGCAAAGGAGAGAGAGGAGGAGAAAACAAAACATATCGATATATTCAATAAAGAGTTCTATGTGTTTATATTACGGAAACTCTATCCATCGTTATAAGACTATAAAACCTACTTGACCATAATACCCTTATTTAAGTTAAAAGAAATAAGCCACGTAACTAAACCCTAAAAGTAACTGAGGCATATAAGTCACCCATGCCCAGCTTGGAATAGCCAGCAACAAATGCAGGACAAAACAACGCTTTAGTGAAGATATTAGCAAACTGATCTCTAGAGGCAACGTAAGGAGTATTAATCAACTCTCGCTTCACAGCATCACGAACAAAATGGCAGTCAACTTCTATATGCTTGGTGCGCTCATGAAAAACAGGATTTCCAGCAATATAAATAGTTCTCTGATTATCACACATCATATCAATATGTTGATCAATAGAAAATCCAAGCTCTTGAAGAAGGGATCTCAACCACAACAATTCAGCCATAGTATGTGTCATAGCACGATATTTAGCCTCCGCACTAGATCTAGCAATGGTAGTCTGCTTCTTGCTTCTCCAAGTAACCAAATTACCAACAAGGAAGGTGCAATAATCAGTCATAGACCACCGATCACATGCTGACCCGGCTCAATCAGCATCAAAATAGCTAATCAAAGTAAAAGAACCGTTCGGCTTGTAAACCAGTCCCTTGCCAGGAGAGTTTTTAAGGTATCAAAGAATTCGACAAACAGCATCCCAATGAGCCTTCTTGGGTGATTCCATAAATTGACTCACTACACCAACAGCAAAGGAAATATCGGGACGTGTCATAGTAAGATAGATTAATTTCCCAACTAGATGTCGATATTGATGCTTATCTTTAATATCATCTCCATCATCACCTCCAAACTTTTGATTTGGTTCCATATGAGTATCAACTGGCTTGAAAACTAGTATACCAGTCTCACACAAAAGATCAAGAACATACTTTCGTTGAGACAAAGTAATACTTTTCTTACTTCATAAGACCTCAATGCCCAAAAAACACCTAAGAGCTCCCAAGTCTTTAATTTGAAACTGTTGTTGAAGAAATGACTTGACCTTAGAAATGTCAGTTACATCACTACCAGAGATAATTATATCATCCAAGAACACAACAAGAATTACCACCCCCGACTCCTTCTCGCGAACAAAAACAGAATTGTCAGAAAAAAAAACTGATGGAAACCACACCTAGAAATCACTGAACTGAATTTTTTAAACCATGCTCTTGGGGACTGTTTCAACCCATAAATAGTCGTACGCAGCCGACATACTTTACTATGAGTCTCCCCCTGAGCAACATACCCAAGAGGTTGCTCCATATATACTTCATTAGATAAATCATTGTAAAGAAAATCATTCTTCACATCCAATTGATACAATGACCAATCAAAATTCACAGCAAGGGAAATAATAACACGAACAAAATTAAGACGTGCCACGGGAGAAAATGTCTTAAAATAATCCATCCCATAAGTTCGATTGAAACCTTTAGCAATAAGTCGGGCCTTAAATCGCTCAATTGATCCATCTGGGTTGTACTTGATAGTATACACCCATCGACACTTCACCACATCTTTCACGGGAGGAGCATCAACCAAAGACCATGTTTGGCAAGAAATCAGAGCTTCCATGTCTACGTCCATAGCTTTCTTCCACTCAAGACGAGATAAGGCCTCAAAGGTAGAAGTAGGAATTGTGTGAGTATGTAATGAAGAAGGAAGATGTGAGAGAGAAACGTATCGCTCAATAGGGTAAGCGAAAAAGGATTTGTGTGTACAAGAACGAGTACCTTTACGAAGGGCAACTGGAAGATCGTTTGGACTAGAAGACAAGGAGGAAGATTGGATATAGGGCATGGAAGAGCTGGAGACTGGCGGTGCCGTAGATTGCTTACGCCATTGATACACCTGCAAGGGAGGAGATACATGAGAAGGACTAATCGAGTCTAAGGGAATAAGTTGTGGGATAGGAGGATTGGCCACAATGTTGGTTGTATACTATTTACCCTCAGCAAAATAGTATGGTGTGCCCTCGAAGAAAATAACATCAACACTAACATATTAGGTATAAGTCATAGGATCATAACATCGATATCTTTTTTGAGTACATGAATATCCGAGAAAAGCACATTTAGTGACACGAGGGGATAATTTATTAGCATCGGAAAGTAAATTAAGGACAAAACAGACACCCAAATATGCGAGGGGTAAGAGGGAATAATGATTTGTTAGGGAACACAACACTAATCGGTGTCTGATTGTTAAGGACAGTAGAGGGCGTACGATTTATGAGGCAACACGTAATAAGAACAGCATCACTCCAAAAAGATTTTGGGACATTCATACAAATCAAGAGTGAACGAGCAACGTCTAGAAGATGAAGGTACTTTCTCTCGGCCGCACCATTCTGATGATGGGTATAAGTACAACTTGTTTGATGTGTAATGCCAAAATTTAAAATAAAATAAAGAAATTGATTTATGTGAATATTTTAAAGCATTATTAGTTCACAAAATTTAATGGAGGCATTAAACTGATTAGTAACTGCACGATGAAATAAATGAAAAACAGATAAAAATTCAAAACGATCATGAAGCATATAGAGTTATGTTAGACGAGAATAATCATCCATAAAAGTAACAAAATACTTAAAGCCATTCCTACTAACAACACATAAAGGTCCCCAAATGCCTGAATGAATAAGTTCAACTAAAGTAAATAGATGAGAATCACTGCGTCTAGGAAAAGAACCGTGATGATGTTTCCCAAGTTCACAAGCCTCACACTCAAGAGTAGAAACTGATTTACACATAGGAATTATTTGTTGTAACATAAATAAAGATAAATATCCTAAACGGGAATGCCATAATATGAGAGTAGTAGAACTAGCCGCTAGACCATTGGCGTCAGCAGTAGAGACACCGTCCAGATAGTAGAGTCCATCATGTTCATGCCCTCCACCAATCATCTCATTTGTCTGAAGGTACCGAAAAGTGCAAAAAGAGGGGTAAAATGTAACAGAACAACCAAGAACTTTAGTTAACTGACTAACATATAACAAATTCAGTGGAAGTTGGGGAACATGTAAGACAGAGGACAATGACAAGAAAAGTGTGAGTGAAATAGCCTTGATCCAACCACCTGAGTAGATGAATCATTAGCTAAAATTAGTTCAGATACAGAACTAGAGTTATGGTGAGAAGAGAATAGCTCTTGCTTACTCGTCATATGACTAGAAGCTCCCGAGTCAATAACCCAAGTGCTAGGAGACACAGTAGAGAGAAGGGCCATGTTACCTGTACGTGCAAGAGTAGTAGTGGATGAGGAATTAGAAGCCTCTAATTGCTGAATCCGCTTCATAAGTTGTGTAACCAGATCATCTCGAGATGAAGACTTAGATAAACTACTCTCAGTTGGGATAGATGGATTCATGTCGCTAGAAGACACACTTCCAACAGTTCCTTGAGATGCAGCAACATTTGCAGCAGCTAACCGCTGAGCCCACTCAGGCTTGCCATGCTTAGCCGAACAAGAGTCAACATTATGACCAGATTTGCCACAATATGTACAATGACGGTTGTCTCGATCATAATTCTGTCTACTACGTCCACCAACATGATCGCGACTTCCCCATGAACCACGACCTCTATTAGAAAATCCACCACGACCACGACCACGACCTTCACTAGTAGCCAAAAGTGTCAAACTATCTCTAGACGATGTAGAAGATAGTGGAACAATGTGCTGAATCCGACAAAATGCTTCATTCATAGAAGGAAGTTGCTCTCCAGCAGGAAGTTGGCTCTTCACAGGCTGCAAGTCAGCACACAAGAGCATCGGGTTACTTTTTCAAATAAACTTTATTACATTTCTTATATTATTTGTACCAGTAATCGGTTTATGTTTTTTGGGACTGGATTTAATATATGCCCCAAGGTATTTACTTAGGTCCACTCAGCAATGTCCTAAAAAAGATGGAGATAATCATAACAATCTTACTTCTTCTTGTAATTATCATCGAAGTCATAGGCCTGTAGATTCAAAGTTAGATCGATTATTCCAAGAGCTTTCATCCATAAACAGATTAACAGAGGTTTTTTGGCCGTCGATTAAAAAAATCGCATACAATCTTTAAAAGTCAAACAAATTCAGGAGCATTTCCCATCATTTCAAAAGAAGGGAATTGTTTAGGATTTGGATCTTATATGGCGCTTTTGGGGGATTGTTATGTGGTAATGATGGAATGTGTAATTTTTTTTTAGTAATAAAAAAGAATGAACTGAAATATCTATTGACATTTTTACAATTGAAGGATTAAGTTATTACTCAACAAAAGAATAGCAATGTAATTTTACATCTCACTGCTTCGATGTAACAATTAGCCTCGTTTATCTTCTGCGCAAGAGTGTTGGGTTATTTTTTTCGAATAGACTTTGATTGCATTTCTTCATCTTATTTGTACCAGTAATCTATTCATGGATGAGAGCTCTTGGAGTAATCGGTCTAACTCCGAATCTACAGATCTATGACTTCGATGATAATTACCAGAAAAGTAAGATTGTTACGATTGTCTCTATCTTTTATGGGACATTGCTGAGCGGACCTAAGTAAATACCTCGGGGCATATATTAAATCCAGTCCCATCGAGCTCGCCCATGACCAGGTCTAGATGGCATCAATAGGTAGACATGACCAAAATTGCCCATGGGCCAGGAACCGGCCTGGCGAATCGAAACCGAAACCGACTTTCAGTTTCACAATTTTCGAAATCAACCGGGAACCGCTGCAAATTATATATATAATAGGGAAAAAGCCCCATGACTCTTTCCTCTGTGGCCCCGAAGGCCCCTTCGGGCCGTTGCCCCCTCCCCAACTTTTTTTTATAAATTATATTATACCCCTCTCCTTCTATAAATATCCATCTCCCCTTTCATTTTTCTCACAATTCCTCTCAATTCTCTCAATTTGGTCAATTCTCTCAATCTCGTCTCAATTCTCTGAATCGGCTTTTCATTTAATTTTCTCAAAAAATGACAAGTAGAAGCAGAAATACTGGGAAGAGTCCGATGAGATAACCCAATTATTCTCATCCTGAAATTGGATAGATGACGATGATAATATCAACTTTATTTTCAATCCCAACGTCAAGCATGTCTCACTGCAATAAAGTTTTCATACTCCTGCTGGTGTTGAAGAAACGTCGACAGCAAAGGAGCCGAAACAGAAGGTCCAAGAGGGTACATCCAATTTATGGCAACTCTTCGATAATGTACGTGAAAGTGATGTAAGTTTAAGATAAACTGTAAATATTGTCCGAAATCATATAATTTTTCTAAAGAAGACGGTTACGGAACATTCCGTTGACATTTGACGAAAAAACATCCAACGCAAACGAGGATCAATACTAGCCAACAATAAATTTCCGGGTATGCAAATCCTAACACTCATACTTTATTCCGTTGCATTGATGCATTTTATAAACAAACATTAGCTGAATATGTTTCCCCTGAACATGCTCCGTTTACTACTAGTGAAAGTTTTAATTTAAAATTTTTGGTAAACACTGTATTGCATTGGTTCCGCAAGAACCATCTGCTCTGAAAACTACTCTTAGACGCGAAATTTTGAAGGTTTATAAAAAAGAAGAAGCTTTGACCAAATTTTTTTTATGGATTTCAATGGACGTGCGCATATATGTAGCGATATTTGGACTAATACTTGGCAAATTCATTATTGTATGGGTATCACGTATCATTGGATATGTGACAATTGGATCATTCAAAAAAGACTTCTTGCATTTCGAGCTTTTGATGAAAAACATATAGCCAATAATATTTATAGAATAATTAGACAAGTTTTGGAAGGGTATAAATCGATTAATAAAACTTTTTTAATTGATTTTGATAATGCCGCGGCAAATACCGCTTTTATTCCTGATTTAGAAAAAATGTGTAAACCCTCTTTTTGCAAATAACCTTTTCACATTAGATATGCTTGTCATGTTTTAAATTTATGTGTATAAGATGATTTACGAACTCTTGAGGATTATATTGTATATCGCCCCAATAAAGAAAGCAATTAAATTTTATGGAGCCATGCCCAATTTATGAAAGCATGGGACAAATTTTGTAAATAAAATGAGAGAATGACAAAAAGATTTCCAAAATATATTCCGACTTGTTGGAATTCTATCTACGAATTGCTCCGTCAATCTTTTGATTATAAAGTTTTATTATGTACGTTTATTTCCAATAATGTTCCCGAAATTACTTTACTCCCGAAAGATTGGGACACATGCGATTTTTTTTATAGATTTTTTAAAAGTTTTTAATGATGCCGCTAATATTTTATCTGGTATTCATTATCCTATTGTGCATTTATTTTTAATAGAGTGTGTTAATATTACTGGTATTTTTTGTGATTATGAAAAATATACTCGATTAGCTCTGATTATTTTAGTAATACGAGAAAAATGGTTGCATTGTTGTTTCGGAATTTCTTTTGTTTATTTGGTTGGTATTATTTTTGATCCACATACTAAATTAGATGGTTTATTAGATTATCTGGATAATTATTATTATGCGTCTTTACATTTGGATGAAGTAATAGGTATTTCAAATATATAATGAGATGTTAAAGGCGCTATAGTAGCATTATATAATGAATTTTGTAGTAGATATAATTTAAGTGATGGTCCCAACCTAATATCTTACAAAGCGATGTGAGTGGTTCATAAAGGGTACAAAATGCTCATGAGTAGGCAAAAAAGGATAACATGTACAATTTCCGAATTAGAAAACTATTTAACAACTACTTTTGAGTTTAGTGATTCCGAATACAACACAGATTTTTCAAAATTTTGGAATGGTGGAAGAACTATTCAACTCAATTCCCGGCTCTCGCCCTCATCCAATACATATATTAGCAATCTCTTCTTCAATAATTGTAGTTGAACAAACATTTAGAGCTGGTTGATTAATTTTAGACGACTACTGTTCAACATTAAGTCCGAAAGCTGTAGAGACTCAAGCTTGTATCGATGATTGGACAAAGGTTAGATTTCGATACCAAGAGTTGAATCGAGAACATGAATTCTTCAGTGAGAATTATGGAGATACCACCGTCACGGGAATTAAAGTGGGTAGCGACAATTGACGATGAGGTAAGTTGGGTCATCAAAGGTAAAAGAATTACACGGGTTTTGATTTTTCTATCCCAAGAATATATGTATGCGTTTAATGATAATTTATTAAGTTCAAACTCATTCCTCCTCTTTTTCCCCAAAAAAATTTATAACAATGTACAATTTGATTATAATTTATAATTGATAGTTTATTATTTTAAAAATTAAATTAACAAAACGGAACTTGAACCGGCTCGAGAACCGACGGTTCCTAACCGAAATTGGGACCGGTCCCTTCAAGGTCCGGTTCCACTTTCATGTTTTTCATGAATCGAAATTGGCTGTTCTCGGACACGTCTGCCTATAGGTAAGATCAAAGAGAAATATTATTTTCTTATACTAATATAGATAATTCAATAACTTTACCATTTCAAAATCTTATGCGTTCGTTTCATATTAAAGGGCTGCCACGTCGTCTCATATGTAATGCCTCCACTTTAACATTGGCCTCTGTATAATTGTAGCTAGAACTGGATACTGAGCAATTAATAATTCTTTTATTTTCAATTTCGAAATGGGCACTTAATGTGTTGTCATCATTAGTTAGGATTTATTTATTTCACGAAAATTGAATTACTAGAAAAATATTTTTCTAAAAATATTATTTGTATCACTTAATAATTAAAATTTTGCGAACAACTAAAATATTTATCATATTAACTTTTGTCATTAAGGGCGCTCGCAACGGCATTTCCGCTCTAGAAATTAAATTATAGAGATATTTACTTCTTTGCAATTTTTTTTTTAAAAAATGAAGTTACATGATGAAATTGATTTTTGCTCCATCCGTTATCTTACTAAATAAATTTCTGTCTCACAATAAATGTAGTGGCACCAAGACATTACTTTGCGTGTTTATTTTTATTTCCTGGGATTTTCGTTTCTTGAGCCGGATTGAAGCTTCAGCGGGTTGGATTCCACGAGTCGAATCATGCCGGCTCGAAAATGCCCGAAGCATTGGCAGGTTTCTGGTTTCATTAATTCTTCGGGGACAAATAAACCCAAAATCACCGGTCACCGGTCGCATCCCGCGCAACCCCCTCTCCTCTCCCTCCGTCTCTTCGTCTTGATTCTCGCGGAACCCTCGCTCTTCAATTTCGTATCGTACCTTCCACATGGAGCTTCAAAAGGCCGATGCCGCTGGCGGCGGCGGAGGCGGCGAATCCAATCCTAGGGTTATGTCGACGTTCGTCAAGTCCGGCGACCGGCAGGTGTTCACGGTGGAGCTCCGGCCCGGCGAGACCACGATTGTGTCCTGGAAGAAGCTTGTCAAGGACGCCAATAAGTCCGACAACGGATCCTCTTCGGTCGCGGCCGAGGTCGCCGTCGCCGTCGCCGTCGCGGGTGCTGGTGCGGGCGCCGCTCCTTCCTCCACCGCCCACACGGCTCTCGAGCCTCGCGTCGTCCTGGTAACCTTCTTTTCTTTTCTTTCCCTTACGTTTCTTGCGCAATTCGATTGATGTGACTTGCGAAAGAACGCTTTCGGGGTTTTGTCCTTTTGTGCTGCGAGTGTATTCTGAATGGGGGCGCGTGTATTGTCTTGATTGAGCCTGCGTTCGAGTCGGACTTGTTCTGTCGTGAAAATGGAGCTCATTTTGCTCATGCTCCAATTTGGCAGCGGCCAACAGAAATGAAATACTTCCGTATTTGCAGTATACACATCGTCTGAAAGTTCGAGGTTCTGATGCAATGGGTAAACAGAAGTCTTCTGGTTGTTCAAAATAGGTATTCAAGAATCAGTACATGGAATTTCAATGAATTTGAAAGAAACTATATTGAGAAGTAATTTGTATGGAACTCGCCACGCGTCTATTTGTGTCAAGGGTCGTCGATGTGCTAAATGGAAGGATCTTATTAACATCCATGAGTGTACAGTTAGCTGGATTTTTAGCAGACATAACCGGAATTGAATTTGGTCATACAAGAATGAATAAGATAAGGAACGAAGAGATTCGACGAAAATTTGGAGCAGAACCGGTGGCGGAAAATATGAGAGAGCATAGATTGAGATGGTTTGGGCATATTCTTCGAAGACTCTTAGATGCATCGGTACGAATATAAGTTTGCTATCGAGAGCATAACACGAAGAAAGCAAGAGGTCGGTCGAAATTTATTTGGGAGAAAGCAGTAAAACAAGATTTAATGGAGTGGGAAATAGATTGGCGTACGGTTTGTCTTAGGACGGAGTGGAGGGAGGCTATTAGTATTGTGGAGGGGTAGTGTATAGATAGATAGGTATATATATACTTATTTATTTTTACACATTTATCTCTTTTCCCTTCCTTGATTCTGCTTTTATTTTTATGATTTTTTGGGGTTCATCGACCGCCGACCCCAACTAGTTTGGGATAAAGGTGTTGATGTTGATGTTGATGTTGAGAACCGGAATTGAATTTGGAATAAGAATAAGATGCGGATTTTGCGGATGGATAGGCTTCAACAAGTAGTCACAGTGAAGTGCGTGGCTTGTGCTGGTCCACGAGCCTAAGGAAAAATCCTGCTACTTGGAGTACTCACTTGTTGCCTACTCTCTGCTTAATACGTCTTCTAGTGCCATATTATCTGCATTCTGTGATGGGTTGCATTGATTGACCCTCATGGATATGTTAACTTAGACCTGAAGTTTATCCATATCAATGAGGTCAACAACTGCCTGACATGCCAATTGGAAACACAGATAAATACCAAGTCATTCCAGTGACTTACTGGCTGCATCAACTTAGATTCTCACAGATGATAGTTGCTTGAGCTCCAATAGCAATATTTTAGTGGATAATTTAGCATCTGCATAAGGAGGATCTACGGTGAACATAAGGTTTTTGCCTGGTTCTTTGTCAGGAGATCTGCTAACTTGTTCTTTTGAATGCTGAATGACTTTGGTAGGATGGTTACTTTTTGACAAACTTTATGAAGTGTAGTTTTTGACAGCGCTTTGCAAAAAGTACACCTAGAAATTTTGGCTTGGTTAAGAGGGAAATGCTTTCATCTGGCATATATGCTTAAATCTAGTAACGAGAGTTAAGTGCGTTTGTCTTTTCCAATTCTTGGTATCCATGTTTCAGTTCCTCCTTGCAGCTCGGCAACTTTGTCTTGATTGTTTGGCTTTTGAATCTATAGTTGGGATACATGTTACATGAAATAGCACTGTTAGCATGCTTCCAGTACAAATTGGATTTTTTTATGTTTACAGGGACAGCCGGTGGAACGCGAAACAAAAGAAGCTGCTCCATTAAATAGTTTCAGTGCTGTAATTGAAAAGATAGAGCGGCTTTACATGGTATGTAGTGCCCATGCCCGCTTTTGTAATTAGAGGGGGGGGAACATACATTTTAGAGTTGAATTGCTTGAAAGTGATTTTTTTTCCCTGCCAAATTGATGTACATGCTTATACTGGAATGGTTCATTTCAGGGTAAAGACAGCAGCGATGATGAAGATTTAAATGAAATTCCGGATGAGGACCAATATGACACAGAGGATTCTTTTATTGACGATGCTGAATTGGTTGGTTTTGAATAGTTTACCTTGCTTGTCACTTTCATTTTCTTGATCTCCTCCTGTTTATAGCATGAACATATAACCTTTCTCTCTTCAGGATGAATATTTTGAAGTAGATAATGCAGATATAAAGTACGATGGTTTTTTCGTCAATAGAGGGAAATTGGAATGCATGTGAGTTTCTTTTTTCACACTGGTATCAATATACTTTTTGCCTTTAGCTTAAACTTGTCTTTCGCCTTTTGTCTGTTTCTTGTTGAGATGTTATTATGATAATTAAATACGAATTTGTTTTTGCTCACCAGTCATAACATTGAATAAATGATATGCCTCCTGATGAAAACTGTCAATCAAGAATTTGAGATAGAGGCACAGTTCTAGTTTGGACTGTCAAAACCGAAATACGCCAACATTCTGAGAAAGAAATTCAATTTCAAACCTGCTTATCTTCCGAACATAGCATATCAGACACTGTTGTCAAAATTTTCCTTTCTAATCATCTCGAAATTGATGTGGCGGTCGTTTATTTGTTTAATTTCTGTATTTAGAGGACAATATGTTTGCTTCGCTGAAGTTCGGGATGATTAGTTTTTGGTTTCTTGTGTGAGGAATTAATGTTCTGTTTTTACTCATTCAGGCCTTGTTTATTATGTCATTTAGATTTTGCCTGGGATTTATAACAAAAATACATATGCGATTACTGAACCCTACGTAAAGTGCTTCCAAAAACTCACTTCACTTTCTTTTGGCCTTCTGTTTCTCCAGAAACAAACCCACCGTACCACCTAATCAGCAACCAAAGAAAAGGCGAAGAAAAGATTTGGCAAAGGGTAATGGAGAGAAAGGTGATGGTTTTGTACCAAATAAACATGTTAAAGTGGACAAGTCTGGTCCTGCAAAAGCTGCTACATTGGCTGGGAAGAATTCTTCCAATCCTTCCCACAGTTTGGTGAGCGAGCCTAATGAGAATGCAAAATCACAAAACCACTATTTGTCTGGAAGCATTTCAAGGAAGAAATCAGCTGACTCTAAGGTGACAGCAGATCCTGCTCCATCTGCAAAAGTTGTGAATGGTGATACCTCAGCATCTCTAACAGATACCAAGGATACTGACAAACACAATGTGGGAAACCACCAGTCTAAGAGCCACAGTGGCAAGTTGAAAGACCCAAGTGGATCCTCAGATGTTTTGCATCATAGACACCACGACAAAAGTGCATTTTTGCAGCAATCTGGAAGACAATTGAAAAATGTTGATGACGTGGAAGCATCAAATAGACCTAAGGAAAAAAGCAATGTTCGTGAAGTGCCCGACTTGAATATGCCCGATGGGAGACATGCTATTGAAATATCAGTAACTTTTTTACTCTTTTTGATGATTTTCTTTTGAACGCTCAAAGTCAGAAGGTTGCCGATTAAATTGTATGCAGTATAGCATGAGTATATTAGTTATTCTTTTTCTTAAACCCAGTCAAGGCGCTTGATATGCTGTTTTTTAATTGCCTGATTCTGTATGTCCTATTTGGCAGAAGCCTTCACATTCTCACAGGAAGGATGGTTCCAGTTTTAGGCCAAAAAGCACAATGCTTGAGAAGGCCATTAGGGATTTGGAGAGGATAGTTGCAGAATGTAAGCATTGAGAACGTGAGCTAATTTATCATAATTTAAATATGTCATTTTATTTACTCAGTTAAGCAGCTCCTTTGTTTTAACAATTCAGCTAGGCCACCTGCTGCAGAGAATCAGGATGCTGATATTTCATCCCAGGCAGTGAAGAGGAGATTACCAACTGAAGTAAAGCTGAAGCTTGCTAAAGTTGCTAGGCTGGCGGTACATACGAAAACCTATATGACTTCAATCCTATTTTTTTTTTTCTTTTCTGCACCCCATTGGCAAGCTAAGTTGCATGGACTTGTTGTCGACTATTTTGTTTGACAATGAAATGATGCCATCTTTTTTCATCATTGCAGCAGTCAAGTCATGGAAAAATATCGAAGGAGCTAATAAATCGCCTAATGAGCATTCTTGGTCATTTGGTACAGCTTAGAACACTAAAGGTAGAAAATCTTATATTGCCAATATTTTGAGAATGTTTTGACCGAAAAGAAAAAAATATTTTGAGAATGTTTGTGACTCTAGTCTCGCCCGAAGCAGCGGGGAATTCTGATAATTTTGACTTGAGCATTGTATGATCCATATGAAGTTACCAAACATCTTTCATGACTCCCTTTGAAGATGCTTTTATGATTTTGTGATCTTGTCCAGTTTTTGGAAAGAGACTCTTGCATCAGATAACAGTATTTTATTGGGTGCCATCACAGAACACCGTAGAAATCTTAGCCAGTACTTGATATTAAAAAATCAATTTGTTAATCCATGATGGACGAGCTATGATGTATAAATATCCCAGGGTATAGTTGTCTGTTTCACAGTGATCGGCAATAAGGAATGGCTTTAGCTCTTTAATTTGCAGTCATACTTCCATGAGAATATGGTATAAACTACTATGCCATTTATGCCACTACATGGCTTGAGTTCCTTGTGGGACGAACGTTTTGCTGGCTATTTGGTCCAGTAGTTTGATTTACAATATGTCATTGCTTCTAATGAATGTCCTTTAACGAATTGGTTATTACTACTCTCAAACGAATTTTATTGTTTAATAGGCCATGATTCTTGATATGGCAAGTAAATTCAATTCAAAATGCAAATTGTTTGATATTTTAGCCTTAAGCATCTATAGGTTTCTACTATTTTGGAAATCTGAATGGAGTGGTCAGTTTAACTGGATGTGTTTGATGTCTGCTCCGTATCTGTCCTAACCTACCTGATCAACAACTGGATAGGAAGTATCCTTCACCTTTTCTCTACACTCCAAATGGTCTCTTCTTGGACACCCCGAAGTAAATCTTGCAATGCCAGCATCCCTAGTTGTGTTCTTCATCTTCATCTTCAGTTCAGCAGTCACGAGAATCAGTCGAATCCAATACCAAACCTTTACCAATTAGTTAATTGGATGAAAGATAAAATATTGAGAGGCCGTTGGGTTTTGTCTGTATGATTTTGCTAGAGAGATGGTAAAGAAGGAAACAAAAGAAGAGGGATTTTAGAGAAGGCAAGAAAAGAAAAGGAATTTATGAGAGAGGTAGAGGGAGAGAGGGGGGGGGGGGGGAGGTAGAGCGAGGGAGGATTCCTGGGACTTCAAACTTTAATCAGAGAGAAAATTCCCCCTATTCCTGCTGTGAAGTGAAATTTTAAGTTGGGGTTGGGACTTCTGAACTACAAAAATGGAGAGTGTTGGGTGATAATTTCGTGGGAAATGGGAAACTTATTTTGGTTGTACTTTGGAACCAAATTAAAGAAGATAATGATTTGTGTCATCTCTCAGGTGAAGATCGTTTTCATTTACCAAATATGGTAGATTTGGCACTGCTTAAATTGCAAACTGTTCCACAACTGGCTTGTTCATTTGACATCGTATATCACTATCTCGAGTATCATCTCTTTCGTATAAGGACCATTATACTGTTGTTGCAATTGTTAGTATTACTTTCCTTAATTTGATAATATTCTGCTGGCATTTGCCCATAAAGGAGGTGTTGGCTTCACATTCTGTCATTTTTTGTTGCCAGCTGTCAACGAATGCTTAAATTGTCATCTCATTCCTGCGATCTTTTTTGGTGTATCTAATGTCTTCCTTTTTTTAATCATGTCTCTCCTAACTTTCTTACTGATGTATTTTGTTGGTTCAGAGAAACTTAAAAGTCATGGTCAGTATGGGTTTGTCAGCAAAGCAGGATAAAGAGAATAGGTTCCAGCTGATTAAGAAGGAAGTTGCTGATATGGTTCGGATGCGTATTCCCTCTTTGGAAACTAAGGTATGTTTTGTTCTCTCTCTCTCTCTCTCTTTCTCATGCCCTTGCGGGCACAAGGTGCATAACTTAGAGCAGTGCCACTCTCTTTGGATGCATCAGTGAATGTAAAGTTTGAACATGTAAACTTTTATTCATTGTCATAAGCTTTCTGGGGGTTTTCCGTTGAAGAGCGGTATTTCTCTTGCGATTAGACCGTCAAACAGGTGGGTCCGATAGGTTTCAGTGGATTGAATTTAGGTCCGGTCCAAGTTGACCCATTCTACCATATTGACTATTTTAGAATAACTTTAGCGACCCCTACTTGACACCACGGGACCCTGCTCATTTGCAACCTAATCCGGGCTTCATTTCTTAGCAAATTTGTCCCCTTGAATATGGAAAGTAGCAACTAAAAAAAAAAGGCTAACCAACTAAAAACAAATTGAACAAAAAAAAAATTGAACATGAAAAGAATTAACAAATGAAAAATTATTAAAACAATTGACAAATCAAGCTACTAGAACACATCTCTTGTTATTTCTCCTAGTGCTAGGATTTTGAACACTAAGGTTTTTATCTTTTATATGAACATAAATTATTTCAGGAATAGTATTTTGGAAATTTTAAACATACCTTCAATCGACGTGCATCACTAAAATAGGGAAAGGAAGCTTTCTTATTGAGGGATGATTGTGCAATAGAGTATGTAAAAAAAGAACTTCAATTGTGGAAATATGAATCTCTTCAATTACGAACTCTTGAGCATCACAAGAAAAGGAAGTTCCATTACTTGAATATATGGTTTAGCCTAAATTGCTTTGGAGAGGACACGTCATGTTAATCTAGAGTCCTATTTTCATAAATGACATAATAATAACCCCAATGCGTTCGTAATTTTTTTAACCAAGGATCGACAAATTAGTGCGGGGGGAACTTTAGATATCGAGTTTATAACTTTCAAGCGTGTTTAGCAAGGATTAGGGGACCATATTAAAGCCCAGATAATGAACGAAAAACTGATCGATAAATTTAGCACCGAAAAAGAACTTGTCAACAATTATATGTCTCTCTGTCAGTCATAACCAGGAAGTAGGAGATAGAGCCATGATGAAGAGCGTGGATGGCTTGTTTGACGTTGAGCAACTGCCCAAGTACGAAATATGGGTTTGAAAATGGGTATGTTAACCAACAAAAACCCATATCTAGTTGAACTTTGCTTCTCTAACCCCTAGCAACATCAACATCAACAACACCTTTAACCCAAACTAGTTGGGGTCGGCGGTCAAGGGGCCCCAAAGAATCATAAAAATAAAAGCAGAATCAATCGAGGGAAAAGAGATACATCAACAACATCAACAACACTTTTATCCCAAACTAGTTGGGGTCGGCGGTCGATGAACCCCGAAGAATCATGAAAATAAAAACAGAATCAAGCGAGGGAAAAGAGATAAATGCGTAAAAATAAATAAATAAATATGTATATATCTATCTATACACTACCCCTCCACAACACTAATAGCCTTCCTCCACTCTGCCCTAAGACAAATATAAATATATTTATCTATCTATACACTGCAGTACACTACAAACCACTCCTCCACAACACTAATAGCCTTTCTCCACTCATTCCTAACACAAATCGTACGCCAATCTATTTTTCACTCTATTAAATCTTGTTTTACTGCTTTCCCCCAAGTAAGTTTCGGCCGACCTCTTGCTTTCTTCATGTTATGCTCTCGATAACAAACTTTTGTTCGTACCGGTGCATCTAAGGGCATTTAAAGGGCATTTAGAGAATATGCCCAAACCATCTCAATCTATGCTCTCTCATCTTTTCCGCCACCGGTTCTACTCCAACTTTTCTTCGAATCTCTTCATTCCTTATCTTATCCATCTTTGTATGACCACACATCCACCTTAACATCCTCATTTTCACTACTACCATTTTATGCTCATGTATCCTTTGTGCTGGCCAACATTCAGCTCCGTAAAACACTACAGGTCTGACTGTTGTTCTATAAATTTTTTTTTTTAACCTAAGAGGAATTTTGCGATTACACAAAAATCTCGATGCACTGCGCTATTTCATCCAACCTGCTCTGATTCTATGGGTTACATCCTCATCAATCCCTTCCTCCTTTTGCAATATTGATCCCAGATATCTAAATGTATTTTTTTTGGGTACCTCCTGTCCGAGCATATTTACAGTTTTTTGATCCCTTCTTCCCGCCGTGTCAAACTCACACTTCAAGTAGATAGTACCCAACCCCTAGCAACTTGTTTTTAAAATTTTAACCAACATAGATAGTACCCAGCCCACTATGTATGAGTTTTTTTTTTGGTCTAAACACTAATTATGAGTTAAAAAGTTGGTCTTTGATCCATTTTGCCACCTTTGCTTGTGATAGATTGAAGGGGTGCTAAGGCCGCAGAATTTGTTTTGCTGATATTACTGGGTTAGATGGGCTAGGCTTTTGAGGTTTCGCTTTGTGTTGAACCTTTTCACTTCATGTGTCCTCCCATTAAATGCACACCCATCCACTTCACAACCGTATAATCAAACACATGTGCCACACAAAATGGAGCTTAACATGTTTTATAGACAATTGAAGGGCCTCATCAGTCGTGTCACTTAATTTTCTTCGTAACTTGACATATTCTTACTCTTCTTTGATTCGCACTGTACAATTTTCCCTAACATGTTAGATTTTGGGTCTGAATTTCACACATGCTTTGTTTCAACATGAGATGCTGTATTCTACATTGTTGGCTTTTTCAGGCTCTCTTATGAAGCTAGTTTGAGCACTTTTCATCATTTTCTTGGGTCCCCCCTTCTCTCTAATCCCTTCCGTTTTTATTTTTATTTTTATTTTCCTCTTGGGGTGGGTTGATGGGAGGAGAGTAACACTGTGTCAGATGATTTTTTTCGTATCTTATATGAATCTTAGAGGTATTTCATTCCCTTCACTGCCCTCTTCTTTTAATGGCTTTGACTGCTGGTGCACTTGAACAGGCAAAATTGAATGATTTGTCATCTTTAACGGTTTCTTTGCATGACTTGACTGACTTGTTAATGGCCTTTAGCCAGTTTTTATTGATGTTTGGTGGAATGGGTTCAGAAGAGTTTGTTTTTGTTGATTCCTTAATTGTGGTTTATGTTATTGCATGCTCACCAAAGTTATCATTCTCCGCCAAATATTTAGGCTATACAGCATCAGTCTGGAGCATCGGATGATTTTCAGGAATCGGAAGAAAAACCAATCCCTAAAAGACCGTGTGATATGGATGCTGCAATGGAGGACAAGATTTGTGATCTCTATGACCTTTTTGTTGACGTACATATTTTGTCTGCATTTTTAAGACTGCATTTTCTAGTTCAAACATGCTTTAGAAAGCTACTTTAAATCTTGTTTGTCTATTTGATTTTATGCTTTCAGGGTCTCGATGAGGACACAGGTCCACAAGTCAGAAAGTTATATGCTGAGGTACTACTTGCCCCAAAAACTAGAAATAAATATTCTTATTGCTGTCTAGCTGCTATAGACATGTTGCAATCTTGTTTTGACGGTTCATCTTTGTGGAAGTGTTCACAAAACCATCATCATTGTGTATATTGCCATAGTTTGCGGGAAGTAATAATCAACTGCATTTACAGTGATGATCTTCAAGATTTTTTATGGTCACAGTTGCAAGCATGTTCCTATAGTTGTCAAATATGGTGACGATTTTTCTGATGTGGTTTTCCATGCAGTGTTAGTTCATGATTTATTTATGCATTTATGTAAAATTATGCATGTACCAAACCCGCCTTTACTTTTGTTCTGAATGATTAACTGATCCAAAGAGTGGACAGTGCAACCTGCTTTTTGAAAAGGCTGCAGTTCTCAACTTTTGGGCCTTTGTGAAGTCATTTCAATTAAGCATTTTGATGATAATTGTGATACTGTGCATAATGAAATGTGGGGAACCCACTGAATTGGTTGGCTTGACTTGTTATTTTATGTGATCTCTGTTAATTTGTCTTCTAGGTTTGTTTTTGCCGGCATCCACTAGTCGGTTCCGAGGCTTTGGTCTGTGTAATGTCTTGACTTTTTGGAGACTTGGTGCAGCTTGCAGAGTTGTGGCCAAATGGTTTCATGGACAACCATGGTATTAAGCGTGCAATTTGTAGGGCCAAAGAGAGGCGAAGGGCACTTTACAGCAGACACAAGGTATGATTATTTCTACTTTCTTCTGCCGACTTTCTTTTCCATGATCTGAAAGAGAATATATAGTGCTTAGTGGAAAGGGAGAACGGCAATTTCTTAAAAGTGTTTAACCTGCCCGCCACATGACTTAACATAGTTTTCCCTCCAAGTGATTATTGTATTGTCTTTGCTTTTCTCCCCTAGTGCTTTGACATGCTTTATGCCTAATGCTACATATTACGGCTTTTATGTTTCTTCACGTGGATGATGGAAATGGTGATTCCCTAGTCGCAACTAATTAAACTGCTTGTCTGCTTTAGCGGGTAGATTAGACATTGATGGTATAATTAATGTATGTTCCTTGAGAGGTTTAATTCATGAATTTGGAGACCTCGTAGTGGTAGAAGTATCTGCAGTTTCTCTTTTCATGAGAATGTAGAGTAGCATCTTTCTTCTTTACTTCTGTATGTGAATTTCCTCTAAGTGCGACGCGTAAGCAGATATATGCCACTAAATGGTAGCTTATGCTGTTCTTAACATCTGTTTACAGGAGGATCAAGAGAAAATGAGGCGGAAAAAGATGTTGGCGCCTAAAACAGAGGAGTCGGTTCGAGTTGAGGGTCTTTCAGTTGCTCAGCCACAACAACCGCAAGAGAGATTGCCTATTGATTCGGGCATTCATGGTTCAACTTCTGCTAGCAGAACGAGTCACAGCCCAACAGCAGCAGTTGCTAGGGCTCCCAGTCCTTCAGCAATTGTCTCCTCAGATAGAACTAAGCAAGAGAAAACCAAGGTAAGTTCAAGCAACTTCTTGGAAGATGCGAGACCGGGGGAGGCCATATTGCCTAAGAAAAAGGTTAAGAGAAAACCGGAGGTGGATTTGAATGAAATGCCTATCCATTCGGAGAAGTTTGGAGAGGAAAGACTCGTATCTACCAAATCCAATCCTGCTCTTCCCCCTAAAATAAACCTTCAACCAACTGCAGCGCCAAGTTTTGAACAGTCGAGTTAATGCTACATAGCGAGAATTTGCAACATAAGTTCATTTCCTTTTGCTGATCCTTTCAATAGCTATTTGAATTCATTTGACTGACTGGTCGTCACCGCCTTTGTAGTTAACTGGCATTGTGGTATGCCTCATATCTCTAGCAGTGATTTCGTGGGGGCAAGAGCTGTAAATTCCTATTTGCCTTAAATTTAGTTGCCTTTTTTGAGTTTATTTCGAAGATTGTCTTGTAATGACATCAATATAGAGCGGCAGTTAACCAGTCAGTTTTCCTCTTGATGGACGAGATATTCTTGGTCATTCTGTATTGAAGTACCTTACCACGTACATAAGTTGGGAGCAGCGAGGCAAACAAATCGGGATTTCCGGAGGTGTTCGGTGTTTTCAGTGTCTGATCGCGCGGAGTCCAGTTGATTGCCATTGGATTAAAGGTTAGTTTGGTCCAGCTTCTGTATTTAGGTTGACCGTGAGCAGACGGATGAATTAGTTTTTTGCAGTCCCGCTCGAGAATCCTTAATTAATACAAACCTGTTTAGTGACTGAGGTCAAGACATATTTCTGATTAAGAGTGAACTTATCATAAGGGATTTCATTGAAAAATAGAGTCAGAAGATCAACGTCATTTAGCTGCAGAGTTAATTAAGTGTATGCACATCATATCACCCCAAGACCTCTTTCGAAATTGCTTTTGTGCGACTTTATGGCTCGTTCAAAATCTTCCTTGGATGTGGTTGCGTTGGAATTTAGGGGTTCCAAGTGCTCCTTTATATGTTCGAAAGTCCTAAAGTACAGATCGGATCTAATTGTTCATCTACGACTACTACTCTTACTATCTCGTCTTGTAATTCTACAAGTTTGGTGGAGAATATGCTATTAATTTTGCGACACTCTAAGTGCCGACTGAGATGCCATGTATCGATCCATTGGATTTTCGGGTTTCTTACTTTTGTCGCAACATTCAACCAATGTACGGACCAAACTAAACCTAGCAAGTGTATTTCTGAAGTTTAGTTATGGAGGGGGTCGATCATAATTTCTTTTTAAGTGTAGGTTACGTGTGTCTTCACTATGGAATCTGTAAATAACTTAAAACATGTCATCGTGAAAGCATTTGAGTGGTAAAACTTTTATCTGGTGCATCTAAGCCAACAAATTTATCATAGTCGTCCACGTTAGTCTTTTCCATTAGTTATGTCAGGTTTTAATATTGTCTCAAAAAAAAAAAAAAAGAATTGGTCATAATCTACTATCGAACTCTATAAAAATAAATTTACCACTGAAAATCCCTAATCTTTGGTTGCTGTTGAAACATAATCCAAAAGTGTTTAATCTATGATCGAATGTAATTTGCTACACTCGCGGGTCCACACCAAAAACTTCACGAGAAGATTGGATCTAGACATGTAACTAACTTATTGGGAAAATAACCAAAGAAGTATTGTATTTATGGTACGTATACTTCATTGTTAATATTTCAATTTGATCAGTTCAATATTAAAAAAAATTCACAATTTTTCCATGTACTGATCAATATGATTGAAAATTGCTGACATGTAAGTCGATCGTACTATACATCACCGTTGTTGTGTATGTAAATAAATTTTGCAATACTTTTGAAAAAATTTCTGAATTCGATAAAATAATTTAAATATCAAATCACGTTTTTATCTAACAATTTAAACTTTTAGAACAGTTAGTACTAGGGTGATTGGTTACAGAATGGGTAGTTCCTATCCTAGAATCGAGAACCATCCGCTAAGGATCGGTTCTGCAAAATACGGACCATCAACTACCCATTTATTTTATGAATCCAACCGATAACCGAACCATCGGTCCAATCCGGTTCCGGTTGGATCGAGGTTACGCTATTCACAGGTGAGAGTATCGAGAGAAACACGATATTGTGATGCAATTTCTTGCACCAAACACAAATACAACTTGGTTATAACCACAAGAAGGACAAAAAATATTGAAAATGCATGCCACAAGTACTTAATCTCCTCTATTAAAATACAAAACATCATTCATGAGCTGTAAATATAAACACGACTACGATATCATTTCTTGCACCAAACACAAATACAATTTGTTTAAAGCGGTCGGTTCGTTGGGTCGGTTGGATGGTTCGCACCCGAAACCGTAAATCGAATCGGTACACACCGATTTTAAAAATTTGAAACCGAGAACTGAATTGTACCTATCGGTTACCATCCAAAATTAGCAGTTTGGGTACGGTCCGGTTCGGTTTAGTTGGATCGTAGATTTTTTGCTCACCCCTAGTTAGCACTGGTAATTACAAAATTTCACATAGTATCAAAGTAATAACTCATGAGTTCAAATATTTCAGACCTCTATTCGCCCCCCAATTAAATATATCTATGTTTAATACTGGGCAAAAGACCAAACTAAGCGTATGAGAGTTAGTGAATAATTAAAATATTAAACCACGTATTCATATCTCTAATATATTTTTATTTTTCTTTTTAATTGTCCGTAACTTTTTAAAGTTTGGGAGCAATCATGCAATGGTGAGAAAGTTTGAGGTTTTTAGAAATTATCCACAAAAAACAAAGGGAAAATTAAATAAGAGTTCGAAATACCTTCATTTTCTCAAATAAAGATACAAAGTCAATCATGTATTAAATAAGAGCTTGAAGTGCCTTCATTTTATTAAAGAATGATTAGAAGGTAACCTTATTTTTTTAAAAAAATGAAGTGGCCATGAGTCTTAAAAAAAAAGCCTAATCTTAAAAGCATTTTCGTCATTTCTCTTATTTGATTTTTTCTCTTTTTTTACTCATCTTTTACTTTTTATATTTTTTTAAATTAAAAAATAACCCCACTGTCATAGGTGGGAGGGTGCCGCCTCACCGGGAGGGGGGTTGACTAAGGCCAACGAGATCATTGATGCTTCGACGAGGGTTGTTGACTAGAGGCGATGGCCAATAAGCTCTCACTCTGACCTAGACGAGGGTAGCTGGTCTTGGCCCAAATTTGGGAGAGGGCCCGACCCTCTTTCACTTTTGGCGAGGGCTTGCTGGCTCTCGCCCTTGGCAGGTCCATGCTGAGGCAATGATGACCTCTCTGACCTTTGTCGCCCCCTCTACTGATAATGGGGCGCAGCCACTCCCGTGTGTGAGATTTCTTATTATTCTTTTTTTTCAAATACAAAAAGTTAAAAAATTAAAAAGGATAAATGACGAAAATATCCTTTATGCTAAACCTATATGGCCAACTTATGTCCTTATTTAAAACATGTTATCTCACTTACTTTTTTGAGGTAATATTATACTTCGGGCTCTTATTTAAAAAAATAATAATACTTCATGTTCTTATTTAGATTTTTCACAAAAATTAATAGCAAAAAGGTAATTAAAAGGAAAATGCGAAAAGAATCCAAGAAAATCCTTGCCGCGCTTTCCACACCCTAATGGGCCTATTCATCCGGATTTGGGGAAGAATCAGAAAGCTCACTCCAGTCAATTTTCCCAATTCGGTCCTCCTTCATCCTCTTCGAAGTTTCGATTCGTCTTCACTTCGTCGTCTCTCTCTCTCTCTCTCACGGGCATGCATTCGGATTTCGCGAAATCTTGGCAATGAGAGCGATTGTCTGCTGAAGAAGTCGCTGCCAGAGAAGAAAGAAAGAAAATGATGAAGGCGAAGCCGTTTCAGGGGGCGAATGTGTTCATGTCGAGGAACTTGGTGCCTCCCGAGCTGTTCGACACGCTTCACGACGCGCTCAAGCTGAACGGAGCTGAGGTCTTCCTCTGCTGTGATCCTTCTCGGAATGGGCCCTGCGATTTCCACGTTATCTCTTCTCCCGATCACGTGAGTACATTGGATCGAGCAATTTGGATTCTGGGTTAAATTTTGAGAGTTGGGTTTGAGGTTTTTTTACATCTTGAGAGCTACTGGTTTGTTGTTTTGCAGGAGAAGTTCGAGGATCTTCAAGCGAAAGGGTGTAAGCTAGTTGGTAAAGATCTTGTTACCGACCTAGTTTTATTTTCTGGTTTTATTCGAGGCTGCTAAATGCTAAACCACGACTTGTAGTTGAGGAATGAAAACAGAAGCATTGAGGGTTAATATACTGGATAAGCAAGTTGAGAGTTCTGCTTGGGGAAACAATGTCGATTTTGATGGGCGGTATTTTGGTTGCTTGCAGGTCCGCAGTGTGTGGTTTCGTGTGCAAAAGAACGGAGACCTCTACCTCAAAAAGGGTATGCTTGTTGTCTTGCAATGGATGGTGTCAAAGTCCTTGCATCTGGATTTGAGATGGATGAAAAGGTATGCCTGTTCCTTGATAAGCCTGGCCTTGTATTTTGTTGTTACTCGTCTCTTAAATTCAGTATAGCCTTCTCTCTTACTGTTTCACCATTTCTGTGAATCTGCAGGCTGAGATTGAGAAACTGGTAACTTCAATGGGCGGAGTTCTACAGACGAAAACTTCAGCAGATGTTAGCTTTGTAATAGTGAAGAATGTTTTGGCTTCAAAATACAAGGTTTACTTTGGAGTTAATACTTTGAATTTAGTTGAAGAGTATCAAATATGTTTTATCTTATTAAGATCTTTCACTTTGAACGAGATACACCATGTCTTTTACTAAGTATTGGAAGCATCGTGGGTAGCACTCTGCTTGAGTTGGCTGAATAGGGAAGGATTTCATCCATAGTTTTTCTGAATATCCTCTGTGCAGATTCTTTTATGAATCCCATCCTGGAGAGATCAATTGTGTTTATCGATTAATGCTGTCATTGTGCAGTGGGCTTTAAATGTTCTGAAGAAACCTGTTGTCACCATCAATTGGTTATATCAATGCCGTAATGAGCACCGTGTTGTACCTCAGGAGTCTTACAGAGTTCTTCCATTTTCTGGATTGACAATATGCGTCACCGGAATTCCTGCAGGTACTTATTATTTGATTTAGCTGCTGCTGTTAGTTGTCATCCAGTTCTTCAATTTTTATGTCCTTGATTGTCTCAGATGCGCGGAAGGAGATTCAGAAGCATATTACACAAAATGGTGGGAAATATTCTGCAGAATTGACCAGGAAGTGCACTCATTTAATTGCAGATATATCCTTTTCTTCTTCAAGATTGAGGTCCAGTGATTTGCTTACATATTTTCCCTTTGATATCTGATTGCCATGTGGAAATGCACATATCTTTATCTTGTCTTCACTTATGAAAACACTTTTAAGAGTTTGAAAAGAAAATCTGTATCATTTGAAGGTTTACTGACAATTGTAGCTTGAGGGGCTAAAGTAAAAAGACGGTTATTTTGAAAATGAGTCAATTATGATCCTCCATGGATTTGCCATTATAAGCCGCGACTAAAGTTGCAAAAATAAGAGCTTGAATACCACTTGTAAATAATCCAAGGAATATGACTGGTATAGGAACCACTAAAGGTGCTTAAGAAACAAACACAACAACTACTAATTCATCGGCTAATATATTTCCGAAAAGTCGAAAACTAAGTGATAAAGGTTTTGTGAAATCTTCTAAGTTGTTAATGGGTAAAAGGATTAAAGTTGATTGAATGTATTTATAGAAATAACTTAATCCTTTTTTGGTAAGACCTGCATAGAAATATGCTACTAACATAATGGAAATAGCTATTCTTGATTTTATTAAGGTTTTTGGTAATACCCTTTTACTTGGGAATTTGATTACTCAGATGATTAACAGTGAATCTTCCTGGCATGAGAATAGCATTGACTTTGACTTCTAAGTCAGTCTTAAAGAATTGTGTTTGTGGTTCAAGGAAACAATGCATTATACAACGTACACTTTGAACCACCAAGTGTTAAAAGATCCTCAATTTCTTCGTTCTCTGTTACAAGTTCTTGCTTTTCCTGTGTGAGTTAGGACTGCCTGTTGGTTGCTCAAAGCACATTGCTCAATGTTATTACCAATGTTAGATTGTGTTGTGCCTTGACTGGCTATAAGCTCCAGAAGGTGATAAATACAAGGTCGCTAAAAGATGGGGTCACATTCATATTGTGAATCGCAAATGGTTTGATCAATCAACTTCCAGGAAAGGTGATATTTAGTTACTAAAATAACTTGTTGCTGTCAACTATAGGAACATTATGTTATTTTTGAGCCATCTAGTTGTCTGACTCTAATTTTGCCTGCTTTTGCTGACTAGCATGTCTTAATGAGGAGTCCTATCCTGTTCAGGGTAGTTCCATGTCGTCAGTGAAAACTGCAAGTAGTCAGCAAAATCAGGATAGAGTTATTAGAAGTTCACAGTCTCTCCCCTCTTCAATGGTTGGAGATCGGGACTTCCATTCCATTTCAGCTACTGACCATGACGATCCAGATTTAGAAACTACTCTCTCTCAGAATGTGTCTTCAATGTTTGTGGATCCCCATTTCCTTGCAAAAGAGGAAAATAATGAAGTGCCAGCTGTGCAATCCAATGGGGAGGCGAATCATGATGGCTGTGTTGCTGAAGACTCTGAAAATGAAGACAATGACCTGTATTTGTCAGAATGTAGGTTAACGCTTGTTGGTTTTGAGTCTTCTGATTTGCGAAATCTAGTCAATATGGCGCGGAGAGGTGGAGCCTCCCGGTATGCAACTCTAAACGAAAGATTGACGCACATTGTAGTCGGATTACCTTCAGAAAGGTGAATTTTCTAATTTTATGATATCCGTTGAGAAAACAAACTCCGGATTTTCTGGCACTCAGTTTGAGTTGTCCTTTTTAATGTGGTTTGCATGTGGAGCACATAGTATCTGGCTATGTCAGCTTGAGGTCACTAGTACTATGATGCACCTTTGCTGGGGCATCTTACTTGTGATTTCTTTATTTGCTTTTCATACTGAAGCTTTGTCTGTTTTGCTCATATGAATTCTCTAGTGAGAAAAAGGAGGTAAGAAGCGTTGCCTCACTGGGTCTTATTAATGTTGTGGGAAGAGGATGGCTTGAAGACTGTGACCGTGAAAAGAAGGAAGTCCCTGTCCTGCATAAGCACGTTGCCCTTGATTTACTCGTTCCAAAAGGTTTACTAATTGTTTTTTGTTTGTTAGACTTTTGAGTCATGTTTTTGGCTAGTAATGAATTGTAAAATTGTGTTGATTTGCACTAGATAACTTATTTCCAAAACACCTCAATTCACAGGATCTATATGCTTCAGCAAGGGACCTACCATCAACACAACTAGCGTGAATCAGGGAAGCAACGACTGTGCTCCGCCTAGAACTCCTGCGGATCAGCTGTTGGGTAATTCTAATGATGAAGTGAGAGTATCACCTGATAAACACGAGCAGGAGCAAATTACAAACGGCAGAACCAGTCTTGAAGGAGTAGCAAAACTATCAGAGCCAAATGTTTCTCTTCCTGTAAGTAATGAGGATAAAGTACTTAAGAAGATGTGGAGCAACTGTCTTACTCAGGATGGGAAGTCATCTGGCGTGTTTAAGGGGAGAACTTTTCATTTCTCCAAAACCTTTCCTGAAGATAGGGTGAGTTACAGAGCTCAACTTTCCTTAAATTATTAAGCATAAAATTAAAGTGGTTCAACTTTCTCCCAAGTGCCAGTTGTAGCATATGAATATTCAACATAGTTTTCTGACATGGCTAGAACATGGAACTAATTTCATACCCTAGAGCAGATTGTTGCTGCGTCTGGCTGATTCCCCATTTGAATTCATTGGTCTACATATTGGCCCACGAAAGGAGTTCAGAAACCTTCCTAAGCTGGATTATCTTCTTCACATAAGTGATCTAAGTAGTGCCTCTGTGCAGAGAGGCTTTAACATTATTGGATTATGTATAACCGGTGTGTGAATTTATAAGCATTTGATTTTGAGTTTTGAATTTGCTATATGAATGAACCCCGAAAGACTTCATGGTTAGATATTTTCTTTGTTGTGCGTGGGCCTCGATGCATACCCTAATTGAGCAGTTCTACTTCTTAATGTCTAAGTTTATATTAAATGCTTACTGAAGCATCGATTTCTAGCATAAATAGCTCACAAAATTCTTTAACAGTATTATACATGCCCATTTTGTGCCATTGGTTGCTTTTCAATTTAGTTACTAATCTAGAGTAGGTATCTATATTTGGTCTTGCCTGTTACAGAGGACACTGTCATTATCATTGATGTTTTATCGTCCGTAATAAGAACAATTTTCAACCTCTCCTTTTGAGATTAGTCACCTTAATCTAACTATTGATTCTTTGGACTTTCTTGCTCTACGTCCATTTAGCAGTATTTTATTTTTTTCCTCCGATAAAGCATTCTCTTTTCAAGTTGACTGTTTAATTTTTCCTCTGAATCTGACACTGATTGTGTATTCTATTTGTATATTACATGTCTACATTTTTCTTACTGTTATAAATCATATGCTTTCCCTATCCAGCGTGATGAAATTATTGAATGGGTAAATCAAGGAGGAGGTGTAGTGGTGGGTGATCACGAAACGCAGAATGTTCATTTCATCATCGAGTGTCATGGCTTGAAGCCCAAAGACGATATCGCCCGAACCATTTGCGTATCCAGCCACTGGATTAGATGTTGTTTAGAGGTATGCTTGACAATTTGGTTTGTGCAGCTTTTCTTCTGTCAATTTTCTGCATGGAGTTCGTTCTTTTTTCCCTATATCATTGTCATATTTTTGCAATGAAAGAAGTTATATACTTTACTGACTTATTCAATTTTTTCAAACCCTTAACGCTATGGCCTTTATCATTCTTCATGACATGCCTTATCCGAAGTTGACAGTTGATTAATAGTTTTTTAAGTTCTCTCTTTATTTGTTCCTCAAACAGAGGAGAGAAGAGGGCTTTCTTCAGCAACTTCCAATCTTTTACGATTGAATGGTTCACAAAGTCCAAGTGCTTCACTATCTTGACTGTAAACATATGAGAAGTATAAAACTTTGACTTGGAGCAATGTTATCTAGGTCATCAGGTTTGTGACATATAACAATGTCTCAAGCAGAAACAGAAAGAGAACAGATATTGAGCACCCTAATTGATGAAAACATGATCTTAAAACTAGGTGAATATGGTTTATGGCAATAATTTTTAAAAAATGATGCATTTGAATGCAGCACTAGCTATTCTGTTCTGACGGCATGCGACATCTTTTCCTCTCTCTCTCTCTCTCTCTCTCTCTCTCTCTCTCCACCCCAAACGAGGACACAAGTAAATGGATTGAGGTCAAATCTTTTGTCATCTCGTAGCTTCCTCGTATAGGAAAAAGAAGGGAAGAAGGAAGGAATTAAAACCCAATGAAGTTCATGTATTCCTCCTATTTTGTGTATATTGCGCCATATAATCATGTACTAGAACAGATCTTTACCCATTAAGGAAATTTCTCAATTATGATAGTAAATATTGCGTTCTCGTCAGATTCAGTGGCGTTCTTTAGAGAATTCTATTTTACTTGATCCGCAGTTGATTGAATATTTGGTCGTCTCTTAATTTCTTTCATTTTCAACACTTTGTCCAGAATCTGCCAATTTTATATAGAGATACTTGTTACCATGCCTTTTGCACTGAATGCTAATGCAAGTGAATCTTTTGAAGGATGGCTGTTTGCTGGATGTTGATAGTCACGTCCTCTATTCGCCACTTCCCTGTCAGGTTCCTCTTCCAGGATTTGAGAGTTTCCGCTTTTGTGTTTCCCAGTATGAAGAGAAAGATCGACTTTTACTAAGAAATTTGTGTTTTACTTTGGGAGCTAAGTTTGTGTTAAAGCTGACTAGAAAAGTCACCCATCTATTGTGCAAGTTCAGAAATGGGCCTAAGTATGAGGCAACGTGCAAATGGGGTGTAAAGTCAGTTACATGTGATTGGATATATGAATGTGTCAGGCAGGTATGTCTGGTACTATCTCATGCATGCGTAAATGCAAACTATGATAAATTGTGAAAGATGCTAATATGAGCTGTTTCTTAGCAGAACAAGGTTGTACCTTCCGATCAATTTTGCCCAAAAGAAGTTTCTGAACAAGAAGCAGGAGTATGTGCTATGACCCAGTTTCCTTCACAGATTGTGCAAACAATGTCTGGAGATCATCCATCACAGTTTCCAAGTCAATCACAAGACTCGAGAATTACCCGTAATCAGAACATACACAAGTTCTCTTGGGAAGAAACTGACAACTCAAGTTCTAGTAAAAAGGCAAGAGTCACCCCGGACAATGCCCCCAAAGATTTGAGCTCATCTAGAAAACATCTTAATTACCCTACCAGCAATAGTGATTGCAGCAAAGGAGAGAAATTGAATAATTCTGGGGAAGTTGGAGATGCTGTTCCTGATGTTGCTGCAGCTATTGAGGATTTGCTGGAGCAGACAAGCAAGGTAAGAGATTATGTTCATTTTTAAAACCATTTGAACATGACTTTTCCTTTGTTGAATTAATCACTTTTGTTTTGCAAGATTCACGATCTGAAGTCTCCAGTGAGGATTGTGAGTGATGGAAGCGTCTCGTTTCTATCAGGTCTTTCTTTAGCTCTACATAGGAAACTTTTCTGTTAGTATGGATCCTTGATTATGGAACAAATATTCTCATCTCGTTGTCCATTGCTAGGCCAAGAGCATCCAGGGCCTCCTACAGTAGTTGGATTGTCCAAGCATTGGATAAACAGGTGAACTTTGTAATGCGTCTGAATTGCATCACTGAGATTCTGTTTTTCCTGCATTTTTCATAGTTTTTTTTGTTAGGGTATATGCCTGCAAGAATGACAGAATCACATGCTCAAGTTGTATATTCTGATTATTTTTGAGTTAAAATTATTATTGGTGTTTTGAAGAAAAGTATTTTTTCTTCTGTGTCTCAGTAGAGTCGGGAAGAAAGTTTGGGGTATAGATGCAGAAATATTGGCTGTTTGTTCCTCTATTGGTTAGACAATGGTGGACTGGGGCATTTCTGACTTAGTTTATGGGCTTCAATTTTTCATTGCATCCTTTAATTTCAAGACTGAATTCTGCAAAGTGTGGTTTGGCATATAAACATACAAAATTGAGTTTAATGAATTTAAGGTTGGCTAATAAAGGTAAATGAAGATGACGTAAAGACCTTATATTTAACTTGTCAATCTAGGTTTTGACGCTCAAATAATGACTATTACCCTTTCTTTTTCCTTTCTGATTGGAAGTTGCTTATGCATGAATAAAAAAGTGATGTGGTCCACATTTTCATATCATCACCATGTGTTTTGATACTAGCATGAGAGCAACAACATTTTGGTAGTCATAAAAGTATGGTGCTGGATCATTATTAACTGAAGCCATAATTATTTTTCGTTTATCCTGAAATTTTTCAAGCCCACTGGATTGTGCAAAGGCCAATTTTATTTTATTCTATAAATGGAAAGAGTTCCAGAATTAGAGAAAATGTACATGGGCATCTTGGTTTTAGTCTCGGTTTTAGCTGTGAGCTTGTGATGTTTTCAGGAGCCGGAAGAATGAGAATATCTGCAACCCTTCTGGAAATGCAAGCACCTTTGATGGTTTTAGCGAGACACAAACTGATTCTCAGGTTTCCTCTCAACCCATTCTGCTGCGATTATTTCTTTCTAGCAATGTTTAATTGCTTATTATTGAAATCCGTTAGTCATTGTTGCTGAAGTCTATTCAGCACTACTAGCTTCATGGTGGTTATATTTGAGCTTGATGCATCAAATGCAGGTTGTTGGTTATGAGGAAGATTTGTCAGGTCGGCAAATGATTATAGATCGAGTTCGAACACAAAGCAGCATGAGCTAAGCACGGCCGAATATGTGTAATAGATCAATTTAAGAGGTGATGATTGATGCGGTGAAAGGACCAGGCTATTACAACCTATGCCATTTATGGCGAATGCGAGGTCAGAATACACTTATGCATTGTCATCGCCCTGGAGAGATGAGCATATCACCAGATATGGATGGCGGCTGCCCCCATAAAGAAAAATGAGTAATTTAGCTTTCACACATTGATGCTTTTGGAATAATCTATTAGTGCCTAATATGGTAGGGATTTGTAAAGTAAACGATCTGCATGCACTAGACATGGAAACCTTTTTTATGATGAGATCAACTGTATATTATGTTACATCATCTAACCATTCTAGGTACCGGCAAAGATGGAGCTCAGCGTATTGGCACAACCATCGAGAGACCATTTGATTTGCGAGAAACTGGTGCATTTTCTGTGGAATACTTTTTCTACAGTCTAGCCAGGCCGGCAAATTAGGTGTTGTGGGTCGTGCAGAGTTGTGTTTTTCCTAGATCCTGTAGCTTTATTTCCAAGAAGTCACTCTCAGAAAGAAATTTGTTACTAAGACGAAGATGTTCAGGTCAAAGCTTCGTCTCCTGGGGATGCAATGTACAGCCAATCGTGACATTCACATTGGGTTTGGATGGATTGTCTGTAAGGAAACGAAAGGTAGTCTGATGGTGACGTAAAGAAAGAAGAGAAATGAAGGGGAATCTAATTCTAATATTATAGGCAAACTATGTGACATCAAGAGAAGGATTAGGATATTTTTGCTGCTGTCAATAATCTATCCATACCCCTGCGAGTATTTCAGAATTAGCACGAGTTTTGAGGGGATTGAAGAAAATATGTTCAAATTTGAGATGGTAATCTCTTCGATAAAGGAGTTGGCTTCTTCCATAGCCCGAGCTCAGAGAAATAAGTAGGTCCTATGGAGAATGTGATCATAAATTCACAATAAAGTCTGACCATAACAACCGAATTCATTATTTTCATGCATAAAGATTCTGGATTACCTGATAAAAAAGATTTCAAAATCATCACAAACCTTCTTTTTTTTTTCTTTTCGATTTCTTTTCTGAATTATTATATTGATGATTTTTTAACTTTTCATATATATAAATAGAAAGATATAGACTAGAAATGACATTTTTCATGTCAATGACACTAAAGTCATATGAAATCAATAGAATTGTGATATGGATGGAACATAATGAAATAGAGCCATTTTGAGGTTCCTTATGAAATGAGGTATGTAACGAGAATTGAACTCTATGAGATCGAATATCTCGTTGTCCCTCAGTAGCTCAATGGTACAGCGGTCGTCTGTTAACTAACTGGTTGTAGGTTGCTCGTTTTTTTACTTCTAGAAAGAAATTTCAATGCCATCTCTATAATTTTTTTTTCAATATGATTTTAAACCTAGTTATAACCTTATTTTTTTCTACATTTTATCTTAATAAATCATACTAAACAAGATATTATTGTTGAAGAAATACCCTCTCCATTCTCTCCTAGCAAAACAGAGGTTGGTTTTTTTTTTTTTGGGTAAATAGCAAAAAGGTGGTTGTTTAACTTTCTAAAGTTAAAGAAAGTGACTTGACCAGGGGTCTAGTGATTTTTTAATGCGAAGAGTAATTTTATAAGTTTTAGCAGCCAGTTAATAAAAAAAAATGGTTTAGCAACTTTTTATGCAACAAATTATAACACGTGCTTCCTAAGTACGCATAAACGTGGACGAATTAACGGTAGAATTCTTACATGTTTAATAAATTTTATAGAAATATTATTTTTAACAATTTAGTAATTGATAAGTTTTGAAAAGTTATTGTGTTACTTACGTCTGACTTGATATAATTTGACGATTAATTTTTGAATATATGAATATGCTTTTGATTTTCTACGTTACGCCATTGTAAGTTAGACCATCAATTGTTAGCTAATTATGATACCGATGCACAAAAACAACAATTAGTTTTTGGGTAAATGCCAAAAAAGGAACTCAGCTGCCTTCACTTTCTCAATTAAGGGCCCAAATTGCAATTTATGCCAAAGAAGAGCCCTAACTTCATTTTTTGTGTCAAAAAAAGTCCCAACTTGTTTTAATTTCATTTTCCTTTTTCTTTTATGTTTGCATTATTTTAATATTATATATATATATATATATATATATTTTCTTCTTTCCCTCTCCTCTCCTCTTCCCTTACAGTCGCTTCCCTCCTCCGCAACTTCAACCCCTCCCCTGCAGATCACCGCTCCTTCTCTGGTGCCGCTCCTCCTCTGCTCCATCCTTCTTCCTCTGGCCGCCCGGTGATGGCCATGACTTGGTCCAGCAAGCTCGAGGCGGCTGGTCCTGAAGATCCCAGGCTCGCATCGAGGTCGGCAAGCCATGAACTCGCCATGTCCAGGCGAGCTCGAGCTCGACCATGGCTAGCTAGCTCGGGAGTTGCCAGATCAACAAGCTTCGAGCTCCGCCAAGGCCAACGAGGCAAGAGTTCTTCGGCATTGGCCGAGCTTGAGGCTCGCCAGCCGATTTGGTGAGCTCGGGCTCCATGCCATGGTCGAGATCCACTGGATCTGGCAGGCCCCGAGCTCGAGCTCGCTTGGACATCCTCATGCTCCATGCCATGGTCGAGCTCGCTTGGCGAGCCCTCGACCTCCCGCGGCAGTTTCAATTGCATTGACCACCACCTCTATCGACACCCCTCATCGTCCATTCCTCGAGAATCCATCTCTCGATGCACTCTCTTCCGGCCCAGATCTTGGAATTGCGACCACCGTCGCTTCCTCGCCATGGCCGGGCGAGGTTAATCCCCGCCATGGTTGGTTGATCTGGGTCTACGAGGTTGAGCCTCACCCGGCCATGGCAAGACTCAACCTTGCCGTCGCTGCATTGCCTAACGACGGCGAGGTCGACCCCTGCCATGGCTGGGCAAGGCAACTTATTCGGCCGCGCCTCTGGCCGGTCGTCGGCCTATGGTGACCGACTGAGTTGTAGGGGAGGGGACTCAGGGTAGGGGAGGGACGGGAAAAGGAGGGGTGGGGAGAGGAGAGGGAAAGAAGGAAAAAAAGAAAAAGAAAAAATTATAAAAAATATTAAAATAATGCAAACAGAAAAAGAATAAAAAATAAAAATGAAATTAAAACAAGTTGATGCTCTTCTTTTTTGGCATAAATTTCTGTTTGGTACCTTAATTGAGAAAGTAAGTACAGTTGGGGATTTTTTTGGCATTTTCCCTTAATTTTTTGTTTTTGGACACAAAATCAACAATTAGCTGACAAATTCGTTTTCAATACACGTGGAGACCCGGAAATCGTCCTCTCGCAAGCAAGAGAAACATTTATCCGAAGCCGGGTTTTACTAGAAAAGTGGGCCGTGGCGTGGGTCCCAGGTCGGTCCGTACCTGGGACTCTCAGCGATCAACTGGACTAGAGTCCAAGGGAATCAAGCCTAGGCGAGAATTTTTCCAACAATTAAATTAAAGAGATGGTTCGAACAAAAAAAGAAAAAGAAAAAACAAGAACATGTTCCACATTCGAGCCAAAAAAGAGAGAGAAAAGACAACAAATATTAATAAAGAGCGGCGACGACGACGACGGCAACAACAACATCACATCAGAAAATCAAACGAATCGAAACGAAACGAAACGAAACTGCCTTGTCCGAATCGAGCTGTTGAAGCCGAAAAAACGCAAGAAGAGAACAAGAAGCAACAAGAAGCAACAAGAAGAAGAAACTGAAGCCACCCAAATTGCCACTGCTACCCGCCAACAATCCCGCCGATATTATCCACATCCCAGACCCACGGGGGTTTCCACGCCATCGAGATTTCTTCATCCCGCGATTCTTCTTCCGACCCTCAACCCTGGAACAACTCTCCGTTCCCCTTCGCCGCCCCCCATGGCGCGTTGCCCCCACGCGTGCCACCCGGCGATCGCCCTTGAGATGCGCCGCTCGCCTCTGCTCCCCGGAGCTCCTCCCTCGCCCCTGCGCCTTTGGCCCTCGAAGCTGAACCACTACTGCCAGCTGCCGAGCGATCGAAGCTCCGGGCTGTTGGGATGCGGGTTCGCGCTGCGTGGGAAGGCCCGGTTCAAGCGGCGCTTCAGATTCTGCGTCTGCGCTGAGATTCGGGGTGCCTTCTCGCCCGGTGTGGGTTTCGACTCGCAGGTGAGTGGGCCGACTCGCGTAGTTGATTCTTCGGGAGAACGAGTTCGGCGCTGGTCGATGTGTCCGAGAGCAGTTGCGATTTTTGCTTTTCCCCTTTTGAGGTCTCTATTTTCAGCTCATAGCATTAGAACTCGCAGTGATTGCGTTGAATCCTAGTGAAAGCGTTATCTCTGTGAGTACTCATAGAGGGCATCTGTATGTAGTGAAGCTTGTTTTGGCTTTGTTATGCAGTGCTTTAGCTTATAAATTTCTTATCACCCTTGTGTTGGAGAATAGAAAGTTGCTTTTGCTTCGTCTCTAGTAAAGTACAGGCTTTTTTGAACACGAGTTGAAGACTGCTGAATCGACGATACCGAGTTGGTGTCTGGGTGCATGATAGACTGAGATTTGTTTCTTTGGCAGAAGATTGGCTACTCTCAGGACACATCGCAGTTGCCATGGATAGGTCCTGTTCCTGGGGATATTGCAGAAATCGAAGCGTATTGCAGAATCTTCAGAGCTGCTGAGTGGCTTCATGCCGCGCTGATGGACACATTGTGCAATCCATTGACAGGAGAATGCACTGTTCCTTATGATTTCTCGGCGGAGGAAAAACCGCTATTGGAAGATAAAATAGTCTCTGTCCTAGGTTGTGTGTTATCTCTCTTGAACAAGGCAAGAGAGGATGTTCTTTCTGGAAGGTCTTCTATCATGAACTCATTTCGGGCAGCGGATGTAAGCATGATGGAGGATGGTAAGCTTCCTCCCCTCGCCATGTTCAGAAGTGAGATGAAGCGATGTTGCGAGTCTCTTCATGTTGCTCTTGAAAATATTGTGACACCGGATGATGAACAGAGCCTGGATGTCTGGAGGAAATTACAAAGGCTGAAAAATGTCTGTTTTGACTCAGGCTTCCCTCGTGGGGATGGCTATCCATCTCATCTGCTGTTTGCTAACTGGAATCCTGTTTATTTGTCCCCTTCCAGAGAGGACCTAGATTCTGAGGTTGCATTTTGGAAGGGCAGTCAGGTGACTGATGAGGGTCTAAAATGGTTGATTGCGAATGGCTTTAAAACAATTGTTGATCTAAGGGAAGAGACAATAAAGGATAACCTTTATCAGTTGGCCTTAGATCAGGCTATTTCATCTGGGAAAATTGAACTGATCAAAATTCCAGTTGAAGTAGGGACCGCACCTACGATGGATCAGGTGGAAACATTTGCATCGGCACTATCAAATTGCAGCAAAAAGCCTGTTTATCTTCACAGTAAAGAAGGGGTTTGGAGAACTTCTGCTATGGTATCTAGATGGAGGCAGTATATGAGTCGATTTGAGGGCAATTCTGCCCCTTCTAAGGATGCAGCTTCAGAAGCAACCGATGGAATTGGAGATTACCATGAATCTCTTGTTGGTGAAGAGGAGATATTCACTGAGAATGAAGATGATTCATTGAGGAAAAGCTTGGAAATGGCATACAGTTCAAATGGAGCTCCTCATGGGAAACTCCCTCCAAATGAGGATTATAGCAAAGAGGACGTCAATGGGACATATAGTCCCCTCTGTTCTAGCAACAGTGTGAAATCATTAGACGCAGACATTACACGGCCAGAATCTTCGAACGACTCATTCATTAACATTGATCCTCTTAAGTCTCAATTCCCTCCTAGCAACATATTCTCTAAAACAGAGATGTCGAGGTTTCTCAATAGAAAAAAGATCTCACCTCCTACTTATTTCATTAATCAGTCGAAGAAGTTGGAAACAACCTCAGCTTCAAGTGTAGCACTTGATCAGAGAGTGCAGAAAGACAAATCTGCTAAGGGAAGTCCAGTGTCAAGTTTTCCAAAGTCAGGGAGTCCCAATGGTTCCCTTAATGTCAAGAGCACCTCCCAAATGCCCCAGAAAGCACCAGCTTATGACAGGATGAGTGCCATAGAAGACGATTTGGACTCTAATAGTCCATCTTCCCGAGGATTAGGTTCGGAAAGAATTTCTAGTTCAGGTGTGTATCCTACTGTTGGTGTGAACAATAATGTACATGAGAATCTTATGACTGAAACTATCGTGGAGGAACGTAAAAGCGATGCTGAATCATCCTTAGTTAATGGTGATAATGGCACAGAAGTCAAGGGGAATATGTGTGCTTCGGCCACCGGTGTTGTACGGGTGCAGTCAAGAAAGAAAGCGGAG
Source organism: Rhodomyrtus tomentosa (assembly GCA_028455895.1). Classification (NCBI taxonomy): domain Eukaryota; kingdom Viridiplantae; phylum Streptophyta; class Magnoliopsida; order Myrtales; family Myrtaceae; genus Rhodomyrtus; species Rhodomyrtus tomentosa. Next base: position 44,310,583 of record JAPCWY010000001.1, on the reverse strand, counting down.
ATGTTTTTAGTTCGTACAGATGGTATCTCCTGTGCCAGAGAGAAAGTTACTGAATCTTCGTTGGCATTTACTCACCCGAGTACACAGCAACAGATGCTTATGTGGAAAACTACCCCAAGAACTGTTCTGTTACTGAAAAAGCTGGGGCCAGAGCTCATGGAAGAAGCTAAAGAGGTAGATATTTCCTTGACGTAATAATACAGCTTCATTGTTTGAGAAATTATATGCCGGATTTGCCTGCACTGATTATGCTAGGACCAAGGAACAAGCATGTTTATTAACATTTCTCTTAGCATCTGCATGGGCATCACCTTCATTCACATGCATAAAATTCTGTGTGGAGGCAGATTTATATTTTTTATTTAGAAATCTAGTATTGACTGGAACTAGCTATTTAGCATTTAGTGTGTGCTACTTTTTTTTTGGGTAAAGTAGTGTGCGCCACTTTTTAATACAAGTAAAAAGCAAGATCTTGAAAGTGCTTGCAACTGGAGACATAAATTTGCTGATGGAAGCACAATGGCTTGATATGGACATTTATAAGTCCATTGACACCAAAGAAGGATACTGAGCAAGTATGCAACGACTGCTTAAGAGCTTTCATAGATTCTGTGTCATTGGATAGGAGGCCACTCATTAGTTGCTGTCTTTCTTCCTAATGCCATTTTTGGTCTGTTAGGGTACCCTTGTGATCTAGGGAATATGCAATTACCATAATAGCTCCTGCATTGTTATATACTGCGCATAATCAAGTTTTCAGGATTTTCACCTCATATACAGGTTGCGTCTTTCTTGTATTACCAAGAGAAGATGAATGTCCTCGTTGAACCTGATGTGCATGATGTATTTGCTAGAATCCCGGGTTTTGGGTTTGTTCAAACATTTTATAGTCAAGATACCAGGTAGTGGCTGTTGCAATTATTTCAATATTTTCCACTGTAATATGGCTTCTTATGCAATTTGATGCCTTGTGGTGTTTTTATCTAGTGATCTTCATGAGAGGGTTGATTTCGTGGCTTGCTTGGGAGGAGATGGAGTAATATTACATGCATCAAACTTATTCAGGGATGCTGTCCCCCCGGTTGTATCCTTCAATCTTGGGTCTCTTGGATTTCTCACGTCCCACAAGGTAAGCTCTTCATTCAATTTTCCTCTGATTGTTTCAGCAGGAATTTTCTTTTAATTTCAACTCATCATTTCTCTTTTGGTGCAGTTTGATGATTATAGACAGGATTTGAGGCAGGTCATTCATGGGAACAATACAGTTGATGGCGTTTATATAACTCTTAGAATGCGTCTGCGTTGTGAAATCTTCCGAAAGGGGAAAGCCATGCTTGGCAAAGTATTCGATGTCCTAAATGAGGTTGTTGTTGATCGGGGTTCCAATCCCTACCTCTCAAAGATAGAATGCTATGAACATGATCGGCTTATTACAAAGGTGAGTCAGTGAACTCATTCTCCAAAAGGAAAAAGGAGGGAGGAAGACATTGCTTTTAACTGGGGCAACATGCCTAGTTGCATTTTCCTCCCGCTGAAAAGAGTCTTTGTCTTAGTCAAAACTTTTTTGAACACTAAAACACATGGTAAACGTCATATAGAAACATGAAGCAGTCCTTACATCAAAATGGAACACAATATTTTGTTCTTCACAACTGGAAAAAATGGAACAGAAACTTTTTATGCAGCGAACTGATTTCTTTGTTGCATCAATTACAAGTAAAACCTTGTCATATAGGTGCAAGGTGACGGAGTCATTGTAGCCACACCCACAGGAAGTACAGCTTATTCAACTGCTGCCGGAGGTTCTATGGTAATTTTCGTTTTGAGCTTGTTTAGTACATTTACCTAGTCTAATTGCGGATGTTATTTGCATAAGGAACAAAGCTTAAAACACTATAGTTGGTCGTTTCTGTATGGATTTGATATTGCTGGAAATACATGCATCTGCAGGCATATACATTTACTCGTTTCTTTTTCCACCCTGGGGGGCGGGGGGAGAATAAACCACACACTCACTGGACCAAAATGATATCATGTTTGCTTCAAACACAGAAGCTGGTGGATATCTACACTTGTTTTACTCCTCTCTCTCTCTCTCTCTCATGCGCGTGCACCTGAGCACAAACATGCACGCACACATGCGCATGTTGACCCAGGTTTTGTATAAATATGGTTCGTTAATTAGTAAATGGCCAAGAGAAGTCTGCCAAAATTTCGACCAAAAAAATAAGTCTTGCCAAAAGAATTAGTAACAACTTCCTTTCTATTTTCACTAGTTTTCTAATAGTGACATCTCGTAACTGCAGGTACATCCAAGTGTTCCTTGCATGTTGTTTACTCCAATCTGCCCCCACTCTCTTTCTTTCAGGCCTGTCATACTTCCTGACTCTGCTAGGCTTGAGTTAAAGGTGAAATTCCCTCCAGCTGTTGAGATTTTAACAATATTATTCCTCAATTTATGAGATTCGCTGCTAAAATCTAGGTGCAATTTATGCTTCAATTGCTTTACTATCGTTGCCTCTGCAGATTTAGATATATGTTGAGTGACGTGGTATATGGTGCATTTTTCAGTGCAAAACAGAAAGCGAGAGAAACTCTTTTCCGTAAAAGTGTCTTTCATGCTGCCATGTTCTCCGTCTACCGCATTGGTGTGACTGCGCTCTTCAGCTCGTAGGGGCTTATTTCAGTTCTTAAGTTCCTACAAAATGATGTGTCTGTGCATGACAAAGGGAGAAAATGCCTGGCAAAAGCTGAAGCCCGGAAAGAATGGTTAATTTGTTTACTTTGGCGTGTTAGGGGCTGTATGTTCATAATGTCGAGGTTTTCTTTCAAAATTTCCCTGTCAAACTGCTTCTTTTGCCCAACCGGACTCATGTATGACTCTGAGGAGCCAACAAGAAAACAAGAGGGCATGTCTTGTCATGGTGCCATCTTGAGGATTTTTCCATCATAGAAATAGCTCTTTACGTGCATAATCATACAACGACGTAGAGCATTCTCTGAGTATCTCTCTACATGCTTAATCGGATTACGAAGCAGAGATTTTTTCTCAAGTACTTAACACATTCTGGTTAACAAACAGATCCCTGAAGATGCGCGGAGCAATGCATGGGTTTCTTTTGATGGGAAGAGAAGGCAGCAACTCTCAAGAGGAGACTCCGTTCGAATATGTATGAGCCAGCATCCGCTCCCGACGGTCAACAAGTGTGACCAGACCGGCGACTGGTTCCGTAGCTTAATAAGATGCTTGAATTGGAATGAGAGGCTTGATCAGAAAGCTCTTTGAAGTTTCCGAAAGCAAGGAGAAAGTTACGACATTCAAGACCCATCGAGTCGGGTTAATGTACATATCTGTACAATATTTAAGTCGAACAGGTCATACAATATCCCACGTACCAGAGCTGCATACTGTCAATTCACACCTTATAGGCTGCCCATGGAATTGGATGCCATTCTCTTTTCCTCATTTCCCTTATTATATATATTTTTTATGAGGATTGAATTGGTGTATAGAACAATTCTTTTTGAGGGAATGGATATCTAAGCCGTTGGCTTCTTCTAGCCGGGATTATCAGATGTTTCATTTTATTTTCTCTCACTCTCCCTTCTTCAGTAGTCCTTGGACAGTTCGCTCAATTCACTAGACAATTGGTGAATTGCGTTCTTATTTTGTGGAAATCGAAACCTTTTCTATATGTATGTATTCCACCTAGGAAGTATATGCCCTTGAAATGCATTCGCCAACATGACTGAATGGAGTTATGTCGATCGATGACATGTCTTAAATTATATTTTTGTGATGGTCGAATGGTAGCAAGGCTTCGTTTTGTTTTTGCAAAATACGAATGATTTGAAAATTATTTCTCTAGTCATCATCACTTATATTGCTTGAAATAATTAGTCAATAAAAAATATTTTCATTATCGACCAAAAATTATGTCATTGACGGTGAAAAAAAAAAAATTCCGTTTACTCATTTTTGAGGAAATATTTTTTAAATTATTTATTTTTTACTAAATAAATGAAGCTCAAGAGTTAGGCTCACGAGGCGGCGGACCGTGGTAAGGACGTTTTTGTCACGCAATTTCTGCGGCTCACAACAAAGGCCCTTGCATTATGTCACAACTCCTTGGAAACGCACCAGACGGTTTGACGCTTGTCATCTCCCATTTGGCCTAAACACCTCAAATTGTAAGTCAAAGTTTATGCTCCTATGAAAAATTCGCAATATAAGTGGACTCGCTAAATTAGGAAACACCTTTCTTCCGTACAACCAGGAAGGGGAATACGAAGAAAACGTGACGGAAGATCACAAGATTCGATCTAGAAAAGCCAAACGTGCGGTGATTTTTATTGATAACCAACAAAATAGTAATGCTAATGGCAAAAGTACTCCTGTAGAGGAAACAGTTGCGATTCCAATCTGGATTGAAGTGGTCATTGGGATAGATAAATGTGAATTTGCTTGAAATTGATGGGAGTATATTAGGCGCATTAGACGTGCCATGTAGGGTTTACATTAAATCATATGGATATCGAAAATAAAGGGAGGAGAGATGGGAGTCAGAAATTTTGAAAGTTATGACAGGTGGGCCTAGATGTGCCACTTGCCGATCTCTGAATCATTTGATGTAAATCCTATGTGGCACGGCTAATGAGGGCAACGTTTTCCCGACAGACTATCTACCCCTTCATTGAGGAGAAGTTCGGAGTTTTCATGTCACCCAACCCCTCCCTTTCAAAACTGTAGCACTCCAAAACCTCAGTATTCGACATGGATAGTATTATGATTCGGTACACAATCGTAACGAAATAAAACATAATCGCAACGAAGTAATGCGCAACACGAGATTGCGAAAAAGAATACATACAACAGTTGCCTAAAGAAGTTGCACAACTTTCGGCAGGAAATTAGCAGTCATATCCATGGGGAAGAAAAGGAAGAAAAGACCAAAAAATGAACAGACTGTGTACAAGTGCAAACACTATTACAACATAAAACAAAGACCAGGTTGCCTTTCAATCTTTCATGGCATCTCGTGGTCACAGATCGCGACAAACCTAAAGCGCGCACACTTTAGAGTTCAAAAAACAACTTGCAATCCCATCTCCTCCGCACAAGCAGCAGTTGAGAGAAGAAGAAAAAGCCACAGTCGTTGCATAACCCTAAGAAAGAGAGAGAATTGTTGTGCTTCTCCCCTTGTCGTAATTCACATGGAAACTTCTTTTCATGCGTCATTACATGGCCTTCACAGCTTGGAACCTGGGCTCCTTGGGGAGGAACTTCTGCTCCGCGTAGATCGACATGTAATCCCCGAACACAAACTCGGGGTAAGCACCGGCTTGCTCCACCAGCTGTGGTGCTGGGGCGATGGTGGCGGTGAGGGACGGGTTGTAGAACGAGGCGACCGAGCGCCGGTTGCCCTCCGGGATGGCAAGGACGCGGTGCCAGACGCTCTTGTACTTGCCGTTGCTCAGCACCTCGATCTGGTCCCCTGTGTTGATGACGATGGCGTTGGGAAGCGGCTGCACATCGACCCACTCGCGTCCCTTGAGTATCTGGAGGCCCCCGACAGCATCGTCCTGGAAGAGCAGGATCACGCCGCCCGCATCGGTGTGGGCCCGGAGGCCGTTTACCCGCTCGGGTTGCGGGCAGGGCGGGTAGTGGCTCACTTTAGTCCCGAAGAAGGCCTCCTCATCGTTGTTTTGGTTGTCGCCGCTGTTGAAGGCGCTTTTGATGTAGCCCTTTGGCAAGCCCAAGTTCTCATCCATGAGTTCCATGACCTTCTCGGCGAGCTTCTTCACTTCTGCGCGGTACTCCGCCATGGTTTCCCTGTCAAGTTACGCCCATGCAAATTATTAACAGATCCTTCTATCGAAATCATGCAAACTATTGCCACCTCTGATGTTTTGAGAGAGAGAGAGAGAGAGAGATGTAAATTACCTGAAACCGTGAGTTTTGTAAGGCCATTCATTGTCATCAAGGAGAGTGACAACATCCTCCCAGTCCACGTTCTCTACCTTTTGACCATCGCTCTCGTTCAACAGCTTCACAGGGGTTGACTTGTTGAAGTTCTCTTCTCTCTCCAACCTGTAGAACTCATCACACACTCTCTTCACCCTCTCCAGCAGCTCCTCTGGTATCCCATGGTTCACCAGCTGCATTCAGATTCCATCATCATCATCAATCAGTTCAGAGACACACACAAACCGTTCCTAAATTACCAACATCCGGGTGAACACTCCTGAACTCGAGCCGACAAAGACATATACTCGCGCGCGCATGCAGTCACACAAAAAGGAAATCAAACTCAAGACTTTCCTTCCCTCAACCAAAGTCTCAAGTGAAGATGATGAATAAGGGATCGAATGTTGTACCTGGAAGAAACCCCATTCCTCACAGCCATTGGCAATCTGAGCCATTGTCTTTGCCCTCTCCTCGCCGTCGAGCTTTGAGAAATCGATCACCGGAATCGCCATTTGATTTTGAAATGCTTCTTGAAGTTTATATGTGGATGGAAACAAGTAACAGAGAAACTCTGAGAGGACTACTCAAGCTACTTGCTTCCTGATGTTGAAATGAAGCTTGTTTTCTGATGCTGCAAACAGAGATGTGGAGCAGGTCTCTATTTATACTGCACTCCCGCCATCTTCGATCGATCTTAACTGTCAACTCTACACAATATTTGGTTAATCATTTTTAATTTTTATTTTTATAATAAGTAAAGAAATTCTTTGTCAAAAGGCAGCCGTTGGATCAGGGTAAGTTGTGGGACGGTGACCCGTTATTTTAATGACCCAAAGTCAACGTTTGCAAGGTGGGGTTTTTAAAAATGGTGACCCACAACACAAGCACTCATCTTCAGGTTGTGATGCATCTATTCTTCCTAATTTTTGCTAATTTTCTGTATTCAATGAAAATACGTATGCCCTGCTGCCACCTGGCACACCATAGCCTAGTATTTCTTTTATTATTATTATTATTATTGCATTTGTTTTTATTTTCCATTTTTCACTTTTAGATTTAGCTTTGTCTTCACCGGATAAATTTAAACCGAGGGTATTCTTGTCATGCAAACGCTTCTATATTCCAATGATGGAAACACTTTACAAAGTTAAACCCTTCAACCAAATTTCGATCCGGAGGGCTGTAATGTTTCAAGGATTAAGAATGGGTTTGGTTCAACTTTAGAAAAGGGTTTTGGGAAAATGCAAATACATTTAGCTTAAGGGAGGCTTTAAGAAAATGCAAATTGCATTTGGTAAAAAAGTCCTTTGGAAAACAGCTTTCGCCTAACTAGTGTTTGGCAAAATAAATTTACAAAGGGCTTTCTACCATATTTTATTTAAATAAAAAAGAAAAGAAAAAAAAAATTCAAACCCTAGGGTTACGATCGCCAAGGGTTGAGCGAACGGTGGCCGTTGCCTAGGCCACGTAAGCCCAGGCGAAGATCACTGGGAGTCACGTGACCCTCGCTTGGGTTCACGACTGAGGGTCACACGAGCCCGGCAAGGGTCGGCCTGGGGTCACATGATGCCTGGCAGTCGTTGCCTAGGGTCGCGCAACTCCTGGCGACCATCATTTGGGTCGTGCGACCTTAGGCGACAATCGTTTAAGGTTGTGTGACCGTTGCCTAGGCTCGCGTGGCCCAGGAAACGACGGTCGTGGGTCGCTCGACCCCAAGCGGCCTTGGTTGACGATAATACATCTGGCTGGTCAGCAATTGTAACCTTGGTTTGGATTTTTCATTTTAAAATAATATAACAAAAAATGAGGGGCAAAATTGGAATTAAAAAAATAAGTAAGACTAAGTTTGGAAGAAAAAAATCATAGCTCAGCATTTTGCCAATCTACCATCATGGAGCTTTTAACATTTTCAAGGCTAACTTCTATCTCAAAAACATTTGAGAATGGTTGCCAAACCCCCTACATTTTTTCCAAGAGGCTGTACGGTTTCAATGGGTTTTGGAAATACTGAGCCAAACCCACCCTAACATTATGAGTGTGTTAAAAAACAGCTAACACCCACTAATTTTGACGTTGTCTTTAAGTAATATATCAAGGTTAATATTGAAGGCATCATTTAATCGAGCTTTTATGACTTTCAACGATGCACCCCTTTGTTAACACCTTAAATAGCTTTGATCGATTGAATATAACGTGACTCTCATAACCATGGATCGTGTTGTGGCCGGCGAGGCTCATTACCCGCCTTGCCAATTGTGTTTCGGTGCAATTCTTATGACCCATAATCTACATATAGAATTACTATATTGACCTAAGTATTGCAATTCTTTTTATTATCTTACCCTTTTTAAATTGGGTTTCTGATATTTAATCCAATCAATGCATGCAATTTTTTTTCTCATCTATGAATTATACTTGCTATGATTAAAATCTAGATCTAGTACCCACCCAATCAGCAATCACATCTTTTCACTTTTCACTATACTTTGGCATGAAATTGATGTGATTGTGTGTTTTATTACTTGCAATTCAATCCTCTGCCGACTACCGTTCATCAAGCTGACGTGGCAACATCTGGTAACCCTCCAACCAAGCCTTCGACTGAGATTGATCAATGATGGATATCAATCGGGCAGGGCTTTCCGTGAAAGGTGAGGTACGTGCTGCATAATGCTAAACGGGGTACACTGATTTGTAGGCATGATTCGAGGGCTGAAGCAAGGCCATGGTCGGTGACTTCAATAGAAAGGGACATCACCAATTATAATCTTGTCAAATTACTTTGTCAACTCCCCATTTTCCCACGAAAGTATGACAAGGAAGTTGACTTTTTGTTAGATATATTAATCTCTTAAATCATGTAAGATGTAGGTCGAATCTCAAGTAAGCAGTTCAAATATGCATTTCCCATCGCTTGATAACATGAAAATCGACCGGGTCTAATTTACTAGTACATGTGTCTGTTCGTCATTAAGCCAATTCTAAGAGCTCGTTACTTGTTTTCTAGATGCTGGTGTCTAGGTATTGGGATCGTGTCCGTTAACACCAATAAAATGATCAAATCTGTATAATATATGTGACACTGATATAGAGTTTGATGTTGAACGTTTATAACGAACCGTAGAGAAGCTCCTCGATGAACGCGAGCATCAATAATGGACACGATGCCGATACAAAAGCTAGGTGCCGAGTGATTAGACTATTGATATGATATCAATGGTGGAGGAGTTTGTCGATAATCATTAGTACCGACCGGGTACTATAATCACCAAGCGGTGATTGATTGACGAGAAAATTATTTAAAAAAAATCTTAAATTCACAGTAATTGTGTCAATGAAGTCTTAAATCGTTTGCATTTGTACTACTTCAGTTAATCTAGCCAAATTTAGCCGGCCTGCGCTGGCTTGAAAATTGTAATTATAAATTAATATTTCATAAAATATTTAACCATTTTATTATATTTTTTTTCATTTTTTTTACTTCTCTTTCTTCCTCTGGCTGATTGTTGATTGGGCAACCAGCTCGAGGAAAAAGAAAAAGAAAAAGAAAAAGAAAAAAGAAAAAGAAAAAGAAAAAGAAAGGAAATATAAAAATAAATAATTCAAAATATATTTAAAATTATTAAAAATTATACACTTTAGCTTCGGCCAGATGGACTGAATTGATACAAATGTAAAATAGAACTAAATTGGCAAGAAAAGAATAGGTTTAGCACTGCATTGTCACAAATTGCAATAGGTTTAGGAATTTGTTAGTATTCTTTCTGTTAATCTGACTATTGACACTTAGGCTTCGTTTGTTTCACGAAAAAATGAATAATTTGAAAAATATTTTCTAAAAAATAATCGTTTATATCTCTTAAAAAATGAATAAGTGAATTTTTTTATCCCCTATGAAAATAGTTAGGCATAGATTGTTATTGATGATGAAAACATTTTTTGTTGATTAATTTTTCTAAACGATATAAACAATTACTTTTCGGAAAGGGATAATTACATAAATAGTCCCTGAACTTTGGCAGAATGTGTAATCTGGTCCATGAGCTTTTAATTTGTTCAATTTAGTCCATAAATTTTGGCAGAATGTGCAATTTGATCCCTAAACTTTTGACTCGTTCAATTTGGTCTATAAATTTTTAGCGCATATTCAATTTAGTCTATGAATTATAGGAAAATGTTCAATATAGTCCTTTTGTTAATTTAAGATCAGGGATAACATTGAACATTTTCATACAGTCCAGGGACAAAATTAAATATTTACTAAAAGTTCAGGGACTGAATTGAATAAGCTAAAAGTTCAGGGATCAAATTGCACATTATGCCAAAGTTCATAGATTAAATTGAACAAATTAAAAGTTCAGGAACCAGATTGCACATTATGTCAAAATTCAGGGACTGTTTGTGTTATTTTGTCTTTCGAACAATATTTTTCAAATCACTCATTTTCCGTGAAACAAACGGATTATATTAGATTTAGCCAAGCGTTGAAGGCAAAGCTGAAGAAGATAAAGATGCCAACTGAGGAGTTATAAACGGTTTGTTGAGAAGATTGACATGCAATCGCGGAGGGCAGCCGAGGAGCGTGAAATTGCAAACATGGGATTAAGCCCATTGACAACCGGAGGGTTGTAACTTTTAATTTCAGTATCAACTTATTAGAAATGATTACGTTGTGTAATAGCCTAATAGGCTAGATAAGCTGTTCCCAATTATCAACTTAAACAGTAGTATCTTTCCATTTATCAAATTAACTTTCTAGTTCCTGCATTTACTTTTTTTTTTTGGGGTAATTAGTTCTATTTCTTATTTTTGGTTACCCTTAACACACTTACCATCCGAACTGCCATGTTACTTTCAGTGAAATATATATTGTCGCTTGAAGTCCTTCCCAATGAAACAATGTCATTGGTTCATGACACTCCGTCGGTCTCATTACAACCATATCAATGTTAGGTGAAATTGGATGATTTCCATGCTTGTCGCTACGTCAAGTTAGTTGATTTCACGCTGCATCGATACTGCATGTTGGCAAGAGCGAATAGTAATTTCCTCTCTAAATCGAGAAAAAAGAATAATATGTTTCTCTAATCGTAGGGAATGTCCACACTAGTTTCCCTCCCGGGTGGCTCTTGGGCATACTTGACTGTATAATTATCATTCCCCTTTTGATTTGATTCTGATTACTGTCCGAAATTTGAGGCACAGTTCAGAGGGACCAGATGATTCTATGGCCTTGTCTGACTAAGGAATGACTTGCCGTACTTGTGGTGTGTCCACCACCATTGTCCCCAATAATTTTGTCAGGGAACTCCATCTGTCTCCTTAAAGGTGCCCTTTTTCTCTGTTTATTTTTTAAAAGCAAAAAATTTAAAATGACAAATCTAAATACCTGATTACCAATTCGTTGACTAAAGACTAATCCAACTTTTCGGACCCCCCACCCCCTCCCAAAAAAAAAAGGACCAATCCTACTCTCCACATTATTAAGTGCTTAGAACTTTATAACTCCTAATTAACGTTCCAATCAATTGCGGTAACTTCTGGGCACAACCATCTATAGTAATTGGACTATCAACGTGATGATGCAAGTGTTTAATGTAATTTTTTAAATTTTCAATTTAGCATAACCCTGAAAGGTAGAGTTTCACACTCTTCACATATGAAGCCATACATGTCAAATTCAGATAATAAATAATTATTTTTCACGTTCTATTTTGTATAAACATTATAGCAAGTCACATTATACGCGCTGTGTACTGTATTTAGGTTACGAAACCCTACTCCTTTACTCACTCATCCCCACCTCCTCTTTCTCAAGTTTATTACCGTTTTTTCCCCCTTCCTAGACAGCCATTGAGGTTTCATGAGAGCTTAATAAATGACGGTGATGTCAAGTTGATGTTGACCATTATTAAATCCGTTGAGTAATTGCCATCCACATCATTATTGTGATCCGAACACTATTTATTATTAAAGCAACTGATTAGTTTATCTCCATAAATGTACTAATCAGTTTTTTTTTATCTGACTCTAGAGTTGGACTGTATAACTTTCGCACAAGACTCGAGTGATGCGTGCAATTGGAATCCATTCGTACACTAATGGAATTTCAAATGAACACACGGTTAGATCTTAACACGGGCGGCTAACAAAATAGATATGTTAAAAGTTCACATCGATAACTTAAGGGTTCCAATAAGTATTTTGGACGTTGACCGAAAGCCGACCATTAGGAGTTTTTTAGGATCAATTACATGAAGAGCTGTAGCCACAAGGAACACATACTTAAAAAAAAAAAAAACCAAAAAAAAAAAGTCAACCTTTTCGTTTAAAAAGATAGGTCCAATGGTCAAATGTCAACGCCACTAGCCAGCGAAAAACAAGTGTTAACAGAGCCACGAAATTTAGAATATATAGGCACGAGATCTCATTGTTTTGTATATTAGCAGAGACGTGGAGAATTTCCTATTTATGTGATGTTAGGTCGACGGAAGGGAAGGAAAATGCGTATGGCCACCGAATCAAACCGATTGGCTAATTAAAACACACCGAATACGAAGAAAGACATGAGACATACGGATTGGTGGATGGCTGTGGAGATAGATCGTTAATGCTGATGAACTCGAAATATGAACAAAGTGCTGAGTGGTCACTGCACATTTCACACGTCAAAATCCCATTCAAAAAGGTTTCTTTGAGAGTTGAGAATTGAGATGTAAAAGAGATTCTGTAGGTCACGAAATGAAGAGCACCTGATGAGTCTATTTGTAAGCTTTGCAGGATGACAATTTAGAGTATCAGAATGTGAATTACAATCAATCAAGATTAGTTAATGACAATAGAAGAAATCTCCTAAATATATCTTTAACATCCCCTCAACCTCAAGGTGATTTGAAGGAGGCCAATTTGAGTATGGAGAAAGATCTAGCAAAAGTCCAAGTGGATGTGTCTTGGTGAAGACATGGCCTTTTTTGGCTCAGCATTGAGGATAAGCATTGGAGTTCTAAAGTCCATTGGCCAAATGCAAATGACGTTTGGTTCATTTTTTGGCTCACTTTGGAGAGATGCAATTGTATCTCAAATATTCTCCGAAGGCCTTTAGCCTAAAGTACCTCTGGTGATACTTTGGGAAGTTGCATCTCAACTGTAACTATTTTTTTTTTCTTTTAGCTTTGTTACCTCCACCTGTCGCCACATGGTCGTCACCCACTGCCGTAGCTCGCCGTCGTCGATCACCGCCAACAATCACCAACCACTATCGACTGCCCCCCGCCCTCGCCGCCACCCGCCGCCACTGGTCGCTGATTGCCGACGACCTTCTCCCACTGCCCGCCGACCAACGCCACCGCCTGTTGCTCGTTGATTGCAACTTTGAAAAAAAAAAAGTAAAACTACTTTACATAATGTATTTTTCACCAAACGTCATTTACGTTAAAGTTTCTTTCCAATGTATTTTTAAAAAACACTTTACCAAATATTACTTGCATTTTGAAAAAGGTCTTTAGCCCAAAGGTATTCATATTTACTCAAAGTCTCTTGACCAAATGCTGAACCAAACATGGCCTAATAGTCTGTTCAACAGATGAAGTAGAGACAAGTCGAACAAGCGACGGAGACATGATATTAGACGAGATGACAATCTATTTCAATGTACTTCGTGCATTCATAAAAAATACCATTATGTGCTATTTGGATATCACTTCGATTTTCGCAATGAATGAATATTCTGCTATGATAATGCACTCCCATGTTTTTTAGTAGCAATCGCAACTATAGTAACTCTGATGTCATATCAGCAAGAGCCCAATATTTTGCTTGTGTACTAGAGCGAGTGACGATGGTTTGTTTCTTGCTATGACATGAGATAAGTGAGGTGCCAAAAAAGAAACAATAGCCGAGTGATGATCTTGAGGTCATCAAATCAATAATTGTCCGAATACGCTATCAACTCCAAGATAGAATGAGCGGCCTAATTCACTAAAAGCCCAAACGTTAGGTATAATCTCAATTTTATCCCTTTTTTTTTTGTCTAGAAAAGAATCTCAAAATTTAAATCCAACCCAAATCTGACCCGAACTATTTTATTTTAAAAAAACTTCAAATTATAGTTCCAAATTTACCGCGATCTTTTTTTTTTTGGTCTAAGAGAAGTTTCACCAATTTTTACTCTAATCCCAAATTTGCCACCACAAGCACCATGTCCAAAAATCGCCGTTAGCCGTCTCTGAATTTCATATCCTAGAAGGGTTTCATTTCGGAGAATATTTTTCATGTTACCTTGCTAATGTAGATTTGTTATTGACGTGGAAGTACCAAGTCAACTGCGACTAGACCATGTGGGTAGATTTCATATGGGGCACACTCATGTACTATCTAATAATGTGAACAACATAAGCGTTGTCAGGTCGAGTACAATGAGATATAAAAAACTACAAATCATCTGTTAATAGAGTGTAGGATTTGAAAGAGCAGTCTCATCTTTGCCTTTAAACTTGACATTGATCTTAATATGAGTCCTAGTGACCTTGTTGACAACGAGTCTGGCTTGAGAAAAAAGATCAGTTGCATAATTTGCTTGTGAAAGATTATAATCAGAGGAATTTGAACTAACCTGCAAGCCTAAAAAGTAGTTGAGTCTCCCAGGATCTTTCCTTTTAAACTGTTGACTGAGAAATTGCTTGATTTTTGCAAAAGCCAATATGTTTAATGCTAATAATAACTAAGTTGTCCACACATAAGAAAAGAAGAATTACCCATGAAATATGTGTCGAACAAAAAGAACATGGATTGCATTTGAATCCAAGAGGTTCCATGGTTGAGCTAAACTTGGAATACAATGCACGAGGAGCCTATTTTAGGCCATATAATGCTCAACGTGATCGACACACTTTGTTGGAAAGATGCTGGACATCGGATGTTTATACCGTACACAAGTTTTGTGGTGGAATGCCAAAGCGGTTCACTGTGCTAGGGAGAGAACAGACTGACGTTGACGTTACTACTCGTGTGTCTGTTATGTATGCTACGCAGCAGGAGCCTATCATCACACAGGAGGCTGTCGTAGATGAAATTTCAAGATCTAGCTTGTCCGAAGGCAGCGAGTCTAGTGCTGATGTCTTCTTTTCAAAACGAGCAGTGGAAGAGTTCTGCATAGCGATTGAAGCTACGGACGTAGCAGAGAAACGAGAGTGACATGACCTATGCACCTAGCGTAGATCGTGTTGACCACCGCAGAGAAATGCGGCCGACATTATTACAAAATAGACTCAATGTGCGCTCGTTAGGTAATGACGATTGCTTTGATACCAAATTGAGAATTGAGATGAAAAAAAGAGTGCAATAATCTATACATTGCCAACATGAGCCTATTTGTAGGTTTTACAGAATCACAAACTAAATTAGAAAAATGTAAGTTGTAATCAATCATGACCAGTTAAGAGAAATATGCAGAATCTTCTAAATATATCTGTAACAAAGCTAAAAGATCGTCTTCTTCTCTCCCAAACTCATCTTTCGGTTTCCCAACAGTAACTCTATTCAGTTTGTTTGTTATTTATTACCATGTCAGATTTGAACTTTTCATAGAGTTTGTCGAATATGAGTTGATTATGTTCTCAACACAAGATACCTCTTTTTTCGATCACAGTCCATCAAAGCTCAGAGAAGTCCTCTCTACTCCTCGTATACGCCCAAGTTCAGGTACCTGAAATCTTTGTTTCTACTTCAGTAAAACGCTAGTTTTTTTATCGATGGCAATAAACAGTAATGTTCTTGATCTTATATAGATCCATCCTTGTGGTGCAAGTGTGGAGTTCAAAAGCCTGTATCCTCGAATTTTACCAATTATGGAGGGAAAAGGAAAAGGGAAAGATAATTGAACATACCAAGTAACAAGTATACGGTTACAAGTAAGAAGAAGAAGAAGAAGAAGAAGAAGAAGAAAGAAGAAAGAAACCCTAATTAGCACGAGAGAATGCAAGAGAGGAACTCCATTCATTCCCCCAAGACAATCCATCCAGTAGGAGAAATGATAAGAAAAAAACAATGAAGCTTTAGTCTTGAAACGATTGAAGAGATGTTCATGCATGAGGATTAATGCCACATGATGCTGAACTCCAATGTTTCACGCAAAGCACTCAGAAGCAGTCTAGAGCCTCTGTACATAGATTTGGTTTAGGGTTTCTCTGTCTCAACTCAACTTTTTTAATCATCATATGTTATTGCAGTACATCATACATCTTTTTATAAGAAGCCTTGGCTGGCTGCAATTAAACATAATTTACTGGATATGCAGAGTACGCCAAGCATAGTCATCGCCGCGGTCGGCTTCATTGCGTCCGGTACTTCTGGTTCAATTTAAATTAAATAGGTTGGGAGGATTTAGGTGAAGATTTGATTCGAATTGAATGTATTATTTATCCCTATAACAAGGTGATAGGGTGCATTATTGTCTGACCAAAACCTTTGAGTAATCATTTCTCTGACTTGAAACACAAGCTCAATTCGCTTTGCAGCCATTTGATGTGATGACTTTGGTCAAGTTTTATTGGTCCAAAGCTCATGATTAGTAAAGAAATAGATGAGTAAAGTCCAACGCATTTTGTTTAGTTAGATAACTACCTCAACTGTTCTCTACCTCTATGAAGTGTGAAGTTGGGGTTCTCAATTAATCGCACCCAAGATAAGAGATTAACTGGTTTGGATGACTTTCATATCTTCATTGAAAGTTAATTTTGGAAGATAGAATCAATCTTCTTTATGTGGAGAACTACCCCAAAAAAGCGGTTCTGTTACTGAAAAAGCTGGGGCCAGAACTCATGGAAGAAGCTAAAGGGGTAGATGTTTTCTTGACAAAAATAATACAGCTTTACTGCTTGAGAAATGCTATGCCTGATTTGCCGGCACTGGTATATAATCTTCCGGGCTAGGACCAAGGAGCAAGCATGTTAATTAACGGTTCTCTGAGCATATGCATGGGCATCATCTTCATTCACATGCGTGAAACTTTACGACGCCACAACAGCTTAAGGGTTCTCATAGAAGCCGTGTCATTTGATGGGAAGCAGCTCATTACTTGCTGCTGTTGTTCTGCCTAATGCCATTTTCGGTCTGCTAGGGTATCGGTGTAATCTGGGAATATGCACTTATCATGACAGCTGCTGTATTGTTTTATTGCTGTGCATAGTCAGATTCTTATGATTTGTTCCCTCATTTATATGCTGCATCTTTCTTGTGTTACCAAGAGGTGAGGAACATTCTAGTTGAACCTGTCGTGCACGGCGTATTTGCGAGAATCCCGGGTCTTGGATTTGCTCAAACATTTTGTAGTCAAGACACCTAGTAGTTGCCCTTGCAGTGGAAGTACTGTCAAGCAGACTTTCAATATTTTTTGCTGTATTTTGACTTATGTAATTTGATCACCTCGTGGTGTTTCTATCTAGTGATCTTCATGAGTGGATTGATTTGGTGGCTTGCTTGGGGAGGAGATAGTTATATTACATGTATCAAACTAATTCATGGATGCTGTTCAATCCCCTCATTCCCACAACCCCCCCCCCCTCCCCGCCGCCCCCGTCTGTTGAATCCTTCAATCTTGGTTCTCTTGGATTTCTGACGTCCCACAAGGCAAGCTATACAATTCAATTTCCCACTTATTGTGTCAGCAGGATTTTTATTTTCATTTTAACTCATTATTTCTCTCGTGATGCGGTTTGATGATTATAGTCAGGATTTGATGCAGATCAATAGTACAGTGGATGGTGTTTAATATAACTATTAGAATGCGTTTGCGCTGTGAAATCTCCCGAAATGGTAAAGTTATGCCTGGCAAATGATTCCATGTCCTAATGAGGTTGTTATCGATCGGGGTTCTAGTTCACACCCTTCAAAGATGAAATACTATGAACACGATTGGCTTATTACAAGGACGAGTCAGTAAATACATTCTCCAAAAGACAAAAAGGAGGGAGAAAACAATAGGGCATGTCTTGTCATGGTGTCATCTTGAGGATTTCTCCATCATAGAAGCAGCTCTTTACATGCATAATCATATGACATAATAGAGCATTTTCTATGTACCTCTTTACATGCAAAATCACATCACAGAATGGAGCATTTTAACAAGTGTTTATATCGTATTTTTCAAACAGATTCTGGAGGATGCACGAAGCAATGCATGGGGTTCTGTGGATGGGAGAAGAAGGGAGCAGCTCTCAAGAGGAGACTCCGGTCGGATATCTATAAGCCAGCATCCGCTCCAGACAGTCAACAAGTGTGGCCGGACCGGCGACTGGTTCCATAGCTTAAAACGATGCTTGAGTTGGAATGAGAGGCACGATTGAAGCTCCTTGAATTCTTGGAAAGCAAGGAGAAAGTCACTTACATTCAAGACCCATCAAATCTGGTTTATGTACATATCTGTACTGGACATAAGTTGAACAGGTCATCCAATGTCCCATCTAATTCACACCATATACGCTGCCCATTGACTTGGGCTGCCATTGTCTTTTCCTCATTTCCTTCATCTTTTTTCTATTTATTTTTGAGAACTTTGTATAAAACAAGTGTTTTTCTATGCCTCTAATCCATTTAAAAGTGCACTTGTTAAAACGATACTAACAATTTAATTGTACATACATCAATAACATGTCTTGGAACTTTCTTAAGATTATCAGACGGTGACCAAGAGTATGTTCATGGAGCTGGGGAATCAAAATGGGTCATCACCCAATTTTCGTCACCACCCTTCGGAAACGACTGTCAACGGTTTTGCTTAACAAGCTAGACGGTGATGCTGGACTTCATAAAACAAAGACCGGGAGGCATTTAGGCCTAGCATAGGGATAAGAAAACAAGCACAAATAAGAGAATGTAGACAAGTGCAAATTCTATTACAACATAAAACAAAGACCAGGGTGCATTTCATGGCATCTCGTGGTCACACATCATTACAAACCCTAAAGCGCACACACTTGCATTCCCATCTCCTCCATACAAGCAGCAACTGAGAGAAGAAAAGGCCATTGTTGTTGCAGAACCCTAGAAAACAGAGATAATTACATGGCCTTCACAGCTTGGAACCTAGGCTCTTTGGGGAGGAACTTCTGCTCAGCATAGATGGACATGTAATCCCCGAACACAAACTTGGGGTAAGAGCGAGCTTGCTCCACCAGCTGCGGTGCAGGGGCGATGGTGGCAGCGAGGGATGGGTTGTAGAATGAGGCGATGGAGCGCCGGTTGCCATCTGAGGTGGCGATGACGCGGTGCCAGACACTCTTGTACTTGCCGTTGCTCAGGACCTCGATCTGGTCCCCCGTGTTGATGACGATGGCATTGGGGAGCGGCTGCACATCGACCCACTCACCTCCCTTAAGTATCTGGAGGCCCCCGACGGCATCGTCCTGGAAGAGTAGGATCACACCACCTGCATCGGTGTGGGCTCGGAGGGCGTTGACCCGCTCGGGTAGCGGGCAGGGCGGGTAGTGGCTCACTTTAGTCCCGAAGAAGGCCTTGCTGTTGTTTTCGCCACTGTCATCGTTGCCACCGTTGAAGGCTCTTTTGATATAGCCCTTTGGCAAGCCCAAATTCTCGTCCATGACTTCCATGACCTTCTCGGCGAGCTTCTCCACTTCTGTCCGGTACTCCGCCATGGTTTCCCTGTCAAGTTACGAATGCAAATTATTAACAAATCCTTCTGTCGAGATCATGCAAGTTATTCCCACCTCTGAAGTTTTAAGATAGAAGGAGAGAGAGAGAGAGAGAGAGAGAGAGAGAGAGAGAGAGAGAGAGAGAGATGAAAATTACTTGAAACCGGGAGTGTTGGAAGGCCATTGATTGTCACTAAGGAGGGTGACGACATCCTCCCAGTCCACGTTCTCTACCTTTTCGCCATCACTCTCATTCAACAGCTTCACAGGGGCTGACTTTTTGAAGTCCTCTTCTCTCTCCAACTTGTAAAACTCGGTAGACACTCTCTTCACTCTCTCCAGCAGCTCTTCTGATATCCCATGGTTCACCAGCTGCATTCATCACCACATAATAATCAATTCACATGACTAGAATAACTAGCTCTGGATATCTTTTAGCTTATCTATCATTTACGGGAGCCGTTAGATCATGTCGATTCCACGCGAAGTTAGCCCATCACATTTTAGTATTGACACGCACGCATTGAGTTCACATGTACTCCAGACGATGTATCTCAGAATTTTTTCTCTTATGGAGCCACCTGGTACCTTGTAGTAGTATCGGTTTACTGGGATTTTTTTTTTCTACCTATCATGTCATGTAATAATTGACTTGTTTCTCAATAGTTGATGGATAACCATTAGAACATATGTTGAAATTTCATGAATTTAGAGGGGAAGAATTTACCCTATTGTATGGTTCTCCTGTAGGAACTGGAAACAAGAAAATAAAGATGAAGAAGTAGAAAGTTTGGAAAAAGTGAGAGCAGAACATTTCCTTCAATGATTGAGAAACCATCCACCTTCATAATTCAGAGAGACACTTAAAAGTTGCCAAACTACCAAGATCTGGGTGAACACTGCTCAACTTGACTCAAAAGGATACACTCGCGCGCGCATACGTGGACTAAGAAAATCAAACTCAAGACTTTGCTTCCCTCGATCGAAGTCTCAAGTGAAGACGATGAATATGACATTGAATGTCGTACCTGGAAGAAACCCCATTCTTCGCAGCCATTGGCGATCTGAGCCATTGTCTTGGCCCTCTCCTTGCTGCTGAGCTTCGAGAAATCGATCACCGGGATTGCCATTCGACGTGCAAATGCTTCTTGAAGCTTGTATGTGAACGAGGACGAGTAGAACTCCGAGAGGACTACTCAAGCTACTTGCTCTGTGATGGTGAAATGAAGCTTGTTTTCTGATGCTGCAAAAGGAGATGTGCAGCGGGTCTCTATTTATATTGCACTCCCGCCATCTTCAATCGACCTTAACTGTCAACTCTACACAATATTTGTTTATTCTTCTTTAGGTTAGAATAATTCTTTGTCAAAAGGCAGCCGTTGGATCAGGGATAAGTTGTGGGACGGTGACCCTTTATTTTAATGACCCAAAGTCAACGCTTGCAAGGTCTGGTAACCCACAACGCAAGCACTCATCTTCAGGTTGTGATGCATCTCGTTTTCCTAATTTTTACTTGTTTTTCTATTTCCCTATTTAATGATATCACGTATTCCCTGCGGCCACCTGGGACACTTTAGCCTAATTCTTTTCATCATGTTATTATTTTTAAAATTTATTTTTATTCTACATTTTCCACTTTTAGATGCAGCTTTGTCTTCACCAGATAAACCTTTACCTGGGATATACTTGTCATGCAAACACTTTTGTGTTCCAATGGAGGAAACTTCTAACTCAAGCGTCTTTTTGTCAATACGTATGTGGCTTTGCTGGTAAAGGGATTTGGAGGGTGAGGACACTATTATAATAGGCGTAGGGTTCGACTTTCTCACTCTGGAAAGAGCCAAAGCAAAAAAGTTAGAGAGATGAGAGTTAGGGATAAAACAGATAAAAAAAAAGTGAGTTAAACCCTTCAATCAAATTTTGACCTGGAGGGCTCTAACGGTTCATTGATTAGCAACATAAACGTGTTAAAAGACAAGTAACACCTATTAATTTTAACATAAAAAGGCATCATTTAATCTAACTTTTGTGACTTTCAACTATACATGCCTTAGCTAACACCTTAATAGCTTTGATCCAATGATTATTACATGGCTCTCATAACGATGTATCAGTGTGGGTAATCGTCTAGCCGATTGGTGATTCGGTGCAATTCTTGTGCAATATGTGTAATCTAGGGCTAAGAATAGTACAATTGCCTTAACTTTTGTACGACAATCAATTTAGTGCCATAACTTTTTTTTTTTTCACTCACTCGAATGCCATAACTTTTAAAAATCGATCACCTGAGTACCACTTCCGATGAAAGTCGATCATTTGAGTGTCAGTTCCGACAAATCGTCATACGTGGACTTTTTTATTTTTATTTTATTTATTTTTAATTACACGTGGATTTTTAACCGGTCAACACACTCTCCCCCCGTGTATGCTCTCTCCTCCCCTTTTGTGTGACCAACTCCTCTTCAGCCGAACACCGCTCCTTCATCCTCCCTCTTTAAGCGATGCCAACATCATTCGACCACTACCGCCTCACGTCAGCATTGTCTTCGATTCACCACCACCACTTCGAGCAGCCATCGTCCCAGTTGCCCGCGCAGAGCCCTCGAGAGCCGAGCCCCTGTCTTGGCTTCAATGGGCCGCTCGAGCTACACCGACCATCGATGTCGCTTCCACCTTGCCAGCTTCCTTCGTCTTCATCCTGCCACCACTCCACCTCAACTCCGACCACTGCTCGCCTCAGACAATCGCGAAACAACACCGCGATATAGCCGACTTGTTTTTGCGTCGCCTGACCCTACAACTACTATAGCTGCTCCGACTTCGCTTCGGCCACTTCCGACCACCACCTCATCACTCCTCCATCCTCAACCTCCACATGACCGTTGTAAGCCACCCGTCGTACAACCTCATGAACCACCCTACCCTATTTTCATCTCGGTTACCCTGCATTCGATCTCAAGGCTGTTTTGCCGCCTTCAACTGTCGTTCGTCACTCATCACTGGCTCCATTGGTCATCCTCCGGTCCCCTGTCGTCCCTTGAACCTAGCGGAAGCCAATTGGCATATGTGGAGCTGCGAATAGCCCCGACTAGAACTCCCTTGTTTTCGCATCGTGCCTCTCCTCTTCCGTTGGGGTCGCGACGGCCGTTGCTTAGGGCCATCGCAGCTCGTTGGGGCAAGGCGAGCTAGCCCTTCTCTTGGCCGAGGTAGCGCAACCCTCGGCATCGCCTCGCGTGGCTTGTTTGAGGCTGCCGTGGGAGACCTCTGTTATATGTACTCCAAAATAGAGCATCTATCTGTGAGAAGAGTGTGAGGGAAACTTGAAATCAAAGCATGGATCTTGATCGTGGCAACACCAAAAAAACTTCAAACCCTATTTTTGACAAAGTCTACGTACTCACCATTGATGAAGAGCTTCATGCCCTCACCAGGACAGGGCGAGTCAGCCATGGCCCTTGACCTGCCTACTGGTGGTCAGCGAGGGTCACCGGTGACCATTGCCGGGAAAAGCAAGCCTGCCTTTGCCTTGGTCAGTTGGTGGTGGCCGGCGAGGTTCGCCGAGTACTCGTTGACCTTGGGCAAGGACCATGAAAGAACAAAAAAAATTAAATAATAATAAAAATGTATGAAAAATTACACCTGTATATTATTATATTCAAAAAAATGAATCACCGGTGCGACATAAGCTTTTCCGACCACCACCTCAGCTTTTCTGATTAAGCGATGACATTTAAGTGATCAATTTTAGAAAGTTATGGTATTTAAGTGAGCGAAAAAAAGTTGTGGCACTCAATTGATTGCCGAACAAAAGTTAAGGCACTTGTACAGTTCTTGCCCGTGCAATCTATCGAATTTCATATAACATTTCTTTATCTTCCCCTCAATGAGCTAAGTATTGCAATTTTTTTCTTATGTTGCCCTTTTTAAATTATATTTTTGATATTTAATCCAATGAGTGCATGTACTTTTTTTCGCGTGAGAATCCCCTATCAAGATGCGCCCCTGTCAAGGTGTGCCTGCGTCAATCGTGGCCGTCTGTTCAATCACGAACGACCACGATTTGACGTTGAAAAAAAAGGAAAAAAGAACATTAACAGTGCAACCGCAATTTTAAAATATTGTAACCGTCCGTGATTGAACTAACGGTCATGATCTGACCTTGACACCTCGCACGGATTTGACTCGGACAGGAAATCCGGACCCTTTTTTTTCCTTATCTATAAACTATACTCGCTATGATTAAAGTCTAGCTCACACCCAATTGGCAATCACATCTTTCACTTTTTATTATTCTTCGGCATGAAATTGATGTGATTGTTTTGTTCTATTCCTTGCAATTCAAACCTCTGCCGACTACCATTGATCAAGCTGACGTGGCAACATCTGGTAACCCTCCAACCCACCCAACCCTTTGACTGAGAATGATGGAACAATCGGGCAGGCTTTATCGTGAAAGGTG
The DNA here is from genome assembly GCA_028455895.1 of Rhodomyrtus tomentosa. Classification (NCBI taxonomy): domain Eukaryota; kingdom Viridiplantae; phylum Streptophyta; class Magnoliopsida; order Myrtales; family Myrtaceae; genus Rhodomyrtus; species Rhodomyrtus tomentosa. Next base: position 44,286,510 of record JAPCWY010000001.1, on the reverse strand, counting down.
TAGTACGTGCTACGCTGATTTGTCGGCATGATTCGGGGGCTGAAGCAATGCCATGGTTGGTGACTTCAATGGAAAGGGACATCACCAATTATAATGTTGTCAATTACTTTGTCAACTCCCCATTTTTTTTTTTAAAGAAAAAATAACAAGGAAGTTGACTTTGTGTTACATATTTTAATCTCTCAAATCATGTCAGATGTAGGTCGAATATCGAGTAAATAGTTCAAACATGCATTTCCCAGTGCTTGATAACATGAACATAGACCGTGTATCGATGGTCGAATCTACCAATACCCATGTGTCTCTTCGTCCCTAAGCGCATTCTATGAATTCGTTATTTCTTTTCAAGATGTTGGTGTCTATTGGCCTCGCAAAGCATTGTGGATCGTGTCTGTTAACACTGTAAAATGGCTAAATCTTTAATCAATATAGCATTGTATAGAGTTTGATGTGAACGATTATAGTCGATGGTCGAGAAGTTCGTCCAAAAATGCGAATAATAATAATGGACATGACTTCGATATAAGTGCTCGGTGTTGAGCGATTAGACTACTGTAGGATATCAATGGCAGAGGAGCTTTTTTTCTTTTTTGGTAACCATGGCAGATGAGTTTTTTTTTTTTTTTGGTAACCATGGCAGAGAAGCTTGTTCATAATCATGAATATCAATAACAAATTGTTGTAATCAACATACGGTAACGACTGGTTGACCGTTAACATTTACAATAGATTTAGCTAAGTATTGAAGGCAAAAGTGAAGATGATAAAGATGCCAATTGGGGAGTTATAAACGGTTCGTTGATAAGATGAAGATGCAGTTTTGGGGCGTGATCATGGATATGCGGTTGAAACTTTCAAAAAATCTAAACTTTTAATTTTGTCCCAATTATACTGGTCTAATATTCGAAAAAACTTTCAACTTTAGCATATATCTCAATTATATCCCAATTTTTTTTATCTCCTAAAAAATCAAATTTTACTTTTATATCAATTATACTATTGTTAGTCTTCTGTTCATAATCACTATTAGTTAATCTTGTAGATCGAATTTTTTGCCAAATTTATCAATAAATTTTCGAAATTTAGAAAAGGCAAGTTTCAAGGACAATGATATTTTTAATAATTCATCGAAAAATCTCCACATCTAGCCGTTTTGTGGGTTATTGAGTACCGATGAGGATACGAAATGTGATGTCTTGAATGACTATATATCTCCTGACAATATACAGAGGAAGCAAACAACAGAAGAGAAATTCGAATTTTTTTCATGTTAGCTTTGCTTAGGTGTAATTTATTAATAATATGAAAATGCCGCGTAAGATTAACTAATGATGATTATAGACGAAAGGCTAACGATGGTAAAACTAGAACAAAAGTAAAAGTTGAAGGTTTTTTACGAGACAAAAAAAGTTTTGAATATAACATGCAATATATGCTAAAGTTGATGGTGTTTTTGGTACTAGGCCAGTAGAATTAGGAAAAAAGTAAAAATTTTGATTAGAATAGAGACAAAAATAAAATTTGAAGGTTTTTTTTTTTATAAAAAAAATGAGATATAATTGTCACAAAAACTAAAGTTGGATGTTTGTTTATTTGTTTTTCCCAAAAAATGCTAAAGTTGGAGATTTTTTTGCATTAAGCCTTTGAATATCAATCGAATTTTTTTATGCATTTATTCTTATTCTTATTCTTTTTTTTTTCTTTTCTTTCGATTTTTTTTCCTTCTTGCTTTTTTGGTCACTGGGCCTCAATGATGGCCAATGAGGGTTGGGCCTTGCTAGATTCCAACGAGGTGACCTTGCAGGCTTTGGAGAGGTTGACCTAGCGACTGGCAGAGGAAGGAAAAAAAAAGAAGCAAATAAAAGAAAACATTCAAAATTCAAAAAGGAGTTAAAAATTACAACGTCCACATCAAGTTAGCTACAACATATAGGAAGGTCGGTGTGACGTCCTGGAAATTCAATCCTTATAAGTGCCGGGAGTCGATTAAATGATATGAATGTATAGTCATAGTCGACGCCCATTTTGGGTTATAAGGACTGAAAAGACGAAAATTTGGACGAATTCCGAACTTTAGATTATTTCGAATTGAGTTTCGAAATTAATCCGCGACGATTTTTAAATTGCCGTTTTTGCAAACGAGCTTAACCCTGATCGAGCTTGACTAGTGAAATTGCCGAAATTACCTTTCGATCACTACACCAAAAATTTCGTTTCAGTCTCGGCGCTCCAAAATTACCATTTTGCCCCCCCAATTATTCACTCATAAGAGACAAAAAAATTTAATTTTGTGGCCTTCAAAGTCAAGGTTGGGCCCTCCATTTCACTGCCCAACACCGTCCTCTCTTTGCCGCTGCCTTCTTCTTCTTTTCTGTTTCTTCTTCCGTTCTTCTTCTTTCTTCATTTTTCTTCTTTGCCCGACAGTTCCTCTTGCCGATCGATCCACCGCCGTTTGCCGTTGTTTTTCGAGACCACCACATCACCCTCGGCAGCCACTACCTCCAGCTACTCCCCGCCGTCGCCTGGACCCCGGCCGAGCCGCCGTCGCTGCCGTTTCGCCGAAGAAAACCTACGGCCGAACGTCCCCTGTTTTCAGGTCAGGCGACCCGAGGACTCCGCGGTCTTCTCCGGCCGCCACGGCCGCCACCGACGCCGACCACCACCACCCAGCTAACCCCCGACCTCCCCTCGATCGATCCGACCCCTCGTCGCCGACCGTCAGCTGCCGGAATAGCCGGAATCCGGCCCGAAAGTCTCGATGCTCTGTTTTGAACCCGGTTTGTTCCGGTCTTCGTTCCGGCCGCCACCGTCGCCGCCGTGCCACACCGCCACCGCCGGACGACTCCCCTGAGTCTCCTCTACCGCCACCCAGCTCGGCTCCACCGGTCGCCGCGCGTGGCCGCCGGAAATCGCCGCCGACCGAGAGCCCTGTTTCGGCACAAAAACAGGATAGCCACTGATCGCGGCTGTCCGCCGCCGCCTGCCGCCTTCCGCCGCCGTCCACCTGTCCCGGCCGACCCCCACCGACCCTTGGGCCGCCGCTCGCCGGAGCTCCGCCGCCGGCCACCTGTTCCGGCGACCTCGCCGGACTCCCACGGGGTGTCGCCGAAGTTTGAGCTCGATAAACCTTAGTTTTATCGCCACCGCCGCCGATCGAGCTAACTCAAATAGTGAGTTGACTCTAAACCTTGGTTAGGGCGCTAATTACGCTTAGGATTAGTCTGATTTAATTATTTATTTAATTATACATATATTTAATTAATTAATTATTTTTTTAAAAAAAAAATATTTCGATCGGGACCGGTATAGATAGAAACCATGGTTAGGATACATGGTCGATCGATTATTTGTCTGTGGCTATTTGTGGTAATTTAGCAAGTAATTGTTTGATTGAGTTACTCGAGAGTGAGTGGATTATTTGATTGGTTTGTTGCCTGGTTGATATGCTCAATTGGGAGTCTTGTGGGCCTTGGGGCCGAGTTGATTGTATTTCTTGTGGATTTTGGCGTTAATCCAAGATAATCAATGAGTTGATTGCCGAATGCAATTTGTGTGGTCATTTAAAGGGTCAATGACGCTACCTGGCAAGTTCGCATTGTACCGTGGGTACTTGTGCTGTACAGATTGTATGGAATTCGTGATTTATCAGAAGCACGATAATCTATGCCCCGTGCCAGTCGTACGGTTTTAAGGGATTATCGGATGCCGATCGCAGCTTGTGATGGACCGAAGCTCCTTTTTAAGGAATGCCTACTTGCAGTGCCGTGCCGGGTGCACTGGATACACTACTTGTAGTAGCCGTCACTGAGAGGGTAAAGTGGACGTAGCCTGGTTTTGCCAGAAGAGTGCGGGATCGCACTATTGATGTATTTATCACGCCAGTCGCGTGGGTCATTGATTAATAATGGACTTGTGTATGCCCGAGTGGTTGTACTTCTGTTGGTGGTAGATTTGACAGATTTGTTATGATTGATATTTATATATATATATATCTCTGTTGATGTCTTGTGATCTTTTTGTGGCACTTAGGATGTTCTGGGCGAATCATTGTCCTAACCGAGATTAGGCTTGATTCACTGAGATTCATTTCTCACCCCGTCATGGGACAAATTTTTCACGTCCGAAGTAATGGAAAGACCGGTGCGGTTCGGCACCCCCACTGACTCATCACTTGATATTAGTCTCCATCCGGTACCAGGTACGGACCAGATGTGGGAGCGTCACATCACGACGATATGGGTTGATGAAGGGATGCCACATCTGGTGGCACACCTCTTTAAGACTTGGTATCTTCGTGATGGGATGGATCTCTTCGGTCCGCTTCGAGGATTTGAGGGGCCACCTCTACAGGGGGTCCCTAATATCCCCGCTTGGGACCCAATGGATATTGATACACCTGATGGGGAAGTGATGGACCCCGCGCCTGGTATGGAGCTCGAGCTCGAGCCTGAGCAATCGGTAGCCCCCTCTGTGCGTTCTAGCCAGAGTTCTTGTGATGACCCGAATGACCCGGCTCCCCCGGTTGATTATTACGACACGGATGTCGAGTCTTCCCAATAGAGGGTTATGTTCCTTTTTGTAGTCAGGGAACTGATGATATTTTTTATGGGGGATACTGTTTTGGGATAGATGAGAGTTAACCTTACATGACTCCTGTATCTTTTTGTAAGTCCTAGAGGGCCACCCCGAAGCATGGGGTTGTATTTATCAGTTGATGGCTCTGTAAGGTTATGAATCATCTATTCTCATCAGCCTTTTGTATTTTGCAATCTGGCTTTACTTTCTATCTATCCCATATGATTTTATTGAATGGAAGATGGTACGTTCCGCTTGCGCAATATAATCTTAGGTCGATAGCAGTTGCCAGGGACGCTATCTATTATGACCTGATGGCGATTTGGCAAGGGATGTCGCGGGCTCGAGAGTCGGGACGTGACAGTCGGTATCCATGTTAGTGAATTTTAGCTGAATTCGTTGGAATGACTAAATTAAAAACTTGTCAAAATGTTTAAGACTAAATTTGTTAGGAGCACGCAACAGAAGTTCAATACTTTCACTTGGGAGATCTCCAAGAGGGTGCCTATGTCCAAGCCCGTCAATATATCGAGTTAGACCCAATTTCACTCAAAAACTTAAGCTCGTGAGTTATGGGCTAATTTGGATATATTAACCGTTCAACACCACATTAATTCTCCAACGTGGAACTTCTTTAACACAACTTATACGTGCATCCTAACAATCTCCCCTACACGTGCATCTTAACAATATCCCCATCATGTGTGAGCTTCAGTATTAGGTTTGCTCCCCCTTAATCCAACTATTTTTCCGCACCAGCTTATCTTAACTTGAATCTCCAAGTCAATTGCAATGCACTCGCAACCAATCAACATCAACTGCTAAATTGGGATTGCATCACCCATGCTCTCCATCTTGCATCTCATACCAACTTCCATGGTCTTTTTTTGCCAAGACTCGTGTTATCCGACCAATTGTCCATGGTTCAACTGTCCATGGTTGCTTTTCGCGAGACCAACCGTGATAGCAATTTTCACCCGAAACAAGTGTCGATTATGAAATTTCTTTCTCGAGATATTTACTGGAATAGATTGGAGGCCCATCAATCAATCATTGGGTTTGACACCATTTGTTAAGATCGCGCAGTGGAATTTCGATACTTTCACCTAGGGAGATCGTCAAGAGGGAGCTCAAGTCCAACCCAGTCAATATATCGAGTTGGACCCACCTTTACTCAAAAGCTTAATCTAACGAGTTATGGGTCAACTTGAATATATTAATTGGTCAACATTATATTAATTCTTCAATTTAAGACTTTTCTAGCACAACTTACACGTGCATTCTAACAAAATTGATCGAGTTAAAAAGTTTATGATTAGTTCGATAATACAATTTTTCCCTTGGAAAGTTATTTATGTTTTATGAAAACCTAATACATGACAGTGATACTGAGATGACGTTGAACATAATTAAATTTGTCAACTTATTGCCATCCACGTCGTTATTGTGTGGTCAGGACCCTAATTTAGCATCAAAGCAACCGATTAGTTAATCTCCATTGTAAATCTACTAACCCCTATTTCTTTTTATCCACTCTCGAATTGGAAAAGATAACTTTTACACACGCAACCTCAAGATTTGACGGGAAAAATGTAAAAAAAAGTCATAAACCTATTGCATTAATGCTAATTAAGTCCTAAATTTTTTTATGCTAATTAAGTCCTAAATCTTTTGCATTTGTGTCAATTTAATCGTAAATCTTTTGTATTTATATCAATTGAGTTAATCCGATTAATTTTGGACTTTGACTGAAACCCGGCCACTAGGAGTATTCCGGAATAGATTACATAAAGAGTTGTAGCCCCAAGGAACATATACTTCAAGAAGAAAAGGTCAACCTTTTCATCTAAAAGAACATGTCCATTGGTCAAATGTCAACTCAACTTGCCAGCGAAAAATAAGTGTTAACAGGCCACAAAATTGGAATATATAGGAATGAGCTCTCATTGTTTTATACATACACATACAAAGTCCAGATTCGTGTAGATCGTCAATGCTGATGAATTCGGATATAAACCAGGTGCTCAGTTGTCGTTGCACATTTTGCACAAAAATTTTAATATTCGGATTCAAACACCTCAAGGTATCAAGAGCCAAAAAAAGAGAGGATACAGTCGAATGGTAAAATTTCTCTTTGCCAAGGAGAAGACGCAGGTTTGAATATTCCCGCTATCCGCCCAGGATTAAAGTAATGTACTTAATAGTATAAGGAATTCGATATGATTGACCGGGATAATACAATGAATGGTTCAATTCCTCCCAAGAAAAGCCACACTTATTATAAAGAGGAAGACGCTTTCACATTTTTTTAAACCGAAATGAAATGGCTGGGGAGAGGAAAAGTTCTTTTTTTTAGGTTACTCTCGGGAACAGATTCAGTGGAGAGGGGGCGGGGCCTTACAGGATTAAAGAACGTGGCTAGGAACCACGGTGTCGGGTGTTCGAATCCCTCCTGTTGTAATTCAAAAAAAAAAATCGAACCTTCGTGTATTCCAAATTGTATGAGAAAAATGAGAGCAAAAAAGAGACACAAATATATATGATATATAAGACAACAAACCCAACTGTGATGATAATATCCCATTTGAAAAGTTTCTATGTGTGAAAATATCAATTTATTTACTCGTGGATAACTCTTAAACAGAATCTTATCGCCATAGGAGCATTGGATTAGTGTTTTAACACTTGATCGATCACTCTTCACCAATTTCCAAACTTTCTCTCGTCTTCAACGTTTCATGAAAGTCGAGAGATGTTAAGCTGGAAATCACATGTGTTTTTCTTCTCTTATGACTTGGTGAATTTGTAGATTTTATGGGGGAAACTACGACTTAAAAAAAAAAAATTACACAAGCAATACAAATCTAACCCCCCCCCCCCCCCCCCCCCCAAAAAAAAAAAAAAAGTTACACAAGCAATTTCGGTCACTTCCAAATTCATCTTTTGGTTCCCCAGCTTAAACTATATTCAGATTACATTCAGGTTGTTTGTTATTGATTTATCAACTTACTTATCGCTATATTGTCAGGCCCTGAATTAAACTTTTCATAGAGTTTGTTGAGTGTGAATTGATCATATTCTTACAAGACACCTTGAGTCTCAATTACAGTCCATCAAAACTTAAGAGAAGTCCTCTCTACTCCTACTCCTTGCATACGTGCGAGTTTAGGTACACGAAGTCTTAGTTTCCACTTCAGTAGAAACCCTAGTTTGGTAAAGCAAAACTGGCAAAGGTTATTGATCAAGCCTAGCAATGTTCTTGATCTCATATAGATCCATCATCCTTGTGCGAGTGCGGAGTTCAAAACATGTATCCTTGAAGCTTTCCCAATTGTGGAGGCAAAAAGAAAAAAAAAAAAGAGGAAAGATCATTGTATGCAGGGAGTATACAGTTACAAGTCAAGGAAGAAGAAGAAGAAGAAGAAGAATAAGACAGAAACCCTAAATAGCACGAGAGAATGCAAGAGAGGAACTCCATTCATTCTCCCAAGACAATCCATGATAAAAAATAGGGAAGCTTAAGTCTTGAAACGAGTGAAACGATTAAAGAGATGTTCATGCATGAGGATTAATGCCACGTGATGCTGAACGGCAATGTTTCACGCAAAGCACTCAAAAATGGTCTAGAGTCTCTGTACATAGATTTGGTTTTAGGGTTTCTCTGTCGCAACGCAACTTTTTTAATCATTTGTTATCAATATGTTATTGCAGTACATCCTACATCTTGTTACAAGAAGCCTTGCATGGCTGCAATTAAAAAGAATTTTGCTGGACTTGCAGAGTACGCCAAGCAAAGTCGTTCCCGTGGTCGGCTTCGCTGCGTCCGGTACTTCTGCTTCACTTCAATTAAAAGGTCGGGAGGATTTTGGTGTAAGATCTAGTTTGAATAAAGTACTTTTTTTTTTGTCTACTTCTTCAAGAACAAGGTGATGTTGGTGTATTCTTGTCTGAAAATAACCTTTGAGTAATCGTTTCTCTGACTTGCAACACAAGTTTGGCCAAGTTTGGTTGGCCCAAAGCTGAAGATTAGTAAAGAATTAGATGATCAAAGTCCACTCATCTCGTTTAGTTAGATAACTACCTCAACCGTTCTCTTGCCCCTATGAAGGGATGAGTTGGGTTTCTTAATTAGTGGCACAATATGGATTAATAAATTCAAACTTGTTTGAATGGGTGTAACAACGTCATTGAGAGTTATTTCGAGAAAGAGATTGAATTTTCTTTTTTTGGGGAGGTAAAAGTAAGTATATATTGAATTTTTCAAAGCGCAATTTACAGAGAAGTGGCCGAATACAAAAACCTCGTACTCATTTCGGCACTTGAATGTGTCTTGAAGGTTGTAAAGGCATAACGGCACTCTAAGATACAACAAATAGCCAAAGTGCACCAACCAGAATGGCCTGAACAATGGCCCAACAACCTAAAGCCGAACCAGCCAAAACCAAATCTTCCAAAATTGCCGAGAAAAGAATGCTTTATATTGACTTCCTATGCAATACAAGTTTTCCTCGGTTGCTTCCTCAAACTCCTTCACAAACTATTTTTGTTCTCATCTTCCCTGTACCCAATTGTCATTAAACAGTAAATTTGAGGGGCCGAAGTGTTAAATTTCAAGAAAAAGGGACTTTCTTTCTCCCCCCCCCCCCCCCCCACCCCCCCAATCAACTAATTAGCTGTGAACTCACTGCAGAAGAAAGACAAGTCTTACTTAACAATCCTCATTTTAATGACACCTCACTTTTCCCATCATCAAAATTCTTGTTCAAATTCCCCTCACCTAAGAAGCTGCTTCCTCCACGTTAATTACTGGTTTAGTGTGTTTGGAAATACTCATATTAATCTCAGGTCAACTCAATATTTCTTTTGAAGTACACTGTTCGTGTTTTTTTGGGCAAAACTGTATTATGCTTTGGTGGCGATTGGGATCATATGCATGTATAACTTTATTGTCAATAGAAATGCAATAGGCTGAGTAAGAAAGGGAAATTTTGGGCTTAGTATTAGAAGCCCAAAATCCAGCTGGGCCCAACAAATCGGCCCATTTGAGTCCTGGCTTGAAAAATGGATTCGGGGTTTTCAGTTATTTGAATATATAACGGTCGGAAAAGGACTTAATTTATGCAAAGTAATCTAATTTTATGTTTTTTTTTAATACAATGACAAAGGTTTTTAATCTTTTCTCCAATATGTCTTGAATAAATTTATAACTTTCTGGTCCAACAGGGTAAGCTGAGGAGCAAGGACAATACTTGTATGGTTCAATTGCTTCGAGATGTAGCTTATAGAGTAAAAAGCTTTGAACCACGGTAACCACATCTAAACCGAAAAATCTCCCTCGGGCCTTGTGTAAATTGTGAAAGTAAGCCTTTGCAGAGGACACTCAGAAAATAATCTCCTAAATCTCATGGGGTGTAAAAGAATAATTCCTCTTTTTCAAACACCATTTCTACAATTTTTTTTTTTTATAACCGAGGTTTTCCACGTGCAATGGACTAAATCCTCAGGATGGTGAGGTACGAGACCAATGCTACCGGGTAAGCCTCCAAGATGCGGCCGGGGAAATTCGAACTTGGTACCTCATGAGTTTAATTGTCTAAGACTTGGGGATCTCACCAACTCAGCCAATGCCCTATTGGTCCTTCCTACAGTTGATTGCTCTAGATCAGAAGATAAAAGGGGGTGAACTAAGCAAAAGAACAGCATAAATTGATCTATGAAGGATGCCCAATCTCTTTGCTATTATCTACCTAGCTTCGACATACCATTAATTTGTCCGTTAGATATCCTCTACGTCGCACCATTGCAGAAACTGAGAAGAGAAGAGTAGGTTTTTCATCATACTCTTGACCGTACAAATCGTGATTATTGGTTGCAAGGAAATGTCTTCCCCATGTTTCATTTCCAAACAACTCCTTCAACAGGGTACTCTCTACTTCGTGTTCTTAGCCTTCTTCCATCTCCAGACATCAAAACATCATGTTCTTCACAATGTACTCATGTCATAGTCAAGTGATAGGCTCAAAAGCTGGAACTGACCGATGCCATTATGCGTACATCCTCCCCGTCCAATAACAATATATGTAATGCAACAGGACACCCTCTAGGCAAGTGTTTTTCAGCTTATTAGAGTTAGACATTCCGTTAACCAATGGTGAACAGGATGACACTACTATTTGAAATCATAGATACAACTGGGATATGTATGATTAATTGACATACCGCAATGCAATTATCGAACCATACGAAATATGGCTGCCTTGATGACCTATGTTACAGAGATGACTCCTCACCAGCTTCACTTTCGATTCGAGGACTTCACCCAGTGGCGCTTCAAAAAATCTCTGAAGCCATGCACACTCTCATAATTAAACCGGGAAAAGGGAGAACAGCAAAATCAGGAAAACTGAAACGTAAAGGGCGCAGAAAATTAATAACCGTGAGCGCATTTTTCAGTTCCTGAGGATGCTGAAGACTACTAGCATACCCTAGTAGTCCACATAGGGTTTACATGCCTGTGTTCCTGACGACTTCGAGTATATTCTTGGAAAGTTGCAACCTACTTCAATAAAAAAAAATCCCAAACACTGGTTCAAGTATAAAAGAGGGACTGGGCCCTCAACGCTAAATAGACCATCATCTCGATGATGTCACGCCTCGAGCAAGGTTGAAAGTCGAACATACTGATAGAAGCCAGCGAATCGTGAGGGAGTACCTTGACCATCAATTCTTCCCTGATTAGTTGTCGGCTTCCTTGAAAAACAACAATGAACCATTAAAAGCAGCTCCAGATTATATGTGAAATACGCAAAAGCTCCATCTGCATTGGGTGATAAACCAAACAAAGATGATCGAAAAGCAGCCTACTGCAACTACTCGGTTTAAGCCAGAAGCACTGTGTTGATTACTGCCCATAACCCTGTCTAGTGGATCTTCCAACTTCATCATGCAGTAAATTTCGTCAAGATTGGGTCACTAAATAACCAATCAACACAAGCAACAGCTAAAAGATCGGAAAATGTATAAATGACCATCCGAGTTGTAAAGGATGGCGGAGTAATTCAAGGATGCATCAGTAATCCCAAAATGATCGCCAGTCGCCAAAGGCTTCTGATATTTTTCAGGTAGATGATAATGATGATCATTAAGTTGTCTAGCTTTGCAATATCAGGGAAGCTGAAGCATCCAAAATCGTTAAGTACTTGCGGCAATAAAACAGTAAGAACGAGAAGAATGACCTACTACTCTATTTGGGAAAGGACAAGTTACCTGTTAAGGGCTATGTTATTATCTCAGTATATTATTATTCCTCTTTGCTGCAATACACCAAAACCCAAGGAAATTTCAGGTGCTCCGCCTGAAAAAGTGCAAACATGAATCGGATGGACAAGGAGCCAAATGGCTATTGAAGAGGAGTAATTTGTTCTGAATAACCAAGGAAAACATGACATCAAAAGTTCCAAACATGAATATCTGGTTGAAAATGACATCAGGCAGACAAGAAACTCTGAAATAGATTGATCCATCGACATTTCTTAGAGCATAACGCAAAAACAGACTTCCTATATATACTCCACATAAGAAGAGAATTTTGGTGGTTGTTTGTCCAGTACTTCTTGAGGCACTTTGTGAACTAACTTTCACAAGTTACAGCTAGAACCATGGAAAAAAGAACTCTGGTAAAAACAAGGCAACGTTGTACTCATCGTGAATGCAACAACTACAAAATGGACATTCACAAGAAGTCCATGGAAAAGTTAAAAAAAAAATAAGCATAAACCAGATGAGCACCTGAAAAAGCAGAAGTCTAAATCCACAAATCCAGAGGCCTATTGATCCCCCCCCCCCCCCCCCTCCTCCTCTCTTCGTCTTGTTCTTCACCAACGCTACCAGACATATCACTCCACTCCTAGGGCTGTTATTCCAAATTTCTTAAGAATGGTTGATCCAAAGTGCTCCAAAGGTTCCTTGAAATTTTGCACCCAGTGTCGTGTTGATGAGGCAACTCTTGGTGCTACAGTACAGATGCAAATACAAAAGGAAACACACCTCATGAGACGAATATGTTGGTTTGACATGAATTAATGTCACCCATTGCCCAATCTAAGTTTCTTAGCAGATCCTTCATCTCATCTTCCTGTGCATGAGAAAAATTTCCCATAGTAAATTTTCTCAATGTCCCATTAGCCTCAATTAAACTATGGCCTGGCTCTTTCTTCAGTCCACTGAGTTTTAACAACTTCCTTGCTTCGGCAACATCACCCCATGCCCTACCTGAAGCATACAAGTTTGACAACAGTACATATGGTGAGGTTGACAGAGGTTGCAGTTTCAAAAGCCTTTTTGCTAGACGTTCCGCAATATCAACATTCCCATACAGCCAGCATGCAGCAAGCAAGCCTCCTGATATAACCGGATCATGCCAAAAATCATATTCACTAATTAGCTCTTCTGCCTCGTATAATCTCCCAGCCCGTCCCAACATGTCAACGATGCAAGAGAAATGTTCTAAATCAGGAGAAACCCCATACTGCTCTATCATAATGTTAAAGTAAGCTAACCCTTTGTCCACTAGCCCAGCATGGTTGCAAGCTATCAAGAGTCCTACAAATGTGATAGAATCCGGTATTACTCCCAGTGCAAGCATCTGCTCAAAAATTTCAAGGGCTTTCTCTCCAAGCCCATGATTTCCATATACAGCAATCATGGTATTCCATGAAACAAGATTCCGGGAGAGCATCCTCCAAAATACCCTACAAGCATATTCCAGGGAACCACATTTAGCGTACAGATTGATAAGGGCATTACCAACTCCAACATCCCATGACAGCTTTGATCTAATCAGATGAGCATGAATCTGTTTGCCTTGATGAAGTGAAGCAAGCTCCGCACAAGCGGTAATCACAGTGGTGTAACTGAAGTTGTCAGGCAGTGCAGTGCACTCAACTTTCAGCTGCTTGAAAATTCTCAAACTCTTTGTATAATCAAGGCACTGATTACAAGCAGTCATTAACGTGTTCCAGGAAATGGAGTCTTTATCTTTGATCACTCTAAAAGCTCTCTCCACCGAATCAAACGAATTGAACTTGGAATACAATGTCATTATCAAATTGCCAACGAAAGCACAGGAGTCAAGTTGAAGCTTGATTGCTAGACAATGATAAGCCATTCCTATCTGTAAATTTTTTGACTCGAGGGGCATCCCTGATAACAGGATAAATGTGAACCTGTCTGGAAGAAGACCCTGTTCATGCATTAGCTTAAAGACTTCAAATCCCTTTCTGGTCTGATGATTTTCTACAAAACCAGCAATTAACGTATTATAAGTAACAGTATTCGCTTTGGCGACAGAAGCATACACCGACTCGGCATCATCACAAAGTCCCAGTTTCATATACAACGAAATCAGAGAGTTGGCAACAAAAGAAATGGATGCGTAACCGAACTTCAGCGAATGGGCATGAATTTGCTGCCCTTGCAGCAATGCCTCAAGGGAGGCGCATGAACTGATGGCACTAGCATAAACATGCTCATTTGGGGCAACACCCATTTGAGAGAACAGTCCAAGCGCCATCCCATGGTCCCCAGCCTGGCAGCAGCCAGAGATCATAGCGGAATAGGAGACCAGGCTTCTCTCGGGCATTCCATCGAACACCCGGCGTGCAAGTGAGATGTTGCCGCACTTCGCGTACATATTGAGGACGTGGTTGCAGACTATGGTATCGGAGTGCATCCCTGACGTGATGGCAAGTGCGTGAAGAGACATTCCACGGCGATAGGCTTTGATCTTGGAGCATTGGTGCAAGAGGGAGCCAATGCCTTCTACGTTCATGTGTGCGAAACGGCGGGAAAAGTCAGAGTTGGGGGCGTGGATGAAGTCGTTTGTTAAAAGCCGCTCATGTTTTGGGGCACCAGGCGCAATCGGGCCTAGCCCGGCCCGTTAATCACGAGGTCCGTATCAAATCTAATCTTTTTCTTCGCCAAATCCAGCTTTATTTACTAAAAACGTTTTTAATTTCCAAAGAGAGTAAGTTGTACTGAATTTTTAAGGTTAGTTATATTACTGTTTATTTTGGTCAAACCCATAAATGCAGTACCTATTGGAAAAAAATACGATGTATTTTCAACCAATATAAGTTAGAGCTGAAATATGATATTTTTAGTGCATTCTATGACTTAACTTTTGCAACTTAATATTTACCACCTTGCTCTTCGGATTTTGAGGCGATTGTTATGGATAAAACTATGCTTGCATTGGAAATTGTATGACAAAAAAGTCAAAATTTTAACGTTTTTGTAACTTTCGACTCCCCCCCCCCCCAAAAAAAAAAGTAGCAAAGAAAAGGTAGCTAGAAGGGAGACGGATTTGGAAATTCAATGTGTTTTGATGTGTCTTTTCTATCAACTTTACATATGAAATCAATTTGAAAAAGCGACAAACATGCTGCGAAAATTACCCACATACGCGTTTTGTAATTAGAGAACAACGGGACATTCAAATACTTGTGTCGTGCCATTATTAAATTGATGCAGTTACTAATTACCTTTAAAGAAAATACTAAGATTGTCAAAGATAATTAGATTACTCGATTGTAAAAACATAATTTAAACCCCCCCAAAAAAAAATAATAATAATAACACGCCAACCATTGACTTCAGAAGGTCAACTTCCACAAGATCCGGATCCACATAATTTCAGCGGGAGAGAGATCCACATTAGAGCCCAATTGGATATATCGTAGATTCCTCCTCTTCTTCCTTTTTTTTTTTTTTTTGCTTTCGAAGAAGTCGGAATATTCAAAGATGTTGACGGCGTCCAATATGCGGGTTGTCGTTTTTGCAGGCCACCCCTTCAACGGCAACCCGAAAGTACAGACAAGACAAAGGCAAAAGGTTGCCTTAGGACAAGAAAGTCAAACTTCATCCTTAAAAATATTGCACCATTGACCAACCCGCACCAGTTGTCCTGGAGAGAGCACGCTATTTTATTAAGGTTTCACTTTCGTCGATCCAGCAAAAATTACACGCTGGAAAAGTCACGGAGTTAGGGAGGTCAAAGTTGTGAGATGTTGAAGAATTGACCCGCTTGTCCAAGCTAGTGTCTATCATCACCATCACCCATTTATTTTTCATTTTGACTAATTGGACCATTCGTTCGTAGCATTTAGAGATCAATTCATAACAATCGATCGCATGTTTTTCTCCATATTAAAAAAAAAGACGGTAAACATATTTGGACGATCACAAATGTTTGATCTAAATTTGTTCCTGTTAAATCAAGTCAATCGTATTTTCAGACTCAATGAGACTTCCGTGCTAAGTTTACGAACCGGACGATTTCGCGAAGTTCATGTACTGTTATTAATTTTGTCCATTACACCAGCCGTAAAAATGAGTTTTTTATATATATATATATATATATATATATATATATATATATATATATATATATATATATATATATATTCTTGCCAACGCGGATGTGTGTATATATTGACTCTCTGTCTGATGGAGTTCTGATAGCGCCCAGAAACTAAGCTCAGGCTTCTGAGTTCATATTTGCCGGCACCTGGCGGTGAGGAAGAGCTCTATCTGCGATCCTCCGAGATGGATTCGGGCGAAAAGCGTCTCAACGAGCTTGGATACGAGCAAGAACTCAGAAGAGAGATGGTTCGACGCATCAACACATCCCCTCCCTTTTCGTCTTTGAATGTTCATTTCCATTGGCTGAGCTTCACGTTCATAGGATGCGAGATTCATGTAAATATAATGAACCACGCCTGTACATGCTGATGGATTTTCTTCGTGTTTGCAGACAATGTTCAAGACACTCGCACTGACGTTCTCGAGCATGGCGGTGTTCACTGGAACGCCACTGTATGGGGCGAGCCTGCTGTACGCAGGACCGGCGAGCTTAATATGGGGTTGGGTCGTCGTCACGTTCTTCACTTGGTTTGTAGGGCTTGCGATGGCTGAGATCTGCTCCTCCTTCCCCGTATGTACAATTATCTTTTGGCCACACACTTTTCTTATAGAAATTGTCAGATACTAATGAACATCACTTTGCGAAGCAAACTCAATTCAATCATGAATAGTAGCGAACTATGCTTGGTTGATATTTACAGACTCCACTTGCTTGATTCTATCGAGTGAACTATGCTAATGGCCAGTGCTATAATTGAACAGACCACCGGTTCACTTTATTTCTGGGCGGCCCATTTGGCCGGACCGAGGTGGGGACCGTTTTCATCGTGGTGCTGTGCATGGCTCGAAACCATCGGTCTAGTATCAGGAATAGGCGCTCAGGTATTTGAGCGACAATTTTTCTCTTACCTTAGTTCTTGCACGATATGATGGTTCCCGTTAGTTCAATACATACAATTTGATTTCATATTACTAAATTGTGCTCTCATGGAAGGATGGCCTTTCAATTTTGCTAGGCATATTCAGGAGCACAGGCGCTACAGATTATTATTCTGTTGTCGACCGGAACAAACAAGGGAGGAGGCTACTTTGCTTCTAGAAGTGTATTCCTGTGCATGTACATTGGCCTCGCCCTAGTATGGGCCGTTCTCAACACTTTTGCACTCAAAATCATTGCGTATCTGGGCATCATTTCAATATGGTGGCAGGCAAGAATTCCTCTGTCCTTACAATTTTCTGTATGAATAGGAACTGATGGTTTTTGAAATGAAAGGCCATTCACAGTGCCGTAAGGTTTTCACAAACTTTTGCAGGTCTTGGGTGGTCTGGTAGTGATTATTGGGCTTCCTCTGGTGGCGAGCCCGACGCAATCAGCTTCCTATGTCTTCACTCACTTTGAGATGTCGCCGGAGTCGACCGGCGTGAGAAGCAAACCGTATGCGGTGATTTTATCTGTGCTTCTCAGCAACTACTGTCTATATGGCTATGACACAGCTGCCCATCTCACTGAGGAAACCAAAGGAGCTGATAGAACTGGCCCTATTGCTATTCTTTCTACCATTGGCATCATCACCGTCTTCGGATGGGCTTATAATCTTGCTCTCACCTTCAGCATCAAGGTAAATATGGGATACCCTTTTACTCCCAGGGATGGCATTTTGACATGGGAATGATTCTTATGCAGGATCCAAAGTACTTATATGATCAAAACAATGAGACAGCAGGAGCACTTGTTCCTGCGCAGATCATTTACGACGCCTTCCACGGGAGGTTTCACAGCTCAACAGGAGCTGTCATATTTCTCTGTATCATCTGGGGATCCTTCTTCTTTTGTGGACTAGCAGTTACGACAAGTGCTGCTAGAGTAGTGAGTCTCTCTCTCTCTCTCTCTCTCTCTCTCTCTCTCTGCGCGTTTGAACTGGATTGACAAGCTTTTGCCTTCTCCTTGTAGGTTTACGCGCTCTCCAGAGACAATGGAATCCCATTCTCACCAATCTGGAGAAGAATCCATCCACAGTACAAAGTCCCATCCAATGCTGTATGGCTCTGTGCATCGATTGGCATACTTCTAGGCCTTCCCATACTGAAATTGGACGTGGTTTTCACTGCCATCATTTCCATCAGTACCATCGGTTGGGTGGGCGGATACGCAGTTCCGATTTTCGCAAGACTCGTGATGGCAGAGGAGGATTTCAAACCGGGACCGTTCTATTTGGGCAGAGCAAGCAGGCCGATCTGCTTAGTGGCTTTCCTGTGGATATGCTATACTTGTTCGGCCTTTCTACTCCCGACTTCGTACCCAATCCGGTGGAAAACTTTCAACTATGCACCCGTCGCATTAGGCATCCTCTTGACACTAGTAATGCTTTGGTGGTTGTTGGATGCTAGGAAATGGTTCAAGGGGCCGGTGAGGAACATTGATGTACAAAATGGAGGGTGAAGGATTCCCGTTGCAACAGAGACAATAAAAAACGGGGAGGGAAAACTGCTCTTCCATTGTGTGATGCCTCAGGCGGAACTTCACTCTTGTCAATTCTTTCCCCCCAAAGAGATAACCTCTGCAAGCTGTTTAAGAAGGCATCAAAAGCAAACATCACACATAACTCGGTTGAATCCCATGGTATTCATCGCACTTCTCCCGACTCCATCATCATCATCATCATCATCATCATCATCATCTCTCTTTTTTTTCTCTTTTTTTTTTGTTAGGCATAAGAATTGTATTAACTTTAATCAAAGCGCACTGTGTAAGAGTAGGAACCAGAAAAGCGGTCAAACAACCTGGTCAAAGTGAGATAGACACAACAGCTACAGATATGCCCCCTAAACACAAAAGATGGTCGGATCGCGATCCCAACTTGCATCATCTCTCTCTCTCTCTTTCTCCTCTATCGTAAATGTCCTCGAAGTATGGGAAACTTTCAAGCAGAGTAGCATACTTACAACTTAGTTCATAACTTGAATAATCATTCAATTGGATTGAAATGATGACAATGGCATTCTCATGTTCTCAACATCCCCAAGTACATTACACGAATATACAAAAGCTATTGCAAATTTGTTCTCTCTCTCTCTCCCCCTCCCCCCCCCCCCCCCCCCCCCCCCCGGTACAACGGGGTTTGTTTGTTTACAATACAGTCAAACCCGATGACCCCCAAAAAAGGGAGATAGGCGTTCCTATCTCAGTCACTTAATTAAGGTGATCCACTAGAAAAATTTTTAGTATGCTTTTTGAATTCTCTGTGTAATGAAGAAACAGTATCTGTGCCGTACAGATGCTATATACTCTTCGGAAGAATTGTCTGTGCACTTCCATATCTCGAATATCCGATCGAAACTCGAGCAAACACCATCCTGCAAGCCATCATACTCCAATGTCAGTCCTGCCAGCAGCAAATAAATTTCTTAATAGAATTGCAATGTTAAAAGTAATTATTGTTAAAGGGAGAATTTCAGCTTCCATACCCAGATATGCTGCAAGTTCCTTGAGCACATGTATAGAACACGATTAGTCTGAACGTCATCCACTTCGAAAACCAGAAAGTTTGCGGGGACCGACAGTGTTACTTAATAAACATACTAACGACATCCAAGAGCAACATCTCCAGAACAGCAATTGGTCATTGATTTGGCATAAATATTCCTGAAAGCCAAAAGCCTTTATGTTCGACAACTTAAGATTCCAATCGAGTTAGCTCAAGCATAATCGAGATGGCAACTTAGACACAAGAAAATAAATAAAGAAGATAAATGACAGAAGTGATCAACCCTGTCAAAGATCACCGAAGGGAATAACAGTTGACAGTACATGCACAGTGCTATACTCTGGATGAAAATAAAACAGACTGTAGGCAACAGACAAGAAAAGTACCGTTGAACAGAAATTTCTTTAGGTGTTACGACGAGTATATTTCCTCTGTCTCCAATGGTGATGACCAGTAACGAGTCAGTGATTCGACTGTAAGCCTTCTTGTGGCACTAAGCATTGAGATGAAGAACCTGCAACCATCAATTTTGTATTCTTCGAGAGGATTCCTGTGCCCGAAACTTCGTACGTTTACCTGACAAGATGCACATATAAGTCAGGTGATCGGTCAAAAGCCAACGAGAAGAAACCGGGAGAAGAAACTGAAATACCGCAGAACTGAGCCGGTTCATGTTCACAAGATGGTCCCTCCAGAAGCAATCTAGCGTCTTCACAAGAACTGCTCTCTGTTTTACATATCATCATTTACATTGGTTCATATACATTTAGCAACAAACAATATCAATTATGAACCAAGGTAATAAGCCATTAGTTTAACCCGCTAACAAGTTAAAATTAAAACCTTAACTATTCGGGATTTAGCTTTAGAAAAAAAGAAAATGACACATCAAGCAATTGTTGTCAAATTTTGTGTAGTCCATCCACGCTATATGCCTGTGGAAAGAAGATGAATACTTTGTGTTTTTCCTTACGGCAACTAGCAACTAAAACAATGCACCACCATGATAAACTTCAATCAAACCAGAGATCATCTGTCAACTATATTCGGCCAGCTAAGTTCTGGTCATCTCACAAGTCATTGGATTTCCTGACTTTGCATCTTTAATCATAGAAACCTCATATTTTCCGTTCTTTTCGTTACTCAAACAGTTTCCACAATTTATTAAGTGTTTCAAAACTCAATCCAAACACCTTTTCTTGAAAAAGAGAGTTTCAAAGTGGATTTTCAAATTCACTTTTTACTCTGCTAACTCGACACACTTGTCAAGATCTTTGAAAAGTAATCTATGGACCAAGTATTCTCAGTGCTATGAAAATTTTACCTCAATTTCTTTCACATAAGCATAATCATATCCCGATTCTTGGACGGCATCCAAGTATGAAGCGATCAAGAGATCTCCAAGGTACTTCCTAAGTAAACTAATGGCAGACCGATACCTCCCATTCCTGCATTGAATAAAGCATTAAGTGTATATTAACCTGCCAAACAATACCAAGACATAGCAATCTACTCAACAGAGTTGACACAAAGTTATACTCACTTGGCCATATCATCAGAGCATATGACAAGCCAACGTTTCAATGAAGCGCTCTTCATGCGAATTCCTCGAAAAGTATTTGGAGGTTTTGGCAAGTTTGGAAGGTTAAAGTTGTTAATGTCTACAGAGTTTATGTCATCAATATGAGTAAGTGAGTTTAGTAAAGCCTCCTCACTGAGTCCTGAAAATGAGCCTGCAAGTTTAACTATCAATAGATTATGACAGACGCCAAGGCAAATCGAAACGGAGAATCATCAATGAGCCCCTCACCATCCAATAACTTCCCAGAAATGGAAAATAAATCTTGCAACAGCTTATTCAAGCTCCAGGTGCTTGGATGCTATCAAAATAAAAAGAATAAAATAATAAGACAGACAAAAATGGCCAATGTAATAGCAAATTCTAGTATAAACTGCAAATACCTTTGCTGGATTAACATTTGCTATTACTATTTCATCAACTACCGCTTGCATGTACCTGCAAGAAGCATCTTTTTAGATGCTACTAGAAGTGTAGTCACATAGAGCTAAAATTAGTATCCTTGTCTTGGTCATGATGAGAAGTGCATGAAGCTGTAGGTTTGGGGATGAAAAATGCTCAATACTCCTTAACCGGTCCAGCTCCGAACCTATGTGCCTATGGCTTCATGCATATTGTTAAACATAAGAACCACATCATGAAAGCTAGGCATGTTTTATCTGCTAAAGAGTAACGTAAGTTTTGCTTCAACTAGAGAAACAGCTAGTCAACTAACGTAAGGTAAACGAATATTTTATGTGCAACATTCATATCAGTACGAAAAATGCTCCACATATTGCACGTTAACACATCCATATGTACACAGCTGTGATGCATAAAAATCCTTGAAACAGCTTTGTGCGAAAAAATGACGTAGTCAGAATAAATGCCTGCAAAAGCAACAAACATAAAGTGCCCACGGAACATAAGAATGCCACTTCATCAACAGATATCAATGGAAGTGACATTACTGAAAGGTAGAGGCACTGACTGGTATATGTGCTGGGAGCAACTTTCGCTATCACCCATTAGCATCAGTTGCCGAAGATCATACACGTGCTTTCTTTGCACCTAAAAGAAAAATTCAAACCATATTAGGGACTTCTTGTTTCTTATTGATAGTATAAACTTGTTTTTTTAGTGGAAAAAGGACATCCTGGAACTACAAAATTGTCAAATGTTGACACGAGCTTCAATAGAGTGGTGTAAAAAAGCTGCAAATTTTGTGCAGCATGTGCTGTTCAGAGTCATAAAGATGATTGCAGTATGCTGGACCAAATCTCTTAACAAGGCCCAGTCAAGCAGTCTATGTATGACACGCACCTCCAATACTTCATCAAATTCGACAAGGCTCTTTCTTATGCCGAAGAAGTACTTCTCTGCATTTATTTGTAGTGCCAAGAGCTAAAAGCAAATACTTCCAAGTCAAAAAATGGAGAAAATGAGGGAAAACAGAAAAGTACTTCACAGTTGATAAAGAAGTTTACAAAGAAAATCGCAGTGCAGGACCTGTTTTACAACTGCATCACCTTCAATGGGCATGTCCTCATCGTTTGTAATTTTTGATATCAGTCTAACAGCCCATTCTGTGTCAAAATTGAACTTTTGAAACATCTCATCCTGCAAGCTGTTCCAAAAAGGAGCACCAGATGGCTTAAGTCAAATTCTGATTGTTAGAGTAATTAAATATTAAACCACACCTTTTTCTAACAACTTAAACTTTTAGAGCAGCTAGCTGTGGACCCACAAAATCTTTCATGGTATCAGAGTTGGAAGTCCTGAATTCAAATCTTTCCGGGCCCCATTTGCCTCTCTAATTAAATTTGTCGATGCTTAGTACTAGGCAAAAAAACCAGACTAAGCGTGAGAGGAAGTGTTAGAATAATTAAATATTAAACCACATCTTCTTTTAACAGCTTAAACTTTCGAGCAATTGGTTGTGGTCCCACAAAATCTTTCATGATATCAGAGCTGGAGGTCTTGAATTCAAATCTTTCCAGGCCCCATTTGCCTTCCTAATTAAATTTGTCCATGCTTAGTACTAGGCAAAAAAACCAGACTAAGCGTGAGGGGGAGTATTAGAATAATTAAATATTAAACCATACCTTTTCTAACAGCTTAAGCTTTTAGAACAGTTAACTGTGGTCCCACAAAGTCTTTCACTGATTAAGTAAATTCAATGTGACCCATAGCAGCAAATTTCCTCAATCCAAATTTGAGGTAAACCCGAAAACATGATTTCAAGTCAAAGAATGAACAACAACACAAAAGTACATAGGTAACCCGCCATTTTTTGAGTTATCAACTATTATGAGCACGGAATCAGATTTTTAATAAAACAAGATATTTTAGAATATTTGCAGCCAGCACAATAATGGCTTTTTATCTCGAAGACATATAGCAACTTAAAGTCGATAAAACATAAGAAAGTGGAAGATTTTCTCAGCACGCCCAAAAGTCGATGTAACTCCCTGTCACGTTGGCCCAATGCAATTTTCCTGTCTAGGGACAACTTCGAGAATAAAAACATCCCGTGTATCATTATGGACCTATTGAACCTAATCCCAAAGGAGAAAATTGATTAATCTAGAAACAGGATGGAAGAAACTCAAAATCACCTGATAATAGACATTTATGGTATTCAAATGCATTTCATAGTTTTCATTTTTCTTGACCAAGAACATGCTAGGAATGAAATGTCATTGATTTATTGGACGAGACATAAAAGTGCCATCAGTATTCCTGAAAAACTACAAGAGAGGCCTTCAAGCTAAAAGTTCTCAGATGCTGACATAATAAAATGATGCCATGACTAAGAAAAGGTCCCCAAGATCCTTATTCACAAACAATTAACAAAAGAATATTTTCTCCCTTAGATAAATTCACATAATCTAAACTTATGGCTGGGTCAAATATAATCATGCAGCAATCTACCTGACCATAAATCGCGTTGATCCAGGATCCCCCTGCCTTCCTGCTCTGCCACGAAGCTACACCAGCAAAAAATGGACGAATCAAGACAGGAAATGGACATGAAACATATTAAGATCGGAATTTTCTGCGCAACGGAAACGGATCGTCAGGCCTTTGCAATTAATGTCAGGAGCCGTAGAAAATCGACAGAGAAATAAAATGAGGAATTATAGAGGACACAAGGTTTGCGTGATTCGGTCCGAATGTTAGAACCTATGCCCATGGGAAGAGCCAACAAATAATCCACTACTAAATAGGAGAATTAAAGGATTACAATCACTCGCACTCAAGTGTTTTTCAGCCCTAGATTATAGACCTGATACCCACGGTGTTTATCAATTCAAATCGAAGGACTCGACGTGACGAACAAATCTCTCTGGGCTCTCCTTTATCTCTTGAGCTCTGTTATTCTCTTCTTCTGATGCTTTTTTCTTTTTATGAGATAGGTGAAAGAGATATGGAGACATCATCATTAGTTGTACTCATGCAAAAGTCCATGTAGAGATCTCTTCTTTCAATTCCCACGTTCTCTACTATGACATCCAATGATGATGGACAATGGATGGGCACCCACAAGCAATAATGAAGAGAATGGACGTGCAATTGAGCTTCACTTCCCATCAAAAGTAAAGCACCTCTTTACTTTATCTCCCCTTGGTTTGTCCACGAGAGAAGAAAGTTGGCAAGAGAATAAATGAAACGCCATCTTCATTCTTTCTGCTAACAAGCAAATCTTGCTTGTCTTCCCACGTGATGAGTAAGGATGCTCGTGACTTGAGCAGTAAATGCTTCACGCATATCGGGTCTCATGTACAGGCTCAAACTCGAGACACAATTTTAACAATCCTCCACCTTGACTCGACGTTTGTAGCCAGATTGTAATAATCATTACTCATGCTAGCTCTTCCAGTGCCCTGCAGGGCTCTCATACTTTGTAGACGCCAATCGAGCTCAAGAGCTTTGCCAAAGAGACGGGCTTCGTCATCATGTCCATCGGGTTCTCCGTTGTTGTTGGTTTCATAACAACAATCTCGCCCTTCGTTATGACATCTCAGATGAAATGGTACTTGATGTCGATATGCTTTGTCCGCTCATGATAAATCAGGTAACAAGCCAGATGTATCACACCTTGGTTGTCACAATGTATACTAACGCTCTTCTGCTTAAGTCCAAGGTCCGAGAGCAAACCTTTCAGCCATATCGCCTCCTTTGCCACAAAGGTCAGTGTCATGTACTCTGCTTCAGTTGTAGACAAAGCAACATGATCCGGTAAAGATGCTTTCCAACTTATTGCACCATCTGCTAGCATAAATACGTAACCCTGCTAACAATCTGCGGCCATCCAAGTCACCAGCGTGATCCGAGTCCACATACCTTGTGGTCTCACTACCATTCTTGTCTCTTCGGGATAAGATACCAACGTCTATTGTCCCCTTTAAAAACCTCAGGATCCATCCATTTCATAGCTTCCCAATATGTTTTACCTGGGCGTTTCATGTAACGGCAGGCAACTCTTACAGCTTGTGAGATGTCAGGCCTAGTACATACAAAAAACTACCCATCACACTAGAATATGGAACACGAGACATATGCTCCTTCTCCTCCTCAGTCTGCAGTGATAACTTATCAGAAAGTTAAAATGTGCAGCTAAATGTACACTTACAGATTTTGCTGACCGCATGTTAAAATGTTCCACGATCTTCTCAATATATTTCTTTTGCAACAAACGTAAAACTCCTGCAGCCTTGTCACACAAATCTCCATACCCAATATTTTCTTAGCAGCACCTAAATCTTTCATTTCGAACTCAGCACTCAACTGCCACTTCAACACGTCAATATCAAACATATGTTTAGCTGCTATTAACATGCCATCAACATATAATAACATGTAAATCAAAGATCCATCCTCCAATCTCCTGAAATAAACACAGCTATCCATCTGACTTTTCGAATAGTCCTGACTAGCCATGAAAGCATCAAAACGTTTGTTCTACAGTCTAGGAGATTGTTTCAGCCCATACAAAGATTTCTTTATTAAGCAAACATGGTCCTTACCCGGAGTAGCAAATCCCTCTGGTTTCCTCATGTAAATTTGTTCCTCCAACTCACCATGAAAAAATATCGTTTTCACATCTAGTTGCTCCAACTCGAGATCCTGTGCAGCAACTAGGACAAGTAACATACAATACAAGTATGCCTTAAGACGGGAGAGAATACATCATTGTAGTTGATGCCCTCTCGCTGAGTATACCCCTTTGCTACGAGTCTTGCCTTGCACCTTGCTGCTTGTCTTCCGAGAATGCACTCCTTCCGTTTGTAGACCCATTTACACTCGACAACCTTTTGGCTCTTGGATACTTTGACCAGCTCCCATGTTTGATTTTGGTAGAGTGATTCTATTTCGTCACTCATAGCTTCTCGCCACTGCGATGACTTAGCACTATCCATCGCCTCAAGAGTATGATGAAGGCTCATCTGCCTTCACCTCATCACCTACAGTTAATGCATAAGCAATATCAAAATAACCGTAATGTATCGGTGGTTTGATTTGTCATTTCTGTCCACTTGTGGCTATATTGTACGGTTCTACTAGTTGTTTTTTTTTTTTTTTGTAAGGACGGTTCTACTAGTTATTTTTTTTTTTTGGTAAGGACGGTTCTACTAGTTATTTTTTTTTTTGGTAAGGAAAAAAAGGAACCGTCGAAGGTTCTACTAGTTGTTATGCATCACTATCTTCAGGAATTGTGGCCCTCAATTGCAGTCTCCTCCTCTGTTACCTCTGAGGTCTCTGGAGGCTCCACTTGAAGCTCCACCTCACTTTTGACACCATGATCTGTTTGCTCTGTTGATTGAGTCTCAAGACTCCTCCTTTTAAGCATTGCAGTCTCGTTGAACATCACATCTCTGTTGATTATAAAATCGGGTGATCTAGAATCAATGCACCATAACCAGTAACCTTTTACCCCTTTTGCATAGCCCAAAAAATATGCATTTCTTTGCCCTCGGCTCAAGCTTGCTATCTCTCGTATGAGCATACGTAGGACATCCGAATATCTGTAATCTGGAGTAATCAATAGGTTTCTCCGACCATACTTCCTCAGGAGTCTTCCACTCGATAGTAGAAGATGGAGATCGATTAACTAGGTAACAGACCCTGTTCATTGCTTTGGCCCACATTTCCTTGTCCATTCCTACATGCGAAAGCATGCACCGAGCTCGTTCAAGTAGAGTTCTGTACTTCCATTCTGCAACGCCATTCTATTGTGGTGTCCCGAGAACCGTGCGGTGTCTCACGATTCTTTCCTTTTGGCAGAACTCGGTAAAATCCTTACCACAGAACTCCATGCCGTTATTGGTTCTTAGGCACTTGATTTGTTTACCTGACTGCTTCTCAATCAACGCCTTGAAATTCTTGAACTGATCAAACACTTCAAATTTATACTTCAGGAAGTATACCCATACTTTCCTTCAATAATCGTCGATGAACGTCGGCATATATCGAACACCTCCTTTCAAAGGAACTGGAGACGGTCACTAGACGTCTGAATGAATATATTCAACCAGTTGCTTGGTCGAATGCACAACTGCACCGAATTTGACACGGCGCTGTTTCCCAAAGATGCAGTGCTCACATAGGTTCGATTTTTCTGTCTTCTAACTTTTCAGCAACCCCCTTTCACTCAGCATTGTCATACCTGCCTCACTCATGTGCCCTAATCGCATATGCTGTAACTGGGTCAAGTTTGAATTTGACTCACCCGATGAAACTGCAGTAGTTCCAGTCACGGTCTCTCCCAGTAGATGATACAGAGAGTTTTTCTTCTTCCCTTTCATCACTGTCATGGCACCTCGAGAGATCTTTAGTATTCCACCTTCAGCGGTGTACTTGCATCCGATATCGTTGAGTGTCCCTAGAGAAATAAGGTTCTTCTTGAGTTTCGGTACATGCCTCACGTATGTCAACGTCTGCTATAAGCCATCATGCATCCGGATCAAAACTGTCCCTATCCCACAACCTTCCAGGCTGCGTTATTCCCCAATAGAACCCTATTACCATCTGCATTTTGGTAGGTAGTGAACCAGTTCCTACGAGGGGTCATGTGAAAGAAACATCCGGAATCTAGCACCCATTCGTCTCCTGATGAACTTGTTGATGCACATAGGACGGCCTTGGCATCACTGGTACTCTACTCGGCAACGTTCGCCACATTACTTATGGCATTTTGCCCACTTCCATTATTTCTCAGCTTTGGACAATCTCTTCGCATGCCCTTCCTCGTGACATTCAAAGCATTTCACGCGACCTTTGAATTTTCTGTATCGCGACTTCGATTAGCTACTGGGCCATCATTGTCGGTCTCTACCTCGAATCACCAGTCTTCGCCCCACACCTTGCGATAGATCGCCATCTCGCAACTTCCGCTGCCACTCCTTTGAAAACAAGCGGATTTTACCTCTTCAGAAGTAATCGTAGTGCGTCCCTGTAACAAGGAGTCCGTGAAGTGCTCCCATGATTCTGGCAGAGATGCCAACAATATCATGCCTTGTTCTTCATCGTCTAGAACCTTTTCAACATTCTTCAAATCCATCATGAGTTTATTAAACTTATCTAGGTGAGTTCTAATGAATGTACCTTCAGTATATCGAAACTGATACATTCGCTTCAGCCTATACAAGCGAATGATCAAAACCTTCGTTACATAGAGGGCCCGAAGTTTTGCCCACATCGCTGCAGCTTCTTTCTCATCAGCTACCTCTACTTTCACCTCGTCCGATAAGTTCAATAGGATTGTGCTCTTGGCCTTCCTCATCAGCTCGTCCTTTTCGGCATCTATCATTGTCTCGGGCAACTTGGCTTTGCCCTCCAATGCCTCTGCCAAACCTTGAGTTGTCAATAGCGCCTCCATCTTGATGCTCCATAACCCAAAGTTTTTGCTCCAGTTAAATTTCTCAACTTCCACGCTTGCTCCAGACATGATTGCAAAGTCTTAGCTCTGATACCAATCGTTGCGTAATGAATCGGCACAGCAATGGAAACGGATCGTCGGGCCTTTGGAATTAATTTCAAGAGTCGTAGAAAATCAACAGAGAAATAAAACGAGGAATAAAACAGGACACAAGGTTTATGTGGTTCGGTCCGACTGTTGGGACCTACGTTCACGAGGAGAACCAACAAGTAATCCACTACTAAATTGGAGAACCACAGGATTACAATTATTTGCACTGAAGTGTTTTGCTCTAATACCAAATTGTTAAAATTGTATCTCAAGTTTGAGCCCGTACATGAGACCCGATACACGTGAAGCATTTACTGCTCAAGTCACGAGCATCCTTCCTCGTCACATGGAAAGACAAGCAAGATTTGCTTATCATCGAAAAGAATGAAAATGGAGCATCATTTGTCCTCTTGCCAACTTTCTTCTCTTGTTGGCCGACCAAGGAAAGATAGTAAAGAGATGCTTTACTTTTGATGGGAAGTGAAGCTCAATTGCATGTCCATTCTCTTCATCACTGCTCGTGAGTGCCCATCCATTGTCCATCATCATTAGATGCCACAGTGGAGAATGTAGGAACCGAGAGAAGAGATCTCTTCATGGACTTTTGTATGAGTACGACTAATGATGATGTCTCTATGTCCCTTTCACCTATCCCATAAAAGGAGAAAGCATTAGATGAAGAGAAGAAGAAAACAACAGAGCTCAAGAGATAGAGGAGAGTTCAGAAAGATTTGTTCGTCTCGTCGAGTCCATCGAGTTGAGTTGATAAACACCGTGGGTATCGGGTCTATAATCTAGGGTTGGGAAACACTTGAGTGCAAGTGATTGTAATCCTGTAATTCTCTACTTTAGTAGTGGATTATTTGTTAGCTCTCCCCGTGGACGTAGGTTTCGATATTCGGATTGAACCACGTAAACCTTGTCTCCTTTATCATTCCTTGTTTTATCTCTGTCGATTTTCTACGGCTCCCGACATTAATTGCAGAGGCCTGACGATCCACTTCCGCTGCGATGCCCATTCATTTTGCAACATTTTCAGTGACCAATAGAACAATAGGAAAGACAGACAATGCATACAAATCGACAAGTAACAATCTGAAATCCATATGATAAAAAGTGCAAATAATTGTGGCAAGGCATAAAAATAAAGAATGATTGATGAACAGGGAATGCCTAAAATTTAGAGACTTTGTTTGTCCTTTTAATCAAATCAAAACATAGTAATCTAAGAGAAAACGACTGAGGAATCTAAACGAGAAATAAGGACTCAGAAAACAGTCAATCGACATCACAAAAAAAGGAAAGCACTCAACTTATCCACTAATTAATTAATTGCTAAAGAGCAAGAGTTGAAAGATACCAGAACATGTTGAACATACAAAACATCGTGTGCCCCAAATAACAATGGGAGCACAAGAGTTTTTAAGCTAAAGAAGCACGTATCAAGAAGATATGACTTGTCATTGAGTATGGAATGCATCTAAACTAGGCGAAAACTTATTTTGGTAGATCAATGAGTATCAGATAGCTCATACCAGGAGATATTTGTAAGATCAAAACTTGCCTGGTTGTCTATTCTGCGAGACTCATGCAAGGATGTTCCAATTACGTGAAGCCCCCCAAGCCTTTTAACTTCAGCTCCTTCATTGAAACAGTGTACTTCACAATCCTTTAAAACTTCCAGATAAGCTATCGCTATGGTAGGACCCAGTGGGTACATCTCAGCCTGCTCATTGACAAGCCTCTGCAATTCCTTTATATCAGTTGCTTGACTTATTTCGACTGATTCTGAGATAATGGATCTGGCCTCCTTTAACGTCCAGTATTTGCCCTCACTCTTGCGAACATATTTGGCTGGTTGTTTACATTTGAAACTTACACATGTTAACAATATATACGTTTAAGCAAGTGCTCGTTTAGCATACTACTGTATCACATATGTGACGATGAAAATGACACTAATGACAACTCTCAGAGAAGGGTCACAAACCCATTAATGCTGTCTTTGCTAGCAGAGCTAACGACGAAGGTCCCACCTTTATTTTTGAAAGAACCTACAAAATAAAATCAATTGAAACCACAAATAAATGTCCAACTGGCTATATTGAATTTATAACCACTATTCAACTCAATCCATTTTCCGTATCACCTTAAAGTTCGTACCTTTCCTGGAAGCGTATCTCCATCAGCCTCCAATCCTGGTACTTCTTGGGTGAGAAATGAGAGTAAACTGTCTTCTACGATTTCTTTTGCCAACATCTTGAATTTGTCAGCCAAGAGAAAAGTGGATATTACCTTTAGTACTGACCCAAGAAGATCAGAAGAAAAAATGCTATGACACATGCAGATGCCAGAGAAATAGATCAAATGTCATTTAGAGATAAGATTCAGACTTTCCTAGGACAAGTCACGCAAAACTAAAACTAAAACTAATTATTAAAGCATCGCATACTTTTGGATTTCCTCCAAGGATTATGTCCGTGCCCCTCCCAGCCATATTTGTAGAAATTGTAACAGCATTCTTTCTCCCAGCTTGAGCAACAATCTCTGCCTCTCTTGCAGCATACTGATGAAACAAAACATAGAGTTGAACATAAAATACGCATACTCTACAACACGAGGTCTTGCTAACACTTTGAAGAACATATTTGAATTAACCTTAGGTCGGGCATTCAAGACATTGTGAGGAATCTTCCAGTCTTTCAGCAGATCAGACAAATGCTCGGAGTTCTTAACACTGCATTAAGAAGATATTGCTGTCATTGAATGGTTTTAAATTCTGGACATTCATTCGCAAAGTTATAATGAGAAAATACTTGCAAATTACACGAGCAACTAAATAAAATAATGCGTGCGATTGATGTTTGACATCGAGATTCAGTACCCTGAGGAACTTACGTGAGGACCAGCTATGGATATGCAATTAATGAGATAAGTCAAAGGTCCATCCCCACTCTTCAAAAAAATTATCACTAAAATACCCCTAGAGGGGGATAGGCCTAAGCGGAAAATAACCCTCAATTGTCCCACAGAATACCCCTTTTAGAGCCCAACCCATATGGCTTCACAATAGGTTTGTTTGTGTGCATTGTCCAGTGTCGGGAAGCTATGGCCAGCAAAAAAATCTATATCTGAAGCACCACTCAATGTTCAACGCGTCTGTTTATGTCACAATATTCACCCAATAAACACTCTGAACGACTGCCATGAGGTGAATATTCTAGTTCTTTACTACTCCATTGATCATCACATGATGCAAGTAACTGTCATTCTATCCAAGAACACAACTCATACGGAACATGAACATACTCTCTACATGTCTCTGTCTATATGTGTGTGTTGCCTGCAATTCAGTTATTGTCTAGGCTAGGCCTAAATTTTTTAAACCATGTTTTCCCCAAACGCTCTTTGATGGGGCTCATCATTAGTGTCTTTACATTTTTTTCCCTAATCATGGTGTTCCTCACCAAATTCTTGACTTCACACATTAGGGCCCTCTTCTTTGAGGCTTACAAATGAGGATACTACGAAAAATCATGTGACTGTGGTTGGGACGGTGATATTGTTATGAGCTGTGTCATAATCGATAGCCTTCCCTTCATAGCAAAGACTCTATGTTGAACGAAGGGATAATTTTTATTCATGCTCTGAAAAATAACAAAGATACCATATATATAGAGTAGAGATAGAGCTCAACCCTAAGACATCTAAACAACAAACTAGGCCTAAATAACTAGGCCCACTAACATTAACAATAAACATAAAGAGGTTTCAACACTCCCCCTCAAGTTAGAGCATAGATATTGGACATACCCAACTTGCTAAGAATGTTATGAAACGTGCGCCCATTCAATTCTTTGGTGAAGATATTTGCAAGCTGATCATTAGAGGCAACGAAAGACGAGTTGGTGAGATTGTTGTCCAATTTTTCCTTTATAAAATGACGATCAATCTCTACATGCTTGGTGCGATCATGTTGTACCGGATTTTGAGCAATGCCTACAGCAGACTTGCTGTCATAATAAAGTCGCATTGGTTGTGGAACAACTCCGAGATCAGTGAGAAGAGTCTTCAGCCAAAGTAATTCACAAACTCCTTGAGCCACAGCGCGAAATTTAGCCTCGACACTTGAGCAGGAAACTACACCTTGCTTTTTACTGCGCCAATTAACTAGATTACCTCCAACAAGAGCACAATAACCAGAAGTAGATCGTCGATCATCCAAAGATCCCGCCCAATCAGCATCCGTATAAGACTCCACAGAAAGATGACTATGAGGTGCAAATAAAATCCCTTTCCCTGGAGCAGATTTCAAATAACGAAGTATCCTGTGAACCGCTTCAAGGTGCGAAGAGTGTGGATCATGCATGTATTGACTCACCAAGCTCACTGCATATGCTATATCAGGTCGAGTATGGGAGAGATAAATTAGTTGACCTACCAATCGTTGGTAACTTCCTTTATCAACGGGCTCTCCCTCTTTAGACCCCAAATGGCCATTGGTCTCAATAGGGGTTTCAGCCGGCTTACATCCAAGCATTCCAACCTCAGTTAAAAGATCCAATATATATTTCAATTGGGAGAGAAATACCCCTTTTTCAGACCGAGCAACTTCAATACCTAGAAAACACCGAAGATCTCCTGAGTCTTTAATTTCAAATTCTCTCCCCAGATATTGTTTGAGGCGAGAAATTTCTACTGTATCATTCCCGGTCACTACAATGTCATCAACATATACGATGAGAATAACAACTTGAATACCTTATCGTTTGATGAATAAGGTATGATCAACATTACTTTGCGTAAAACCAAAGGCAATCACAGCCTTTTGAAATTGACCAAACCAGCCTCTAGGGGACTATTTTAAGCCATATAAAGCTTTCTTGAGTTTGCACACATGACCTTTTTCCTTCGGGCCAGAAAAACCTGGAGGAACATCCATATACACTTCTTCAAATTCCCAGTGAAGAAATGCACTCTCCACATCCAGCTGTTGTAAGTCTCGTCCAAGATTGACAGCACATGAGATAAGAACTCTAATGGTATTCATCTTGGCAACCGGTGCGAATGTCTCAGTATAATCAAGGCCATAAGTTTGAGTGTACCCCTTGGCTACTAAGCGAGCTTTGTAACGGTCAATAGTTCCACTGTGAGGGGCAAGCTTACCGACTGGGTGAGTGATACGGGCAAAACATTTACACCCAAACTCCTTCGAAGGAACCAATAACTTATGAGAATCAGTAAGAGTCTCAAGGGGAGAGCGATATTGGAGAATGCGTGATGGGAGCCGATTGATCAAATAAGTTGCGCTCAAAATGGCATCACTCCAATAGTGAGCTGGGACATTCATGGAAAATATAAGGGAACGGGCGACCTCTAAGAAGTGGCGACTCTTGCGTTCCGCCACACCATTCTGTGCAGGAGCATTAACACAGCTTGTTTGATGGATAATACCACGGTCATGTAAAAATGCCTGAAAATCTGACCTAGTGTATTCCGTTCCATTATCACTTCGAAGGATGCAAAGCTTGCCATCAAATTGTGTTTGAATCATTGCTAGAAATTGCTGAAAGCATTGGAAAACATCACTCTTCTGACGCAAAAAATAAACCCTAGTAGTACGGGTACAACAATCAACAAATGTCACAAACCAACGATGACCCGATATGGAGGGAACACGGAAAGTACCCCAAACATCCAAATGCACAAGAGCAAAAGGTGCATCACTTTTATTATGAATAGGAGAATAAGTAACTCGAGTTTGCTTTTCTAGAACACAAGAATCACAAAAGAAATCTTGGTCACTACATTTATCAACTATATCTGGACAAATCTTTATTAAAGTTCCAAACGGCAGATGTCCCAAACGGCGATGCCAAACGTGTAGCTCAGATAAGGCAGCTGAGGAAGTTGGAGTGATAAGATGAGCTAATGGTGGTGAATCAAGCACAAAGCCCCCCTCTACTCTACCAAGACCAATCTCCCGACCCGTTGTCAAGTCTTGCACGACACAATGAGATGGAAAGAAAAACACTTGACACTTCAGATTATGGGTCAAGGAACCAGTTGATAGGAGATTAGTGTAAACTTTAGGAACATGTAGAACAGATGATAGAGTAATATCACGGGTAATAGACACCGAGCCCTGGCCGGCTAACAACAGTAATACAATCATGCTTAGAGGAATGGGAATAATCAGCAAAGAGTGTAATATCACCAGTCATATGGTGTGTGGCACCCGAATCAAGGATCCACGACTGAGAAGTTTTACACAAACCACCGAAAAAACTACCTGACCGTGCGAAATTAGAGGCCATAGTTCCAGAGGCTGATGATGTAGAGGTGGCAGGGTTGTTTACGTTGCGTGCTAAAAGAAGACGCAGACTAATCAACTTGGCAGCAGATAGAGAGTCCGACGGAGATGCTGGTTGCTGACCTGGGGTTTCACTCAAGTGTACCTGAGGCCCGGCACGACCCCTTCCACGACCACGACCACGACCACGACCACGACCACGACCACGACCACGACCAGCATTGAAAGGACGCCTGTGAAGTTTGTAGCAAGTTTCGCGGGTGTGACGTTCTTTCCAACAATAATCACACCTCATAACCGGCCTGTCATTACCAAAACGACCTCGAGATTCACCTCCCGCAGAAGTGTAAAGGATAGAGCGCTCTAGGACAACAGGCTGATGCATCACACTCCGACGCTTTTCCTCTATATGAACCATGGCATAAGATTGTTCCAAGGTTGGAAAAGGAACACAACACAAGATTTGGGCCCTAATCTGATCATACTCCATAGTAAGGCCAGCCAAGAACTCAAACACACGAAATTTGTCCACTCTTTTTTTAAAGGCAGCAGCATTACGGGGGTTGGAAGGATGAAAATCATCATAAAAGTCCAGTTCATGCCATAGACTACGTAACTCAGAATAATACTGAGATAAGGACAACTTCCTTTGCTTGGTTTCATGAATTTTTTGTTGGAGTTCATAAATTTGGGCATCATTCCCTACTTGAGAATAAGTATTTTGTGCAGCCTCCCAAATCTTTGTTGTTGTATCCAAGAATAAGTAGCCACACGCGATTGAGTCGGTCATTAAATTGACAAGATAAGCTATAACCAGGGCATTCTCGGAGATCCCCCTGCGGATAGAATCATCTCTAGTGGTAGGTTTCACGCTCTCTCCAGTAAGATAGCCGGTAAGACCATGTGAAACAATGGTGAGAGAACAAGAACGAGACCAAACCAGGTAGTTAGAGCCATCTAACTTGATGGGATCGGAAAAGAGGGATACATACTAGGAGCACTACGGCTCAATTCCCCAGAAGAGTCCGAAGTTTTTTCTGTTTTTGACATGGTCTCGGATGATAAATTGTGTGTGTTTGTGTGTGTGTGTGTGTGTATATATAAAAGACTCGATTTAGATCATATAATGAATGATCTAAACAATATCAATGCTGGTCGGCAGCAAGGAAGCTCTCGGGAGGCACTAGACAGGGTATTGAGGTTGCCGACAGCATTGGAAGGAGAAGAAGATAAGTCGCCGTGGCTTGATGATGTCAGGCGACCACTGGAAAACACCCAGACAGGAATTGCTGAACCTGAGCTACTTCAGGTTGTCACAGAAAAAAGGTCGTCGGGCCTTGACATCGCTGGAAAGGGGTTGTCGGCCCTTGGTGATGTCAAGCAAGCACTTGAAAGAAGTCGCCTGACTTGCGCCATGTCCGGGGACCACCAGGAAAGGGTCGCCTGGCCTGCGCGACGTCAGGCGACCACCAGGGGAGTCGCCTGGGCTGGGCGACGTTGGGTTCTGGGTCGCCTGGGCCGGGCGACTCGGATCTGACCTCCTCTGGCCTGAAGATGTTTGGCCGACGCTGGCTTTGGGGTTGATTTGGTGACTGACATTGATGGCAATGAGTTGTTGGGGTTGAGAGGCTAATACGGCTCTGATACAATGTTGAACGAAGGGATAATTTTTATTCATGCTCTGAAAAATAACAAAGATACAATATATATAGAGTAGAGATAGACCTCAACCCTAAGACATCTAAACAACAAACTAGGCCTAAATAACTAGGCCCACTAACATTAACAATAAAAATAAAGAGATTTCAACACCTCGAAAACAGATTTGGTGGTCAGATTTCTATCCATAAGGAGAAAAGCTGTTCACCTGGTTGTGCCCACCAAAACAGGGCGTCCATGTCTAAACATGTACTCAACTTCTTCACGAACAAATTGCCACTTTCCACGAGCAGTCTATAAGTAGAACGAAAGGCATAAGCAGAAAGAATTATGATTGCAGAATATAAGACAATAAATAAAAATGTAGATCGCAGATGTTCTCCTACAGCAAAAGCTTGGATGGGTAAATCTTTGCGGATATTTGGTAGATTTGTCGGTACTTCAATGACTGGCATGTGGAACATTTTCAGGAATTCTTTCTCCTGCAGTGACATTTGATGTGAGTAGCAAGTATTATAAGCAAGCTAAACAAAAGCAGGAAATGATAGAGAGGTTCGAAAAGTGGGCATCCATACTTCAGTTTTTGCAGTCCCAGTCATTCCAGAAAGCTTAGGATAGAGCTTAAACAATGATTGGTATGTGATTTGTGCCACAACAACTGAATCAGCCTACCATTTGTTGAATCACAATTAATTTCATAAATGAACATGAATGCCATCAACGTTAAAATATGAGAGAACCAACAAAGACAAACTTGAATCTTCAAGCCTTCTTTCGCTTCTACTGCCTGGTGTATGCCTTCTGACCATCTCCTCTTTTCTTCAACTCTCCCTGTCAGCTGCAATATAGATCAGCATAGCATCATAGCCACTTCTTGCGTCCAACATCAATAAAATCATATATACTGTCCACTTCTTATGTCATAACATATAACCTCACAACAGGATATTGAAACACAGACTTTTTCCTATTACTTTCTTGACAAGCAGAAAACGAAAAGATAGACGTATGGATCACTAAACAAGCATCCCAAACAAAAAGAGACTTTTTTTTTTTTAACTTTCTTGTATGGGTGATTAGTGCTTCAATGACCACATGCTCTCCAAACAAATATATTTCTTTTCAGAAAGATATGTGAATGATGCCAAAAATATGGAAGTACGTTAATTAAGAAGGAAGGAAAAGATGAACCTATGGCTAACCATTGACATAATAGTGTATCCATGTACCTCATTGATAATCAAAGCCTTTCCATTTCTAACTATGTATTGGACATCCCGTCGGTAGAATTCTTTGGCCTTTAAAGCATTCATCACAAATCTATAGGAACATAGCAGATACAAGTAAGAAGACAAATTCAACTAAAAAAATTTATTCCTGACATACATGCAACAATGTAACCTCTATATGGAGGGATTTACTGTACTCATATAAAATTAAGAGCTACACTGAAGGACATAAGAGTTGATGAAAATAAGGAAGCTGAACTAGATAGAACTTGACCAAATTTTTAAAGGAAAGTTCCACAGAAGTCATTGGAGAAAGCAACATGAAAAACCCTACCAATTAAAATACAAAATGACACCATAACCATGGACTTTATTTTCATTTTTATTTTAAAGTACATAGTTAAAACAAAAGAGTTAAATTTTTAACCTAGCCCAGGGGTCCTTCTCATCCCATAAGTCATTTGTTTCAAGAACCAACTCTGCAAGCTCTATCCCTTCCTCGGTCAACTCTACAGAGTTATCTTTAAGCTCCACATTGTAGTGCTGTCAATAATGATTCAGAGATTCATCAGTCTCCCCAATATAACTGACAAAATCCTTCATGCCTTTAAATGAAACGGAAAGGAACTTACAACCCCCTGCACAAGCAAGTCAGCCACCTTTGCGGCGACGGGATAACGCGAAGCATTTTCACTAGCCTGAAGTACACATGAAGCTAGATTATTTTTTCTGGAACTTCAAATTGCATAGGAGTCTGTTTCGTGGTTCATTTGGACTCAATTACAGGACATACTTGCAAGATAACTCCTACTTTACACTTCAATGGCGGGCACATGAAAATTTAGCAGACATTACCTCACCACTAATTAACAAAGGATTTCTTCCCTCATCGATAAGAACGGAATCAACTTCATCAACTATGGCAAAGTGAAATGGCTTTGGCCTACACAAGACGATACCACATCAGGATCTTAAGATCGAAGCATGCACTTCAAGTAGCATTGTGAGTTTACCATCTCATAACAAGATGCTCGCTATTGCCTGCTAGATTATCCCTCAAATAATCAAAGCCAAGTTCCTGAAAAAATTATTTGAATTAAACACAAGCAATCAAGAGTGTCATCAAAAGGGTGGTAACAGTATAAGAAATTGCTTAAGCAGAATATTCAGATAACTCTAGCAATTCAAGGGAGCTATAAGGGTATCGACTCTTCAAAAACACATCTTGCAAGTGCACATGCGCGTAAATGGAAGCATGACAAAGAAAAGACACCCTACTGTATGTCACAGTGAACAGATTGCTGATCAATTAAATTCAAAGTAAACTGCCAAGGGAAAGAGATCACCAACAGAATTATTAGTGTAGGTTATATCGCATTGGTAGTTGCGTCTCCTCTCAGCTGATTTCATTCCCTTCTGTACATATGAGTGCATAAACAGACAAAAGATGAGCAAGTTGAAGACTGAAGTATCCATTTTTGAAGCAATTTTCACATCTTCCCACACAAACTATGGTAAGGTTTTCGGAACTAAACACAAAATCAAATCAAATTCTGATTGAGTCCCTTTTCTTTCCTAACTGGATTTTTGAACGTAGTATCTAGCGCTGTGAGAATAACAAATGACTATTTGCAAAGAGCTTTGTTAATGAATAACCTGAATTAAACCCACTGAGAGGCCCAAGAAGCTATGAACACGCCCCATCCACTCAGCATCACGTTGAGCTAAATAATCATTCACCGTCACCACTGTCAAGGAAAAAGAAAATAAAATCGCGAAATTTATAATGAAACAGCCTATCACTCTTGTATAAAAAAGGTTAAATTCCCTCCTGAGCAAGCAACAGAAAGATTAGAGAAACAACTCTGAGTATTGATAGAGGTATGGACAGATAAATGAAGGACAAGCATTTCTAGGTGGTATGACAAATTGATGATATATGTAAAATATGTACAATATAAACTGTGTCAAACATGAATACATTTCTTTCTGCTTGAGGATACTATGTCAAACATATTTAATTTCAACAATATTTTCTGTTCCAAAAGATGAATCAGAAGTACATAGGAAGATGGCAGTTTTGCATAGAATTATGTTGAAGTAAAAGATGGAAGAAACATGACTTCCTTCAATATGCTATCGAGGGACATTATAACTGTAGGTTCCTTAAGCTATTGAGAAAGTTAGAGGTGCAAAAGAACTCTGAGTATTACTTATGTAGTTTGCAGGAAAAATTATAAAGCACTGTGAAGCTACCAAATTCCTTCTATTCAAAGATTACTGCTGAAGAACAATGACTTAATGGCTATGCAGTTGGATGGCAACAAATCCTTCTACACATTAACATACCATGTACACCTTCACCAGTCAGAGCATTAAGATATGCCGCTAGAGTAGAAACCAATGTTTTTCCTTCCCCTGTTTTCATCTCAGCAATGGATCCGTCATGAAGCACAGCACCACCAATAATCTGGAAGAACATATTGGAATAATGTGATCGCACAAAGAGACGGAACCAAAAAAGATGGGTGAAAGACAAACCTGTACATCAAAGTGGCGCATTCCTAGCTTTCTCTTTGCAGCTTCGCGCACCACGGCAAATGCCTCTGTGAGTAGGATAACCAGCAGAATGACTGCCCCAAAAGGGTTGAAAATGAAAACACATAGACATAAAACTTAAGACCCATAAATGAATAGTAAAGCTCCCACCACTTTGAATATCAGCAAGTGTTTCGCTCTGCTCCAGCCTTCGTCTAAATTCCAAAGTCTTCGCAGCCAACTATCAAGCACACGACAAGGACATTTGCAAAATACAGTACCCCGTCTAGGCTGACAAAGCTTAGCACAAAGGCATAATAAAAGGAATTTTAAATTATACCAACCTGATCATCAGTGAGCATCTGCATCTGTGGCTCGAGAGAATTGACTGCGTCCACAAGTCGATAATAATCCCGCACAACCCAGTAGTTCAAGCTCGCGTAATCCCCCAACGACCTAGCCACGCGTCCATTATGCTCCTAACAGGAAACCAAGAAAACAAAAACATGAGGACCATTTAACGCAGGCATACCATCGAGCAGGTGGCGTGCAGTGAGAAGATAGGCGCCAAGTGACAAATTCAAATACCTGGGCAGGCGCGACCACGGAGACTCGAGTCAAACGGCGCCGCCGTCGGAGATCGCACGATGAAGGAAGTGAACGGGAACGAGATGCCGAACATGGGAAAGACGAGGTGGGTTTCAAGAGAAGAAACGGGTATCGTTGAGTTGGTGGTGGTTTTAGCTTGACAGTGTGGAGCTGAACGAAAGTAGGCACAGTCGCCATGTGATGGAACAGAGAGAGAGAGAGAGAGAGCGCTAGTTCATGGTGAGTTCAGCTTCGTCTGAGTTGCGAACAAAATCCCAGCCCAGAGTCCGGAAAAGAAAGCGAAGCAAAATGGAGCTTCAGCAGTCAGCACCTGCTTTGTCTGGTCCTCTGCTTTTGTGTTTTCTCTGCCACTGCAAAAGAGAGAGCGCGACTATTCTATCGGTTTGCTTCGCCCAAAAAGAAAAGAATTATTTTTCTCAAAATGATCGATCTGTAAATCAACCAACTAAAAATATTTTTATCGTTCATCAAAATATTCAAATAATAATTATTATTGATAATGCAAATATGTTTTATTAATTATTCAATTCATACTATTCTATTATTCAGTATAGGGTAAATATTCAAGTATTATACCATTCTAGTAAAATGGGAAAAGCATTGGTAACTGTCGGAACTGATTAATAAGAAACTTATGATTGGTAAATTGCTTACTCAATAATTTCATAAAAGATGGACTGTTTAAAATTACAACAAAATGTATCAGTATTTTACAAATTTCATTTACACAACTTACCTATATGTTTAAAGTTACCGACTTTTACAGAAAATTATCAACTTTTATTAAATTTAATTATTGATTTGAGATTGCTTATTCTTCCGGTAAACTATTGACGATTAGTTTTTGAATTCATTGATGCTTTAGGGTTACCAACTCTTATAGGAAATTCTCAACTTTGATTAGGTTATTTACTAATGTTTCGAGTTAGTTATTGACTAATTTTGTATCCAATGACTTCAACCCATCAATCTGTCAACATGTATTATGTCACGTCCCGGCTCTCGAATTCGCGACATTCTTTGTCAAATCGCCACCAAGTCATAAAAGATAGCGTCCCAAGTAACTGCTATCGACCTAAAAATATACTGCGCATGCGGAACGTGCAATCATCCAAACAATAAAATCAACATGAGATAGGTAAGAAGAAAAATCGGATAACCCAACGCTAATATAAAAATGATGAAAATAGATGATCTATAACCTTACAAAGCCTTAAAACCGTACGATTGGCACGGGGCATGGATTATCGTGTTTCTGACAATTTGCGAGTTTCCATACATTAATACGGCACGAGTACCAATGATACAATTCAAACTTGCCAGGTAACGCTATTAATCCTTTAATGACCACACAAATCACATTCGGCAATCAACTCATTGTTTATCTATGATTAATGTCAAAGTTCATACAGAAATGCAACAGACTCGACCCCAAGGCCCACAAGACTCTTAGTCAAGTATTTTAGCCAGGCAACCAAACCAAACAGACAATTAACGCACTCGCGAGTAATTAACTCAACCCGGCAATTGCGAGCTCAATTCATACTATATTTCATATATCTCAGTCGATTTATAATAATCAATCGCTCACTCGTCTCTAACCTGTCACTCGCTCGCGAACAAACACAATTAATCAATCAATTGATAAATTA
The DNA here is from genome assembly GCA_028455895.1 of Rhodomyrtus tomentosa. Taxonomy (NCBI): domain Eukaryota; kingdom Viridiplantae; phylum Streptophyta; class Magnoliopsida; order Myrtales; family Myrtaceae; genus Rhodomyrtus; species Rhodomyrtus tomentosa. The sequence continues at coordinate 44,243,499 of JAPCWY010000001.1, read as the reverse complement.
CCACAAATAGCCACAGACAAATAATTGATCGGCCATTTATCCTAACCATCATTTCTATCTAAACCGGTTCCGATCGTAATTTTTTTAAAATAAATAATTAAATAATTAAAACTAATCTTAAACGCAATTAGCGCCCTAACCAAGGTTTAGAGTCAACTCACAACGTGAGTTAGCTCGAGCGGTGGCGACGGTGGCAGCGGCCAAAATAAGATTTATCGGGCGACGATCCGAGCTCAAACTTTGGCGACACCCCGGGAAAGTCCGGCGAGGTCACCGGAATAGGTAGCCGGCGAAAGAGCTCCGGCGAGCGACGGCCTGAAACAAAAAGGGTCGGTAACCAAAACCGACGAACCAGACTGTTTTGGGCGTTTCCTAGAGACACGGGCCGAGACAAGGCCGGCCAAGGTTCGGGAGGTCACCCAAGGGTCGGTGGGGGTTGGCCAGGACCGGTGGAAGGCGGCGGAAGGCTGTTGGCGACAACGAAAAACTGCCTTTCTCGGTGTCGAAATAGGGGAGTTGATCGACGGCTGATTCCGGGCGTTACGCGTAGTGGCCGACGGCGGTGAGCTCCGAGGTGGTAGAGGGGACTCCGGGGAAGTGATCGGCGGTGGCGGTGAGGCATGGCGGCGGCCGGTTCGGCTGAATCGAAGACCGAACTGAGCCGGGTCCAAAACAGGGCACTGGGACTTCGGGGCGGCTTTCCGGCGGCGGATGGCCAGTGGGGCTAGGTCAGGACGGTCGAGGGGAGGACAGCGGTCAGCTGAGGGGCGGTGGTCGACGTCGGTGGCGGCCAGAAAAGGCTACGAAGTTCTCGAGTTAACGAACCCGAAAACAGGGCAAGCTCCCCGAGCAGATTTCTCGACTGTCGGTGGTGAGGCAGTGGTTGCGCAAAACGACAGTGGAAGAGAAGGAATGGATCGGTAAGACATCGGCCGTTTATGGCCAACAAAGAAGAAAGAAGGAATAAAGAAGAAACAAGAAGCAGCAGAAGGAAGAAGTGACGTGAACGTGCATGGGGCAGTGAAATGGTGGGCCACGACTAAGACTTTCTTGGCCAAAAATTTATTTTTTTTGTCCTATACTCACCAACAATCGAGGGGTAAAATAGTAATTTGGCGCGCCAAGACTGAAACGAAATTTTATATACTGAACGAAGGATATTTTCGGTAAATTCACCGGCCAAGCTCGGTCAGGGTTAGGCTCGATCACGAAACAACAATTCCAATTCACAGCGGATCAAATTCGAAACCCAATCCGAAATAACCTAAATTTTAGAATTCGTTCAAATTTTCGTCTCTTCAGTTCTTATAGTCTAAAATAGGTGTCGACCATGATTATATTTTCATATCATTTCTATCGACTTCCGGCGCTTACAAAAGTTGAATTTTCAGGACGTCACAACTCTCCCCCACTTAGGAAATTTCATCCTCGAAATTATAGTACAGTTCTAACTATTCAAACAGATAAGGATAACTACACTTCATAACTTCCTTGTTCTCCCATGTAGCTCCTTCAATACCATTGTGTTGCCAAACCACCTTGACTAATGGAATCGTCTTGGTTCGGAGTACCTACTCTTTCCTGTCTACGATTCTCAATAGTAACTCCATGTATGACGCCCGTTCATCTAGGTCAATCTCCTCGTAACTCAACACATGAGTGGGGTCTAGCTCATACTTCCTCAACATCGACACGTGGAAGACATTATGCACTTGAGCAAGTCTAGGCGGCAATGCGAGTCGATAAGCCAAAACTCCGATTCGTTCTAGGATTTCAAACGGTCCAACATACCTTGAGCTCAACTTTCCCTTCCTACCAAAGTGGGATGTTCCTCTCATAGGCAACACTTTTAGAAAAATATGATCATCTATTTGAAACTCCAAAGGTCTACGCCTTTTATCTGCATAACTTTTCTAGCGACTCTGAGCTATTTTTAGTCTATCTCTAATCACCTTAATTGCTTCCATCGACTGTTCTACTACCTCAGGGCCAATTATCTTTCTTTCACCAACCTCATCTCAGCAGACTGACGTCCTGCAAGCTCTGCCATACAAGGCCTCAAAAGGTACCATCTTAATACTCTGCTGATAACTATTATTATAGGCAAACTCAACTAAATGTAATTGTTCCACCCAGCTACCTTTGAAATCCAGAACGCATGCTCTCAACATGTCCTCTAAGGTCTGAATCGTTCTTTTAGATTGATCATCTGTCTGCGGATGATAAGCTGTACTAAATTGCAGCTTCATCCCTAAAGCAATTTGTAAACTCTTCCAAAATATAGCAGTGAATTTAGAATCCCGGTCAGAAGTGATTGTCACTGGCACACTATGTAGCCTTACAATATGCCTCACATACAACTCTGCGTATCTGTCTAAGGCAAAGTCCTTTCTTACTAGAATGAAGTGCGTTGATTTCGTTGACCTGTCTACCACCACCCAGATTGAATCGTGCCCTCTCCGACTCCTTGGCAAACCCATCACGAAATCCATCGTGATATGCTCCCATTTCTACTCTAAAATTTTCAAAGGCTGCAACAGTCCTCCAGGTTTGCAGTGCTACACATTGACCTGCTGATAGATTAAACATTTAGCCACATGTTTTGCTATATCTATTTTCATACCGTTCCACCAGTAGTGCTGTTTTAAATTCTGATACATCTTTGTACTTTCAGGATGGATACTATAACTGCTACGATGTCCTCCTTTAAATTTTCATCAGCAGGCACAACCAGTCGTCCTCTGAATTTAAGTATCCCATCCTCAGCTATTTGAAAATCGACCCTTCGTTTAGCCGAGTCTTCTTGAAGGATCTTCTGAATAAAGGGGTATGTAGACTACAGGGTCTTAATCTTAACTTGTACTTCCGGCTTAATTCTCAAGGTAACCACGAGACACAACAGGTGGCTTATCTCCAGTTTAAAGTCTGAGTCTCTCAATTGCTCAAGTAAACGCCACTCATGCACCTATAATTGAGCAATCACTGATTTTCTACTCAAGGCATCAGCAACCTTATTCGCCTTACCGGGATGATATAGAATCTCATAGTCATAATCCTTAAGTAATTCCATCCATCGGCGCTGCCTCATGTTCAACTCCTTCAGAGAGAACATGTACTTTAGACTCTGATGGTCGGTATATACCTAAAAACTTTCTCCAATCAAATAGTGTCTCCAAATCTTCAAAGCAAACACGACCGCAGCTAACTCCAGGTCATGGGTGAGGTAATTCAATTCATGCGGTTTCAACTAACGAGACGCATACGCTACCACCCTGCCGTGCTACATTAAAACACAACCTAGTCCCCAAAGCGAAGCATCGCTATAAATTTCATAACCACCAGGACTAGACGGAATTGTCAGAACAGGAGCCGTAGTTAGCCTATGCTTAAGTTCTTGGAAATTACGCTCGCACTTATCTGTCCATTGAAACTTCATATCTTTCTTCAACAATTTACTCAAAGGCGAGGCTATAGCTGAGAACCCTTCCACAAATCGCCTGTAATAGCCTGCCAAACTCAAGAAGCTTCTAATCTCCGTAGCAGTCGTCTGTCTTGACCAATTAATAATTACCTCAATTTTAATCAAATCCACTGCAGTGCCTTCACCCGAAATCACGTGACCTAAAAATACCACGCGTGCTAACCAAAACTCGCACTTACTGAACTTGGCGTATAATTGATGCATTCTCAGAGTTTCAGAACTACTCTCAAGTATTGCTCATGATCTTCAGAATTATTCGAGTACACTAGAATGTCATCTATAAAAACGATCACAAAGCGATCTAAGAACTCCTTGAATACTCTGTTCATCAAATCCATAAAGGCAGTAGGGGCATTCATCAAACCAAACGGCATCACAGTGAACTCATAATGTTTATAACGTGTCCTAAATGCCAATTTCGATATATCCTCTTTTCTGATTCTCAACTGATGGCATCCCGTCCGTAGATCAATTTTAGAAATATCGATGCTCCCTGCAGCTGATCAAACAAGTCGTCAATCCTTGATAATGGGTACTTATTCTTGATCGTCACCTGGTTCAACTGCCTGTAGTCAATGCACAATCTCAAAGACCCATCCTTTTTCTTGACGAATAAAACAGGCACTCCCCAAGGCGATGCACTAGGGTGGATGAACCCTTTATCTAACAACTCTTGCATCTGAACTTTGAGTTACTTCAACTCTGACAATGCCATTCTATATGGCGCCTTAGAGATCGGCTTCGTTCTGGGAGCTAACTCTATCACAAACTCAATTTCTCTTTCTAGTGGCAAACCAGGTAATTCTTGGATAAAAACAGCTGGAAACTCACATACAATTGCAATATCCTCTAATTTTAGTTCTTTAGCAAACTTATCCACCACAGAAGCCAAAAAACCTTGGCACCCATTTTCCAACAATCGAGTCGCCTCTAACGACGATATCATCACAGTCGAGGTTCCTCCTTGATTACCCAAAAATTGAAAACTAATACCATCCATCGGATTAAACCGAATTACCTTATTAAAGCAGTCCATCGTGGCCCTTTGCTTCGTCAACCAATCCATTCCCACAATTAAGTCAAAATCGTACATTTCCAGTACAGTCAAGTCTATTTTACTCTCATGGCCATCCACCACAAGTCTACAATCAGGACAGCTCACTGTAGCCACTACTTTATCTTTCAACGGTGTAGACACATTAAGCACAATATTTAAAGGCACCAAGTTCAATTCAGATAATTTAATGAACTGATCCGCAACTAACAAATGTGTAGCACCCAAATCAAACAAGGCATATGCTACTTGATTATGCAAGAAGACCGTACCTGTAACGGTCGACGAATCTTTCGCCGCTTCCCAAGTGATAGCAAAAACCTTCCCTTGTGTCGGCGGACGATTCTGAAAGTTTGGCGGCACAGCTCCTCTAGGCTGTCTTCCCTGCTGTGGCGGCACCTGCCCGCCCTGCCTCTGCGGGCAGTCTCTTACCTGATGGCCCAGCTGGTCGCAACCAAAACAAGCACCACCTCGATACGGGCACAAGCCAGGCCCATGCCTCTATCGACACAAGCTGCACATCTCACTTTGACGAAATGCCGGCTTACTAATCGCCCCTTGGCGATTGGGTGGGATGTGACTCCGGTTGCTAAACATGGGTTTCTTCCCTTGTCTTCTATCGAATCAATTTGGGGACGTAAATCGTGATCCAGATGCGATAGTCCTTTCAGCTAAGTCTCGCACCACTATCAGCGCCTTCGCGTATCATCATAGTCTTGGAAATCAAGCGGTGCCAAAGCACTCTTAATCTCGGGCTTCAACCCGTCTTTGAACCTTCTAGCCCTGTCCTCCGGATCCTCAATCATTCTCGGAGCATTTTTGGATAGTTCGGAAAACTTTGCCTCATACTAATCAATCGTCATTTGGTTTTGACGGAGGCGAAAGAACTCAGCCATCTTTTGCTCTCTAACTGTCCTCAATAAGTATTTATTATTAAAAATTTCCACAAAAGTATTCCATACTGGAACTGTATCTTCAGGAAAAGTTTTACCCTTGACAGCTCTCCATCAAGTACTAGCGTTCCCTTCAAATTGATAGACTACAAGAGTAACCTTATCTCTATCTGAACATCTCAGCAAATCGAACGCTTTCTCCATCCCTTCGACCCATCGAGTAACAACTTCAGCATCTCCACTTTCAATGAATTGAGGTGGCTTCAATTTGAGAAACTGTTCCACCAGCTTTTGAGCCCTACGCTCCTCACTATCATGTGTAGGTGGTGGATTTACCGGCGGAACTGCAAGTGAAATCGCAAATGAAGTCCCAGTAGTAGCAACAGTAGTTGCAGCTTGATTCCTTACTTGCTGCCCCATCAAATCTCTAATAGCTCCTAAAGCTTGCATGACTTCAGCTATAGTCGGTTCCCTTCTAATAGGTCCAGTAGGTTCAGCAGCAGAGGCTGCAGTAGGGGGTGCAATTGGGGACACTACAGGCGATGCTCTTTCAACGTCAACTAATTTCTCTACTAGCCTTAAAGGCCTCCTTCGAGGTGCTCAGGGTGCTCTTTTATCGTGTCCGCTCATTTTGCAGTAAAGATACGGAGTCCTGCTTACCCCATAACAAAACGTGGTCAGAAGGCAGCTCCAAAATTCTACCACGAAATTATCAATCATAGGCATAATAACAAAAAATTTTATTAACTATCCCATTTTTCAACGCTCCTTATTACTCCATACCAATGACCAGATGGATCTGGCTGACCTTGCTCTGATACCACCTTGGGCGGAGATGTCACGTCCTGACTCTCATACCCGCGACATTCCTTACCAAATCGCTACTAGGTCATAAAAGAAAGCATTCCAAGCAACTGCTATCTACCTAAAAATATACTACGCATGCAGAACGTGCAATCTTCCAAACAATAAAATCAACATGGGATAGGTAAGAAGAAAAATCAGATAACCTAACGCTAATATAAAACTGCTGAGAATAGATAATCTATAACCTTACAGAGCCGACATCTAATAAATACAACCCCATACTTCGGGGTGGCCCTCTAGGACTCACAAAAAGATATAGAAGTCAGATAAGGTTAACTCTCATCTATCCCAAAATAGTACTCCCGCAAAAGACGTCACCATTTCCCTAACCACAAAAGAAACCTAACCCTCTATTGGGTAAAAAGGGCATCCGGATCGTCATAACCAATTGGGGGAGCTGGGTCGTTCGGGTCGTCACAAGAACTCTGGCTGGAATGTACAGAGGGGGCTACTGACTGCTCGGGCTCGAGCTCAGGATGCATACCGGGTACGGGATCCACCACCTCCCCATCAGGCGTATCTATATCCATCGGATCCCAAGCAGGGACATTAGAGACCCCCTAAAGAGGTGGCCCCTCAAATCTTCTGAGCGGACTAAAGAGATCCACCCCATTGCGAAGATACTAGGCCTTGAAGAGGTGTACCACCAGGTGTGGCATCCCTTCATCGACCCACATCGTTGTAATGTGGCATTCCCACATCTAGTCCGTACTTGGTATCGGGTGAAGACTGACATCGTGTGATGAGTGGGTGAGGGTACCGAATCGCGCCGATCTCTCCATTACTTTAGACTTGAAAAGTTGTCCCATGACGGGGTGAGAATTTAATCTCAATGAATTAAGCCTAATCTCGTTTAGGACACTGATTCACCCAGGATAACCTAAGCACCACAGTATGCCACAAGATATAAACACATATATATCAATAAAATATATCCGAAAAATCAGCAACCAATTAAGGCACCACCACTCAGGTGTATACAAGATATCACACAAGTCCATTATTAAATAATGACCCACGCGACTGGCGTGATAAAAACATCAATAGTGCAATCCCGCACTCTTCTGGCAGGACTAGGTTACGTTCACTTTACCCTCTCAGCGACGGCTACTACAAGCAGTGTATCCAGTGCATCCGGCACGACAATGCAAGTAGACATTCCTTAAAAAGGAGTTTCGATCCGTCACAAGCTGCAATCGGCATCCAATAATCCCTTAAAATCGTACGACTGGCACGGGGCATGGATTATCGTGCTTCTAATAAGTCGCGAGTTTCCATACAATAGGTACGGCACGAGTACCAATGGTACATTGCGAACTTGCCAAGTAACGTCATTGATCCTTTAATGACCACACAAACCACATTCGGCAATCAACTCATTATTTATCTATGATTAATGCCAAAGTTCATATAGAAATGTAATAGATTCGGTCCCAAGGCCCACAAGACTCTCAGTCAAGCATTTCAACCAAGCAACCAAATCAAACAGGCAATTAATGCACTCGCGAGCAATTAACTCAACCCGATAATTACGAGCTCAATTCATACTATATTTCATATATTTCAGTCGATTTATAATAATCAATCGCTCGCTCGTCTCTAACTTGTCGCTCGCTCACAAACAAACACAATCAATCAATCAATTGATAAATTACCACAAATAGCTATAGACAAATAATCGATCGGCCATTTATCCTAACCATCATTTCTATCTAAACTGGTTCCGATCACAATTTTTTTTAAATAAATAAATAAATAAAACTAATCCTAAGCCCAATTAGCGCCCTTACCAAGGTTTAGAGTTAACTCACAACGTGAGTTAGCTCGAGCAGCGGCGGCGGCGATCAAAATAGGGTTTATCGCGCGACGACCGAGCTCAAACTTTGGTGACACCCCGGGGAAGTCCGGCGAGGTCGCCGAAACAGGTGGCCGGCGATAGAGCTCCGGCGAGCGGCGGCCGACCGCTTGAAACAGTAAGGGTCAGTAACCAAAACTGGCGAACTGGACTGTTTTGGGCGTTTCCCGGCGGCACGGGCCAGGACAAGGCTGGCCAAGGTTCGGGAGCTCACCCAGGGGTCGGTGGGGGTCGATCGGGACCGATGGACGGTAGTGGAAGGAGGCCGGTGGCGGCGAACAGCCGCGATCACAAACTGCCCTTCTCGGTGCTAAAACAGGGGAGTTGATCGACGGCGGATTCCGGGGGCAACACGCGGCGGCCGGCGGCGGTGAGCTCCGAAGTGGTAGAGGGGACTCCAGGAAATTGATCGGCGGTGGCGGTGAGGCACGACGGCGGCCGATTCGGCTGGATTGAAGACCGAGCCAAGCCGGGTCCAAAACAGGGCACCGGGACTTCGAGGCGGCTTTCCGGTAGCTCTGGTAGCGGACGACCGGTGGGGCTGGGTTGGGATGGTCGAGGGGAGGACGGTGGTTAGCTGAGGGGCGGTAGTCGGTGTTGGTGGCGGCCAGAAAAGGCCACGAAGTTCTCGGGTTAACTAACCCGAAAACAGGGCAAGCTCCCCAAGCCGATTTCCCAGCCGTTCGACAGCGACGGCTATCCAGCTCTGGTCAAGGCGATGGCAGGGAGTAGCTGAGGGCGGTGGCTGTCGGTAGTGAGGCGGTGGTCGCGAGGAATGGATCGGCAAGGTGTCGGTCGTTCATGACCAACAAAGAAGAAAGAAAGACGAAAGAAGAAGCAGCAGAAGGAAGAAGTGACGTGAACATGCATGGGGCAATGAAATGGTGGGCCACAACCAAGACTTTCTTGGCCAAAAATTTAATTTTTTTGTCCTATACTCACCAACAATCGAGGGGTAAAATGGTAATTTGGCGCACCGGGACTGAAATGAAATTTTGTATACTGAACGGAGGGTATTTTTAATAAATTCACCGGCCAAGCTCTGTCGGGTTAGGCTCGATCACGAGAACAACAATTCCAATTCACAGCGAATCAAATTCGAAACCCAATCCGAAATAACCTAAATTTTAGAATTCGTCCAAATTTTCGTCTCTTCAGTCCTTATAGTCCAAAATAGGTGTCGACCATGATTATATTTTCATATCATTTCCATCGACTTCTGACGCTTACAAAAGTTAAATTTCTAAGACGTCACATATTCGATTGTTTCGAAATTACTAACGATTTTAATAATATGTGGGGATTTATCTACGGAGCTTACTAGTATTTCGAATATTACTGTGCTTTTTTGGAAATGAGCAACTCTTGTTTGATTTCTTTTACCGATATTTATTTGAGTAGGTAGAAATGCTATTAATTTATTTTACTAATGTTTATTTTTTAAACTTACGAAGATACTAAATTTAATAACTCTTATTAAAAAAATTACCAACTTTTATTTAAGTCATAATTAATATTTTTGATAGTTTGGAAACAAACAATTGATTAAATAATTTTTCACCAACAAAAAAAACAGTTGATTAAATAATTTACCAACATTTACTGGGAACGTTTATCAAATTGCTTTGTAAATTGCCGACGTTCTTGTAATTACCTAACAGATATTTGTTAAAGTTAGCAGTATGTTAACACTATCAACTCGTGTACAGCTAGACAGTAAATTAACCAGTGAACAGTTGGTAAACAATCAAATTATTACCGCGAATTTGATATAAGAGCTAGTAACTTTAATTCGATAGTTATCTTAAACAAATATCAATAAGTTGTTGAAGCGTTATAATTACTAAAAAAAGTCTTAAAGGTTTTGCAACTGTGTCAATTTAGTATTAAACTTCTTCTTTTTTACAATTGAGTCCTAAATCTTCTGCAGTTATACCAATTCAGTCAGTTTGGCTTGTCAAAGTTTATGTGGCATTGCTGGCGTTGACGTGACAAGTTTTTTTAATAATATTTCAATGCTTTTTAATTTTTGAATTGATTGTTAATACTTTTTTCTATTTTTTTTCCTTTTTTTTTAGGGTTTGGGCGGGCTGGCCATCGACCGAGGGTCGATGGAGGTTGTCGGCAGGGTTGCCGGCCCAAACCCTAAAAAAATGAAAAATAAAAAAGATAAAAAAATTATTGGAAACTAACAAATAATTTGATAATTCAAAAACATTGAAATATTATTAAAAATTTGTTACGTTAGTGTCGGTCGCGCCACGTCAGTTCTAACCAACCAAATAAACTAAATTGGCACAATTGCAAAAGGTTTAGAACTCAATTGACGTAAAAAGAAAGCATATGACTGAATTGGTATAATTGTAATAGGTTTATAACTTTTTTTTTTTTGTTTGTAATTTTCCCTTCTGAAAGTATTTAGAATTTTGAAATAATCAAATAAAAGTCAGTAAAGTAGACTCAAATAAGAGACGGTAGTTTTTTTCGTACACTATGTAACTTGATATTGGTGATTTATCGATATTATTGGTAATTTAAACAATCAAATAACTGTCGTTACATGCTAAATAAGTTCCTGATAATAGTTAATTACTTCGGGCTGTTAAGTTCAGTAACATGACCATCAATTTGTCATAATCGTTGACCGCTCGTCTTCTTTTCCGTTCACATGCACTTGATACATTTTAATAAACGATGATGCCGTTATCCACTAATTCATTTTCCCCCGACGCGTAAAAAAGGGTTCAAGTTTCTACAGTAACTTCAGTTTTGACAAGTGACATGATCAATTGCTTTGTTGACAATTGAGTTAGTAATCATAATTTTGGATGATGATAAATTTTGCAAAATCAATAGTAGCACTTTCCATTTAGACCATGAATTTGAATCCCTTAATAATGTCCCGGGGCCAAGATTAGTCCAGACAACCTTAAAAGGAAGAGGTTTCCCAAATGTGGATTAGAAACCTTTGAAGTAGACCTAATCAAAGAAACAGATTAGCCATACCAAATTGGGTCCAATTGCCGTGCGTAACTTTAACATCTGACTTCGTCTGCAGAGAATACAGCATGATAGCTTCCGGCACGCGAGCTCGGGCGACATCGGGCGAAAGACCAGGCATTTGGTTGTGCCTGTAAGTTATGTATTTTGACAAAACGCACAACCTTCGCCCTGTAAATGGTACATGAGGTCATATGACACTGTAATATCGGTTCTGTGCATTGGATGGTGCCGCTAAATTTTCTGCAACCAATGGAAGATGGTCAGGAGCACGATTCAAAGACAGAGAGAAACATCCACGATCTGCGACCGTCGAAATTCCTGAAAGAGAACATTAGGGCCTGATGAGGGAAACATGTCATGCACCATTACATTTTCCTCATACAAATTGAGAAGCTGGTATCATACAAACCAAACATATTGAAATAACTAACGTCAGGGCGTACCTACGGCTATTATGGTGTGAGGTCGGGGGTCTCTGCCGGTTAGTCTGAAGAGCGAAGCTAGAAACTGGGTAAGAATTTGAGGGAAAAGGCATAAAAAAAAATTGCCTTTTATTATATTCTTTATCAGAGTATTGACATGAAGCATTTACTTCCGACATCGTCTTCATCTGATGTAATATGTGCTTTATACATGTCATACAGAAATAGCTTCTTTGGATACAAGAGTAACCGCTTGCATCAACCCTGTCGCCGCCGACTCTCCAAGCAATTGAAAGAAACCACCCATAACAATAAGATCCAGCCACCCTCTGTATTTACTAGGGATCTCAGCGGCTATTATATACTCAGAGTCAGATATTTAACTCAATATCCAAGGAGGATTTGTTGCTCCAAAGTCGAGACACAGCACCAAACTAAGGAAGCACCTTTAGATGAAAAGGTTTATCCCCGTAATCAGAAATATTAACAATCTCTTCCGAGAATAACTCACTGGCTAAGATAATCACTTTCCGGAATAATAAACCTGTATATTGGAATAAGATCACTTAGATCAGCTAGTCATACATAGAAAGTACACGAACAAAATGATGCTTTGCAGATAGAAGATACACTTTCCGGAATAATAAACCTGCTTATTTGAACAGGATCACTTAGATCAGCTAATCATCACTTTCTCCTATGGGGAATCAATCAAATGAGATCGTATAAAGTACACAAGAACAAAATGATGCATTGAGATAGATTTTAACTATGTTTGGAGAAGTCAAAGAGAGTTATATACCGAGATTAATCAGAATTTTTGAGGTGACAGACAATGTTTTCGTTCTAAAGGAAGCTCTAGCCAAAACCATATAGACCAACATAGTGAAGTTTCTATATTTTCCCAGGCTGCCTGGGAAGAATATAAATATAGAGGATGATACAGTTGACATATTTGATCCCGAAAAGGCAACAGATTGTTCAAGTGGATGACTTGGAAAATGATGTAGCAGGTGCAACGTACTCACCGTCCACCATTTTACATTTGATGCTACAAAATCTTCTCTTGCAGTGATAATGTAACAACAAAAGAGAAATTGGGAAAATTAGGACAAGAATTCAACTCGGTTTTATATGCAAAGATTTTGCAAGCATTGCCAACCAGCTCAATCAATGATTGAACAGACATGACCTTCTAGGATGGTAAAGAAATTTGTGTCAACCATAACAGAGCAACCAAATGATAAAAAGCATGCATTTACTCCATAAAATTAACTTAAAAAGTATGGTGCACGTAGATATTATACATACATATCTATAAATCACAATTCTTTTTACCGGCGTCAGAGAAAAATATTCGACCCAATTAGTTGAAACATAGTATGATATGATCCTGGCAAGAACAATCGGTAAATTGGCGGGGTACCTTTGCAGACCTATCAGCACATCCAACGAAAATTTTTCCCTGCCAGCTTAAGAGAGCCGTTATAACAGAACCACAAGGTATTGAACCAACCGGCCTAATATCTACCTGAAGCTCATCACCTGATAATTCCTGCAAATTGTTATGTAGATAAGATGCATGAAAAAGAAAATACTCTCAGCAGACAATAATAAAAACGGCTCAATTCCCTTAAAAAACAGCGACTTTAGTTTAGGATTCAGGCTCAAACTTTTTTCTGTCTCATGAAAAAGCATCAATTTCAGCTCATGTCCCAATTCTGCCAAAACTTTGTTTTGTCAAAAAAGCACCAACTTAGGCCAGGTCTCAATATTAATCCAAACTGTTTTGGTCTTAAAAAAAAGCACAAACTTTCAGTCGGTTTCCAAGTCTGGCCCCTGTCAAGTATTCATCCGATGATGATATTTAAGATTTGACGTGTCAGTCCACATATACTCAGCGGAAACTTGAGGAGCCTAATTTTGGAAACCAATTGAAAGTTGATCCTTTTTATGAGACAAAAAGAAGTTGGAGTCAGAAATAGGACCCCCTGAGCTAAAATTGGTGCTTTTTATGAGGGGGAAAGAAAAAGTTCCAGAGAGAATTGGGACTCGAGTTAAAGTTTGTGCTTTTTGTAAGATTTGATAAGACCACAACCGACTGCTCTAAAAGCTTAAGCTGTTAGAAGAAAGCGTGGTTTAATATTTATACATTTCAACACTTCCCCTCACGCTTAGTTTGGTTTTTTGCCTAGTACTAAGCGTGGACAAATTCATTGTGGAGACAAATAGGGGCCTGGAAAGATTTGAACTTAGGACCTTCTGCTCTGATACCATGTTAGAAAGTCCAGCTCAAAAACTTAAGTTATTAAGTGGAGGGATACCACATGAATATAAGAGCATACAACACTCATTCACAAGCGATGTGGAACAACAACAACACCACCACCACCAACACCCCCTCTCGCGTGCAAGTTATCTGCACGTGAAAATTAACCAATGGGGGTGGGCCCACATACGCGAAAAGGAATAACAACTGGCTCTGATACCATGTAAGATTTGATAAGACCACAGCCGACTGCTCTAAAAGCTTAAGCTGTTAGAAGAAAGCGTGGTTTAATATTTATATATTTCAACACTTTTTAAAGGAATTGGGCCAATAAAAACTCACGGATAGTAATGATAAGTGAAAATTAACCGGAGCATCTATCTTAAATTTGAGATGTCCGCTACTTTACCTTTATATTTATGGTTTTGTCCCGGCCTCCAGTTATCAACCATTTGTCCTTTAAGCTTACTGCAAAAATAGCACCGTTGTGCTCTTTTGCAGATTTTATGAACACGTCATTTTTCCAGACCTACAAAACAAAACAGCGCAAAAACAATTTTCAGTGATAAGAATATCCCATGGCGAGTTTTCATCCCATTAGAAGTGATACTCCACATAAAAGATGCCATCTAGCTAGTCCCCTCCCTTATGAGCTGCAGAATCCAAAAGACTGGCATTTCCAAGACTCTACTACTTGACAGTTTTTCCAGTGAGTTAGTGGAGAACAATGTTTAACAATTCCTCTTTCCCTTCTCCAGAAAATCTCCACAGTGCTTTTATTATCTGTCTTTCCAGAAACTAACGAAAACAAAAAATCTTCAGACAGACTACAATTCATCAATTTCATCAGTACAGCACCACGAGATGCTCAATAACAGTTCTAAGCATGAGAATGAGTAGGGAATGTCACCAAGTACCGAGAAAAATATATTTTCACTTTTATTTTGGTTTGAGACAACATTTAGTCATCAACTCATAATATGATAGAAAGCCGTGTTTTAAACTCTATCATGTACAAAGACCCTATACAAAAGATAGCCCCGAAAAGATTAAGAAAGACTGCAAGGTGATAATACCCTTATACTTCCATTTTCATGAACTGCGACCAGAAAATGCCTCTCCCCCGTAATAGACAGGACTGGTGACATACTTCCAGGCATGTCTTCCCCCAATACTGCCAGGGGACAATGATCACTAAGACACCATAATCTGACAGTTCCATCCCAACTGCCACTGTAAAGGACCCCATCAAATGCAACCAATGCGGAAACTACAGATTTATGACCATCCATGCTGCATGAAAGGCTGCAGTCCTGTTAAAAAAGAAACTCAAAGATTGTAAAATTTGTATACCCCACAGAATAAGCAAACAGCAGAATCTATGAAGCTAGGAGCACAAATGCCCACCTGCAATGACCATGCTTTTATCAATTTGTCTCCACTTCCGGTATAGAGGTATCCATTCCTTGAGTAGGCCAGTGCATGTATACCACTGTACCGCCAATCCTTTTGCTCATACCATTTTTTGAGTGGCTCTTCCATCATAGGGGAATGTATTTCCCAGACAAATATGCCGCTTCCACTATCAGCACTGACACACAATTGTTGTTCCCCCTCAGCATAGATTACAGCCATGATCTTATGTTCATGACCCCTAAATGAGTGTATATGAGAGAAATCCTGGAAAAAGGTGAAAAAAAGGAAAAGGAACTAAATAGAGGGAAATATTGATAAAGAATGAGAGGAATAAGACAAAAGGAAAAAAGAAGCTTAGGCACTCAATGGCATCTAACCTCTCCCAAGTTTTGCCTTCAAAAGATCGACTCACTAAAATAAAAAGACTTGTCGAGTTATTTTAAGAAGTAAATCACTACGGTAACTGTAAGCTTCTGTTGAAGACTTTCAACATGTCCAATACCCTCAAAATATGTGATACATTGATCTTTAAAAAAAAAAAATCACTAATCACGTGCACAATTTTGTTTTGAACATCGGCTTATACCATGCAGTCAGAATTGCTTTTCACTTAAGAGTCATGGTATGCCTCAAAAATCAAATTGAAGTCTATAATCATGAGGTTTGACATGCAATATGATGGAAATTAGCAAGTCTAAAGATTCTAGCGATAATACATTCAAACTTTTTAACTCTAAAAGCAGAACATTGGGAATCAAAGACGTGAGTTGATAGATTGCACTGTAATCTATTTTGCGTAGTATGCATACCTGCAAAGACCACACCTGGACCGTTTTGTCAAAAGAGGAGCTAAAGAGAAATCCTCCTACAAGAGGAAAAACAAACTTTAGAATGCAGTTACAGTATCAAACTAGCTGGAGCTCAGTGAGATTTCTAAATAACCTAAGCATCCGAGCTCAATAAGCTTGGTCGATAACCTAAGCATCAGAAGTTCAGAACCCTACTATTCCAACTTTGTACACCATTCCAAAGCCATATGTAGTTTGAAGCAACAGCTAAAAAACTTACATTCCAAGAAACCATTTAAAGAACTGCAAAAAAAAAAAAATGACGAAAAAGAAATTTTGCTGGTCATGTATCTCTTATGCAGACAGAATGTTACCAGAGCAGGTCACAATGCAAACCTGTCCTTCAATGTCTAATTAACATCACTCAATCAAAGCATATTATCATGTAAGTATACAAAGCGCAAGTTAGCGTCAGGCACTACTCTCGCGGAAATGATGCATCTACAACATAAGAAAGAAAGCCCAGTACACTTGAGAGCAACAAAATGCCATGACAAGAAAGCTAAAGTGGCAAAGTGCTTACTTGAAAAGGATACTAAGAAATGAAAAGAATTCTTCTTGGTACAGGAAGAAATTTGAAGCCAATTAATTCACAGCCTTTAGAGGGCAGTGACACCATGCAGAAAGAACATGGATTGAGTAAACAGATTGATCAAGAACACAGTTAACAATGAGAATCAATATAAAGATTTCAGCAACACAAGCGTGGCTAATGTCCACCATACCTCCAATGGCGAAACCAGTAATACAGTCAAGATGACCCCGCATGTCTTTGCACTTAACAATTTGCTCAGAGAGACCCTCAACTAACTCTTTATCCATTCCTACCTTACCAATTTGATGATCTGCTCCACCAGCGTGCTCGTTTCCATGCAACTCTTTTCTCCCAGTATCTGAACTTGTCCATGCCATCTGACATAATTTCCCAAAAATCAAGCAATGAAACTCAGTATCTTCTCTTACTACCGCCTCCTCAATACCTCCATTGCAATGTTGATATCCCATAATCAGTTCCCTAATACATTTTCTCACGTCACTTATAAGTGGTCGGGTTTGTGGATCCAAGTTAAGACATTCAAGAAGCATCTGCCTCAATGACACAAAATGTGAGGTCACTTTTTTCTCCAACAAAGAACCAATGTTTTCCAACCAATTAATGTACAAAACTGAAAAATCTAAATCATCTTCTTCTCTCACGTTCCAGGTATCTCCAGGGAATGCAGCACCCATAAGATGCCTAATGAGCATACAGCCCAATGTCCAGACATCTGATCCATACCCAACGGAATACGAGTTGCTGGAATCATCTAGTTTAGCATCCTGTCTCTTCAATAGCTCAAACAGTACCTCAGGGCTCAAAAGAGCATCACTCTCCAATAACTCGTGGAAGATCTTTTGCAACTCTTGATTGTCAATTCTTCCCCCATCAGAAACATGTTTACGAGCAACCCCAGTGACCTTTCTTTCCATCGCGAAGACCTCGTTCAAATCAATATACACATGTCCAAACTCATCTATCTTCATACATGAAAGACCCAAACAGCCAACTATAAGCCCTTCTTTGTGCAAGCTGATTACCCCCTCGCATATCTCCATACCTGTAATTGCAAAATTGGACAACCAATCCTTGCTCACGTTGTTGCCATCCACACCATCAAACTGCGGGAACTCACCAAAAACCTGTAAAACCTGTCCGCCGAGACTCTCACATACTAAATACAGAACTTCATCCTTAAGATTACCCCACAAGCCATAAACTTGACACACTCTGCACTGTCTTCTCAACGAAGCCCTCAAAATTAAAGCTAATTCATTCAATGCTTCCTCCCCAATATTACTCAAACAAGTCAAAACCCTCGCAACATAATCGAACCTAAATCCCGAACTGTCCTCACTCCCATTAGACAACGACACCATCGGAACAAGACTAATTTCCTGCTTCTCGGGACACCGCATGGACAACAAACCAGAATCAACATAACCAATCCTCCCTACTAACTTGTAACAAAAGTCACGTTGATCGCCCCCCAGTTCTTCTTCAACCGAGACGGCGTCGCACGGGAGTATCCACTCTTTCCACGCGGCGTAGAACTGGTCGGACCACGTTTTGCCGACGAACAGCTCTCGATTGACTCGACGATCATCGTCCGACGATTCTCGACGCGTTCGATCGCGGTCGGCGCGATCAGGTTCGGGGTTGCACAGACGGAGGAGGTCGATGTTCTTGGGGAGAGAAGCGGGGCCCTGAGGCGGGAACTTGACGAGCTGAGTGCACGCGGGGCACCGGACGGCCTGAGGGAAAGGCCGAGGGAGGCGAGCGAGGCACGTCTCGCACGCGCTGTGGCCGCACGCGAGCACGCGAGGGACAGCGTCATCCCCGTCGTACGCGGCGAGGCATACGGGGCACTCCGGCGACTCCATCGCTGAGGTCGTTGAAGCGACGAAAATGGCTTCGTCGTGTGTAACCGTGTCCCATTACCCGCGAGTAAAAAAAAAAAAGATACGGAAAA
The DNA here is from genome assembly GCA_028455895.1 of Rhodomyrtus tomentosa. Classification (NCBI taxonomy): domain Eukaryota; kingdom Viridiplantae; phylum Streptophyta; class Magnoliopsida; order Myrtales; family Myrtaceae; genus Rhodomyrtus; species Rhodomyrtus tomentosa. Next base: position 44,224,881 of record JAPCWY010000001.1, on the reverse strand, counting down.
TTGGGCCGAAATTCACCAAGCCCAAAACCCATTTTCATGTCGACACGCCTTCTTCGGGCTTAGTTGCAAAAATTAGGGCATCGCGTTCCGAGGAATGACCGGAATGAACTCCATATTCAGATATCAGAGACGGACGAAGAAGAGCATTTTTGTAGTGAATCGAGCTTCATCTACATCTCCACCGTCAGTCGATGTGGTGAAAAATTTACTTTTGTCCTGGTTGTTTGCTCTGCCATTGGATTGTACTGATTTTCGTTCATATTGTGATAGTGACTGCTCTTCTTCTATTGCTGGGTTAGATGGATCGGAGCTGTGGCTTTAACGCGAACTCAATGCCATGAGTAGTTTGGGTGACCAGAAAATGAGAAATTTTCCGAGACTGGATTCGATCTCAGTTCGAAGTATGCAATTGAGATTGATAGAAGCGGTGGATTGCCACAGGTAATAGCGGCCTTGTAGGAAGGCGTGAGGTGAATTTTGTCTAGAGCGTCGTGCTGGTGGAGTTGTTTTGTGCAACAGCCATTTAGTTGGGATGAATCCAACTGTTCAACTGTTCCGGAAGAAGTTCGGTTAGCTAAATCACCATTAATGTTTATATAGTTTAAACATTACTGCTGCAGGACTGAACTCCAAGGCTGCTCTCTGATGTTCAGTTCATTGATTTAACTGATTGGCTAAAGTGGACTGTGAATTCTCAGTTTGGCCCGATAACATGCCTAGGATCAACACTGGGTTATCATTAAGATGGAAAGTGTGGGGAAGAATGTATAGTTCAAGTGAATCTGTTAGGGACATTTCAGAATCATTGAGAAAAATAAGTAAACTTATGATGTCCACCCGAGCATTGGCCCTTGATACTGCCCTTGACCAAAGTGGCATCAGGGTGTCCCCAGATATGGTGGAGGATGTCCTTGAGAAATTCGAAAATGCAGGTATGTTGGCTTATAGATTCTTTGAGTGGGCTGGGAAGCAAAGAAATTACTCGCACAGTGTTAAGGCTTACCATATCATAATCGAGTCTCTGGCCAAGATCAGGCAGTATCAAATTGTGTGGGATGTTGTGAATGCAATGAGGAACAAGAGCATGTTAAATGTCGAGACGTTTTGCATCATCATGCGAAAATATGCTAGGGCCCAGAAGGTGGATGAGGCAGTATATACATTTAATGCCATGGAAAAGTATGACATGCCCCCAAATCTAGCCGCATTCAATGGCCTCCTAAGTGCTTTGTGTAAGGCCAAGAATGTGAGGAAGGCTCAAGAGATCTTTGATAGTATGAAACGGCAATATGTTCCAGACTCAAAGACGTACAGTATATTGCTAGAAGGATGGGGGAAGGCTCCAAATCTGCCCAAGGCTAGAGAGACTTTTCGTGAAATGGTTAGCGCAGGTTGCGACCCTGATATAGTGACATATGGAATTATGGTTGACATACTTTGCAAGGCCGGGAGAGTTGATGAGGCTGTTGGAATTGTCAAGGAAATGGATTCTACTGCCTGTCGGCCAACATCTTTCATTTATAGTGTTCTTGTACATACCTACGGGATTGAAAATCGGATTGAAGATGCTGTCCAGACATTCCTAGAAATGGAAAGGAATGGAATTGAGGCTGACGTGGTAGCATACAATTCTCTAATTAGCGCATTTTGCAAAGTTAACAAATTTAAAAATGTGAAAAGGGTCTTAAGTGAGATGGAGAGCAGGCGAGTTAATCCCAACTCAAGGACCTGCAATATTATTTTAACAAATTTGATTACTAGTGGGGAAACCGATGAAGCTTACAGCTTCTTCCGGAGACTGATCAAGGTCTGTGAGCCTGATGCAGACACATATACAATGATGATAAAGATGTTCTGCCAGAGGGATGAGCTGGAGATGGCTCTTAAGGTGTGGAAGTATATGAACTCAAAGCGATTCATTCCAAGCATGCACACTTACTCAGCTCTGATAAATGGCTTATGTGAGAAGGGTAATTCACCAAGGGCTTGTGTCTTACTGGAAGAGATGATGGAGAAAGGGATCCGCCCATCACGTATGACTTTTGGGAGGGTAAGGCAATTGCTTGTGAAGGAAGGAAGAGAGGATGTGGTGAAATTTCTTCAAGAGAAAATGAACCTTTTGGTTAAAGAACCATTGTGCGATTGAAGCTATGCAGAAGGACTAAGGAGCTTTCTGATGCAAGCTGCGACCATGATATTGTTAGATCAGGCATTATTGACAGCAGTGCTCTGTATGGTTAATGTTGGGCTGTCACTGCAGGTGAGCATTATTTTCTTCTCCTGTGATGAACCATAGGTCGCATATCTCGTCCTACCATGTTTGCTCTGGTGTCAGTAATATGAGGTTTTAATTTCTGATTCTTATCTTTTCTTTTCAAGTTTTGTGTATTCTTTCTTAATCGTATAATTTTCATTAATGAAATTTTTTGGGGCTAGCAGTGAATGCTTTTCCATTGCTTAGGCAACATCATAGACAGCATGGAAAAATGAGGAAAAAAATGTCGAAGTTGTAGCGATAGCAAAATATGCACCTCGTCTGTGTATGACTTAAGGCAAGATGATGACAGTTGATGTATCAGTGGAGTCTTGGCTTACTATGGAGGATGTAACTATTGGTTGCATTACTTTTTTTTTTTTCTTGGTAATTTGGGAACAAAGAACAGAGTGAAACTTGTTTTTAAAGCCATTTCTGGGAAAATCCATGGTTAATGATATTTTGAAGGAAAGCAAGGTAAAGAGGACACTGGCAATATCTCTCTCTTTCTCATCGCCATGCATATTTAAGACAATATTTTATAAAGGATATGAGGGAGACATAGGAATCTCTGGCATGTGAATGTTTTGCGAAGAGCGTCTAATGCAGAGCAGGATGACGCTCTCTGGACGTCTGCCATGCATGATGCCTCGTCAACCCCTTACGAAAGAATTATAATTGGTGACATGTAATCCAGATTTTGACCATCTAATGTTTCATCCGGCGTTTCTTTGTATTCGCAGGTTCTCTGAACTGTATACAGCTATATGTCTTCAAATCCTTCCTTAGAGAAAGGGAAGTTGACTGATAAAAGCAGAAATGATGCTGATTTTGAATGAAAGGTGCAGTTTGATGGTGGTTTATTTTCTTGACAATCTATTTTCAGATGTTTGGTCACATCCAACCGAGTTTACCGCGGGAGAATCATCTAAGATGCCTATCACAAATAAGCATGTGGCTTGGAGGAAGCAACAGGTATTATTTGTTATTTGTCATAATGGATCTCTATATGCAGAGTATAGCCTTTAGTTCTGACACCGATATTCATATTATTATGCTGCTCCAGGTGAAGCTAAAATTGTCTTGCGACCTTTCCACTGGCATAGATTCGATGCATCATGTGGAGGCGCAAGAATAAGCCGAAGCGGGTTGTGAGAGGTAAAGACTGATTGGAGGCTTAACATGGATATTCATCAGCTTTAACCTGTAGCAAGAGATGACTCTGTAGATATTAGGATAAACTCCAGCACCGCAATTGCCATTTTGTTGGTCTCTGCGATGTGAAGTTCAACAAGATAACGCCACTAAAAGTTGAGCCATTAGGGGTGAGAGTCGTAAGACATTATGGACGCGCTTAGTGGTATTTATGTAACCAATGTGAGGCTCCTTTTCAGCATAATGCCCCGCCATTATCTGGCGATGTGGTCTTATTCTTTAAGTCTGTAGTTTCAATAATGCCTGTAAGTCCAACTTACTTTGAATCGTGGCACTCTGATCGACACTGATCAGACAAACAAGTCTTGGCCGTAAAGGCACGGAGGGAATATTCATCTGGCTTGCTGGGGATTTTCAACTGGCTTACTGGTAAATTTCTTCTCAAGGTAACGAGTCTAACCTTCTAAATCTTACCAGCATTCTAGGGTTATAGGCCTTTTTTAGAAGTCTGATGTAAATATTCTAGAATTTTCGTGAGAAGGATGAAGAGAGAAAACACTCGAAGGATACATCTTTGCTCGATAACTTTGTTTCATAATGTGTTATGATCAATGGGTAATTGTACCCAAACAATATTCATAGGAAAAGTAGTAGTCTACTATAACAAGGAAATTAGCTATCTTAATCTAAAAAGAATACTACTTATTCTAGGGAATGGCCAAATATCAAATGATGTTTATTTTTTAACAATATTCTCTAACAGCGGGAGGCCTGATTTGGCTTCCTCCATACTATGATGAGAGAGTTTAAACATAGTAAAAGTGCTCAGGTTCCTTTAACGTGGAATTTAATTCCACACGGCATTTTTTTTTGTCGATGTCGTTTTGGTTTTTGTTATTTTTGTTGCTGTGTTTATACTCTTCTTTCCTACTGAGTTTCTGAAAAAAGAGACTGCCTATCTTCCATCTTTCCCAAACCACGTAGGAATTCAAACTTTAGGAAGATAAGACTTATCATGATAAGTGAGAGATAAGCATAAGAAAAGAAACCCAATATTCTTCGGATCCTTGATCGAATAGACAAGATAATGCATGAGCAAAACATCTGCATTTGGGCACTGTGAGGATCCAATCTAGAGATAGCAAATGAGTGGGTCGGGTCGGGTTTGAATCGGGTCGAATATGATCCAATCCATATTAACCAATCTAATTACCCATACCTGACCCGACCCGTGATTGACCATACTCGATCCGTTTTGACTCATATTATCAAAATATAATGATATTTTAAGAAAATAATATTACTAAAATACTTCTCAATCCCAGCCCCGCCCCTGATCCCTGCACTAGCTCTATCCTTGGCCCTTGCCCCTGCCCCGGCCCCGTCCTTGATCCCCGGTCTCAATTCTCGGCACTGGCCCCCGTCCCGGTCCCAGCCTTGGCACCCGCCTCGAGTCCTAGCCCCGGTCACGGTTGCGGTCACGGCCACGGCCCCAGTCCCGGTCTCGGGACCCATCCCCGGGACTCGATCTCCGGTCCCAGGTCTCGGCACCTGCCTTGGTCCCATTCCCGATCACGGTCGGGGTCACGGCCATGGCCTCAGTTTCGGTCCCGAAACTCGGCCCCGGATAAGGTCCCGGCCTCGGCCTCTGACTCGGGACTCGATCCCAGCCTCGGGATACCTTGCCCTTGCCCCGGCCCCGGCCCCGGCCTAGGTCCCGACCTCGTTCTCTGCCCCAGCCCTAGTCTCGGGACCCGGCCCCAGTCCCAATCTCGGCCCCATCCCCGACCTCGAGACCCGACCACGGTCCAGAACTCGACCTCGGGACTCGCCTGCCTTGGGACCTGATCTCGGCCCCCGCCCCGTGACTCGGCCCAAGCCCCGGTCCCAGTCTTGGGACCTGATCTCCCTACCCCGACCCCGGTCTTGGCTCCTAAAGACCCGGCTCTAGTCCCAGCCCCGACCCTAGGATCTGACAAAGGCCTCGATCTCTGGACCCGGCCCGGGCCTCGGCTCCTGCCTCAATCTGAGTCCCGACCCCGATCTGGGTCCTGGTCTCGACCCCGACACCCGCCCCGAGTCTCGATTCTAGTGCCCAATTCTGGTCCTGGCCCCATCCCCGGCCCCGGTCCTGATCACGGTCACGGTCACGGTCCCGATCCCATCCCTGGTCACGTTCCCAGCCCCTACCCCGGTCCTCGAACCAGGCACCGAGCCTCGGTTCTCGGTCCCCGAACCTAGCCTCCGGCATTTGTCCCTTCCACAGTCATCGATCCCCGGCACTGGTCCCATTCTCGGTCCCAGTTGTCTGCCCCGAGCCCAGGCCTCGATTCCGATTCTGGCCTCGATCGCCGACCTTGGCTTCGGTCCCACGACCACTTGTAACTGGTGGAATTATGTTGTCTTTACGGGTCGAAAATGGGTTCAATATGGATCGAAAATGGGTAAATATGGATTTAAGTGTAACCCATTTTTAATGAACCCTTTATAAGTTAATGACCCATATTTAATCAATTTTATACAAATATGGGTCGAATATGGATTTGTGACCCATATTGCCAGCTCTAGGTTTCTGATGCCACGGAGAGTGGACTTGAGGAAATCGGCAATGGAGGATAGGGCTTGCCAAGGAGAAGATCTCAGCAAGTGCGATTTGGAAGACGTCGCGAGAGCGGTACTGGAAGGCGAACTGAATGTCGCCAGGCCGTCAAAGATGTCGTGGTTCAAGGATGGGGTTGGCTGCGAGTACTCGGACGACTTGATCAAGTACTCGAGCGTCGAAGCCGATACGCCGCAGAGAATGAGCATGCTGCGTATGAATCGTAGCTAGGGAAAGTGTTTCTGTTCCAAAAGTGTTCCAGGAACACTTTTGGAACAGAAACGCGTATGGTTCAAAAATGTTCCAAAAGTGTTCCGCGGAACACTTTTGTGCCAAGGAACACTTTTCAAAAAAAAAACTTACTTGAGTTCTAGAACACTTTTTGGAACACTTTTGGAATCACCATCCATTGCCGCTGACGCGATCACCACCCGCAGTCACTACCTCGGTCGCCTATCGCTGGCGGCGAAAAAAGTATTTTTTTTTTACTTACCAAATGCATTTTTTATCCCAAAAATTATATCCGGAAATAAAAACACAAAAAAGTGTTTCTGTTCAAAAAATACCCCCAGGAGCATAAACACTACCATACTTATCCTTAAACCAAACCAAATCAAATCAAAAAATGCTCCTACGAGCAGAAACACTCCCATAAGCTGTTTGGGAACAGGAAATAGTTTAATCAAATCAAATCAATCTCATATTTGTCATTGTTCATGTACGTAGATTATGGTTGTTTCAGTGCTCGTCTGCAAATATGTTCCTTGATCCAAGCTAATAAGCTTCTATTTCAGGAAAATTGTTAAAAAAGTTTTAAATCTATTGCACTTTTATTAATTCAGTCGAAGAAAAATTTTGTACCAATTCAGTCTTAAACCTATTATCTTTATGTTAATTTAGTCCTAAACCTATTATATTTATGTTAATTCAGTCCTTTCGCCCAATTTTGATCGGTTGGTACTAACGTGGGTGCCAAGTGGCAATTTCGTGGCAATTCTAAGTATTATTTTTTATTTTTTATTTTTCAAATTTTCATCTTACTATTCATCTTCTTCCTCCTTGCATTTTCTTTCTTTTGTTTTTATTGTTCATCTGCCTTCTTCTTTAGAGTCCAAGGCTAGCGAACACTGGCACAGCCGCAATTTTCGCTGAATGAGGCTGGCACGGTGAGGCCGAAGTACCCCATGGCTGAGCAAGGCTCGCTCGAGCAAGGTCTGGGGGAGGCTCACTCAAACCAGATCTGGGCGAGATTTTGTTTGGAGGCGGATTTCGTCAATGGGCGAGGAGCAGGTGGAGTTGGGGCCGGAGTGAAGTCAGGAAGTGTCCAAGCCGGAGACGGAGCCGAACACTGTGGAGATGAGATCGTGGTCAACGGCCTGGTGTTGTATGCAGAGTCAACCAGGACGAGCCACTACCCCAGCGCAATCAAGAAAGGCCCGATAAAATGGTTCTTGCCGATTATACTCATCTCGGGGGTGCCCGAGAGAAATCGTTACCCTTCTTGCACGTAGACGGAATCAAGGTCCAACATTCACTGAAATTCCCTCCCTCCCAATGAAATCTAAGCCTAGATCAAACAAAATCTTGCCCAAATCTAACTCGGTTTCGAGCCTCGCCTAGCCTTGGGTGGCTTGGCCTCGTGGCGACGGCTTCGTCTAGTGGCAGCGGTGGCGCCGGTGACGCCAGTGCTCGCTGGCCTTCCACTCCAGCGAAGAAGAAAGTTTAACAGTAAAAACAAAAAGAAAATGCATGGAGGAAGAAGATGAACAGCAAGATGAAAAAATTGAAAAATAAAAAATAATACTTAAAATTGTTCCGTCAGCGCCACTTGGCATTCATGTCGGCACTGACCAACCAAAATTGGTCGGAAGGGTTGAATTGACATAAATGCAATAGGTATACGACTGAATTGGCATAAAAAAAAATTTAAGACTGAATTGGCATAAATTCAAAATGTTTATGACTGAATTGATAAAATTAAAAAGTTTAGCGAAAGCGCAATCGATTTAGGACTTTTTTGACAATTTTCCCCTTCTATTTCCATGTTGTCAATGAAATTAAATATGAGTAAGGTGTGATCGGGACTCTCAATTTAAGCATTGGAAACATTAACTAGTCATCACAATTTTTAGCGTTCAACTAGTAAAACCTAACATACGAGATAATGGCAAATTCAAATCCCATCATGATTTTTGCGCTCAACTAATTTTTTTTTGGTTGGTGACAAATTCAACAAGTCCTTTGAGCTGGCATCCTAAGATCATGCCACTAAGTTAAAGCACCTTGTGGTTGGCTCCAAAGAAATTCGTCATTAAATTTATTCTAATCTTCAGATTGCACAAATGTGGCGGTGGCGATCAAAATCTGGCCCCAAGTGTCCCGATCAATTATGCCTAGTGTTACATTTAGAACTAAGTCATCATGACCTTGATAACTAGTGGCGTCTTGGTGAAAGAATCTGGGTGCATCCCTTGATTGTTGGAGATTCGTCTTCGATCCATCCTCCAATCTCGCCCCCCCCACCCCACAAGAAAGTGAATAATCACAAAAAGAAGACAAACCCAACTTTTTTTTTTTGGCCATTTCTTATCATTATTAGTGTTTGGAGCCGACAAGTAACTTGTCCTAATTCGTTCTTTTAGATTTAGTGGGATTTCCAAAATTTCATGTTCGGGCTTTTGACTTAAAGAAAGAAGGAAAGGATTCACTAGAAGACACAAAGATCCCAAATAGTATTCTTATCCTGGCATTAAGGTCGGATGACTTTCCTTGGAGACTGCGCCCACCAATAGCCGCCGAAAGTCTCCAGCGGCAGCCGCGGCGGCGGCCGCCAGCGGCTACCCCCCATGGCCACCTTTCAGTTTTCCACCTCAAAACGTGCCATTGAAAATGCGTTAGTTCTACTCACTTAATAACAAAGGTATCTTCAACTCTTTTCTCATTAAGAAAGAAGAAACTCATTTCTTTGCTCTTGCCGGTTAAAATATGCTGTGAGAGTTACGTTCATTTTTTTTTATTTGACTATGTTTTCTGATAGTCTCGATGATCTTAAAGCCACACTTTCTTAAAGTTCCATTTTTTTTTTTGGCACCTTGTAGTCTTGACATTGATTTACATGATAATATAATGCATGATCCTTGCACCTGTAGGAATCACACAGAGGGAACTTCCGAGAAACTCTACTAGTCCCAGAGGGCCGGTCGAACCTTATGGTGAAGTTGGGGCTGATGTCATCGTACTTCTCACATTCTTATTCGCATGTAACTACTGTGATCCAAACTTAAAGAGAACCGTGATTAAGGAGTGAAATCACATACAATGAAATCTTACGGCATGAAATCGTAGTGTTTTAAGAATTTTTAGGCGCGGTACCAACTTTGAAGAGAACGTTGGTTCCTACATATGCATTTTGTGATATACCAATTTGAGGGGAAAATTGTCCAAACTATGCATATTGTACGGCGGCCAATTCAATCATAAATTTTTCAGTTTGACCAATATAGCCCTTAACCCCTTGACGATTTGCCAATGTAATCATTCGGGTTAATGTCGATAGGAAATCGATAATATAGCGGTCTCGTCAGTGTCGGTCATCTTATGTGGCACGGTCAAAGCCACAATGCCCTAGCAATGCCATGTCAACATCAGTGACAACCATGTCACGGAAGACTGCTGAGGCTGATTGGATTGTCATATTAGCGATTTTCAATCAAAATTGGCTGAAATAAATATATCGAAATTTTTTCAAAAGTTTTAGGATTAAATTGACCAAATTAGAAAATTTATGAATGAGTTGAAGTCTAGGATTTTTTGGATAATTGTCCCCAATTTAAATTTACCAATTTCAGGAATGTGAGCTCCATTTTATATCGTGCACTAGCTTTATCTAGATGACAACTAGTGACCACTAATGTAGTGGTACACATCTATTCTAAATGACAAGTCTTCCAAAATTTTTAACAATATACGTCTTATTCAATCAATAAGTTATTTCGACCAATTTTTTTTTTTTAAGAAGTTAGAATCCTAAACATCAAATAACTCAGCTTTGTTTTTATATTTATGTCATTTTGTCTTATTGAACAAATTGTACGCAATGAATGCACATATTATCAATTGATTAATGTAAATAACAATAACATAAATAAATAAATAAAACGACATCGTGACTTTAGTCACTTAATTGCTTATCAAATAAAAGTTGGGGACGTATTGGCCGTCAACTTCTTCTTCTAGCTTTTGATTCTAAATAGACATTGTACTTCTCATTAATTCCTAATCTCGGAATATGTCATGGCTTTGCTTCAATCGCCGCTCCAAATTGAAAATGAAATGCGCAAAAATCGTAAGTACACTCGATTTTCCAGTGAAAGAGTGTACTAGAAAATATTCGTTGCATCGATTTTACATGACCCACTTTCTCACGTTCTCCCCAACCTCACGTTAGAAAAACTCTCAGCGAAAGGAGAAAGGAAGGAAAACTTCCATGTCCATCTCGGCGTTTGACTTTGCTAGATTGACACCCCTCTATCAGGCTATCACAAAAGGGTATCTCTAGCTACAATCATTGTGAACATGAACCATCACAGAAAAAATAAAAATAAAAAAGGACACACACCCACCCACAAGGAAATTGTAATTTGTGGGTTTGGACTTTGATCCATCCCCACAACATCGTTCGAGTCGACCTTGTAACATGAGCCAACTCTTTTTTCTACTCTCTTGGGTCACATCAAAGGGCTACGGAAAAGAGGTTGAATCCTAGAATCTTGTGGAGGGCATGATCTTGGGTGATTCACACAAGTGGGCAACATTCGATGGCTCTCATGAAGATTCGACATTGAACAGTTTCATTGTGCACATGGAGGCAAAGTCTAAAAGTGGATCCTGTGCAGCTAGTAGAGCATCAAACGAATGAATCCGATCGGATTAAAATCAGATTGAACTGACTCATAATAACACATTTAATTCGTCTTCACTTATTTATATGTAATATAAATGTAACGATATATATCCAATCTAATTCATAAATGACCCATAACCGACCCAATTCATATTGTTAAAATACTTTGGCATTAAATCAAGTTTAGAAAAAAATAGTTAAATTAAGTATAAGTTTAGAAACATTTGTTTCTTATTTGTTTAAAAATCATATAATGCTAAAACACATTTAAAAAAAACTAAATCTTTTTGTTTTATTTTGCATTTTTGTCTTTTCTTCTATTTTCTTCTACGTCCGACCGACGAGGGTTGTCACCGACCAAAGAATTTAAAAAATTAATTTGTCTATGGCTTGATTAAACTTATTACTTAACTAACTCATTTACGACTCACTAACATGTTAATTGACCCATTTATTGCGTTTTTAAAACTTAATGCAACCCATTTATGTGCGACAGCATTAACTATGGATGAAAATATGGGTTCTAAACCCACTTTGCCACGTCTGGCGAGTGGCTACTACTAAAGTTGCTCTCAGACAGCAAGAGTTTTGAACAGCCATTTGTTTATTTTTTTTCTTTTTCAAATCAAGAAAGACAAATTTGTTTTTTGGTCAATTAGAAAGACAATTGGAGTAGCGGAAAAATCAATCAAAAAACTTCTACCCTAGTCTTCTTGATGTTTTCAAACTCTTACTATGTTGGTTTTTGATTTTGCTAAAGCAAACCAAATTTCAATGCATGACTTGAAACTACAGTAACTGTTGCTGGGGTAATCACGTATTCTCTTGCAAATTGCTAGTCTTTCTCTTGATGCAAGTACGGATGCCCTATCGAATTTGTAGGCTGTTGGGAACTTGGGATCATGAGAAATTAACTAAAGTTTCGCCCTTTTTCGAGGGATTTTCCATATTTTTGTGGTAAGGACAGGGCCAAAGCTCCATTTGATCCTTGCTGTCATTTTAAACTTCTCATTGTAGAAAGTTCTGGACTGAATTGGCCGCGGCTCCAGCCGCGAAGAGTCTTGAGACAAGTCATTCTTAAGCTTCAATGTTCCTCTGTTGCTTCTTTTTTCCCTTCCCTATCTGTCCTAAGAGTGGATGCTTTCTAAAAGATGCAGAGTTCAGAAAGAGGAAGTATCTACAAATTGCATAGACCAGCAGAAAGATGGGACCTTGAACTTCCTCCTTCTTGAAGCTTTCAAATTGCATTGACAAATGATACAAAGAGTTACATTCTTATGATGGTGGCCACGATATGCAGAGATTCCCCCGCTCCCTAAATACATTATACAGTGAAAATGAAACCTGAACCTAGAATTTATCACACAGCAAATTTCCACTGAACATAATTGACCTTGCTATGAACATGAGCGCCGAAACAATCTTTCTCGCCGTTGCTCAGTCCTTTGCCGTACTTGAGATGTGCCCGTCAGTAGCATGAGTTTTTCACTAGTCGGAACTGAATGGCTTGTAGGACTTGAGGTCGAGGACGACGCCGGCGACGGAGCCAGCAGCAGCAGCAATGGTGATGATTAGGCAAGCCACACTCAGGATCTGAAGGCACACCCACTTGGTGCTCCACTTGGGTATTTTCTTCTGCTTAATGTACATCTCGACTGGGAAATAGACCGTGAGAGGCCAAAAACCCAGCGCTCCGAGCAGCCCAACAATGTCGTTGAAGAACGGAAGGAGCATGGAGATCACGGTGGTCACGATAACGAAGGCCGTCCTCCAGACCAACCGGAAGAGGTTGAGCTTGTAAGGAGTGAGACCAGGCGTAGGGATTTCAATATCCCTCGTGATGAACTGGCTGTTGGGGTATTTCTGGATCGCGAACTTCTCGACGAAGGCGAACAGGGGTTGGCAGTAGACTTGGTACGCGCCGATGAGGTGGATCACGATCGCGGCGTTGGCGATATCGACCAGCCAGTATGGGTTGTAAAAGCCGAACCCGGTGAGGAGGTTTCCAGGCGCCATGTCACCGAAGGCGGCATAGCCCATGCACCCGCAGAGCATGTAGAAAAGGGTTGTGACTGCTATGCTGACTAGACTTGCCTTCTTCATCGTCTTTGATTCGGATGGAGGCGGCGCCCGGATCGTGTCCTGAAACATAGACACACTTACCATGTCAAGCGATTTCAAATTTCATTGCAATTATTAACCATCGCTAGTACTTTCATGTGTCATTCATTTTAAAGGAAATCAAATTATTCCACCTGAATTTCAATGAGGATGAGGGAGTACGAATAGGCGAAGGCGATATCACCAAGAGCCTGGAAGCTTCTCCATAGCTTCTGTGTGGAAGTCACGGTGCCTATGCTGATTCCGGTGAGACTTCCCATGACTTTTCCCGTCTCTGGAGAGTAAATAATCTAGAACAGATCACTAAATTGGAACTTCGCAGTTCTACCGGGTTCTATCACCAATGGGATAGTTTAGAAAGACAAATAGAGCAGTCTAGCGAGAAAAAATCTCAAGTACCTGCAACTTTGGCAATACCAAGGCCAAGTCCAATGGTGGAGTACGTAAAGGACATCACGGCAGCGACGATGGACAGCCACCACAGCTGATCGAAATCGGGGATCTGAGAGAAGATGATTTCGACGACGCCGAATGCAATCATGTAAGGATTGCTGTTGATGTGGCATGGGTTCTTCTCGCCTTTCTTGTGGAAGCAATTCGACCTGTTGATAGCCCTGCAATGTCCATGGAAGCCAACAAAATCCATCAAACTCACATAAATGTCGACGCTGGCGATAGGATCACGAGAACTTTTCACTGAAAATTTGCTCACATCATGCTAATGGAAGATGCAATGGTGTAGCCAATGGCAACCCCAAAGAGGTTAACATATTGAACCAGCCCACAGAGCTTAACTTTGAACCCGCCTGGAGAATTTGAATCAAAGAGGAGATTTTTAGCAACCCACACAACATGATTGGACGTGACTCAGACACCAGCATGTGAATACGAACATGAAACACAAATGTGACGTACCAAGATTGGCGCCGACAGCATCCATGTAGGTGTAGTTGCGCTTGCCGGTTATGGGGTCACCGGAGCGGTAACAGGCGGCGAGGAGGGTAGAGGTGTAGTAAGTGACGAAGGCGAACAGGAGCATGACGGCGGGGCCAGCAATCCAGCCGAGCTGAGCGGTGGCCCAAGCCAGGGACAGGACTCCGGACCCGATCACTGCTGTGATTATGTGAGCACTTGCCGTCCATACCGTCCCTGCATTCGTTCACACACGACCCTACCATAAGTAACATTGTCAAACATTCTAAATTCTCTTTTATCAATCAGTCCCTTGAAAGGAAAAGAGAAGACAATTAGTGTTTTCGTTAAGCAAGACAGAAAAAATTTGTAATTTTTACCCATGGTCCTCAAATCACGACACGTGTCGATATCGAATGGTGCTAGGCTACGGCGAGATAAACGTTCATTTTTTTCATCGAACTCCTCCGTTTTCCTGGAAGAGTTTCTTAATATATGTGAGGTTTGTCCCTGGTTTTGTGTCAGCAATGACACGAAGGGAATGTTCCTAAAAGACAGGCGATTCTCGATTCTCCGTGGTAGTTCGTCCTCATCTTTCCTGTTAAGTCGTAAGGAGTCGTGCAAAATTTCACTCCAGAAATCGTTTCCTTTTTTCGTTTACGTCGGAAAGAATCGTTTCTTAAAAGCACAGAGACAAGGAAAAAAAGAAAAAAAGAAAAAAAAAGAACAAGCACCTGTGCGTTTGAGACGACCGTCGTCGTCGAAGCATTTGGAGCCACCTTGCGGCGGGACATCAATGGAGACATTGAAGACCTGGTTGTTGGGGTGCTGGTTCTTCGTGGCAGAGTTCACACCCATCTCTGAAAATCAAACCGACGCACAAACCAGAAGAGTGAAGAGAATGTTCTTTTGCTTAAGCTGATTCGAAGATTAGTAAAGCTTCGATCTTTACGCCCGGAACGAAATGGGCACTCTTCCTTCCACTTCGACTCTCAAATGGGATACTGTATTGCTGAGCGAGAGAGAAGCTGAGAGAGAGAGAGAGAGAGAGATGGATAATGGGAAACTGAGAAGAATGGAACGACAGAGAGTCGTGCGTTAAGAGCTGCCAAGAGAAGAATGTATTGAGGGATGGAAGGAGGAAGGAGGGATGGGTGGGTATATATAGAGAAGATGCAGAGGAGAAGATGGGTGGATCGTGGAATTAGTCAAACTTGCTGATTATTGTTTGAATTCATATGCTAAATGCACATTTTGTGATTATTTATTGCTCGGGCACCAAAAGAAAATGAATATATCACTAGAGGACAAATTAAGTGTACAGGAAGAATTAGAAAAAAAAAGTTTTAGATTGTGTAAATTCAGCAATAAATATTTTACATTTGTGCCAATTTTTTTGTCGGATTGTACCAATTTAGTTCATTCAGTCAATTTTAACTGGAAATCACTGATGTGGCATAGCCGACGCTACCTGGGTAATTTTTTAATAATAATTTTTTAAAATTTTTGTGTAATTTCATTTATTTCTTTCTTTCTCTTTTTTTTTTCCTTCCATTACTTCTTCCCGAGGAAAAAAAGGAAACAAGAAAAAACAAATGAAAAATATCAAAATATTACTAAAATTATCCACGTCAACGCCGATCACGCCACGTCAACGATTTTCGGCCGAATGGACTCAATTGACACAATTGTAATAATTTTATAATTTTTTTTTTGCTAATTTTACCTAAATACACTACACATGGAAGTTTATGCTAGTTGGCGAACGTATGATATTAACTAGGCAAAAGAAAATCCGGAAAAATCACCGAGACTTAATCTATTATGATGATGGTTGTGACGATAATTATCATATGCTCCTACCGAGGCACAAGTTCGCTGTTCATCGGCGTCGGCAACCTTTTAACACGTTTAGTTGCGGTAATGATTATCGTAGAACAAGACAATTACAATTTTGTTGCTTATTACAGTTCTTGCTTGTGGTAATAGATATTGCTTTGTAATTTTTTTTCTAGCTTCAAACGGTAACAATTATTGCATGATCCCTTTATGCAACAACTACCCAACCAAGCTTTCATTGAGATGCACATGACAATATTTTTGAAACAAAAAATTCGTTTGTAACGCAATTGCTAGAGGAAATCCTTTTAGTTACACAACTTAGTTTTTTTTACTTTTGGAGTATTTTTTGCTTTAAAAGTAATTTTGGAGCTACTTTAAGAAGTAAAAAAAAAATCATTTATCTTCAAAAGCATAATAGGATTAATGACGTAGTACTAGAGTAATTAGTTTCGCACCCTTCCGTGTTACAAAATTGAGGTCAGTATTATACTTAATCACATCAATTAACTTTTAGTAATATACATAATGATACAACGACATTTAGTATCTACTAAAGTATGATTTTTTTTTTGGTATAATCCCGATTATTATATGTTTTGTAATGCAATTGTTAGAATTCATATTTGATTACTTAAATGAATATTACTACATAATCATCTTCTTTACCAAAAAAAAAATACATAATCATCTTTAATCCTCATATTGGAATACAAGAAAGATTAATCGCTTGAAAAGTCTGGAAATTAAAGGAATGGTCCAAGAATTAATTGAAATTAACTTGAAGAATACGTAATTAAGAAACTAAATGCTGGAATTGAAATTCCTGGTGAACTCTACATCTATAATTCTATCATCTCCACCTCAAATCCCTTTATTAGTAGGACCGAATGTCTATTGAAAATTTTTGAGATATTTACTAAGTGCTTTTTCATGTTCGAGCTTGCTTGGACTTGGTCATGTTTCCCGCTAGTTTCGAATTCAAACTAGATCGAGCTCGGTTTTCGTGGCTTATGGTGAAGGCGTCTCTTCATAGTTCGAAGACTTCAAGCCGAGCTCGAGCTAGACGTGAGTCGATCTGGAGTTATTTCGATCGGCTTCCTTTATATCACCAACAATGTCACATAATTGTCGTAGCTGAACGTGGAAGATAACTACCATTACACATACAAAGTACTTTCTCTAAAATTAATGATAATCCTCAACTGTCTTTTTTTTTTTCGGTCGGAAAACATATTGCTATTTAAATAGGTAGAACAATATATACCTATATATGCACAATAAATTTGCCTACTATGCAGAACCAGTGAAATGGAACTTTTCATTGAAACACTGCTCCTGTGCGTAAAGATAAGTACTCCGACAATCACTTTTTCTCACTTTATCAAGCTTATTCCGCCGGATACAGATCACCCGGCCTTGCTTTCCTGAAGGCTAGAATGTTATAATTATTTTATTCACCAAAAAAATCCTAATTCAATTTCGTTAAGAGAAATAAAATTGGTGAGTTCTAGTGACTTCGCGTGCACATCACATTAAGATCATCTGATAGATAAATCCAATAATCGCATCCTAGCGCATTAACAGCATCTTTAAAGGGTTTCTCGCCATCGAAACAATGTGCGGGCCGATGAGATGAAGAGGGAGAAAATAAGTTGAAATCGTCGCGATTTCAAATGAAATCGTTCTTGTACGTGAAAAAAACGAAACGAAATTATATTCCCTCTTGAAGCAAATCGAAGTCGAGATGATACTCTAAATCTCCATCTTTAAAGGACCACCTTAGCCTTAAAAAAATCCTGCGGGCATATTGCTTCTCGTCCATCCTTGTTGTTGAGACCGAATATGGTTCCCTTCATTATTAATCCCCCCCGCAAGAGATTGCCAGCTTATAAAAAAATTATAGAAAGAATTACGCGACAAATGATGACACCATTGAACTCCCTTCGTGATTTATTTATTATTATTTTTTCGGGGGTCAGAACTCCCTTCGCGATTTGATCGCTTAAAATTGAGAAAATCATTGGCATTTGGGAGGTGGGCAGCGAGCCGCATCTCATTCTTCCGGCTTTATATCCTCCATGACCGAGGGGCGAGGAAAAGAGAGGTCATTACAAACTATGCAAAGGCAATTGATTTGGTATTTTATGAGGGTGATTGAGAGCAAGAGAGAGAGAATCTTCGTTCTTTGTTAGTTTCACTTTCTTTCCAAAATAAATATATATTTTTTAAAAAAGCCCAGATGTTTCTGTGACCTAATTTCGCGATCGTGTCCGAAAATGGAAAAGAAAAAGGAAGCCCGTAAATTTTTGTCTCTCGATTATTGTAAACGGGTGATAATGCGATGCTCCTGAGGTACCTAATAATCGTAAACAAGGTCGAGTTCAAAAGCTAGTTGTCGTCGACAAGATGGGAATAGTTTCATATAATAGACCGAAGTTCAAGTAGGCCTGCAATAGTTGGGCAGAACTCGATCATTTTCGTAGGCTATTTTTCGGTTCACTGAAAATGAAAAGTTTGAATTTTTTTTTTTAAAAGACGGTCGCTTGTGCTACTTGCATAATTGAGTGAACGGAAAATATTTTCGCCATTCGCGAAGATATTTAGACATGTATTTTGTTGGTAATGAAGATTTTTTTATTGATGAATTACATTAAGTAATACAAACAATCATTTCACGAAAAATATTTTCCAAAGGGCTTTGTTAGCATAATAATATTTGGGTGACTATGAGGATAATAGTATTTTGTGAATCACAAATTCTTCAAAGAGTAGATCTCATAATAATTTTTAATTCATAGTTATTTATTTGGATTAATATACGGAAAAATCTCAAACTAGTACAACTGTAACAAATTTACCTCAAACTAATTTTTTGATCATGAAAATCACAAATTGATGCACCTATAACAAATTTACTCTCTGTTAATCCTTATTAAATTAGGTCAATACTATGAGAAATCTCAAACTGATATATATGTGATGAACGAACAGGTAAAAATCCCAAACTGTTATATTCGTCAATTGTATAATAGTATGAAATTTTTTTGTAATAAAAAAATTAATTTTGGGTAAATTTGTCACATATGTATCAGTTTGTGATTTTTTTCGTGGTATTACACTATTAGTCTTACGGTCTCCCGAAGACTATTACATAATCAATTTTCTTGACCAAATCATTCATTTTTGCGGAATAAATAGATCCATGAGTGAGTGAAATTTTCATCGTAGAGTGCTAAAAGAACCACCATCATACACGTGCCATCTCCGCCCTCAATCGTAGCACAATCATGATTATCTGTCTAAGCTGTGACGATCCCATTAGGCTCTAGCAAAAGACGATATTGATCTTAGTTTAAATCCTGCTACACTCTTCCTATTTTTTGACGTAGAAAAGTTGGCATGCGATTATCTTGACAAATTGGATCTCCAGAAGTATTTGCGACTTTACCAGTAATTCTGATATTGGGTCAAAAGATCTCGAATTGCGCTCAAAATTGATTGTTTGAAACGAAACAACCATCTAATTCAAAGTCATCGTTTTGTCGTGAGATACGATGGATTTTAGCGTTTCAGAGTTGTTTGTATCACTTTTCGGCAGTTTTTCTATTTTGACAATTTTGAATTTTCAGGTAATTTTTGATATTTTGATTTGATTCCTTTTATATTAGATTAGATTTGAGTCGCTTGATGTTATTTTTAGTTATCCGTATTCCTTTTAGAGTACTATCTATATATATATGGACGTTTTCTTTTTGTAATATTCAAATTTTCATTAATCGAATTTAGAGTATCCTGAGGAATTGATTTGGACGTACTTTCTTTATAGTATTCAAACTTTCATTAATCGAATTTAAAGTGCCATGAAAAATTAATTTCCTGTTATCACTTGGCCATCATCATTTTCCATTACGAAAAAGTTGTTCTGCGTTTATGCCTGGAGAAAAGGTTGATATTATACTACTCGTTGCTCACTCGCACTCTAACACAAAAAGTGTGCTTTTGATGTCGCTGTCTCCATCGATTAATGGAAGAATATAGCATAAGTAACGTTCGAACTTTGACCGCACGAATGACTCCCCCAAAGAAGAGAAGAATTGAACTTTGACCACCCACTCGATGCACGTTGCCGATCCTCGATACACTTATTGACAAATATAGCAGTTTAAGGTGTCCGTACATGTTTGAGGACCACCATCCAAGAAGATTCCTGCAATTAAGCATCATGAAGAAGAGATCATTTTCATTGGACAACATTAACTTAACCTAATACAACGTTTTCGCAGGTTCCACGGATATGCTTGAATTCTAAGAGTATCGGGGTAAAGCTAACTTTTTATTTTTTGGTCGAAAGAAAATTGTCATTCTAGCACAGTAATACTCGAGAGGTACATAAAAAGCTTTCAAGCTCAGATATCAAATAACTACTAAAGAAAGAAAATATCATAAAGCACACAACAAATCACACTCTGTAGTTAAAACACTCTCAACCCATAAAAATAGATATGTCAACGTAAATGTTTGGCAACTGACATAGGATTCAGTAGTGAGCACACGACGACATCTCTCATGTCAGCGTGTCTAGGTTTTTTTTTTTTAGGAACTCCCAAGTTTATATTTAGATCTAGTTTTGGAAAAAAAAATTCCTGATTCTAATCATTAATCTAAATCGGGAGTATAGAACGGCTTAATCTCGAAAGTATTGTGGAGTCATGTCATGAACATTTTTCTCGCTAGCTATTGGATGGGCGAATTGATCTCCACGCTCACCCAAGATCAATTAATTCTCCCAAAATAGAGTAGAAGAGAAACTTGATAATATCTTCTTCCAAAATCAACATGGGATATAACCCAATAAAAATTCTAAATGAAACTAAGATATGTTAGATGCGATAACTCATTAATTATATTATCGGCGTGATTAATCATCGAATAAATGTATTCTCTTGTAATCTGATCGTATTTTGTATTGCTTGTGGTTTTTTTGTTTTTTGTTTTCCTTTGGCAGCTCATATAAGTGCATAAACGGGAGTTACAAGGAAGGAGCCGAATTGTCAAACTGACTTGACATCAGTCAGGGCAGTCCTGAAAAAATCGTTTGAATTACTCATTTTTTAAGGATGGAGATAACAATATTCCATGAGTCCAACTTCAAATCATGGAAGCCCATTTTGGAATATGTACTTGTCACGCCCTCATCCCTCCACCTGGCCACTGTCTTTCAGAAAACGATTTCTGCCGATGAATGGATCTAGACAGACCCCCTGAAGAGCCTCCTAGCGAAGACAACTCATCACAAACATAATTGAAAAATAGATCTAATTTGGTGATCCCCCTCATTAATTTTCAACTATGATTCTGTAGCACAATGATAAAGAGATCAAATTATTCTTTATGAGATTATAAATTTGACTTGTGTAGTGAGTGAACATCTGATCAGTTTATGCCTTGAATTTGGCATAAACATCATTAATCTTGTCTTATGCGAGTTAGTATACTTAACCCCTTTTAGTCATCAAAATCGACGCGTTTAAGTTCACGTGTTAATGGATCATTTGTTTCAATAAGTCGCAAATAAACATGTTTGAACACATTAGTACTCATACTCAATGATATTTTTTTTTACCATTAAAGGCTTAAAAAAATAACTATGTGAAAAAGAATTAAACATATGCTTAGGGATACGAAAGTTGTTAAAGATAAAAAAAAAGTTAATTGGATCGTTCATTTTAAATATAAGGTGAAGTGAAATTCATATGTGTGTGTGCGACATATGCATTAACATACTTTTTAAAACAGGTTATCATATTTTGTCATGTCAAGACCTGGCATGTTAATTGTGTGTGTCGCGCAGCTCGTAAGCGTGTTCATATTGAAGAATCTTAATGTTGTTCAGTAAATGTGTCGTGTTCGGGCTAGACATATTCGTGTCATACCCATGTTATGTTATGACATGATTCGAACGACACTACACAATTAATGCCAACCCCATTTACGTGGAGAATTTCCTTAATTCTAGCTGTTAAGCCATGATGATAATCTTGTGCACCTACTAGTGAACTGAATAGTTATGGATCAAACGTAATATTCATAATGGGTCCAAGATTATCATAATACTCAAAGGGTCTAATAGCCATTTCCCGATTTTTTTAATAGTAAAAAAAGAACTATGCCCTCATCTTTCTCGAAGAGGAGAGCAAATACGAGGAAGAGAGGGAAATATATATATATATATATATATATATATATATATATATCTATATACACACATAGATATACGATTATAAATTCGATAAGATCCTTCAAAAGGCTCTGATACCATGGGTAAATGATCTTGTTTCTACGATTATATATATAAATAAATATATATATATATATATATATATATATACATATATTTGTGTGTGTATTCCAACAAGTCATCCAGTTCTCGATACAAAGCTCACTTTTGCACCATGGGTCGAGCCATTGCACAGGCTAAGTTTGAATAATTCCCTTAGAAACTTTAAAAGTTAAACCCATCAGTCGCAAAACGAGACCTTTCGAGGCAAAAGTTTCTCTTCTCATAATACATGCTACGTCCTTATCTGACCATGACATATATGCTCTCTGTTCGAAGAAGAAATACACAAGATGAATGGAACCATTTTCAAATGCTTTTTCAATTGGATAGCTTGTCAGAGAAAATCGACCAAGATATAGATCCTAAGAAAGAAATTCTCTCTAGTTGCTCGAAGATGAGGGAAAGGATGCGATCAAGCCGAAAAAGAATAAGGCAAGATGGATGAGAAAACCACTGCAAGATGCTCATTGTGGATTTATCGTCTTCTTTTGGAATTTTCTCAAGACGCATCAGTAATGAACTTTGCAGTGACGGAGATATATATTTAAAAAGAAAAAAATTAATTACACCCGAGATATAGGAGAGCCCTATTCTTGTGCACCGTCGGATGAGGTCGGCGTCATTTGGAAACAGCTTATCTAATGTAGGATATGAAGAATGGGAATTGGAGAGAGAGAGAGAGAGAGAGAGAGAGAGAAGATTCTGATTCCATGGCATTAGATTCATTCACAGGAGTTAAAACAAAGATAAGACATCACCAGCTTGTTAAGTTCATTGGTAGATCTGTGACTCGTGTTTTTGTTTAGATCACGAGAAAAAGTTTATTTATTTGCATAAGTAATTCGACGTACGTATGACCAAATTTTTATTTCAGATTTCGATAAATTTAAATTGAGAATGACACCTTCATTCTATTTTGCTCATTCCTTTGGCTAGAAGATCTATTGTTCCGCTGTAGATTTCTAAATTGGTCGGGAGACCTAAAAAAATTGTGGATATACTGGTCACTTGATTATCCAATAAATATTTTGGTTATTTATCAAGGCCCTTATACAATTATTAATCTTTTTGACAGTTTGCAAATTATCAAATTTTATTATCTTTAATTAACTTTCATTATATGAACTTATAGTCTTTATTTATGTCACTTATCAACTTTTTTCGGATAAAATTTTGTATTAGTATTAGGGTATTACCTCTTGTTTGAGATATTAGCCTTTTTTATT
The DNA here is from genome assembly GCA_028455895.1 of Rhodomyrtus tomentosa. NCBI lineage: Eukaryota > Viridiplantae > Streptophyta > Magnoliopsida > Myrtales > Myrtaceae > Rhodomyrtus > Rhodomyrtus tomentosa. The sequence continues at coordinate 44,201,529 of JAPCWY010000001.1, read as the reverse complement.
ATTTTCAATTTATCAGCCTTTGTTATTATTATTAACCAACTTATATTTTTCTCTCTTATGAATGCCATACATTTATAAACTCTTATATGAATATCAAACTCTATTTGCTTGAATTCCCATTTTCTCTCCCATTAAGATACGAACTTGTTTTTGTTTACCAAGTCTCGTTTGAATTGATTGCAAATTAAAATAAAATCATTGGCAGATAGAAAACTCAGTGAATTAGAAAAATCAAATGAGCATTGGTAACGAACTCAAATGAAATTTAATAACTCAATCCTTGACAAGTTGTTAAATCACTAAATTAAAGTTATTTTTTTCATATTAAAGTTGATAAAATTTATTTCTAATTAGAAAAAAGGCGGATCAAAGTTGGTAGAATATAAGAAAAGTTTGAAACTAAAATAAAAATGAATTTGGTTGATAGCTTAATTGAGAATTGGTTAACCGAAATTAGTTGGTAACATAATCAGATAAAACTTAATAATTCACTTCAATCAATGTTGGTAATTTTGTTAAAAAGTTGGGTAATTTAAGGCTTTGCTAAAGAATATGAACAAAAAGTTTGTAAACGATAGAAAGCTTGGGAAACTAAGACAAAAACCAAATAAATGTATTGGTAATTTAATAATAGGTGATTATTCAATGGGAGAAAAATTGGTGAGCCATGCTAATTTAAGTTGATAATCTTTAGAAAGTGCTAGTCAATGCAAGGGGTTGCTAACCGAAACAAAAAAAAAATTAGCAATTTGACAGAAAAAATTGTTAAATGACGAAAAAAAAGCTATTAACTGTTGGTAAATCACACAAATGAGAGTTGACAAAAAAAAGTAGTTAATAATTTAATATGACCAATATTATCAAATCAAAATTTAATTTAGATTGGTAAAATTGTTTAAGAATACTAGGTAAATTTCATTAAAATATTAATAAGTTACCGACATGTTACCTATAAACAAATCGCTGACAATTTTTCACCAACGCTTTTTTTGACACTTGCTGAACATACCGACATGGAAAAAATGCGTACTTTTTTTTTTTTTCACTGAACAATATTTGGCTTTGCACTTCTTCATTAAAGATAATATATTATATCGTATCCTCCCAAGCTATAACAAAGAATGGAGCCGACTATTTCTCCTAAGATATAACCCTAACTCTGTCTATGCCTGAAAATGACACTATGTATCACACTATCAACCTATCAAACCCATTTTGTCAATTGAACGATGATTTCTGGACCTAATTTGTGTACACAAACATAGTCATCCACGAATCATCTTCTTTTATTCAGCTCCACCAGTCAATTCGAAACCTAAACCCTAAACCCATAAAATTTTTCAAAGCATGATGCCTCAAGTTACGAATTTTTCTAAAGCATGATATTTCAAAGTGGCGAAATGTTTCATGATGAATTTATGGAAAAGAATAATATATAAAAATTTGCAGAAAGCAAACCATTGGTATGGCGGGTTGATGGTGAACTCTTTTTCTATAATTTTTTAATGTGTTTTTGAAGGTCTGTATGCTTGGAATGAGAACCATTCATCTTCCCTTATTAGAGTTGGGCCAAAAAGGAATCAGAAGCTTTTCTTCGAACCATGATGGTAGGCTATTTTACAGATTTTTCAAATCAAATCACAATTAGCAGATATTTTCTGCACCCTTCAACTTGTCCTAAAGCTACGACAGTGGCCTTTTTTTAGGTATTGATTGTCCACCATTGTCTTTCTCCTGAAAACGATAACGAATATAAATTTATACCCGACTTAGTTTGTTCATTTCTATGAATTGAGTAGAATATGGTATATATCGACTGCATATATTCATTCATGAAATGACCTGCGTTGGATAGCAAAAGAGAGAAAAAAAAATGAAATTACTTTCTAGTTGATGTATAAGCACGAGTCGATCTTCTCATGTGTGGTCTTACGTGACATTTAAGTCAATCCCGAGTGAAGAGACTTGTTGATTAATCTCACAAAGCGACGCACATCAATCAGTATGATTTATTATGGGAAAAGAGTTAATTTATAATGCAAGAGGGCATAGAACGAGTGAAGAATCATTGCGACGTGTGTTCAGGATCAAGAAGCGTCCGAAATTTTGAATTATTTTATAAGACATGACATGTTTGGTATTTAGAATCGAAAGACATAAAGGGCCTAAAAATTTGTAAAGCCAGTAACGGGATTACGAGATGCAATTAGAAGCCACGGCTTGCATTAATTATTTAGTCCTAGTCTTCTTCTTCTTTTTTTTTTTTTGTGCATGTGTGTGTGCAAAAATACCAATTTTCTCGTTTTTGATCTTTTTTTCCCATGTTGATTTCTATTTCTGGAAAAGACCGATGGTCATTGGGTCCCACGTCAAGAAATCAAGCAAGCTTTCTCCCTCATTGAACGGTGGACACGAGGTCAACGCTACAGGTGTTGACCCCACCGTCAGAAAATCACGTGATACGCCGGGCAACTATGTCAGTCCCTGAGTGCGCTTTTGGCCTTTTGTCTCGTCGGGCAGGTTGATCAAACCCCAAGGCATTCCCCACGTCTTGCACCCAAAAATTTAAATACAAAAACAATAAAAATGATTACGTTTCATACTATTCGCTAAATTAATGCCGCGTGGCATCGCTTGCTTATAATATATTAATCCATTCCACTACTCGTTTTAGTGCTACATGAAGTATTCTCTCCCCGTGTATGATTTAGTAGGCTCGTTGAAGAGATGCAAAATAATTGTAATTGATCATTTTTTAGTCTCCCTTATCGAAGACAGCTTATCTTATGCATTCAAGCTTACCTTTAGGTTTGCAAGCCTCGGTTGCATCCAAATAGGTAAAATTGAGACTAATAATGTTTGAAAAGTAAAAACTGACAACGCTGGATAAAGAGATTAAAACGTTAAGAATTTAGGTCGTAGATGTCATCGGAGATGGGAAAAACCTATACAGACTCTTGAAAAAGGACGCGTGAAATTAAGCTTGTGGCCTTTTGAATTTAATGTGATCATAAAGTTGATGGGGGCGGGTGTTTCTTTCAAATTAATTCTTACGCTATTGGAAAAAAAAATTGGATATTTTTTGTATATACACCGCGATAACCCAGTTAAAAAGATTAGATTTTTGGAGACGGGCATGTGTTATATTTATATGTTAAGAATACCATTAATTAGTCCTCGCTATCTCGTCGGTAGTTTTAACAAGCCGACCACATTATCATTTTTCTTCCTTTTTAAGCCACTTTGCCGTTTGAACGAAAGGCAAAAACCAACTTGCAAAGTGGGGCACTGCCAACGTCTCTAAATTACGGTCGTCGCGCGTGCGGGGGGTTGGCGGTAGGCGGTGGCATTTCAGACTCCGCGTTGACTCACGCGGCGGATCGGTGGTGGTGGGGTGTTACTGGTGAACTCGGTCTCGCGCGTCCGTGGACATTTTTTCTTTTTCTTTTTTTTTTTTGGTCGAAATCCGTGCACTTGTTGAGATCGTGTGACTCGTACTGTCTTTTGAAATCTTTATTTCCTGCCGCGACAATTTTTTATTTTCCTAATTCCTCCAGATTTAAATGTACGAAGCATCTTACAGTTAGACCCATCCAATGGGTTGAGTCTTAAATGGTTTTATTCAAAGATACCTATTTAACCCGTTTATTACTTATTTATTGCATAGCAAATCTCGGACCATGTCAGATTCATATTTCTAAAATACTTTCATATTTTTCTAATCTATGATAACTCCTACCCAAATTAAGGTGAGACTTTAAGGTAAGTTAATGCCAGATTAAATGAGGGCGAGAGGGAATGAAGCGAGAGCTAAAGAGGTGGGCTTGGTCTAAGTAAGTTGTAACTCTATTTATGACTAATTTAACACTCAAATTATTTTTAAATCTATTTATAACTCATTTATAAATATAACTATATAACAACTCAGCCCATACATATGGGTTAAGATATAGTTTTATGATTAATTTAATGAATATAACTAATTCATATAATAACTCAACCCATCATTAGACTTGTCAAACGAGTGGTCAGGACGTTCATGAATGCTTGGTCCAAGTCGACCCATAAAACCTATATTGCGATGCGAATTTATCAACCCGTGCATGACCCATATTGTTAAAATACTTTCATATTCAATCCAATCTAAAGAAAACTTAAGTTTTTTCAAAATTATAATGCTAAAACACTGGATAATTTTAAAAAGTTTAAATTAAATTATTTTTCTTTTCCTTTTTCTTCTAAGTCCTGCGAGTTCAATAAATAAATTGTAATTGAATTGATAATAGTCTCGAAATTACAAAGAGAGAACGTTCTTTATATAGATAGGACTCTAAAGGAAATATGATTACAGAAGATAAAGTTAAAACGAATCAAATCTTATCTAATCAAAAGAGAATTCAAATCAAATATCGCATATATCTATATTTCTAAGTTTCTTAAAATAGAAAACGAATATTGAAATATTGCAAATCTAATCTAAAGATATTTAAGACAAATCAGATTTATGCGAAATTCGAACTGATTTCCACACACGTAGTTGTCCTACAGCAGTCTTCCCTTCTTCAAAAGAACTCGTCCTCTCCGTGCACATAGTTGTCCTACATCAATCTCCCCTTCTTCAAAAGAACTTGTCCTCGAGTTATAACGTCGTGTCTAGATCCACTTACTCTTGTACTTCCAATGCCTCCACCTTTTCCTTTTCATCTTTTGACCTCTTTTATGGAAGTGGTGGGCAGTGAATAGGACCTGGTAAGCAAGGAACCCAATACATCTATAACATTTGCGCAGTCCATTTGATAGGACCACTTCAGTAGCTCCGATGTTCGAGTATTCAGGCTCCAGGGCAATATAGCCTGGATTTGGCTGTAAGGGAACAATCTCTTCCTGAATATATTGTTCATCCCGTGGTGGAACTTGTTTTGCCTCGTATTCAAAACCAATCATGGGCTTCCCACGCAAAAATTGTTGGATTGTTGGATTAATGCATCATGCTCCAAACAAGCGGATTCCATCTCCAACAAAAGCAAAGCTCGAACAATATATAGTTCACGTTCTGAAAAATCATGTATTCGCACATTTGCCAAAAGGCGAGCCCCGAAGTCAAACAAGTTGCAGCTTTCAAGTGCTCGAACAACAATATTTACTTCCAGTTCTCTGACGATGCTCCTAGAATCTACTGCAACGCTCACACCCTCTTCCCCTTCAGCTGCAAAATCGCCCATCACCAGGCCGTCTGCATCGGGATCGAAAATCGGCACCTCATCATCTAACGCTGTGGAATCGCAATCATCCATCTCGTATGCCGGCATCCACACCATCGTCTGGGAAACGTCGCCAAGAGCAACCTCGTGTTCTGGACTTGATTCCTTCTGCTCGTGCTTTGCCTGCCCAATTGGAGCAAGTGGGCCACGTTCATGGTCACCAGCTTCAGCGTCACCGCCGTCTAACACATCCAATTTTGCTTGAACAACTTTGCGGCCAATGTCTACATGGACCCACTCAACGAGACCGACTGGTTCGAGAGCGTCGGAGGTCTTGGCGAGAGAATAAGAGAAAGAAGGGCACAAAGAATCTAGCGAATGGTTTGAATTGAACGAGTCTTGTTCCGAACATTTAACATTTATTTCATTCGTCTCCACATTTGAATGGGCGCTTTTACTTGTTGGTATCGGGATATTTGTGTCTACTTCCACAAGGTTAAAGCGTCGCGCCTCAACATTTTCGCCACGAGTTTTACTTGGTCTTCCTCGTCGATCCTCATGGTTTCAAAGAACTCCTCAACTTCGCACAACCAATCTCGAAAGTCTTCGATATCCGAATTATCATTGAAGGTAGAGAGATGAACATTCAATTGATATTGATCGGAATATCTTCGGTAACCTACATATCGTGGACCTCCACGAACATGCTCATCTTGGAATCCACCATACCTGCGACCTTCACGAATAGGTATGTCCTGAAAATTTTCTTCTTCAAAATCCTTGACATATGTTTGTCGCATTTGTCGGTGATTTGTCCCACGATCCATAGCTTCTTCGGGATCATGAGCGATAGGAATTCGCTCTACTGGAAAAATGTCAGGTGTGTGGTTTGGGTTTGCAAACAACTGTTGGGTAGCGACAAGCAAGTCTTGCGTCGCCCGTCGGTGGTCTTGCAGAGCTCGTCGAGTTTTCTTGGCAAACTGGGTAAAAACCTTTCGTGTAATAGGCTCACCAAGATGCCCCTCAGCTACGGAAGTATATCAATTCACGTTATGAGACATTATCGCTAGGAGAAACCTTGCTCTGATACCAAATGACGCATAGTAAGCAATAACAGTAAATCAATTCCTCAGAATACACTGAATTTGATTAATGAATTACAAGAGCATACGTACTTTATATATATAGTACTCCTAAAGGAAATATAATTGCTCAAAGATAACATAAAATAAATCTAATCTAATCTAATCAAACGGAATTGAAATCAAATATCGCGGTTATCTATATCGCTAAAATTCTTAAAATAGAAAATACCCAAAACTCTATCTAAAATCGTAATATTGCGTTTTTCTCGAAATTTATATGTCAGTTGTCCTACATCATGACCACAAGTGAGAGTTGGCGCGAAGTCCTTGTTGGTTGTGAGCGAGGGTTGTGGGCTCCAATAGTCGGATGGGCGAGGGCCGCAACCCTCACCTATTGCCAACAGGGGTCGTCAGACCTCACCAAATTTCATTAGAGAAAAAGAAAAAATTTAAAAGGAAAAATTCAAAAAATGAACTATATATTATGACTTACTGAAAATAGTTAGATCAATTTAATACCCATTAAGTTGTTAAATAACTCATTTATATCCCCCTTAAGCTTGTTTTTAAAATTCAAGACAATTGATTACGACACACCATCATATATGGGTTAAAATATGGGTTCTAGATCCATTCTACCACATCTACCCATCATATATGTGTTAAGGAATGAGTTTATGATATATTTTGAAAGGTTTTAGCTATAATGTAGGCAACAAAAAACAGGTACATATACACTCTTGGATTGAGTCGAAAATGTTCCCCCAAGTTTAAAGTAAAATACTCTTGCATCTGCGTCCCCACAGTGAAAATACGAGTATACGGTTGTTGGTCAAGAAACTTATATTTTGCTCTCAAAATTTTCGTGGAAGCAGTAATTGAGTCCCACCGCATTCTCTCGCCAGGCTTGCTTATTTTTGAATTAGCGGAAAATAAAATGAACGGTACCGTCTGGGCTTTCGTATATCGTAAATCGATTCTGTAACATTCTCTAAATAACTATTATGCTAACATTATTTTTTTTTCACAAAAAATTATGACTACTTAATTAAAAATTACCATGTGGTACACTCTTTTAATAATTTTGTGGCTCATAAAATAATGTTATTCTCACGATCACTCAAAGACTATTATGCTAGCAAAGTTATTGTAACATTTAGTCCTTCATGAGACAACACCACAACTATTTTAGCATGGGCTACCCCAACCCACCACCAACGGCGGTAGTGGGTGGCGACCTTGGTTTGATTCAAGGCGACAAACGGGGGGTGCTAGTGCAGACATGCGTTAAAAGGTAGTCGAATATGGTGAGATCAAACTATTGTGGAATTCTAACCTGGTTTTCATAACGTCCCGAGACGGCATTTTTCCTTTTACAACGAGCATTATCAAGTGATACATTAATGAGCGATTTGTAAATGCCATTTGGTGGTCATATAGCTTATAAATGTGGTATAATGACACAAATAGTTTATGAACTTTGGCATAATATGCAATGTAGACCTTAAATTTCATTGATCATGTTCATGAACTTTAGAAACTAAATTAAACATGTACCAAAAGTTCAGAGATCTCATTTAATAAATCAAAATTCTAGGGACGACATTAAAGCTAAAGTTCAGAGATCACATCGAATAAATTTAAAATTTAAGGATTACATTGCATATTAGAAAAAAATTTAGAGACAACTTGTGCCATTTACTCTATATAAGGTGGAAAAATCTTTTGGGCCACCCGTTATTAGGCCCAACCCGTCACGAGACAATTATGTTCTATAAATATATATATTCTAATCGGTTCTAATAAGAACTTTTCAATTGTGCCTCAAACTCCTATGGTCAGTTTAATGGACGTGCTCGAACTCTACGGGACGAAAAAATTTTCATAACGAGCCCATCTTATTAGGGGTTATAAATTCCGTACAGTGACTATTTGTCGGAACACATTTATCATTTTTTAGAACCTGAAAACTACTCTCATACCTTGCAACCTAAAACCAATCCTGTACAGGTTTCAGGATAAATTTCAGGGTCTATACATGTTCCACCTATATTCTTAATTGAACGATTGCAGTAATACACAGCCTTTAATGACTACCATTTACTGTTATAATCCATTGACCACTATTTATATTTAGATACACGAGTAAATGTGAAATATTAACGAAGTAAAAGTCTCAGTCATAAATATAGCCGAAATGAAAGCTCAAACTAGTGATTCTAGATTACACACTCATCATCGGATGGCATGAAAACCGCATGATCGCATGAAGAGATATACCAAGAAAACACAAAAACTTGTTACAGGTTACAAACCTGGAACCTGGAACTCACCCATCGGACAAGTTTTTCAATTTTTCGAACCTAGAACCTATCCTATATATTTTTGAACCATTTTATATTAAAGCTAACAAAGAATGAACAAACTTTCATTCATTTTAGTTTTTAATTTGGTCTAAACAGTCGAGATCAAACCGAGTACAAGTAAGTCGGTCCGTATCCATTTCCGGTTCCAATTTCAAGAAATTAATGGCCTTACAAGATAGAACCAAATATTGCACTTCGATTAGCGATCGAAAATGATGGCTATCTTATTTTCTTTGATGTTGGCATGAGCTGTCAATTAGCTAATTGTTGTATTTTAGGAATAGATTAGCACCATATTAGAAGGAATCGTTATTATAAAAAAATATATTAGATGGAACCGTTTTGTTATTTGTGAATATCCTCTTACCATATTTGTAGGAGGAAGTTTAGGCTAAACTTGTATATGTATCTCTGATAAGTCATTGCAAGGAAAAAAAGAAGAAGAACGTATTCTTTTCCTTAGAAATTTCTTTTCTTCATGGTCTTAGAGCCCTAGGGTTTTCCGTCGCGGCGCCATCGTCTCATGCCGCTGGTCGACTTGGTCCCGTTGCTGTACGCCATGGAGGGAAAGGAAATAGCAACAACACAATCCAGTGAAGGATCAACGGTCGCAACGATCCTTGAAAGTCTTACGGCTGCAATGAAGCAACTTGCAGCACAACAGAATCCACCATCATCAATAGAAAATTTTGCCCCTACAATTGCCATTAAGTTCAATGGCATGAATTATAGCTTGTGGTCCCAAGTTGTCAAGATGTACGTCTCCGGCAAAGACAAATTGGGATACTTGACTGGTGACATCCCACAACCGGCCCAGACTGACCTTGCTCTCTAGAAGTGGAAAATCGAAGATTCCACCATGAAACGTTGGCTCATAAATTCAATGGAACCTGCGTTGATCGGAAATTTTATAAGATTCCCAATGGCAAAAGCAGTATAGGAGTCGGTGGAAACAACCTATTTTGATGGGACTGATACATCCCAAGTATATGATCTGAAGCGGCAAGTGTCGCGATTGAAGCAGAATGGAGGACCAATCGAAACCTTCTATAACAATCTTCAGGCTCTCCGGAGAGAAACTGATTTTCGCAGACCAAATCCCATGCTGTGTGCTGATGATATTGCGAGAGATAACTTGACAGTTTAAGAAGATCGAGCGTATCTCTTCCTTGATGGATTGGATGATCGACTCGACAAGGTTAGAGCCGATGTACTACAAATGCAACCATTTCCCATTGTAGAACAAGCATATGCTCGAGTGAGACGGGAGGATGGTTGACAAACGGTGATGCTCTCATCTGGAGAACATGGAATCTCGGGTGGGGCTATGATCTCTCGACGTGAAGGGGCAGATTCTCGATTCCGTTTGACGATAAGAGGAACACCGAATCGAGATATTTGACAAAAAGGAGGTGCACAACAACCTACCGCTATCTCCGGAGGGTGTTCTCACTATGGAAATTCATGACACACAAAGGATACTTGTTTTAAACTCCATGGGTATCCTGAGTGGTGGGACGAATTACAGAAAAAGAAGAAGCCAGGAAAAGATGTAGGAAAAGGAAGTGCTCAAGCAGCTTTAGTCTCCAGAGGTACTGGTTTTTCGTTAGTGCCAGATCAAAAACCAATTGAAGACGCTGAAGGTAATTTAGGTTGTGCTCTTTCTGTCTCTCGTATGGATAAGAATGTTGCATGGATTATTGACTCCGGGGCGACCGATCATGTGACCTTTGACTCTCAAGATCTAGCAACAACAACTTCTCCTATGTGGGGCTGGATTACAAATGTAAATGGTCACAGTTCTAGTGTAACTGGAGTAGGGGATGTTACACTCTCTAAATCTGTGTCTCTTTCAAATACATTGCTAGTGCCCTCTTTATCAAATAAGTTATTGCCTTTAGGACAACTTACCAAAGATCTACAGTGTTGTGTTCTGATGTATCCTGATTTGTGTCTTTTCCTGGATATTCGTACGAAGGATATTATTGGACGTGATATTAAGAGGGATGGATTATATTTCTTAGATGATTTTGGGTCGAAGTCAGGTCATGTTTTACATACTTAGGGTAATCTTGATAGAGAAAGAAGCTTGGTTTGGTTATGGCATTGTCGACTTGGGCATCCTTCCTTTGGGTACTTGAAGATTTTATTTCCTGAATTATTTCGTCATTTTTCAGAGTCGTTATTCACATGTGAAACTTGTATTTGGGTATAGAGTCATTGTGTTAGTTTTCCTCCTAGTATCAATAAAAGAGCAAAACCATTTGCTTTGATTCATTTTGATAGGGAGTCATGTTCTGAAGAAGTTTTGGGATGCGCTGTAGTAACTTTAGTGTATCTAATGAACCGAATGCCCTCGCGGGTGTTAAATTTCTGAACTCCACGCAAAGCCTTGCCAACCATGTGGAGCTTCCTGGTGTTTTGACTCTACCTTCGAAAGTCTTTGGATGTGTGGCTCTTATTCACTTGCATAAAAATCAACGGACCAAACTGGATCCATGTGCAGAAAGGTGTGTATTTATTGGATACGGATCAAACCAGAAAGGATACCGATATTACAACCCCAGCACCAAGAAGATCCACGTCACACTTGATGTTACTTTTATTGAATATGAGTTCTTTTATCCAGCATCACAATTGAGTATTTGTACCGAGGGAGAAGAGTCGGATAAAAATTGGTGGGATATTCCCAATATACCGTTGCCTGCGGTAAACATCCCAGAATCAATACTGTAGCCTACAATGGAGAGCAGTATACTAGCACAGTCAACGGTGGAAGTACCGCACCTTACAATTGACGAACAGACAGAATCAGACAGTGGTGTGGTTCAAGCAGAATTTCAGGAGGTTTCAGAGCAAGTTAATTCGAGAAAAGACCATAATGCTGCTATTGAACAAACTTCTATCCATCCATCTCCCTCTTTTGTATCCGACCAAGCTCCTGCAAATGATCCTGAGGTACCCATTTCTTCTCCACTATGTGATAATTTAAACAATTGCAAGACACATGTTCGTCCTGATAGGCACAACAGGGGGAGGACACCTAATAGATACTCTCCCGAAGTCAAAAATCAAAGATCCATATCAGAAACATACAAAGCTTTTATTGCCAATGTCTCAGCTGAGCCTATTCCCAAGAGAGTGGAGTATGCTATGAAGGATCCTAAATGGATGGCAGCCATGAAGGAGGAGATGGAAGCTTTAGAAAACAATGGAATTTAGAGACTAGTAACTCTTCCAACAAGGAAAAAGGCAGTATGCTGCAAGTGGGTTTTCACAATAAAGTATAAGTTGGATGGGTCCGTTGAGAGATATAAGGCGCGACTCGTGGCAAAGGGGGTATACACAGACATATGGAGTTGATTATAAAGAAACAGTCTCTCCAGTAGCAAAATTAAACACTATGAGAATTCTGTTGTCTTTAGCAGCTAATTTAAATTGGTCCTTACATCAGCTTGATGTAAAAAACGCATTCCTTCATGGAAATTTCAAAAAAGAAATTTACATGACAGTCCCACCTAGATATAGGAGTGATGGCAACCCAAATATTGTGTGCAGATTGGAACGGTCACTCTATGGACTGAAACAATCCCCCCGTGCAGGGTTTAGAAGATTTTGTTTAGCTATGAATCAGTATGGATATGAGCAGAGTAATGATGATCATACCTTGTTTCTGAGACGGCGAAATAAGAAGGTAACTCTTCTCATTATACATGTTGACAATATCATCATTACAGGCAATGATCATGTGGAGAATACAAGACTTATGTCTAGACTGAATGGTGACTTTGAAATGAAGAATCTTGGAGAGTTAAAATATTTTCTAAGAATTGAAGTAGCAAGATCGGAACAAGGAATTTTCTTATCTCAACGAAAGTATGTGCTAGATCTTCTCTCTGAAATCAGAATGCTGGAGTGAAAACCAGCTGATACTCTGATAATACAGAATCATAAGCTTCACGATAGTCCAAATCAAACTCATGCAGATCGAGATCGGTACCAACGTCTTGTAGGAAGACTAATCTATTTATCTCATACCAAGCCTGACATTGCATACGCTGTCAGTATGGTAAGTCAATTCATGCACGCTCCAAAAAAGGATCACATGGATGCGGTTGTTCGAATCCTGCAATATTTAAATGCAGCCTCGGGAAAAGGCTTGTTTTTCGGAAAGCATGGTCACTTGGATGTAGAAGGGTATAGTGATGCAAACTAGGCAGGAAATGTTACTAATAGGCGGTCACCTTTTGGTTATCTTACTTTGGTGGGAGGAAATCTTGTTACATGGAGAAGCAATAAGCAAAAAGTCGTGTCCCTTTCGAGCGCAGAAGCTGAGTTCAGAGCAGTCACAAAAGGAATATGTGAACTGCTTTGGTTAAAAAGGTTGATGACTGAACTGGGTTACCCTCCAAGAACAAGAATGAGACTCTTTTGTGACAATAAGGTAGCCATAAGTATCTCTGAAAATCCAGTGCAACATGACCGAACTAAACATGTGGAGATTGATCGTAATTTCATCAAAGAGAAGCTGGAAGAAGGGGTCATTCAAATCTTGTTCAGATCAAGTGATCAACTAGCATACATGCTAACTAAAGCTGTATCTGGGAGGGACTTCAAAAGCTCACTTTTCAAGTTGGGTATCAAAGATATTTTTTTACCCACTTGAGGGGGAGTGTTGGCGTGGACTGTCAATTAGCTAATTGTTGTATTTTAGGAATAGATTAGCACCATATTAGCAGTAATCGTTTTGTTATTTGTGAATATCCCCTTACCATATTTGTAGGAGTAAGTATAGGCTAAATTTGTATATGTATCTCTGATAAGTCATTTCAATGAACAAAGAAAAACGTATTCTTTTCCTTAGAAATTTATTTTCTTCATTTGATTAGTGAACTCATACAAGTTGAGGAACACTTTGGATACGAAATATCAAATGAAAAACAATGTACATGAACACTTTGGCCCCGTTATCCCTATTCAAATTGCGTCGTTTGCAGTTGACTAACAGGATCAGTCAGTAGGCATGGGAAAACGGCACAGCGGGCACAAATGGCTCGTGCTTAGCCATCGGCTGATACAGTCATAGTGAAACACGTGCCTGCATGGCATTCGTGCGACTTCCACGTCGAGCGCGTTCATCTCTTCCAAGCATATCGAACAGGGCTCTGCCACGTCACCTTCGCTCGGACTCTTGTCCGGTCTCGTCTTCTCGAGCGCATCAATAGCTTGTGGAGTCGCCGGTATTGCCCCGAAGTCGAAGTTGTCCATCGACTCTTGTAGCGCCTCAGCCAATTCCAGCTGCTCGGTCCACCATAGCTCAATCCGGAGACGCATACAGATTGGTATCTTTTTGAGGTGAGAGTAGTTGTCGTTCGCCAACACTTCCTCTAGGAACGGAGCTGCGTTTGCAATGCCGAAGTCTATGTCCGACTCCGCCATCCTGACGAATTCACCGTTCTCATATGCACGACCCAAGAGCCCTCGCCGAACAACCTCTGCCTCATCAATGAGAGATTGTCGGCGGTGCGCGGCATGTTGTCTCGCTCGAGCATGAAGGAGCGGGCTATTGTGACCCGGTCCAAGAAATCGCAACTTTCCATCCCGTCGAAGTTGTCCGGTACCGCGTCCGCGTCTTCTCGTGGACAATGAGCATGGATTTTTACACTTTTTACTTCGATTCTCATGGTGAATTGAGATTTGGAGAGCGACAGATAGAGGGACGGGACTGCCTTATTGGAGCAGCAAGCGAAGACTCTTATCAGATGAAGAGTTTCGTCGTGAAAACTCTTCTGGGTCACGACCACGACAACGCTTTGGGATCGACAAATTGCTATGGTATTGTCGTGAGACAAACACAAAGTTATATTCTAGATGTTCTCCCGAATTCGACTAGGTTTCTTACTTAACTTGCTTTACCGAAGCCTTTCCTAGTTAGGAAAATATACAATCTGAGTAATCAGTTTTTAAATTATGAAGCATGTAGTGATTCCCTGTATTTTGTACCACATGGTTAGGATAACATCATCAGTTTGGACGATAAATCTACTCACGAAGTTGTCTTCTCAAGATTGATAACTATAGTTTGAATTCAAATTCCGCATACCTACTAGGATTCCAAATTAACTATATTGTTTTTTATGAACGAAAACTTATTTTTCAAGAAATTAGCAAAAGAGATGAAAATTTATAGTGAAGTAGATGAGTAGTCTTAAGTCAAATTAGGAAGCCTAATCATTCATGGGAGTATAAGCTTGCTACGCCGTGTCTTTTGTATCCCTTGAGAGTACCGATATCACTAATTTATTCTCTCAAGATATTCTCAAATTATTCTGGCTATTCCAATTCACGAAAGTAAATGAATTAGAATTTGGGAAAAACATTACAAGCCATAAATTGGATACAGTCGCTTTGGCTTGATAGCGTTGCGAAGTTTTGTGAGGAATGAGATGAACAACAAAATTAGACTTTGAGGTATGACAACACTCTCTTTGAGAATTTATTCAATCCACGACGTTGCCAAGGGTTTTCATCAAATATCCTTTAGGATATAACGAAATCTCAATGAGGATAGTAGATAATAATTCTGACTTCAGTATCTCTCAAGGAAAATAATTGGAGAAGAATGATCTATTTCTTTTAGAAAAGCAAAATTGAAAGTTCTGAAAACTGAAGTACTGCAATTGAACAGAATTGCTCCATATATAATAGTAGAAAAAAGTCAACTTTTCACTTATCAAAAATTGTCATTCGAACACAACTATTCGTGTTCAAAGAACAACTAATTTCTGACACACTTCTCCGTGTCTAAGGAATAGTTTATTTGGACACAACTCTTCATTGTTCGAAGACCGCCTCATTTTAAAAATTGCAACTCTTGGATATAAATAATTAATTAAAATTCGAAAATAAATTTAATAATAGTATCTGCAACTCCCATGTGAATAGTTTCGTTAGGAATCAACAGTTTATTTTTATTATAATTTTGAAAATAAAAAAATAAAAAAAATAATTATTGATTAGTGCCAATAATTGGCCATGATCGTGCAAGCGTGCAAAGCGCACCTAATAATCTCGTAACTACATGCAGATATTGTACGGTTTAGCCCACTTGCTCATTTTTTTATTTTGAAAAACTATAGTATACTTCTAACTAATAAAGAGACTTGCACTCCCCTTTCGTCTTATGTGGGATTATAAAACGACACATTTTGTTTGTTTTGCAAACAAACTTCAACCGATATTTTGTCAATTTAAGACCACATCGTTCATGGGAAGAGATGACGCCTATCTATTGTAGTCTACATGTGGGAACATTAAATTCGAGACTTTATAGTTTTAGGATTAGAGAAAATAAAAATCGATGAGTTTCTGCTTACTGGTTAAGCGGGCGGTGTTAAGGAACATGGGAAGATTAGGTGGCGAGCAATCAGGATTTCGAAATTCGCATCTTTTGTCAAAGGAATGTGCAAGTAACTGCAAATATCGTCGCATCGATCTGTGATCGTATGTCTTAGAATCTCAATCAAATAATGTAACGATTTTTTTTTTAAAAATTTAGCGGCGTACTCTTGAAGTAAACTCTACGACGAAAAGTTTTCTTCGATTTTGAAACACCTCGACCACTAGAATCCAAACCTATAAGCTTGCCATAAAAAGGGAATTCAAAATTGAGTTGTGAATTCCAATGAAAGCATTCACGAGGCTAGTGAAAAGATAAATTTGCAAAATCAAATCTTCAATATCTTACGCGGACAACCGTTAAATTTAAGGGGAAATGATTTCCTAACAATACCGTCACGTACGCTACAATCTCAATCGTAACTCTATGTATCATTAACGAGTGTTTTGCATAAAATATCCATTAATTTATGGATCATATGTTAAAAAATAACTGATAGTACTGTCAGACTTTTGGGCTAACAACTCCCTAAATTCCTAAATTTAGTCAATATCACTCAATCTCGGGTGCATAGCGAAACGGCACAAGGGACACGAATTGCTGATCTTTAGCCATCGAGCGAGGCAGTCGTCATGGAACTCGTGCTTGCATGGCGTGCGTGCAACTTCCACTTCACATAGATTGATGTCTTCCAAGCATATCGCGCAGTGATCTCCGGCGCCGTCATCCTCTCGCAATCCATTGTCCTGAGTCGCCGAGGCCACCCTTGAACTGCCGCGATATTCCATGGATCCATGTATTGCCGCCTCCGTTGACAATTCCAAGCTGTCTCTCCTCAACATATAGACTTCGCAGACCATCTCGACCGGCATCTCCTGGAGATGCGAGTACTGCTCGCTCCTCAACACGTTCTGCAAGTGCAAGGCCGAGTGCATGAAGATGCTGTCTATCGATTGCCGGTGCAGTGTAACGTAGCGGCCGGCCGTACGATCGGTGATCACACGGGAGGCCTCGCGGAGCAATGTCTCCTTCACCGAGAGGAGGTCGTCCAGGCCGCGCCGGAAATTTCCGCGCTGGAGCATGAAGAAGCAGGTCCGCGTGAACCTGTCCAAGAAAAAGCTGCTTCGCCAGTTCTCGCGGTCCTCCGGCAACGTGCTAGCGTCCTCTCGAGGACAAAGCACTCGAAGGGTTATGGAGACGTCTCCATGGATATCCATGGCGAATGGGGGGTTTCTGTGAATCGGAGGAAGTACCGAGGCTTGTTGAATTTCACATGTTGTACGTACAAATTTATATTGCTCTTAATCCTCCGTAGATTCGGAATTTTCTTGTCCTTGGCCGACTAGGATTGTACTTAACCCAGAGAATGGGGAGAGGAGGGCTACTTCCCAATAAACGCCCAGAAAAGTCAAAGTCGGCCCATCAACAGACCACCACAGCGTTTTTATACCCTCAAAAAGTTGTCCTGGCTTCTAAAATTGTCAACCGACATTAGATGGCAGCCACTCTGTAACGAATCACCCCAATACGAACGTAGATAGAACACAATTCAAGTTAGAAACTTCAAATAGAGAATGCAAGACGAATTATTTACATCTCTACATTTTAAGTAGACGGCGCTATATATCTTTACTAGGGGCGAGCAAAAAAAAACCACGATCCACCCAAATCAGATTGGAACTGACGAGTACCGATTCGATTTTCGATTTTGAGTGAGAACCATCCAATGGCCCAACCAGACTAGTCCTTTTATATAATGCAATTACATTTTCTTTTGAAATAACTTTTGCAAATATTACAATGCTTGTTGTCTTGCATATTAAAATTTTTTTCATGTGGCAACGGTACTAAATTATTGTCCCCATTGTTATCTTGCATTATTGAAAATTTTCTCCTTCAACCGCTACAAATTGGTTCCTTTTATATATAAAAAAAAAATTTGATGTTGGTGCTCGATAGGACCGTAATTGTGATCAAATTGGAAACCGGACCGGATTGATGGTTCGGTTTTCATGTGGATCCATGAAATAAGCGAATGGTTCACTGTTCATATTTTGCAGAATTGATCCCTAATAGGCGGTTCTCGATTCTCAGATGGAAACCATCATTCTTTAAACCCATCACCCCTATGCATTAAAACACATTCGAGTGAACTTTAGAGAGCCATCGTATCTTTGAATTGAATGTCCTCTTGGCCATCAAATTGTTGGGCCGTTTAGGCCAGTCTAACCCATCTGAGTAAGCCCTCAAGTTCTTATTATGTTGGAGAAAGGGTTGCTATGACTAGGGTGACAAATCGGCACCAAAAACGTGATAAAATAGCACCCAAAGACGTGGGATAGCAACAGTTTTTCTAGGAAAATGAATCTGTCCAGCAGCGATCAACTCGACAATCGAAGGTCCATCCATGGTCCGATCGGGCTGAAATATTGTCAGCAGTTTCGGGACTTATTGGTCTTGATTCTGAACGGTTGGACCATGTTTTGAAGGTGTATAATGCAGCTTTTCATGAGTGGTTTCAAATCACGTTTTGAGAATATTTTTTTTCATCCGTTTTCTCTCGTTAAAGGTGATATAGATGCTTGTTCTTCACTTATAGTTTTGGGATTTCGTTGTTGTTGAAATCGGTGAGGATTTGTACCTAAACTATTAATAGTGGAGATTCGGATGGATTCCGTGAACAGTCCTTCACGTTGAAGGAGTTTTCCACTTAAAAAATTCTTGCGTTATTTTTCTTTTCGCTCTTATATTTTCATTAATTGTGTTCGATTCGTTTTCTCACAGGTTCGATCAAAGAGAGAAATTTATCTGCTGATTTTTCCAATTCAAATGTCACAGCGTCTGTTACTATGGAAGAAGCAGAGAAACTGAAGTATAACGCAACTTGACAAGCCATGATTCATCAAAATCACTTTAGGATGAGAGAGAGAGAGAGAGAGAGTTCTTGAAGGGTGTTGAAGTGGATGCTGTCTTAATGTCTTAGTAAACAAGCAAATATTTTTCGAACAAAAAAAAAAGCAAATATTTATATGGTTGTACGAAAATTAACTAATTAATTTCAAGAAGATTATCTTGATTCGGAGTTCGAACCACCTTATTATCTCATATCTTCCTTGGACACAACGGCAAAAAAGAATAAGAAGATTGTGACTTTTTTTTTTTGGTAATTTTATGAGTTCATTGAATGTTAAAGATTTGATGGTAATGTTGAGGTAATCGGATTGTACGTTCCTTTTGAATACCTTATGATTGAAAGCAAGAAATTTTTTTACCAAAGAAAGCAAGAAATAGATTCGCCAACTTCAACTGCTTAAATAAGCTACATTATGATTTGGATTAACAATAATTTACTGAATATTTAAATATGTAATTAGTTTGGGAATGTAACTGCCCCCCCCCCCCCCCAAAAAAAAAACTATAACTTCAAGAATAAATTTGAAAATTATGTCTCTTTATTCATGTTTTGAAATATAAACTCAATGAGAGATACTATCACAGCTAGAGCTCGTTCGTAGTCGCAACGATTCATCTCCTCGGCGGGTTGTCTTCTTTTGGTCAAGATGGTTCTCCACGCCATTCAGGTTTATTGGGCTTGTGTCTTTATTCTCCCAGAGTTTGTTTTGTTTCGTATTGAGCAAATTCTTAGGCATTTTCTATGGAAATGCCCGGAGCTAGGCTCAGGAGGTGTTAAAGTGTCATGGGATAGCACGTGCTTACCCAAGGAGGAGAGAGGCCTTGGCATTTGTAAACTCTCCGATTGCAATAAGACAACCATGCTCAAACATATATGGATACTCTTTACAAATAAAGAGTCTATATGGTGCAAGTGGATCCATTCGAACTTTCTCAAGTATAAGAATTTTTGGGCTGCCAAGCGACCAATCTTTTGCTCCTGGTCCTGAAAAAAGATTATTGATCTTCGACATGATAGTCAACAGCTTTTCCATTGGTGGGTGAGAAGCGGCAATATTTCTTTCTAGTTTGATTCTGACACCCCAATGGCCCTCTGTACAAGTTATTTTCTAATTGGGATAAATATATAGGTCTGGTATATCTCGGAAGGCCTCAGTTCGGAAGTTCTTAACTACTACTCACTTTCCCTCGAGGGTGATTACCGTCATGGGAACTTGGTCTGACCTCTTGCCATCCCTCACACCCGAGAACTATGAGGATGTTCTATTATGGCTTGGCCATCCTTCTGGCATTTTTTCCTTAGCCTTGGCTTGGAATTATTTTCGGCATAAAGGACAGGTAGTCCACTAGCACTCATTCATTTGGTACCGCCATCTTGCCCCTAGGCATTCCTTTATATTGTGGCTGGCCACTCTCAACAGGCTACTCACTCAAATCATCCTTCTTGCTTATCATCGTATTGTGGAAGGTACTTTTTTTTTTTTGTAATTGCCAACCCAATTCTATTGACCATTTATTTTTCGGTTGTTGAGCTATAAATGCCTTTGCCTTGAATTGGTCGGCTAAGTGCAACTTGGCTTGGCATAACGCTTCATGGCAAGACAACCTTCGGTGGATGATGAATCACATTCAGGGCCACTCTTTCTACCATTGCATTGGTAGATTCTCTTTTGGCGCCCTTTACCATATGATTTGGACGGAACAGAATCGTATCCTATTATTTAACAAGCCACTCAATATAATAGCCATCAAGGAACATCTCATAAGGTTGTCAAGGATAAGGCTATCACTTTCAGCCGTGTTGAAGACACCTTCAGAAATCGTAGATTACAACCTTCTTGGGGCATCTCTTCAATGATCTTTGATTGACTTTTGCTCAAGGCTCGAGTTCCCTTGCTGTTGCTTTTTGGCCGCCTTATTTGGCCTTCTTTTTCTTGTTTTGCTACATGTATAGGTTATGCTCGTTTTTGTATATGTGTGGCTGCTACTTGGCGTAGCCTTCTATTTTACTGATTTTTTTCCAAGATGCCCTTACATTTTTAGCGATAATTCGGTGTGTGACACGGAGGTTTGGTTGTAATTAGCGTTTTTCTCTTCAATATATCTCTTACTTTCACCCATAAAAAAAATCAATGAGAGAGAACTTTGGCAATAACAAATCAATAATTGAATGCAGGCCACTTAACAACCACATAAGTAAAATCAAGAATAAAAGGACACCTAAAGTGTCAATATTTATGTATAACGCTTATTTTGGTGTAATTTTTTATCACTTAAATGTAATTTTTTGAAAAATAATTATTTGAGTGCCAAGCCCGACGAATGTCGCCGGAAATCTTATGTGGCATCGAGATGGCTTGCCGGAGGATCACATTAGCAATAAAAAATAAAAAATAAATAAAAATTTCACCTAGTATTAAAAAAAAAATTAAAAATACTCTAAAAACTAAACAAAGTTAAAAAAAATAAAAAAAAATAAAAACAATTACAAAATTAGCTAAAAAAGCATCAGGATTTCATCATTTGTATTGGCAAATGATAATGCAATCTCCGTCACTTTTGTCTTAAAAAAAAAATTTACTCACTTAATCGTCACCGGCAATGGCCGGCGATGGGTGGACGCTGGTCGACGAGAGTTGCCAAGCCTCGGCCGATAGTCGATGAACTCCGCTGATTGCTGTCGAGAGCCTAGATCTGAGCATTGGTTGTGGCCATCACTCAGATCGGGCAAGGACTGGAGATTGGTGACCCCCCGGCCATCACCCACCCATCACCGGCCATTACCGGCATCGGCGAAGCTTGTACAACCATCACCATTCCCAATTATTATTATTATTATTATTATTATTATTTCTTTAATTTATCGCTTATTTTAAATTTTAAGACTGGATTTTTAATAAAAATTGCCACATGGGCTTTTTTTTAAAATAAAATTTCTATGCGAACTCATTTTTTTTTAAAAAAATTGCCCCTCTTCTTGAGCCGGGTCGTGAAGGTGAGGGCCCGGTGGCAGTGCTCCTTCATCCTGAGGCCCAAGTGCGGGATCCTCTCGGAGAGCTCGAACGCGACCTTGGCATTCATGGTCGGGTGGCGATCCTCCTCCGAGAAGAAACGTCTCTGGGTCGTCGCCTCCGTCACTGACTTGGGTCGCCTCCCGGTCGGGTTCTTGGACGACTCGGTCTCGCTCTCCCTATCTTGGAGGACTTATCAATGACGTGACACTAAAAAGTCTTAAATAAAATTTAACGCATATATTTTAGCCCGAATTTCTCACTGTTAGCATTAAAGTGATTTTTTTTTGATTTGGCACTTAAGTGATCCAAAAAAATATTGATGCCAAAGTGAATGTCGTGAATAATATTGACACTTGAGTGTACTTTTGCCTAAGATCAAGTGCCACATGATAGATATTTGAGCACTTTTCTCGGTTATGGCTTTAACTATATTCAATGCATTTGATTTCACCTATAAGCTAAAATTAAATCAATTGAGTTGTTTTTAGCTTATTTAAGCATTTCTTGATTAAAACTAATATACTAGTATAAATGCTTGCCTAACATCGTCTTTATTAAACAATGTTTTGTCAAGCTTAATTGCCCATTGTTTATCTTATTTTATTGCTCCTGGAAACCTTTCGCTCTTAAGTTATGCTACTGAAGAAGTCATTTAGATATATTTGTTATTAGACTTAGTTTATAGTTAGAAAGGTTTATTAGCTTACTTTTGATTTATCTAAACGTTCCTGAAAATAATATTTGATTACATCAAATTATGATTGTTTTGAAGATCGCCATTACAAACAATGTTAAAATAATATCTCAGTGCAAAATGTCTCATTTTATTGAGCACAAGTTAGGCGCGTTTGCAAAATTAAATAAATGTGTAAGAAATTGAGAGTTATTACAAAAATAATTTTCTCATTTTAAAAAAATAGAAAGACTAAATGAAATCAAATGCCAGCTAGGTTTATTTCTTCTTTACACTATTTGGTACATAAAAGAAAATTTTTACGTCAACAGTTATATAAAGAAATCTCTTGAATAATTTAGTTTTCTTTTCGTTTCAAAATTTTGCTCAAAGGGTCATAGCCACGAAAAGATTTACGTCGATTTTCACATAGCTAACTATATCAAATATCGAAAAACACAACTTTATATCGCTAATTAGGAATTGGTAGCTTACGATCAAGGACCAATTAATCATGTTGAGATTTGAAAGTCTAAAAAGAATAATCATACACTTTGGTATCAAAATCATTGGGACGAGTCCAATTTCTTGCCATTGATTGACTATATCTGTCATCCATACAATCATTCTGAATATTTGTGGAGGAACATTAAATCGTCGACGGACAACCTAATAAAATGTATTATTCAATTACAAGTATATGATTATGTGGGTATCTGAAAACGACGTATCGGACATAAACTGCTCGCGCTAAGCCACCGAATGATACGTTCATGGTGAAACATATGCTTGCATGGCATGCGCGCAATTCCTTCATCGTGCGAAATCTCGTCCTTACTAACCACACACCCGTCATCACCGGAATCACGGAACTTTGTTTTCTCAAGCGTGTCAATGGCCGCTCGACTCGCTGGGACTGCTCCAACGGCATTGGAAACTGCCATCGATTCCCTGAGAGCCGCCTCTACCTCCTGGTGCTCTCTCTAAGATCATAACGATTAGTGTCTTCCTCAAGTGCGAGTAGCGCTTGGTCCTCAGTGTCTCTCTCGGCTTCTACGACGTATATCTAAGTCTTGAAAAAACATAGATAAGATTTATAAGTTTTCAAAAATTGAAGAACCGCTCTTAGCACTAGGCAGTCTGCCGTGTGCCGTTCCATGGTAACATGATGATGGATTTCACCATCACTGAAGACGACGTGATAATGTTGGCGGAGCAATCTTTGTTTCATTTGATGTACGAGGTTGCTTCAGTCCAGATCGTCTTTGGCCCGTAAAAAACTTTCATTTTTATCTCGATACCGTGGAAAAAATTATATGACACTCCTTTGAAGTTTTCTCTTGACTATTATTTTCTGTTTTGTAAATAGGATGACCTTCGGATTTTTTTTCTTGATTTCATCTTAAATACAAACACAAAAAAAAAATGAATTGGTTTGTCTTAGCTTACTTAAAGTTTCTTAATTTTTTTTTTTGACAAAATAACGTTTCTTAATTGAAAATGGTGTTTGGCGACACCAAATAAAAAGTGCTTATTTAAGAGCATTTTCAATAAACAATATTTGTCAAGTTATAATATTTAAGGTACCGTTGTCTTTTATTTTATTTTATTGCCCCATAATAAATTTGTACTCTTAAGTTTTAATATCATGGTACTGTTTTAATATATTTATTTTTAGTTTTGTTCACGATTAAAAATGATCAATTTATTTATATAGAATTTTTTGGGAGAAAAATAATGTTTGATTACAAAAAAAAATTATAAAACTTTTTGTAAATATTACCATTACAGTACATGATAACTCTACCAATTTTCGTTGAACTAAGGATATCATCCAATGCATCTAAAATAAAACTAATAGGTAATTGAAGCAGAAGCTTTAAAACTTATTGTGAAAGTACATTTGAATCGTAAACCTTTTAAAAGTACAATAAGTCCTAAAAATTAATAAATTGATGCAATTAAATCTCTCCACTAATTTCCCCAACTTGGCCAACCAAAAAAAAAAAAAACTGACGTGATTTTTTCGTTTAATTTTTTTTTCTTAAAACAAACCTGAGCGATGTGGTGCACATCAAGTGCTAAAAACAACTGAAAAAAAAAAAAAGAGCATTGTTATCCGAATCTTCAATCTTCAACCAAGACATGACCCCATCACAAAGAATAGAATACCTATTTGCCTGCTAAAAAGCAGCACTGCACGGCGATGATGATCAGGATGTCAAATCTAGATGGCATTGTAAGAGATTTAATCATTTAATCATTTGTAGAACAATTCCTTTTTCCAGGAAAAATTTATTCCCCAACATCTAATCAAATAAAAATATATTTAAAAAATTATAAAGTATTCTCTAAATGTTACCTCTAATTGTGCCACATATGATTATACATTGCTGGAATTGAACTCTCGTTGAAACGGTTTTGGTGCTTTCTCTGCAATTTGGCAACATTTATATACGCTAATTTATCGTCCCTCGTTCTTCTCCCCTCTCTTCATTATTTTACCATTCAGTAGTAACTAATTTGTGTTGAAGATATGCAATTACTCTAGCGTAATAGCAAAACTTTAAGTTTTTCCACAATAGTTAGCTGACAAAGGCTTCTATTTGTTATATGGATTTCAAAGATGGTGCAATATTGTGATCCAAAATACTTATGTAGAAGTTGTGAATGCCTTTACACCCCCTTTACTTACTTTTGTTGAAAGTGCTAACAAGTATGGAACTTCAATGAATTGCAATTTACTGATATCATCTTTTATAGAATCGATCCCTCCCTTAACTGTGCAAGAATATGTGGAACTTAGCATGTCTAGAAGCGCAGGAGAACGTTCGTTTGCTGATATTATTAACAGTACTCAATACTGTTATTCATAGTATTACTATACCTTCCATGTTCAATGCGGTTTATCAAGTCGGCTCATTCGTCTTTTTGTTAATCGTTACAGGCCTCCTTGAATCTTCTATTTAGCTACTTCTTTTTCTTTGATTTGTTTTTTTTATTTCAACGGTCCCTTGGCCCGTAAGTCCTGACACAAGGTTAGAATTGTAACAATGACATCGCCGACACTAGGGTTCTGTGTTCTGCCAGGGGAATTTAAACTCACGGTAAAACATGTTGTGCGCTTCCATATCATGCTCAACTTTTTGAATCGATCCCTCCTTTAAATTGTGTAATGTGTGTTAATATATTCTTCCCAGCAAATAATATTTATCCTTCACAATAAATACTAGATAACTTACGTTATACAACTTGGGTGCCTATTCTGATACGGTTGTTTCCAGTAGGAAAAAAAAACTTTTTGAATTAAACGTTCACTTTTATATAAATTTTTGGGGCACCCTTCATTATTCCCAATTTGCAGAGCCTTTTGTGTTTTCTATATAGAAAAAAATTCAATGAATGACACCATTAGTATGCTGGCTCTAGTTGTTTGTTCGTTTGTTTTTTTTTTTTTTTGGGTCGAATGCTGGCTCTAGTTTGAAAGCAGCAAAACCCTACTTTGCTGCTTGTTTATACCCTTTAAAATCTGTCCTTAGTTCATAAAATTATATAATTCAGCAGCAGACACAGCTATTCTATAACAAAGCACCGCATGCGAAAAATAGACGGAATTCAATTGAATTCGGAAACTTTAAATTGATAAATTAAAGGAAATTATGTAAAGAAGAATGGCTGATCGACTTGTCTTACATGTTGACTCGACATTCAGTAATCTCTAATCACGAATTACTCGAGCTCCATCTCCAATTTCATGTCATCATGGTCCAAATCCTCACTGCGTTTCCTTTTCTCGATCACATCAACGGCCGCTTCAGTCTTGTGAACAAGACCAAAGTCTGAGAAAACCTCGGACCCCGTTGTTGCCTCCCTCTGCCACGGCTGCCCGTACCTTGCCAGAATCACCTCACAAGTCGCGACAAAGGGAATCTTCTCACGGTGCGAGTTCTGCATCATCATCCTCTCTACACGCCTGGCTATGGTTCGGATGACATTCTCAATCTGGGGCCGATCAAGCGAGACATAGCAATCCGTATCGAAATCGGCAATGAGATGCGAGCCGTGGCGACACAACCTATGCTTCAGCGAGAGGAGATCCTCAAGGTAACGCTGGTGGTTGCCTCGCTCAACCACGAAGAAGCACATCCGAGTGAACTTAAGATAGCCATCGCCGCTTTGAAAGGACTCTTGATCATCGTGTGACAGATAGCTTGCGTCTTTGGAAGATGCAAATACGTTCACGCATAACATAACTTGACGAGCCATGATCCGGTTGGATTTTGACTAGACGAAATTGTATGATGACAAGAGAGACAGAGATATAGAGAGAGAGATTTTGAGGAAGTAAGTAGTTTCTTGGATCGTATTGAAGTTTCCTAGTGAGCAAGCGAATTATTTATATATGGTCCTTAAGAATTACTTGCTGTTCCAAGTTACGAAGGTATTGGATATACTATGAATAAAGGATTGTGTTGAGAAGATTATCTAGAATCAAAATAGGAACCGCCTCAATGACGAACACGCTTGTGAGTACTTTCCTTTTTCGCCTTCTTGAATCACCCGTTGACTCTTAATGTGGAAGGACTTGAAGAATTATCTTCTGCATTAATTTTAAAATCAGTCCGTAATTGACCCCAGAAATAAGTACTTTACTGGTTAGTTTTGGATTTAAAAAAGGACTTTTATTTTCTTAAGGTAGAAAAACTATTTACCGGCCCTTACCAAATATATATATTTACCGGCGACATGTGAACATTATCTATGTTTGTGGTTGTGGTTGTTGATCTAGTTGGAGGCCACTTGATATGTCATTCAAAGGACGAATGATACAAGATGGTAGCCGAGAGTTATTGAATTATAGTATTAATAGATTAGTAAAATACCATGATGATGATATGTTTCATGAGTTGGAAATATAGCTGAAAGCATATTCTGAAAGATGTTGTAGATAATATTTAACTAGGAATACAAAGAAAATAACAGTGTGATAGATGCAAAAAATCAATTCAAGATCATCTTTTTCATTATTTGTGGATTTCACGTTGAATACTTTGCTCATGTTTTGGATTTCTTTCTGTTGCACGCATGGATCACTTCTAGCATAGAAAATCAAATATACTAAACTTGATATTTAGTTGACTTTTGAGATAAAATTGAAAAGGTTAGCACAAAAGACTACATAAGCTCGGTTGTGACGCCTCACATTCTAAGGCGAGCGCACTACGTCCTCCTTTATCGTTATTAAGCCCAGGATACGACATCCACGTTACACATGAAGTGAAATACACAAGTGGAAGCAAAACAAGCAAACGTTTCCGCATGTAAATTAAAAGAGAATCTGGGATAACGAGAATATATATAACATAAACACGAGTTCATACAAAAGGCCAAGGTCAAACCAAAAACCACAGAGTAAGGTCGGAAGGGATCAGGGACTAGCCAAAAGACAACAACTATCTAGGTCACCAAAAGCAAATGCAACCTCAAAAGACAACCCAAAATGGTCCTAGGAAGACAAAAACCACTAAGTAGAACTACTTGCTTCCTCTTCATCCTCGTCCTCGTCCTCAGCTGGATCATAGCTGGAGAAGGTCTCGGTGCACACGTCTACAAAATCATCCTCCATGTCGTCTTTAGAAGCCGATACTCCAATTACTTCAATGTCCTCCTCAACGTTCGGGGTTTTCTTTGGTACATTTCTCGATCGGGCCGTCGAATCCACTACCTCGACCTCATCACATAACGGATGACACCAGGATGATACGACACCTCTAGGGACTTCAGTAGGCTTCAAAGGACCAGTGGATGC
The DNA here is from genome assembly GCA_028455895.1 of Rhodomyrtus tomentosa. Classification (NCBI taxonomy): domain Eukaryota; kingdom Viridiplantae; phylum Streptophyta; class Magnoliopsida; order Myrtales; family Myrtaceae; genus Rhodomyrtus; species Rhodomyrtus tomentosa. Next base: position 44,173,069 of record JAPCWY010000001.1, on the reverse strand, counting down.
TTCTCCAACTCTACGATACCACTCCTCAAACCTATGTGGCTTCCATTCCTCTCCTCTCTCACGACCCAAACGGAAATATGTTTCCTAACATACACTATACCCTGCCCATTAGGGAACTCGTCAAAATAGGCAGTCATCTTTTTAGGATCGCCTAACCATATGTGCATCATCTTCAAGATTTGGGGTCTAAAAGACAAATCTCGCAGCAGGGTGAGATTTACATCTCAGCAAGCTAGCCCTAAATCTAGGCTAGACCGTTAGTACTCCCAAACACAATTTTAAACGATAAACAAAAGCACATCAAGAAAGGCACATGGTAAGCAATCATCAAAGAACATCATCAAATTGGCATATAAACCACAACTGAAGGCATGTATGAAAATATAAGACCAAGCTTAACGTACTAGTAATAAAGTTCATTTCATAATCTCTGCCCGCGTTGATACATCTCAGGGCTACAACAATTAATCAACCCGCATTACAACGTCTCAGGTTTTAAGTGCCATAACCAGGCTCATGTAAACACATACTAAACTTATCCCGCATTTTGACGCATCAGGATATAACTCTTCTTGCGACCTCGTGTTCTGACGTATCAGGGTACCATAGGCCCTTAGGCTCACAAATCAATCTCCTCTATGAAGAAACTTCATGATCGAGTATAATTTTACTAAACAAGTAATAAATCATTTTCATGAGAAACATCATGGCAGAATACTACGAGGCAATATCAAATACCCTCTGAGACAATTAATTTCACAATTCGTTCTCTTTCCAAGTCATTCACATCTTTCAAGCAATTGCCAGTCAAGGTCAAACATCACACGGCCACACGAACATTCATGTCAATCGAATGCACACCTCAACAACTTAGTCATGAAAATTATAATTTCTCATCAAAATGTGCACACATGACTCGAACCTGTCGAAATTCCAGACGAGTGTCAGGAAACTGTCGAAATTCCAGCTTGCATTGTTCTTAAAAATTCATTATTAAATAGAAAACATTATGGATCATTCTCAAAATTTTATATATGATAGCCCAAGATGTTATGAACATTTTCCATGTAGACATTAGAGTTTAGAAATGAATAGAAGACATTCTAAAAAACCATAGCATGCAAAGGGTTCGCTTAAAAATAGTCATGTACCGACCCAAAAATATAAGCAAACAGGAGGATAATGATTGAAGAGAGTACCACCTTTTGGGACGTCTGAAATGACCAATCACATAGACATGCAGATGAAATGCGACGTGAGGTTCGATTTCTATCTATCAAGGCTTAACAAAAGTGGAGCCCCAAGGATACCCAAATTGAACCACCCTGGTTTGTGCTTGAATTAGAATCCCTCGTAGACATCCGGCTCAGCCAAGTATCAACCCGTATCACATGGCGAATAATAGGAGTGATGAATCATGACACCTATTTGAAAAAGTTCAGGACTTAAAGAGGGAGACACATGCCAGATGGTGATGGCCAGAGTGTCCCTAATCAAATGTCATCCTAAACCTAGCCATTGAGGTCCAATGGCGGGTTATGTGTGCTATGTGTAAATGCAAAAATAATAGAGGCATGCACAAGAGTTTATATCCAAACATCGCTTCAATATAACCTCCAAAACATACATTCCTACTTAAGCTGCAAGAAAAGGTTAGCAAAACACTCCACCCCTTATCACTCCAAGCTTGCAAGAATATTTAACACCTTATAAATGAGATTCAACGAAGATCGCCAAAAGCGAGACATCCATGGAATTTTCTTCAAGTCTAAGTCCGCTAAAGCTTTTAATGTCCCAAAAGATTCAAGTAAACAAGTTAAGTCTTGAATTTATTCGAAAAATTAAAGCATTTCTCCAGTGGAGTCGCCAAGCTGTCACGACCTAAAAAATCATTAATTCTAGGTTAATGGATTATCAGGTTAATTTTAACGACTAACCTAATACAGACTCTCCCAAGCCCTACCAAGTCGTAAATTAAGTTAATCAAGATGATGTATGAATTCGAAGTCACCACTATCATTTTTGGTAGGTTGATTAGAAACCCAAGTAAAATAGCGAGAGAACAATTTTACTTTTACAAACCAGAGATTGAGAATTCGGGGACTTGATTACACTAGTTAATTAAAACTAATGCCCTTTCGGTACCTTAAGTCCATGTGATATCCTAAGTCGACAACTCAACCTTGATTGAATTCACTTTAAATTCAAATGAGGAGTTTGTTATGTTTTCGGTTTTTATGAATATGCATGAGTGATGATGATGCATGAATGGGAAAAAATAAATGCAATGCACGAATGGGAAAAGATGTAATGCAAGACATGAGAAATTAAAGTTATCTTACCCCATATGCAAAATTAATTAATTAATTAAGACATGTGTGACATTCCGAATTTCGACCCTCTCGAGGCTATTGAATGGAAGGATATTGATCGATGTATTCCAGCTATAACTTACTCAGAGTTGGCCACTCTTGAGTTATCTGACCAAAAGGGAAAGACTGACGCAGAGTCAGGTACGTGGACCTGATGAATTTGAATGAGAAATGGCACTTTGGCTATAAGGATTGTCGAGGGAATATCTTAGGCTAGCAGAGATCGATCTAGGAATCATCATGGAATGTTTTGCTAGCGTTATATGTTGAAACGCGAGTGATTCCGCTTAACCAATGTGTAATTTGCGAGAATTTTCTAAATCGGATTTCGATGATCAGGATCGAAGGAATGAACGATAAACCCTCGCAATTAAATGACAATCAAAGTCGCCATGACTTAAGAAAAACCCCAAGGTCGATACGCGTTGCGCCTGTAAGAGTCGCCCGTCAGTTTGAGATAAATTGAAATTACTGTCGACGAGAGTTCGACATGAAATTGGACCTCAAGATTGGGTATTAGACATTAAGGAATTCAAACATTGGAATTGAAATGAATTTCGCCTCATCGAGGGTGGTTTGTATTGGAATAATAAAAATTTGAATGAAAATTACAAAATGACCATTTTGCCCCTCGACCCTTGGCCTTGCCTTAAGAAGTTTAGAATGTCATTTTGGTCATTCAACCCCCTCTATATGCTGCCGAAAATTGATGAAGATTGGTCAAGGAAAGTCAATGGTGGACAAAGCCTTTTAAAATCAAGATAAGTGTCACTCTTGGGGAAGACAAGTGTCACTATTTGAGAGGGTAAGCATTAATTAAACTCACCTAACCATCTTATCCTTGACCAAGCTCAATTATTGTGGAAGATTATATCTCTCTTCCATTTGGTAGGCCAAAACCCTCTTTCTTCTTCTTCTTCTTCTTCTTCTTCTTCTTCTTCTTCTTCTTCTTCTTCTTTTCCTCTCGGCCGAACGGTTTTTCTCGCAGACAAATAGAAACTGGTTCACTGTTCCGGCCATAACTTTGTCGTACGACATACGATTGAGGTAAAACCACCGTCATCTTAAAGCTTATCTTCTTGCTGTTCTAAAAAGGTACTATGAGCTTAATTTGATCAAGCCGTTTGTCTCGTAGTTCTGTTTGAGTGGGAACAGGTCAAAATCTGACCCAATTTTGAAGAGGCTGCATTTTTTGGAGCTTCCAGACTTCAAATGACCTCAAATTTTCGGTAAGATCTTCATGACATCTAGTATTCAAGTTGGATGGTCTGTGGTTTCAAGTTTGATTGTATTAAAATACGATTTCATGGTTGATTGTGAATGATTAAAAATGGACAGAATCTGCCCGTTTGAGGACCGTGGAGAAAACCGATTGGTTCGAAGGCTTTATGTTATTGTTTCACTCCAAAACTCTCGGTGAGCTCCCTTAACATGTAAATTGAGGTCCTAGCAAGTTTATTTTGTGAGAACTTAAGGTTTGGGATTGAAGTATAGCTTGATTGAACGGATTTAACTAGAAATTGGTTCTGTTTTGGGAGTACCTTGCCATGACAGATTCTGTTGGGGGTGAATTAAGGAGTATTTTGACTTCAAATTGACTCATAAGACCCCATAAGACATGATGTGAGGTGTTAATGGGCAGTTGGAGAAGTGGATTAGGAATTAGAAATGATTTAAGGGCTAAATTGGTGCATAAAACTTCGAGTTATATTCGGCCTTGCATGTGACTACATGAACCGAATGAATTGAGGGTTCGTTGAAATATTGTCATATGTTCTATTGATCGATAAGGCATCTTGAGTTGCCAATTGAATGGTTATTGAGAGATTGGGTTAGAGGAAGTTGAATGCGATGGCTTTATGATTCGAAATTGATGAACTTTTCTAGGTTGACGAGTGGTTCTTGGTTGATTGCATACCAGTGGTATTGAAAAGGATCGTTTGATGTGAAATTTTGCTAATCGATAGAGGTAAGTGGTTCCTAAACCCTTACTTGAACCCTAGGACACTACTGGATAGTTGTCTTGTGTAGTGTGATTGTGCGATAAAAGCATGGTGATTGATAGTGTATTATTAAATTAGCTGTGAACCCTGTTCTTGTTATTGAATTGGCTATGAGCCCTGTTCTTGATATTGAATTGGCTGTGAGCCCCGTTACTATTAAGGAATTGACTGAGATGCTCTGGTAGTGAATTGGCCGTGGTCCCTGGTGATGACATCGTGGCCGTGGGTGCTGGCGATGATTTGGCTTGGAGCCTTGGTGATGACATTGAGGCCGTGAGCCTTGGCGATGATTAATGGTTTATCTCATTTAAGATAATATGTTTGTTTTAGGCTAATGTGTAAAGCATGGATCCTATAGCATGTGGTGTGTTTGTTAATGATTTGATATGCCAATTATTCTGTGATAAATGATGCCTATGTTGTATGAATAGGCTATAGTGCCCCGCGATCGTTGGCCTATGGCCCCGAATATCGCATTGGTTTGATGCCTCTGATGATATCGATTGGCATGTGACCCCAGTGATATCAGTTGGCAAGAGTGCCAGAGATGTACATGGCGATCTAAGAGTCGGGCGATAATTGATTGTGGTGACTCTGAAAGTCAGAGTGCTAGTTTATGTACCATGTACTCGAAGCGTGAACACTTGAGGTTGATTATGTTTGACTGTGACGCCTGATTATGCCTATCTTGCTAAGATAGTTGATTGATAAATGCCTGCTTTTGGTGTTGTTGAGTTGGTTTGAAGGGAGCGGTGTTTAGGTCTAGGGTTAGGTTTCACATATTGAGATTTATATCTCAACCTAGTGGGGGCTTATCGTCCCAGGCGAATGAAATCCGGACTTGCCACGGGATGGTATTTGAAGAAGTCGTTGGAGTTAGGTTTGTAACTGACCTTTTTATTTATGAAAAGTGTATACTCATTTGTCTTGAGTCATCTCATTATGGAATTGTACGGAGAATTTTTATGGCTTCCGCGATCTTGTTCCTTTGTCAAGTTGTTATTTGAATTGGTCGAAGTATCCTGGATGGCACGGCTTGATTATGGCCTGGTGGGATGTTCGCGTGCTCGCAGGTTCGGGGCGTGACAACATGTAAAATGACGAGACATCAAGTAAAGCAAATATGACATGACGAAACGTGATATGTAGGATGCAAATATGTGACATGACACGGCATAGTATGTAAACATATAACTTATGAATGACATGACGTGCAAGCATACAATCTTCTAATGTATGAGATATGTGGACGTTAGATATGCAAATGAGAGATGCAAACATCATATATGCGAATATGCGGGCATCAAAAAATATGACATGTGAAAATATAATAACATGCAAACATGAGATTTCCGAAAAAAATATGGTATGGAATAATATGATGATACTCGAAGATATGTTAAATATGATATGCGAGATATAGTATATGCGAACATATGTGTGAGATATGCAAGATGTGAGCAAAATTGTTTTTGGTATTTTTTTTTATAATTTTTGCCCCCTTTAAAGATAAGCTTGGTTGACCTCATTATCTTAATTTTTACTCCAATTACTCCAATGAGATGACGTTTCTAAAAACAACTTTATCTTACTAAATATTTTAATTAGATATGAATTCTAGAAAATCACATCTTACTAAAATATTTTAGAAATTTTTTTATGTATGGAATTCAAACAAGATAATATCATCATCAAGATCAATCAGAGCAATTCATGATCCATTCCATGATTTTTGAAATTTTATGCTCCCAAATCTAAAATCGGCTTATGAAGATAGCGAATCAGATCTAAATGGCGAAAGATCATATTAACTAATTTACCGTCTTTACTAGGCGGGAGGGTCGTATCCAAATGGTAACGGGTAAGATTATCCAATTTAACATAGACGTTGCCTATTAGGAAAATATTTTCCTAATTTAGATTAGGGTTTTCTTATCCAGAAAAAATATTCCTCAGATATCATTGATTCAAAGTTGAAACATATCTACGAATCAAATTTAGACAAGATAACTTACCCAATTTGAAATATTGCGGATATCGATTTCCCATTTCGAACTCAATGGATCGGTACAGCTCGAGACCGGCGGGGATTGTGTATTACGGATGACCATGGCTTTTGTCGATGGCTTGATACTGAATTATCACTTGGACTAAAAGGCAATATCGGTGCCAATGAGGCTGTCCCTTGCTAATGAAGGTGCCAGTATTCTAGGACTAAGGTTACGATGACATGCACGACCGGATTGGCGACCGCTTTACGTCTGGAAGCAAGCCCAACTCCTCAATGGCTCCGGAAGCAACCGGCTCGTGGGGATGATGAAACTACTTGGTTATCTTGGTCAACCTTAATTACCACTTTATCACGTTAAATCCCATGCAGTTCACCAACTTTGCTTTTTTGTCTTTTGTGACCAGGCCTTGAGGTGATATCTTCCATCCGTACACATCCTCTTGTATGGCCATAGCTGTAGTCTTGGATCGAAACCAAAATTTCCGATCTTTCCATGCTCGAGTTTGGATTTGCACCGCCTGTGTTGGTGTGTTCTTTGGGGCGAAGATGTTCAATACGGAGCGGGACAGTAGCGATCGAAGGCGCTGTTAAAATCATGGCTTCGTCGACGTGGGGCTCCGTTGCGGCTTCAGGATCTCGGATAAGGCTACGGGAGGCTCGTGCTCAAGGATGATGATAACCGCGTTAATGCTTGCAATGATGGCGCTTGGGCGATGATGGTATTCTCCTTGCCGAATATTGAGGTTCGCAGTTTGGCTCGGTGGAATGGAAATGGATATAGGTGGCCATCATGTGCATCCTTATTTGACTTCAAGCTTTCTCTATTTATTTATTATTATTTTTTTTTCATATCTCAAAACTTGCATTCTCAATTGAAGGAGCAACTGCACATCAGGAATGGTGGTAGTGTTTGGGGATGCAACGAACAAACCTCGCCGGGAAACCTGCAAGCACAAGCTAAAAGAAACTTGTGATAGGCAGTGTTGCTTTGCATAGTCAAATCAAAAGCCGAAGAACCCAAAACAAAGAAAAGAAAACCTCCCTTCTCCCTGACAGATGTCGCGGAGAACCTCAATTCTCCTTTTGTCGCCTGGAATCTCTATTGTCCATGAAGTCTAGTGGGAGAGAGCGTCTTCCACTTTGTGGCCCTCCAATATGCCGTATCTTTTTAATTGTCTGCTCTCCCCTTAATATATATATAACTAGGGCAAGGTAATAAGATTCAATCTTGACCGCTGAATTAGGAACCTTTAAATAGGATAATAGCCGTAATATCGGAAATTCTGAATATCAGTGGCTTTGTTCTCTTGAATTTTTCAGCCACTATAAGGAGCATAGGGCTTGGCCAAAATTATCCTATTCATGGGCTTATTGCGCGAATTTAGGGCTCTTGCGGGCTTAATCCAAATCATTCAAATGATTAAATTAAGCCCAAAATCTCGAAATAAGTCTATCTATCACCAATCCAATCAAATGCAAAATTTAATGCAATGAATGCTAAAAATAAACGCGAAAGATGATTTTGTTATTTTTGTTTAGAACTAAAATTAGTTCTAAAAATTAGTCAAAATTTAGGTCTCAACATCCATAGAATCATTCCATATATTATTCAATCAATCGCAATCATCTTATCATGTGGGCATCTCAAAACGACACAGCGGACACAAATTACTTGCGCTAAGCCACCGAACGATACACTCATAGTGAAACATATGCTTGCAAGGCATGCGCGCAACTTCTTCATCGTTCGAAATCTCATCCTTGCAAATCACGCACCCGTCATCGCTGGAGTCCAATGCACCGCGGAGCTTTGTTTTCTCAAGCGCGTCAATGGCTGCTCGACTCGTCGGGATTGCTCCGAAGGCATTGGAAACTTCCATCGATTCCCTGAGGGCCACCTCTATCTCCTGTTGCTCTCTTCGATGGACATAAACCTCCAAGACCATACGGATTGGTATCTTCCTCATGTGCGAGTAGAGCTTGGTCCTCAGCAATCTCTCGGCTTCAACGGCCGCTGTCATCACGAGGCTGTCCAACGCGTGCCGTTCCATGGTAACGTGATGACGGGTTTCGCGGTCACCGAAGATAACATGATAACGTCGGCGGAGCAATCTTTGTTTGATTTGATGTTCGAGGTTGCTTCGAAAGTTGAATCGATCGAGAGTGACGTAACAAACTCGGGTGAACTTATCAGTGGCGTCGCCTCTTTGCATGACCTCGTGCTCTTCAAGTAATGCTTCCTCGTTTGACCTTCGACGACAGATCTCGGCATGGACGCGAATATCTGTGGCCATTGGGGAACGAAGTAGAGAATTTCTTGGTTCTTGACTGTGGAGGGGTTAGCGAAGTTCCAGTGTTTGGTTTCTGTTCGTATATTACTTATACTCTCGCATTGGTCGGTGATTTGTTTTTGTCCAAGGCCGAGTAGGATTCTTACCAAAATATTTTAAGAACTACATCCTGCATTGATTTATCAAATCAGTTCGGATTGCCTGTGGCCACTAAAAGTTTTTTATATGGCGATATGTTTGAATCCTTTTTGAAGTTTTTTTTTTTTTTTTCTGATTATCGTTGTTTTGTAAGTAGGATGACCTTCCGATTTTTTATTTTTATTTTTTTGCTTGATTTCATCTTAAATTCGCAAAAAACTAAATTGTTTGTTTTAGCTTACTTAAAGGCTTCTTAATTGAATATGGTGTTTGGCTACACCAAATGAAAAATGCTAATTTAAGATCTTTTTCCATAAACGATATTTTTGTCAAGTGTATAAGTTAGTTACACCGATGTCGTTTATTTTATTTTATAGCCGCATAGTACATTTGTACTCTTAAATTATGATATTTAAGGTGCCGTTAAAAGGATGATCAATTTATTTATATAGATTTTTCTATTTTTCAATAGAAAAATAATGTTTGATTACAAAAGAATTATAATTTTTTTTTAAGTATCACCATTACAATCAATGATAGCTACATAGTTTTCATTGAAATAGGAATGTCATCCTGTGCAGATAAAATAAAACTAATAGATTTGTCAAATAGAATTCTTAAAACTTATTGCAAAAGCATAATTGAGTCACAAAACTTTCAAAAGTATAATCAAGTTTCGCTCCATTAATTTCGCTCAATTTGCCTAATAGAAAATGCTGAAATGGCTTTTTTGTTTATTTTTTTCTTAAAACACATCTCGCTGATGTGGCGCACATCAAGCGCTAATAAAAACTAAGAAAAAAAAATAAAGAGTATAGTCAACCAAATCATCAATCATCAACCAAGACACGATCCCTGTTGGGGAGTGTTTCATATTCCCCTGCGACATGAAAGCACGTGGGTCCCGCTCCAAACTAAGCAGGCAAGGGTCCGGGGGAGCCGGCCCGGTAGGGGTCTTAAGGGGGCAGTGCCCCCTGGACACCAGAGGGCTTTTATGATTTAAGCCTGTAAATTCTCATTAGTATTGGGGCTTGGGCTCATGAATAGCTACTGATATATATATTATTGTTCGCTTGTAATTGAGTGATGTAACGACAGGTGAGAGGTGCTGATATAGTGGAATCTTCTACTGGACGTAGCCTTAGTTTAAGGGTGAACCAGGATAAATCTTATCTCTGGATTTTCTTTTCTCCCATCTTTTTTATTTTGTTGCGATTGTGTGCCGATCCTTACATCTGGTATCAGAGCAAGGTTTGAAGTTAGGGTTTTTCTTAGTAGAAGAGAGATCCGAAAAATCGAATCTTGGGAAGATGTCGGCCGATCAATCGCGAATTGAAGTGGAGAAATTTAGAGGAAATGGTTTCGAATTATGAAGTTGAAGATGGAGGCTTTACTCGTGGATAGAGATCTGTGGTACGTAATTAAAGAAGATAAACCTGAATTGCCTACTAAAGAAAAAGCGAAGGAGGAAGATATTGCGTCCGCATCCAATCAGGTGAAGGCGTAGATTAGCAGCGATCGGAAGGCGCAAAGCCTAATTTGGTTGTGCCTCGCTGATAACATCTTAGTGAATGTGACTTCTGAGAAGACAGCAAAGGATCTCTGGACTAAGCTAGGAAGCCTTTATCAGAGCAAATCACTTGTGAACAGGTTGTTTCTGCGGAAGTGACTGTACAACCTTCGGATGAGTGAAGGTGATTTTTTTTTTCTGCACACTTAAATGAATTTAATACTGTTTGTGGGCAGCTTGCGTCGATTGACATTAATCTGGATGAGGAAGATAAAGCATGTACTTTGTTGTGTTCACTGCCGAATTTATGGGAACATATTATTATTTCAATTGGTACTGGTGTTAGTACCCCGTCTTTTGAGAACGTTGTATCCACTTTATTGTTTAAGGAGATGAGGAGAGCAAGTTTGGATAATGCAACAAATGAAGCTCTTTTCGTAAGAGGAAGGAGCAGTGAACGATCTAAATCCAGATTTAGTGTAAGAAATAAGTTTAGAGAAAGATATAAAAGTCAAGATCGATCTGAAATAAAGTGTTGGAAGTGCGGAAAAGTTAGACACTTGAAGAAGGATTGTAGAAACAGAAGCGTAGGTCCAGAGAAGCGCGATAAGGCACCATCATCTAGTATAAAGAAGGATGACGACAGCAATACGGGAGACATGTGTCTCATTTGCAACTCATCGCAGGTTGATCGGGATGCATGGATTATCGATACTGGAGCGTATTTTCACATGACACCTCATAGAGATTGGTTTTGCTATTATGAGCCATATCAAGGAGGTACAGTACGGATGGGAGATGATACGACACTTAATATTGTCGATCGCGGAAAGGTGAAGCTAAAGATGAAAGATGGGACAGTAAAAAATCTTCCAGATGTGATGCATATTCCTGGTCTTACTAGGAACCATTTATCTGTAGGAACTATGGCAGATGTTGTCATTACTTTCACCAGCGACAAGTATTCATGCAAGCTAACCCATGGATCTATAGTGATTGCTAGAGGCGAACGGGAAGGAAAACTATGGAAGTTACAGGGTAGCACGATGATCAGTGGTGAGAGTTATATCATGGAGCAGGTGGAAGAAGATTATGCGAAGTTGTGGCATTGGAGATCGGGTCATATCGGTGAAAAAGGACTGGTGACCCTTATTTTAAAGAAGATGGTAGATGGAATCCCAAGCTATTCTATGGGTTTTGGATTTTGTGAACATTGTCTACATGGAAAACAAAATCGTGTATCTTTTCAATCCATAAGAGGGAGAGCGAAAGGGATTCTGGATTTAATCCACAGTGACGTCTTTGGTCCTACACCTATGGCATCGTTTGGAAAATCAAGGTATTATGTTTCTTTTACTGATGATTTTTCCAGGCATGTGTGGATATATTTCTTGCAAAGAAAAGATGATGTCTTTGAAAAATTCTGTGAGTTCAAAGCTTTTGTGGAAAATCAGTTTGATAGAAAAATCAAAGGTTTGCGGACTGACAACGGAGGAGAGTTATGTTCAGCGAAATTTGATCAGTTCTGTACTACCAATGGTATTGCAAGACAAAAAACTACGCCCTACTCACCTCAACAGAATGGCGCGACAGAGAGACTTAATTGGTCTCTCATGGAGAAGGCTAGAAGTATGCTTAGTTGTGCAAATTTAGCAGCTGAATTTTGGGTGAAAGCAGTGGCTACCGCATGTTATCTGAAAAATAGGTCTCCTACATCAGTTTTGAAGGATCAGACACCGTTCGAAGCACTGTTCGGGAAGAAGCCAGATGTATCACATATTAGAGTGTTTGTCTACGAAGCATATGTGCATGTGCCGAGGGAAAGGAGGAATAAACTTGAGAGCAAGTCAGAGAAGTGCATCTTCATTGGGTACAAGGATGGTATCAAAGGGTATAAGCTGTGGAATCCCGATACTAAACGTATGGCTTACAGCACAGATGTAGTGTTTAGAGAATCTACGAAAAATCATATTTTCATAACCTCTCAAATAATCACATACAATTGAGTTAGATGTTGGTTTGCATGGAGAAACAGAGACTACACAATCTGAAACAAGAAATTCATATTTTGAAGCTGACGAGTCGGATGTGGAGGATGATATAGTTGATTTTGATGCTGAGTTTGAAATTGAAGTACCACCTGAGCCGATCTTAAGGAGGTCCACACAGGTAACAAGACCACTTGAGAGGTTTACCCTATTTGCTAATAATGAAAATTATGCTCTAACTGTTATAGGTGATGATCCAAGTACTATTAAAGAAGCAAGAAATGCGGAAGATGCCAAACAGTGGGAGAAAGCCATGAAAGATGAGATGGACTCATTGGATAAAAACGGGACATGGAGTCTAGTAAAATTACTCGCGGATCAAAAGGCAATTGGTTGCAAGTGGATATTCAAGAAGAAGATATCCGCAGATGGAGATATAAAATGGTACAAAGCTCGTTTGGTTGCAAAAGGGTACTCGCAGATAGAAGGAATCGATTATGGTGAGATTTTTTCTCCTGTCGCTAAATTAATTTCCATAAGATTTGTCTTATCTGTAGTAGCTGCATACAATCTGGAGGTAGAGCAGTTAGATGTAAAAACAGCATTCCTTCATGGTGACTTGGAGGAAGATATTTACATAAAGCAACCATATGAGTTTCGTCAAAGGAAAAGAAGATCTTGTTTGCAAATTGAACAAGTCTTTGTATGGCTTGAAGCAACTCCAAGAATGTGGTACCAGAAGTTTGACTCATATGTCTTAGAGCTTGGCTTTATTCATTGTGATGGTGATCATTGTGTCTGTGTGAAGAGGTTAGATGATGACTTTATTGTTTTAACCTTATATGTAGATGATATGTTTCTAGTTGGAAATAATATGAAAATGATCAGCACTATGAAAGGACTGTTGGCAAAACAGTTTGAGATGAAAGATCTAGGTCCAGCAAATTTCATCTTGGGCTGCAGATAAAAAGGGAACGTGAGAATAGGAAGTTGTGGTTCAGCCAGAAATTTTTTTTTGAAAATGTGTTGAAAAAGTTCAACATGACAGGTTGTAAACCAGTGAAGACCCCTATGTCCACAAGTTCTAAGTTATCAGCGCTCCAATGTACTAAGACTAAAGAGGAATATGAAGAGATGACAACAATTCCATATGCAAGTGTAGTTGGCAGCTTGATGTATGCCATGGTATGTACTCAAGCAATGGGAGTATTGAGCATAAATATGTCCAATCCTAGTAAAGAGCATTGGATAACTGTAAAGAAAGTTTTTCGTTATCTTTGAGGTATGTCTGACATTGAATTATGTTATGAAGGCGTGAAAAGCTCAAAGGGACAGCAAGTATTAGAACTGAAGTGTTTTGTGGATGCCGATTTGAGAGGTGATATTGATAGCAGGAGGTCAACCAACAGTTATGTTATTTCCTCATTCGATTGAGCTGTGAGTTGGATGAGTAAAAGACATAGCACAGTTGCTTTATCTACTACCGAAGCAGAATACATGGCTCTCACTCATACAACTAAGAAAGTGATTTGGATGAGCAGATTGTGCAAAGAGCTTGGTTTTACAAAAAGAGAAGTGAATATTGAGTGTGATAACTAGAGCACTATATTCTAGGCTAAGAATCTTGCTTTTCATACAAGAACAAAGTATATGACATACAATATCACTTCATCCGAGAGAAAATAGGACAAAAAGTTAATATGCTGAAAAAGGTTGACACACAGGTGAATAGTACATATTTTTTTACCAAGGCAGTGAGTGCATAAAAATTTGAATGGTGTACAACTGAGTTGGGTTTAAAGAAGCACGAGAAATATTCACCAAGTGGGAGAATGTTGGGGAGTGGTTTATATTCCCCTGCGATAGGAAATCACGTGGGTCCCACTCCACGCTAAGCTGGCTGGGGTTCGGAGGAGCCGTCTTGGCAAGAGTCTCAAGGGGGCAGCGCCCCCTGAACACCATAGGGTTTTTATAATTTAAGCCCGTAAATTGTCATTAGTAGTTTGGGCTTGGACTTATGACTATATAATGCTATATATACTCTTGTTCGCTTGTAATTGAGTGATGTAACGGAAGGTAAGAGGTACTGAAATAGTGGAATACTCTGCTGGACGTAGCCATAGTTTAAGGATGAACCAGAATAAATCTCGTGCCTCGATTTTCTTTTCTCTCATCTTTTTTATTTTGCTGCGATTGTGTGCCGATCTTTACAATCCCATCACAAAGAGTAGAATAGATGTTTGCCTACTCAAACACCGCAAGTTTCTTGTAGTTCAAAGAAGAGTAATCACACTCAAATAACTCAAATATTCATAGTGTTTTCCAGCCCAATTATATTCGATAACCCGCGCAGTATTTAGCCCCATAATTTCTCATGAAATGATCTCTCAATCTCATAAATGAGATAAACGCAAAACTTACGACAAGATTTAACCTGCTTCAACACTTCATTTTCTTTTTTAATGTAATTTCATGAGCAAAAATAAATCCTCTCAAGCACTCAACCACCATATCGTGATTCAAGATATATATATATAGACACACACCCCAAGTCTAATCGAATCACAAGGTCAAATTCAATGCCCATGTTGACGTTTCCATTCTGAACGTGTCTTTCACAAGAAGAAAGAATAATATTTGTATTAGGCACAGATGAAAGAAACCTATAACAACTGAAAAATTCCATATCTTTTAATCTTGAGTCAGGTTTCGCCTAACGAGCTCAAATCCGAGACATGTTTTCCGCATTAATATGACTCTAAAGGAGATTTTCTTCGTTTAATGCATATGATTAATTATAAATTAGTAGCTTACGATCAAGGACCAATTTATCATGTTAAAATATGAAAGTCGAAAATTTATGCCCATTATTTGTCTGTATCTGTCATCCACTGTGGGGGAAAAAGCAAATCATTGACAGTCAACTTAATAAAATGTTTAATTCAATCACAACTCTCCTGATCTTGCGGACGTCTAAATACAGCACGGCGCGAAAACAAGATGTTCTCGCTCACCCACCAAACAATACACCCCTGATGAAATATATACTTTGCAGGCATGAGCATAACTTCTGCGTTGCGCGAAATCTAACATTGGCAACTCACGCACCCGCCACCACCAAACTCTCGTGGCGCTTTGTCTTCTCAAGCGAATCAATGGCCGCTTGACTCACCGGAATCGCTTCAAAGACCTTGAAAACCTCCATCGACTCCCCAAGGGACACCTCCATCTTCCGTTGCTCCCTCCTATGGACAAAAACCTCCAAGACCCTACGGATCAATATCTTCCTCAAGTGCGAGTAGAGCTTGGTCCTCAGCAATCTCTCGGCTTCTGCGGCCACTCTTAGCACGAGACGGTCCACCGCGTGCCGTTCCATGGTAACCTGATGACGGTCTTCGCCGTAACCGAAGATAATGTGATAACTTCGGCGGAGCAATCTTTGTTTTATTTGATGTTTAAGGTTGCCTTGAAAGTTGAATCGATCAAGAGTGACGTAACAAACTCGGGTGAACTTATCAACGGTGTCGCCTCTTTGCATGAGTTCGTGCTTTTCAAGTAATGCATCCCCGTTTGCCCTCCGAGTCCGACGGCATATCTGCGCATGGATGCGAATATGTGTGGCCATTGATGAATGAAGTTGGAAACTTAAGAGATTTTCTTGGTTCTTGATGATGGGAGGGCTGTGGACTAAGAGGAGTTCCAGTGTTTTTTGTAGTATTTTCCGAGGATGGAACTTGAGTCTTGTGTGCACAAACTTACGTTACTTATAGACTTACATCAATCGGTTATTCGTTGTTGTCTGAGGCCGATTAGGATTCTCACTAATTCTTTTTTCCCTGTCGAAGAACTGAATATTTAAGAGTTGATGATCACATTTGGATTGGTTCTAACTACTTTCCTTTTTTAAAACTTCTTGATGCGTCGCTAATCACAATCTTACTAGTACTAGGAGTCCCAGGACTCGTAGAATTATATCCTGCATTTCGAATCAGTCGAGATTGTCTTTAACCGCCCTACAAATAAGGACCCCGTTGGTTATTTTGGCTTTAAATAAAAGATTTTTAATTTCATCCTTCTACCATAGAGGAATTTATTATATGGCGACTTCGTGCAATTTTTTAAAATTTTTTGTGACTCTGATTATTTTGTAAGTAGGGTGTCCTTCGGATTTTCTTTCCTTCTTGATTTCATCTTAGATACAGAAAGAAATGAATTGATTTGTTTTAGCTTGCTTAAATAATTCTTAATTAAGAATGGTGTCTAATTAAACCAAGGGAAATTGATTGTTCAAGATTATTTCAATAAACAACTCTTGTCAGGTGATGTTGGTACAACTTTTGTTTTTATATATTGCTCCATACTACTTTTTACGTCATAAGTTATGATATTTAAGGTCCCGTTTGAATTTACTTATTTAATACTCAATTTTTTTCATATGTTAATGTTTGTTCAAAAAATTAAAGCTCGATTATACCAAGTTGTAGCTTTATTTAGAACAATGACATGAATGCGTAAATTATGCTCAACAGAATTCTAATTGATGTCAATTTCACTGCCGATGGAAATATCTCGGAACAGTCGATCCATTCTTTTTTAGGAAAACCTTTTATTACAACTCTCAGCTTTTATATAATACCACCATCTGCTTCATTCTTTTTATCATGTGTGCCCACTTGTTTAACAAAGCCCTTTTGCTAGTTGGCAACTTGGTCAACTCCCAAATTTCGTTATGAAATGACGAGCTTATCTATTCTTTCATAGCATGCTCACACTCCTTGTGAGATGTGTCTTTCTTTGCCACATCATAAGTCTCCGGTTCTTCCGAATCTGTACATAAGACATGACTTAGAACAATTTTTGCTAATAGATCAGAAATTACATTTGGCTTTCTCACACATGTAGACCTCCTTAAATTAAGCATTTCAGGGGTCGTTAGCTTGTTCCGAAACACCGCGCTCTTCTTGAACTTCCTGCTATTAATAATAAGTTCGTCTGAAACTTCCCCTTTGAGTATACTCTGATCTGCTGGAACCATTTTCATGGGCATTGTGTCCAATTCAACATATTATAGTTCTACTACCTTCTCATGCTCTGTTTGATGATCCTTGTACATATTATCTTCATGGAATAATACATTACGACTGTAAATAACTTTGTTATTCACATAATTCCAAAGACTATAGCCATGATCATCGCCTCCATACCCGATAAAGACACTTCTTGAGCTTAGCATCAAGCTTTTTCCTATCCTTTTATCCAGCGCACTAGATCGACTCCTATTGATCAGATAAACAGCTGCATCAACTATAGCACCCCACAAGTGTAGCGGAAGACCCCGCTGTAGCCTCATGCATCTCGTAGGCTCCAAAACCGTCATGTTCATCCTCTTGGCTACATCATTCTCTAGAGGAGTTCTAGGAATAGTGTTCAACCCTTGTATGCCTTCTCTGGCTTAAGTATTATGCAAATTTCTCACTCATGCATTCACCACCATTAACTAATTTTCAAAGTTTTAATCTGATAACTTGTCTCTCTTTCTACCATGGTCTTCCACGTTCTGAACATTCCGAATATTTCTAATTTTTCTCTACGAGCATAGGCTCGGCATTATTAATGAAGGTGACAAAATATCCCTTATCACCATAAGACAGCTCTTGAGGCAGTCTCCACACATCAGTGTGAACTAACTCTAGCTTTCGACCTTTATTATGCACCCCATTCAATTGAAAACTAACCGCTCTTTGATTTTTTTTACAAATGCTACTCTCACAAAAATCTAACTCAACTTTTTGCGAACTTGGAAACAACTTTCGTGAATGTAATTACTTTATACTCTTTTTACCTAGATGTCCCAAATAATAATGCCGAAAAGTAGACAAATTACCTGCAGGAACTTCTAATCATCTCTTGAACATGGGGATGTCAAGAATCAATCAGTCGAGAATTTGGTGGTCGGTTGTTTCCCAACAAACACAAAGAAATGATTATTTCCAGAAAACATAAATGAAGAACCCTAAAATTTGCCACAAATCAAACTTCAACAATAAAGAGGGAGAAACGGAGGCAGCCATATCAGATTTTTCTCATTTAATACTGGGTCGTTTCTCTTTCACTCAAACCGCATGGTTTCCACGTTAGCTCCATTTGTCCACCGTTACCTACATCAACCGCCGCATTAGATTTTTAACGATGCTCATTCACGAAATCTTAACTGATAGTAAATGTGTCACATAGGTACAAATTTAGAGTTTTTAATGTCACAAAAGAAATGTGGGATGACTTTGTCATAGTGAGTATACTTTGGGGTTTGTGGTGGTATTAGCCCTATTATTAATCATCACATGAATTTAAGAAGTCGGAACCTATTTCCTACCCACCAAAAAAAAAGAAAGAAAACCATTATCAAATCATGTATTGCATGTCATATTTCAGCATGTGCCGTCATGTATAAAGCTAAGTTTAGAGACATTTCAGTCATTAATAAACATGGAAGGGAATATGAGTCTTGACTTGAGGGTATCAATTATTCGAAAGCCTACGGTTATCTGAGTAATGAGAATTAGCCCAAAGGTAAACCAGGCCGGGCCCAACCCTGGCACCAGTCAGACCAAGGGCCAGGGCATGGCCCATCCAGGCCCAGCCACCGCGTTGCAATGTCTCAATCACTACAAGGCCTGCCTTGGCCAGGTCCAGCCATCTTTTTCTCCTCTCTTCCTTTTTTGCTAAAGCCACTTGATTAATGAGGAGGAAGAATTTTTGACAGACTTTGCCATTCTACTCTTTCCTGCTTAGTGCACATTCGATCTCCATGGATTTAGGAAGATGAATTTTGAAAAAGGGAAGTGATCATTGCATTTTTAGGGATTTATAGAGTTTTCTAAGAAGCATGTAAAAGATTTGTTTTCTTTTTAAGGTCTAGGGAGAGGAGATACAGAAAACACACACACACACAAAAAGGTTGATCCAAAAAAAGTTGTGGGAGATACAGGAGAAAATGGAAGGAAAAGAATAGAGATTTCAGAAAATACACATTTGTCCATTGTCGTTTTCGTCCAAAATTTGAAATGTTAAAACTCCTTGATACGAAGTTTGTAAAAAAAAAATTAAAATTAAAATGGGGTGACACAACAAGTGGACATGTCGTTTTCAAGCCAAACCACGGACCGGTCGGGTTACTAGTTCAGAACAAGGGAGTCTGCCCAACAGTTGCTCGAAAACGGTGAGTATGTCGCGTTGTTTCTTCAACAGAACATGCTGGATTTTACGCAATTCTATAAGTCAAATTTTAATATTGAAGTGTTTTAATAATATAGATCAAGTCGGGTATAGATCATTGGATCTATATAGCATGAAAATGAGTCAAAATGGATTAATATAGATCGGACCATATTCGACTCGACCTACCCGTTTTACACCTATACTCCACACGAATAATCTCGTTACATTAGAAACACTAGAAATTAAGTAGGTGGATAGGCAAGAAGTAACATCGGCAACCAGATTCCATTGTTTCGAAGAAGAAAGAGATTTAGTGTCCGCGTCATTATATTGAATTCTATGCTCCATCAAGGTAATTGTGGATTCTATGTAATCGTTGCTCCCAAGATAGTTGCCCTAGCGGTAAAGGAGGGCATATATCTTCCATGTTCAGCAAATCTCTAAACGGTTCGTGCTTTGTTGTCTAATTACGGCATATCTCATGTCGAGAATCTTCCTGGTTAATAATAGCGTATTGAAGAGACTGCAGTGCCAGCGAGGGGACTACCTATCTCGGACTTTTGACGTGTGGGGGTGCACTAGTGCATGACTCGGGCCGAACATCTCCTGGCGAATCTGAGATTCTAATTATAATATCCAGAGGAGTTGCTACCGCTGATCGTCTCTCTCCATTCTTGTCCCCCCCCCCCCCACCCCCTCCCAAAAAAAAAAAAGAACCCGTAGATAAAATTATCAAAAAAATATTAAATTTATTATAATTATATCAATTCAACCTTAAAATTTTTTGTGTTAATTCAGTCTCAAATCTTTTACATTTATGCTAATTTAATACACATTAAACTGGCCGGAGCTGACATGGCACTATCGCCGCTGACATGGCAAATTTTTAATAATATTTTTTTTAATGTTCTCTTTTTTTTATTTTCCTTATTTTCCTTTTTATTTCTTTTTCTTTTCTCCTAAACATCGTCTTCCTCGCTACGCCTATCTCCTCCGAGCGCTCCAGCCCTACCGTCCACCTGCGAGGGTTGCTCCCGCGTCCGCCGCTGAAGATCTGATCCTATAGTTTAATCTTGTGAAATCGAAGCTGAGAAACGATGATAAGTTCGATTTAGATCTGTGCGCGTTATGACTAGTTTGAGAACCGCTTTGAGGCCAAATCTAGAGCTTGTGTCCTAACTTGCATATTAGCCGTTCGATGATTTACCCAAATGAAATGTTAAACCTAGTCTCATGAAAACGGTGTGTTTTGACGCTTGATTGCTTCGTGAATCACAATAAGTAGTTCTGACGTTGAGCTTTTCCTTTGGTTTATGCTTGATTTTCTGGCGTCGGCCATGGACAAATCGGAAGCGCTGCTCCATATGTGTGTGTATGTCTAGATTTGGAGCTCCGATTCGTGTTAAAAAAAGTGATTCCAGAGATTGTTGTTGGAAGGTTGAGGTTTTGGAGAATGGAGGAGTGGGCGTCGCGAGGAAGAAGATGTTCAGAGAAAAAGAAACAGAAATAAAAAAAAATAGAATAAAATAATAATAAAATAAAATTTATATTAAAATATTATTAAAAATTTAACACGCCAGCTTCGATTGGCCAAATGGATTGAATTAGAACAAGTATAAAAATTTTAAAACTAAATTGACATAAAAAAATTTAAAATTAAATTGACATAATTATAATAAATTTGAGACTTTTTTTAAATAATTTTTTCACTTCCATTCAATTCAACAAATGGAACCCATAGGAGCTAAATAGCGCAAAAAAAAAAAAGAAAAGAAGAAAGAGCATGAACTTCTATCCAGAGGACCCAAAATCTCCGATTTTCAAATTGACAAAAAAAAAAAAAAAAGGCCCCGCTTTTGCTGACTTAACTTTTACATCCAGTCAAGCTGATTAGACAATTAACCTGGCAAACGGTGTTGACACGTCCAAATGACAAGTCAGTGAATATTCGAAAAAATAAAAGAAAACATGAATGAATGAATGGGCATTATTATGCTGCCAATGAGGCTGATTTTTGTTTACTTTTTTGAAGGGGGTTGAGGTATCTTCATCCTCCGAATACAACGTCGACAAAATTTGGTCATCCATAGAAGTAGTAGAGGGGGGGTGTGATGCATTAATCAGATGAAAGTCAATGAGGCCAAACAGGCCGAGAAGAGAAGAGTGACTGACCGGTGAAGGCGATGGTGCTTTTGCATCCACGTTTTGACCTACCACCAACGCCACTTCCCATCATCCACGCCCCACCTAACTTTTCTCCCTTTCGTTTCTCCTTGGGTCTAAACGAAAGAGGGAGGGAAAAAAAGGGGTACGATGAATATACCAAATTTTCTGTCTCAACAGTAATTCGTTGCAAAAGAATATATATATATATATATATTTATATTTATATATATTTATTATTCGTCGTAAAAGTAATGGTCGTAGCATCTACCATCTTATAAGCATTTTTTTTTTTTTTGCTTTTGCACGGTCAATTATACTCGCATGCTGAAATTTTAAACTTCAAAGTGTAAATAGGCCGAGACACATGATAAGGGCACCGAAGCACTTAAAAGTTTGTATGTCTTGTCGAGGGGTCGTGTCGAAAGCATAAATCTTGAATTATGGCCGTCCACGGTTCTCCTGAAGAATATGGAATGACCCTCACCATGTAAATTTTAATAGTATTTTGATATTTTGTGATTGTATTCATTACTAATTATTTTTAATAATTTTTGTATCTTTGTTTCTTTTTTATTTTTTGGTTTCGACTGACAGGAGGCTATGGCCGCTAGGCCAGCGACCCTTGCCACAGCTAGGTGAGGGTCGCGAGCCCTCGCCTAGCGACCAGTGGAGATTGATGGCCCTCTGCCAATAGTCGACAGCCTCTTGAAGTGTAAGTTGGCCGAGACAACTAATAACTACGCCAAAGCACGTGTAATTAGTATGTCTTGTAAAAAATATAAATCCTAAATTAGGGTCGAGGTTTCTCTTGAAGAATGACCCTCACCATGCTCAAGTGAAGGGTTGTTAGATAAATTAGTAATTTAAGGACGGAATTGAATAAACAAATAAAATTCGAGAACTAAATTGAATGAAAAGATGACAAGTAATTTTAATAGTAACGTAATAAAAAAGAATACCCAAAAAATTTAGCAAAAGGATTGCATTTAGCAGAAGTTACAAAGTTCAGGGAAATCATTAAAGAATGAGAAAAATTTTAAGGACTCCCGACGTCACTACCCCCTCTCTTTATTATCGTGACAATTCGGATTGTCGGTAGTTATTTTCATAAAATTGTAGGGATAGTTCAAATTACAAATTTGGAGCGCAAAATTATATCGGAAGTTCACAAATAAGCTCTCTTCTTTTCTGAAAGCTCTCATTATATATGAATAGCTTCTTGCCAAATACAATCCACCACCATAACATAGTGAGTTCGGATCCGACATATCACCATAATCTTATTTGACCATGAACTATGCTCGAATTTGAGTGGCACGTGAGAGCGAGCCTCGTGAGTCGGCGGCGCACGCGATTCGGATGGGGTCGGCAAATGCGATCCGTTAGATCATTGATCTCCCGATAAAATTTGTTGAATCCGACGTTCCACACGCATCGGGGTCAAAGGGTGGTGGATGGATGGGGATGGCGAGATCCGAACCGACGCACGTGTACCCTTATCTACCCTCCGTCCCTCTCCCTCTCCTTCCATTAATAGAGCCCCCAAGCTCACTATTTCCCACGCAACGCCCTCTCGCTCTCGCTCACAATTCGCGTTCTCGGCGATCCTCCGTCGACATTGCAAGACCTCACCGAATCAGTAGCTAGCAAACGATGACGCCGACCCCTTCCGCCGCCGTCAGCGAGGTCCAGGTCGAGTCCGTGATGTTCCAACCGTCCGTCAAACCGCCTGGCTCCGCCAAGACCTTCTTCCTCGGCGGCGCAGGTGCTCCATGAGATTTCTGGTTTTGCCCGTTGTCGTTGTTTCCATATCTCGTTCTGAAAAGGGAAAGGGAAATCATATTTTTTGTTTGGTCGGGGGGGGGGGGGGTGGGTGCAGGAGAGAGAGGTCTGGAGATCCAGGGGAAGTTCATCAAGTTCACGGCGATCGGCGTCTACTTGGAGGACGCGGCGCTGCAGTCGCTCGCCGCCAAGTGGAGCGGCAAGAGCGCGGAGGAGCTGGCCGGCTCCGTCGAGTTCTTCAGAGACATCGTCACAGGTCAGTGTCCCCACTCACTGGCGTGGTGGGATCGAGCAAACTATCGCCCGCAATCATCTGCAAAGTTCTTGACTTTTCAAAATTTCTGACGATGGTCTGTCTTCTAGGCCGGCTCTCGTGCAGACCTAATCGCGACTTGGCTTGTCGTCTTTGGTTTCACTTCACATGACGTCAGCCTTTTTTCGTCTTTTTCTTTTTTAAAATTTTCGAGAATAAGAGATGTTGAGTGGGATCAGTTTGGGTTGGATGATGGAATTCATTTAATTCGTTTTAATTTATTTTTATACAGTACAATTCTAACACACATATTATCTAAATAAAATTTCGTATTTAATTCAATTAAGCAAAACTTGTGATATTAAAAAAAAACTATATTGCTAAAATATCATGAATAATTTTTATAAATATTTAAAGGAACAAAAATAGAATAAATTAATATAAAATCAGAGTTTTTGTTTTTATTTTTTTTGTTTTTATTTTTACATTTTTTGTTATCTATTTTTCCTTTTGTTTCAAAGTGCGTTGCCGGACCCTAGCCGACCACAAATGAGGGCTCAATCCTTACCAAACACAAGCTGAGGAGCCAATCCTTGCCTAGATCAAGTGAGGATTTCGTGGCCCTCGCCTGTGACCGGCGAGGGTCTATCGGCATTCATTATGGGACTCATTCTGAAAAATAAAAAATAAAAATAAAGAATAAAAATCAAAATCAAAATATATTTTTATGATTCACTTGAAATAGTTAATCCATCCACGACCCGTTAAAGATCCATTGACCCAGGCTCTCTTAAATTTGTTAAGCATTTCTCTTTTACCTTTAATTTATTAAATTAAAACCAATAGTAAAGGAACTTAATGATCGAACAAACTGATGTGTAATATAACTGTAGTTTAAGCGGGTGCATGACCGGCCTCAACCCATCAATGCCGGCTCGATCTGGCTCTTGGTCTAGACTGAACTGGACCATAAACCGGATCTCGGTCCCATGGGTCGGTTGCCCGTCTTACCCCGGTTTTCAAGATGCTGGTGTAGACTGTGCTAGACCATCTGTATGCGATTGATGCACCGGCATGCACTGATGGATGGTTTGATTGTCCATGATTCCGTGCAAGAAAGCTTTGTCGGCCTTATTAATCGTCATGTAAACCTTGCTGGGGATGCAAGGCGTGGGAGGAGCTTCTCTTCGTTCATCTGTCATTCTTGTGTCGTGCAGAGGACATATTCGATCTAGTCCTCCGTCCATCCAACCTACTGCGTGATGGATATCTAACTCTTTGGTTACCCTTCTGTTCTGAAATGTTCACTCTGGTTTCGTTAAGCTTGATTTGATTTTTGTTTTTTGTTACTTTGATTTTGGATCCGTAGTTCTCTTACCTGAATTTTTAATTGGTTTAATATGTTCCTGAGATTTTAAATTGTTCATTGTGGTTACTAGCTTTTTGGTATATATTCAATTTAATCGATGAATTATATGAAAATGGCTAATGTTATCCCTAAATTTGAAACGATGGAAGGGCAACATTGAACATTTATATGAACAGATCAAAAGTCCAGACATCACATTGAACAAAATAAAAATTCTAGGGATTACATTTTACGTTTGGTCAAAGTTCAGGGCCGTTTATGTCGTTGTTCGTCGGAACAAACTAATGGTTCTGTGTGGGAAACAGAGGGGAGTTGTTCATACTGTACTTTAAGTTGCGGATTAGAATTAGTTCCAGTTTCACCGTTCAGTAACGCTAGAGATAAGTCGACGTTTAACACTGAATTGGCTCTCGGACTCATAACTGATTCATTATGAAGCCGACCACGACGGTCTTCCCTCTTTACACAGCTTACCCTTAGGAATCAGTTTTTGGTTCTGTTTTCGTGGTCAATTTGTTTTGAGTTTGGACCGGGATGATTGATCGGTGTGGCAAATTCACACAGGTCCGTTCGAGAAGTTCTCTCGCGTGACCATGATATTGCCGCTGACGGGATCTCAGTACGCGGAGAAGGTCACCGAGAACTGCGTCAAGTTCTGGCAATCCATCGGAACTTACACCGACGCCGAGGCTGCTGCGGTTGAGAAATTCTGTGAGGCTTTCAAGGACAAATCCTTCCCACCTGGAGCCTCGATCCTATTCACGATATTGCCAAACGGGGCGCTGACGGTTAGTGAGGATGCTGAAACTCCGACCAAGTTTTTACGAATACGGAAATCTGAGTGCATCGACTGTTTGCTTAGTAGTGGCTCAGCTGTCCTCTCTTTGATCGTTGCCAAATCTAAAGCAAGTAGCAACTTTGAGCCATAATGTAACTTTTATATATCATTTCCTTTTCCTCTGGGTTACAGATCGCCTTCTCCGAAGACGGATCCATACCCGAAGCCTTGGACACAGTGATAGAGAACAAACAGCTCTCGGAGGCGGTATTGGAGTCCATGATTGGCAAGCACGGTGTTTCTCCTCGAGCTAAGATGAGCCTAGCCTCGAGGATTCATGAACTCCTGAGGGACTGCGAGAAGATGGCGGATGAAGTCGACAAGAATGTGGCCCCGAAGGCGGCCGAAGTCAGCGTGGCATAGAATGGCGGAGCAGAAGGCGGGCGGAAACAACCTGGGTGAGGTGGACGAGGAAGAGGAATCAAGTGGCAGAACAGTGGCACCTGCTGTTGTATAAGGTGGGAGATGAAGCAGTAGTTTCAATAAGGGAAAATGACACTGGTAACATATAAAATACGGGATTTCAGTGACAAACGTGAAATCTCATTTTTGAATCTTTGGTTGGTTCAATGTGGTGTGAAATTTCATTCTTGGGTGCGGGTACTTGAAATATTCCTAAATACTCGATATTGCGTTTTTGTCTGATTAGAAGTCACAAGTCCTTAAACTTTTGTTGAACATGTAATCCGGTCTTGAATTATTGCGAAGCGTGCAATATAATCCCTAAATTTTCGTTATGTTTAATCTAATTCTTCAGCATTCCATAATAAAATTAAAATCAATTGTTATGTCTTATTCGCAAGGTTGCATGCTATTGGCAAAATTTTCAAATACTTTTCATTGCAATGTATATCAAGAGAACAAAAATATGAAGCTTTTGCTATTTTTTTTCCTTATAAATATTATGATGGTTTCATTTAAGTATATTTTAGCTTATAATCGCCGTAATAATAATAATAAAAACCTCATTCAGAGTTATATCGGGTTGGTATTTTCTGATAATTTAATTATAAGTATTTTTCAAAAGGATATCTATGAACAATACTAATTTATCGATAAAAACTCACGCTTATATTGATCTACATCTTGTTCGTTTTCTATTTATTATTTAAGATCGGTCGGTGTGTTTTATTTTTGCAAAAACGTTTTATTTTGGACCATTAATTGTAGAGCTTGAAAACACAAGACTTAAATAATTTTAATCGGGAAAACACTAAATAAAGAAGTCTGAAATTTTTTTATAATAAAAATTATGAACGAGACTTAGATTAATGTAAATAAGAGAATCTTTAGATGAACTAATATTGTTTCTAGATATCCTAGAAAACGCCTAGACGTAAAGTAGCAGGAAATATCAACTCGATAAATTCTAAATTAGTTTGTTTATTGATTATAAGCTAAAATAATGTTAAATGGAATAGTCATGATGTTATAAAAAACCAAAATAATAAGGAATATGTTAACTAAAATTACTAAAACTTGCGACGAAATTGCAATTGAATCCCAAAACTTACAAAAAGTACAATTGAGTATTAAAACTAATCAAAATTACGTAATTGAGTCTGAAAAATTACAAAAAGTATAATTAAATTTTAAAACTTATCGACCGTTAAGTCCGTTCAAATTGTTTAACGGAATTTCTGAAATTTCTTCATCCGCCTCCGTCTTCTTTCTTTGCCCAGTTCAGCCATGGAGGTTTTGTGCTTTGGAGCTCTAGCTCCTCGGCGTTGCCATCAATGGAGTTGAAACCGTCACGTCCTTCGTGTCCAATTCGAGCCACTCCTAGCGTCGCTCATGGCTGGCCTGAGCTACCAACCCTCCGTCGTCGGTGTTGGATATGGAGTCGGGCTTGTCCAGATCTGTATCTTGAGTTGTGCCTCCGTTTTCTGCTCTGATGAAGACTCGCCAGGGCTTACAATCCTTTATAGAAAAGCTTGACATGGACCAAAAGGACACCCAAGTACTTAAGATGAAGTTCACGGGGCCGAAGAAGCTCGAGCAGATTTTGTTTGACCCCATCTAGAAACCCCAGCTACGAACATAGTAGTCTGAGCTGGGTAAGCTTCAGGCCAGAGAGGATTTCAAATCTGTTGAAAAGATAGGTGGAACAGCTCCTGAATGATTGCCCACCATCACCATTCAAGGAAAAAAGCAGATCCATCCGCAAAACCCAGTTGAAGTTGCACTTTTAGAGAGGAAGACACCCATGTTCCAACTTATCTGAATCAAATGCTTTCATGATGTCTCCCATGATTACACATCTGGGGATGTTCCATTGCTCTGATAGCTCTGGACAAACCCCATTGATGACGTCGCTAAGGGGCCAGAGCACCGATGCACAAAACCTTCATGGCTGAACTGGGCAAAGGAAGAAGACGAAGGCAGTGGAATACATTTCAAGGAGGGATATTTACATAAATGTTACTCAAATTTGATAAAATATGCAATTTGATCCCTAAAATTTTAATTTATTCAATTTAATCCATAAACTTTGGCAGAATGTGCAATTTGATCCATAAACTTTTGACTCGTTTAATTTAGTACATAAACATTTATTGCACGTTCAATTTAGTCCCTAAATTATAGAAAAATATTCAATATAATACTTTTATTAATTTAAGATCAGGGATAATGTTGAATATTTTCTTATAGTCTAAGAACTAAATTGAATATTTACTAAAAGTTCAGGGACTGAATTGAACAAGTCAAAAGTTTATAGATCAAATTGCACATTCTGCCAAAGTTTAGGAATTAAATTGAACAAATTAAAAATTCATGGATCAGATTGCACATTATTCCAAAGTTTAGGGACTGTTTGTGTCTTTTGCCTTTTAGAAATTCCACATCATTTTTGTAAAATTTATTTCAAGTTACATAAAAAATTAGATTCGGATCAAAACGACGTCGTTTTAGCCACATCATTGCCACGTAAGAAAGAGGAAATATTTTAAAAAAGTCACGTTAGCATTTTTCATTAACCAACTTAGACGAATTTAATGAAAGGACTTGATTGTATCAATTTGATAAGTTTTAGGATTTGATTGCACCAATTTGATAAGGTTTATAATTCGATTGTACTTTTTACTTATTTTAAGACTCAATTGCACTTTCGTGACAAGTTTTAAGACTTATACTGAACATATCCTAAATAATAAAATGAAAAACATAGCATATTTTTCTGGTCTTAAGAAATGAAATGAAAAGACAATCTTAAGTACGGGGAATAATTTATTTATTAAAAAGTGAGAATAGTACCAAAGGATTTATTTAACTATTTTTTTTTATCAAAATTAAGATACTGGACTGAACAAATTGAAATTTTAGGGATTAAATTGCACGTTTCGCAATAGTTTATGATCTCGATTGCACATTTCACAATAATTTTGAGATTTGCGGTGAAATTTCTCACTTTTTTTATCCAACAAAAAGTCGACATTGAACAGTTACGTTAAACGAATCAAAATTCCAATGATGGCGTTACATATTGAGTCAGTGTTTAGGGATTATTACTTTCATTTTTTCTAAAAATAAAAGCAGTGTGTTTGAGGCGCTTTATAAGGTGAATTCTCCTAGTGATGCCGTAAGATGTCAACATTAGTGCTCAAACATGTTACATCCTCAAAAGAATCTGCTAAGGTGGTCCAAATGTTGGTAGCTTTATTGACAAACCATGTTGAACAGACCTGAACACGGAAAATTTGTCCTGCTCCTTTGAATAAATTGATCATCAATTTCCATCTATTTTTTTGGATCTTTCTTAGGTGGAAATATCGTTCCGGAGCGAGTATAACATGCATTTGGTGGCCAAGATTTTTAACATATTTGAACCATAGACTCGGTAGATATGCTGGTGAATAATCTGAATGTGTACTGATAAATTCAAAGTCATGATATGGGGCCGCCGTGTTTGGTCATGAATAGCTTGTAGTTACCGAAGTTTAAAGAGAAGGGACAAATTTACTGGTCCTTTCACGTGAGCGTCGGTGAGATATAATACAATTTAGAGTCAAATGTTAATTTTGTGGTATACACCGCATAGAATTCTAATTTTACAAACCGGTTTGGGTACTCTAATTTTACTTGTTAAGAGAGATATCGCTTGATAACCTAGAGCCTTCACTGCTGGAGCAGTGAGTGTACTCTGCAGCAAATGGGAATTGAGAGAGTTGTCTTGACATGGTCATGTTTCATCCTCTTTGTGCATGAACAGATCAAATCAAGAGGATTAAGCTATTCACAGTTACAAAGCACGCAAGTTTTACCTAAATCATCACCAACTGCGCAGAGGTGAGCTCACTATATGGGGGAGATAAACAGCACCAAAGCAGAACGAAAAGGAGAAAAAAAAATGCCACGATATTTCATCACAAGGAAGCTACTAATCCTCCATACAACCCGTGCAGCCGGGGAAAAATCAACTGCGTGCACCAGAGTACAACATCATCAGCGGCGAAAAATGAAATGACGGGACTTGAAAGAGAGGAGGCGGGGATTTACATTTCTGCGACGAAGAGTGGGGAAGGAGACAGAAATCCTAAAATCTTAGGAAGTGAATTAGAGGATCAACTCTCTTCGACGACCAATGGTCATAGGGCAAACGCGCCATTGAGCGTGAGGGATAGAGGTTCCAACAGAGCATTGGAGCACAGTGTCGTCAATGGCTAACAGACATGATTGTGGAGAAACTCTGGAGGTATCGAGGGAGGGCAATACTTCTTCGCCACATATTTGTACTGAAAACAGAAACCAACATGTAAGTTGAAAAACCATACTAATGCTTTCGTTTAGCATAACAACATTAAAAGTCCACATTTTCAGAACAAAGAGATAAGAAGAAAGTCTTGCTTGTTTACCTTATGCTGGCTGTACTTCTCCCTGATTGCCGGTAAGGTCGAACCATGGCTGTTAAAACACAGCCGATGCAAATCCCTGACACAGTTTCCCAGATCAGAAGGCCGGTAGAGAGTGTAATGCTGCAATGTTGAGTCCTGCACAATATTGCATAAGTAACCTGAGCTAACTTCGTACACAGTTCATAAGAGATGAAAAGATAATGTCGGACAGATTCCTGCTGATTGTTAGTTCACTCCAGATAAATGAAGGGAAGTTATTCAAACAGTTAGGGTCATACCCATGGTCTCTTCGAAGGGGTAATTACGAATTTGGCCAGAAATATTGCTGATGCAGCTACAACAGAAGGAGCATAACAAAGCATATTGTACTCTAGTAGAGAGAGTTCTGCAATATAGTTGGCCATGCACTCCAACTGCAAAGATGGAACCTGGAAATGGAAAATAGCAGAGCCTGAAATACCGAGTTTCATTAGCATTGAGATCACACATTCCTAATACTAACCAGCAAGAGCCTATAGTGTAGCTTTTTTAGCATAAGAATAATAGTGTTCCTAGAAACTTTCAGAAGTTTAAAAAAACACAATTCGTAAGCGCAATTGCAGAAACAAATGTATTGCATAACAGTGAATACAGTAAATGACATGAGATTAAGTTGATGTAGAAAGCTGAAGATGGATACCTCATTTGCCCCTTGAGCTGCACGAACAAATCGTCTACATTGCAGCAACGCCGAATGAACAGTCACCACATCATGAAGCAATGCGGAAAAGAAAACTATGGCAAGTATAATTAGCACGAACATACCTTAAGAAGCACTTGACAGTGGGAGCGGTCAATTCAAACTTCAAGTAATTCAACACAGAAGATTCCATTTGCAATACCTACATAAACATTAAGCTCCACTGCATTAATGAAAGTCAAAGAATAGAAACAGGGAAAATCCTACCAACTGCACGAAAATGTTAGATGCAAACCTCCTCCTTGAAGTACGTATTGTCGGTAATGTAGCAGAACTCTTCTACCTGAGGTGCACAGATCTCCTCGTACTTTCTGTCCACGGTAAGAATGTGTATTTAATATTTTGGCACTACAAGAAGATCCTCGGCAGCACTGGGAAAAGATAAACGCTTGTAACTCAGAAATCTGTTTCTTACGCAGCAATCATCATGCAAGCAACACCAAGCAACTGTAGACGTTGTCTATTCATCACATTTCCTGAAAGATACCGATCTATGTAGTTAACGGTCAGGTACAATGTATCAGGTACAAGCCTGTATTCTTCAGCCACCTGCAATACAACCTGGAACTTCAGCCTCCAAACCTCACAGTGAGGAACTTATTCTCAGCGAGGATAAATTAAATGGCACGATTACCTCCACAAGCCAATCAATTAGTATGGCACGCATGCTGCCAGTTATATCCTTTTGTACCCTATCCATAAAATCAATGGAAGGCCTCTTCTTCGCCTGCAAAATTTGCAAAATGAATGAATATTATGATAGATAATCCTAAAATGTCATTTATTTTCGTATATAACCTCAAAAACTTTTATATGCACAGCCAACTTGAGAAAATCGAAATCCAAAGTCAACAGGATTCTGTCTAGCCATAGGCCCATCCATAATAATGTTTGGTATCTATCAGTTACCTATTTATTTCCAAACATTGATTTAGTATGTTATATAACCTGTGGAAACAAATGTCTGTTTCTGAATTTCCATGTTAATGAAATGATTTATCAAATAGTTATCATAACCCATCTGTTCACAACGGAAAAACTCGAAAAGTATGGAAAGGCAAAATCAGATTCTATTGTTTCAAACAAAAATGATCTATCATGCCCTATCCCATTAATTTGTCCCATTAGGTATCGTTGATGTGGATGTTGATGTATTCGTGAGCAACATCAAGATTGCCAAGAACCTCAACACTCAACTTAGTTCAAACTGCACGGAAAGATCATCTAGCTTTGAAAGGTAGCATAACTCTATTTGTTCTTGAGGGGAGAGCGGTGAAAAAGAGTAACTAATGTCCTAGGCCACATTCTCTCTAAATTGGACTCTATACCAACTTGGCTTGAGCTGAACTAATAGCACAGGCTTTTCTTCTCTGATTATGCACCCTATTATTCAAACCATAGATCCGACATGAGGAAGTGAAACTTATAGAAGGCAAATAGAATAATATAGAAAAAAATGCTGGACCTCAGATGCGCGTAAGTGCTGGTAAATGTCACAAGCAATGGTTGCACAGAGTTGTGGATCCGAAAACTTGTTATCAACATTGACAATCTTCTGATCCGTTTCCATCTCCATGAGTGCATCTCTCTCGCAAATAGTAACCGCTGGCCAATCACGAGTCGCCAATGAATTAATGTCAATATGACTTGTAAGTTAGTATGAACCATAGAACAACACATGAAAAGCACACTAAATTTGCCTGCTTTTGCTGCACTATCTGAGATATAAAGATTGCTAAATGTCTTCCTGTCAATAGAATCAACCGCCGGAACATCATCATTGTCGATGTACTCAACTTCAGGACTCTTGAAAGACTCGCAGGTGGACATGCTCTCATCCAGTGAAACCGATTGTACATCTGATCTACTGGGTGAAACAACCATGCTGCACGGTATGGGATCGACAGCTATCTCTATTCTTGGAATGGAAGGATTAACACTAGGAAGAACTCCACTCAGTTTCGCGCTAGCATATCTCGGTAAAGTACTTCCTGAGAGACCCATGTTTGAGCTGGAAGTAGAAGATCCCTTCCTCGCCTTTGCCAGTTTTGTTGCATTAGCCACCTTCAAAAATAAAAACTCAGCTCATCATTTCCATAAAGGATTTAAACAGGATGTTAGACCGGATTCAACAGACATGCTACGGTCAAATATACCGAATACAAAAAATACGAGACCGCACTTGCGTAAGACTTCCCAGAGTTTCTAGGCATTCAGGCAATCCAAGGAATTTATCGAAAAACAAACAAGGAATCCCTGCAAATTGTGCCCACATTTTGAAACATCAGTCAACATCTGCAATGGGATAACACAAGAACAGTAGATGCAACTGCTCGAGGAGAATTGCTAAACCAAACCCCTTCAGAGATCTATTAAGTTACACTGTTAAGCACGACTTCTTGCGAGCAGAACTGAAATAGCTACTACACCGGTTTATCAGAGAATCAACTGGATCGTTAGTGCAAAACGTTGGTTCTCAGAAACTAGAAATATGATCATTTACGTTCCCGAGATGGAACCTAGAGCTTCAAGAAACATTGCTCCTGGCTGCATAGTACACCAACCCCAGACACCCGATCATCTATCATCCAAGAAAATTGAACGAGAAAAAACGCATCGCAAAGAGAACCTTATGAGCACAAACAAGTACAAAAAGAAGAAAAAAATGTCGGAATATACTGAGGCTCGTCAAGAACAGGAATCTTAATTCTGCACCGTCTTCCGTGTCCTGCATTTCTCCAACCACCAAACAGAAGGCAACAACAGAAGGATCTCGAATGAAAAAGGGGCAGATGAAGCCAAGAAAGAAGGCCCACCAAAGTCGATGGTGCCGACGAGCTTCGCGAATTGCCATCGCCGACGACCCCGCCCCTGAGGTTGGTCAAGTTGGCGAGAGGCGCTCGCTTCTTGGCCAAGTGCGAGGGGACGGGCGCGACTTTCCCCGCGCTCTCGGAGGAGGAGGCGTGTCGCTTGGCGAGGGAGGACGTCGTGGACGACGAGAAGGATGAACGCCGGTTCTGGGTCGACATTTCGAGCGAGACCCAGTTCAACTCTTCGCTCGCTCTCTCCACCTCTGTAAACCCTCTGTTCCCGAAACGATCTATCACCCCTCTTTTGACCACAAGGAAGGAGAGAACGAGAGAGAGAAGTTGAGAAACTTTTTCTAGATTCTATTTTTCTGTTTTTTGTTTTATTTTGGGCAATTTCGTGAAAAAGTGTCTGAGTTTTGAAAATATATTATATAAAATTTGCTTAGAAATTTAGACCATAACTTTACAATTTGAACCGTTCGTTTTATGAATAAATGTACCAGATCATAATTAATAAATATATATATAATTCAAAAAATTACTCATAAAAATTGAAAATCTGGATCATCCGTAAAAAAATAGACGATTCAAATTGTAATATAAAGTGTTTAATATTTTGAGCAAATGTTTTTATTCGTCGCCGAAGCAGAAGAGGAGAGAGAGTGTGTTTTTTTGAAATGTGATTTTAATAATTGATCTCAATCGTGCGCCTTAGGCGGGGAGATTTTGAATTGCGGGGACCATCCTGGCCGTCGGATCGAGGCTCGGTAATCGTTGGGGGAGGAGCGTTAGCGGGAGTGGGGGCCCACAAGGAGCGATGTTTCCCCGCAGCCTCCACGGCGTTGAGCGTCGTTCGCGTCACGGACGAATGAGATGGTCGCTGCGGGGGTGGTGGTCAAAGGCTCAGATGGGGAGCGTGACTTGTCGGTCGCGGTAGAAAAGGTCACAGCTCTCGTCACTGAGAGTCGGGCTGCTTTTTTGAATTTCGAATTTGAAACGGTCACTGAATGATCTCTGCTTTGTCTTTTTCTGTCGCAATTTTTTTTTTAAGCAGAGGGAGGAGTCTCGCACGAGACAAGACTTCCCAAGACAACGGGACAAATCACTGACCAAAGATTGCAATTTCCCCCAAAACTTGTCCACCCCTCTTTTTGGGTATAGTTCTAGCTTCTCGCAAGGCCGAGCTCAAAAGGCCTCTTGTATTTTACACATTCACAACTTCGAAAGTAAAACATAAAAGCATCAAACGAGGGCTCAAACATTTATCGACCAGATACTAAGTACAACTCGCAAGATTCGAGCTGTAATATACCACGTCTTGCCTGTACTAGGCCTTGCTCGTGTTCTGTGCTTTCTTGTCCCCAATCTTACGCGGCTCGCGCTTGATGTGCATGGGAATCATCGTCTTTTATCTTGTCACATGGACTTGGTACGGTGTTTTTTTTTCTAAGACCGAGCAAAAGCTCACCTTGTGTGGGTGACTAGGTCCAATAAGCCATTGCAAATGAGAGGTGCGAATTTAGAGAAAGTTAATTGTTTCGAGCACTGAATCACGAAAGAAAGTCGGTTCGTTATGCTATGGTGTTCGCAATCGAGTGAACAATCCAACGGTTTACTTGGCGTCATTTTCCATGAGCATGCAAAAACGTACTTTCATTGGTTAACGACGCTTCTCATCTTTTTTTTTTTTTTTTTTTTAAGAATATTCGCAAAAATAAGAGGAAAATGACAAGGACTGTCGTGGTGGTTGGTAAAGTGGTCCAAGGCTCGGTTTGAAAGTTTGATATTATAGGTTTGATTTCCCAGCATATCTCAGAAAACCTCTATTGGTTTTTATAGGTCGTAATAGATTTTTCTTAATCACGGGGTTGATTTATGCTCTACGTTTCACTTCTAATCATCTAGCTTGTGCTTAGGTTTATAGTCCACGGAAAGATGTAGTTAGCAACTTAATCATATTTTCCACGAACATTTAAAGGTGACCGCGGCTGTACGTTTATGATACCCTCTTACAGTAACAAATTCATTTTTTTTTTTAATTATAAACTTCACAGTCCGTTCATAATGTTTAACTTGCCATCCCCTTACAAATTGGTCTGACTTCTTCATAAAATAATGTTATCTTTCATTCAATATAATTTATTGCTTAGCATTGCATGTGTACGAGCTCGCTTGCGGCGAATAGTGACTTCAGAACGAGTTGTGGACCAGGGCTAAGCTAAAAGCCCAAAGGTCGCTCCCATGGTTCGGCCTCTTTTAAGGGAAGCAAGTCTCCCAACAACTCCTAATCATAATCATGTTATAAATGGTGTGGATGTATCACGTTCCACCCTTCCCTCTCCCAATGTATGTTACAAAACATTGATGTACATCAATATGCATTGATGTTTCGCCTTTCCACATTCCATAAGTGGTTGTATACATTCCCCCTCTTGATGTAATGTACTTTATAACATATAAATAGAGGCTTTTGTAAACTTGTTGATGAATGAGAATGAGTTAACGTTTGCTCCTGACTCTTATCGCTTCTCTCATATTATATTTTTGATTAATTTTATTTCTCTAAGTTGATTCTAAAGATCACTATTTACTTTTACAACACATTATCAACACGAGCCGGTTAGGAGCCTGAATATCACTCAAAGTAACACACCTTTACCTCTCTATTATCTAGTATCTCTACAATTTCTATTGGAGATAAGTGCACCAGAAGTCCTAAAATTTATAATGTAAATGCAAATGAGTCCTAAAACCTTAAAAAAAAATCAATATTGTCCTAAACTTTGTCACGAAAGAGCATTCGAGTTCTAAAACTTTCAAAAAGTGCAATGAAGTCTTAAAACTAGTCACGAAAGTGCAATCGAGTTCTAAATTTTTTTAAAAAATACAACCAATGGAGGGACTTCATTGAACTGATGTGCCAAGTTTTAGGACTTGATTGCACTTCTTGAAAGTTTTAGGACTCGAATGTAATTTCGTGACAAGTTTCAAGACTTAATTGCACTTTTTGAAACTTTTAAGACTCGAATGTACTTTCGTGACAAGTTTTAGGACTTTCAGTGCACTTTCCCCATTTCTTTTTAGTATGTCAAACATTATCAAGAGAGAGTTTGCTATGTTAGATATTACCAAAAGTAATTATCTAACATGAGTTTTTGATGTCAAGGTACACTTAAATCATTAGTTCACAGTCGATCTATTCTCGCAAAATCTAATTATACTCCAGCCCAGAAGACTAAAACTCTTATCTTCATCCACCATCACTCTGACTAAGGAGTACCTTGCAGTTCTTTGGCAATCCTTGAAGGATCGCATTGATCATCGATAAGAAGTGATCCTTCCTTATGCCAGGTTTCAATGGATTAATTTGCGCTTTTAGGATTTTAATTCCGTAGCATAATATAATTCTGTTATTCATCGAATTGTATCACAATTAAGACTTTGTGGCCAGCAGGTCACAAAGACTAAAATGTTGGGAAAAAAAAACATTATGTACCTTTCATGCAATAACCTTATACTCCAACAATAGTATAGGACGAAGAATTTCTCCAAACACTCAGAGTTAATCTCTGCACTACTTGTAGCTGAAAAGCATAACCAGTGTTGATGCAAAATCATAATTTCCATCCTATTGGATCTATACTTGTGCCTGAAGTACACGTCGCAAGTCATAGAAACAAGAGCCACGAGCGTTGAAAGGGCAAATGACGTAACTTCAAAAATCAACTTTATAAGAGACGAGATAGAGGTTCACAAGGACTTTAACCGGGTCCACAATGAGAAGAAGGTCCATAAGTACCTAACCATGTAGTACCAGTATTTGTCATAGATGCGGTTCTACAGGCCATTATTCTCACACTTGTCGCACCCCAAAGCACCTGATTGACCTCTTTGATAGAGGAAGTCAACGTTGCAATCAAGCTCTCAATGGAGAATAAAGAATTATCTCTTGACAATATATCTCTTGATATTGATCTTTTTTTGGATTTAGATTAAGCTATATATATATATATATATGTATGTATGTGCGCTCGCGCGCGTTTATAAGGTTATGCTAATGGTTATTCACATGTATTCTCTTAGTTTTGAATAATATTCATGTTTGATATTATAATTTTATTTTTTTAATTCTTTTTTATATTAGTCATCGATGATGCTAAGTAATTAACTCGAGAAGAACAATGATATTCTTTATCTTATAGACAGTAATACTACATGCACCATCCTCCAGCAGAGGACTTTCTTTGAGACAATGAAAAAATGCGACAGACAGGCTCTGGAAGAGCTCGTGTAATACTATCAATGGACACAGAAATTTTCATTAATGATGCTTTATTATGCCCACGGTCTAAAAGGAACTTACTTAAGTTTAAAGATATTTGTTCCAATGGGTTTCACATTGAAATCGAGATCGAAGGTGGTAAAGAATACTTGTTTCTAATCCAGATGAGTGGATACAAAAAACAAATTATGGAAAAAATTTCATTATTCTCCTTGGGGTTATACTATACTTACATACATGTGAGTAATAAGCACATTGCAATGAACTTGAAGTTCACAAACCCAAAAGATTTTCCATTATGGCATGACCGTTTGGGTCACCTAGGGTTGAATATGATCCGCCGAATGTTAACACATTTTGTTGGATATTCCTTAAAAAATCATGAGCTTCCTTCGCCCACTGATTATGTATTCAATATGTGCGCCGAGGGTAAATTAATTGTACGACTGTCTCATACTAAATTAAAGGTGGAATCTTCTATATTTTTGCATAGAATTTAAGGAGATATCTGTGGGCCTATCCACCCTGCATGTGAACCTTTCAGGTACTTCGTGGTCCTTGATGCTTCAGCCCAATGAAAATACATTGACCTGTTGTCAACACCTAATATAGCCTTCACAAAATTTCTCACTCAGCTAATTAAATTACGTGCATAATTCCCTGATTACCGATGCAGAAGATCTAGTTAGATAATGTTGGTGAGTTTACATTTAAGGCTTTTGACAACTATTGTATGGCCATTGGGATAGACGTAGAGCATCCTGTGCCACATACTTACACACATAACGGCCTAGCAAAATCGATAATTAAATGCCTAAAAATGATTGCTAGACCTTTGCTATTGAGGGCCAAATTACCTTTTAGTTTATGGGGACATGCGATATTGCACGCTGCATCATTGATTAGAATTCGACCCACTACATATCATGAATACTCTCTGATTCAATTTGTACATGGATGTGAACATGATGTTTCCCATCTGCAAATATTTGGTTGAGCCGTATTCCTATACCACCTCCACAGCGTTCCAAAATGGGGCCTCAACGTTAACTTGACATTTATATGGGATATGAATCTCCCTCTATTATAAAATACTTGTAGCCTCAGACGGGCGACTTGTTTATTGCCTATTTTGCTGATTGTATATTTGATGAGGCACATTTCGGGTATTAGGGGGAGAAAGCCTAAAGCTTAAAGAATGCCGTTAAAATCAATTGAATTACCTTGATCCACGTACAAGCATGTGAACTTGAAGTTAAGAAGATTATTAACTTGCAACATTTAGCAAGTAAATTGCCAGATGCATTTACCGATCATAAAGGGATGACTAAGTCCCATATTCTTGCAAAAAAATGCACCACCTAGATTGGAGATCCCCTTCGGACCAAAAATATCTCATGAACCTTGTCAACGCCAGAAGCATGGGCAACCCACAGGGGCTAAAGACATAAATCCATGGAAAAGGAAAAAATCACTCAATCACCCAATATGCCTACTACAGAGAAAAGAAATCTTGGTCAAATTAGTGCAGCTGCCCCAAATAACAATCCTCGGAATTCGAAACGGCCAAATCCTATTGATCTGGAAAACGATGAGGATTTGGTTGATGTTAATATAGAGATTGTGGTAAATTATATGAATACAGGAGTGAGATATGATAGAATTACAACTGTCGTTAACGACTCATTTGCCTTCTCAGTAGCACTCACTGTCTTAAACGATAATCTGGATACAAAACCAAAATCCATTCTTAAATGCCAGAAGCGTTTAGATTGGAATAAATGGAAGGAGACAATTAAGGTAGAACTAGACTTGCTTGATAAATGTTGTGTTTTTTGACTTGCTGTCTGAACACCCAAAGATGTTATCCCTGTTGGATACAAGCGGGTGTTTGTAAGAAAATACAATGAAAAAAAATGAGGTGGTAAGATATAAAGTGAGACTAGTTGCCAAAGGATTTTCGCAGAGACTCGATATAGACTTCGATGTCACTTATTCTCTTGTAATAGACAATATTACGTTCCGTTATTTGATCAATATGGCAGTAAGTATGAATCTAGATATGCGCCTAATGGATATTATGACTGCATATTTATATGGATCACTTGACACTGATATATATATATATATATATATATATATATATATATATATATATATATAAGTCCTTGAAAGATTTTCCAGATGGAAAAGAATGAAAATCGCAACATGTACAGTATTAAATTGCAATATAATTATACGGTCTTAAACAATTCGGTTGCATGTAGTACAACCGATTAAATGATTACCTCATGAAGCATGGACATGCAAATAATATAATATGTCATTGTGTGTTCATAAAAAGGTTACTAAATGGCTTTGCCACCATATGCGTATATGTTGATGACTTGAATATAATTTAAACTCCAAAAAAGCTCAAAGAGGTTCATTCTTGCATGAAAAAGGAATTTGAAATGAAAGACTTGGGCCAAACCAAGTATTGTCTCAGCTTACAGATCGAGTACCTCCCAGAAGGATTTTTATTGCACCAGTCTAATTATACAAAAATGATATTGGAGATATTTTATATGGATAAATCTCATCCGCTCAGTACACCTATGGTCACTTGAAGTGAACAAAGACCTATTTAAACTTAAAGAGAAAAACGAGGATAGGTTAGGACCTAAAGTTCCTTATATTTGCACCATAGGAGCACTGTTATATCTTGCAAATTGCACTAGACCTGTTATTGCATATGCAGTAAATGTTCTAGCTAGACACAGTGCCAATCCAACATGAAGGCATTGCAATGACGTTAAATATATCCTACGTTACCTTCAAGGAACTGTTGATCTTGGTTTATTTTACCAAAAAAATAAAGATTTAACATCGGTGGGATATTTAGATGTTGATTATATGTCTAATCCTCATAATGTCAAGTCACAGACTAGTTATGTGTTCCTCTATGGAGGCACAGTAGTTTCACGAAAGTTAGTAAAACAAAGTGTAGTTGTTACTTCCTCAAATCAGTATGAGATTATTGCATTATTTGAAATTGTCAAAGAATGTGTTTAGTTAAGAACTTTGATACAACAAATTCAAGATTCATGTGGCCTATTCTCAATCCATGATGCACATAACTATACTTTTTGGGGATAATACGGCTTGCATTGCACAAATGCGTAATGGATTTATCAAATGTGATAGAACTAAATATATTTCACTTAAGTTATTTTACCTACATGAGTTCAAGAAAAAGGTGAAATAGATATCCATAAAATTCACTCTACTAACAATCTTGCAGATTTGTTCACTAAATCCTTACCTACTTCCACATTTGAAAAACTTGTATATGAAATAAGAAAGCATCGACTTGGACGAGTACTTCAATCAGGGAAGTGAATTAGCCATCCTTGAAGGATGAAGCCCAAAACTATTATAGTTCTACTTTTTTTTTTACCTTTGTCAAATTTTTCTCCGACAGGATTTTTACTTGCCAAAGGACATGTAATGACTATTAAAATGAGGGGGAGTATTATCATACACACTGTACTCTTTTTCCCTTCGCCAAGTTTTTGTCCCACTAGATTTTTCTTGGCATGATTGTTAGTGATGCAGTTTGAACAGTGTTTAATAAAATGTGAACATCTAAGGGTGAGTGTTGTAAATGGTGTGGATGTATCACCTTCCCTCTTCCAGTGTATGTTACAAATACATTGGTATACTTTGATATGCATTGATGTTTCACCTTTCCACATTCCGTGAGCGGTTTTATACACTCCCTCTCTCAATATAATGTACCTTCTAGCCTATAATTAGAGGCCTTTGTAAACTTGTTGCTGAATGAGAATGAGTTAACGTTTGCTCCCACTTCTCTCTTATCCCTTCTCTCATATTGTATTTTTAGTTAATTTTATTTCTCTGAGTTGATTCCAAATATCGTCATTTACTTTTATAACAAATCAGTATTTTTTTTTG
This sequence comes from Rhodomyrtus tomentosa, assembly GCA_028455895.1. Classification (NCBI taxonomy): domain Eukaryota; kingdom Viridiplantae; phylum Streptophyta; class Magnoliopsida; order Myrtales; family Myrtaceae; genus Rhodomyrtus; species Rhodomyrtus tomentosa. The sequence goes on along the minus strand of JAPCWY010000001.1, from coordinate 44,130,489 downwards.
GTGTTTTTTTTATTGAACATTCTAATATTGCAGCTTTCGAGTTGCTCAAAATGATGGAAAGTTTATTATTTGAGTGTAGTATACGTGGTAAATCGAATCCGGACGGCATAAAAGTTGTGGATTTTACGTGGGTCTCACGTGAACCCTATCAAGTCGGACGGTCCAAATTAGGTCACCTTAATATATTCATTGAAGAGATGACGACGATAACGACTCGACGTGATCTGATTAGTAGTTGATATTGATGGCAATGTATGACACCGATATTGAATGACGGGACCAAATGTGGAGGGGTTCAGTAGATTGTGACGGAAATTATTTTAGGAAATTTTCTCTATTTTCACAAGCAAATCATGGAGCGCATGATTAGTAATCTTGTGTTTTTGTATTCAGACAGAAAATCTCGAAACTTCATTTTTTGGTGACAAAAAAATCTCGAATCTTGCACTGCATATTTTTGACGAATTCTCACATTTTTTAAGACATCTTATGCAACTCCACCAACTTTAAAGGTTGGCACTACACGTCTCGCCTCCCAAATGCGTGCTGCGAGTGGTTTGGCAATACCGAAAAAAATGTAATCAAGCAAAGAAAGTGAGCTCCATATCCAAAAAAATACTCTATCTTTAGCATATGTTCAAATTATATTAAAAAAATTATCTCATAAAAAATTTTCAATTTTTACTTTTATCTCAATTTTACCGACCCAATACCCAAAATAAATCCTCAATTTTAGCATCAGTCTCAATTATATCCAATTTTTTTGTCTCATAACAAATTTACAACTTTTACTTTTGTGTTAATTCTATCACCATTTCCAATATAAAAAAATCTGTCACCATTAGTTTTCCATCCATAATCACCGTTAGCTAATCATACATGACATTTTCATGTTGTTAATGAATTACATCTGAGCAAAATTGACTTGGAAAAGAAAATCTTTTATTGTCTGCTTTCCCTACACATTGTCGAGAAATATAAAATCACTCAATACATCGTGTTTCTGATTCTCCCGGACATCAATAGCCCAAAGAAAGGTTAAGCATGGGGATTTTATTAGTTGGACAAATGATCTCAAATCTCATGGTTTTCGAATTTAAAAAATTCATTGATAAGTTCAACAAAAAACTTTGACCCACATAGAATAAACTAACCAATTATGAATGGTGGCCAATAGTGGTAGAATTTAGATAAAAGTAATAGTCAGATATTTTTTATGAGACAAAAAATTTATATATAATTGAGACATATACTGATATTTTAGTGTTAGGCCAAAAACGTGAGACTCTAGAAAAACACATCTCTACATTGCAATCGACGACCTAAGGTCAAAATCAATCTTATCTCACTGATAATTGCTGAAAATCCTACACGAATGATCAGCGCAACTACTCGAATCATGACCAATCCTTTCTTTTTAATTTAGGGTTAATAGTAAGAAAATCTCAAAATCAATATACATTTGATAAAATTTATCTTGAATTAATTTTTTGAGTCACCAACAATTTCAAGCCGGTACAAGTGTGACACATGTACCTCCATTAGTCAAATTTTATAGTAAAACTGAGCTGGATGGCACTTGATAACAACTAGGTGACGTGGCAAGTGCACTAGAAATCCATGACTATCTCTTTGTTTCTTTAATAAACCTTAACTTGAAAACAAATAGTTCTCATTTTTGACACCTAAATTTTGACTAAATTTTTTTTTATAATTAAGGTGTCCGGGCCAGTTTGCGCGCACCTTGACTATTCCTCAGGGGAGACTAGCACCGCAACCCACCGTCATGACTGCCCACTTAAATCACATGTGCTCATTTGGGGAATCGAACATGGGACTAGTGCGGCTAACCACACAATCTTAAGTGCGCCCTAACCAACTGAGCTACCCTACCTATGGGTGGGTTTTGACTAACCTTTTTAGTCATCATTTTTTTCATAAAAATTAGGGATTAATTTTAATTCGTACAAAAAGTAATTAATCTTTTTTCATATGCATTAGTTTAATTTTTTGCTTGCATCGTGTTGCGTTTGCATATTTATCTGACTGACGATGAATGAACATTTTTTCAAAATTTGAGCTTAATTGGATTATTTGGATTGAGCCCACAAGAGCGCAAGATTTGGCCAAAGTCCATGATTATCACTAGGGGCCGAAAATTGTAATCAAAATGTCAAGTGAAAAATTAATTTATTAATTGAAAACTTTAGAACAATTAAGCCTTTTATTATTGTATTTCTTAACGTAGCTCTATATAAGGGCATGTTGTCACACGTTGAGGAGGATGGACACAATTCTCACGGCACCAGAAGTGAGAAAAAGAAAGGGTATCTCTCTAGGTCTGATGCTCCTTCTCTTCTCTGATTCACGGCCACATTGGGAGGCTGATTCATAAAATTTGTACACGGCCACAGAGAGTGAAGGCACAAAGGTGATTCATGATGCAGAGAGATTTTCACTCTCTGGGTTCTCTGACCCAGTCTTTTGACAGCTTATTTTGGAGGAGACAATCTTCTAACACAAAAAAGAGAAACAGAGAGGATAATCCAAGACAAAAGGAGAGAGGGTGTGAGAAGGCAGATGTCCAAGGAAGAGCTCCACCATGAAGAGCCTCGGTTGAAACGGTGAACCAGAGATTCCCTTTGGGGAATTTTTTTTATTATTCTTGCAGGAATTCAGTGCATCACAGCATAACAGTGGACTTGTGAAGTTCATCCGCAATCTAATTTTCTCCGTGCATACTTGCTCAATCACCATCAAGTCGTGAATACCAAGAGAAATGAGAGAGAATGCAATTTGATTGAATATCCATTGTTTCTCTAGAATTTGTTCTTGTTGAAAAACTTGTGCTGATTACAAGATCTTGTGATCTATTGTACTTGTAATCGTGCAAAAATAAGTGTATATTTGAGAGTAGTGAGGCGTATCAAAATAGTGTGATCTATCGTGTGAAAGATTGGCTCACGTACTGTTTGTAACTTGTGAGGCAATTTACTAGTCCATTCCAGCCTAAATTGTGGTTGTTAGTTGTGTGAAGTAGACGTAAGCTTGGTATATAAGCTGAACCATTATATATCCAGCATGTTGATCTTTTCTAACTCATATCTCTGCTTGCATACACCCAGATATTGTTCAACGAAACATTTTGCTCAGCCAATCTTTTCAAATCACCTTTGGTTTTTCGGAAAATCTAAACAATTTTCGAAACAACTTATTCATTCCTTCTAGGTTGTATTGTCAGTCCTAAAAGTTTACATCAGAGCTCTATTGCTTGTATTCGAAGTGTATTTTTTCTGAGCACAAAGATCCTTATCATGACTGACTTTGATTTTATGAGCTATGAACCCACAGCACCTAACAAGCCTCTATATGTCGATAGGAGCAACTATAACTACTGGAAGAACATGATGTTTCCGTATCTTGATTATTGTGATCAAGACATGTGAAGTGTGATTCAAGACAGCGTAGAAGTTCCGGTTACACCTGCTCCTGTTCCTACCATTGCAAATGTCGCTGGACAACAAGTTGCCGGAAATATTGATCTAGTTGCTGCTGTAGCTGTTCATCTTAAAGCAACTCGAAAAGAGCCACTTTCAATTTTAAAGTGAGACGTCTTCTTTGTTGTGTTACGACTGACAATGCAATCTAGAGGAGGGGTGAGTAGGTTGTTCCAAAACTTTTTTTAAATTTTGCGGAAAACCAAAGTGATTTGAAAAAGATTGGGTGAGCAGATGTTTTGAAAAATAGTAGCTGAGAGAATACAAGTAGAGATATAATCAAGAAGAGATTAGCACATCAAATATATAGTGATTCGGCTTACACCAAGCCTACATCTACTCTAAACAACTAACAGCCACAACTCGGGCTAAAATGCACTAGTAATCCATTTCACAAGTTGCAAACAGTAAGCAAGCTCATCTTTCACAAGATAGATCACACTACCTAGATACAGCCTCACTATTATCAGAAGTACACTTGTCTATGCACGATTACATGCAACAATAGATTACAAGATATTTCACACAAGTGCTTTTCACCTAGAACACATGTCTAGAGCACTTAAACGTAATATACAATTAGCACACGTTCTCTCTCTTCTTGCTTTTGGTCTTCCCAACCTCCTCCTTATATAAGCCTCCGCAACATAGCTGCTGGAGCACCTCGGAGGGATAAAGAGCTTTTAGAAAACAAAGAGACAGCTTCACAATGCGTTGGGTCTCTTTTGCATCATCAGACGAGGCTTTCCTAAAATAGGCGTTGATCGACTGTTCCTCTCTAGAAGTTTTGTAAATCCTCTAACACTCTAGAGAACTGTTCTTGAGAAGGTAAAAATACTTCCGTTGGCCATTTCTAGCATGTGTGAGTGACTTTAGCAGATATTTCTAAAACATTGGCATGTTAGCATTTTATACTCCTCATTTTATCTAATCTTTCAGGTACCGATATCAAACATTGAGTGACCAGAACTTTTGAGTGCCTCAGCGAATGTTTTCATTAAAATAATTCGGTCTTTACTTGATATTTTATCTAATGGCTATCTCGTGATTGTTAACCATTGGCATTAAATATCTTCATACCAAAGGTAAATAAAATACCTAAGGATAGTTTGGAAATTATCAAAATATTTTACGAGATGTTTCTCCAACATATTGTGCTTTATCTCCAGTTGAATTTAATCGAATCTCTTCTTGCATCTCAACTAAAGAGATATGGGATCGTCTTTTAGCTAGTCTTCGAAGGCAGGACAGAGTAAAGGAAACTAAGATGAACATCCTTCTCGAAAAATACAAAACGTTCATGATGAGCCCTGATGAAACAGTACGAGAAATGTACACAAGATTCGTTGAGATAGTGAATGGCTTGGCAAGTCAAGGAAATATCTTTACAAACTCTGAAAAAGTGAACAAACTTCTCGGAGCACTTCCTGATGCATGGATAACAATGAAGACGTAGTCTGAGAAACTATGAGAATTCAACTCATCACATGGATGAACTCATAGGCACATTGATGTCGTACGAAGCTTGTTGACACATGAATTTTGGCTTTCCTTAAATCATTTTCATGAAAAAGAGAATTAACTTTAGCTCTTGCAAAAAACAATCTTCATGCATAGCATTTTTTATTTTATTTTTTCATTTACCCATTACATTTTGAATTATCGGGATTGGTGGTGCAGGTTTGTGCTCTATTTGACAGGTGATTGGAATGCATCATAACCATGGTAAGAATGTATATGCTGAATCTTTATTCCAAGCTTAATTCTGTCCATTTTAATGTGGGAATAGGCTTAATTTAAATGCATATTTAGTTGAGAATATTGTGCAATTGAGCCCAAAATTATTCGGCAAGCTCAATCCATGGGAGAGGGACAAAAAATCTTATTTAAATTGAAGACAAATTGATGTATTTTAACCTTACCAAAAAAAATTGATGTATTTTAGTACTTTGGGACTTGATTTAAGTCATGTTTTAAAAGTTGGAACTATTTCACAAAAATTAATAAACTTTCCTCCTTAATCTTGCATCAATTTTCTCTATAAATAATAAACTTAGCCTAGGGTTTGAGGGTTCCAGGTTTAGAATATGGAGAATTTTCTTTGAGAGCTACACATGAGAGAGCGAGAGAGTTTTGTTTCCCTTTGCTGCAGATGTTCACTGGGAAAATTGTTAAAAAATCCTAAACCTATTTCACTTTTTTCAATTCAGTCCTAAACCTCTTAATTTTATTAATTCAGTCTTAAACCTTTTGCATTTGTGTCAATTTAGTCCTAAATCTTTTACATTTGTGTCAATTCATTTCATCCGGCCAATTTTGACCGGCCGACGCCGACGTAGATGCCAGACAGTGCTAATGTGGATTACTTTTTATTTTTATGATTTTTTCCCTTTTCTTCTCTTTCCTTTTTTTTTTTAACTTTTTTATTCTTCAAATAGCCGGTGTGACAAGCCAAAGGCTAAGCTAGCGAGGTCAACCTCGCCAGTCACTGGCGGGTCCGAGCCTCGCCCTTGCCGGGCAAGGCCAGCCATGGCGAGGTACGACCTCGTTTCAATCTAGCCTGTGTGAGGTTGGCCCAGCTATGGCAGCCTCGGCATGAATGGCAAGGTGAGACCTCGCCCAAATCTGGCCTGGGTGAGGTCGGCCAACCAGCCATGGACGATGATGCTTGCCCTCTCTAAGGCGAAGAGGAGACATTGCGATACCAGATCTAGGCACCAACCAGGCATCAGATTATGAAAAGTTACAAAAATCACTTACAGTCCCGATAGAAGACGAAAATTTGCAAGGGCGAGGCTCTCCCAGAGTGATTTTGCCAACAAATCTCTCTAGTCTCTTTCTCCTCTAACCATTTCTCATCTTTTAGTTGAGGTTGAACATCACAAGCAACAAGCTAAAATCTTCTCACAATGGATTTGGATCTTTCTATTTGCCTCTGCTCGTGGCAACATCGCTTGCGAAGAGATTGAATCGACAAGGAAAATTGTCAAGGGCAAGCCATGGCTAGGCCAACCTCGGGATGGCTGGCCTTGCTCGTCCCTAACGAGGGTCGGCCCCGCCAGTAGCCGGGGAGCTCGACCTCGTCGGTCTAGCTGCTTGGCGACTGGCTATTTGAAGAAGAAAGGAGTAAAGGAAAAAAGGAAAGAGAAGAAAAGGGGACAAAAAAGTAAAAATAATTTGAAAAAATATTAATAAAAATTATCCACGTTAGCGCTGACGTCCACATCAGCGTCGTTCGACTTCCAAGTCAGCAACGACTGACTAAAGTTGATCGGATGAGCTCAATTGGCACAAATGTTAAAGGTTCAGGACGGAATTGGCACAAAAAAGGTTTAGGACTGAATTCGCACAAATACAAAAAATTTAGGACTGAATTGATAAAATTAAAAGGTTTATGACTAAATTGGCAAAAGTACAATAGGCTTAGGACTTTTTGACAATTATTCTAAGCTTAATTCTGTCCATTTTAATGTGGGAAAAGGATTAATTAGGTAATTTTATTTCCTAATATGCAACATCTATGTTAAGTTGAAAAAATTTATTCGTTGCCATTTAGATACGACCTTCCAACTTAGTAAAGATGAGAATTTAGTTAAGGGCTAATACCATGAAAAACCCCAAATTGGTACACTTATGATAAGTTTACCCCAAACTATTTTTTTGAACATCAAAAAACCCAAACTGGTATATTTATGACAAATTTATCCCAAACTATTTTTTTTACTATCAAAAATCTTAAACTGGTACAATTGTGATAAATTTACCTCAAACTAATTTTTCACCATAAAAAATTTCAAACTGGCACATATATAACAGATTTATCCTCTATTAATTTCCATTGAATAAAGTTAATGCCACGAAAAATTTTACATTGACAAACCAGTAGCAAATATAAGGTAACGTGTACACCCGACAATTGGAACATGTCATCCAATTCAGCAATTCGACGGTAAAATTTAAGAAAAACTAATGAAATATAAATTTATCACAGCTGTATCAGTTTGGGGTAAATTTATTACAGATATACCAGTTTGAGATTTTTCATAATCAAAAAAATAATTTTGGATAAAATTGTCACAGGTGTACCAATTTGGAGTTTTTAGTGGTATTAACTATTAGTTAATCTGATCTATCACCGGTTAGATCTAATTCGCTATCTTCAAAAAGCTGACCCTAGATTTATGAATATCTTTTTTTTTTCGAAACAATTGCAAGAGGATGCAGTTTGATTTGCTTCGATTGACAAATTGGATTACCTGATTGAGCTGATATTCTGTACTTGATTGATGTCTTATTTCATTTGAGTTTCCTGATGTGACATTCTGATTTTTCCTGTCATTTCGAGACTTATCAATGAGAATGTATCTAACGATATATTTCAGTCTTATCTCGCTCGGATCTCTAATCAATCTCGAGTTAACTTACAAAAAGGGAAAGGTTAACACAATACAAGGCATGTGGACCTAGGGAACTCAAATAGGAAACGACATTTTGACCATAAGGATTGTCGAGGGGACATTTAGAGCCATTAAAGTCCAATCTAAGGATAATTGAGGAATGCATTGCTAGAGTTATATGATTGGAGCGCGGGTGATGCCGCTTACCCAATATATAATTTGTAAAATTTTTCTAAATTGAACGATGACGATCGAGACCGTCGAAACTAGTAATAGACCCTCGCAATAACATGACAACCAAAGTCACTATGAATTGACGAGCTCTAAGTGTGATAAGGATCACAGAGTCGATACGTGTAACGTCTGCAAGAGCCGCCCGTTAGTTTGGGATAGTTTGAAATTACATATGACAGAGAAATAGCCCAGAGACGAGTCTCGAAATTGAAAAATAAAAAATCAAGAATTTCAACATTATAATCAAATTGAATGTCGCCTCATCGAAGGAAATTTGAATTGGAAAAACAACGTTCCAGACGACAAAGACAAAATTACCATGTTGCCCCTTAATGTTTGGCTTTGTCTTAATAAATGGATGAGGGCATTTTGGTCATTGACCATACCCCAAGGTTGCCGAAAATGAGGTGGAATAATAGCCATTGGATGAGCAAATTGATTGACAAGAGGACAAATGTCAATGGATGGCCAATTGGCATTGATTAAAAACTTTTAACCTACCATTCTTTGGGGGTTTGACCATCAAAATTGGTGTATACCTCCCCTCCTCGGGCTTAACCGAAGACCCTCCTCCATTGCCATACATCTTCTTCTTCATCTTCTTCTTCTTTTCCTTGCCGAGAGCTTTTGCCCGACCGAACCGCCGCCGCCACTTTGCCTTTCTAGACCGCCACTCCCAACCACCACCTCACTTGGCGCCGACCACCATCCCCTAACCCTACCTCTTGCCAACCATCTCCAAGTGGTAGCTCGCCATTTGGATGCCGGTAGAACTCTGGCCAGCCATTTCCCCGAAAGACGACGGATTTCGTCGCAGTAGGAGGTAAGTCTTTGTTTAACCTCCATAGGATCTGATTTGCTTCAAACTTTCGGCCAAATTTCTTAGACATGTAGGACACTTGTATATTGAGCTGAGGTAAAAATTTGGCTAAATTTGATGGAGTTTTGATGCTGAAATAGTGCTGTGTTTGGAGAATAGAATTTGTGTGACATTCTGATTTTTCTTATCATTTCGAGACTTATTAATGAGAATGTATCTGATTATGTGTTTTAGTCATATCCCGCTCGGATCTTATCAGTCTCGAGTTAACTGATCAAAAGGGAAAGGCTAACGCGAGACAAAGTACGTGGACCTAGGGAACTCGAGTAGGAAATGGCACTTGGACCATAAGAATTGTCGATGGTACATTTAGAACCATAAAAGGCCGATCTAAGAACGATTAAGAAATATATTGCTAGCATTATATGATTGGAGTGCGGGTGATGCCGCTTAACCAATGTATAATTTGTAAAATTTTCATAAATCGAACGATGATGATTGAGACCGTCGGAACTAGTAATAGACCTTCGCAATTACATGACAACCAAAATCGCCATAAACTGACGAGCCGTAAGTGTGATATGAATCACAGAGTCGATACGCGTAACGTCTGCAAAAGCCACCTGTCAGTTCAAGATAGTCTGAAATTACATTTGACAGAGAAATAATTCAGAGACGAGTCTCGAAATTAGAAAATAGAAAATTAAGAATTCCATCATTATAATTGGATTGGACGTTGTCTCATCGAAGAAAATTTGAATTAGAAAAACGACGTTCTGGACGTCGAGGGTGAAATTACCATTTTATCCCTCAAGTCTTGGCCTTGCCTTAATAAATGGATAAGGGCATTTTGGTCATTGACCACACACCCCTAGTTACCGAAAATGAGGAGAAATGCCAACCCTTGGATGAAAATTGTTTGACATATGGACAAGTGTCATTAGATGCACAAATTACATTTATTAACCCATTTTTAACCTACCATTCTTCTATGTTGACCAAGCTAATTGGAGTATACACCCTCTCCTCCTCTTGCTTAGTCAGACCCCCTCTATAGCCACCTCTTTCTTCATCTTCATCGTTCTCCATCTTCAGTCGAGAACTGCTCCACACTGACCAGGTTCTGTCCATCGCTTCGCCACCGTCGAGCTCCACTTCTGGCGACCTTTAGCCTCTGAGCCGACCACTAGCTCCAAACCCATCCTCTTGCTGACCACCTCTAAGTGTTACCTCGGCGTTTGGCCACCGATAGAGCTCCGGCCAGCCGTTTCCCCGAAAGTCGACGGATTCCGTTGCAACTGGAGGTAAGTCACCGTTTGAGCTCCGTAGGACTTCATTTTGCTTCAATCTTCCAACCAATTTTTGTAGACATCTAGGCCACATGTATATTGAGTTGTGGTGAAAAATTTGGTTGAATTTAATGGAGTTTTGATGTTGAAACGACATTGTGTTTGAAGGATAAATTCTAACCGGTAGAGGACTTGGAGGAATTGGCACCATTCGTGGACTTCCGGGTGTCGCCTTGACTTCAAATTTTCGGTGAGGCTTCCCAACACCTAGAAACTTCTGTTAGCAAGTAGTTTAGTTGATAAATTGGGGATTTAGGATAGTTTATGAACCGATTGAGGGAGGTATGCACAGAACCGAAAATACCCTATTTTGGTTCTATACAAACCGAAACTTTAGAATCTATTATGAGTATAATTGAGCTCCAATTTCATTGTTGGGGCTTATGAGGATGCCAATCTATATGTCAATAAGGTTTGGACGAAGACAAATTGATGAAATGGATGGAATTTGTATTAGGTGCAAGCTGCCCTATTTTGGACTCTTTGGGGCTGAACCTTTGAAGTGCTTGGAGGAAGATTTTTGTCGATTTAAGCTTAAGGTAAGGGGTTTCTAAACCTTGGTTAGGAAGATTGAACTCGACTGGATAATTTGAGTGCGAATTGAATTAGCTATTGTGAGTTATGGCGTGATTGCCCAAGGTTCGTCATGGTAGATTAAGGATTACTTGAATGCTTGCCAATGCATATGATTTGAATTGATTGCCTCTTGTGAGTGATAAAAATTGATTGTCTTGCGTGCTGTAGATACTTAGCCTGTTGTATGAGCTTGTACTTGATCATAAATATTGAATTGAAATGATATATGGCATGCTTGGAAACTTGTGATACCATAAGGCGTTGAGACGCAGGGTTGTGTGGATTGGTACCCTGAGAAGTTGAGACGCGAGGTTGAAATAGCCAAGTCTTGATGCGTTGAGACGCAAGACGAGATTTGATATGTGTCGACACAGGCTTGGAATGAAATTGAAAACCTGCGGTTGTCAATTAGATGGTCTGAGGCGTAATTACACAGACTGAGCCTGAGGCATTTTAAACGTGGGCGTGATTCATGAGATAGTTTTGAAGGGTGAAATTTGTGGCTTGACTTAGTATCTCCTGCTTGGCTTGATTATAAAGTTATGATGCTATGATTGCTTCATTGATAGTCTCCTGCATTTTGTGGTGTCCTTATAACTAATGAGTGCCGTATGATGTTGTTGTGTATTCTTGTTCATGATTGCATTCATCTGGGTGTATAGTAGACCTGACTTAGGGTTATGACCTATCTTACTGAGATGTGAATCTCACCCCATTGTGGGTCCATATTTTCAAACCCTAAGTCTTGAAGATGATGTCGACTCGACTATGTGACCCCAAAGAGATGATAGCATATTTTGATGAGTTCCCGAATGGTAGGGGTACGGTTTATGTTAGGAAGTGTACAGTAGTTTGGATCGACGATGGCAATAAGGACCGAAAACCGCATAGGTTGGAGGCGTGGTTTCGTAGAGTAGGCGAGGTTACCACTGGTCTGCTGAAGGCTACAAAGGTGCCTCGAGGAGCTATTCCTAGCTGGTGTCATCCCACTCGGGATTTTGTAGAAGTAGAGATATCCGTGGCAGGTTCGAGGAACATGTCTGAGAGGACCCCGACCCTGGAGGACATCGTTGAGGTGATAGAGATTGACGTTTCAGAGGATGAGCTGGAGGACGAGACGATGGAGGACACGATAGACCTTCTTGGACTATGAGCCTACTGAGGATGCTGAGGAGACTGATGATTTCAGCAGTTCGACCTAGGGGTTTTCTGACTTACTGTGTAGCCTTTTGATGATGACCTCGTCGATCAGTTTCTTTTGGGGGCTTGTTTTAGTTATCTTTTGATTTGGCCCCGTTACTCCGACCGAATAGCAGGATTAGCTCACCTGCACTTTTGTATGGTCCATGGGATGTTTATATATGTATGTGATGTTCTCGTTACCCAGGTCCCCTTTTATTATTGTGCGGAGGTGTCATACGGGTTACGTTTCCGCATGCTTGATTACAATACACATCTCTCAGTAAGTGATTCCTAGGACTCAAGAGTTTACTCGCAAGAAGTCGCGTGCCTGTGCCTGGGGTGCAGGGCTTGACAATCTGATCGGCGAAGACAGAAGGAAACCGAGGCTGTTTCGTGGACTTTCCGACGTCGTCTCACCTCTAATTTTTCGGTGAGACCCTTAGACACATAAAACTATATGTTAGCAAGGGAAATAGTTGATAAATTGAAGTTTAAAGATGATTTATGGACGGATTAGTCGAGTACAAAATAGAACTAAAAAAGTCCCTTATCTCGGTTGCTAAACCTGAACCTTTAAGGGTTGTTCGTGGAGTCGCCGAGTCCTAAATTCTTCGTTGAGACATACTAGGATGTCAATTGATATGTCATTAAGGTTTATGCTCCGTGGTTTGGTGAATTGAGAGAGAAGATTTACGAAATGGGTTGAATTCTATTAGGACATATGGCTACCCTGTTTTGGATCCTCAAGGCCGAATACTTGAAGTGCTTGGGAAGAGAATTTTGCTAAATTAAGCATAAGGTAAGGAGTCCCAAAACCTTGGCTAGGAGGACCTTGGCTAGGTGGATAGGCCTCGACTGGATGACTTGATTGTGAATTGGGTGAATGTTCATGAGTTTATTGTGTGATTGTCCAATGGTCATCATTGTGGATTGATGAATGTGAGTATGCTTGCTAAATGCATATGCCTTGCATCGAATGCTATTTTTTTTGAATGATGAATTTGATTGCCTCGCATGCCGTAGACTGTTAGCTCAATACATGGGCTTGTACTCGATCATGAAGTCTTGAATTGGAATGAAATTTGGCATACTTGAGAACTTATGGCACCTTGATGCGTCGAGACGCGGGGTTGTGATGATTGATGTCCTGATGCATTGAGACGTAGGATGAGAATTTATATGTGTCGACACAGGCCTTGAAAGGCAATGAAAACCTGATGCGTTTAACGCTGGTTTGTATTTATGATGGTTTGAGGCATAATGGCGTGGGCCGAGTCTGAGGCGTTTTGACCCGGGCAAGAATTATGAGACAATTCTGGAGGACGAACTGAGCGACTTGACCTTGTGTGACAATGCCTAACTTGAGTGATGGGTTATTTTGACATGCTTGCTTGATTATCAACTGTCTAATTCCGTATGGCATTTTATGACTAATGGTTGCCTTATGTTGTCGTGCGAGTTCTTGCTCATTGTCTGCATTCATCTGGGTATACTGTCAGCCTGACCTAGAGTTGTGACTTATCTTACTAAGATGTTAATCTCACATCGTCGTGGGACTTACTTTTTTCAGACCAAAAACCATGAATATGTTACCGACACGTCTAGGCAATCCAAAAGAAATGACCGTCTATTTTGATGAGTTTATTGACGGTCGGGGTACCGTGTTTGTGAGAAAATGTACAGTTGTGTGGGTCGATAAGGGAGGTAAAGACTGGAAACCACATAGCTTTGAGGCCTGGTTTCGTAGGGTGGGTGAGTTCACTACTGGCCCGTTGAAGTCCATGGAGGTGCCTTGAGGAGTCATCCCTAGTTGGTGTCACCCTAATCGAGATTCAGTGGAGGTCGAGGTATCTGTAGCTAGGTCAAGGAACGTACTTGAGAAGACCCCTACTCTGGAGTACACTGATGTGGTGATTGAGATCGACGCCTCGAAGGATGAGCTAGAGGATGATACGATGGATGACACAATAGATGTATGCTTCGAGACTTTCTCAAACTAGGAGCCAGACGAGGATGTGGAAGAGACCGACAATTCTAGTGGTTCGACCTAGGAGTTTCCTAACCTTACTGAGTAGTCTTTTGATGATGATCCTTGTTGGTACGTTTTCTTTTTGGGGACTTCGAACTGTGTTGTCTTTTGGTAAAGTCCCATTAGCCCCGATTCATCCATAGGGTTAGCTTACCTGCACTTTGTACGAACTCATGATGTGAATGTGTATATATATATATATATATATATATATGATGTTTTTGTTATCCAGGTCCCCATCGATGTTGGTACGGTGGAGCTGTTTATTTTCATTTCCGCATGTTTGCTTACATTATGCATCTCTCAACAAGTGAGTCCTGGGCCTCGAGAGTACCGTTAAAGGAGTTGCGCGATCATGCTCAAGGGCGCGGGCCGTGACACTTGATAAGTTTTTAAAAAATTCCTAAAAAATTTAGTGAAATATGATTTCTTAGAAACCACGTCTGACTAAATCTTTAGGAAGATAAAGTTTCTTAAAAGATTTATCTTATTTAAGTTTATCTTGAGAATTGAAGTCAAGAGAATCGAATCAAGGATATTTTCAATCTGGCCGAAAATTGCATCTAGAAAAGGGATAACAATTTGGCATATCCTCATACATGGTCTGAATCATCACATCTGCACATTCTGCAAATCTGTTCACAATTTTCTTTGAATAACATATCTTACATCCCATTTTTTATTTAAAATGTCATTTTTATCGATGCATATATTTGATCTCATGCATATTTCATTTGCTAGAAAAATACCAAAAAAAAATTGTTCATACGTCGCATTTGTCTCATGCATATCCTTATGTCATATCTTGCAAATTCACTTCGTATATTTTCAAGTATCATATCCACACATTCATATTTTCGAGTACCCTTGTATATTAACTTCCGTGTTTTAAAAAATAACATCTTGCATATCTACGTATCATATAATTTCATATATCATGTGTTGCATGTTCATGTTAAGTTTTTTTATATTATATTTACCATGTCATTCGCCTGTCATGTAGTATCATGTTTAGGACCAATCATTCATATTTTTAAGTCATTTAACCTAAAGTTGCATGTTACTTAGGCTAAATTTACCTTTCATGTATAATATAGTCAGTATGGTAGGATAGCTAGTTGCATGATTTTTGCACACTAAGATAGATTGTCTTATGTGATTTTGCATGCAATAATTAGTTAATTAAACTTTGCATATCATTGTTTGTCTCGCATTTTAGCATGAGCATATCTTCTTGTCATTTAGGTAAAATTCATTATCATCACAAGCATACATTCATTGCATTCATCTGAATAAGTGAAAACACCAACAAAAAAATATTCCATCATTTTGAACTTTAAAGAGAATTCAATCAAGTTGCCAAACTAGGATTTTTTTATGAAATTAAGGTACCAAAAGGGTATTAGCTTTAATTAGTTAATGTAATCAAGTCTCCAAATATGCAATCTCTGGTTTGTAAGAATAAAAATAGTCCTCTCGCTATTTTTATTTAGGTTTCTAATCAGCCTACCTAAAATAGTTAGTGGCAACTCCAAAGTTACAATCATTTGAATTAACTTAAGTTATGATTTGGTAGAGTTTGGGAAAGTCCGCATTAAGTTAGTTATCAAATTAACCTGATAATCCATTAGGCTGTAAATTTAATTTTAGGTTGTGACAAAGCTAAAGGCATGAACAAGAAAAATCTTGCCAAAGGTAAGAAAGTAATAGCTTTTAATGCTAACGATGAAAATGCATGAGGTGTAATATCTGCTGAGGAAGATGATGATGCCGAGATGACACTGTTCAGTAAGAGATTCAAGACCTTAGTGAAGAAAGGCGGCAAGTTCAGAAGTAAAAAAGAATTAAAGATTCTCGAAGAGTAGAAGCCTTCAAGAGGAAAAGAAGAAAGCAATGGTAAGGACATAATCTTCTTTGAATGCAAGAAGCTCAGGCATGTAAAGCCAGAATGTCCACTTTTGAAGAAACGAGCATTTAAAGCCAAAAAAAATGAAGTGATGCTGAAAGTGAGTCAAGCGATGGCAATGAAGCAACTCTCTGCCTCATGGCCGAATCCGAAAGAGAAGATGAAGATGAGGTAAATGATTTTAAACTTTCTCATAAGGAAATGCAAGAATTTTTTAAGGAAATATTTTTAGAGCACAAAAAGGCTTCAAAAAGAATTTCAAAACTAAAAAAGAAGTTTTAAAGTTCACGGAACAAAAACCTTTCTAATCTTGGACGTGATAAGCAACATGAAGAAAAGAATCCTTTCCCATGTGTCAAAACTAGATTGGAGCAAACTCCGCCTCTTAAGTTTTACAAAGATCACTTTGCATGACAATTCACTAGATCTATTAGTAAGCAACTCAATTGCTTGATTTGCAATGAACCTGGTCATAATGAGAAAACATGTCTAGTGGAGCAAATGAAACCCAAAAAGATCTACTTGAGATACGATACCAGTCCAAAGACCAACACAAAAAAACCCAAGTTTGTGTAGATATCAAAGAAAACATGAAATTCTTCTTGACTGCAGGTGATATTGAAGAAAAACAAGTGTTATTTGGACAGTGGATGCTCACGCCACGCGACATGAGAAAAGAACATGTTCATCAATCTCAAACAAGTGGACGACAGAAATGTCACCTTCGGAGAAAAAGGAAAAGGAAAGGTCATTGGCTTAGAAAATGTAAAGCTAGGAAATTTGGTTATTGAAGATGTTTCACTAGTCCAAGGGCTTGGATACACTATACTCAGCATTAGCTAACTGTGTGACAAGGGATACAATATCAGCTTTGAAGAAAACATGTGCACTAAAACCAGCCAGGACTTGACACAATCTTTTATAGGTAAAATGCATGGTAATATATATTTGAAAAATGTTGCACTTGATGAAATGCATGTTGAGAAAAATCCTAGATGATTTTGAAGTTGACAAAATAATCCGAGCACTCTTAACTTTGAGATAATGTCGTGAAATACTTGTTTTGTAAATTATCCTATGGTGCGAGGATGCACAGGATCGAATCTAACAAAAAGTGATTCAGATGTGACTCTGAGGGACTCATATGCTATGTGGAGCTCAGACATTGAGTAGAGATGGTTTAGACATTGGAATGATGCTCAAACTCTCAGAGAAATGTTCACGAGCAATAATCAAAACTTCAAGAGTAATTTAAAACGTTCTTAATTGATACACTACAATGGACACAATAGAGCTGGATCGTTCTTGAAGATTATTGAGGATAGAGATAAATCAAGGACACGGATCTAAGGAAACAAACGCAACTTTCCTATTGAAGAAATCCATCTACGAAAATCCAAGATCATAATTATATGCACAATTTGATCTAATCAGGGAAGACTTTCCTTTGGCAATCCTTAACGGCTATGAGATCTTCTTTTGGAAATTGTCCCGTCCAAATTGGTAGTTTTGGAGAGCAATCTTCTGGAGGCATTGCAACGGTCAGTTGGAGGAGAAAGAATATAAAAGATATCTCAATGCCGGAGAGAAAAAAGATTGGCTTTAAAAGGGAATTGTGTTCATAATTCCAAGATCGAGAGTACTTCAAATTCATATGTATATATATATATATTGATCCTTTTATTGTAATTATAACGAGGTGTACAAGAGTGTTGAGCATTAGATGTAGAGTACTTTGTCTTAAGGGAGATCACTAAGCTGTAACCTCTAAGCGGTAGTTTACTAGTGGAATCCAGCTGATTAGATGATAGTCGAAGAAGTAGACAAAACCGAACCACTATAAACCCTCTGTGCAGTTCTCTCTATCCCTTCCTCTGATTTGATCATATATCTTATGATAGTTGAATTGCACACTTAGCATATATTGTGATAAAGCTTATACTGATTATTTGACGGTTGAGCTTAAAGCTTGTGCAATTCCAATTCCGTATTAAATGCAAAAATATTAAACTATAATAAGTTATTCACCATCTTTAGGTGATAACGCTAACCAAATAATGCAGTGCTTGATGTCCATCAAAGAAGAACGTGATTTATGGCACAAGTAGATATCAACGTAAAGCACATCTCTCCTTACCCAAATTTTTTTCCCTTACCAAAAAAAAAAAAATAACGCAAAGCACATCTCCAAAATTGCATCAAAAGATCTGGTATGTGGTCTACCAAAGATCAATTATGGCAAATGTGACTCTTGCAATGCTTGTTCCTTGGAAAAACAGGTTAGATCATCTTTCAAGTCTATTAACAATATTGCTACTAGACCTCTGCAACTGTTGCATATGGATTTATTTGGTCCTACACATACTGCAAATTTAGGAGGAAGTAAATACTACTTAGTGATTGCTGATAATTACTCGCGTTTCTCTTGGGTTATATTTATATCTCACAAGTACGAAACCTTTCATTTTTTTTTAAGAAAACTGCTAGAAAAAGTACAAAATTAAAAAGGTCAAAGAATCACAGCAATTAGAACGGATCAGGAGGAGAATTTCAAAACCAAAATTTTGCATATCTTTGTGACGAAAATGGAATTGAGTACAACTTCTTCACACCTTACACTTCTCAACAGATGCAGAAAGAAGAAATTGAACTCTACAAGAGACGGCCAGAATCATGATGATTGAAAGTGGAGTTCATACCTACTTCTTCTATGCTGAAGCTGTTGCTACAACATCTTATATCATGAATAGAGCTCTTCTTAGACCAATGCTGGAAAAGACGCCCTATAAGCTCTTTAAAGGAAGCAAGCTGATGATATCATATTTCCACGTCTTCGGATGCAAATGCTATATCCTCTAGAACGTGAATGACCATATTGGGAAGTTCGATGCGAAATCAAGCGAAGGTATCTTTCTTAGCAAAGCTTACCGTGCGTTCAACAAAGATTCAGAAGTTGTTGAACAAAGAATTAATGTCAAATTCAAAGATGAGCTGAAAGGCATTCAACAAGAAGAGCATAAGGTGGATTTTCAAACATCAGCTCCAAATGTTCAACAGCCACAAGTAACAACCGGCTACCAATCCCTCAAGTTCAAATCAAATGCCTAAGGATTGGAAGTTCAAGAATGGTCATCCAAAAGATCAGATCATTGGGAGATTGACAAAGGAATCAAGATGAGGTCATCAATTAAAGACATGATGTATTCCCTAGATTTTATCTCGCAATTGAGCCAAAAATAATTGATGAATTTCTTCCTTGGACTTCAAATAAAGCAAATAAGAGCTGGCACCATCATTTACCAGGAGAAGTGTGCTAATAATCTGGTGAAAAGATTTGGTTTGGAAAGATGCAAATTCACTGAAATACTATGGTTGCATCTATCAAGTTGGACAAAGACGTAAAAGTATTACATATCGAGCCTCTTGACAAGCAAACATTTGAATTCATCAAAGGAGAGCTAGGAATTCATATCCTCCTGAATGACAAAGATCCTGTAACTCAACGCTTGGTAAGATTACAAAAGATCAAGTAACCAAAGGTCTGGTCATTTCAAAAGATCAAGTACGCCTAATTTCTAGAAAAGTTACCAAATGTCTGGTTATTTTAAACTGCTTATTTCAAAAATATCTTGAAACTGTGACTACTTAAGCTTGATTAACTCTTTTCAAAATCAAAGATCAGATTAGTCAGTCTTTCTCCAGATTTAGCTTCAAATCATTTGTGGTGAAATCAGTTATCTGCAAACGAGCCTTATAATAGAAATTCCAGCTATGCAGATCTTTACTTCATTGCACTTTATAAACTCTATCTCACATTACATCAGCGGGATAGTTTTATCATCATCAAAGAGGGAGAGATTACCGGAGAAACATCTCATAAAATATTTTGATGATTCTCAAACTATTCTTTGGTACTTTATTTACCTTTGGTGTGCCAATGTTTAGTGCCTATGGCAAAGGATCATGAGATGGCCATTGGATAAAAATCGTGTGAAGACTGGAGCAGTTTCATGAAAACATTTGTTGAGACCCTCAAAATATCTGGTCACCGGATATTTGATATTGGAGCTTGAAAGATCAGGTAAAACAAGGAGTATAAAGTCCCTACATGCCAATGTTCCAAAAAGATCAATTGAAGTCGCTCGCACGAGCTGGAAATGGCCGACGGGAAGAATTATGTCTTTTCGAGAACAGTTCTCTCTCATGTCAGAGAAAGTGCAGAATTGTCAGCGACGGAATAGTGAATCAACGCTTATTTTTGGAAAATCAGTCTGATGGAGAGAAAGCAGTTCCAACACATTGACAAGATGTCCCATCAGTCTTCAACGGCTCTTTCACTCTTCCAGAAGTTCTCCAACGGCTAGTTTGTCGAGGCTTATAAAAGGAGGTCATGAAGACCAAGAGAAAGGAGAGAGAACACAATTTGATTGAATATCCACTGTTACTCTGGAATTTATTCTACTTGAAAAGTTTGTGCTGATTGAAAGATCTTGTGATCTATTGTGCCTTATAATCATGCAAAAACAAGTGTACATTTGAGAGTAATGAGGCTATATCAAGATAGCGTGATCTACCGTGTGAAAGATCAGCTTAGGTACTGTTTGTAACTTGTGAGGCAGTCTACTAGTGCATTTCAACCTGTGTTGTGGTTGTTAGCTTTGTGAAGTGGACGTAGGCTTGGTATATGAGTCGAACCACTATATATCTGGTGTGCTGATCTTTTCTAGATCATATCTCTGCTTGCAAACACCCAGATACTATTCAACGAAATATTTGCTCGTCCTATCTTTTCAAATCCCATATGATTTTTCACAAAATCTGAAAAAAATTCCGAAACAACCCATTCAATGCCCCTCTAAATTGTATTGTCAATCCTAACAGGAACAAAAAAAAAGAAGAAGATGAAAATACTGTTCGGTAACGTAAATGATTTTGGTTCTGATTAGGTTCTCGAGAACAGTTTTGGACCCAAAAAAGAACAAAAAAAAGTTAATTTTGAAAAAAAGAATCACTTTTGAGAATCACAAAACAGAATGAGGTACTATTTTTTCTCAAACTAAAATAGAACGAGGTCTCTTTTTCAAAGAAAAATATACAAGGTAATAAAATTAAATCTAAAAAAATTGATTTTTTAAAAAAATTAAAAATCCCTAGAATAGAAGAGGCTTAGACTAAGCTAAATTGACCTTATTTTCATAAATTTGGGCCTTGGTTTCATAGATTTTATTCTTTTTTAGGAAAATAATAAATATCTTTGTAATTAAACCCGAAGGACATTTCTCTAAGTCATTAAGTCTTCGTTAGAGTCTTATGATATAATTTATCAATGCCATGATTCTTTGATTGTGCACTTGATTTTATTGGTTGTGATTTGCCTAGATTTATTATTTTAGACGTATTCTAGTTTTAGAAAATTTTGGAAAAGGACAAAAATAACCAGCATTAACCCACAATAAATGGCGAAAGAATCGATGAAAACCCACAATAAATGAGAAAAATGACTTGTGATGATTCTTGATATTTATTTTTATATTTCAATATGCAATATGTTATATAAGAAAATTAATATGAATTAATCTTCGATTAATTTGCAATATATCATTTGACTTGAATGACAAAGATTATGAAGAGCAATTGTTCTCGGGAATATAAATTATGTGCAATTACCAAACATATTCCTGTTCCAGGAACATAGTTTTTATGCAGTTACCAAACACATTCTCATTCTCTAAATCTCATCTAGGGAACAGAATTAGAAAAAGTCATTTTAATTAGAATTACTTTTTGGGATGGAAATACAGGCTCTTAGTGACCCAAAAATTAGATTGAGGTAAATTTGTTCCATATATACTGGTTTTAAAGTTTTTGATAGTAAAAAAAATTAGTTTGGGATAAATTTAACACATGCATACCAATTTTTGTGTTTTTCGTGGTATTACACTTCATTTATACTCATCATCACGTCCATTGACATAGTAGGATATGGACAACCAATGCTACAAACTATGTTTTCTATCCACAGTGAATTTTAACGTCTAAATCGAGTGAAACATTTTCCAATTTAACATACAAACATAACCAAAAAAACAAAAGCAAAGGTTGTTGAGGAGCATCGAAGCATGCCATTATGGGTTTGCATGACAACTATTCTAGTTATCTGATTTTGTTCCTTAGAACAAAAAAAAAACTGAGAATTTATTTGCTAACATAAATAATTATGATTCTGATTATGTTTTTGGAAACAGTTTTGGAGCAAAAACTAGAACAAAAAAAAAAGTTGGTTCTGAAAAAAAAATCACTTTTGATGATCACAAAACAGAATAAAGTCTCATATCTATCACTTTTCCTTTTCAATTCTCTTGTCAATTTTTCCTTGATCTAAATTAGAATTTTAAATAAAAATACATAAGATAATAAAATAAAAAATGAAAAATTCAAAAAATTGGAAAAATTCTAATTTTTTTTGGAAAAATTTGAAAAAATAAAAAATATTTCAAAAAATCCCTAAAAATAGAAGAAAATTAGATTATGCTAGTATGACCTTATTTTCATAAATTTAGGCCTAGATTCCCTAGATTTTATAGATTTTCTTCTTTATTCATAAAATCATAAACACATTTGCAATTAAACCCGAACCACATTTCTCTAAGCTCTTAGAGCTTCATTAAAAGTTTATGATGCGGTTTATCAATGCCATGATGTCTTGATGGCAAACTTGATTTCATTTGTTGTGATTTGACTATGTTTATGTACTTTAGACATAGTCTAATTTTAGAAAATTTTGAAAAAAGACAACGTTTTTAAGTTTTCAATGAATTAAACTGAGATTTGATTTTCTAGAACAAAAAATGCAACCAATAATGTGCAGTGCAGTGCATTTTTCTTGCAGAAACGAGAGTGTCACCAGTGTCGGTTATCCACTCACTCAAAAGATTTCAATGAAACCCCATAATAAATGGCGAAAATGACTCATGATAATTCTTGATATTTATTTTTACATTTCAATATCAAATATGTAATATAAAAGAATCGATATGAATGAACTTTTTATTAATTTAAAATGTATGATGAAATTTTATAAAGTAATTACGTTGACAAAAATTTGGAAGAGCAATTGTTACCGGAAATAGAAATTTTGTGTAATTATCAAACACGATTCTGTTTTAAGAACAAAAATTTTGGGTATTTACCAAACACGTTTGATTCTCCAAAGCTTATCTAGGAACAGAATCAGAAAAATTTATTTTAATCAAAACCACTTTTTGGATTAGAATGATTGTTATGCAGACCCTAAGCATATCAATTAGGTTCATATCAAGCAATAAAGTTCAATTGAACTTTAATTTCAGTCACATGCACATAAAAAATTGAGTTTTAGCATTTTAAACATTTAGCCAGAATCTAATTCAAGGAATGGGATGACATATTTAAAAAACTGAACATGTATCTACAAACGACGACACTCAGTCCAAAACTTTTGATTGCATCGCTCACCAATATAAAGTTTAGCATATTGGATTGTTGGAAAATTGCATGAAGTAGAGGATGAAACTCAACCTAAAAGATATGTGAATATATTTTTTTTTGTGTTCACACTATGATCTATTGTTTATGAGTTGTCGTTTGGTTCGTCAATGGCAATCATTTCACTTCATTATTTTGTATAATGAAAGTGAAAAAGCGTTCTCTCTTTTTTTTTTTCAACTTTCTTTTTTTATTATTATTTTAAATTTTATTCAGACAACGTGTTAAGATGATGGCTTGGGGGTTCGAGCTCATCATTAGTACAAAAATTATTTCCCAACTGTACTAATTACCCCACCAGCATCTCCTTATTTTGTGTGTGGAAAATATCTCGAAGTAAATTAACTTAAATTAAAGCGTATTTTTGTTCGGTATAGATTTTATGCTGGAATGATTTCCTGATTGAAGCAGGTATCCTAAATGGAATCCAAAATGCTTTCTATATAAAGTGTGTATTCTTCGTGGATTATGCATTGAAGCTATCAAAGAGGAGATTGTGGTGAGATTTTGTATAATTTATCTGTGAGATTGAGAGATTATTTACGATGAATTGGGACGACTCAACGCCGTGCGAGTTATTAATTATAACTGGGACAGAAAAGTATTGAGAGTATTAAGTGAATCGCTTGTAGTTGTAATCCTCACTTTATTGGTTGACCTATAGTGTTGATCCTGTGAGGTAGGTCTCACCAACCGAACCACGTGAATTAAGTACCCAGCTTTTGTCCTTGTTTAGTTTATTTTATTTTAAGAAATGCTTTCCTAAATAGTCTAATAGTATTGTTATTTATTTTTTTACCGTAAATCTATACATCATTACAGCGTGTTTTATATAAAATATTCATTAATTAAAAAATCGTGCAGTAATTTCACACCGTCGGGCCGACGGCTTTCTTTTTATTTTTCGATCATGAAAAGCGAACTCGTGATGAAAATTGTTTCCTAGATAAGGGGAAAACAATAAAATTTGGGGGTGTGGTGCTGTCTAAAATGCTTTTGCAGCAGGAACACGTGACCTTTCACTTCCAAGTGACACGGAGTGTGTGAAACTGTTGAAGAGGCCGATTGGCTGATGTTGTAGAGAGACTTCTAATTGGCAGTCCGCACAAACTTATGTTAAATACTTTTAACACTCTCTCCCATGCACTATAAACTTCATTGAAGACTTCACTTGATAGTAACTTCTTCTCATATACAAAACATACCCAGAAAGAGAGGGAGAGAAGCAGGCAAGTGATGCAGGACCAGCAGGTGACCAATCATGCAGCTCCGTTGCCACGGGGTGGCGGCAGCAGCGGAGGCAGTGGTGGCAACCGTGTAGTGGCTATCAACTTGGAGGGGAGAAGCGCCCTGCCGCCGCCTGACGACGGCAAAACTGCTGGTCATCATCAGGATGAGGAGCTTCATGATCATCACCATCAACATCAGGTGCCTCTCTCCGTTTCCTCTCCTGCTGTCTATACAATGAGCTGTCGTGTACTGGTTTTGTTTTTGTTTTTAATCACTGGTGGGTGCTCAACATAAAATTTTGAGAGGTGGGTGACAAGTTCTATTGCTTTTCATGATGATCAGAAACCCGGGTGGAGAAAATTCATGTCGTTTGTGGGCCCCGGCTTCCTCGTATCCCTCGCTTACCTTGACCCCGGAAACTGTAAATCTCTCTCTCTCTCTACTTGCACGTAACGTAACAGAAGGGGGGGTTGGGGGGGTCTTGAAACTGCTCGACTCTAATGAGTCCCTCCGTTCAATAGT
Organism: Rhodomyrtus tomentosa; assembly: GCA_028455895.1. Lineage (NCBI taxonomy): Eukaryota > Viridiplantae > Streptophyta > Magnoliopsida > Myrtales > Myrtaceae > Rhodomyrtus > Rhodomyrtus tomentosa. The sequence continues at coordinate 44,105,223 of JAPCWY010000001.1, read as the reverse complement.
TAATATGAATCAGTGAGTTAGTATATACACTTCTAAAACACCAACTCCTCTTTAAGATCAAGCGTCAAATTTTTGAATGGAGAAACATGATGTAGATTGGACGGAAGCAAAGCCATTTTGCCATATGCTTGCTAACTATGGATACATTCTCATAAAGGTAGAGCATTCGAGATGCTTAACCGGACAGCTTGATATCCTAATTCGGTTGTCGAGCATTTGTTTTTGTTCCTGGAATCCGTCGTACTTTCAGAACTTCAGCTTGAGCCCGAGCTTAAAATGAAGGTAGTTTTTTTCTAATGAAGTGACTCAAATCAAGCTCAAGACGGTGGAGTATCTCATCGACTTAAGTCGAGCCTGTAAAATGCAGCCTACTAAGGACAAGTCCCGTATCGAGCTTTGACTATTCGAGTCAAATCAAGTTTGAATAGAACGTAGTATTTGTTCTGTTGCTCCTCTCTAGTCATAAAGATGATTATATGGTTTTTTGTGCTCCAGTGGAAACAGATCTTCAAGCTGGGGCTAACCATAGATATGAGGTAAATAAATTAGTTCTAGTATGTCTACTATGCTCCTCATTTTCTGACCCTCTGCATTTTCTGATCCCAGCTTCTGTGGGTGATACTAATTGGGTTGATTTTTGCTCTAATCATCCAGTCACTCGCCGCAAATCTGGGTGTGAGCACCGGTAATAAGAGAAGAATACCTTACACATTTCGATAAAGATAGCATACAGTTTACATCAGTTTTACTGTTCAAATTGAATCTTTTCAGGGAAACACTTGTCAGAGTTATGTAAGGTTGAGTATCCCATACAGGTGAAGTATTGCCTCTGGCTGCTAGCTGAAGTTGCCGTGATTGCTGCAGATATACCTGAAGGCATGTTTTCTCAGGACATCAGATTTTCAATCATTTGCAAACTTCTCTATTTCCTCTAATAGTTGAGTAAACTGTATCTTGTTAATTTCGTTAATATGCAGTTATTGGGACAGCCTTTGCATTGAACATTCTGTTCCACGTACCGGTGTGGGCTGGGGTTCTGTCCACTGGTTGCAGTACACTCCTGCTTCTTGGCCTACAAAGATATGGGGTATGCTTGCGATTTTTTTTGTTTTTTCATGCACAACCCGCTTCCTTGCTTGTCATTCATACCCGTATATTTGGTACTCGGTCCGTGTAATAATTAGTTTGCAGGGGCTATAATCCAAGCCTGATGATACCCTCCTGAATTCGAAAGAGTTGATTCTTTATGCATCTGACTAACATCGTATAAACTAATCCTTACACAAGCTGTGTATAAGATGACAGTCCTTGTCTGAAAGCGGCACTTGATGCACAATTTTGCTTGATACGGATCTGGCAGAGAGTCATAAAACTAGATGGCAAAGGCCACAGAAATGTATTTTTGTTCTGATGCAAGCGAAGTAAAGAAGATCGAGAAACTGATATTTGTAGTCCTCTGTGGTATGGTTCCATATTAAACAAAATGTCGCCGGGCCTGCCTGCGCATGAATTCTTCAGATTGGACTGTGCTAGCTTGCTTTCATTGGTGGCAGTCGGATGAAGGATTGCCCTGTTAGTCATTCTAGTCAGCCAATAACCATTGCCACAGTCCGGATTCTGTCCGGATGCAGCTCGGCATTGTTAATGCGAAATTAGGGTCGTACTAAGAACTAAATCTATTAATTGAGTTGCACATCTCAAAGAGCCTGGTCACAATAAAGAGTCTAGTACAAATTAAAGCGTTCTCACATGATCTTGATGAGTATCCGATGTGGTAGACTGGTCCAAACACATTACACAAATTACGTAAGGCTTATAAATAGCCACCTGAAAAAGAGCACAAGGACTGCCACATCAATTCCTCTCCGACTGCACATACGAGGATCCTTCAACAGCTCTTCAAGGAACTGGCTCGACCGAGAATTTGAACTATTTTTGCTCAAAATTTTCTGGTTTCTTGTGAAATTTGTTGCAGGTAAGGAAGCTGGAGCTGCTGATATCAATGCTGCTGTTCATAATGGCAGCGTGTTTCTTTGGGCAAATGAGCTATGTGAAGCCGCCCGCATCTGATGTCCTGATGGGCATGTTTGTCCCTAAGCTTAGCGGTCAAGGAGCCACTGGCGATGCGATCGCTCTCCTGGGCGCCCTTGTCATGCCGTAGTCTCTCTTCCCATACATAAGAAACATCTCCTCTCACTGTGAAGTGACCCTCAATATGCTCTCGTATTGTCAGTTCTTCTGACTGTTCCTCTTCTTTCTCTTCAACAGGCACAACCTATTTCTCCACTCTGCATTGGTGTTGTCCAGGAAAGTACCGAAATCTGTCCGTGGTATCAATGTAAGCATGATATCCACTGGAACAATTTACATGAATCTGCACATACATGTTTATATAAGTACCACAATGCCAATGTATGGGTGCTCCTGTTTTTCTTTTACCGATATTCTGTTAACTTCGCAGGCTGCCTGCAGATATTTCCTTATAGAAAGCGGGTTCGCATTGCTAGTGGCCTTTCTGATAAACGTAGCAGTTGTCTCAGTGTCAGGCACCGTTTGCTCAGCCAAGAATCTCTCCAATGGCAGTGAGGACACGTGCAGTGATCTCACACTTAATTCCGCATCGTTTCTCCTAAAGGTGCATGATTATACGTGATTTCTTGTAATACAGGATTCGCTGCAATCCTGAAAATTCTACTTTTGAAATCCTTTGAGTCATTTCGTGCAGAATTTGCTGGGAAGATCAAGCTCGACCATATATGCCATTGCACTACTGGCATCCGGCCAGAGTTCTACCATATCAGGCACCTATGCAGGGCAATACATAATGCAGGTCTCTCGACAGAAGAAAAAAAGCTGCTAGATATCAAATTCAGCTTTATTTACTTGAAACTATCCTTGCTAATTGAACGAGGTATGAATCACATTCAGGGATTTCTGGACCTAAAGATGAAGAAGTGGATAAGGAACTTGCTGACAAGGTGCATCGCCATTGCGCCTAGTCTTGTCGTCTCTATTATAGGTGGGCCTTCCGGTGCAGGGCGACTCATTGTGATCGCATCGGTTTGTAACCAATCGATCTTAACCTCTGAAGCCTGCCCATCTCCATGTTTATCTTCCAATTTTGACTGACTCTGCAACTTTTTATTTGAAACTGAGCAGATGATTCTTTCTTTTGAACTTCCATTCGCTCTCATCCCTCTCCTCAAGTTCAGTAGCAGTAAGACCAAGATGGGACCACACAAGAACTCCGTCATTGTGAGTCGATAGCGCACCAAGTGAACTCATCCTTAAGGAGAAAGAACTGATACCGATGAAAAACTTCCGTGCAGATAATTGTCATCTCCTGGATACTTGGCTTCGGAATAATCGGCATCAACATATATTACCTGAGCACGGGTTTTGTGGATTGGCTGATTCACAACAGTCTCCCAAGAGCGGCGAACGTGTTTGTCGGGATCATTGTTTTTCCCTTGATGGCAATCTATATCTCTGCGGTAATCTACCTGACCTTCCGGAGGGACACCGTCGTAACTCTCATAGAGCCCGCCAAGCACCACCTGACGAAATTGGGCCACACAGAGAGCGGGTTGAAGGATGCCAATGGAGAAGAAGAGGAGGATCAAATCCCATACGGAGAAGATCTGGCTGATATCCCTCTGCCCGAATAGGAACTTGTGAGTGAAGAGCATCATCACTGACCATGTGTGCTCGAGGGAAAATGGCCATGGATCTCAAAAGCTCGTGGTGGGTCTTTATGCTTTCGGTGTCTCTCGTTAATCTGAAGTGAGTAGGCGGTATAGGAATGTAATGATTTGCTTGACCTGAGTCGTACAAATGTTCTATCCCCGTCCCTAGGCAGCGTCCCCCGACGTGTTCTATCCCATTCTGTGATGCCTGGATTTTGGCACCTGTAAAATAATAGAATATAATCGGATGTCGCCTTCCAAACCTCAGGTACGCGACATCCGATCAATTGTCCCTTGAATCATAAAAGATAGTGTCCCAGGTTCACCATCGACCCACAACACTTTATTACGCAAGCGAAAACGAATACTACTCCTGGACAATAAAATAACATAGACATAAAAAAGCAGGAAACATATCAAATTTAAGAACATCATTTCAAATACAGACTCGTCTTGACTCAACTAAGGTAATGCACATAATCAGCCTCTTACTTCGAGGCGGGTTAAAGTCAACCTTATATCTACTCCTCATCCTCATCTTCGACTCTCAAGGTAACCATAAGCTTCGAACTTAAAAATGTGGTCCACGACGGGATGAGATATACATCTCAGCGAGTCAACGCCTAAGCCTCGACTAGAGCGATGATTCGTCCAGACATCCTATCGGTCAATCGCCTGGTACAAAACATGTATTTCAGGTAAACTTACCGTCAAGAGCCATGCATAATGTAACGCATAAAATAACATACGACCATATCCAATAACCACCGCAAGACAACATCAATCATTATGCATACACAGAACTCTATGCAGATATCTTAATCATATACAACGTATTCAATAGAATATTGCACACAATGCAATAATATCTCGAACACAAGCGAGTATGAACTTCCGTCTTCCTACTCCATTCCTCCCATACCAAACTTCGTAGTCGAGATGCGCTCACGCTAACCCATGCACGAATTATATTGCATTCAGTTCATTTATTAACGATGAGTTACGTGAATAATATCCATTGGATACATACAACACAATGATGGGGTCGAATAACTCGATCCATACAACACAATACCAGAATCGACTTCTGATAAAAAAGGCTTCGTCCCAACTTCTTTCGGCGATGGTGACTACATGTGGTAATGCAATGCCCCGAGTAGTCATCTCCAAGTGGTAACACAACATCACATGTAGATTCCGGTCCGTCACAAGTTGCGACCGGCTACCGACAATCCATGACACGACATGGAAGGTCGAGCAACTAACAAGTCGTGTAGCTCATACTAAAAGCACGATACGAACTTGACAGGCCACGAATCACCGTCTATCGTGTGATTACTCAATCCATACATCAATCAATTTATTCACATCTCTGATTATATCTAGATAACCAAGCTCGTAATTAACATAAATAATCACCCAAACAATGATAGGTAATTTCAATCAAGATAGCCATTTCAATTATACTTTATTAGAATTACTTCATATCATAATTTAATCATAATCGATTTAATTTACCCAACGAACGAACGCTCGCCTCATCCTGTCGTTCGTCCGCAATCAATCCATATCAATCATAAACCAAGCAACTAGAACTTAAGTATTCACAAATCGACTAACCTAACCGATTAAGGCCATTTAACCTAACCCGAGTTTCTAACCTGAATCGATCCTAAATCGGGCTACCTGAACACATAATAATTTAAGTAAACTAATCCAAACGTAATTAACGACCTAATCAAGAATTAGAGATCGACTCACAGTCACATACCCGAGTCGGGATTGGTGGCGATCTTCGAGAAAATCATTTGATCGCGAACTTTGGACTTGGACGGACCACAAACTCAATATCACAATCTACGGCCCAATCTTCCAACCAACTTGGCCCACAGTCTAAGGCAAGGCCCAAACTCTTGGCCCAACTCCATAGCATGCGGCCCAACTAGGCAGGCCCAACAGAATTCGGCCCAGCCCCGAAATAGGGGAAAACAGGGCAGGCCGTGGTTGGTCGGGGCTCCTACGGCGGTCGACAGTTGGTGGAAGGCTCCGGGGTCGATGGTGGAGGTGCAAGTAAGTCTGAGGTAGGTTATGGGGGTCGGTAGTGGTCGGAGTGGGCGGAGAGATCGCCGAAACAGCAGCAAATAGAAGCTATTGCAGTGGCGAGAACAGAGGAACCGAGGGCAGGGGAAGGCTCGTTGGTGTTGCTCGAGGCTTCAAGGGCGACAAGGCTCCGTGGGGTGATCGGTGGTAGTCTGAGGTGGTTTACAAGAGTGTATGGTGGTCGGAGGAGTGGGCTAGAGGCGGTGGAAGGGCGTCGAAAGCAAGCCCCGACGCAAAATAGGGCAGTATGCCCGAACAGAGGCTGTTTCAGTTCAGCCACCTCCGAGGCTGTTGGAGCTGGCTTACAGCGGTCGGTGGTGCGGGAGGGACTCAGAGAGGTGGTGTGGTGATGGTGAAAGGCGGTTGTGGTGGCTGGACAGGCATAGGACGAGCTGGGCAGGAGCAAACCTGAAACTGGCGCAAAATAGAGCAACCAGCTCCGGGGTGGCTTTTTCGGCTATTATGGCAGTTCTGGCGCTGCGACGGCGGCTCTACGGTGACAGAGAAGGTGGAGGAGGGTCGGAGATTGTCGGTGAGGGCTTGGTGATGGCTCGGGTGAATGTGAAAGAGAAGAAGTGAGGGGAGGGTACGGCTGGGTGTAGAAAACAGAGGAGAGGGAGAAAATGGCGGTGGAATGAGAGAGGAGAGAGAAACGGGTCCGAAATTCTCGATCGATAATCATCATTGCTCATATTGTAGTTCATGAAACCCTAGGGGCAAAACGGTGATTTCCTATATGGGGACTTTTTGGTAATTTGCCACTTGAGAGCAAAATGGACAATTAGCCATTCAATCGAGGGTAATTCAAACTTTTCGAGAGTCGTCTCGATCTAATCAAGTCTCAAGCTCAAGAAATTTCAATTCTAAATCAAATTAACTAATCGAATCCTAATTCGATTTAACAGACGATTTTGGAAATTATCAATTTCCGATCCACAATTCTTTGGAATTCAATTTCATGTCATAAACTAAAATCCATCGGCACACCATAGTTTAGATTCTAGTATTTTACAGGCGTCAAAATCCAGGGCGTCACACATTCTTAGGCAACGTCCCTAGATGTGAGCTTAACGAGCCACGTCTTCCTTCTCGCTATCTTGTGCTCCGGGCAGTGTTCGAAACTTGACCTCGACTCATGTGATTCCCTGGAACCAGTCAAGTCCAATTGAAGGTTGATACTTGGTATGGAAAAATGATTCAGTACAAAGTTAACCGAACCAAAAGAAAAAAACTATGCTTAAGTACACTGCAAGAGTAAAGGGCTAGCACTAGAGCAGTTTCTAGGGCAAGAGTTAAGTCTCCTTTCAAGCGAGCTGATAAGGTCAATCCAGCAGTGCATAGGGATTTTCGACCAGTGAGAAAGCGAATCAAAGAAATATCATATGAAAAAGAAGGGAGGGAAAAAAACAAGAAAGTTTTCACAAGCAGTTCCAATTCCCAGTTATTCAATTGCAGTTATAGGGTAATTCCAGCTCTATTAAGCCTTCCCTTACATTACCATCGCCGTCCATTCATTCTGCATTCGATCCAGTAGAAGTTGGAATTGTAGTTCCTTGAAGCATTCGGAGAAAGAGAATGCGAATACGGGGTTCTAGTAGCATTGGTTCAGGACTTAGTCTTAGTAGCAGGACTATGGTTGACTTGATCATTTCCACAGTAATTCCACTGTCCATTCAAGAGAAGTATCAACAAATGATCCCGGTGCATTTGACTTTTGAATCTGTCTTTGCTTTTTCGAGCATTCAACTTTTGTTTTGATCTCTATCTTAGGCAACTAGGACATGAAAGTCAGAAAGAAGGGAAAGGACTTTAGTGCCAAAACCTTCAAAACGATCATTTAAGCGTTGATTTTTTTGAAAAACGATCTGCTGCATATTGTCAACTTTAAAAAAAAACGATCATTTTAATGCCAAAATTTTCAAAACGATTACTTAAGTGCCAATTTTTTTTAAACAATCACTCAAGTACCAACTTATTTTAAAAACGATCACTTCAATGTCAACTCTGATGAGCCCCGTCAGCTTAAATAGGAGTTGGCACGAAAGTGATCGTTTTTAAAATAAGTTGCCACTTAAAGTTATATTTTAAAAAAAAAAAGTTGGCAGTTATGTAATCATTTTGAAAGTTTTGGCACTAAAGTGAGTGTCATACACAACTTATGGCACTTGATGTGTACTTAAGCAAAAAAAAAATTGTAATTCTTGACACCTAAATTTTGATTTTTTAGAAAATTCATTTATTTCACAAAATGATATTTAGTCATGATTCTCGAATATATATATATATATATATATATATAAAATTTTTCATGCACTGCACATTTATTTATTTATTTATTTATTTATCTATTTATTTTGTTGGTCGCGATAAATCAATTGATCTCGGTTTGACAGACTGCTGGACTAGGACCAGTTTGAAATTTTCAATTGAGGCCACAGGGGGGCGCCAAATTCTTGATGAGCTAATTAGATCTATTTGCAAGCTCAATTGTATCCATTCAATAATTAAAATTTTCATTCGTTATTTAGAACAGGCCTTATTTTAGGCACTGGAGAATTGCATGAGCTCATAGTTTAGATTATAAAATATGCGCGAATCTTAAATGGAATTCTTCGTTATAATTTTGGGCTCGATTTAATCGGTTCTCTTGCAATTGTGAGGCCTTCGATTGATTACCCTTGACTAATTGTGCTTGAAGTTGCGCCACAAGCCCATAAAAGCACTCAAAAATTCTGCCGAAGCTCACTTCTCATCCCCACAGCAGAACTTTATGTAACCCTAGAACTCGTAATCCGATGGCCGTTGCTTTAATCCAATCCTACTTTAGTTAGGATCGACAATCGAATGGTCCCAAAAGATCCTTATTCCTACTAGGATTTAGCCGACAAGAGTCTATATAAGGAACGCATGGTATTGAAACAAGGTGGTGGGCAAAAAAAAAAAAAAATTCGGAGACACACCTTTCATACACGTGACAAAGAGAGAGACGAGAGGGGGAGTATCGTGGGTGAAGGGGAAATTTTCGGCCGCAAGACCTGCCGTTCCTCAACCCCGACGCGCAAGCTGCCCACCGCCCATCCGTGCGTGCATCGCCGCTTCTCGCCGCTGCTTAGTTGCGTCAGAAACCTCTGCAGCGTCACCGTCGCAGCAGCAGCCCCTCCGCCTCAGTCCGTGGATGTCATAGTAGCATCTTCGCCGTGGTCCGCCCTCTAGTAGCCACGCCGCGCCGACTCCCTTGCTAGTTTGGGGTTCATTTTCACTGCAAACCTGGAGAGCGAAAGGAGAGATTTTTCTCGGGGGATCAATTGGCCTTTCTCATGAAGCCGTCCCTAAACCTTCGCCTTTGTCCCGTTCCGGTGGTGGTCCAGTTCAGCCCCGAATAGCCTCGGCGATCCGCCGTAGCCGCGTCCCGTCATCACCAAATCAGTCGTCAAAACCGTATCGCCTCAGTTCAGTCTGACCTTTCGGAAATATTTGGCGACAAGTCAAGTGCGGATAGGCGTGTTCGTGGACCAATACTCTAGCTCGTGTGCGTGCAGGATCTTTACTTGATAAAGGTAATTTTTAGCTTTCAATTGCAATTTGGCGCTTTGTTGATGACTTGAATTTGTGTTCGGCATCAAACGTTCGGCTGCACTCGAAGTTTAAGAAAAAATTCGATTTTCCTAATAATCAAAATCTATGTTCAAGAGAATGCATGAAACATCGTCACGTGGATTCAACCATGGGATTGCATTGAAAACCTGGAGAACCGATTTTTTTAAGCTTTTTATGTAGTTGCCTTGAACGACTTCAGGAATTGATGAGCTAAAACATGTTCGACAAACCAGACTTTTCAAAATTGATCTTCCGCACACATTCCTCCTCGGCCAAATCTTTAAATGCGAGCTTATCATGATTGATTAGATCATCCTATTCGTCGTTATCTTGTTGCGTGGTAGCGTAGCTTTTGTGGTGATTTGAATTCCTATTATCCCTTAGCATATCTTTTGAAGTAGTCTTATTTTGAAGATGTTGTGCATGTCACTCGAAATATTATAATTATCTCGAGATTGCATCTGAGCAAGATAGCAGTTTTTTAGATCTAAACCGTCGGGACATAAACTTTTGCACAGAAAATCTCGGATATAGCACTGTTTAGGTATGACTTGCCATCTCCGAAAAGCCAATCTTTAATTCAAGATGTGAAATTTTTGGGAAAATTCGAAAAGAATAGGATGTTTGTGTCTTGCCGAGAATGTCGATTGGTGGATTGATTGATTGACTTTTGCCATATCCGGAAGATTTAAAAAAATCACTAAGATAAGGTTTTCTACTGATTTTTTTTAGGAAGAAAAGATTTTCTAAAACCCTTATCAATAAAGTGGAGATAGTATAGATCTTTAAAAAGAATCTATCATGGCCAAATTTTTTAAAATGAAAGAGTGAGGATCACATTCATGCATACATATCTTTAGCAATTTCTATGCATATCTTTACCATATTTTATGCATATTTTAACATATTACATGCATATCTTTAGCACATCCTATGCATATATCATATCTTTAGCATATCCGCAACATATTTTCAAGTATCATCCATTGCATTCCGTATCTTTTAAAATATTAATGCATATCTTTTAGGTCATTCATTTTTTTTCTTATCACCGAAATAATTAAAAAAATCTGCTCGTTCGTTGTGTCAAATTTTTGAATATCATCACATTCTCATTTTCTTGCCAAAAAATTCATGCATGAATTCTCGTATCTCACGTTGCTTTGCATGTTATATTTCATGTTATGTTCGCATATAGTTTGTTGTCCATGCTAATAATTTTCATAAGCAACTTATGCATTGCATTCCATATTTTAAAAAGAAAACAATTTCACACACATCATGTATATTTTCGCATATCATATCTTGCATTTTCTAATGTCTCATATGCTGCCACGTCATATCCCGCATGTCATGCATATTAAGTTATCCTGATGTGCGTGGTGGAATTGCTTGTGACGCCTTGGAAATTCGCCATTAGTAAATCGATAAATTCGATAAAAGGAATGAAATTGAATTTCAGTCGATGCGAAATTTTGGGTCGTAAGGAATTAAGAGAAGGATTTTGGATGATTCTCGAAATTGTCAGCCAATTACATTAGGCTCCTCTTAGTCGCCGCGATTTAGGATTGAAATCCTCGCGCTGAGCCAAGCCTGTGAAATTACCAAATTTACCCTTCGTTCAGTCGAGCCAAAATTTCATTTCAGTCTCAGAAAGTGAAATTACCAGTTTGCCCTTCAATTATGCACTACGAGACAAAAATTTAAATTTGACATTACTAGTGGGACCCCCAGTCAAATCCCACCAACCGATCAACCCCCAACTGCCAGTCCACCCTCTCTTCTCTCTCACGCTCTCTTCTCTTTCTGCTCTCTCTTTCTCCTACTCTTCCATGGACAAACCCCCCGACCACCTCTTCCTCCCTCTTCCTTGTTGCTCGACCGCCGTCGCCGAACGTCGACCCCTCCTCCGTACGTCATTGCTCGCCGCCGTCGCCGCCGTTGGATAGCCCCTCGCCACTGTCGAGCATCAAGCAAACCCGTCGGCCTCCTGCCCTGTTTTGGGAGCAGAGGACTGCTCAAGCTTCGTCCGCCCACGCCGTCTCTTTCGGCCGCCACCAGCCATCATCCCATCGTCCTCCGCCTTCCCTACGACCCCCTCAACCACCTTTCACCTCCCGTCGTCGCCGTCCTGTCCGTTGTTCCCGCCGCAAGGCCCAGGACAGACCCGGAGATCCCCTGCCCTATTTTTGAGTTCGATGGGCATTTGGAGCCCCACCAGCTCTCGCGCCGCTTCCGACCACCACCGGCTGTCATCCCACCATCCTCGACTCCCCTCCGACCCCGAGACACCCTTTCGACCGTCACTTTTCGCCAAAGGACCGTCGAACCCCTCTGCAAACCCGAGTGCCCTGTTTTGGACTCGGATTTGCCCTGCCGTTCTCCACCCAACTCCGCCGCTTTCGTCGCTCACCACCACCACCAACAACTCCCCCTCAATCCCTTATCATCCCCCACAGCCACCGGAGTTCGATCGTTGGATGTAGAACCCCGAGTAGACCCGAAATCCCCCTTCCCTATTTTTCACCAAAAACCACCCGATTCTGTTCAGTGATTGTTTCACCGCCGTCCGCCACCCACAACCGATCCCGACAGTCGCCCTCAATGGCTTGGTGAGTCCTCCAACCCTTCCTGACCTTGCCTTAATCATCGAGGCTGAGAATCGCCTCAAAATAGTCCGTTTTTCCAATTGCAGCTGCTGGCCGGTTCTGTTTTGGCCGGACCGTCGGTCGCCAGAGCTCCAACCGCCGATCGCCAGTCCTGACAACCTCCGCCTTGTGTCCTAGCTACTACCGAGTGGTATCGCCGCATAAATACCCAAGGAACTCGAGAGTTCGAAAGGAAAATCGAGAACCGTCGTCGATGTCGTCATCGCCGAATTTCGTCGCCGCCGTCTCGCCAACGCCGCGACATTATGGTCGCTGCCCGAGCTTGATTAGGAGTGAGTTAACTTCTAATCCTTGGTTAGGGCGCTAATTGCGCCTAGGATTAATTAATTAGTCAACTAGGATAATTAGTTAGATTAATCGTGGTCGATTTAGATAGAAATTGGGTTTAGGGTAAATGGTCGCGATTAATTAAGTTAGTCATTTTAGTTAGGTCGTCTATGGCTAGTTGGTTGTTAGAATCGATTGATTGACTGATTGGGCATCGATTGCCGTTGTTTGTTCGCGAGCGAGCGATAGTTCAGAACCGAGTGATCGATCGATAATTTAATGAAATCGATTTTAATCATTGCCGTTTGATTAACTGAATTGGTTAGTCGATCGTGTTTTGACTGCTTGACTGACTGGAGTTGATTGATTGTGATGTGACGTGATTGAATTTCTGAGTATTTCATCGTTAGTGCTGGGCGCAAGCTTAGGGGTGAGGTTGTGCATTCATATGACCTGTGTGAACTCAAACTACATGATTTAGCATGAAAACGGCCTTGGACTGAGTCTTTGAGCATATTTGTATGAGCATCCGGCCTAAATCAAAGATGAAAAAATTGATTGATTGTCGGGTGTCATGTGTGGTCATATGATGGAACGATGAGATTCCTAACAAAATTGTACCATGACGATCGAAAAAATACGACTTGTCAGAAGCACGTCATTCTATGATATGCTAGTTTGACGGAGGCCGATCGCAGCTTGTGACGGACCGAAGCCCTAGAAGGGATTCCTGGTAGTTCCATGACGTGACGATCGGAATCACGCGAGCTATTGGAAGCAATCGTCGAAAGTAAGGGACGATGTCTTGCGCCGCCGGAAGAGTACCAACTGAACAGTGTGCTAGGCTGACATGCCCTATTCTCAGGCTGACATTCTCTGGGCTGACATGCCATATCTCATTAATAAAAAGGACTACGAGTAACGTCATGTACGTCGTTTGATGTGATGCTTGCCTTGATTGGGTTGTTTGACTGTCATGTCGTGTCTGCATCGCATTATGTGTGGCTTCCTGGAGGGTAAGTTGCATGTGGTTGGATATCTATTTTGATTAACATGCCATGTCTGTTTGTTAGGATATCCTGGGTGAATCAGTATCTTAGCCGAGCTTAGACGTTGACTTCACTAAGATTTATTTCTCATTCTGTCGTGGGATAACATTTTCAGGTCACAAGTGACGGAACTTCATGGATGCTGAGGTGTGACTTTTTGGAGTGACGCTTTTAGAGTAGATACGGAGTTAACCCTACTGACCAGTATATCTTTTGAGATCCTAGAGAGCTACCTCGAAGAATTTGGTTGTTTGTTGTTAGCTCTATAGAATTAATTAGTATGTGATTTGCATGAGGATTAGAGTTGTCTTTTGATGAATTGATTGAATGAATGTTCCTGTTAATTTATCTCATGCCAATCTTATTGTTTGGGAGTTTGGCATATTCCGCATTCGCATTTCGATTATAAGTCGATAGAGAGCCTGGGACGTTATCCTTTGTGACTTAAAGGTGTCAAGGTAAGGATGGGGAGTGCTCGAGGATCGGGGCGTGACATCTTCGCCCAAGGTGGTATCAAAGCAAAGTTAGCATGATCCATCTGGTCATTGGCCTGGAGTAATAAGTTGAGATGGGAAATGGGATAATTAGTAGGTTTATAAGCTTGGTGTATGTGTTTGCTGCTTGTGTAGTAAGTTGTTGGGTTTCCTTCTGACCGTGTGTTGCTATGGAGTGAGTAGGACTCTGTAACTCACTTGCGCAATGAGCGGACGTGGCGGAAGAGCTCCCCGAGCACCCCGAAGGAGGCTTGTTAGGCCGGTCGACGAGATTGTAGCTGAGGAAAGAGCAACTCGTGTCGCTGAACCTGTCGGGCAAGAGCTGACTATGGGTGATGTTCTTCAATCGCTGAGAGCGCTGGGAGATAGGCTGGACCAACAGGAAAGGAATCAGGGTGCTCCTATTGTCGCCGCCACTGTTCAGGCACCCCAAGGAAATCCTGTTGTTGGAAATGCGAATAGAGATCGACCGATGCATAAACTGGTGAAACAGTTTCTCAAGCTAATGCCTCGAAGTTTGTCGGAGATGGAGATTCTAAGGCAGTCGCCTCATGGGTCAAGGAGCTGGAGAAAGTATTTGAGGTGTTAAAGTGCACTGAAGAGGACAAGGTCACCTTGGCCATCTTTCAACTGAAAGAGAATGCAAGGACTTGGTGGGATGCAACCAAGGGAAGAATCTTTCCCGAAGGGACCGTTCCGAGATGGACTGCGTTCGTAGAAGCCTTTAATGGCAAGTATTTCTCGAACTGTGCTAAAGAACAGAAAGTCAACGAGTTCACGCGTCTGCATCAGGATTAGATGACGGTGGATCAGTATGAGGTGAAATTCGTTGAATTGTCGTTGTATGCCCCGAAGATGATTGAGTATTCGTTGGATAAAGCAAAGAGATTCCGGGACGGATTGAAGCCAAAAATAAAGGATATCTTGGTGTCTTTCAACTTAAAGAACTACGATGACATTTATGAGAGAGCCCAACTGATCGAGAGGAATTTGAAGGAGAAAGCTGCTGCCAATGGATCGTGATTCACGACCTGGAACAAGAAGGACACCTGAAAAGGCAAGAAGCCGATGACGAGTGATAAGCACCACATTCCACCAAACTGAAAAGGGGCGATCAGCAAGCCTGTGCATCGTCAGAATGACATGTGTCGCCTATGCCATCAAAAGCATGGTTCTGCTCCGTGTCCATATGGCAATGGATCTTGTTTTGGTTGTGGCGAGAAGGGTCGCCGAGTGAGGGATTGCTCGCAAAGGCATCAGTTCAGGCTGCAGGGAGGCCTAGCTGGAGAAAACGTAGCACAAAATTTTCACAATCGACCACCGGCGCAAGGACGTATGTTTGCTGTCACTGGGAAAGAGGCGAAGGATTGGCCGGCCGTTACAGGTACGATCTTCTTGCATAATCAAGTAGCTTATGCCTTGTTTGATCCGGGCGCCACGCATTCATTTGTTGCCGATCAATTTGTTAAGATGTCAAGAGTGAATTTGATGCCATTAGATGTTGTTTTCAAGGTGTCTACACCTTTGAAGGATAGTATGATAGCTGCAGTAGGCTATCCTGGTTGTAGACTTATTGTAGATGGCCATGAAAGTAACATAGATCTGATTGTGCTTGAGATGTACGATTTTGATCTGATCGTGGGAATGGATTGGCTGACAGAGCAAAAGGCCATAATGAATTGCTATCATAAGACGATCCAATTTAACCCGCTGAATGAGATTAGTTATGAGTTTGTGGGTAACTGAGGAGGAACCTCGACTGTAGTGGTCTCGTTGTTGGAGACGACACGTCTGTTGGAAAAAGGATGTCAAGGTTGTTTGGCTACTGTGGTTGACACATTTGTTGGGGAACTTAAGTTGGAAGATATTGCAATTGTACGTGAGTTCCCATATATTTTTCCTTAGGAGTTACCTGACTTGCCATCAGAAAGGAAAATTGAGTTCGTGATAGAGTTATCTCCTGGGACGGAGCCGATCTTTAAGGCGCCGTATAGGATGGTGTTGTCAAAATTGAAGGAACTCAAGGTTCAGATGCAGGAATTGTTGGATAAAGGGTTTATTCACCTTAGTGCATCACCTTGGGGAGCGCTTGTATTGTTTGTGAGGAAAAAGGATGGATCGTTGCGGTTGTGCATCGACTATAGGCAGTTGAATCAGGTAACGATGAAGAATAAGTACCCACTGTCGAGGATTGACGATCTATTCGATCAGTTGCAAGGAGCATCGGTATTTTCCAAAATCGATCTATGGATAGGTTATCATCAATTGAGGATCAAGAAAGAGGATATACCGAAAACGGCATTCAGGACACATTATGGACATTATGAATTCATTGTGATGCCGTTTGGTCTAACGAATGCTCCTGCTGCTTTTATGGACCTGATGAATAGAGTATTCAAGGAGTTCTTGGATCTTTTCGTGATAGTATTCATAGACAACATCTTGGTATACTCGAAGAGTCTAGAGGATCATGAACAACACCTAAGGATTATGTTAGAAACTCTTAGAATACATAAGTTGTATGCCAAGTTCAGCAAGTGTGAGTTCTGGCTAGCTCGTGTGACATTCTTAAGACATGTGGTTTCTGGTGAAGGTATTGTTGTGGATCCGTCCAAGATCGAAGCCGTTATTGATTGGCCGAGACCGACGACAGTGATTGAGATCAGAAGCTTCTTAGGATTGGCAAGCTATTATAGACGTTTCGTGGAGAAATTTTCACCATAACCTCACCTTTGACTAAGCTGCTGAAGAAGTACACAAAGTTTGAATGGACAGACAAGTGCGAGCGAAGTTTTCAAGAGTTTAAGCATAAGTTGACTACTGCTTTTGTTCTGACAATTCCTTCGAGTCCTGGAGGATTCGAGATCTATAGTAATGCTTCGCTTAGAGGACTGGTTGTGTCTTGATGCAGCATGGAAGGGTAGTAACGTATGCTTCTTGTCAGTTGAGATCACATGAGTTGAATTATCCGACGCATGATCTGGAATTGGCTGTTGTCATGTTTGCTTTGAAAATCTGGAGGCATTACCTGATTGGAGAAAGTTTTCAGGTGTATACTGATCACCAGAGCCTGAAATATCTGTTCACTCAAAAGGAGCTGAACATGAGGCAACGACGATGGATGGAGTTGCTTAAAGATTATGACTGCGAGATTCTGTACCATCAGGGTAAGGCGAACAAGGTTGCAGATGCCCTCAGTAGAAAATCAATGATTGCTTAATTACAAGTTCATGAATGGCGTTTGTTAGAACAAGTGAGAGACTCCGACTTCAAGTTCGATGTAAGCTGTTTGTCGAGTCTTGTGGCTACACTAAGGATTGAGCCGGAAGTGCAAGCGAGGATTAATACCTTGCAGTTGACGAACCCTGCCATTCAATAGATACTTCAAGAGGACTCCTCCAAGCGAAGAGTCGATTTCCAAGTAGCCGAGGATGGAATACTGAAGTTGAGAGTACGTTGGTTGTGCTTGCCAATGAAAGTTTAAGGGAGGAAATTTTATCGAAAGCCCATCGTAGCAGTTATAGTATCCATTCTGGAAGTACAAAGATGTATTAGTATCTGAAACAACACTACTGGTGGAACGGCATGAAAGCGGATATAGCCAAGCATATGGCTAAATAGTTGACATGTCAGCAGGTCAAGGCGCAGCATTGTGAGCCTGGAGGTTTGCTGCAGACATTGGAAATTCCAGAGTGGAAATGGGAGCATATCACGATGGACTTCGTAATGGGATTGCCAAAGAGCCAAAGAGGACATGATTCATTCTGGGTTGTGGTCAACAGATTGGCGAAGTCAGCACATTTCATCCCGGTAAGGAAAGACTTTGCTTTGGACAGTTATGCAAATTTGTATGTGAGGCACATTATAATACTGCATTGAGTGCCAGTAACGATCACATCAGATCACAATCCTAAGTTTACTACCACATTCGGGAAAAGTCTGTAGACTGCATTGGGAACGAAGTTGCAGTTCAGTGCAGCTTATCACCCGCAAATAGATGGCCAGTCTGAAAGGACTATTCAGACTTTGGAGGACATGTTGAGGGCATGTGTTTTCGACTTCAAAGGCAGCTGGGAGGAACAGTTGCATTTGGTAGAGTTTGCCTACAACAACAGTTATCAACAAAGCATTAAGATGGCACCTTTCGAGACATTGTATGGCAGAGCTTGTAGGACGCCAATCTGTTGGGATGAGGTTGGCGAAAGAAAGATTATCGACCCTGAGTTAGTGGAACAGTCGATGGAGGCAGTTAAAGTGAACAGAGAAAGACTAAAGACAGCTCAGAGTCACCATAAAAGCTATGCCTATAGGAGCCGCGGGCCTTTGGAATTTCAAGTTGGAGACTGTGCCTTTTTTAAGGTGTCGCCTATGAGAGGGACATCCCAATTTTGCAAGAAAGGAAAGCTAAGCCCAAGATATGTCAGACCATTTGAAATCTTGGAACGGATTGAAAATTTAGCCTATTGTCTTGCGTTACCACCTAGACTTGCTCAAGTGCATAACGTATTCCATGTATCGATGTTGAGGAAGTACGAGCCAGATCCTGCTCACGTGCTAAGTTACGAAGAGATCGAATTGGATGAGCGAGCATCATACGTGGAGCGTCCAATCAAGATTCTGGACAGAAAAGAGCATGTACACCGAAACAAGACAATCTCGTTAGTCAAGGTGGTCGCGCAACGCCATGGAACCGAAGGAGCCACCTGAGAGAACGAGAAAGTGATAAAGATTAGCTACCCTGACACTTTTGTATAGTTTTGACTATACTGTAATTTCGAGGATGAAATTTCCTAAGGTGGGGAGAGTTGTAACGCCTTGAAAATTCACCATTTGTAAATCGATAAATTCGATAAAAAGGAATGAAATTGAATTTCAGTCGATGCGAAATTTTGAGCCTCAAGGAATTAAGAGACGGATTTTGGACGATTCCCGAAATTGTCAGCCAATTAGATTAGGCTCCATAATTCTTATCATCGCGATTTAGGATTGAAATCCTCTTGTCGAGCCAAGCCTGTGAAATTACCAAATTTACCATTCATTTAGACAAGCTAAAATTTTGTTTCAGTCTTGAAAAGTGAAATTACTAGTTTGCCCTTCAATTATGCACTACGAGACAAAAAAAAAATTAAATTTGACATGACTGGTGAGACCCCTGGTCAAATCCCACCAACCGGTCAACCCCCCAATTGCCAGTTCACCCTCTCTTCTCTCTCTCACGCTCTCTTCTCTTTCTGCTCTCTCTTTCTCCTGCTCTTCCGTGGACAAACCCCCCGACCACCTATTCCTCCCTCTTCCCTGTTGCTCGGTTGCCGTCGTCGCCGCTGCCGAACGTCGAGCCCTCCTCCCTCCGTCGCTGCTCGCCAACGTCAATGTCGTTCGCCCTGCTAAGCCTCAAGTAGACCCGTCGGTCTCCTGCCCTGTTTTGGGAGTAGAGGACTGCTCAAGCTTCGCCCGCCTACATCGTCTCTTTCGGCCTCCGCGAGCAGTCGTCCCACCGTCCTTCGCCTCCCTTACGACCCCCTCAATCACCTTTCACCGCTCGTCGCCACCGTTCTGTCTGCCATCGCTGCCGCAAGGCCCAGCATAGACCTGGAGCCCCTGCCCTGTTTTCGAGTTCGGTGGGCGTTTGGAGTCCCGCCGGCTCTCGCGCCGCTTTTGATGCCACCGGCCATCGTCCCACCATCCGCCGGCTCCCCTCCGACCTCGAGACTCTCTTCCAACGGTCTCTTTCCGCCGAAGGACCGTCAAACCACTCTACAAACCTGAGTGTCCTGTTTTCAACCTGGATTTGCCCGAGCCGTTCTCCGCCTAACTCCGCCGCTTCTGCCACTCACCACCACCACCAACGACTCCCCCTCAACCCCTTGTCGTCTCCCACAACCACCGGAGTCCCCCTCAACCCCTTGTCGTCTCCCACAACCACCAGAGTTCAATCATTGGCCGTGGAAGCCCGAGCAGACCCGAAATCCTCCTCTCCTATTTTCCGTCGAAAATACCCGGTTCTGTTCAGTAGTCGTTTCGCCGCCTCCGGCCACCATCCGCCAACCACAACCGGTCTCGACAGTCACCCTCAGTGGCCTGGTGAGTCCCCCAACCCTTCCCAACCGTGCCTTAACCTTCGAGGCCGAGAATTGCCTCAAAATAGTTCGTTTTTCCTATTGCAGCCACTAGTCGGTTCTGTTTTGGCCGGACCGTCGATCGCCGGAGCTCCAACCACCGGCCACCAGTCCCAACGACCTCCGCCTTGTGTCCTAGTTGCTGCTGGGTGGTATCGCCGCATAAATAGCTGAGGAACTCGAGAGTTCGCAAGGAAAATCGAGAACTGCCGTCGTCATTGAATTTCATAACCGTCGTCTCGCCGATGCCGCGGCATTGTGGTCGCTGCCTGAGCTTGATTAGGAGTGAGTTAACCTCTAATTCTTGATTAGGATGCTAATTGTGCCTAGGATTAGTTAATTAGTCGACTAGGGTAATTAGTTAGAATAATCTCCATCGGTTTAGATAGAAATCGGGTTTACGGTAAATGGCTACGATTAGTTAAGTTAGTCATTTTAGTTAGGTGGTCTGTGGCTATTTGGTTGTTATAATTGATTGATTGACTGATTGGGCATCGATTGCCGTTGTTTGTTCGCGAGCGAGCAATAATTCAGAACCGAGCGATCGATCGATAATTTAATGAAATCAGGTTTTATAGATGTCGTTTGATTAACTAAATTGGTTAGTCGATCGTGTTTTAACTGCTTGATTGACTGCAGTTGATTGATTGTGATGTGACGTGATTGAATTTCTGAGTATTTCATCATCCATGTCGGGCGCAAGATTAAGGGTAAAGTTGTGCATTCATGTGACCTGTGCAAACTCAAACTGCATGATTTAGCATGGAAACGGCCCTAGGCCGAGTCTTTGAGTATGTTTGTATGAGCATCCGGCCTAAATCAAAGACGATAAAATTGATTAATTGTCGGGTGTCATGTGTAGTCATATGATGGGACAATGAGATTCTTGACAAAATTGTACCGTGACGATCGAAAAAATACGACTTGTCAGAAGCACGTCATTCTGTAATGCCAGTTTGACGGATGCCGGTCGCAGCTTGTGACGGACCGAAGCCCTAGAAGGGATTCCTGGTAGTTCCGTGCCGTGACGATCGGAATCACACGGGCTACTGGAAGCAGTCGCCCGAAGTAAGGGACGATGCCTGGCGCCACCAGAAGAGTACAAACTGACTAGTGTACTAGGCACCAACTAACCCGTGTGACGGGCTGACAAGCCCTATTCTCGAGCTGACATGCCCTATCTTATTAATAAAAAGGACTACGTGTGACATCATGTATGTCGTTTGATATGATGCTTGCATTGATTAGGCTATTTGACTTTCATGTCGTGTCTGCATCGCATTATGTATGGCTTCCTAAAAGGTAAGTTGCATGTGGTTGGATATCTGTTTTGGTTGACACGCCATGTCTGTTTGTTAGGATATCCTAGGTGAATCAGCGCCCTAGCCAAGTGTAGGCATTGAATTCACTGAGATTTATTTCTCACCCTGTCATTGGATAACATTTTCAAGTCACAAGTGACGGAGCTTCATGGACGCTGAGGTGTGACTTTTTTTAAGTAACCCTTTTGGAGTATATATGGAGTTAAACCTACCGACCAGTATTTCTCTTGAGGTCCTAGAGAGCCGCCCCGAAGAATAGGGTTGTATGTTGTTAGCTCTTAGGAGTGCTGTTATTGGGTTTATGAGAGTGAGAGTTACCGCTAGCTGGCCCCTGAAGTTTTGCACGAGGATTAGAGTTGTTTTTTGATGAATTGATTGAATGAATGTTCCTGCTGATTTATCCCATGCTGATCTTGTTGTCTAGAAATTTGGCAAGTTCCGCATGCGCATTTCGATTATAGATCGATAGCAAGTCTGGGACGCTATCCTTCGTGACCTAAGGGTGTCAAGGTAGGGATGTCGCATGCTCGAGGATCGGGACGTGACATTGCTTGATTGAAAGTTGCATGCTATCTAAGGTAGATTTAATTTTCCCATATTGTTGTTCTGCACGTCTATTTTGATTCCCTGCACGTCGTCTTGAGTAATGCATTCATGAATCATTAGCATATGACGTTAGTTTGAATTCTTTGTCTTGCATGCCATGTAAATATCACGTCATTTGCATGTTTTAAATTTGATTAGTTAACTTTTGTATGTAGGGCATTTCAACCTTGAATTTGCATGCTTTGCATACCATCGCATATCATCCCTGTCATTTAGATAGTTTCACATCATTGCATCCACGTCATTCATGCATTGCATTATAAAAGCGAAAACCCCCAAAAATGAGAAACTCATAATTTGAGTTTCAAATTGATTCAAATCGTCAATTTAAGACATCTCATATGGAATCAAGGTACTGCAAGGGCATTAGTTTTAATTAACTAGTGTAATTAAGTCTCCGAATCCACAATCTCTGGTTCATAGAAGTGAAATGATTCTCCCGCTATTTTACTTAGGTTTCTAATCAATCTACCGAAAATGATTAGTGGCGACTCCAAACTCTAAATCATTCAAATTAATTTAAGTTGCGATTTGGTAGGGTTTGGGAGAGTCCGTATTAGGTTATTCGTTAAATTAACCTAATAATCCATTAGCTAAAGAATTTCTATTTTTTTTTTTAGGATCGCGACAGTAATCTCTATAGGCCTGCTGCACATTATTAACTCTCTCCATCTTCAAAAAAACAATGAATTTTCTCTTTGTAAAGTATAAGGTCTTACCCTTTAGCCCTATTGATTAGGACTTGATACTTTTGGACGACTCATAAAGCTAACTATTAGTAGTAAAGTATACATCACTTCGCTTAAAAAAGTTTTGAAGTCGAAATCTTATCAAAAGAGATCATCTGAAAAGAATTTGAAGCAGCGAACAAGCCCCCTTCAACCATATCGGTGCATTGGTGCAAGTGTTCCAATAGATAACTCGAAAGAGTAGCTGAAATCCCAAGAATTTGCAAGGCTCCCCAGAAGTAATAACATTGGCTACTACATCTTCAAACTACTTTTTATGTTTGCTCCTCTCTCTTCTTCCTAGTCTTTCCTTCGGATCTGTGCTTACTAGCGTGTTTTCTGCTCGAGCTAGAGTGGGCCTTCTTCGCCTTCTTATGCCTCTCTTTATGACCATCCTCTTCGGGTGATCCAGAAGCCATAAGTGAATATGGTTTCTCTGGTCCAAAGGTTACACGTGTTTCCCTAAACTCGGGACCTGGAGACAATTCCTTGGAAGTTGGAACCTGGGCAAGACGTAAGGTAAGGACCTGTTTCATCTATCCTCGACCCTATTCCACCTCTGCCGCGCTTGACCCTGCGTTATCTACTTTAGAAATCAGTGCCTGCTTCTTCTACTTTCCAAACCAAACAAGCACACACTTCACAACAAAATCAAGATGCGCATGTGTTCTCAGAGGGGGAAGAGGGGGGAAAAAGAGAGGATACGACCTTGAGTGTGAAACTCTTCAATCTCTTCATCCCCCAAACCTTCATCTCCTCTTTTAAGGTGACTTTCATGTGCACTTCTACTTTGAGAACATGAAGGTTCAGCACTGTAATCATCTATATCATGCATAGTGCTGGTGCTCCTCGAAGAACTGGCATCTTCATGGTGCCTCCTACTGCCGCTCTCGTCTCTTGATTTCCTTTGATCCGATTATCAAGCTCCAGCTCCTTCTGACGCAGTCGACACATCGTGTTCACTTCCACAGCTTTATTGGCTGAATGGAGACAGCAAGCAAACAGTTATAGAATGAAGCAGACATTGAAGAATGCTAAATTGGAGCTAAACTGTGAGAAACAACAGAAAATCCAGACAGCAAAGAGCTTGTGATGCATAAAGGTAAAGCACGTGCAGAATTAAGCCAGAAAGTAGTAATGGAACCACACAGAAGAAATGACATCAAGATGGCATCATCAGGCTTGCGCAGAAAACCCTAATGTCAAATTCTCAATAGTAATTGCGATAATCTACCGTTGTGCGAGAGCTCAACTTTTTGGGTTCGTTGTGTAGACCGGAGGAAATTCGGCAGTGGTTTCTTACGAGACCAAGCCTCGCCCAGTCATGGCAAAGCCTGCCCTCACCGTCGCTGCCTCGCCTGGCGACAGCAAGGTCGACCCCAACTGTGGCCAGGCGAGGTTCGGCCTCTCTGGTCCGCCTTCGGCAATCAGCTGCAGGATGGGTGGCGTGGGGTGGGGTAGGGGAGGGAACGGGAGGGCAAGGGAAGGAAACAAACGAAAAGGAAAAAAAATAAAAATCATAAAATTTATGAAAAAATATAAAAAATTTAAGAATAATATTAAAAAATATTCAGTCGCCAACCGGCTAGCATTCACGTCAACGTCAACCAACCAAAGTTCGTTGGGTGGACAAAAATGACAAAATTGCAAAAATTTTAAGACTGAATTGACAAAAAAATAGTTTATGACTAAATCGGCATAATTGCAATAGGGTTAGGAATTGTTGGATAATTTTCCCGAGTGAATTCTCATAAACTTGTACTCAAAAACAAAATTGAAAATTGACACAGGGTAAGCGATAATAGGAAATCAATTCCTCAGAATACTCTGAATTCGATTAATGAAAGTCTAAATATTATAAAGAGAAGACGTCCATATATATAGATAGGACTTCAAAACAAATGTGAATAACTAAAGATAAAATTAATCGACTCGGATCTAATCTAACCTAAAAGGAATCAAATCAAAATCTCAAAAATTACGCGAAAATTCAAAACTGCCGAAAAGTGGTCTAAACGACTCCGAAACGCTAAAATACATCGTATCTCATGGCAAAACCGTGAGTTTGAATCAGGCGGCCATTTCGTTTCAACCGGTCAATTTTGAGCGCAATCCGAAATCGTTTGACCCAAGAACAGAATTATCGATAAATTCGTGCAGGCGATACAATTTGTTAAGATAATCGCATACCAACTGTTCTACATCAAAATTCACAATCATTAGGATAGTCTATGTAAATGGAGTAACAATTTATAAATAGCACTAACATTTCTCTACTCTGATATACAATTGGTGCTTGCTCAAATCAAAATAATGGAGAATAATTTGAGAAGAAAACAAGCATGAAGGAAGCCTGAAATGTTATGGGCGTGGGAGAAGCAACTAGGGTGAAAAAAAATTATTTGAAAGGGATGTGAGTAGTTTTGTCATTTAGTAAATTGAAACAAAAGAAAGTAAAGGAAAAAAATGGATAATGTTGTAAAAGAAAATAGCAGTCTTTGGAATCAACTCAGAGAAATCTACCGGGAATATAATAAGAGAAAGAAGAGACGAGAAAAGTGAGAGTAAAATGTTAACTCATTTTGATTCTCTTCAATAAGTTACACAAGCCTCTATTTATAGGCAGAAAATTAAAAACATTCATGAAATATGAAAGCCTGAACATCAATCATCGTCAATCTTCCTTAATGTACGTAATCAATCCTCGTAATCAATCATCATCAATCTTCCTTAATGTACATAATCAATCCCCATTAGAAAAGGAAAATGGTGGAATGTGAAACATCCACTTATTACTATATTTACAACACTCTCCCTTGGATGTTCACCTTTTTATATACGCTATTTATATTGCCTCATTAAAAACTTTGCCAAGAAAAATCCAGTGAGACAAAAATTTAGCGAAGGAAAAAAAGAGTGCAGTGCGTATAATACTCCCCCTCATTTTAATATTCATTGCACGTAGGCTGCCTCAATAAAAATCTTTGGTAAGTAAAAATCCCGTGGGAAAAAAACTTACAACGGGAAAAAGAGTACAGCCATAAACCTTCTGGGTTGCATCCTTCAGGGATGATTAATTTGCTCCCCTATTGAAGTAGTCGTCCAAGCTGACACACCCGTATTTCATACACAAGTTTTTCAAATGTGAAAGTAGGAAGGGATTTAGTGAACAAATCTGCAAGATTGTCACTAGAGCGAATTTGATGGATATCTATTTCACCATTATTTTGGAGTTCATGTGGGTAAAATAACTTAGGTGAAATATGTTTAGTTCTTTCACTCTTGACAAATCCATCATTGTGCAATGCAAGCCATATTATCCTCAAACAGTATAGTGGGGGCATCATGAGTTGAGGATAAGTCACATGAATCTTAAATATGATGTATCAAAGTTCTCAACCAAACACATTCTTTGGCAGTTTCAAATAATGCAATAATCTCACAATGATTTGAGGAAGTAGTAACTACACTTTGTTTTACTGACTTCCATGAAATTGTCGTGCCTCCACAGAGGAACACATAACCAGTTTGTGACTTGGCATTATGAGGATCAAACATATAGCCAGCATCTGAATATCTCACCAATGTTAAATCTTTTTTCTCTGGAAAAATAAATCAAGATCAACAATCCCTTGAAGATAACGTAAGATATGTTTGATACATTTCCAATGCCTTCGGTTGGATTGGCACTGTGTCTAGCCAAAACATTTACTGCAAATGCAATATCAAGCCTGATGCAATTTGCAAGATATAACAGTGTTCCTATGACGCTAAGATAAGGAACTTCAAGTCCTAATCTATTCTCGTTTTCTTCTTTAGGTCTAAATGGGTATTTGTCCACTTTAAGTAAACGGACCGTCATTGGTGTGCTGAGAGGATGAGATTTATCCATGTAAAATATCTTCAATATTCTTTTTGTATGACTAGACTGGTGCAATAAAACTACTTTTGGGAGGTGCTCGATCTGCAGGTCGAGGCATTACTTGGTCTGACCCAAGTATTTCATTTCAAATTCTTTCTTTAGGCAGGAACGAGCTTCTTCGAGCACTTTTGGAGTTCCAATTATATTCAGGTCATCAACATATACAGATATAATGGCAAATTCATTTGGTGACATTTTTATGAATACACAATGAAATATTATATTATTTATATATCCCTACTTTAGGAGGTAATCACTTAACCGGTTGTACCACATACGATCCGATTTTTTAATACCATATAATGATCTTTGCAACTTAATAATGTACATGTTGCAATTTTCATTCTTTCCCATCTTGGGAATTGGAAATCCTTCAGGGACTTTCATACATACATACATACATATATATATATATATATATATATATATATATATCAATGTCAAGTGACTCATATAAATATGCAGTCATAACATCCATTAGGCGCATATCAAGATTCATACTTATTGCCATACTGATAAAATAACGAAACGCAATATTGTTATGGAAGAATAAGTGGCATCAAAGTCTATATTGGGTCTCTGCGAAAATCTTTGGGCAACTAGTCCCGTTTTATATCTTACCACCCATTTTTTTCATTGTGTTTTCTTACAGACATCCATTTATATCCAACAGGGATAACATTTTTGGGTGTTTGGACAGCATGTCCAAAAACACAATGTTTATTAAGCGAGTCTAGTTCTGTCTTAATTGCCTCCTTCCATTTAATTCAATCTGAACGCTTCTGGCATTCAAGAATACATTTTGGTTCTGGAGCCAAACTATCTTTTGAGACAAGGAGCGCTACTGAAGAGGTAAAGGAGTTGTCGACGACGGTTGTAATTCTATCATATTTCATTCTCGTATTCATATAATTTACTACAACCTCGATATTGACATCAACCAAATCCTCATTGTTTCCCATATCAATAAGATTTGGCCGTTCCGTATTCCGGAGATTGTCATTTGGGGCACTGCACTAATTTCACCGAGATTGCTTTCCTCTACAGGAGGTGCATTGGGTGACTGAATATTTTTTCTTTTTCGTGGATTTATGTATTTGGCCCCTGTAGGTCGTCCACGTTTCCGGCGTTGACTAGGTTCATCAGACATTTTTTGTCCCGAGGGAATCTCCACTCTGGGTGGTGCGTTTTCTACAGAAACATGGGACTTACTCACCCGTTTATGATCAATTAATGCATCTGGTAGTTTACTTGCTAAATATTACAAGTTAATAATCTTCTGAACTTCAAGTTTAATCATATTTGTACGTGGATCAAGATAATTCAATTGATCTTACTTCCAGGAAATTTCTCGGTATTCTTTAAGTTTCAGGCTTTCTCCCCCTAATGCTGGGAAAAGTGTCTCATCAAATATACAGTCAGCAAACCGGGCAGGAAACAAGTTGCCCGTATAGGGCTCCAAATATTTTAGAATAGATGGAGATTTATATCCCACATAAATACCAAGTCAACATTGAGACCCCATTTTGAAACGCTATGGAGGTGGTATAGGAACATAAATGGCACAACCAAAAATTCGTAGATGGGAAACATCAGGTTCACATCCACATACAAGTTGAATCGGAGAGTATTCATGATATGCAGTGGGTCAAATTCTAATTAATGATGCAGCGTGTAATATCACATGTCTCTATAAACTAAAAGGTAATTTGACCTTTGATAGCAACGATCTAGCAATCATTTTCAAGCGTTTAATAAAGATTCTGTTAGGCCGTTCTGTGTATGAGTATGTGGCACAGGATACTCCGTGCCTATCCCATTGGCCATACAATAGTCATCAAAAGCCTTAGACGTAAACTCACCAGCATTATCTAACCGGATCTTCTAGTTCGGGTAATTAGGAAATTGTGCATGTAATTTAATGAGCTGAGTGAGTAATTTTGTGAAGGCCATATTACGTGTTGACAACAGGTCAACGTATGTCCATCACGTTGAAGCATCAATCATGACCATAAAGTACCTGAAAGGTCCACATGCAGGGTGGATAGGCCACAGATATCTCCTTAAATTTTATGCAAAAATATTGGAGATTCCACCCTTACTTTAGTATAAGACGGCCGTACAATTAATTTACTCTCAGGGCACGCATCGCATACATAATTAATGGGTGAAGGGAGCCCGCAATTTGTTAATGAATACCCAACTAAATGTGTTAATATTCAGAGCATCATATTTGACCATGGGTGGCCCAAACGATCATGCTATAATTGAAAAACTTTTGGATTTGTGAACTTCAGGTTCATCGCAACATGTTTATTACTTGTATTTTTGTAAGTATAATATAACCCAGAGGAGAATGATAGTAACTTTTCCATAATTTGTTTTCTATATCCACTCATCTGGATTAGATACAAGTATTCTTTGCTACCTTCAATCTCGATTTCAATGTGAACCCCACTGGAATGAATATCTTTAAAGCTGAGTACGTTCCTTTTAAACCGTGGGCAAAATAAAGCATCATTAATATAAAAAAATTTGTGCCCATTGGTAGTGTTACATGAGCTCTTCCGAGCCTGTAATAATGTTACTGTCGCTTGAAATGGTAGTGATACTCTCTTCGCATTTTTTCAATGTCTCAAAGAATTTCCTCTCCTAGAGGATAGTGTGTGTGGTACCACTATCTACAAGACAAAGAATACTATTATTCTCCTCGAGGTAATTGCTTAGCATCATTGATGACTAACAAAAAGAATAAGAAATGGAATTACAATATTAAATATAAATATTATTCAAAAACTAATAGGATACACGAAAATAAAAATTAACATAGGCTTATTTATATTACTTAATCTAAATCCATAAAATGATCAATATCAAAAGGTGTATTGTCAAGAGATGGTTCTTTTTTCTCCATTGAGGGATTGGTTGCAACATTGGCTTCCTTTTTTCTCTCATCTTGTTCTCTTTGATAGAGATCAATAAGGTGTTTTGAGGTGCGACAAGTACGAGACCAATGGCTGCAGAACCACATCCATGGCAAACATTGATACCAACCTGGTTAGGCACTTCTGGACTTTCTTTTCTTTGTGGACCATGTTTAGGTCTTTGTGAACCTCTATCTCGGCTTTTATAAGGCTAATTTTTCAAGTTACGCCATTTGCCATTCCAATGCCTGTGGCTATTGTTTCTATGACGTGCGACATGTGCTTCAGGCACAGGTGCTGATTTAGTAAACGAGAATTGTGGTTTTGCATCAACAACTGGTTGTGCTTTTTAGCCAAAAGTAGTGCTGAGATTAACTCTGAATGCTTAGAGTAATTATTTGCCCTATACTGCTGCTGGAGTACAAGGTTATTGACATGAAAAGTAGATAATATTTTTTTCAGCATTTAAGTCTCTGTAATATGTTGGCACAGAGTCTTAATTGTAATACAATTCAATGAATGGAAGAATTATATTTTGCTACAGATTTAAAATCCTGAAAATGTAAATCAATCCATTGAAACCTCGCATGAAGAAGTACAACTTCTTGTTGATGATCAAAGCAATCCTTCGGGGATTGCCATAAAACTGAGGGTACTCTTCAGTCAAATACTCTGTCTTTAAATCTTTATGTAAATGGTGGCAAATGAAGATAAAAGCCTTAGCCTTCTGGGCTGGAGTATAATTAGATTCTGGGATAATAGATCGACTGAGATCTAACGATGTTAAGTGTATCTTGACATCATAAAACTATGTTGGTTAATTACTTCCGGTAATATCTAACGTTGCAAACTCTCTCTTGGTAATGTTTGACATACTCAAAAGAAATTGTAGAGATATTAAATGGAGAAGTAAGGTGCGTTACCTTGAGTGATATCCAAGATTATATTTGGATCATGTTGATAACGTGTTGTAAAAGAAAACTGCGATCTTTGGAATCAACTCAGAGTACTCTACTGGGAATATAACGAAAGAAAGAAGATACAAGAGAAAAGTGAAAGCAAAATTTCAACTCATTTTGATTCTCTTTAACAAGTTGTACAAATCTCTATTTATAGGCAGGAGAGTAAAAACGTTCATGAAATATGAAAGGTTAAACATCAACTATCATTAATCCTCCTTAATGTACGTAATCAATCATCATTAATACTCTTTAATATATGTATTTTTTTTTGTAAGGACTTTAATGTATGTAGTTTTTTTTTTGTAAGGACTTTAATGTATGTAGTTAATCCTCATTAGAAGAGAAAAAAGGGTGGAATGTGAAACATCCACTTATTAATATATTTACAACAGATAAATAATATTAATACCCACAAGGGATAATGCTGTCAAATCGACAAGATATGAAGTGTCAAGAGTCAATAAAAGTTTGTTTAGTAATGTTTTTGTTCCCAAAAAGTGATTCTGATTAAAATTATTTTTTTGTGATTCTATTCTCTAGATGAATTTTAGAGAATTAGAACGTGTTTGGTAACTACAAAAAAATTCTATTCTAAAAAATAATTTTTCCTTCCAATTTGTAATTTAAATTAAATAATTACATAATCACATTTAATCACTTTCCTCAAACCCAACACGTGCGATCCAATCAGAATTATTTGTGTTACCAAACATATTTTTTATTCTTTTTTGTTCTTAGGAAAAGAAATAGAGGAACATAAAAGTTATCAAACAAACCCTAAAATATGGAAAGAGCGTGAGCCTAAAACTATATTATCCAATAAAGCGGAGCACACCCCTGTTAATACTTTCGTAAGTTATTTTTAACGTAGATCCACACACCAGCATTATGTATTTTGCATAAAACACTCATTCAATAAAATATCGTGAGGTTATAAATAATGATAAAAATATCGTCATACAGTTACACTAGCAACTACATTTTATTTTCCAATCATGAAAATCAAACTCATAATGAAGATAAAGGGAAAACAATAAAAGTTGAGGTGTGGTCTTGTGTAAAATGCTTTTGCAGCATGAAGATGTGACCTTTCACTTCCAAGTGACCCGGGGCGTACGAAATATGAACTGTCGAAGAGGCCAATTGGCTGATGCGATAGAGAGACTTCTAATTGGCAGTCCCCCACAAATTTGTGTTAGATACTTTTAACATACTATACCATGCACTATAAACTTCACTGCAGACTTCACTTGATATTAAGTTCTTCTCATATAAAAAACATACCAGAGAGAGAGAGAAGCAGGCTAGTGATGCAGGACCAGCAGGTGACCAATTATCCAGCTCCGTTCCCGCAGGGTGGTGTCAGCGGCGGCGACGGCAGCTGCGGCAATCGCGTAGTGGCTATCAACTTGGGGGGAGGAATACCCTGCCACTGTCGCCGCCTGACGATGGCAAAAGTGCTGATCGTCAACAGGATGAGGAGCTTCATGATCATCATCATCAGGTGCCTCTCTCCATTTCCTCTCCTGCTGTCTAATCAAAGCGCTGTCGTGTACTGGTTTTTTCTAATCACTCACTTGTCGGTGCTCAAAATAAAATTTTTGAGAGGTGAGTGACAAGTTCCATTGCTTTTCATGATGATCAGAAACCCGGGTGGAGAAAATTCATGTCGTTCGTGGGCCCCGGCTTCCTCGTCTCCCTCGCTTACCTTGACCCCGGAAACTGTAAATCTCTCTCTCTCTCTCTCTCTCTCTCTCTACTTGCATGTAACTTAAAAGATCATATAGTCTTGAAACTGCTCGACTCTAATGAGACCCTCCATTCAAAAGTTAATATGAATCGATGATTTACTTCGTCGATACACTTTCAAACACCAACTCCTCTTTCAGATCAAGTGTCAAATTTTGAATGGAGAAACTTGTTGTAGATTGGATGGACGCAAAGCCATTTTGCCAAATGCTTGCTAACCATGGATACATTCTGAGTAAGGTTGAGCATTCGAATACTTAACTTGATATCCTTATTGGGCTGTCGAGCATTTGTTTATGTTCCTGGAATCCGTCATACTTTCAGAGCTTCAGCTCGAGCTCGAGCTTAAAATGGAGTTTTTGTCTAATGGAGTGACTAAAATCAAGCTCAAGATTGTGGAGTATTTCATCGACTTAAGTTGAGCCTGTAAATGAAGCCTAGTAACTAAGCACAAGTCCCTTATCGAGCTTTGACTGTTTGAGTCCAATCAGATTTCGAATAGAACGTAGTATTGGTTCTGTCGTTCCTCTCAAGTCCCAAAGATGATTCTATGGCTTTCTGTGTTCCAGTGGAAACAGATCTTCAAGCTGGGGCTAACCATAGATATGAGGTAAACAAATTATTTCCAGTATATCTACTATACTCATCATTTTCTGACGCTTTGCGTTTTCTGATCCCAGCTTCTGTGGGTGATACTAATTGGGTTGGTGTTTGCTCTAATCATCCAGTCACTCGCTGCAAATCTCGGTGTGAGCACTGGTAAAAACAGAAAAACGCAATACAAATTTGAATAGAGATGACATACAGTTTGCATCAGTTTTACTGTTCAAATTGAAATTTTTCAGGGAAACACTTATCAGAGCTATGTAAGGCTGAGTATCCCATACAGGTGAAGTATTGCCTCTGGCTGCTAGCTGAAGTTGCTGTCATTGCTGCAGATATACCTGAAGGCATGTTTTCTCAGGACATCAGATTTTCATTCATTTGTGAATTTCTCTATTTCCTCTTACAATTGAGTAAACGGTATCCTGCGAATTTCGTTAATATGCAGTTATTGGGACAGCCTTTGCATTGAACATTCTGTTCCACATACCAGTGTGGGCTGGGGTTCTGTCCACTGGTTGCAGTACGCTCCTGCTTCTTGGCCTACAAAGATATGGGGTATGCTTGCGGATTATTTTTTTTTCTCATGCACAACCCGGTTCCTTGCCTGTCATTCAAACTCGTACATTTTGGTACTTGGTCCGTGTAATAATTAGTTTGCACGGGCTGTGATCCATGCCTGATGATTCCCTCCTGAATTCGCGAGAGTTGATTCTTTATGCATCTGACTAAGATTGTATAAACTGATTCTTACACAAGCTGTGTATAAGATGAAAGTCCTTGTCTGAAAGCGGCACTTGATACACAACTTTCCTTGGTACTGATCTGGCAGAGAGTCATAAAACTAGATGGCAAAGGCCCCAGAAGTGTACTTTTGTTCTGATGCAAGCAAAGTAAAGAAGATTTGAGAAACCGATATTTGTAGTTCTCTGTGGTATGGTTCCATATTAAACAAAATGTCGCCGGGCTAGCCGGCACATGAATTCTTCAGATTGGGCCGCGCTAGCTTGCTTTCATTGGTGGCGACTGGACGAAGGATTGCACTGTTAGTCATTCTAGTCAGCCAATTATCATTGCCTTAGTCCGGATGCAGCTTGGCATTGTTAACGAGAAATTAGGGTCATACTAGGAACTAAATCAGTTAATCGAGTTGCATGTCTCAAAGAGCCTGGTCACACATGAAAAAGAGCACAAGGACTACCACATCAATTCCTCTCCGACTCAGCCCATATGAGGATCCTTCAACAGCTCTTCTCAGTACTGGCTCGACTGAGAATTCGAACTGGTGTTGCTAAAAAATTTTCTGGTTTCTTGTGAAACTTGTTGCAGGTAAGGAAGCTGGAACTACTGATGTCAATGCTGCTGTTCATAATGGCAGCGTGTTTCTTTGGGCAAATGAGTTACGTGAAGCCTCCCGCGTCTGATGTCCTGATGGGCATGTTTGTCCCTAAGCTTAGCGGTCAAGAAGCGATTGGCGATGCGATCGCTCTACTGGGCGCCCTTGTCATGCCGTAAGTCTCTTCCTGTACATAAGAAACATCCTCTCTCACTGTGAAGTGACCTTCAACATGCTCTCATATTGCCAGTTCTTCTGACCGGTCCTCTTCTTTCTCTCCGACAGGCACAACCTATTTCTCCACTCTGCATTGGTGTTGTCCAGGAAAGTACCCAAATCTGTCCGTGGCATCAATGTAAGCATGATATCCACCGGAACAACTTACATGAATCTGCACCTGCATTTTTATATAAGTACCACAATGCCAATGTATGGGAGCTTCTTTTTATCTTCTGATGTGATTTTTCGTGTAATGACACTCAACGACCAATGCTCTGTTAACTTTGCAGGATGCCTGCAAATATTTCCTTATAGAAAGTGGTTTCGCATTGCTAGTGGCCTTTCTGATAAACGTAGCAGTTGTCTCGGTGTCGGGCACCGTTTGCTCGGCCAAGAATTTCTCCAATGGCGGTGACGACACATGCAGTGATCTCACACTTAATTCTGCATCGTTTCTCCTAAAGGTGCGTGATTATACGTGGTTACTTGTAATACAGAATTCGCTGCAATCCCAAAAATTCTCCTTTTGAGATTCTTCTAGTCATTTTATGCAGAATTTGTTGGGAAGATCAAGCTCGACCATATATGCCATCGCGCTGCTGGCGTCAGGCCAGAGTTCTACCATATCAGGCACCTATGCAGGGCAATACATAATGCAGGTCTCTCAAGGGAAGAAAAAAAAATTGCTAGATATCAAATTCATCTTTATTTAGTTGAAACTAAGCTTGCTAATTCAACGGGGTATGAATCACATTCAGGGATTTCTGGCCATAAAGATGAAGAAGTGGACAAGGAACTTGTTGACAAGGTGCATCGCCATCACGCCTAGTCTTATCGTCTCCATTATAGGTGGACCTTCTGGTGCAGGGCGACTCATTGTCATTGCATCGGTTCGTAACTGATCGATCTTTACCTCTGAAGCCTGCCCATCTCCATGTTTTTCTTCCAATTTTGACTGATTGTGCAAACTTCTTATTTGGAACTGAGCAGATGATTCTTTCTTTTGAACTCCCATTCGCTCTCATCCCTCTCCTAAAGTTCAGTAGCAGTGAGACCAAGATGGGACCACACAAGAACTCCGTCATTGTGAGTCGGTAGTGCACCCAGTGAACTCATCCTTAAGGAAAAAGAACTGATACCGATGAAAAACTTCCGTGCAGGTAATTGTCATCTCCTGGATACTTGGCTTCGGAGTAATCGGCATCAACATATATTACCTGAGCACGGGTTTTGCGGATTGGCTGCTTCACAACAGTCTACCAAGAGCGGCGAACGTGTTTGTCGGGATCACTGTTTTTCCCTTGATGGCAGTCTATATCTTCGCCGTAATCTACCTGACCTTCCGGAGGGACACCGTCGTTACTTTCATAGAGCCGACCAAGCACGACCCGATGAAACCGGCCCACATAGAGAGCGGGTTGAAGGATGCCGATGGAGAACAAGAGGATGATGAAATCCCATACAGAGAAGATTTGGCCGATATCCCTCTGCCCGTGTAGGAACTTGTGAGTGAAGAGCTGATCGTTGCCTAAAAAGTGTATCCGATTCAAATAAATATTATTAAATAAATTATTTTATGAGATACTGAATTTGGAATATTCTCTGGCTATAAAGATTTGCTTAAATCTAATATATTGATCCTAAATGAATTTTGTAAAATATTATCTTTAGCAGCTTTGGATTTTCATGAGTTCTTGATTGATCGATAACATATTTTGAAAAGAAGGGAAAAGTGTCAAAAAAAAGTCCTAAACTTATTACATTAGATAAACTTTTTTATGCTAATTCAGTCTTAAACCTTTTGCATTGGTGTCAATTCATTCATAACCTTTTTATTGGTGTCAATTCAGTCCTAAACCTTTTGGAATTAGTGCCAATTTAGTCCTAAATATTTTATATTTATATCATTTGAGTCAACTTGTCCAATTTTGACCGAAAATCATTGGCACAAACATCAATTGTCTGGCACGGCTTGCACTAACGTGGATATTTTTTTAATATTTTTTTGATATTTCAAATAATTTTAAAAAATAATTTTAAAAAAATCAAAAAAATGCATTAAATCATTTAAAATTATAAAATAATATTTAAAAAATATTCAAATCAGCGTTTGTCACATAGGACAATCGATGTCCATGTTAGCCATTTTTTGTCAAAATTAATCGGGTTAACTCAATTGACATAAATATAAAAAATTTAGGACTGAATTGACAGAAATTTAAAAGGTTTAGAACTGAATTAGCCCCAACAAAAGGTTTAGTACTTAATTGGCACCAATGCAAAAGTTTTATGATTGAATTGGCACTAAAAAAGGTTTAGGACTAAATTGTCAGTGTAATAAGTTTAGGACTTTTTTAACACTTCTCCCTTGAAAAGAAGGAAGCAATGGAAGGACCATGCAGAAAATTTACTTGAGCCATGGCTTCATCTCCGATATCTTCTCTGACCTATTCTCTATCATTAGCCCTCATGAGTAGCTAAATTTATTATGTCGTCTTTGGATATAGATGAAACGATATTTCTTGTTTGGATTCTAAACTTCTTATTTAGTTTTTGGTATTGCACTTGGTTGTTGGGGGAAGACTACATCTTCATCTATTTCATTCAAGAATTTTACTATTAAATCAAGTTTATAATTTTAGACTCTAATTCCATAACCAAGAAATAATTTTAATTGTAATTTATGATCAAAGCTGATAATAATCTATATCTGATCGAACTAAGCATGTTGTACATCGTCCACAAAGTGGCAAGCCTGCCATTGATCTTAACCTTCCCAGTGCCGAAGATATTTTGTTTATCTTTGTTGACAATAATCAAACTTCATGTATCCATGCCCCTCATCAACTTCCAAGAGATCAGCTTGTTAAGCTCCTTCCTGACAGTTGAGTGACCAACTACAAAAAACTTCACCAGAATTCCATGTCTGTCCAATCTTTCGAGCTACAATACGCCAAGTAAAAAGATTGTACTGTCACCATCAAATTCACCAAAGAAAAGGAAGACATTTCTTCCCATGTTTTCCCCTCATTCCCTACCATCTTGTGATTCACACCATGTCCAACTGGGTCAGTTAGTATGGAAAACCTTGATCCTAAAACTCATGTCCAATCCTTTGATGAGCATAGATGACTCATCCATTATTTTAAGGATCCCTCCGGACATTGCTTTTGGGATGTTAATTGTTCATGTTCCTCCTGCTTAAACCCAGATGATGAGGAAAAAGAAAAAGAAGAAAAATTTCATTTGCCAAAGGTGCCTTGATAGTGATCCAACCATGGGACCTCTTGGTGAAGACAGTGGGCGCTAGCAATACATGTTTGAGTATGGTTTTCTTAAATCTCCTCAGATTTCACCACCTCCACCAACCTGTCCCCTAGATGAACCAAAACCATCACCTCCATCACCAAAAGAAACTCATCACCTCACCATTCTACAAACTTATCCTCAAGTGGGTAAAGAAAAATTCTTGTCCCGTCGAACTTCCTGCACCATACATTTGTAATCCTAAACCCGAACCACCTCCTATTTTACCCAGCATTTATATATTCAGACCATAGGATTTTTCCCCTTAGCAGCCTTCTGCATCTGAAGAAAGCACGGCCCTTTTTAGATTTCCTCCTGTTGAAAGTTTTTCTGATCAGCCATAAAAATACTTTCATTCCTCGAAGATCCCAGCTCCTAATGATGTTGATCTTCAAGGAAGACGGAAAGGACCTACTCCAATTGAAGTTGAATTTGAACTGGCGAATAGAGAATGCTCTAGCACAAAATGTAGCCATAAACTCAGTTGCTACTCGTCTTGATCGAGTAGACCATGCTACATCTGTCTCAAAGAAGATGTTGGAAGATTTCCAGAATAGCCTTTAGTTGATGGAAACAAAATAGATCCTTATCAGCCATTATTTGGAAGACTAGACTCCTGAGATTGAGACGCTTAGATGCCAGGTCCATATACTACAAGAACAATAGGCTTTCTTAGAGCAAAGGAATCTGTACGCCATGGATCAATTTTTTTTTCCCTAACAGTAACACCAAAGCCAACATCTTTCTTCTCGTCAAGTTCTTCATATCATAGATCTTTTGCAACTGTACTTAGCACAGCACTACCTCCTCCAAAGAAGAATATCATCTCCCTTCGGGATCGTCTTAAAAAACTAGATCAAGAGAAAAAAGAAAGAGACGAACAAACCTATCTCCCACCTCCTTCGTCTGCACCAGAACAATATCCCCCTTCACCTCCATCTCATACACTTTCTCATTCATATATGGTTTCTAATCCTTTGGAAAATTTCCTTAGAAACTAAGTTCCTACCATTTCCACTGTGAAGCCCATAAATCTCTCACCTCCAGCCACTCCAGAAGTCTTTATGAGTGAATCTTCTTCCATTCCTGATACTGAGTCTTATGACTCCAGTTCCCAATCTGTTGTAGCAGACATCATGATGGCAGATCCAGTAGAGACAATCATTGAAGAAGAAATGGAGGATCAGTTGGATTTGCCATCATGATGTCTGCTACAACAGACTGGAAACTGGAGTCATAACAATCAGTATCAAGAATAGAAGAAGATTCACTCATAGAGACTTCTGGAGTGGCTGGAGGTGAGGGATTTATGGGCTCCACGGTGGAAATGGTAGGAACTTGATTTATAACGAAATTTTTATGAATGGGAAGGTTTATGAGATGGAGATTAAGGAGGATATTATTCTGGTGGAGTTGAAGGAGGTGGGAAAGAGGTTTGTTTACCTCTTTCTTTCTTTCTTTCTTGATCTAGCTTCTTAAAATGATCTCGAAGGAAGAGTATATTCATCTTTGGAGAAGGTGGTGTTGTGCTAAGTACAGCTACAAAAAAGTTAGGATCTGAAGAACTTGACGAGAAGAAAGATGTTGGCTTTGGTGTTACTGTTGGGAATAAAAATAGATCCATGGCGTACAGATTCCTTTGCTCTAAGAAAGCCTATTGTTCTTGTAGTATCTGGACCTGGCGTCTGAGCTTCTCAATCTCAAGAGTCTGGTCTTCCAGATAATAACTGGTAGGGATTTGTTTTGTTTCCATCAAATAAAGCAGCCTCTGAAAACATTCCAACGTCTTCTTTGAGACGGATGCAACATGGTTTACTTTATCAAGACGAGTAGCAACTGAGTTTATGGCTACATTCTGGGCTGGAGCATTCTCTGTCTACCAGTTCAAAA
The DNA here is from genome assembly GCA_028455895.1 of Rhodomyrtus tomentosa. Classification (NCBI taxonomy): domain Eukaryota; kingdom Viridiplantae; phylum Streptophyta; class Magnoliopsida; order Myrtales; family Myrtaceae; genus Rhodomyrtus; species Rhodomyrtus tomentosa. Next base: position 44,065,678 of record JAPCWY010000001.1, on the reverse strand, counting down.
TAGCTTCAACTGAAGGAGGTTCTTTCCGTCTTCCTTAAAGATCAACATCATTAAGAGTTGGGATCTTCGGGGAATGAAAGTATTTCTATTGCCAATTAGAAAAATTTTCAACAAGAGGAAATCTAAAGGGGAGTGTGCTTTCTTCAGATGCAGAAGGCTATAAAGGGGGAAAATCCTCTAATCTTAACATACAAATGCTGCGTAAAACAGGGGGTGGTTCGGGTTTAGGATCACAAGTGTATGGTACAGGAAGTTTGATGGGACAAGAATTTTTCTTTACCCACTTGAAGATAGGTTTGTAGAACAGTGAAGTGATGGGTTTCTTTGGTGATGGGGGTGGTGGTTTTGGTTCATATGGGGGATAGGCTAGTGGAGGTGGTGAAATCTGAGAAAATTTAGGAAAACCATACTCAACCATGTATTGCCAGTGCCCACTGTCTTCACCAAGAGGCCTTACGGTTGGATCACCGTCAAGGTACCTTTGGTAAATTGAATCTTTCTTCTTTTTCTTTTTCCTGAAGGAAGGTTTGTCATCCTAAGTAGGAGGAACAGGAACAATTAACATCCCAAAAGTAATGTCTGGAGGGATCCTTGAAATAATGGATGGGTTGTCCATGCTCATCAAAAGATCGGATATGAGTTTTAGGATAAGGGTCTTCCATACTGACTGGCTCCTTTGGACATGGTGTGAAGCATAAGATATGGGGAATGAGGGGAAAACAGAGGAAGAAGTGTCTTCATTTTCTTTGGTGAATTAAAATGGTGAAGGTACCATTTTTTTTTTGTGTCTTGTGGCTCGAAAGATTGGACAAGTTTAGAATTCTGGTGAAGTTTTTTGTAGTTGATCACCCAACTGTTAGGAAGGAGCTTAAAAAGCTGATCTATTGGAAGTTGACGAGGGACATTGATACATGAAGTCTAGTCATTTTCAACAGAGATAAGCAAATCATCTTCGGCACTGGGAAAGTTAAGATCAATGACATGATTTTGCACTCTATATACCATCTAGTAGTGAAGAGTAGTAATTATAGTATATGTGGTTTGAGGAGCACTAATAATCTGTAACTGGACTTTTAAAGCAGAAAGGAGGTTGGGATCTACCGAGACCATGTTGAAATTTGGGAAAATGGCAACAAATAATGTGTTCGGGTTCAAAGTAGTCTGAACTATGCTGATGCAAGCATGCTGATATTCCAAAAAGTGAGTATTAAGAAGAGTAACCCATGCAACAACTGGCAAGCCTTTTCGTCCATGCAAAGATAAAGCCAATCGGATGTCTCCGAAGTGAAGATGAGTATAACCCTACTAAGACTACCGAGGAGAAAACTCAGGTGGAATCTGGAGAGTTACAAATTGCTCTTGCTGTGTAGACAAAATAGGGTGCTGATCAATTTTAGTGAACTGAACATATTCTTTGACAAAATGAGAGATGTGTTTAATGAGGTGTTTGATGGATCTAATGGGAGAGAAGGATGCTGGTTTACAAAAGGCATAGTAAGGGTTCATGAGGGATAGCTGTGTTTCAAAGATTTTTCGATCATCATTCACATAAGATACCTCATAAAGGTAATCCATTTTGGATGAAGTGATTTTTCTGAGTTTAGGTGGTGGAGGGAGTGAAACTAGGGTTTCTAACTGGATAGTAGTTGCAATATCTGTGGAGGATTCCATGAGAGCATGAATTTCTTTTTTCCTTTGAGCAGGTCTTGAATCTTAGAATACTAATCTCAACTCAGTTTCAACGATGTATGACTCCGATACCATTAAAAGAAGCAGAGACAAGTCTGAGCTCGATGAGCAGGTATGTTATCCCCAAACACACGACACTCCTGGCCTTTAATAGGGGACTATCTGTTTGCTCACTCAAGCCTATTCTTGAAGCTCAACCCTTAAGCTGTCAGAAATTTCTGATTCATAGGTTCCACAAAGTGGTAGAAAACGAAAGACAGCAGTAATCGACAAGATAATTTATAATTAGGATAGGTTGTAGGCTATCTTCATGATTATAGCAAGCTTGTAGCTTGTTAGGTTTGGTAGTGCGAATAAAGAGGCTAATCAAATAAGAAGGTATCGTGGATTCATAGTTTTCTCATAATTGTTTTAATCTTAGTTAAATTACGTCAGCTGAATTTTAGCATTTAACTAAACTACCTAGTTCTAAATAACAAAAAGAATAAATAGAAAAATCAGATTCGTCCTTATTTTCTTTATGGTTTGATCCCTTCTTATCAATATCTACAGGATTTATTTTTTATCACACTACGACACGATAAAGAGTATCATCACTGACCATGTGTGCTCGACGGTAAATGGCCATGGACCTCATAATCTCGAGGGCGTCTTTGTGCTTTCGGAGTCGCTCGTTAATCTGAAGTGAGTAGGCAGTATTGGAATGTAATGATTTGCTTGACCAAGGTCGTACAAATGTTCAATCCCCATTCCTAGGCAGCGTCCCTCAACGTGAGCTTGACGAGCCTCATCTTCCTTCTCGCTATCCAGAGCTCCTGGCAGTGCTGGAAACTTGACCTCGACTCATGCGATTCCCTGGAACCGGTCGAGTCCATTTGAATGTTGGTACCAAAAAATGATTCAGTGCAAAGTTAACCTGACGAAAACTGTAATCTCTGTGGCCTGCTGCACATTGTCAATTCTCTATATGTTCAGAAATACAGTTAGTTTTCCCTATGTAACGTACAGGGTCTTCTCCTTTATCCCTATTAGTTAAGATTTAACACTTTTGGACGACTCACAAAGCTAACTATTAGTAGTACAGTATACATCACTTAGCTTAAAAAAGTTTTGAAGTCGAAATCTTATCAAAAGAGATCATCTGAAAAGAATTTGAAGCAGCAAACAAGGCCCCCTTCAACCATATCGGCGCACTGCTGCAAGTGTTCCAATAGATAACTCGAAAGAGTAGCCGAAATCCCAAGAATTTGCAAGGCCCCCAGAAGTAATAACATTGGCTACTACATCTTCAAACTACTTTTTTTGTTTGCTCCTCTCTCTCTTCTTCCTAGTCTTTCCTTCTGATCTGAGCTTACTAGCGTGTTTTCTGCTCGAGCTAGAGTGGACCTTCTTCGCCTTCTTATGCCTCTCTTTATGACCGTCCTCTTCGGGTGATCCAGAAGCCATAAGTGAATATGGTTTCTCTGGCCCATACGTTACACGTGTTTCCCTAAACTCGGGACCTGGAGACAATTCCTTGGAAGTTGGAACCTGGGCAAGACGTAAGGTAAGGACCTGTTTCATCTATCCTCGACCCCTATTCCACCTCTGCTGCGCTTGACCCTCCATCCACAGTAGTATCTACTTTAGGAGTCAGTGCCTGCTTCTTCTACTTTCCAAACCAAACAAGCGCACACTTCACAACAAAATCAAGACGCGCATGTGTTCTCAGAGGGGGAAGAGAGAGGGGGGGAGGGGGAAAGAGAGAGGCTACGACCTTTAGCGTAGAAACTCTTCAATCTCTTCATCCCCCAAACCTTCATCTCCTCTTTTAAGGTGACTTTCTTGTGCACTTCTACTTTGAGAACATGAAGGTTCAGCACTGTAATCATCTATATCATGCCTGGTGCTGGTGCTCCTCGAAGAACTGGCATCCTCATGGTGCCTCCTACTGCTGCTCTCGTCTCTTGATCTTCCTTCGATCTGATTTTCAAGCTCCAGCTCCTGACGCAGTCGCCACATCTCGTTCACTTCCGCAGCTTTATTGGCCGAATGGAGACAGCAAGCAAACAGTTATAAACAGAAGCAGGCATCGAAGACTGCTAAATTGGAGCTAAACCATTACAAATGAGAAACTACAGAAAATCCATAAGGCAAAGAGCTTGTGATGCATCCAGGTAAACCACACGCAGATTTAAGTCAAAAAGAAGGAAAGGAACCACACAGAAGAAATCACATCAAGATGGCATCATGAACCTTGCCTGAATATATTCTATTGATCACTTGCGGGATATGATGAGAGATGCAACATTCTTACAGAAAACAAGAGAGCATAATATTAAAACACATGGTTGGCAGAGGGCATGCGGCTATGCAATGACCCGCAAACTGAGATCGCCTCAATCAAACAAACGAAAAATCCTTCAAGAGCGTCATTCTTGGTCCACTAACCACATTGATAAAAACAGTACACTTGCTCTAGATGTGTCCACTTTGATGTTATGCCTTGAACAAAATGTGCAACCCTAAATACACAAAGATGGCCTCACCTTGTTGCACCCCAAGAACAGTTGCGGTGAGAAACCTCGAATTGGGCTGTGTCCTAACAGAGGGCTTGCTAAGATAGACAAGTGCACCATCTTTCTCAGCTTGTCGACGTAACTCCGCTGCTTCTTTCATAAGGATTGCGGCTACTCTGTTTTCCATTTCCAGATCCATTGGACCCTAAAGAGCACAGTACAATAAGCATATGAGACAACGCATCTCATTCTCGTACAGTTCAGGATTACGTTCCTAAGCAAAAACTTCCATTCAGAAAACAATGCAGCCTTTTCACGAGGCGTCACAAAATTGCTTCATTTCCCTCACTTTTCCTAACTGACAAATATCTCGCTCAAGTATCTAAAGCCAGGTTTCTCCTTTTCCGTCAGAAATTCAACACTTCCAATTTGAGACAATCAGACCGCCCACATCAAAAGTTTTGATTTTTCGTCTCGTCCACAAGCTTCCCAGCTTCCAAAAGAAGAGAAATTTGAATTTGAGAAACGATGTTCAGCTCCAGTTAGACTAAGCAAGCATCAACCTATCTTACGTTCCTTGCAATTATCCATGACTGAACGGCAAAGGAATCCAATCCAACAGGGAGAGATTACTCAAAACATGCCAAATTCGATCGGCCGATCAAGGGGTTAAGCGCCAAGCTGATAAATTGGAGGATTGAAACAGTTCCCTTGCGCAGAAAACCCCAATTTCAAATTCCCAACAGTAATTGCGAGAATCAACTGCTATGCGAGTCTGCAAGAGCTCGAATTTTTGTGTTTGTCGCGTGAAAATAGATCGTCTAACCTTTACTTAAAATGTTAGGCTTAACCTTACAATCTAGACCGTTTGTGTTATGAATGGATGTCCCAAATTATAACAAACAAAAAAATATATAAAAAATTCAAAAAATTGCCCCTTAAAAATTGAAGATCTTGACCGTCCGTTCAAAAATGGACGGCCCGAATTACAAGGTTAAGTGCATAATCTTCTGAGGAAAGGTAAACCAAAGGAAATTCGGCAGTAGAGTTTTTAAAATTAACAAAAAGAGCAAAAGAATAGGCCTAATACCAAAAAAGAAAATCTCCAACCTTATCATTTGTATCAATTATATCTAAAAAAAAATTTATCTCATAAAAACCCTCACCTTTTATTGTTGTCTCAATTCTACCGATCTAATATCAGAAAAAGCTTACAACTTTAGCATATGTCCCAATTATATCCAAAACTTTTTTATTTCCTAAAAAACCATCAACTTTTACTTTTATCCTAATTTTACCACCATCGGCCTTATATTCATAATCATCATTAATTAATCCTACGTGGCTCGAATTTTCTAGCCAAATTTATCAATGAATTTTCAAAATTTAGAAATAATAGGTTTCAAGGACGATGAGATGTTAAATAGTTCGTCAGAATATCTTCATGTCTAGAGTTTTTTGGGTTATTCGGTGCTGAAGAGAATACAAAATGCGTTGTCTTGAGTGACTACATGCCTCTCGACAATATATATGGGAAGCAAACAATAAAAAAAGAAGTTCGGGATTTTTCATGTCAAATTTGTTGAGATGTAATTCATTAATGATGTAAAAATGCCATATAATATTAACTTATGATAATTATAGATGGAAAGCTAACGGTAGTAAAATTAGGATAAAAGTAAAAGTTGAAGATTTTTTTATGAGATAATTTTTTTTAATATATATGGGACATATGCTAAAGTTAAGATTTTTTTATGCTAGGTCGGTAAAATTGAGATAAAAGTAAAAGTATATAGTAGAATTGGGACAAAAGTAAAAGTTGAAGTTTATTTATAAGACAAAAAAAATTTGATATAATTATCACAAATGCTAAAGTTAAAGATTTTTTTTAGGGGTATTAGGCTCAAAAGAATAAAATTAGAAAAGAACAAGAAAAATAAAAAGATAGACCAATTCGAATCCATTACATGAGCCCAAGTTTATGTCTTCGGCCCACTAACTGCACCAAAGAGTATTCCAAATTGCAGGCAATGGAGATAATAGAATCAAAGCACATATCTCGTCATCAAAGTTAATCTTAACCTAATTCAATTATCGAATAACCATATTGAATTCGTTGATATGCTCAGCAAGCGAAGCACCTTTGCCCATCTTTGAGCGAGATGATGGATGTCGCACAAGTGGACCTTATTAATCACATAGGGTTCCTCGCGCATGTATAACGTCACAGTCATCAGTCCCACATTGGGTTTCATGATATTAAATGTAGCGTTAAAGAACAAACATCAATCGAATGATCCGATGTTGGTCTATCCAGCAAATTCCAATCAAGTTATTTCTTCATATCTAATTTATCCCTAGACAAGGTTATGTGAATATTCCTCAAACAGAGATAATACTCAATACGCATTTTTGGGAAAACAAAATATTTCCCATCAACACTGTCGATATTGACTTTTCTTTCTTCTGTCGCCATCAAATTGTTTCAATTTAGCCAAGTTTGACTTAACTATCAATTGTAAAAATAAGGAATTAGAGAACCAAAAAAAAAAAAAAATCGGACACCGAAGTTTCATGATTCGATTAATATATTCTACGTCCATAAGATAGAAGCATATGATTTCAATATAGATCAATTGGTACAACTAATATTACAACCTCTTAAGTCACTCAAATACTATCATCTTGAGAAAAAACCCTTTCCCTTAAGGTTTCTCTTAGCCATCGCCCCTCACCCTAACTAACCGAAGCAGACCCTTAAGGGAAAGAGGGAGATCTCTACCCCTCTTCCTCCCTCACTCACCTTCTCATCCCTCTATCTCCCTCCTTCCCTCCCCTACTCATGTTCTCTCTTTGTTGCTTTATTTCTCTATTTGTAAGACATTTTCGTTGATTTCGTGGAGGACGTGGACAACATCGAAGTGAGCTCAGAAAATCCAAGTGTCAGTGTCTCAAAAGAATCTCCTCTCTCTTGATCTTCTCGCTCACTCCGGCTCTAGGTTTGCTCCGAATTGTCGAAAGCTCTGAAAGTCTTCGAGTCTTCTTTGTTGTTGTAGTATTCAGTAGCCAGCTCATTTGGAATGGATTTTGTGATCAGCTGGTATCTCTCTTGTAGCTTTTCTCTCCCGATCTAAAATCATATCTAAATTTGGGTGCTCTTCTATCAAGATCTAGATATAGTTCTGGGATATTCAAGAAGTTAAATGTGTTCTTTTAACCTGTTAAGGTTCTTGTGATTTCAATATAGTGATGATGCCGGGGACGCTGAACTAAGACGCGCACCGCCTTTTGACAAAATCATAAATATTCGAGATGGATTTCTCTCCTTGTGCTCATCACTGATGATGCGAGATTCGGTGATCGATTGCAATTTGTGCTTTTATGCCATGATAGATACGTCTTTGAGGATTGGGCATGTCTCTACAATTTGTATGAGTTGATTCAATTTTTTAGATTTACTTGTTTCACTTACTTTGAGAGATTTTCATATTTGTATTTGTATATTCATTTTTCGTATGAAATGAAGATTTCTTTCCGACCAAAAAAAAAAAGTGTTACTCAAACACAGAGGCCATGTTTATGCTCATCATTGATGATACGAGATTCGATGATCGATTGCAATTTGTGCTTTTATGCCATGATAGATATGTCTTTGAGGATTGGGCGTGTCTCTACAGTTTGTATGAGTTGATTCGATTTTTTAGATTTACTTGTTTCACTTGCTTTGAGAGATTTTCATATTTGTCTTTATATATTCATTTTTCCTATGAAATGAAGATTTCTTTCAGACAAAAAAAAAAGTGTTACCCAACACAGAGGCCATGTTTGGTTCAATATTTGAAATGAGCATTGTGGTCCTAAAATCCCTTGGCAAAATGCAAATGGTGTTTGACTACCTTTTTGACTCACTTTGAAGAGATGCAATTATATCTCAAATGCTCTTCAAACGCCTCAAGCCCGAGGTACTTTGGGAAGTTGCATTTAAGGATTGCAACTACCTTTTTTCCCTTTTAACCTTGTACCATCGCCATCAACAGTCGATGCCCATCGCCTACTGCCACCATCGATCGACGTCGCCGACCACCACTGACCACTGCCATGGACCACCGCTGACTGGCGCCAACCACCGCTGTCGACCACCGCTGACCACAGCCAACCAGCATTGACCACGACCACCCACTATCTCTGCCTACCGCCGCCCGTCGCCACCACTGGCTACCGTAGCCGACAACTGCCGACCCCCGCCACCTGCACCAGCTTTCCACCAGCCGCCACAGCCTACAGCCGCCATCGTCACCGACGACCACCATTGTCGACAACCACCACCGACTACCCCTGCCGATCGCCGCCACCGAGCGTCGATCGACTGCAGATCGTTGCCCCCCGCCGCCTCCGCCCATAGTCAATCGCCATATTTTTTTTCACTACCGACCATCACTATTGATTGCCGCTGACCACAGCAAACCACCGACGCCCACTGCCGTCGTCTACCGTCGACCACCTCCAACCTCCGCCGCCGCCAATCACCGCTGCCCACCATCACCGTTTACTGTAGCCACCGCTGACGACCGCCACCACTACCATCAGGCGCCCACCGACCGTCGTTCTCCGCCTCCCTAGACCACCAGCCACCGTCGCCACCGTCCACCGCCACATTTGTTTTCAAAAAGTGAAAATACTTTACAAAGTGTATTTTTCACCAAACATCATTTACGTCGGAGTTTCTTTTCAATGTGCTTTTAAATTTCACTTTACCAAACACTACTTGAATTTTGGAAAAGGCCTTTAGCCCAAAGATATTTACATTTTATAGTTGTTTAGGCTAATGTTGAACCAAACAAGCCTTGAGAGTGTTTCCCAACCCACAATTACACTCAAGAACTCTTAATATAGTATCTAACCCTCATGATTCCTCATGTGATGATAGATTTGAGAATTGAATAATGAAATGCACAATTACAATTAGGCACAAGGCCAATATAAATATACATATAAAAAAGGGCAAGAAAGTAAATACACAAAAAGACCTACTTCTAGTATATACAATATATCTAACACCCCCTCAAACTCAAGATGGGTCAACCAATGAGAGTTTGAAAAGAGCGGCAAAGCGTTTGATGTAAGAGATTTGGTGAATAAGTCAGCAAGCTGGGCTGCAGAGACCATAAAGGGAAGAGAAATGATATGTACTTGGAGTTGATGCGTAATATGACAATCAATATCAATGTACATGGTACGCTCATGAAACACCAGATTTGTAACAATGTGAATAGCACTCTTATTGTCACAATGGAGAGGAATGAGAGTGGAGGAGGCAACACCAAGATCAGCAAGAAGACGACGAAGCCAAATAATCTCAACTGTAGTGTCAACCATAGCATGATACTTAGACCCAGTAGAAGAGCAAGACACGACAGGCTGCTTCTTGGCATGCCAAGAACTCATAGAATCACCTAGAAAGATACAAAATCCTGTAATGGACTTGCGGTCAGTAACATCTGAAGCCCAATCAGCATTAGAATAAGTACGAAGAGCAAGTGAGGAAGTCAATGGAAGAAAAACTAAGTGCGTCAAAGTACCACGAAGATATTGCAGAATCCGGAGTACAGCAGCATAATGGACTGTACGAGGAGTCGCGACAACCTGACTGACAAGATGAACAGCATATGTGATATCAAGACAAGTGGTTGTAAGATAGATAAGACTGCCAGCAAGAGCCCGGTAGCGAGTGACATCAAATAGAGGCTTACCATCATTCGGACAAAGCTGTAATTGAAGTTCAACAGGAGTAGTCGCAGTACGAGTATCAGATAACTGAACATGAGTAAAAATGTCAGCAATGTACTTCTGTTGGGAGAGGAGAATGCCACATCGACTGCAAGCAACCTCAATATCGAGAAAATAATGTAAAAAACCCGGATCTTTCATAGCAAATTGACGATGAAGATGTTGCTTAGTATAAGCAATATGAGCAGAGTCATCCTCAATAATAATCATATCATCTACATAGAGCAGCAGAATGGTACAACCAGTTGGAAATGTATGAGTAAACATAGCATGATAATTATCACTCTGAACAAAGCATTTGATTGAACGACATCTGCAAAACTTTCAAACCAAGCTCAAGGAGCCTGTTTGAGACCATAGAGGGCCCGACGAAGACCACATAGCTGGTCGAGTGAATGATGCAAACCTGGAGATGGCTACATATAGAGTTCCTCCTGAAGAATCCCATGAAGAAAAGCGTTCTTCACATCAAGCTGAAAAAGAGGCCAATTACGAATAGAGTCTACTGCAAGAAGGGTGCGAACAGAAGCCATTTTGGCAACATAAGCAAAGGTCTCCTCATAATCTATCACATACTCCTAATCAAAACCACATGCAATGAGACGTGTTTTATATCGCTCAATGTTACCGTCAGAGTGAGTTTTTATTTTATAGATCCAACAGTAAGATATCGAGGATTTTCCTGGTGGAAGAGGCACAAGATCCCACATAACAGTGCGCTCTAGAGCAGATAATTCCTCAAACATAACATCGCGCCATTCAGCATGTGTTACGGCCATACGATAATTTGATGGTTCCTGAAAGCGTGGACAGCAGCCATAAAGAAACCAAACTCATCAGAATAACTTATAGCCGCCACATATCTAGTCGGAGGATGGCGATCTCACGGAGGATTCCGCCGAGGGGATGGTGGACAAGAATCGTCAAAAGGTGTCAAAGTAGACAAAGGATGAGGCATAATAGGAGAAGATGGTGACATCAGATCTGACGGAGAAGATATAATAGGACGAACATGAGATGAATCAAAAGGAAAATTCATAAAGACGGGTGGAGAAGACTGTGAAGAAGTAGAGGCAGTAGAAAAGAATGGTAGGTGCTCAAATAACTTAACACTACGAGAGATACGAATACGCCGTGAAAAAGGATCATAGCACCTATAACCTTTGTGTTTTGTGTTGTAACCTAAGAAAGCACACCGAACTGACTTTGCAGAGAGTTTGGTGCATTCATGGGGTGGAAGAAGCACATAACACGTACAGCCAAAAACACGAAGTTGATGATAAGTGGATGGTTTTGAAAAAAGATGTTGGTGATGGGTGGCTTTGGAGAGGACAAGAGAATGAAGTAAATTTATGAGATAGACAGCAGTAGATAGTGCTTCAGCCTAAAATTTTGTATGAACCGAATTGGACAACAAAAAAGCACGAGTAGTATCCAAAATATGACGATGTTTTCGCTAAGCAAGACCATTTTGTGCAGGTACACCGGGACAAGACAACTGCGATAAGGTTCCCTGAGAAGTTAAGAAAGAACAAAAAACTGTAGAAAGATACTCTCCACCAAAATTAGAACGAAAAACTCTAATAATTTCATAGAATTGAGTGGATATCATGACTGTAAAGTTTTTATAGATAGAGAGAAACTCATCACAAGAACGTATAAAATAAACCCATGTATAACGAGAATAATCATCAATGAATGATACATAACATTTGAATCCACTTTTAGAATTTGGGAAGCAGGACCCCAAACATTTGAATGCACTAAATCAAAACAAGAAGTGGAAACAGAAGAACTAACGGGAAAAGGAGGTGCATATTATTTAGCTAAAGGACAACTAGTACAAGGACGCATAACAGTAGATCAAACATGCACAAGTGCACCCTGCCGATGCAGAAAAGACAAACGGAAAGCAGATATATACCTAGACGTTGGTGCCAACAGTCAAGATTGAAGGCGGCAAGAACAAGCTGAGGTGAAGAAAGCTGGAGATTTTGCATCATATACATATCCCCCATGTCTACTACCCTGCCAATCGTCCGGCCACTCGTATGATCATGTACAACACAAGAATCAACAGTAAATGTCACCATATAACCAATATCGTCAAGTTGCCCAATAGATAAAAGATTCAGGGTTAAGTTCGGTATATGCAACACATTGCGAACATTAAAAATGCCAGGGATAGTAAGATGGCCTTGCACGGCAGCAATAAGAGAGGATACATCGGCTGTAAAGAATCTTTCTGGACTTTTGAGTGCAGTCTGCTAAGTGAGATGATGAGCAAGGCAGTCATGTAATGAGCAGCCCCAAAGTCAAGAATCCAGGAAGAACTATCACCAGAAGATTGTGCAGCAGCTGCTGTAGCAATAGTGGAGGATGTGCCAAAAGAATCAAGATGAAGCTGAGCTAAACGAGAAAGCTGAGCCTCAATATTAGCAAGACGATCATCTGAAGACGAGGAGGAAGTGGCACGATCCATGGATGAAGAAGAGACAAGTGCAACTGAGCACAAGGGTGCATCAGGAAGATCACACATTTTCTGAAAACATCAATCCTCAATATGTCCATTTTGCTTACAGAAGTTACAATAAAAACGCGAACGTCGCTGAGAAGAAGCACACTGGGAACTACACACAAAACCACACTGAGAGCCACATTGAGAACCACGATGAGAATAGTCAAGCTGAAAACCACGTTGAGAAGAACCAGATTGGAAACCACATTGAGATGAACCAGACTGGAAATCAAGCTGTGAAGTGGCCGGTACTACAGATGAATCTAGAGATGAAGGAGCACCAAGAATTCTTCGTCTAGTTTCTTTAGCCTGAAGTTCCTTAACTGCATCAAAAAGAAATGGTGCAGGATAACGATATAGAATCTGACTTCGAACTCCCTCAAATTCTAGTGAGAGTTGTATCAAGAATTCATACAAATAATTTTTGTTCTGATCTTCAATCCTAGATGCAGCGCAATCAACACAACCAGCATACGTGGGACATGGTGAACAAGCCAACATATCAAGTTGGGACCAAAGAGACGTCATATAATTATAAAATTCACGAATTGTTCGTATACCTTAAGTGGCACGACGAAGTTCCTGCATAACTTGATAAACACAAACAAAACCTGTTTGTATAAACATCTTAGCAATTTGATCCCATAACTATTTCGCACCAACAATCTGAGTAAATTGAGGGCGAAGATCAGGACTTATAGAACCAAATAATATTATCCTTGCTTTTCGATCAACAACATGCCAATCTCTAATTTCATATTGGCGTTGTGAAATATGATCAGTACTAAGTTTAGGATCTGCAGTATTTGACAATGATGTAGGATAAGAACGAGTACCATCCACATGTTCATACAAATCACGATAAACAAGAACTGCCATCACTGAGGGTTTCCAAATAACATAATTAGAGCCATCCAACTTAACATCAATGCGATCAATCCGATCATTATCAGTCATAATTCTAAGAATAAAATTGCACTACAAACTAGGACCGATCGGCCAAGGGATTGCAGACCTAGAGGGCCAGTAACACCAAATTTGCAGCAACTAATCGATGCCTTTAGCAACACCAAACAACGGGTATTCAATGTCGAACCGCAAATAAAAACCGCACTGAAATTCAGCGAAGAAAATCGCCAAAACAACACTGTTTCGGAACAACACTGACACCGCACCAATCCGATCAAACCAATTGCGGAACGAGTCTAGGATTTGATGCCGATCAAACCAATTGCGTAACGAGTCTACGAAAAGAAAAAATCAAACCGGCATTAGCAGAATGAAAAAAAAAAAAACGAAACAAACCAATTGTGGAACGAAAACCAGTAGAAAAATCCAACAGATTTGAATTGGAGGAGAACGAGCACCAATTGGGAACGAGCAGACTTCAAGCCAACAGGTGATTCTTCAAGCCAATTCAGGGAACGAAAACCAGCATCAATTCGAGCACCACTAGGGAACGAAAACCAGTACCAATTCGGGGGAACGAAGAATCGAGATGCGGATTCTTGGTAGCCGAATCACGAAAACTAGCACCAACACGGGAAATCCGATCGGTGAAAAGAGAAATCCGACGCAAGGCATGTTCACCACGTCACCTATGTGGAAAGAACGAGAAAGTCCAGCTCTGATACCATGATAGATTTGAGAATTGAATAATGAAATACACAATTACAATTAGGCAAAAGGCCAATATAAATATACATACAAAAAATGGCAAGAAAGAAAATACACAAAAAGAGCTGTGCCTAGCATAACAATATATCTAACAATAATTACTCGTGAAAGAATTACATTATACCTTAACAAAAGATTTTTGTGGCTTCAAACACTCGGGACGTAATTTGCGGGCACGAGTTCCTCTTGGATAATTTTCACAAAGAAAACCCACTTCTTCCCAAATTAAGAAATAACTCAAACTACAAAACCATTTAAATTTGAAACCAACTAAAATTAGAAAAATCTATTCGACGAAGTTTCCTTTTCAAGCCCAAATGCAACAACTCCTGCTACGCTCGTACGCGAGAAGTCCTTCTTCTCTAGAGTTGCCGGAGCTGCTATTGGCCATTGGAGAAGCGATTCCTGTTACATCTGCATGTGAAGTGGCTCCGGTGGCTCTGAAGCGGGTTGATATAATCCGCGTTCGCTTGGCCGCCATTCTCTGCCTTGTCTTCACAACCTGCTCGCATTCTTTAATCAACAAGGTCTCAAATTTCTGTGAAGTGCTTCAGTTTCAGTTCCGATCTCTTTAACTGCACATGTACATGAAGCTTATGAGAAACCAAGGTTTGAGATAAGCCCTCAACAATTTTTTTTTTTTTTTGCCCCTCTTTTGAGAGGTGTGGCATAAAATATGAGAGAACATAAATTAAGATTGTTTTGGCATACCCTCCGAATGCCCTTAGATGTCCCGGTACGAATAGAATTTTGATATCGAGAGCATAACACAAAAAAAGAAAGAGGTCGGCCGAAACTTACTTTGGGAAAAGTAGTAAAACGGGATTTAAGAGAGTGGGAAATAGATTGGGGCACCGTTTGTCTTAAAACGGAGTGGAAAAAAGCTATTAGTATTGTGGATAGGTTGTGTGTGTATCTTTATTTATTTATTTTTATACATTTATCTATTTTTTCTCAATTGATTTTGATTTTACTTTTATGAATCTTTGGATTTATCGACCGCTGACCCCAACTAGTTAGGGATAAAGAGATTGTTGATGTTTCCTCTTTTGAGAGGTGGATAATTACCTTATCCAATTTTATCTGGATGAGATACTCTCGGTAATGCAGACAATAGTGTCCATTGTCCAACCAACCGGCCAAAAGTAACTTATCCTCCTTAATATCAATCCCCTGGTGAAACTTGCTCTTATCAGAAAAACTGCTGAGACAGATAGATTGCCGACTCAAACACTGCCCCAAGAAAACCTAGAAACAAGCCAATGCTACAGCGCTGACAGTGGTCTTGTGCTCCTTACGAGCAAAAGTGCTGAGACAGCTGCCGCTGACGACGCAAAACCTGCCTCAAGAAAAAGTAGAAACAAGCCAATGCTACAGCACCAAAAGATTCACAAAGCTCAAGGGCAATAATTGCAACCACAATGAAGACCGGGCAAGCAAAACCAATATGCCAAAATATTCCAGTTCACTGCGCAAGCTGAGTTCTCAACAGAATAGTTCAACAATTCTTCACTCAAACAAAGAATAACCTAAGACACACGAAGCTGTTTCATTTGCCGTCTGGTTTACATCAGAGTAAAGTTAAAACTCGATAAATCAAAGCAAATCTTGATAAATATAGTGCTGTGTAAGCAAAGATTGGTTTACAAGAATAATAAACTGAGTAATATCGTAGATTCTTCTGGATTGTAGAGCATTATTAAATGATCACTTACAGTCTAACTCCACTAGCATATAAATTTGTAAATCAATCTTGGCATACCTAGCATCACTCTATTGACAAACCATCTAGTCAAAATACTCGAAACGATACAAATTTTGTTGTCTGAGTGTAGTACATTAGTAAGCTGAATTCGGACCATAAAAAATGGTGGATCCTATGTGAACCCCTCCAATCTGCGGCCAAGATTCATTTTAGTACATGTAATAAATGATCAAAATATCAAACGATTTACTACAAAAGGATTTTTTTTTTTTTTGTGAAACTTGTATTAGGAAAATGCATCAGGCATATTAAAAACGATAGGACGAGGTCTCAAGGGGTCCGGTTGAGTGATTAGGCGCTCAACCCTTATCTTTTAGGTGAAAGATCTGGATAGTCGATAGATTGTTTGATTCCAGGGGAAGTACTAAAAAAAGTTCTTAACCTATTATATTTATGTCAATTCAATTATAAACATTTCAATTAAACCAATTGAGTCCTAAACTATTTGTACTTGTATCAATTCAATTCATTTAGTAAATTTTTATTGAAAACCTTAGACGTTAGACATTCTATGTAACATGACCAATGCTGCTGTGGAAATTTTTTACAAATAAAAAATTAAATTTATTGTTACTAGCATTTTTTTCCTTTTTTCCCCCTTCAATTTTGGTTGGCAAGGGACCTAGGGGAGGGTTGCGACCCTCACAGACCAAATATGGAAGAATAAAAAAAGAAAGAAAAAAATTTAAAAAAAAAATAAAAATTGTGTTGTATAATTGTAAAAAATATCTACATCAGCACTGGTCATTCCGTGTAGGACAGTCGGCGTCCACGTAAGTGATTTTAGGCCAAAATTAACCGGATAAAATGAATTGGTACAAATGCAACTAGTATAGTATTAAATTGGTCAAATTGAAAAGTTTATGATTGAATTAGCACTAACGCAATAAATTTAGAACTTTTTTGGTACTTTTCCCGTGACTGCTCCAAGTGTGCATTGATCTAAGGAAAAAATGGTGGGTCTGAATTTGAACTTGGATCGCGAGGTTCGTAATCCATAGACAAGGATTGACTCAGAATAAACTGTGCAAGAGTTCTTTTGAGTTTTGCCGTTCTAATCGCTCCAAAAGTCCTTAAATTAAGAATCAGTTTATGATTTCTCCGTGGTCGCACAAACAACTCAAGGAGTCCATGATTAGTAATGTTGTGTCTGCATTAATGACTATTTTGAATCTTATGATATTTCTGCTCATTTTGTAAATGTGCTTGGAAAGGGCAATTATCATAAGTAGTCGTCACGCGTTTATCGGTATTAAAAAAGAACCGATAACGTGCAAAAAAAAACATGAAGATAGAAGAATTAAAAACATCAGCAAACCGTGTAATCTATCTTGAAATAACAGGCTTGGATTTCCTCATTAAAATTAGGGATGATGGAATCCCAGTTCAGTCTGGCCATCCCTAGGAACTAGGATCCGAAACGATTCCCAGTTTCTGGATGGTACAATTCTTGGACGGTCCAATGGAACTGGTGAATTATTTATAGAGGTAAGCAACACAGATTTTAATTTTAATATGCTAACTAAAATTAAATTTATTTTAAAAATAAAAAATAAATCGATGAATTATTAGGTTTACATTTAAAAAAAAAATCGATCTGATCCTGGAGATACGGCTCCCTAAAATCGGAACCAGACCAAAAATCACTCGTTCTAATTCTATGAAACCAAATCGATGCCCTTGAGAATCGAACCAAACCAGCCGGTCCGGGCATTTTCCCGTTCCACCGGTCCGTATTGCTCTCCCTAATTGAAATGGTGGTTGGACTGATTAACATTTCAATTTTTGCCCTGGGGTTTATTTATTTTTTGCCTGGCGAGACTCCTAGAATTAGATTATTCTTCTTTTGCGTAATCCAAATATTATATATATAGAAGTGGACTTGGGTCCTAGTTCACGAACGCAAAATCATTATAAAGTATGGTCACATCAATGACGGGTTTGAAGCATTGTCAGCTGGCCAATCACCCAAGGTTTTGGGAAAAAGTTGCATGGGTCTTGCCAACTAGGCGTGCGAGATGATTCATGTGCAAACAAACATCGTTCGTTCGATAAGATTGTATTCCTCGGTCAATTATAACTACGCTCCATGTTCATGATTTTGACAAATTGCGGCTCGCTAACACCCATAAAACGGGCATCGTATGGTGTAGCGTGACAGACTTGTCGCTATCATGTCGTGCCGAATTAAGATTCTCACATCAATCTTTCTCATAGCACCACCTTATATGGTAATATCACACTTTCCTTTCTTTTCTTAATACATACATGATATAACTATCAAGTACAAGATATGGCGCTACACGACATTATCGGAATTGAGTTCAATCCAATTATTTGGCGCCTACACGGTTCGAAAATTGGCAGTCCTAATCAACACCAGTTGAATTAAGAACTGGCCTCGAATGAGGGAAAAAAAAAAATAAGAACTGGTCAGCCGGAATTATTTTTTTTTTAAAAAACAGAAGATTGCTTCTAAGTTGTTGAATTCCAAAGTTTCAGGCAGCATAAAACATTTGTTTAAAAATAAGATATTGATCTGACATGACCTTCGTTTTCGTATGCCAACATTATAGAAGTTGCATTTTTTTTTCGTTTGCGGCTGATATATGCTTGTTAAAATAATGTAGTGCTTGTTTTGGATAGCGGCAGTGGTTTTCAAGGACATATATCATAATACTCGAATCCATTCCAACCTTGGTATATGACAAGAGCTAGTAACCATTCATTATGTGTGCTTTGTACCTAACAGAAAATGACATGAGGGGCTGATATCAAAGGACGCAATCCAAATGTCTATGCCAAAAATTTTACATAAATGTGCGAATTTCCCATTCAATCCGAAATTCCTTGAAATGAAAAATCTAAAGAAAATATATATATAAAAAATTAAATATGATTCACGAGAGGGAAAAGGAGAATTAGAAGAAGGGCAAAAACCACCAAAAATCATAAATTATGCCTTCGTAACATATTTGCCTTAAAACTTTTTCTGTGATACAAAAAATTCTAAACTTACACGTGCATGACACATTTACCATCTGTCAATAATCGACCCAAAAAAATCTGCATATAAGGACGCAGGAAGCAAATTGTATTTGATGCGGCGCTAACGTGGCTTAAGTGAAATTAAAACGATGTTGTTTTGGCTTAAAAAGACCATTCGAGACAGAACCTTGATGGAGGTAAATATGCCACATAAAATGTTTAGGATAAATATGTCACAGCGCATAGAGTTTGAGATTTTTTACATCGCAATAGAGAAAATCAGGGAAACAAATGCCGTAATTGACATTTTCGGATTTTTTTTGGTGTGACTTTTGCCTCAAAGGAAAGAGGGCATTTTCTCACAACGCGAAAAAGAAAAGACAGAAGATATACTTAAGACTCGAGAAGTTGATCAAGCCAACATCGTCTTCCCAGTTCTGGTGACCGGCTTCAATTTTTTTGGTTACTCTAAGTCATCAAAACTGGTCAAAAGAGAAGAGTTTTTTTAAGGACCAGGATCCACTACCCTATTTCTTCTTTCTTTTTCTTTTTTTTTTTAGGTAGCAGATCCCCACCCTTGATATGGGGGAGGCTATATCAAGGGTGGGGATCTGCTGCCCTACAAAAAAAAAGTATCCTCACCTATTTTTTAAAGAGTTAATACCATAAAAAAAATCTCAAACTAGTATATGTATGACAATTTTGCTTCAAATTATTTTTTTGACCATAAAAAATCGCAAACCGGTATATTTGTGATAAATTTATACCAAGCTATTTTTTTGACAACCAAAAACCTTAAACTAGTAAATCTATAGTAAATTTACCCTTAATAAGTTTTTTTTAACCACAAAAAAACTCTCCAAATTAGTACACCTGTGATAAATTTATCCTCCGTTAAATTCAATTGACACCATGAAAAATTTCAAATTGATATATCTACGAAAAACATATGGTAAAACCCAAACTAGTACATCCATTGACCGTCACGTGTCATTCAACTCAATAATTTATTGGTTACATCTAACGAAAACTAACAAAGGGTAAATTTTTTATAGATGTATCAGTTCGGAGTAAATTTATCACAAGTGTACAAGTTTATGATTTTTTTATGCTCAAGAAGATAGTTTTGGGTAAATTTATCACAGGTATACCAGTTTAAGGTTTTTATGATATTAATCCTTTTTAAAAAAAATTTGCAAATTCTACTTTTTAAACAAGATTCAATGTGATTTTGCTTTCGCACCTCTTAAATTATAACAAATGTCATACTAGTCCCGAACATTGCTCGCAATGTTCGACTCTAGATCTCCCTTCAAATATCTCAGATTTGGAATATCTTTCTTTTCTTTTGTTTTCCCTCTTTCGGAACCTTTGGGCTGCGTTTAGTTGCCCAGATTTTTAGTCAGGATAGGATATGAAATCCAAGGATTTTTTCATATCATATCCTGTGTTTGGTGAATCGCAGTAATAGAGCCGGATATGTTCATATCACATTATATTCATTGTTTGGTATATACGATATATCAATGCAAAATAAATTTGAAAAAGTACAACCGAAAAATATAAGAATCTCTTGTAATTCACTACTGGATCTAGTAAAAGAAAGAAAATATAAATATTCAACTTTTGCTAAAAAATTTTGCCTTTTTCGTGACATTCGTTAAACTTCAATATGAAACACAAGGTTATGAAGTAGAAAGAGATTTGACTCTCCCCCTGCTTTTCTTAAACTTTTTATGTGAACTAGAAAATTAAGAATGAGAGTAAGTTTCAACTATCTCGTTATTTTCACAAATTTTTATAATAAACTATAAAGTTACAAAGTAATCATGAAACTTCCACATGAACTAGAGTTAGAGAGACGGAGACAAAGATGCTATTTTTTTAGAAATTTTATTACTCATTGTCTTCGAGAATTAGAGAAATCATTTTCAAGTTTGAATAAATTTACTTCAAATCTAGTTTCTTCTACTTCATTTTTATAATTTTTTAATTATACATATTTTTTTTTATTTTGACTCCCTTCCATCATTTCTTAATAGAATTTTTCATTAAATAATGAATTGTACTATTATACTTAAAATATTTAATGATATAGATACTAAGTGTGCGTGTACATATACAAACTATATATTATAATGAATAAAAAAATCAAATTATAAATATGATTTATAAAAAAATAAAAATAAAAATTATTTTATTTTTATTTTATTTTATTTTATTTCTAACTTTAGAATTCAAATTTATTTAAAAATACTTACTATTTTAATTTTATTATATAAGAAGTTTGTTATTCAGAAAAATAATTTTTCTACTATAAACAAAATAAATCCTATCCACCTTTAACCTACCTCCTCCTAGGATAATTATATCCAGGCTATATCCCCCTTATATCCTACTATATCCTATCCTAAGTAAGAACCAAACACAGGATAGGATAAATTTTATCATATATTGATTTATATCTTGACTGCTAAACGTAGCCTTGGAGTTTGGACGTTAAGTTAGATATTAATACCGTCATTGTGGTTTAAAATTTCACTGTTATTTGCTGAGTTATTGTAGGAAACATCGCTAGCATAAAAGTGCAAAAGAAATTCCATGTTAATTGAAAAAAGCAGTCTTCTTCGCCCTTGATTTAATGGTAATTAAAAACCCTTAATAAAATCAATAGTCGATAAAGACCGCTCCACACTAGCAGTGTAACTTTTCATATTTCATGGTACATATTTCTTCTAAGTATCTGTTTTTAGTGTGATAAGTACATTGGCTACTAAATAAATTCGGAAAAAGTATCAAAAAATTCCTAGACCTATTATAATAATGCCAATTCTTTTTTTTTTTTGGGTCAAATAGTGGTAGCAATTCAATCCTAAATTTTTTATATTTTTGACAATTGAGTTCATGCGGTCAATTTTAGCCAAAATATCGCTGATGTGAATGTCGATCATCCTACGTCGCACAGCAGCAGCTAAGTAAATATTTTTAATTAATTTTTAATAAAAAATTGAGATCTTTTTTTTCATTTCACTCTGGTTGTCATGCGCATTCAGAATGTACAATTTTTTTTAGATGCTAGCTTTTTCTAGCCTTACAATACACACACAGATTAGAGCACTAAAAGTAGGCTCGGGCTATTTCCACTCTCTTATTGACTTCTAATATCCCATATCGAATTGATTTGACTACATTATCACTTGCGAGTCCCACTCTTGACTTAGGATCGTTTCTTCTCATTTGTTTAATTTTCTTTTGTTTCTATTTTGCTAGAGAAGAAACTACCACGTTTCTCTCAAGTAACATTTGTTGAGTTCAAATATGGGGCCCACTCATGATTTGATCTTGTTTCTTGCCTTATTTGCTTCTTCTTTTTTAGTTTTTCCTTTTCGTCTCCATTTGAAACGAAGTAGGTGTTCTCATCTTCCAAAAGAAATAGTATATTTAGTAGATAACTAACTGATTATTGTGTTAATGAGTTGATAGTTCCCTTTTTTTGTACTAAGAAACTACAAAAGATAACCTAAGCATAATTAAGAGTGAAAAGAACCATTTATCAGTTTTTGTGCGCATTCCGTTCAATTATAACATTAATATGTATCGTTACATTGCTGCACAACTTTCATTTTGCTCGGTGAGTGCAGCAGTCCTATAACCAATTAATTTCATGCCATCATTAGATGACGTTTTAAAAGATACTTTCAAAAAAAATGCAACAAAGTCAAGCACAAAATTCTAACATCAATTATTATCATACAAATGTATAAGAAAATAGTCCCTAAATATTATTACATAGAATACTATATTTGACTTGAATACTAGTATAATTAGTTGTTGATAAAAACATTATAGCTATTGTAATCACTTTATAAGACAACTCATTGAAACCTTTCGCAAACACATATTTTTTGTCAATTATAAATACATTAGAATTTTATAGAACCATACATGAAAAGAAGAAAACACAACATAATGAAAGATGGATAAATTGTATACATTGCATACATCAACCATAGAATTCAATCTTTGAGTAAATTCTCGTAAACTTGTATTGAAAAACAAAATGGAAAATTCACGATCATGAGGATAGTCCATGGACATGGAGTAAACAAAGAATAGCACTAGAGACGGCAAGTGGGTGGGTCGAGTCGGGTTTGGGTTGAGTCGGGTCGGGTCGAATATGATCCGACCCATATTGACACATATGCCCCATATTGACCCATATTGACCCATATTTAATGACTCATACCCAACCAGACCCGTAACTGACCCATACACGACCCGACCCGTTTTGACACATATTATCAAAAAAATAGTATTACTAAAATACTTCTTAATCCTCGCCCCGGCCCCGATCTCTGCACTGGCCCTGTACCTGGCCCCGTCCTTGGTCCCCGGCACCGAACCCGTCCTTGGTCCCAGGACTCGGCCCCGGTCTCGACCCCTACTCTGACCCCGGCACCCGCCCCGGCCCCAGGTCCCGGCCCCGACACCCGCCCTGACTCCCGGCCCCAGTACCAGACCCTGGTCCCGGCCCCGGTCACGCTCCCGACCTCTGCCATTGTCACGGCCACAGCCCGAGCCCCAGCCACGATCTCAGAACCCGGCCTCGACCCTGGTCTCGGTCATGGGACCCGGTCTCGGCCCCGGCCCCTGCCCCCGGACCCAATCCTGGCCTCAGCACCCGCCCCAATCTCAACACCGGCCCCGAGTCCCGACCTCGGCACCCGCCCTGGCCTCGGCACTTGCCCCAAGTCCCGCCCCGTCTTAGGCCCCGATCACGGCCCCGATCTCGGTCACGGCCGCAGCCTCAGCCCTAGCCCCAATCTCGATACCCGACCCGGAGACCCAGTCCCGGCCCTGGCCCCGGCCACGACCCCGGCCCTTGCCCCAAGACCCGACCCCAGTCCCAGACCTAGCACCGGCCCTGCCCCCGGCCGGAGTCCAGTCCTGGCCCCGGCCCCGACCCCGACCCCAACCCCGGGTCAGATGCCCCACCCCGAGTCCTTGCCCCTGCCTCGGGACCCGGTCCCTGTGCCCGACTCGGGTCCCGGCCCCATCCCCGGCCCCGGTTGCCGTCCCCGGCCCTTACCCCGGTCCCGACACTGGCCCCGGCACCGGTCCCTACTCCGGGGATCAATCCCCAACTCCTGACACCGGTTCCCAGCCCCTATCCCCGGACTCGGCTTGGGCCCCGGCACTAGTCTCGTTTCCAGCCCTGGTCACCTGCCCCGAGCGCGGGCCCCGGCCCCGATCTCATCCTCGATCGCTAACCACGGCCTCGGTCCCGGGACCACTTGTAACTAGTGAAAGAATGTTATCCTTACGGATCGAAAATGGGTCACATAGATTTAAATATGATCCATTATTAACCCATTTTTAGTGAACCTTTTATAAGTTAATGACCCATATTTAACTCATTTTATACAAATATGGATCAAATATGAGTTTATGACCTATATTGTCAGCTCTAAATATCACTAGCATTTCTTTACTCTGATGTGATTGCTCAAATCAAAATAATGGAGAATAAGTTCAGGAAAAAAAAAAAACAAGCATGAAGGAAGGCCGAAATGTTATCGGTGTTGGAGAAGCGGCTAGGGTGAAAAAATTATTTAAAAGGGATGTGAGCATTTTGTCTTTTAGTAAATTGAAACAAAAGAAGTCAAAGGAAAAAAAATGAATAAATTATATTAAATCAAGAGTGGGACCCGCAATGAATAATGTTGTCAAATCGACGAGATAAGGAGTGTCAAGAGCCAATGAAGATGTGGAAATAGCGTGAGCCTAAAACTATATTATCTACTTGGCCGCGATTTTCTTCATGTACTCGTGAACATCTTCTTTTCTCCTCTGGTAGAATGAATGAACGGTGTTTACTACATGATTCGTGGATACATATCATTTGAAGTTTTTTTGATTTAATTCAGTTTCAACCCCCACAACTTATCCAGCTGCTGAATTTTATCCTCTTGACATTTTTTGTGAAGTTAAGTCTTCTAATTGTAAAAATTCATTAGTGTCAGTGGAAAAAAAAAATCGATCGCATAAATGTTATCAACGATGCAAGCTGTCCAATTTCATAGAAAATTAGAATTTCAAATCGAACATGCATCATTCATTAGAATCTTTAGGTGGACCACCAAACCCTTTGTTAGGATTAAACTAATATTGGATAAAAGATATTGTTGATGTGTGGTTCATACTCTCCGTCAACAAAAAGACACGAGGGTCCCGTTTCTTGATGAGTAGGCAAGGATTGCGAGGACAGCGCCTCCGAGCTACAATAAAGCTTTTATATTTTGAGCCCATATTTTTTATTGGCAGTTTTACGGATGTAAATGTGATATTATACTAAATGGACATAGCCCTAGATTAAGGATAAATCAAGATAAAATTTTGTGTCTTAATTTTTTTTATTCGCTTTTATGCATTACTTTATTGTGATTATGCGTCGAATCCTAGCAGTTACAATTACAATACTTGAATGATGTGAAACTTCCGTTTTTGTTATTTGCAAAGTATCGTGGCAATCATTTCTATTTCCAAGGAGCTTCTAATACGATAATGAGATACAAAATTTTCAAATAAATACACCACGAGCGTGTCGGTATCGACAAAGTTTGTTCGCACATTAATTCGATGTGGACAGGTTACCCTCCATATACACCGTGTGTAAAAAAAAAAAACAATTATTCTAACATATATTTCAATAAAAGATTTGTCATAGACACCGTAAGAGAGCCAGAGATCCCCGCAGTATCGTGATTCTACGTCAATGTGACATCTCTAATTATTTTTATTTTATTTTTTGTTTGACTTCCAACATAAATGCAGTCTCTCCTTCTCTTTCTTATTTAACAAAAAAAAAATGGAAGAATGATTGCAAGCCCAAGTGGATCAGATCATATTCGTAGATGGTAGCTGAAAAAAAATATCTTAGATTTGATGATACCCAAGTTAGGAGTCAATAAGCATGCGACCGTGAAGGGATTGGGGGATGGAGAGTCCGGAAAGCATCAAAGGTATAGGGTCGACTCACGCACTATGCAAAGAAGCAGAGCAAAAGTCAGAGAGATGTGAGTTAGAAATAGAACAGACTAAACTCATGTTAGAAAAATTATGAGGTGAATAAGGGTAAGTTTCCCAATTTTGAAAGCTACCCAAATGTCAAATAATTGCCTTCTTGCCCATACAAAAATCAGCTAAAAGATATATCACTCGATGCAGAAACATCCGCACCATATAGTAATATTTGACTTCATTAGCCTGCCCCATTACTCACTGCTTTGACAATGACGTAGCAAGAAGAGTAGTAATGTTCTATTTGTATAAGAATTCATGCTTGTTCTGCCAGTTGTGGGATTACCAGATATAGAGGTTTAGATAGACGTGTCCACGGGTCTGAAACCGCCGGTTCCAGGTGGTTCCGATTTTTTAATTTAATTTTTAAAATAATAAATAATGATAATAAATAAATTATCAATTATAAATTATAATTAAATTGTTCATCGTAATAAAATTTGAGAGAACAGCTCTTTCCTTTATTTTATATTATATATATAATTTTTTAATTTATGTTTGGAACCAGCCCGAACCGTCGGTTTCGAAAATTGTGGAACCGTGGACCTGATCAACGGGCTGGTTCCGGTTCAGTCAAAGAGCAAGATTCGGGCCACGGTTTATTTTGGCCATGTCTAGGGTTAGATACTTAAATAGAGTGACATGACTAATACGATAAATATAGCCATCATTAATTAATTATTGATACGTCAATTTACTGAGCATGGAGATTCATTTTTGGAACTTGGAGGTAAATGGGAGGCACGGAGGGAGGGTTGATGGAAAAACATCATAAATCTATATTAATTATGTCAATTCAGTTTTAAATATATTTTTTTGCTAATTGAGTAATTTTACATTTGTGTCAATTCAGTTCATCTGGCCAATTTGGGCAGAAATCGCTGATAAGGATTTAGGCCATCCTACATGGCGCAACCAGCATTAATGTGAATTATTTTTAATATATTTTACTTTTTTTTATAATTTTGTAACTTTAATTGTCCTTTTGCCTTTTGTTTCTTCTTCTTTTTTCCTTCCTTTATTCCTTATTCCTTCTTCCTCTAGCTAGTCGCCCGGACTCGGCGATCTACCAGAGGTAGCGTCAGCATCTCCAACTAAAGAAAGAAGGGAGGGAAAAACAGAGAGAAAGAAATGGAAAGATAAAAAATATATATATAAAAGCTCAATTAAAGTATTATTAAAAATTATTTATGTTAGTGTCGGCTGAGTCACATAGGACCGGTGTCCATGTTAGCGATTTCAAGCTAAAATTAACCGAATGAACTAGATATGCACAAATGCAAAAGATTTTAGTCTTAATTGGCAAACGAAGAAGAAATTTAACAATGAATTGACATTACTGTAATAGATTTAGGACTTTCCTTTGTAATTTTCCCGAGGCTCGGATATTGGCAAAGCATGAGTTCCAACTAGTGATTGATGTGGAATGCTTCTCACCGAAGAGATTATGTCTAATGTGACTGAATCGAGACTAAAAGTTTTTTTGAGGTGTAAGGCCTAAGTTGATTTATCACAAAACTGATCGTTGGTTTTCGTATTGTTACTTCACCATTTCTGCAAGAGAAAGGTTTTGTCCCTTCAAGGGTCGAACCCATGTCCAGGGCCTGCCTGAACCGTGGCTAAACATGGAAGTTTCGATCTTTGATCGACCCCCTTTGCCAATAATTCCAATCTCGATATAAAATGGGTCGATATGGGTCCGTCAGATCATTCGAGTGTATCCAAAATTGATCAATTCCCCCCCCCCCAAAAAAAAAAAAGGATTCTTCATCAATGTATCTCAAAGTACAATTCCAGGTCTTTTTCTATGTAGCGGAATGCGCAATAAAATACGACAACAGGGAGAAAGGCGTGGACCAGGCCTACTACATGGACAACACAAGTTGATTCAAGAGAGGCATGGACCTCGCCTCATAGGAGAGTCAATTTTGCCACCTTTAAAGACATCAGGCAATATTTTATAGCAGAGAAGCTTTGATCTTGATGGGTTCATTAATCTACCTTATTAAATCGTTTCCTGTCCTATTCTATCAATGCTTCACGCTGTCCTCACTCCATCAGATTCCAATTTGTCAGATTCAACTTGAAAGGGGGCTTTCGAAAGTTCAAAGTAGATATTGAGATATACATGTGAGTTGTGTAAGAGAAGTATATGGTATTGAACAATTAATTTATCTAAGTTGGGCCGTAACTCAACGGCTTAAGATTTAGAATGAAATTTGGTCCAACTGGATATATTGATAGTCTCGAATTTAAGTTCTCTCTTGAGGATCCTTCCCAGATAAAGGTATTAGACTTTTGATGCCTTCAAAATCATTATTTTGCCAAGTGGATGGGGGCAGGGACACTTGTTTGGCAATACTAGGGCAGCTCCTTCGACTTGATTTGAACCAATCTGGTTTGATTAGTCATCCAGTCAAAGATTGAGATATCTTTGGATACATACTGCAGAAGGAAGACGAGGGTATACATCCAAATGAAAGTGTACAAATTATTATTCGGGTGTATTTTTTTTTAAGTATTTGGATTTATCTTTGTAGAGGCAAAGCTTTTTTTTTAACGGCTTAAGATTTAGAATGAAGGTTGGTCCAACTGAATATATTGATAGGCTCAAATTTAAGTTCCCTCTTGAGAATCCTTCCCAGATAAAGGTATTAGACTTCTGATGCCTTCAAAAGCATTATTTTGCCAAGTGGATGGGGGCAGCGACACTTGTTTGGCAACACTAGGGCAGCTCCTTCAGCTTGATTTGAACCAATCTGATTTGATTAATCATTTAGTCAAAGATTGAGATATCTTTGGATGCATACTGCAAAAGGAAGACGAGGGTATACATCCAAATGAAAGTGTACAAATTATTATTCGGGTGTATTTTTTTTTAAGTATTTGGATTTATCTTTGTAGAGGCAAAGTTTTTTTTTTTTTAACGGCTTAAGATTTAGAATGAAGTTTGGTCTAACTGGATATATTAATAGGCTCGAATTTAAGTTTCCTCCTGAGGATCCTTCCCAGATAAAGGTATTAGACTTCTAATGCCTTCAAAAGCATTATTTTGCCAAGTGGATGGGGGCAGCGACACTTGTTTGGCAACACTAGGGCAGCTCATTCAGTCAAAGATTGAGATATATTTGGATGCATACTGCAGAAGGAAGACGAGGGTATATATCCAAATGAAAGTGTACAAATTATTATTTGGGTGTATTTTTTTTTAAGTATTTGGATTTATCTTTGTAGAGGCAAAGCTTCTTTTTTTTTTTTTTTTTTTTTTTGGTGGAAGGGTGGGGGGAGTCAAGTGGAGGCAAAGCTTAAACACCGGAAATACAGACAGACGGAAAATCTCGAAATACTCGCGCCACATAATTTTGGACACATCCTCAGAAACTTCAAGACATCTTGTGCAACTCTACCGGTGTAAGGTTAGCGCCACACGTGTCGCTTTCCCGACGCGTGCGACAAGTGACGTGGCAGCACTATAGAAAATCTGGTCAAACAAAATTGTAAGATTGCTTAAGAACAAGGAAACATTCTCCAAAATTGCAATTACTGAAAATCCTACAAATGCAGCTGCTAAATTTTATGGACCAATTTATATATATAAACCTACACATATTTAATTATGTAAATTTAGTTCTAAATCTTTTTTATTTTGTCAATTCAGTCCTAAACTGTGTCAATTCAGCTCATCAAGCCAATTTTGGCTAAAAATTGCTGACATGGCTCAGCTAACAGTGATGTGGATAATTTTTATAGTATTTTTTTCTTTTCTTTCATTTTGTTCTTCGTCTTTTTTGGGGATATAAAAAAAAACCTTCCATGCAGGTAATTGGACGAAATTAATACAAAGGTTTGATTGCGTCAATATGACAAGTTTTAGGACTTGATTGCATCTTTTGCAAGTTTTAGGACTCAATTTGCATTTCTATGATAAGTTTCAGGACTTTAATAAACATTTCCCATTTTTTCTTCTCTTTCTTCTTCTTCTAGCCGATCGCCGGACCTCGCGGCGGGCCAGAGGCGAGGGCCAGCAAGGTCGAACCACTTAAATATGTGCCATTCCTTATCGTTCCTCATTGACTTATCTAGTATTTGTTTGTTCTAGCATTAAATTTGAATTGCAAATAGCCATTTTCCCATCACAATTACACCATGTACATGGATATGTCCTCTCGATTTAAAATATAAATCAATTAAGAATCAACCTGGACTTAACAAAAATCGAGTTTAGCAACCGATAATGACATTTATTGTTATTTATTGAGAGGTAAAAAGACTTGATAAGAGACTCAATGAGGCAAATGAGAAGTATCCTGATCCTTTTACTCAACGGTGAGAAGTGATACTTTGATAAGAAAAGGGGTGTTGAGTAGTGTAAAATCATTTTGTAGCAAGATGTGACCTCTAACTTGCCATGTATGAAGAGGGTAGAGGAGGGAGCAAAAGCCCTTTGGGTGGTAAAACAGAGACTCCTATGCTGTCCTAATTGGGACACAAGACAAATTTGTATTAATTTGCGTTAACTCTCTCTCCCATGCACTATAAATATAACTACTTCCGGCCACAATAAACTTCATTCAAGACTCTTCTACCAAGAGAGAGAGATAGAGAGAGAGGAGCATGCAAGTGATGCAGGACCAGCAAGTGATCAGTGATGCAGTCCCTTCGTCGCGGGGTCGTGGCGGCAATGGTGGCAGTGGCAGCAACCGCATAGTGGCTATCAACTTGGAGGGAACGAGCACGCCGCCGCCGCCTCCACCGCCGCCTCTTGCGACCGGCGACAACAAAAGCGCGGGTCATCATCACGATGAGGAGCTTGACGATCATCACCATCATCATCAGGTGCCTTTCTCCTTAATAGCTCTCTTTCTGTCCATAACAAAGAGCTGTCATGTACCACCTGATATTTGCGTGCAGGTGCTCATCAACAACGTCGAAAGAAGAAATTTTGAGAAGTGATTGACGAGTTCCGTTGTTTTTTTCATGATTACCAGAAACCCGGGTGGAGAAAATTCATGTCATTCGTCGGACCCGGATTCCTCGTCTCTCTCGCTTACCTCGACCCCGGAAACTGTAAAAATCTCTACCCCTACCTGAAATGGTCTTGAGACTGCTTGACAGTACTCTGACAAAACCGTTCGTTCAGAATTTAATATCAATCAACCAGTTACTTTGACCGCAAAAAGCAAATATTTTCAAAACACCAACTCTACCTCGTAAGATCAAGAGTCGAATTTTTTAATGGAGAAACTTGCTGTAGATTTGATGGAAAACAAAACCATTTTGCCATTTGCTTGCTATGCTAACCATGGACACTAGTGGATTAAAGCTAGTAGGTTCGCGCTCGGGTTGCAACTCCCATCGACTATCTATCGGACTACTCGAGCTCGACTTGCAAATTACTCGATCTTGACTCAACTCCATTCTAGTTCGAAGAGATCAAAAAGTCGAACTGATCGAGGTTGAGCATTTGAAATACTTGACCGAGCGGTTTCGATTTCCTAATTGGGTTGTCGAGCATCGTTGTTTGTGTTCACATAAGCACCATCCTTTCTGCATTTCATCACACTTTCAGAACCTCGGCTCGAGCCCGAGCATAAAAAACATAGTTTTGCTAACGGAGACTCTCGAACCCAGCTCAAGATTGTGGAGTATTTCGTCATGTTAACTGGAGCTTGTAAAATGAAGCCTATTAACCAAGCACCAGTCACATATCGAGCTTCGACTATTTGAGTCAGATTAACTCTGAACATAGTATAGTACCAGTTCTTTTTCTCCCCTTGATTCACAAAGATGATTCTATGGTTTTTTGTGCTACAGTGGAAACCGATCTTCAAGCTGGGGCTAGCCATAGATATGAGGTACATAAATTAGTTATAATATGTCTACTATACTCCCATTTATAATGAAAGCTTACTCAAATTGCAAGAGGAGCGCAGAAAAAGAAGTAAGCTTAAGACTAGCACTGACCCTTTGCGTTTTTCTGATTCCAGCTTCTGTGGGTGATACTAATTGGGTTGGTGTTTGCTCTAATCATCCAGTCACTCGCCGCAAATCTGGGCGTGAGCACCGGTAAAAAGAGAAGAACACAATACAAATTTCAATAAAGATGACATAGTTTCCTTCAGTTTTATGGTTCAAATTGATTCTTTTCAGGGAAACACTTATCGGAGATATGTAAGGCTGAGTATCCCATAAAGGTGAAGTATTGCCTCTGGCTGCTAGCTGAAGTTTCTGTGATTGCTGCAGATATACCTGAAGGCATGTTTTCTCGGGACGTCGGCTTTCTAATCGTTTATACTCTTGTTGATTTCATCTAATAGTAGAGTATGAATTTGGTTACTATGCAGTTATTGGGACAGCCTTTGCATTGAACATTCTGTTCCACATACCGTTGTGGGTTGGGGTTCTGTTCACTGGTTGTAGTACACTCTTGCTTCTTGGCCTACAAAGATATGGGGTAGGCTTGCGACTTTTGTTGTTCTTCTTGTTAATCTTAATTTTATAGATTGTTGTTGCCCGCCTTTTGTACACCCAACCCGCTTCCTTGCCCGATTCTGTCATTTGTACTCGCTCAATGGTACTTCAAATCTGGGTGACTGTTAGTTTGCCCAGGCTGTATTCTGGTTGTGACATACCCTCCGAAATTTGAAAAAGTTGATTCTTTATCCCAGAGCTGAACTTTCGAAGTATCCGGCAATTTTGCTTGATACTGATCTGGTGGGGAGTCATAAAACTAGATGGCAAAGTCCAGAGAAGTGTCTTCTTTTTTTTCTTTTTTCCTGGCGCAAGCAAATTAAAGAAGAATGAATCGGTCAACTCATTTTAGACTAAGTTGGCCACTTACAGACTTTTATAAGAAATTTTCCCTTCTACAGCTCTTTGCAGTACTGGCTCAGCCTAGATTTCGAACTAGTGTTGCTCAAAATTTTCTGGTTTCTCGTGAAACTGTTGCAGGTAAGGAAGCTGGAAATAGTGATAACAGTGCTGGTGTTCATAATGGCAGCATGTTTCTTTGGGGAAATGAGTTATGTGAAGCCTCCGGCATCCGGTGTCCTGCTGGGCATGTTTGTACCTAAGCTTAGTGGTCAAGGAGCCACTGGCGATGCAATAGCTCTCCTGGGCGCCCTCGTCATGCCGTAAGCTCTCTTCCTGTACATAAGAAACATCTCCTCTCGCCATGACGCAACCTTCAACATGCTCTCGAAATGTCTTTGGATCAGTTCTCCTGACTGGTCCTCTTCTTTCTCTCCGACAGGCACAACCTATTTCTCCACTCTGCATTGGTGTTGTCCAGGAAAGTACCGAAATCTGTCCGTGGCATCAATGTAAGCATGATATCCACCGGAACAACTTACGTGAATACATGTTCACATAAGTACCAAAGTGCAAATTTATGGGACCTCCTTTTTATCTTCTGCTGTGTTTTTTTGGGGAATGACACTCAACGACCGATGCTCTGTTAACTTCACAGGATGCCTGCAGATATTTCCTTATAGAAAGCGGTTTCGCATTGCTAGTAGCCTTTCTGATAAATGTTGCAGTTATCTCGGTGTCGGGCACCGTTTGCTCGGCCAAGAATCTCTCCAATAGCACTGCGAACACCTGCAGTAATCTCACACTTAACAATGCATCGTTTCTCCTCAAGGTGCATGATTGTACATGATTTCTTGTAACACAGGATTCGCTGCTACCGCCAAAATTCTCCCTTTTAAATTTTCTTCGAGTCATTCTATGCAGAATGTGTTGGGAAGATCAAGCTCGACCCTGTATGCCATTGCACTGCTGGCGTCCGGCCAGAGTTCCACTATCACAGGCACCTATGCAGGGCAATTCATAATGCAGGTCTCTCTTCAGGGGGAAAAAAAACTGCTAGACATCGAATTCATCTTTATTTACTTTTAAACTGAGGTTGCTAATTAATCGGGGTATGCATCGCATTCAGGGATTCCTGGACCTAAAGATGAAGAAGTGGACAAGGAATTTGTTGACAAGGTGCATCGCCATCACGCCTAGTCTTATTGTCTCGATTATAGGCGGATCTTCTGGTGCAGGGCAACTCATTATCATTGCATCGGTTCGTAACTAGCCGACCTTAACCTCTGAAATCTGTCTCTCTCCATGTTTTTCTTTCCAATTTTGACTGATTGCAAGAACTTCTTATTTGGAACTGAGCAGATGATTCTTTCTTTTGAACTTCCGTTCGCTCTCATCCCTCTCCTCAAGTTCAGCAGCAGTAAGACCAAGATGGGACCACACAAGAACTCCATCATCGTAAGTTTGACATTCTCCAGTTTAAAGCAATCGCCACTTGCTTTTCGCGTCCGCTAGCACCGTGTGCAAGTGCACCTAGTAAATCCATCCTTGTGAATGAGAACTGTAAGACCGAAATGCCGACCTTTAAAACATGAACAACGCCCATACTGATGGAAATTTTCAAATGCAGATAATCGTTATCTCGTGGATACTTGGCTTCGGGATAATTGGCATCAACATATATTACCTGAGCACGGGTTTCGTGGGCTGGCTGATTCACAACAGTCTACCGAGAGTGGCGAACGTGTTTGTCGGGATCATAGTCTTTCCCTTAATGGCAGCCTATATCTTTGCGGTAATCTATCTGACCGTGCGGAGGGACACCGTCGTAACTTTCATAGAGCCGATCAAGCATAACCTGACAAGATCTGGTAACGTAGAGAGCGGGTTGAAGGATGCCGCTGGAGAAGAAGAGGATGAAATCCCATACAGAGAAGATTTGGCCGATATCCCTCTGCCTGAGTAGGAATAAGTTGTGAATTGAAGAGCATCATCATTGACCATGTACTCGAGGGAAATGGCCATGGGATGCTAAAAGTGAGGTCATAAGTTGATGTATTCTGATATAATCATATAAGTACGCATCTCTCTTAGCAGAGGCTCAACTTCTAAGGACCATGCCTTGGCTACTGTAATCTAAACGGGCCTTTGTGCTATCCCCGTCGGCTTATTATTAATATGGTAATAAAGTGATAGGGCATTATTCGAATGTAGTAGTACTAATTATTTTTATATTCACTCTGGCCCTCTCTGCCCTTTTCACAATCTCCCTATGAAAATTTGGATGGGCTTAGGGGGTGGACCGATCCCCACTGCAGGAACAAGAAATCGAATTAATTAGCGAGTAAACTTGAGGGTGCGGGGTGCCCCGGTGATTTCGTGCTTAGCTCGGCAATTCTTCATGTGAGTAGCTCTAAGTTAATGCGACGATGAGAGATCGAGCCCGTGGTCCAAGCCCCGCTTTAACGATGGTGTCTCGGCCTCTGATGGATGGTCGAGACCTCCATCAGCCACGCAAACAACCAATTCTTCGCCAGCGACAAGATCACCGTTGATCTAGTCAGTCAACGAGCAGTTCACGGCCGTGGTCCAAAACCTTTCCCGTTCCAATATTTTCCAAATGCCCACATACTCATGGGCAATGCTATGCGGTGCCAACAAAAAGCTGAAAGCACCGTGTGGCGGGCATTACAGTTTGGCTAAACATGGAAGCACTTGGTCCAGATCAAGTAACCGGTCGACTCCACTTGAAGGTTAGCTACCGGAAAAGGATTCGGTGCAGAGAGTTCTTTCCCATCTTTGCAATCAGCCTTTGGGATCAGAAATGGCCAATCTTTGTGCGCTTAACCCAACGAGAATTGTAATCTCTAAAGCCGCGCTGTGCATAGTCAACTCTATTTTCAGAAATACACTGACTTCTCAATCGATTACACCTGGCAAGGCGGCACATGAACTACTAAGCCCCACATCTATCTCAACCTGTTGGGAGGTTCGGCTGTCATATCTCGGGGGTTTGGGGAAAGGGCGAAATTGCCAAGCCAAAAAGGAAAAGTAGTAATGGAGCAACATACAGAGAAGGATGTGTGAACAATTCTCTTTTATACTTTAGTGACAAATTCCCTTGGTTCTTGGAAATTCCCAGCATAATAATCACGTCCATTTGTTAAATTAATGGAACACCTACTCTAAGATACATTTGCTATCCTTTTCAACCTAAACTGGAGTTAGTCCCCGGTACTGACCTCAGCATTTGATGATTGAGACTAGGTTGGGAATTTCCGGAAGCATTAAAAGCTATGCTTGAAGAAGGTGCTGATGACGAGTTTATCGCTGAAAGTGGAAGCCTTGGCCCGAGTGGGAACACTGCCTGCCGTTGTTGGATGAATGGCATGTGAGGAGGAATCTGTTGATTGCTGGCATATCCCGGTGTGCTCAGTTGCGTAGGTGATGCTGAGATACCTGCTTGTCTTGGGTTGCCAGAGCTGCTGTTAGCCATTGGAGAAGCAACTCCTGTTACGCCTGCATTGACTCCTGTGGCTCCAAAGCGGGTTGATATAACTCGCATTCGTTCAGCAGCCAATCTCTGCCTTGTCTTCTCAACTTGCTCACATTCTTTCATCAACAAGGTCTCAACTTCTGCAAACTGCTTCAGTTTCAGCTCCAATCTCTTTAACTGCACATGTAGACAGAGCTTATGAGAAACCAAAGTCCAAGATAAACAAAAATTATTTTTATCCTCTTTTAAGAGGTGGATAATTAGCTTATCCAGCTTTATCTGGATGAGACAATCTCAGCAATGCAGACAATAATATCCATTGTCCAATCACCCAATCAAAAGTAACTGATCTTTCTTATTCTAATTCACTAGTAGAACTTGCTCAAAATTGTGACCTGCCTCGTGCTCTTCTAGGCAGAAGTGCTGAGACAGATATATTGCGGACACAAACAATGCGTCAAGATAACATAGAAACAAGCCAATGCTAGAGCAATAACAAAAAGTAATCCTTACAGCAAGTTTGCTAGCTAAAGTTCTAACATCCAAAAGATTCACATCACTCAAGGGCGATAATGGTAACCACAATGATTATTGGGAAGTAAAAATCAAGGTACCGAAAGATTCCAGTTCACCAGAGGCCGAGTTCTCAAAGAATAGTTAAACAAGTCTTCAACCAAACGACATCAATGTCAATTAACACAAAGCTGCTTCACTTGCAGTCCAATATACGTCAGAGTAGACTTAATATTTGTTTTATCAAAGCAAACTTGATATGCTAATGCTATGTACGTAAAGATGGTTTACCCAATTAGTATACAGAGCAATGCCATAGATTCTTACGGATTCTTAAATACAATTAAGTAAAAAACTTGCAGTCTACCTCCACAAGTATATAAATTTGTAAATTGGTCTTTGCATACCTAGCATCACTCTATTGACAAATCATCTGTCCAAAATACTCAAGAAAGCTTGTAAGTATCCCAGACAACAAAGCACGCATTTATAAATCAAACACAGACAAGATTAGAGCTTGATACAAGGTCATAACCTCTAGTTAAACTTCAATGAAGTAAATCAAGTGATGCCAGGGTAAAACACAAAATTTTGTACGGTTATTTCTATTGGTGCAAGTTACAGTATAAGGCATATGGAAGAGTCATCCATAAGCATAAGTGAGTACAAGTTATAAAAACTCCAGAAACAATTGTGACCTCTGCCAAACACAAAGGAGACCTCAATTGCATCATGGGACCCGTCCTTCCAACTTCAAGCTTCATAAAGGTTCTGCAGCATTTAACTTTTCCCATTTCCTATTAATAGAATCCTTCAAAGCGGTCTTTTCATGTTCCATATAAAACTAGATTGGACTCGCCGCGAAAGTAAATTCTTACCGCTATGTGAAAACAAATGATATTCATTATGAAAACTAAATTGTCAAAAACTTGAGAAGGTTTTAGCAATAACAAAATTGAAAATATAAATCTCTAACGAAAGATCATCTTTTACTTTTACATTTAGAAACGGCACAACAGTTTAAATAAAGGAAGTCGAATTGAATAAATCAAACGATAATACTCAATATAGTTTCACCTGATGATTTACGATATTGGCTGATAACCTTTGAATTTCCCGTTCTTCATGATCTGCAAATAATTTCGCCTTTGTTGCAGCAGCAGCAAGACCAGCTTTTGCAGCAGCTTGGACTTTTTCTTGGGACAGCAACGAACCATCTGCCACATCTTGATTACCTAGACCAATTTACAGTCAAATCTCTTATAAAGTGCCACCATCAGAACCATAGTGAAATTAAGTTAGAGATCAGCATAGAATAAAAAATGTACAGAATCTGGAAAATTTCCAACAAACCTTCTTGTTGGACAGAATCTCCAGCTCGTGATGTCTCCAAATGCATCCTTCACATAAGTAAATTATAATTAACTATATATTCCAGGAAAAATTTAACCAATACTATGAGCTCAAGGTCAAGTCAGATAACTGAATAGAAAGCTTTGGAATATTTCTTCCAATGGAGATCAGTTGACATTATGTTTTGAAAGTGCTACCAAGATAACCAAGATTTTTTCTGGCAGAAACGTAACCAAACAGCGAGCATCCTACACTTACCAAAAAAAAAAAAAAACAGCGAGCATCCTACCTAGTTAGATCCACAATGAGCGGTTCCAATTATTGGGATCCATTTTCCCCCAAAAAAAAAAGAAAGAACTTAATGGAGATGTCATCCACAGGATACAAGTTGAAGGAATCATGTAGGATGACCAGGTGGGATGCTATTCAGGTCTGGGAGTACATTTAGTGGCTGTCACGGTACTGCAAACGGTAATTTAAAAGGCTTAGGCTGAATTCTGACAGCAGTTAAGGAAAAATTGACAAGGGTCTGAGGGAAAAGGTCTACTAAAAACACTGTGAATGAATAAATAGATTTCTGAAGAAAATGTTAAATATCTTTAAGAGACACTCCAAAGACTTCCTAAGCATCACACTGAGAATTGCGTCATACAAATCGCAGTAGCAAATAATTGCCAAAACTGAACTTTCATTAACCGAATCAATCATAAAAAAACAGAAGAAGTGCGTGATATATAAAGACATTACAACACATTAAAAAGGAAATACACATGAGGAACACAAATCCTGCTCAGAACAAGTAGAAAAACTAGAAAGGGAACTCATTAAAATCACCATAATACTCTGTAAGAGCTCACGAAGTCAATTCAATTGAAATTAAAACAGCAAGGAAACAATGATATTGAGGTGACAATGAGAATCAGAACAGAGAAAGCTGCTCACCTATGTCCCTGCACCGATCCCTCCACCTGTATGATGTTACCTGATTCAGCCACACCATTTTCAGCAGACAACACTGCCAAGGATGCATGGGCACAAGCTGCGGCAACTCTTGGAGCTACAGCAGATGCCAGAAAGGCGACCTAGAAATTTGATTGGTGTTAGATCCATGGAAAACCAAGTAGAGCTCTCTCCCTCTGTCTCCGTCTCCCTCCCCACCCCCACCACCCCCCCCCCCTTTCTTCTTCTTCTACTACTTCTTCCTCCTCTCTCTCTCTCTCTCCCCCCTCGAAACCAAATAGGCAGACATAGGAATTGTACCCGAACTCTTGCTAGCTCGGTAGTGGTATAAAACCCAAGAGTTCTAAAGAAAAGACAACTGAAGGCCAATACTATGCATTTCCATGTTTGTGATGGAAAGATAATATCCTAGTGACTGCACTCCGGTCAAGCGATGAAGAAGGATCATATGCCAACTAAGAAAGAAACATCTAAAAAATTTGACTGCAATACAAGCAGTAAACATGAGCATCCTTTGTACAAAGATATGGGCAGTGAAGCATTGATAGAAGTGTTGAGATGTACTTTAACCTCACACTTGCAGAAGTTCTCTCATGTTCCTCCCTCCAATGTTTTCCACTGTTTAGAACTATCATCTAATGGGAAAAAATTTGGCACAAAATCAATGTTGAGACTCACCAGAGACATCACTGGATTACCGGAATTGGCAAAAGGAAGCCTGTCTTCAGAGTTTGTATCTTGATGGCGGGAACCTGAATGAAGAAGAAGGTTGCAGCCAAACAATATAGCAAACGCACAACTAAATGGAACTTTAAATATCAGCAAGTACCTCTTATATCCCCATTGAAATTTGAATTTTGACGAGACTGATGAGCTCCATTTGATAAACTGGATGACATTGATGCACCTGGAACTTCAATATTCTCCAGTATACCATTTTCCATGGGCAACCGGAGAAAATGAAGGATACATTGCGCTTTAGACTTGGTGCCTACATACTCGGCAATTTCATTCCAGTTCTCATTGTATTGTTCCACCCCCTCTAGCAGCAGCAATGTTTCCTGATTTGACCAATTTTCTCCATCTAGATCATCATACATTTTTGTGGAATCTACCCTCGTAAAATCTATACTTGAATGACCAATAACAAATCTTCCTTCATGGTAGCAATCAGAACAAAGAAATACATCCACCTGATAAAATAAAAGTGTTAATCAACCAGAATACTGGGATCAGGACCTGTACATCCACAGTTCAAAAGATAGAATGTCTCTATATTCCCAATCTGTGGACACCAACATAATCATGAATCATAGTGAGAAGAATACATGTTAAGAACCTGAGATGAAGAAGAAAATCTGAAGTTACCTCCTTCTGCGACTGATAATACACAACTAAAAGAGGCCGAGAACAATGACTACAACAATTTCCAGATAGAAGCTCTCGGATTCTGTTATCCAAGTCAGAAACCTTGTCATCCTTATGTGATGAGGATGAATATAGATCAGCTGCTTTCCGCCTACATTTGGGCTTCTCAAACTTGATTAAACTATCAATGGACTTCAATGCAGCTGATGGCACATGAACCTCCCCATTTGGATCCTCCTTTAAATACAAACCATCATTCCAAGATTCACGAGGAGGTGCAGAAGCAACACAATAATTAATGATACCCCAGTGATCCAGAAAGCGGACAATCCGGTTTAAATCGTCATCTTGAATACTGACTACCAATCCCTGGCAATCAGAAACTCTGAGTCTCTTGTCTGGATTGTCCATATATTTGGCAACTATATAGTTCCTACACTCCATGTACTTCTCCGGTGTATGGTCTGCTGATTTTCCTGAAAAAAAATGTGGCACCACTTGTCTCTCCAACCGATGCACCGTAGCAGGCGAAAACCAGTCTGAACAAAAGGAAAGATAAACTATTATACAATGTCATGACACATATTCAAGAAAGACGAAAGAGAGGATGATTACCAGCCCCTTCTCATAACCAGGGGATAGACACGTGCTGGGGGATCAAGATGACCATAAAAAGTTTACTTACATTATCGTCTACAAAAACCATTAACCAGTCACTAAACTTCCTTATCAATCAAGGGCCAAGCACATTACCAAAAGGGGAAATTTTCTATTAACAGAACAGATGGACGCATACATGGTGATTGGTGATGTACTTATGACTTATCTATCTAATACCAGACTTGTAGCAAAATTGAGTGGAAGTGACAGTAAATCTAGGAAATAACACATGCATGCCAATAGCAAAAGAATATCCTAGTGCAAATCGGTAACATGTCTATGTTCTAGAAGTATAAACAGTTCCAATAGATTGTAAGATGACAATGATCATTTAGCACACAGCATTACGGACTTATCGAGAAAGAGTTGAGTCAAACTTCTCATCAACGGCAAAAAGAAACTACTTGTATCTGCAGGTTACCACGGTTTCTAATACGAAATGGGAAGTTATTCAGATGTAAACATGTAACATAACTGTGCAGAACACCAAAATGTCCATCATTGCAGAAACCAGAAAGTACTTCAAGTAGGAATCAAAGTACATCTTCCAATGATCGTATCTTATAGGGCAGAGTCTTAAAATGTGAAACTTGAATGAAAGTGCATCTACCACATCTTCCTATCCTGTAGAGCTTGGTCTTAAATTGTAAATTATTGATACTGGCATAACTTTCTTCACCCAGCTAAATTAATGAGTATTCTATTGAGTTGAAGTTGTCTCATATTTCTCCAAACTTTGCTTATGATTCCAAAAGATTCACTCCTCAAAGAT
The DNA here is from genome assembly GCA_028455895.1 of Rhodomyrtus tomentosa. NCBI lineage: Eukaryota > Viridiplantae > Streptophyta > Magnoliopsida > Myrtales > Myrtaceae > Rhodomyrtus > Rhodomyrtus tomentosa. The sequence goes on along the minus strand of JAPCWY010000001.1, from coordinate 44,023,744 downwards.
CAAGCGTGAATTCTCAAAGCTATGTAGGCATAGATAAAATGTACCTCATAAATAATCACAACAATCCTTTTTAATGGCAAAGCCAAAGCATGTCGCAACAACACACCAAAACCCTCTAACTAGAGGCAACAATTGGCAAAAGCTTTCTACGCTAGGGATACCTCATTGTCAATTCTTCAACCCAATCTCCTTAATGGAATATCAGCTATCAATCACGGCAACACGTTCTAAGGACACGTGTTTCACTACCACTTCAGTAGTCAGCACAGCAGGAAAAGCCAAAGAATTAAATCAAACTACACGATACAGATTGCTATGGGTGGCAAACTCATATACACATCCGTAATTAGAGAGAGAACCTGAATGCATAGGCACCACATGAACCCTGCTCCCATACCGCTTCACCATGCCCATCCCCTCCATAATCGAGGGCGGTGTGACGACCAAGGACGGAGTATCCCCCTCGCCCTTGTCCGAATCCGCCAGACCAGGACAATCCGCCGGCACAGCGGAAAGAGCCTGGAGCTGCCCAAACGAGACATTCTCCAAGCAAACCACGCCACCCTGCACCTGATCCCTGTTCTCTCCGACCGAATTAGCCCTCTCGAGGGCCACGAGGTCGAGCACCGAGGAGTGGGGGCGGTTCACGGCGCGCTTAACCACGGGAGGGAAGTCGCAGATGCGGACCACGCCGTCCGACAAGACCTCGGTCTCCTTAGGGCTGGGATCGGCGGCCGCGTGGTTGTGGTTGCTGGCGCTAGGGTTGGCGTCCTCGGCGTCGGCGTCCTCAGCGCGGTCGAGGTCGTCGTCGAGGTCGTTGGGCTCCTCGTCTTCGTCGTCGTCCTCGACGGCGTCCTTATGCCGGCGAGAGAGCTGCGTCGCCTCCCGCTTCCGCCTCTTCCACCGGTTGCCGCGGGTTCCTGCAGAGAGAGAGGGCGGGGGAAGGCTTTCGTGAGAGCGCCAAATCGGGACGCGCCAGGTGAAAGGAGAATCGGAAGCTGATGAATTCGCGGCAGTTCGAAGAGAAAAACCCAGGGAGAAAGTTTCACCTGAAGGAAAAGAGGGAGAAGCAGGCATTGCTAGAGAGAGATTTTTGAGGGATCTCTGTGTCTTGGCAGGATTTGAGCAGCTGCTTCTTCTTCTCCTCCTCCTCCTCCTCCTCCTTCCGGACAAATTGGCTCCGACGAGCCGAGAGGAGTGCGGGGCTCACAGCTTAGCGGGGGGATTTTCGTCACTCTCGGAACACGATGGTTATGCATTTGGAAAATCGATTTTCGCTTCTGTATTTTTGCGGATGGATCTTATTTTAATTAGGGGCTAAATAGTCAAATCCTTTCAAATAAAATCGATCTTTTTCAAACATAAATTTAAAGTTACCTTATTAATCTCAAAAAATCATCTCACCTCGCCGGCTCAGAGAGAGGGTGTGCAAACCAGACCGGACCGATCTGGACCGGTCCAAAATCGACCCAGACCGGTCAGACCGGTCGGATTGATCCGGTTCTTGATGTTGGCGGTCCGGTCCTCGATCTCAATAAATGGGACCAATGACTGGGCAGTCCAATCCCAAATTTCATGGTTTGGGACCCGATCGCTAATGTTTTTTTTAATTAATTTACATCTAGATTTAACCTATTTTTAACATTATGAAAAGTTCGTAAATCTCATCTCACGCCTCTTAAGTTTAGTGATGTCATTGTACATATTATTTAGCAATTTGGGTTTTGATATTACTTTGAGACAAAATCAAGTCTTAATTGATGATAAAATATGTTCCTTATGATGGGCACGTGCACGAAAAATAAGCACGTGCGTGCATGAAGACAGAAACTCTAGTCGTTATGCAGATTTAATCAAAAATAAAAAGAAATAAATAAAATTCAAGTTCAGTTTCATTGACTACCTGAGTTCAGCGGACCACATGCGGGCATTAATTACGAGCATAAAAAATCACGCGAAGCCTTCAAGGCCGTATCGAACACATGTTGGTTGCCCCTAACATTTACGTAGTTATCTTGCCGTTATAGATTGATTATAGATTGTAAATTAATATTATTTTGTAATTTCTAAATGCTAGATTTTTATAAGTAGTTAGAGTTAGCGATCCTACTGAGCCCGAACAGGATCCAGAAAATATGAAAATCGGGACTATTGGTTCGGTCCTCAGTTCCATGCACACCCCTAGTAAGAGGTATTTTCTTTTTTTTTTACTTTTTTCTTTTTTCCTTTTTTCTCCGTAGACACCGGCCCAGGCAAGGCCGCCAACTAGAGTAGTGTTAACCAACTATGTTTAAAGAGGGCAAGGGGAAAAAGAAAAATAAAAAAGGTAACAAAATAAAAAGAAATCAAAAAATTATAAAATAGATATACTAAGTATTTTTTTTTACTAAAATATCCCTTCTCCGATAGCCGGAATAGTGATATGCTCGCTAGTAGATTAAAAATCTTTATTTGAGATAATTTGGCCACTTCATTTCATTATTTAAAACGATTTAACTATTGCTAACCCTCGTTTGAAATAAGATTTAATTTATGGCCTTATTTGAGAATATGATGATATTTCTTGCCCTTATTTAAAAATTTCCCATTGGTTTATTATGAGCCATTTTGATGTCTGTTTAGAGCTTATTTCGCAATGCTTATAACATTAAAAAGTAACAAAAAATTTCAAATTATGCCCATTACCACTTTATGAGACATTCACTCTGCTTTTTTTTGTGGCATCATAAACTCAAACTTGTATTCATACGACAAATTTCCTCAAAAAAAAAAAATCAGTGATGCCAAAATCCACTCGTATACTTATGACGCATTTATCTAAAAAATATACTTGTATGAAACATTTACACTCCGTTAATGTACGTCGCTAAAATTTTTATGTAGCTACCTAGACGATAAAAAGCAAACAGTACTAGCGTGGCACACATCAATTACTATTTGTCATCCAACCCAATAAATTGACGGGAAAATTTAACAAAAGCTAACGAAGAATAAATTTATTACAAGCATATTAATTTGAAGTTTTTCATGGAAAAAATTATTTTGATAAATTTATTATAGATATGCCTATTTGGAGCTTTTCTTGACATTAACATTATAATTTATTTATTGCTTCATATCCAAATCATATATTTGAAATTCTTAGAAAAACCAAGTTCCATATTATGATGAAAGAGCGTATTTTTTTGAAATGAAAAAGTTAATAATATATAGAGAAAATTCCAAACAAGGGCATGAATTGTTCTTATTGATCCTAAAGTGAACATTGTTTCAAATAAAGCCATGAAGTGACATAGTAATTCCAAATAAGAGCCTAAAGTGTCCCTTTTTTATTTTTTTTCAATTTTTCTAAAAGAATAATTGGAAAAAATACAAACAAGAAGCCCTCCAGCCTATGGCTGTCACCCTAACCACCAACACTTCAGTAAGGGCCTGCTCGCCCTCCCCTCTCATTGGCGGGGTCGCCAGCATTGGGGTGTGGCCCTCTCGCCCGTGTGTGTATTTTTTTCTTAATTTCAAAAAGAATAAAAAGGGAAAAAAACAAAGAAAAAATAAGAAAATCAAATATATAAAAATGACGAAAATACCCTTAATACTAATCCCTTTTTCGAGACTCCACGATTATTTCGGATCCTTATTTGAAATAAGATTTAATTTAAATATTTATTTGACAAAATAAAGTCACTTCGAATCCTTATTAAGTCACGATGAAAATATTTTCTAATCCCTTGTCTCTCTTTTTTGTCCCTCCGTTGTGGTTCGACTCTTGCAGTCCGATGGTTTTCCTCCCGAGCCTCTTTGCTTCATGCCCCCATGTCCGCCACCCCATTGTTGTTACCTCGCCACACCACGTGCCACCATATCTCAGCCATCCTTTTATCGTTGATGGGTTATTCATGGCGTAGAGCTCGATAGTGGGACTCCGTTAAGCACCGTCGCATATGACATTGAGCTCGATGCTCACGCATTAAAGAGGGAGGAAGGGAGAGAGAAATAAACAAATATTATTGAAAATTCTGTTTTTTCTTTATATTTCAGATAAAGTCATGAGATTTGAATCAATTTTTCAAATGAGGTTCGAATATTAGAAGACTTGTTATTTCACATATCACCAAATAAAGAAAAGAAAACCATTTTCCTAGAAAATGATTTTTTGGAAATCATTTTGCTTTTTAATGGAGTTTTCCCCCGAACAAATGCATTATACAACAGCACAATTAAAAATTTTAGGACCGAATTGACCGTCACATAATAGATTCAAAGAAAAATTCAAAAAAAGGCCCCAAGTGTCTTTATTTATTCAAATAAGGGTATGTAGTAGACTTTATTTCAAATAAGGGCATAAAATGCTCCAATTATATCAAAGAAGGGCATGAAGTGCCCATATTGTGTCAAAGAATGGCCTGAAGTGGTTATAATTGTTTCAAATAAAGGTATGGCCTTGCTGGCCAATAGGACGGCAAATTTTTCGGGCGATCGAGGGTATTTTTATAAATTTTATCTATTTTTTTATTAAATTTAATAATAAAAAAAGAACAAAGGCAGGATGTTTTTGACCAGTGGTGGGGCGGCAGCCAGAGGCGGGAGGTCAAAAACCTCCCACTTGTGTTCTTTAATTTTTTTTTTCAAAATTTCTTGCAAAAGAAAAAAAAATAATAATAAATGGCCAAAATGTCCATAGCTAAAATGACTCGGGCCTTTTTTGAGACTAATTTAATAACTTTAAGCCCTTATTTAAAATAATATGTACTTCAGATCCTTCTTTGACACAGGCTTTTTTTCAAAAAATTTCTATAAATTTATGACTTTTGGGATAATTTTCCCTTCCAATTTTATAGTTCGCTACCCACAACAGCGTGGGTCTTCTTGATTCATCTCTCTTGGAATTGGCTCTTTTTTTTTCAATCAAATTGTGGATTTTTGTCACCATTTTGAAAGGGAGAACTAATTGAGAGCAAGTAAAGCCCAAATTTTTTTCTTAATTCCTCAAACGCCATTCAATTAGCGCGAAAAAATCGTATTATTTCAAATAGCTTTCAAAACATTTTATAGTCATTGATTACGTGAAATTTACGTGTGACCTACATGATTAACCATGCAATGGATATGGAGCATGTGAACTTGAGCTATTGTGAGAGAGAGAAGCTTAGGAGTTCAAAGGAATGAAATTATGTTTGAGATGTTGTGTATGACCGCCGGGATCGTGATCTCCGGAGGGTGGCGATCACCTCTACAATGGTTAATGGGAGCCACACCATTATTTCTTTTTTTCTTCTTCTTCTTCTTGTATTTTGTTCTCTTTTTGCCTAATTTTTTTTTTCAATTTTGCCTATTCAATCTAGATTGGATAAGACTTAATTTTCACCCCCGCAATTTATCAAAATTTCATTTAGTCTAATCCGACCATATCCCATCCCGGATATGCTTCAAATATAGAGCATGATAATCCACGTCCTATTTGGACTTTATATCTCAGGTAATAGAGAAGCCGAAAAGAGAAGCATTACTTTCAAATTTCTTATGCATTTTATGGTATTTACGCTATGATATTTTACAATAATCGAATATATTTTTAAATAGCTAAATGATATGTAAAATCGAGCAAGTTTCAAATCCAAAAAAGAAAAATTTGAGTAGAAATAATAATTAATTTATGCATAGCTTCCCAAAATAGATTGATAAATAAAAGTATTAATACCACGAAAAATCTCAAATTAGTACACCCGTGGTAAATTTACCCCAAATTATTTTTTGACCACAGAAAACCCAAATCGGTATATAAAATAATTTTTTGACCACAAAAAATTTCAACCCGGTACACCTATTATAAATGTACCCTAAACTAATTATTTTTACCACAAAAATCCAAAATTGATATATTTATGATAAATTTACCCTCAATTAAATTAGGTTAATACCATAAAAATCCCTAGATTAATATATATGTGACAAATATAGGGTTAAAACCCCAAAATTGATACATCTGTGAACTTAGATGTGTCTTGCAATTCAGTAATTTGACAGTTAGATTTAACAAAAAATAATGAAGGGTAAATGTGTCACAGATGTAACTGTTTGGGGTAAATTTGTCACAAATGTATCAGTATATGGTTTTTTATAATAAAAAAATAAATTAAAATAAATTTGTGATAAGCGTACCGATTTGAGATTTTTTTCGTGATATTACCCCTAAATAAAAACATAATTTAAAAATCGAGAGGGTGCTCGAGGTTGAAGGTGCCAAAGCATGGCTAGATTTTTCCCGAATTCAACGACCACGAACAAGGGGAAAAGCAACAAAATTAGGGTTGCGTAGAAACGGGGGACAAAATAAAACACAGAGAACATATCAAAGAGAGAAACTGATTTCCTTAGATTAGGTGCGAAACAGAAAACTAACAAATGCTCCAACTTGAACGAGAAGATTTTCCCCTGCAACTCAAGCAAGTAGATCCCAAAAATCCATGAAAGATTTTGCAAACCCGATCGGGCGTCGGCTATGACTTGTTGGGTTGCCGGCCCCTCGACAAGGGCCAGCTATGGAGCGGTAGTGATAGGTAGGATGACAGCCTCTTTGGCCCGTAAAAAAGGAAAATAAGAAAAATAAAATAAAATTAAACGACATAAATATCCTTATCGTCATGCTTTTTTGAGATTGCATGATTATTTTATTCTATTATTTGAAATAAAATTTATTTTACGTTATTATTTGAAAAATAATAATATTTCATACTTTTATTTAAAGTAAATTTTATTTGAAAAAATAATAGTATTTTCCTCCCTTATTTGGAATTTTCTAAAAGGTTGAGCTGATTTTTTCTTAAGAAAAAAAAAAAGGCAGCACAAAATAGGCTATTTTTTTTTAGGGGGGGCGTGGTGGGGTGGGGAGAGGATAGGCGGGAGGTCGCGGCCGCATGATAGCGTCCTCGTCCACTCTTTCTCCTACCTCGCTTCTCCCTTGCAGTTGCAGGCATGGAGCTTCTACGCTGAAGAAACTCCAAACCCTAACCCCCAACGTCCCAACAAGGCTCTCCTCTTTCCCAAAAGCCATGAAGAGACCAAGACCATCACCACCATCCACTCCTCCGACGCCTCAAACCATCCACCGCCTCCATCACCACCACCGCCGCCACGAAAAAACCGTCTCAATCCGCCATTCGCTCACCGCCGAAACCCTAGAGTGGGTCCCGCTCGACCTCACCCGGTCCGAGCTCTCCTTGCCCCTCACCTTCCCCACCGGCCAAACCTTCAGGTGGAAACGCACTGGCCCCCTCCGGTTCACCGGCGCGGTCGGCCCTCACCTCGTCTCCCTCAAGCACCACAAGGATAGCGACGTCGCGTATTGCGTGCACGGTGATCGGCCCGATGGTGCGGGAGCTCGATCGGCATTGCTGGATTTCCTTAACGCCGACATTCGGTTGGGTGAGATCTGGGAGGTGTTCTCGGCCGCGGATCCGCGCTTCGCTGAGCTGGCAACGCTTCTGTGCGGGGCTCGCGTGCTGAGGCAGAATCCTCTGGAGTGCTTGATTCAATTTCTCTGTTCTTCGAATAACAACATTGCAAGAATCACTAAAATGGTGGATTTCGTTTCGTCTTTGGGGAGGTGTCTGGGGACTGTGGAGGGTTTGGAGTTCTATGAGTTCCCGTCGCTAGAGCGACTCACGGCCGTCTCTGAGAAAGAATTCAGGGAGGCTGGTTTCGGTTACAGGTGATTGTTTTATCTCCTTATACTTGCTTGACATGTCGGAGTCTCTTCGTAGCATTCCTCATTTTCTCAAGCTGTTTGATTTGAAGCTGGTTACATGCATTATCTTCTGGTGAAACTTAGGTTAACTTATGGTTTTCTGACATGTTGATATGGTTATGCAAAAAATTTAGTGGAGTTCTGCACATTGGTGATGGACATTGAGCACCCTCGTTTCGATGGCTACAAAGAAATTTGCTGTTAGAATGGATCACTTTACGTCGATTCTCTTAGGAAGTTATCTTGTGTTTTACTTGTTGCTTTGTTGGTTCCTTGACTGTCAACCTGTGTCAAACTTTATCGTTCTTTTCCTTTCATGATAGGCTTGCTATATGCTTTCCTAAGAAATGACAATGTGACTTAGCAGGGCCAAGTATATTGTGGGCACCGTTAAGGCTTTGCAGTCAAAACCTGGCGGTGGTGTGGAGTGGCTTATATCCCTGCGTGGATTGGATCTACAGGATGCTATTGCTGCTCTCTGTACTTTACCTGGAGTTGGTTCTAAAGTCGCAGCATGCGTAGCTCTCTTCTCTCTTGATCAACATCATGCCATTCCTGTTGATACGCATGTGTGGCAAGTAAGTTCTTTTGTTTTCTATTTATCAAAAAAAGGAGCGATTGCTATCTGAATTATTATCACTTATCTGTGCCTGCAATTGTATACAAGAAATCAGTAGATCCATATATGTGCTTCTATGATGAATTTATATATGGTTTGTGAATGTCTAAAATGGGATATTTACTTAAGTTCTTGTGTATTTATACAATTAGTTTCACCTAAAGATTCATTGCACATCATTCATGCAGAGTTTCTTCCCTAATTATGTTTGGTGGGTAGTGGGTATGTGCTCACGTGGAAATAACATATTTCTGAATTTGTTCTTTATTCACTAGAAAGCTACGATAACCATGTGTTTGCCCATATTTCCCGTACCAGATATGGCAATTTTGGTGTGGAAGCAAATGATTCTACTGAGCATGTTGATGCTTGAAGTTGATATAGTTGACTTGAAGCACACTAATAAAGCTAACCATTAAGAAAATGAACTGCAATGTCTGTCCATGTTCATTAGTATGCAGTGTTTCCAGCCTTTTATTGGTAGGTTTTTCATTTGACAAAAGAAATATTTGGCTTGTACCTTTGCGCTTTTAACCCGTTGAATGTGAGAAGTTTTCTGTGTGCCTTTTGTTCTGCCAGTTTTGAATTCTAATCTGCTTATGTTCTCTTGTTTGTTCAAAAGATTGCTACCAGGTATCTTTTACCTGAGCTTGCTGGTGCACGACTTACACCCAAGCTCTCTGGCCAAGTAGCAGAGGCTTTTGTGAGCAAGTATGGGAAATATGCTGGTTGGGCTCAGACTATGCTTTTCATTGCTGAGTTACCTTCTCAAAAGGCCATCATACCATTACATTGTCAGACTATCCAGGAAGATAAAAAGGTTGAAAGGATAGATAAAGAAGCTTGTAGTGCTGAGTGAGGCTTCCACTGGAAAGGGATGTTTTATTGAGCCATGTCCCAAATTGGGTTTGGCCATGGTAATTACTCTGCTTGCCAATTTGTCAACTGAAGGATGGCTATATGGAGGGTCAGAGATAAATACACACTTTGGGATTTGAAGTCTGAAAGAAAACCCAGTGGAAGTGTTGCTGCTTGGGTAATTCTCTTGTGTGCTGGATAATGCTCTCCGAAAGACTTTGCTCTCAGTTGTCACTGCTTGGTTGAACATCTGGTGCATGCACATGCAGATGCTATTCTGGCTTCATGAGTAAGCGACTTTCATTTCTTGTATTCAGAGGATATCTCCATCTGATGCTTTGTGAATGCCTGTCCCCCTTCATGGTGCTAGGGATGCATATTAGATAAGTTTAGTATCAAAATTTGTGGTCCTTGTGACCTGGTGATTTCTTAGTTGAGACATATATGCTCTTTTTCATGTTACATGATTCTTTTGTATTGCTTTGTACTTTTTATTTGGTTAGTCGTTGGTAAAGAGTTGCTCAATATCCTTATTTGACTCCTTTTAGTGCTAACTTTCTTTTGTAATTATGTGTAGCTTCACAATTACTTATCCTAGAGTACCGTTGAAGCAATTTTATCCTGCAATCTGAATCTCTGCTGAATCTGTCCAAGATACTTGAAGCTGCCATCATTCTTTAAGATACTTGAAACTGCCATTCCAAGATATTTGAAACTGCCATCATTCTTCAAGATACTTGAAACTGCCATCATTCTCTTGTGTGCTGGCCTTAAGCATGGCTGCTTCCTTGCAACATGTAGAAAGTTCTCAATTTGCAAACTTTGTTTAATTCTGAAGATGTTTAATTAAATCTACCACATTTTTTTTCCTGTCCATATTTAGATGAAGAATTTACACGCAATCTGAGTATAATGACGACTCAATAATGTGATACAGCCTAAGGATAGTAAAGATTTTTAATGATTCTTTTGTGTTGCTTTGTACTTTTTATTTGGTTAGACATTGGTAAAGAGTTGCTCAATATCTTTATTTGACTCCTTTTAGTGCTAACTGTCTTTTGTAATTATATGTAGCTTCGCAATTACTTCTCCTAGAGTACCATTGAAGCAATTTTATCCTGCAATCTGAATCTCTGCTGAATCTGCCCAAGATACTTGAAACTGCCATCATTCTCTTGTATGCTGGCCTTAAGCATGGCTGCGTCCTTGAAATATGTAGAAAGTTCTCAATTTGCAATTGTGAAGATGTTTAGATTGAATCTACCACATGTTTTTTTCCTGCCCAAATTTAGATGAAGAATTTACATGCAATCTGAGTATAATGACAACTCAATAATGTGAAACAGTCTAAGGATAATAAAGATTTTTAATAGCGTTTATCTACAGTTAACAGCCTACTGGAAGGAGCTTCAAGAAATAGGATCATCCGCCAGCAGATCCTTACTACTTTACTGATATTGCTCTCTGCAGGCCTACAGATATGTAAAAAACAAGTGTTGGTGTCAAGAAGGTGAAAAAGTAGTAGGCTATGATTCAATTTTGAGGCTCTTCTTGGAGTGATTCCTGCATCATGGACGATTCCTAAATCATGGTGCAAGTAAAATGTAATCTTGAAAATTCAGGAATTACTAACCTTTCCTATTGTTGCTCTGTTGCCTGAATGGTGTCTATTGTAATCCCCAGAGGGTTTCCGCTTTCTTCTTCTAGTATAACTAATATGTTGCCTTTTGGTTTAAGGAAAGATTGAGGAATGTGGTACCTGAGAAGAAAATCATCATTATTTATTCTTTGTCATTGAAGATCATTGTTTATTGATATGTACAAATTTTGTGTTTGATAGTAACTAACTAATCCCAAATTCAGATTTCTGAGCGAAGAAGATACCATATTTGTGAAGGAACCCCGGAGGCAGTGCGAAATGAAACCCAATATCGACCAATGCTTTGCCCGTTGACATAAACTTCACCCTTCCCCATTGAATTAAGGTTCAAAGCCACTGGATCGTTTCCGACTGGTGCATCGAATGTAGTCTGCCAAAAAGCCATTAGCAGGTTTTTGTAAACTATTAGCTTTCTCTTCTTTCAGTCAGATCTTGTGGAATTGAATCAGTGTAATCCACTGTAATGCGGTGTGAAGAGCTAGTTTAAGTTGTACTTTTCTTTTCCGTCGATGTCAATCTTCTTAGCAGATAAATTCATACCTTGTACCATATGAGTTGATGACTAATTGAGCTGCCGTACTTATTCCATTGCACTTTGAGTGAGCCAATGTCTGTGTAGATTCCCTTATTCTCTCCAGAGAGGCCAACCTTTGTCAGTCATTCAGTTGAATCCGCTTAGAATGTGAACCTTCTAAGTTTCGACATTTTGTATTGTGTATTAGAAGAATTGAACGCTAGACATCTTTTTATGCATCATCTTCAGTTGATTTCTCTCTTGAAGTTGCTTTTGAAGTAATAATATAGTGAAGTACTGATAAGAAAGAGGTTGTTATGAGTCAAATTTAGAGTCATGAAAGGCAAAACAAGACTTCAGCTTGGTCAGAAATTAATAAAGAAATATAAACATCAATCAGATAAAATAGCTACTTTGTGCACAGTCAATATTTCCAGTGGATTAGAGAAAAATGAGCAAATTGTTAGTATTGCATGTTCTGCATTTGCTTTCTGGGGAGAACACTGCGTTTATCACATGAAAGTGTTCGCTATATCGTGTGTCACCTTGTGGATTGAGAGAAGCATATTCTTTCTATGTAGAAAATTACCTGGTAGCCCCATGCATAGTTTGTAAAGTCCACCCTGTTGATCTTTAATCTACGGGGTCCAGCAATCCTCTGCTCGAGATGTGGCCCTGAATTCTTAACATCCAAACGTACAGAGGATGTCATAGCTTGTCTTTCATTTTGATAAAGCAAAATAAACATGAGAAAGAACGGAGAGTTGTTAACAGGACGGGGAGCAACTTCAGCAGAATGATTTAAATTAGAATCTCATGCAATAGTATTGCCCAAGGAAACTGCGGGTGACATAATCTAAGATTGATAGTCATATTTTCATCTAGTCCTAAAATTTTAAATACTAAAGCAAAGTTAGAAGTTTGAATACAGTCGGATGAGAAATGACTTTGAATATTACCGGAAATCCTACTGTGACACTAAGCAGGGATATAAAGTTTATCCCCCTATTGAAGAAAACTGATTGCTGCAGACTGAAAGTTGAATTGTCATGACTTCCATGAGCAGATCCTGATAAGGAAAATACATTAAAAAAAAGAGGTGACATACATAATGCGGCTGTGAATAAACCATGCGTCCATAATGTAATTTGAATTATTGAGTGCCATTGAATAATAGTCTTGCATGTCACCGGACAAGGGCTACTTCACCTGATCATGGTATGATTCATTGTTCAACTGGACCCTCTCTATTTCAACTTTTGGGAATAAGAAGTAGCTCACTATGTAGCTCTTAATTTCTCCTTAGATTTTGCTGATATTCTCTTGTTAGAACACAGTTAGGATGCACTCACCGGTTGAAATCACTCACAAATTATATTTACATTGTTTCTCCCTACATGTATCATGTCCTCCTTGCCACGAGTAGTGCTACTTCACTAATTGTTGTGATGAACAACTTCCGTTGATGAAGGAATTACTGGAGGTGGCAATCCATAGGCGAGTTTCCATTTTTCCAACTATTTTAGACAGCTATATTTCAGCTTGACGAATTTCTGACATTCTGGCCCTCTGCTATAGTTTTTGTTCTGCAGTTTCAATGAAACACGTGCCTGGTCTTAATCCTATAAATCAAGCCGACCACAATCACAAATGCTTTGGGGTTCACATTAGTGCCTAAAAGAAGTACATTGGTTATACCAGTGTGCACTGTGGTTGATTTTGATCACTATTTTGCAATATGCATTTTAGGAGAATTAATTTTAGTTGTAGATTTCTAGTGTTGTATTTGGAATTTGGGAAATCATACTGCAAACTGAACCAAGGAGTGGATTGTAGATTTCTAGTGTCATTTGGAATTTCGGAAATCATACTGCAAACTGAATGAAGGAGTGGTCATTCACCTGAAGAGGTTAAAGATGGATTGTCCTCTCACTGGCCATTCCTTAGTGTTGAAGAGGCCTAATAGGGAATGTCCTCTCAAGAAAGTTCTTGTAGAGAGCTGGGTTATTAATATGGTTTCTTTATTAGTTTGTAGGTTTTCTGTGTCTTTCTTCCTCTTTTCATTTTCTCTGCCTAGGGGTTGGGGGGTTGGTCTGACTGAGAAACGCTGCATTTAATGTGTGCCCAGGACAGAACATATCCCATTCAAGAGTATTTATAATCTCAGGTAATAGCGAAAAAATGAAGTGAATTTGGGGGTTTGCCTGCATATACTCCATTCACGAATACATGTAATGCGTGCCCATGAGAGAACACATCCAGTTCAGCTTTAGAATTTGGTGAGTTTTCCTGAATCCTGCATTAACCACATACAAGCTTTTAGTTGAATGTTGTCTCATGTCTAAAAAACTTTAGAGCCTGATGATGGTAAAGGCTTTAATTGTGCTTCACCTGAATGTGTACCAAAGGTAGTCGGATGCATCCTTAGTTATGTTCATGTGATCCAACAAAGTGTTTGCTCTGAAGGAAGTCGTGTCAAACAAAACTATTGCTTCTTTGTACTCTTGCCATTTGTCACTGGAATCGAGCTTCTGGTTGATTGTCATTGTTCTTGTACTAGCTTTTGTGCTTGTCTGTCAAAAGCAATAGTCAGCATTATTAACTGCTTCATGGTCCATCCAGATCCAGGTCGTTGAACAGAGGTAGTACAAACAGTTTTTAACTTTCATGTATCTTTGAGTTCTGATATAGACCTGCCAACGATCTAGAGTTTCCATTATGGAGACAATTTAAAGTTGAATATTCCTTTTGTACAGTAACTAAACATGTTTTTTTTGCAGTTTAAAGTTTAAACTCTGTTGAATTCATACCTCTGCTGTGTTAAAAACGGCCGTCTTGCAGTCTGGCAGAATACTGATAGACTTTGGAGGCAATCCATATGGAACATTTTGAAAGAGGATACTTGTACTGCTTGTGTCATTGTTTATCAGAAATGCTGCACAAATCCCTGGTGATCCTCTGAAGACAATGGCCTGAAATAAGTCAAAGCAGAGGAACTCTTGAGAAAGCCTCTGACTACTCCAAACATGGCATTAAACTGCATGATCACTATGATGATGTGCATACTTGTTGAAGTCGACCTAAACTAATATTCACTGGAGTCCCATAAAGTAAAGCATTTGAGCATAACTTGATTGCGCCGTGTAATCCCGTGAGATGACCCCACTGTGGTTGCCTCATCAAACCTAGATTGAAGCATGCAATGTAAGTGTGAAGCTCATACAGCTCTTATGCTAAGATTTGGTACATATACACATACCATACTCATCAAGGGGAGCTTGATCATAATAACTTGTTGTCACGAATGCAGAAGCTGTTCGTCCAAAATTCGTACCTCCATGATACTGAAATAGAAGTGTATTTCTGTGAAGGAGATAAAACTATCCTTTTCTGCATGTGTCCAGATTTAAATGCAATGATTGAAACCTTATGCGTTTCTTCTGATTGGTATGGTTATTACTGTTTCGTCCAAGTAGTCTCAATGTGACTATGTTTTTGGAGCGATACATGGAGAAAAGAGTAACATAATGATGATTTTGTATAATTAGTGTACCATGTAATAGTTGACGTAACTCCCTTTCCTTGCTATGAATAGCGCAACATGAAATGCAATGTCTTCAGCTGATCTGGCATGCTGGTCTTCACCGAACACTGGGTAGCTGTAGAATGTAATGCATGTTGTCAGTAGTAAATAGTAGTACACGTCATCTGCAATGAAAAAAGTTGACGGGGGAGGACAATATTATGGTTTCCTGATTGCCAAAAATTAAAGTGCTGCTGCACAATGCCAGCAAATATCTGGTATCTTTTCATTCTGGGTTAGCAAGTGATTTTAACTTGGAAATCCATCGGTTTGTCTTTTTTCTTGGCTGACTATGCCTTTTGTTATTTGTGTTGCGCTAAGCCTAAGAGCTTGTTTAGAATTTGCATGCTAGAAGATTTTAGCCGCGTGAGAAGTTGATGAAACTTACTGACTTGTCCAATTCTCTGTCCAAATTGACGGCTTATTTGGTGAGTTGGGTCCTGCAAATGTTTCTCCACATCGCAATCCATTACAGGTATTGATCTGTAAATTTGATTTAATGGTTCTTCATTGGATAATGTAGTCATGGGTTTAAAGAGATTACGAGCATAACTGATGAAAGTAAGGTCTATCCATAACTGCTCTAGCTCTTGAGGCTGTGATTAACAACCCCCATAATAATATCATAATTTATTTAAGGGGGAATCAAAAGAATTGTGAATTTTGAGCTCTTGGAACTTGCCTATTTGAATCCTTGTTTCCCAACGGGCTATGATTTGAAGCACTGGCCTATAATGTATTTGCATTTCAGATGCATGGTTGATTGCATTGTTTTGCAAGGCTAAACAGAGAGAAGGAAACTAACCACGGGGTCGGGAGCATCATCTTGCTTGCACATCACCCAGGGCACCCCTGTTTGGAGTCCAACAGCCATTTGAGCTGCCCAACGAACATAAGGCGGCCCTCTCTCATAGAAAGCTGCTTCCACTGTTTGATACTCATTCTCAATCTGCACTTCGTTAGATCACTTTTAGGTGATGAAAGTAGCACAGTGCTATGGCTATCTAGCGGATGAATAGCATTTTAGCGTGAAGTAACCTGTGATAATATGATTGGCCCTCCTTGGGATGCATATAAGTTATTTGCTTTCATCATGTTGACTATCATTGTTGTAAACTTCTGCATCTGAAACTGCCATATGGAAAATAGAGCACAACTTTTTGGTGATTGCAGAATATGTGGCCGTGCTTTCATAATATCAGTCGCTTATATGCGTCTGGTGGTTTATTCGGGTGCACATCACGTTGTAATAAATGGGTGATCTGTGTGCTAGTTTCATTTAGAGATCTCAGTTGACTTTCACCTTGAATGGTTCATTGTCTGATCGGTATACCATGCCCGGAATATCATGTAGCCAGTAGGGTAGACCCCTGCAAACAACAATCGCATGGTGTGACATGAGTCGGTTTAGTAATAAATCATTTTCATATAAACTCCATGCAAGATGAGCTGGTGGGTGGGTTCAATTAGTGTGATGTTGAGTTTTTTACTTTTTCAGAAGTTAGTGCAAAAGATAACTTGTTTTTCCCCCCTCTTTTGTACCCGTAAGTCCATTCACCCTCTATGTAGGGTCCGATCCTTAGGCATGCGTAGAGTCCCTGTGCTTGAACTTCCCTCATGAATGTCACTATGTCCTTGTTTCCTCCAAAGTCATACTGCAAGAACACCCGTTATGCAGCTTCAGTTCAAAGTGAATCAAGTCCATTGGAGAGAGAAAGAGGGAGAAAGAGTCCTCTTAACCTGTCCTTGCCGAGGCTCATGCTGATTCCAGAATACATAAGTTTGTATGACATCAATCCGTCCTTGCTTGGCCTTGGCTATTAGGGACGGCCACATCTGCAGGAATTTGTCAAATTTTCTAATCAGAATAATCGAAATTCCCCTTGTTCCTTCGCCTGAAGTGAAGTGCACTAGACTTCGCATAATTATGCTTTCTTCCTAACATTTTGCCAGCCTTTTGAACCTGTCAAGTCATTTTGCTTATATAAGCACTCGAAAATAAAACCAATGGGCCCTAAAGTACCTTCTGAACCACCTTAGTAATTCCACGAAACTTAATCTTCTCTAGTGGTAAGGACAAAAGCGTGCCATTAAACGAGAGAAAAAAAAAAACAAAAGTAAGCTTGTTGGTTTTCCTAGGGCACATTGCGGGTCAGACAATGGAACAAGAACAACGGTGAGAACCATGGGCCTTTTGCCTCGTTGCTCGTGGTGTTTTCTCGATTGCAGTCTCATGCCCTTACGTTGGAGAATCTGAAGCTCGGTGAAGCATCTCTCTCTTGTGATATTCTACTGCAAATTGCTTGGCACGTCATCTCCTTGATTGGATCAGTGGTTCAAGAAATAACAAGAGAGAGAGAGAGAGAGAGAGAGAGAGAGCTCTCAGAAGTCAGAACCAAAAGTTCAAGTTGACGGGGGAAGTAATAGACGTCCTGAACCTTGTCTAAACCATGCTTGCCAATTTTGTAAGAAAAGAAAATTATTGAATTCATAAACTCGCAAGAACTTCGATTAAAAAAAATAAACAAAAACTCGCAAGAACATAATCAAAGAAGATTAAGTGAACAAACTGGAAGTCCTCGTTCCGTACCTGCGGAGTGCTACGAGGATAGTGAATCGAACCAGAGAAGAGGATCTTGTGCTGACCATCGACGATCAGCGACCTCCCATCGTACGTCACGTTCCATGCGCTCGCCACTGGGACTACTGTCAATGCCAACAACAACCGCCAGAGGAACAGGCAACGGTCTTTTCCTTCCATCTTTCTTCGGCCACAACTCTGCCGAAACTGAATCCGAAAGGCAAAGAGTGGCTAATGCTAAGGAGTACAGCTTAACACACACTCAGACTTGCTTATATATATGTAGCACGAGAGAGTGGAGCCAATACGTAACATGAAGGTTGACTCAAGAGCATTTGCAGTAGCATGACTATAAAAACAAGCTCTATTAATGATACGGCTTTTAATATGGCAATTAAATAAGGTGGACACAGCTGTGACCAGAGAGACAGGGACAAAGCCATGCATGGCCTGCCTGAGCAAAAATGTCACCTGCATAATCCTGCCATTAATTACAGGTCGGGATTCGATTCCTTACATTAAGAGGCAAATTATCATTGACCGATGATGGAGATTAGGTCATCAATCCTCCGGGAAGAACTATGTGCCTACAATAGTGGGTCTATCATTTGCCTCTTGTGAATCTGTGATTTCCTCGTTTGGACAAGTCGTGATTCTTGAAATTCGACTTTCATGGTATCGGAGTCTAAACTCTTTTGTCTTGAGAAAAGTTTCAATAAAATCATAAATTTATTGCGTTGATACTAACTCAATCCTAAATCTTTCATTTGGGCCAATTTATTCCCAAACTTTTTTTGCATATGTGGCAAGGCTGAAAATCACCGACGCAGGCGCCGATGGTACGATGACCGACATTGACAAAATCTTCATATTCTATAGATTCGAAATAAGCCGGCCAAATTAAAAAGTATGAGAATGAATTGGCATCCGCACAACAAGGTCTCGTAAATTTTTTTTTTCTATAACCTCGTGCTTTGCTCCTTCGCATGGAAGAAGCCAAATGATCCAGACGGAAATTCGTTGCGGCTAAACAGGTTCTCTTCGCGTCTGGGAAAAGCAAACTCCTCTGCGTGGTCGAGCTCCCTCTCACGCTTACCGCGCGCAAAATGCGTGGTTAGTCATTGGGATTCCGATTGTCTGATTTAGGTGGAGAACATGTCTTGTGTGATCTGATTTGCGGGTCCGGATGGTGTCTCATTCGACGGAAAGATAGCTATTGCGACTCCATACTCTTAAGGTTGTTTGTAATAAGATAATCATGACGCTGGACTCGAGAGAATTACCAAAAATTTCATAAACCGATTGCATCTGCGGCGATTGAGTCTCAAGCATTTCAATTTTGGCTAGCTAACCTCCAAATCTTTGGATGATTTGCCAATTTTGTCCCCCTGAAAGGAAATTGCCGGAGTGGATGCTAGTCATCCTACGTGACAAAGCTGGCGCTGACATGCATAATATTTTATATTATTTTTTTTTTTGAATTGTGCCGGCGGGGTTGTGAAGGCGGCCAACGATGGCCTCGCCCAAGGCCTTGCGGACGAAATGAAAAAAAAATACAAAGAGAAAAATAAAAATAAAAATTAAGAAAAAAATCACATCGGTGCCAATCGTTCCACGTAAGACATCCGGCGTCCATGGAATAGATTTCCTGCCAATAAGACTCAATTGACAAATTGTCCGAAACTTTAGAACTCAATTAGCCAAAAATTGAAAAAGTTTATGACCGAATTAAAAAAAAGAAAGTGCAATATATTGAAGACTTTTTTAGATATTTCTCACGATATCTTCCGTTTCCGATAAACGCGATGTTATCAAAAGTTTTTGTTTAGGTCAAAAGGTTATCAAAATTTCGCCACTCTTTAATTTGACATGTACATGAGTCGTGCATAAAATTAACCATGCACATACTAACGAGACACGACACCCTCCTTTGGGCTCAACGCTTTGATCAAGGCTGTCCCCGAAGCAAAGCAGCAAAGCGGGAAACAATAGACGGGAAACCAAGGAAGAAATGAAATGATCGTGGGAAACATCCAAATTTTGTCAAAAATTGCTTCGCGCAAAGGCCAAGTTTTTCAGTGATGTCTCTACTTCAGTAGTTTACCTGCTGATCCGACCGTACAGCTCGTGAGAATTAATACAAGGATAATAAGTGCACTAGAGTTCGTAAAACTCTGTAATCAAGTTGTAAAATTTGCCGAGTTGGTGCAATCAATTCTCTCCGTTAACTCCGTCCATATAAGATAACGGAAAATGTCGATGTGCTTTATTTTAATCATTTCTCTCTCCTACGTGGCTTTGGCTTCCACTCGATGGAGATGCGAGCTTGAACTAGCCACCCATACTATCCTAAGTGCTACTATTTTTTTTTTCTTTTGTTATGTGCCCTCTGCTGAAGTTGTTGTTGTATTACATCACTTATGAATGAGTTGTGCATGCTCTTTATATTCATGTGATCTCCCTCCACCTAATAACTTAACCTTTTAGGTTGGACTTTCTAACACCCCCTACAAGTTCAATCGGCGACAACAAAGTCCTTGTTACCGTTTTATTCGGATATAAATTTCGATTTTGGATCAGCATCGGAATACATAGGGTGGAAGAGTCTATGCTTTCGAAATAGACATAGACCAAGGGTTTCCCCTTCTAACAAAACTGAAGCTAACGAGAATGGAAAATACGACAATAGCGAGAGATTTTGCATGTTGGGGTCGTCGGGAACATTACCAAAAAATAAAAATAAAAATAAAAATAAAAATTTGTTGTTAATGAGCTCGCGTGCGGCAGATCTCATAACGCGGCTTGAAAAGCTGCTTGTCTCGCGAAAAACACATACGCACAAAAAGCGTTGACTCGATGCATTGATCCTTAGCTTCGTTTCTACGTCAACCCCTCGCATTGTCTGTTTGTCTGGGGACACCATTAGCGAAGCGGTAAGAAATGAATTGAGAAACGAGGGCTTGTGACATGGACATTACGATGAGATCCGAATCCGGTGACGCTGTTGATTGAAGAGTCCCATAACTTCGCATGAGAGTCGTGGCATACCTTCTTCTTTTTTCATCGTCTAGTAGTAGTGTAAACAGAACTCGATGGGACTTAAATGAGAAAAAAAAAAAATGCCGCCAAAAGCCAATAAAAAAATGTGCCTATTGTGACATATTTACCTTGAAATTTCCTTCGCCGCACGAAAAATTACAAACTTGTACATATGTGACACATTTACTCTTTATCAAAATTCCATCAATAAACACCATGAAAAGTCTGGAAGCAAACATCATTTTCATGGTGCCAAAGTCACATAAGTGAAATAAAAATGTCTTTGTTTTGGTTATAATATCATCTGACAGGACTTTAACGGAGGTAAATGAATCACACGATTAAAAGTTTAAGGCATTTTATGTCACGAGAAAAAATTTAGGGAAATTATGTCACGGTGGATGTAGCTTGTGGTTTCTGATGTCATAAAAAAGGCGCAAAATTATCAACGCAATCCTAATCTATGCAATTATGCTAATACGATATTAAACTTTTTTTTTATCGATTTAATTCTAAACCTTTTGCATTCGTACCAATTCAGTCCATGGGCCAGTTGGTGCTGACGTGGCGCTACTGGAGCTAACATGGCAAATTATTGATAATATTTAAAAATTATTTGTTTATTTTTTTTATGTTTTTTAATTAATTTTTTTGTTTTTATTTTCTATTTTTTTTTTGTCTTCCTTGGCTAGACCGGGGCACTCCAGCCATTAAAAAAAGGGGATTAAGATTGAATTGACACAATAGTAATAGGTTTAGGACGGTTTTGATAATTTTCTAAAAAAAGTCATGATAAATGTTTCGCAATAGACATAGTTTGAGATTGTTAATGGCTTTTTCCCTTTAAATAAATGCATTTGTTGGACTTTGTTGGATATCGTATTTACATTATGTAGCTGTGTCGCGACTTAATTGGTCGATTTGAACAAGTACATGCTTTTGAGTGACGAGGAGTAAAGTACTTAAGCTGTCTTTTGTCATCAATCAGGATAAACATGGAAGAAGTCCATGATAGGATAAAGAGGGATATAGCCTGGATAAAAATATCTTAAGGATAGGATGGGATAAACTCAGATAAGAATTTTCAAGAGAGCAGATATAAGGAGAATTAGGTTTTTTTGACAACCACAGCATCTCTTCCGCAGCGGGTTACCTCTCCACCTGCAGGTTCCTCCTCTTCGGTGGCAGCAACCATCAAGTTTGGTCCCCTCTCCGGAGGCACTAAGGTAGGATTTTTAGCCACAAAGTCGGGTATCTCCACAACCTCGTTCTCTAATAGATAGAGTCATATGAGATCATGTCCCTCATTCTTTAATTACTTAAACCTTTCCGACGTTCGAAAGGAGTCTTGACATGCTATGAAGAACTTGAGGTTGATCATCGACTTTTAAGGTAGGTCTCTTGGACGACAATCATGAGTTCATCTTCAACTTGTTAAAAGAGGCCGAATAATTTCATTATTCAACACTTGTTTACTCACTCGATAAGACAATGAGTAAGGCCATCATGTCATTCTCAAAGACTTCAACTCTAAATCAAGACCCCTGATTTTACAGGTTTTGATCAATCGATGTCGTGCCCGAATTTAGATGGCACAAACCTATGCTCAATAATAACTAATTCTTCAAAATTCATGAATTAACGTTGAATAATTTCTAAAGCATTATGATGATTTAGCAAATAGAGTCGATCTCAGCTACTCTTTGCCTCTACTTGTTCGACTTTATATCCACAATTTACCAAATAGTAAATAGGATATGACAAAATCCCTAGATTTTTTTATCATATCATATCCAATTCTATTTTGACTAAAAATCTGGATGATTAAACGTAATCTTAATATTTGTGTAATGAAGGATTGGTATGGTGCACAATGAATGCAAGAGGGATTGCTTGTGATGGTCGATTTGGTGGGATCGGTTAGATTGTTTGCCTGCGACAGTGGCTACTGATTGAGGCGATTGGTGTTGAAGTCGACGGTACTATTGTAATACTAACGTGTGGAAACTATTAGGATCTTGCAAATACGTCAACGCAAAAGCTCATAAATAACAACGAGCAACGATAAAGGACGCTAGATATAACGTAGTTCGGCCTGAATGTCGGTACCTACATCCACGAGAAGAGCCAGCCAGTACAATCTACTATAATCGGAGAATCGGATTTACAATCGTTCAATATGCTTGTGTTTCCCGCACCTAAATTATACACAAACCCCAAGTATTTACAGATAAAACAACACGATTGAATATAAAAATAAAAAAATAAACTCACGAAGCGTAAATCCAGTATTCGAACTTCTCTGGTACAGCCGAGCAATTCGTCCCTTTTCTTTTCTTCGCAGCCCAATACTATGAGCCGAAGAAAAAGACCACGATTTCTTGATCGTACTACTCGTCTTCTTTTCGTGCTGTTGTGTCCTGGAATGAGCAAAGAAGAGAGTATGCAAAGTCTTCTCTTTTTGGATCTCTATATCACTAGCGGCTATTGCCGAATGCAGACAAGAATACCCTTGCTCTTTTGTTTACTTTCTTGGACCAAATATATACCCAAATAATATATAATATTTGAGTCTCATCTTTTGTCTTTTAACGCAGATATCAAATCTGTAATTAAAACTCGTCCAAAACATGCCACAATTATTTCGATCAAATATTGAATATTTAAATTAAAATATATATTCGCGAACTATTTAAATTCGACACATATTTAACACGATGACAACTTTCGTGCTATTATCAAATTTATCTTGACCTTTACATCTTGCAATTACACGAGTAGGCCCAATTGTCATTTAAATATCTTGCAATTTACTTTCCTTCCCAAATGAAACAAAGAACCTTTCACAATCTCTGTTGATTTACTCAATGATTCATTACATTCTTGAAAATATTTAATCGACTTTTAGGTAAAACATCTTTTTAACATACTTAGTGAGACATATTTTGTCGATTTGACGACACTACAATGACAAGAACTAAAAATCAACAAAAGTGTGATAACAAAATGATATGGCAACAACAACTCATTACCACAAAATGGTCATAGAACGGTCGCCCATTTTGATACTTTAGCCACTACGAGAGCGACAGAAAATAATCGACGTGAGGGAGTTTGATCTTCCGAAGCATCACATTGAATCATGAGAAGGATGTTCGAAGAGCAGCAAAATGATATGGTCAACTCCACCGTGAGTGATGCCCTCTCAAGGCCAGGATCGTTCAATGGGTACCTTTACCATCCTTTTCCATTTATAGATGTTAATCATGTTGGTTAGATTAGCCAACCTATAAAGGCTTATGCAAAGACTTGAATTTTCTAATCAAGATAAGAATAATGAGAATAATCAAGCTAATGTTGGTCAAAACAACCGAATTGGAAACAATAATTTGGAAAATTAAATTGATCAATAGCCTAATCAACAACCAAATGTTGAAAATATAAGGCTATTGATTCCAATTGTACCAATTAATGTGAATATTCTTACAATGAGTTATCATTATTTGAAATTACCAACTTCTCCTATCTCTAACAAAAATGAACTTCTCTTTTCATTTGCAATTTTTTTTTTATGTAAGACTCATTTCTTATTTGGGCTTTATTAATTATTATTGTATTTGTTTATTCGTCTAATAAAGAAAAAATATAAGGTTTCACAATCCTAATTAGATATGGGGCGGGCTAAGTTAAAAACTCTATAAATAAAGCGCAAGTTTCTCCTCTAAACTTTAACGTTTACATAACCTCACATAAAGAGTCGTTAGAGAGTGATATATAAGGGGTCGCCTAATTAAAGACGGTGTTTAAAGAGATTCTAGAGGAGAAGCTCTTGAGCCATCGGTTCATCGCAATTTATCATCAAGAACTATGTATCCGAAACAAGATACGTAAAACTCCTCTACTTTATGGTTTGTGATTTGCATATCTAAAAGTGATAATCTTGGGTAGCTGCTTAAGGTTAATAATCACAGTTAACATTTTTTACCAACTATCATTTGAACTTACTAATCATTCATCGAGTGAGTTATGATTTTACTATTAAATAATTAACTAGTTTTACATCGCCAATTTTTATTGAGGTGTTTATTTTCAACGTCTGTTTGTTTTTTAAGGAAAATTGTATATGTCATGGATGTACTCTGACAATTTCTTCTGATCATGTCCTTAATACCCTTAAGTTGTATCTACCGTGGCGTTCGCTTTCGAGAAAACAAACATTACTTAATTCTTCTACCGGCAAAAGCTCTCGTCGGTGACGGGTGATGTCTGTTATAGATGACTTTACTTACGTGTTATCGAGTCCCTTCAAACTGTCGAGTATTCTGTTTATTGAGAACTTCAGCTTTCACCAACCTCGATTGAAGTTCAATCGATTAAGTCAATTTTTTTACAATTATTGGGGAAAAGTCGCTAGCTCACCAATCCTTTTTTCCTTAATTTTTAACCGGGTAAATGTTAATATGAGTTTGTGTTTGGAGAATTAGTATTAGATTAATAATATTGACCGAGGCTTTCTAGAAAAAGAAAAAAGTCAAAATGACACAAATGATCCCTAAACTTTGGCAGAATATGCAATCTGATCCCTGAATTTTTAATTTGTTCAATTTAATTCACGAACTTTGGCAGAATGTGCAATTTGATCCTTAAACTTTTGACTTGTTCAATTCGGTCCCTGAACTTTTAGTAAATATTCAATTTAGTCTCTGGACTATATAAAAATGTACAACGTTATCCTTGATCTTAAATTAACAAAAGGATCTTAAATTAACAAAAGGACTGTATTGAACATTTTCCTATAATTCAGGGATTAGATTGAACATGTACGAAAAGTTTATGGATTGAATTGAACAAATTAAAAGTTTAGGGACCAAATTGCACATTTTGCCAAAGTTCAGAGATTAAATTGAATAAATTAAAATTTCAGGGATCAGATTGCACATCCTGCTAAAGTTAAGGAACCATTTATGTAAATAACCTAAAAGAAAAGGCTATTGCCCCAAAGTTTGGGCTAAACATGATGGCCCAAGCTTTAGAAAACAGAAAGGCCTGGAGGACCAATGCATTCTCAAAATCTCCTCCTCGTCCAATTTGTGTAAAATGTTAATTCATTAGCCGAAGGAAGAAGAATTGCTAAATATTTACCATCAACTGATCTCTTCATCACCAGATTTTTTTTTTTTAACTTCCAAATTTTGAAACAGATTCAAGCAGAGAAATTTTACAGAAAATTTTGCAAATTGCTATTTCGAGCACTCGCATTCTGAGGAAAAAAAAAGAACGCAACGAGGAGGGCCGAGAAAATTATACTTTCCTACTTCATATGTCATTAATTTGTTTGAAATATGTATTTCCTGATAAATTAATATGTCTAAAATCATTACTACATTAAATGAAATGGTTGATGTACCATCTTAAATGTTCGAGCATATGTATCACTAATTGAATAAACATTGTATTCTCTAATTCACATGGTATGAAATAAGAAGTGTTAAAATGAAAAAAAAAACCCATTAAATTGTGAAGTTCACATTCAAGTACTTTGGAAAAATTTTAAATGAGGGCCCAAAGTACTATTATTTTCTCAAATAAAGATTTTAAGTGAAAATTATTTCAAATAAAGGCCCAAAATGGTCAAATCGTCTCAAATAAGGGTTTGAAACATACCTTATTTCAACTAAGGGTCTATAGTGGTCAAATTAGTCTCAAATAAAAGGGTTCAATTAAAAAAAAAAAAACCCCTCAAACTTTAGACTTTGTCCCAAAAATATTCACAGTTTTTTTTGTCTCCTAAAAAACCTCTAACTTTGGCCTTTGTCCCAAAAATATCCACAACTTTTTTTGTCTCCTAAAAAATCTTCAACTTTTGAATTTGTCTAAAATCTACCAGTCCAATCACAAAAAAAATCCTTAAAACCCATCTCGTATAATTCCCGACGACCTCGACGTCGACCGTTTAGTTTCTGTCAAAACTCTAAGCGATTCTCAACCGTCGCTCGATGGTATGGCCTTATCTCGAGGCAATAACAACCCTCGTCATCAGCTCCTTACCCGTTATACTCGATGCCAATCGAGCCTCCCACCAAGGACCATCGTGCCGACCTTACATCTGTGACAATAGACTATTGCCAACTCTACCTATGTGACGACAAGCTGCTTCCAACCCTACCTCTGTGACAACAAGCTGCTACCGACCTTGCCTCTATGATGACAAGCCGCTACCCTCAACGTTTTCTTGTGATATCATTTCGATAAAAATTTAAAGTAAAGAAAAAGATTCGTTAATATTGTTTCCATTGAAATTTGTAAGTGAATCTCGGGTAACTCAATTATATCTCGAAATGAATTAATGCGGTTGCAGTGTGTCAAACATTCTCTCTTGAAACAATTGGAAGTATATTTTGATATTTGTCGAACAATCATGGGTTCTGTTCAACTGGTCGTGAAACACTCTTTTTTTTTAATAACTATGGTAAATTTGAGACAAAATCAAAAGTTAGAGGTTTTTTAGGAGACAAAAAAAGTTATGGTTATTTTTGGGACAAAGACCAAAGTTTGAGATTTGTTTTGGGACAAAATCAAAAGTTGAAGGTTTTTTAGGAGACAAAAAAAAGTTATGAATATTTTTGGACAAACGTCAAAGTTTGAGATTTTTTTTTGAAATTAGGCCCAAATAAAAGTCTTGACCTAGCCGACTGAAAGATATTTTCGTCATTTATTTTTTAAAGATATTATCTTTTCTTTTTTCTTTTTCCATATACTCCTACCGTCCATCTCCATACCTCGTCGATGGCAGCGGAGGTCATTGGCCCCGGGCAAGGAGGCCGAGGAAGAGAGAGGAAAAGAGAAAATAAAAGAAAAATAAAAAAGTAAATATAATAAAAAAATTCCTAATAATTCCCTTTCTCCAACGGTCGAAATAGTTACATGTTCGCTTGCCGCTAAAAGTCCTTATATGAGACTATTTGATCACTTTAGACTATTATTTGAAAAATTTTCACATAATTTTCACAAAAAAGTGTACTTGAAAGTAGGGATGTCAAATGTACTAGCGCTGAGCGGGCTGGCTCGGCCAGGCCAGGAATTTTCTTGAATTTTTGGGCCTTTTTGGGTTGGATTTGGCCCCAGGGCCAGACCAGATAGGGTCGAGTCAGGCCGGGCCGCCACTTGACTTTATTTAATACCCAATTTTTATTTTTAATTTAATTTAATTTTGTATTTTTTATATTCCATCATTTTATGGGTTTATTAATTAATTTTAGTTCCAAAAAATTTTAAAACATCAACATCAACAACACATTTATCCCAAATTAGTTGGGGTCGGCGATCGATGAACCCAAAGAATCATAAAAATAAAGCAGAATCAAGCGACAGAAAAGAGATGAATTTGTAAAAAAAAATACATATATATATCTACCTATCTATCTATACATTAGACATTCACAACACTAATATACTTCATACACTCTGTCTTAAGGCAAATCGTGTGCCAATCTATTTTCAATTCCATCAAATCTTATTTTACTGCTTTACCTTTTGTAAGTTTTGGCCGACCTCTTACTTTCTTCATGTTATGTTCTCGATAGCAAACTTCTGTTTATATTGGTGCATGTAAGGGCTTTCGGAGGATATGCCCAAATCATCTCAATTTATGCTCTTTCATCTTTTATCCCACCGGTTCTACTCTAACTTTTCGTCGAATCTATTTATTCATTATCTTATACATCTTTGTATAACCACACATTCACCTTAATATACTCATTTCTGCTACTCCCATTTTATACTCATGTTTATTCTGTGCTGGCAACATTGAGCTCCGTATAACATGACAGGTCTGATTGTTATTCTATAAAATTTTACTTTTAACCTAATAGTAATTTTGCGATCACACAAAAATCTCGATGCCTAAGAGAAATTTTCCTTTTATCTTCGTCTATGTAGTCTACATAGCCTGTTCAAGCCAAGTAAAGGAGTAGGTTTACGTCAGGCTTAACGAGTCGATTATAAAAAAAAGATATATTTATGAGATGAAATATTTTAAAAAAAATTAAAAAAGAAAAGAAAAAAGTAATTTGGCCTGAATCCGGTTGAAAGATATGGCCGTTTTCCTTTTATAGAAAAACGAAAACAAAAACCCAAAAAGAAGAAGAAAAATTCATTTTCATTGACATAGACGAAGATTTTTCTTCAAGAAATGAAATTCCGAGGCTATTAAATTTTTGTTTTGGTCGAAGGGCACTCTAACCTAGCTCCGCCCCTGTCCTCATCAGATTAATTTCGGGTCCGAATCGAAGCACTGACTGCGATCTCCCCCGTCGGGCGTTACTCCATGGCGAGAGAGAATGGCGCATCTGCAATGGAGGTCGACGACTCCCAATCTGATCCCAACATGCAGAAATTCTCCATCAATGGTCTCTTCTCGCCTCCGATTCTGCTTCCTAACCACTCGTTTGAGTAAAGGGGTATCGATTGGTGACTCATTACTCGGTTTTTCTTTGTTTGGGTCTTGCTTCTGTCTTTCCTCGATCGTATCAGTGTTGCAGCTCTTGAAATCTGCTCAGATGCAGCACGGCTTGCGTCATGGGGATTACACTCGCTATCGGTAATACTGCGTTAATTTGTCTGCGCTTGGTTAGTTCGATTTGCTTGGTGTCTTCGGCGAATTGCGATGTAGTCGGAGACGCTGGTTAGGTGTTTGTGCGAATGCGGTGCTTATCGGATGGATATGCTGTTCATTTGTGGCTTCTGTGATAGGAGATACTGCACGGCTCGTCTTAGGAGGTTGTACAGATCACTGAAGTTCACGCATGGCCGCGGCAGATACGCACGGAAGGCCGTGACTGAATCCTGTGTCACTGAAGTCAGGTTAGCCTTGTTCCGTCTGACCTTGTGAATCTGCGATGCTTGTGGATTTCTCTTGTAAGATGGAGAGCGTTGCATAATTAGGAGGCCAATGTTTCTTGGCATCCATTCACTGGTATGAATATGGTCAGAAGGTAGGAACGAGGTGATTGATCTAAACTGCCTAATTGTGTTTGTACCAGCTTCAGCTGGATGGTATCATCGCTTCTGTGGACATTGCGTGGTCACTATGCCTAACTGTATGCTTTACATTTAGTAAATTACAATTTGTTCATTTACGTTGGCGTTTTCACATGAAATGCAACATTGCTATATATCTAGGAGCCTAAGCTTTTGCGTGGTTTCTGGAACTTAATTCTCCAAGTGAAGTGATTAGTCACGTGAGAGATAGCCTTTTCCTTTCCTTTCCTTCCCGAAATATGAACTCTTGATATTCCCATGGAGGATCTTGGAAGTTTATCTTCCCGTGAATTTCTAGAAACGTTTGATGATGGATAAGACCGGCACTTTTTTTTTTTTTTGAGAATTGTCTGTAGCATCTGAGATATATATGGACATCTTAGCACGTTGCTGGAGCCTAGGTGGCTCGGTGGAGGGTTAAAGAAACGAGGAATAAAGAGTTTGGGGAGATGTAGGGGTTGAGAAACAAACTCCTGCTTGTCTCCTGTTCATAGGTCTAGAGATGTCTCTGAATGAGAATTTCGCTAAGATGATCGTGATTGAAAAATTTATGCGGGCACAAAATCAATGGCGTCATGGCTGAGTGAAGGTGGTATTAGCACAAAGCTCCTTCATAAGTTGTTTATTAGGCTCACAGGATTTTTAAGGTTTTAAGCAAGATTATAATTTGGACTCAGCAAGTGGAAGCAGGAATTTTAGAAGATTTGAGGTGTAAGCTAGATGGGATGAAGTTTCTTTGCCTTTGGATGACTTCGCATTGTGTCCTGGACTTCCTTTTCATGAGTTGAATGAATACGATAGGAGAATTGCACCCAAAATCATGAACCTTGTGCACAAAATGTAATGAAGTCCTTACCCTTTTTATCAAGTCCTTTTGGTCAAATTTCTCCAATTCCTCCTATTTGACATCCCGTCAGGCAGTCATGTAGCTCATGCACAACTGCCATGTAAGCAATTAATGGCAGAAGGACTTAATGCAATTCTTTCGAAATTTTAGGACTTAGTTGCCCCATTGAGAAGTGTAGGACTCTTTCCGTTTATACAAAAAGTACATGACTTTCGGTGAACTTTTCCTATACACCCCTTTTCCACAAAATGCCAAGGCCATGGGATTCTGCTGGCGCACAATTAATTGTTCTGGATATGATTTTGGTTAAAAAAGAAATTTATTTTGGAAATGATGTTAAGAATAGTTATGTTTTGCAATAGTTTTCTCTAATTTTTTTTTTCTTGTTACTTCAAATAGGTTTCTTCATTTAGTTCTCTACACCGCAGAGAGGGCTTGGAGTCATGCAATGGAGAAAAGACAACTTCCGGATGGTCCAAATTCTCGACAACGTATACATTTGATTGGTAGGCTGAGGAAGGCTGTAAAGTGGGCGACCTTATTCTCACAGTTGTGCTCTGTTAAAGGAGATTCACGGACATCTTTAGAAGCTGAGGTGTCCTTCAATTTGAATTAGTGTCTTGTGTGCGGTAATTTCTAATGTTTATGACTGATAGGATGTTATTTTATGATTTCTGAATCTTTCATGGTGATACTGAGGCACTTTGAAATATAATGAACTTTAAGTTTAGCTCTTTTTAACAGTAGGAACAACAATGTCATGATGATTGTAAAAGAAGTAATCATATACAACAAATTAAGTTCAACAAATAACAAAATCTGTGCCTACCACACTCTTCTATTCATCCCCCTTCAGAGAGGCCAAAATGTAGACAGAAGACTATCTTTAAGAACTTCCTTTTTTAAATCTACCTTGCTGTTAGATTGCTTGATTACTAAAATAGATTTTATGTGGAAGCTATTCGTAGTTTGTCATGATAAAACAATAATCGGGAAGGTTAATTGGATTTGAAGAGGTAAATCCATGGGGCTAAGGTTAATTTTTCTTGGAAAAATGACACAAATAGTCCTTGAACTTTGGCCTAATGTGCAATGTGGTCCCTGAACTTTTAATTTATTCAATGTAGTCCTTGAACTTTAGCCCAATGTGCAATTTGATCTCTGAGTTTTTGACTTGTTCAATATAGTCCGTGAACTTTTAGTACATATTCAATTTAATCCCTAGAACGTATGAAAATATTCATTATTGTCCCTGATATTAAATTACTGGAAAGACTACATTGAACATTTTCATACAGTTCAGGGACTATATTTAATATGCAGTAAAAGTTTAAGTACCACGTCAAACAAGCTAAAAGTTCAGGGACCATATTGAACATTACGCTAAAGTTCAAGGACTATATTAAACAAATTTAAAGTTCAAGGATCATGATGCACATTAGATCAAAGTTCATGGGCCGTTTATGTCATTATCCCATTTTTCTTCATATCTTCTAGTTTTCTTCTTGGCTTCCATATTGATTTCATTAGCTCCAATTATCATTCGTTGCTCTTTCTGATAGATGTTAATTGCACTGTATTGCCTTTCCAATTAGCTTAGTTCAAGGTGCATATTTTCAGGCCTATGCTTCTTATATGAAAGCGACCCTTTTGTTTGAGCAAGATCGGAATTGGGATACTGCGTTGATGAATTTTAAGAGTGCCAGGTAGTTCCTTTTCTGCTTCTGAACAATCATTTTCGATTCTTTGCTTTTAGTCTGAAGTCTGAGCAAAGTTACATTGGAGATGCAGTTTGGGTCAGGTTATGTTTTAATTTGACCTATTTTGAATTTTTTGTTAGATGGGTTTCCATTTGAAAATTACTTAAATGATATGGAACTCATGAGAAATGCATCATATTGCTTCTTTTAGTTAGTATAGTGTAAGTGTTGGCATTGTCGCAATTACAGGGCTGTTTATGAGGAACTAGGTAAATATGGGGACTTAGAAAATCAAGTGTTGTGTCGTGAGCGAGTTGAGGAGCTGGAACCAAGCATTCGGTATTGCCTGCACAAAATTGGCGAGTCCAACCTCCAAACCTCTGAATTTCTGCATATTGGGGAGATGGAAGGACCAGCGCTCGACCTTTTCAAAGCAAAATTAGAGGTAAGCACTTCCTAAGTATGAAATATGCAAATTCGTACCTATATTTTTCTCCCTAGAAGGTAGTTTTTTTTTTTTGTCTTTTGATTTTTCTTGCAGAAATCATCATTACTTTTAGCCTTTAATCTAGGCAATAAAGTTTCTTTATCTTCTACAGCGAAGAATGTTTCTGATCTGTATGTTCTTTGGTAAATGTTAATCTTGCTTTTGTGCCCTTTTTTAACTTATATAAAGAACCTGATTTTGACTGTACATAATGGAATGTATCTTTTTTCATCTCCTTGACACTCATGGGTCTTATGTTGAGATTATTTTGCCTGTGTCATAAGGGATTCCCGGTTCATCATCCCTTCAAGGATGCTTTGGATATATTTTCTTTTCTGACACGCAGTCTTTGAAGTTCCTTTTGAAAAATATCAACTATTAGTATACCCACCTATAATTAGCTGAATTCCAGGAGTTGTGAAATTTAATTGTCCAAAGTTGTAGAGGCTTCTTAATTATAAAATTTTAGTGTAACTGCGACAATTCTATTTTAAGAGCCATCGACCACAACATGTGTTATGTGTGCAGTTGTTTTTGTAACTGGTGGCTATGACTATACATTGGACGTTCCTGTACATCAAGTGGCTGCCACTATGAAAATGATTCTCGACTTCATTTGGTAGCATTGTTTGTTGTGTTTCTTTTCTCCGCCCTTCTATATCTGTTGCCTTTTGTTTTGACAAGACTCAATGTTGATGCCTCTTGATAAAATTTTGTACTGCTTCTTTGATTTTTTTGTTAATTTGCTTTGTAACTTACTGCCTTCTCTTCCTGCTCTGCCTTCATTCATATGTTAAATGTAATGATTCTCGAGTTGTCTTGCTTCAACAGGTGGTCATGGCTGAAGCAAGAACCCAACAGGCTGCATCACTGACGGAGTTCCATTGGCTTGGTCATAGATATCCTATTTCAAATGCAAAGACTCGAGTTGCCATTTTAAAGGGTCAGTGCTAATTCTTGCTAAATGACAATGGATTTCTTAAGACTAGGTCGTAAGCAGTGTTCTTTGCGAACAACTCCATTGCTGATCCCTGATTGCTGTTTACCCCACCCCATGCCCTCATAACACCACCCATTTGTCGCCCAACATGGAAAAAGAAAGGGAGAAAAAGACATAAGAGGAAAACTGAGGGGGGAAAGAATGAGAAAGAGCCTTTGTCTGGATGAACTTTGTCCCATAGAATCATTACTAGCTTCAAGATTTGTTGACTCGTCACATCTGCATGGTTTCAACAGTTGCATTCCACCTCACACCACAAGGCATGAACTACTTTACTGTGGCAAAATGGTTCTAAATGATGTTTACCTGTGGGACATCGTGCAGCACAAGATCTAGAGAAAGATTTGCATGGTCCGGCAGCAGAATCCCTTTCATCAGAGAAAAGATTGACTGTCTTTGACAAAATATTTGCTGCTTATAATGAGGCAAGGAGTTGCATCAGAAATGACCTGGTAAGGAATATTAGAATTCGAATTTTCTTTCCAGTGAGGAAGTTTCTCATGCAATTGCCCATCCTTTGAGAAACTTGTGACCTATTCCTGTCAATGAAATGTATCTTCTAGGTCAGCGCCGGAAATGCTGAAAATGTGAAAGATGACCTGAATGGTCTTGACAAGGCTGTTAGTGCTTTACTAGTACAACGAACCATTGAGCGCAACCAGCTTTTGGTCAGCATTGCCAAGAGTAAACTCACTAAGCGTCGTGAGGAAAAAAATGAGAAAGTTACCAAGCCTGAAGAGCTCGTTCGCTTGTATGATCTCCTACTTCAGGTCGACTCTTCTAGTCCTTGGGTTCCGAATTTTGCATATTGACATATAATTGCATTGAGCAAAAATTCTGGAGTCATTTTTGCATTTCCCTGGTAGGGTGAATTTTTAGATGCTTCATACTGCAGAATACTGCTGATCTTTGCGACCTACTAACTTCTGGAAGAGACCAAAAACCGGAAGAAGTGGCACTAGCCGAGGAGTGTGAACTTAAGACTCTTGTTTTCCGAGCAGAAAGGTTTCCTTGGTCCCTCTGCTCTTATCTGCTTTAGCATTTGCCTTATTAAATGAACTGGAGAAGTTCTATATCAAATTCAAAAAGTTTCCTCGTCAATAAGTTCATCTGGGTGTTCCTTGATGCTCAATAGTTTATAAAACTTCGTTTATGAGGGTCGCCTTTCTCTGCGATAGTATTTTCAGTTTTTGCTCTTTGCTCTTTGCTCTTCTTCTTGCTTCCACTTTATACTATCCACCAATTCTAGCTCCAATTGTGTGATTTTTCTTTTCGTGAATGACTTTCAAAAACCAATCGTAGATGAGGCTCTCATATTGTCTACTTTTATTGATCTATACTTCTCTCTTATTCGTTTCCTTGCTCTACTTTGATGGAGACAAATAGCTACTTTCGGGGTATTAAATATTAAAAGCACGGCTTCATATTACATCTTATTTGTACAAGTTAGCAGAATGCAAGTAAGAATTTTAAATTTTTAACACTCTTATTTCTAGCTTTTATTTGTTATTGTCCTTTGGCTTCGAATGTGTTAAAAAGAAATGCTTGATATGCATTGGTGGCTTTTTTCTAGTAGCTTAAGAGTGGTCATTTAAAATGGCACGAGATCATATGTTCGAATCTTTATAGACATTTCATTACCCATATCCATAAGTAATGTCAACACTTTGCCTTTGTTTGAATCTCAGTCTATGCCTGAGGAAGAACTACAGAGCATTATGTATTAAAGTTGCGGTTTCGTTTAACAGCTTAGGCTTTAGATAAGTAGGCAGAAGGTCTCACTGTTGGTATAACAGTGTGGGTTTCAGATAAGCAGACCTTAATTTTCAATTCTGTATCTAAGGATGTTTAATTCAAAGCAATTTGTGGACTTCAGGTGCTTTTACTTAGCCTTGTCATATGGTTTGGCCGGAAAGAGGGCGGAAGCATACATGTTGTATTGTCGTGCTCGCTCTTTAGCAAAAGAGGCTCTTCAAAGATGTGACAGTTCAGGCAGTAGTGATGAGGTAGCCGGATTTTGTGTGTTTTTTATTGCTCTTGGTTGATAAGTTATTCAGAGATGCTCACTCTTTAGCTGGGAATGTTAATATCCACGGGAAGCTAAGGTGTTGCCAAATTCATGATTTTGGCTTCTGATCATTTCACAGACGATGCGAAGAGAGTTGAAGACTTTACATGATGAGAGCAGATCTAACAGTTGCATAGAGCATGCCAAAGGAATTATGGAGGAGTTTAATGGTCCTGAGAATCTCTCGAAGAAAATATCTACTATATCATTGTCTGGGACTGACAAGAAGGTACTCTTTAGTTTCCTTTTTGCCTCTTCTATATACTAAAGAGAAGACTATGCTGGAGTCGTAGTTTAGTGTAGCTAAATTAGACAGTGAAATGAAAAAATAAATAAATTAAAATACGGAGATTTTACTAAATTAGAAAGCAAAAAAGAAAAAATCAAAACATGAAGATTTTCCACAATTGGTAAGCTGTCCATGAAAAGTGACAATGCTTGATTAAGAATCACATTTGTTAAAGAGGAGCGAGCTAAACATCTCAAAGTCATCATGACAACAGGGCTTTTAGAATGTTTCTTCAGGTGATACTGTGTCAAAGTCATCATGACAACAGGGCTTTTAGAATGTTTCTTCAGGTGATACTGTGTCAGTGACGGAGCTTATGTCATGACAAAATAACCTGAGAAAAAATAACAAGTTGTTGATTATGAATGTGTCAGACTTTTCTCATGCAAGGAAAAAGAACGATCTTCATGATACTCTTCGACTGGACAATATTGCCTTGACATGGAAATTTTGTGACCTTCACTGTGTTTCAGCTGGAGAAACTTCTCGAGAAACTTGATGTGTACGAATCTGCAGTCGGCGATTCTTCTGTGAAAGGTGTTACTCACATTGCAGCCTTCCCTCCTGCTTTTGAAGCAGTGCCCCGTAATCCCATTGTTCTCGACCTCGCCTATAACAGTGTAGAGTTCCCATCTCTCGAAAGCAGAATGAAGAAGGACAAGAAGGGCTTCATAAGCAGGCTATGGCGATGAACCCTGTAGATGAGGTTTCTAATTGCGCAGATTCATTTTCCATCTGCTCTCCGTTTCATAATCGATTTAATCTTGCGGGTAGGGGCATCTCGAAGTTTGGCTCACACTGGTTGCATTTTGGTGACTGACCTCCGATGTTCTTTTTGAAAGTTTAGGTGCTCTTTAACTTTTTAGTTGACAAGCAGCTGCATAGTCTCTTCTATGAGCATGATGCCGAGGAAAATGGAGCATAGCTTGAAATTTCATCCAATTTACTTCATTATATTCCGCATCTTTAGCTACCGGGAAATAGGGAGATTTTGGTATGTATCTATAGATGTTATACAACAGCTTGAATTTGTCTCTTTCTAAAGACTACCGAGAGAGCGGTGCGCGCGCGGTGAAAAGACGGAGATGGTTTACAGTTGTTAGATGCTTTCCAAAGCAAAATGACGATACCTTTTGAGACATGAGTTGACGACCCTCACCTTTTTGAGCAACTCTTCTACTTTAGGTAATCGCCCGATGCTTTGACATTCTTTCCCCGCACGGAAAGTTACTGACCAAAGGCAAGGCTTGCTCCACTGGTCAATTTCAGAATGCTCGTTTTATCACCAACTCATCTAGCAAATGACCACAAAGAAGAAATCTAATCCACGCTATAAGGGGTAAACACGTGCACGGGTTGTTCTCCATTGTTGTACGAATCTATCCACGGACTTTTTCATAGTAATAGACTGATTAATTTAGAGATCTTGTTCTCATACACGTTCTGTGAAGAACGGTTTTCTGCCTTATTGAATCGATCTTTGTAAAATTGTCCTAATTTGTTTAGATATTTTGATGAGCCTCTCATGTTTCCTGAATACGATAATTTATTTTTGTGTCAGATCCTGAATGTGATAATTGAGATGGGTGTGAAATGAAGAATCTTGTAAACTTCAACAGAATATATATATATATATATATAATAACGAAGGTGTCCAGGCCAGCTTGTACGCATCTCAACTATTCTTCGGAGTAGATTAGCACAGCAACCCACCGTCATGACCTCCTACTTAAATCACAGGTGCTCATTTGAGAAATTGTACCTGGGACCAGTGCGTCTAACTACACAATCCCAAGTGCGCTCTAACTAATTGAACTATCCATAGGCGGGTAAATATTTTTAACTTCACTCTTTGAAAAAGAAAAATAAAAACTTCTTTGTTTGATGTAGTTCTTCAGAAGTACTCACGACATCATAAACACAGAAAAACGTCACCCGACAAATTTCCACGGTGGAAATTGAAAATCAAACAATTCCACATGTAATTTATTGTTCGATCTGAATTTTGGGGCCCATCTCTTTGTTTGTTTGTTTTTTATTCTGCCCTTCAATCACCCTTTTGCTAGTGTCTTCTTAGTACCCTAGTACAGTTCTTTTAACTTCCATTTAGGACACCACTACACCGATCGCTATCCGACATTTCGTGAGATACCCATGAAAAGAATCAGCCCAAAAGCCATCTCTAACATGAGATTATTATCATTATCTGCATTAATTTTGGAATGGCAAAACGAATGCGTGCCCGAAAAACTGGTTATTTGATGGCAAAGATGGTGGGTTCATTCATTTCTGGGTTCCCCAAAGTGATCGGTGGTCACTTGGGACTCTCCTTCGATTTCATGTCAGAGTAAAACTTGCAGGTAAACATTCCTCTGGTCTGAGTCATTCCATCTTTTGTTGTTAGTTCGAAGTAAAAGAAAATTAAGTTCCATGCTCTTCGGTTTTTCTGTTTAGGAGAACCCCGTGCGTCTAAAGTTATATATGATAACACTGTCTCTGTCTTTATTAAAAGGTACTTTGGATTTGATTTGTGGGAGCGTCTTTTTTTTTTTTTTTTCTGTTAAAATTGCATACAGCTCTACCCGCGGATCGACATGGGACTTCCTCTGTTACTTAGAGAACTTTTGTATTGTCAATCTGCTGAAGATGGCCATGGTTACGATTCTTCTGTACATAAGAATGGGGCCTAGTCTTTCGCGATCAAAGTAGCTATAGACTGCAGCCTTCGAATCAATGAAGAACTTTCGAGCCGGTTTCTTTTTAATCAGCTTTCGAGTTTACATTCAAGGGTGCTTTTCATCTCATATGGCTCAGATTTGTTTTCCACATTGTGCTTCTGAAGCTTTCTAAGATTTACTCTGTTGTGCCATTGTCATTGATATAGTCCATTCTAGCTGGTGCTTTGAGACGTATCTATTCCTGACGATCTAGTATGGGTTCCATTTGTTAATCTTGCCTACGATGAAAAGGATTTGAAGTGAATCTGGATGATAATCTGTACATTAATTCAGGTAAACTAAACTTACAAAGGCATTATAGAGGCTAAAATGTCCAGAGAGGCCTAATTCAATCCCTAATTCAATCCATTTTATCTGCTCTTCTTCCCATCTTCTGGACAAATTGGGCATCTTCCAGTGTGTTGGCAGGAGCCTCGGGGATGAGCTTCCGAGCAGCGACGGAGTTTATCGAAGGCCATGGATAAGCATGGAAGGCATGTGTTCGAGCATAGATTATGACGTCTGCAATGGAAACTCTGTGCATGGTATCAATAGACACATGAGAATTAGGAGTTCATCTTACCATCTGAGAAACCGTAGACTTCCTCACTCGAATAAGCGTGACCACATATGGTCACAGGAGGAAGGCTTTGCAGCAGGCATTGCGATTGCGGTGGCTCATTTCGTGATTTTAAGGTAATTAGGATTTAGGACAACAAAATTTGCGTTAAAAAAAAAGCACAGATTTTGAGCATTGGTTCTGCAGGGGTCGGCCCGGAGGTGGCGGAGGTGAGATGGCGGATCTGAAAACACGGCGGAGGTGAATTTTTCTAGCGAAGGAATCTGTGATTGCATTCCTTGCAGCACCTGCGCATAAACTTGTCCACCAAACTCCATATAATACAAGTGTACTTAAACTCGAATTTGCTTGGTACTTTCTTCACGAGATGCTGAAGTTAATTATGATGCCCCCTTACTAAAATTCTTCTGCCTAAACGGATTGAGCGTGCTGTCTGGTAAAACCTACCAGTACACTTGTGACAAAACCTCAAAAACCTCCTTGCACTAATGATATTATAAAAAATCCCAAACTAGCATACTTGTCACTTATGACAAATTTATTTCAAATTAATTCCTTAACCACAAAAAATTTCAAACTGATACACCTGCGATAAATTTACGTCCGCTAGTTTTCATTAAATTTTATCGTTAAATTGCTGAATTAGTTAATATGTGACAAATGACGAATGTATTAGTTTGGAGGCTTTACACTCCATTAAACCGATTTGGGGTTTTTAGTGGTCAACAAATTATGTTTCGTGGAAAGTTTGGGATTTTAGATGGTAAAAAATTTTATTTTCAGTAAATTTATCACATGTGTACCAGATTAGAATTTTTCATGGTATTATCCTTGAAAATTTATAAACAAACCGTATCCTATTACGTTCCCACAGTATTTCCTTATCGTTACCAACTGAAAGAATCTCGTTCCGAATTCCGTAACTCTTTATAACCCAACAAAGAGATGGAATCGTCATGTTACCATTCGATTGTTGGGGAACTCCATTTCGCTTTGTCGTACCAAACAAATCATCTGCTTTTAGTATACCTCGTCTAATAGGTTCGTGCTTATGTTTCTGCTAAAGTGCAGCAGGTAAGGGGTGCTTGATTGTATTTTTATTTTCCTATTTTTTAGTTTTTTTTTCCAGAAAATATCTTTGAAACATAAATGCGTTTGACAATAAAATGTAGTTTTTTCATTTTCGGGCTAATTTTTTGGCTGAGAAATAGATTTGGCCAAGATTTGAGTAATAGAAAAAAAATGGCTTTTTTGTTTCTAAAACAGATTTAAGAAATAGAAAAAATTCGTGACCGATCGCCGTAGCCGGTCGCCACCTATCGCCGTTCGCCGCCGCCGGCCCCTGCCTCCGTTGGTTCCCGCCCGCCGCCGCCGCCGCCAGTCGCCGGAAATAGAAATTTTATGCTATTATTAAACGAATTTCTGTTTCGAAAATAAAAAAATTATATCGTTATCAAACGCGATTTTTTGTTGATAAATTCATTTAAGAAATAGAAATAAAAAAATCTAGATTTATGAAATAGAAATACAATCATGCAACCCTAAATGTTATGCAGGAATATCCGGGAAGTGCAATCACCACTCGCCAAGACATTTTCACACACAAAAAAAAAAATTCTTTCTCTGGAAAACGTTCTAAAGCTGCTTGGTATTCTTTGAGGTTTGCCTAAATTACTGGAACATGTCGTCTTCTGCCACGGAAAGTTTTTTCCAGTTGCTGTTTGCATGAAGCTTGTCGTCTCCTTCAAGCAACCTCTAGCCAAAACCTCCAATGTCGTTCCTTGCCTAGCTTGAATTGGAGGCTTACACGCGTTTGTTGTCTGCACGTTTATGCCAGAAAGAATATGGAATGTCGTCGCTCTCTGGACATCGGGTTTCTTCTGCTTCGCATTGAGATCGCCTTCTTTCTCAAGAAACCTAGGGCTTCATCTCCTTCCAATTCCTTCCTCTCCATATATCCGTTTTGTATTCAATCTTTGATCTTTCGTCTAAATTGCTAAGAAGGGTCAAAAGAAGAGAAAGCTCTCCTGACCCAATACTTGATCTGTCTTTCGAACCCGCCATGGACAACGAAGCGGCCAAGAGGGACTCGAGGAGCAGGCCGGCCACCCCGCCTCCCGCAGCTAGGAACGACGACGACCTTGGCCCGGATCTCGCCTTCGCAATGTCCCTGCAACGAGAAGAGGAACAACAAGAAGTACAAGAAGAGAGAGACCGCCGCTCGGCGGAGACCACGCTCTCCACCATCGACAGCGAGACGGAAGAAGAAGAGGAGGAGGAGGAGGCCAGCGACGAGGAGTCGAGCGACGGCGGCGGCGAAGAAGACGACCGTTACGACTACTTCTCGGGCAACGGGTACGAAGGAGAACTCGGGTTCGACGCCGAGCTCGGGTTCGTGGAGGGAGAAGAAAGCGGCCCGAGCGACATCGACATGGCGGAGTTCGACGACATCGATCCGGACGAGCTGTCGTACGAGGAACTGATCGAGCTCGGGGAGATCATCGGGCAAGAGAAGAGAGGGTTGTCGCTAGAGCAAATCGGCAAGTGCTTCAGGCCATACACCTTCCGATCCCGATCACAAGCCGAGACGAAGGACGGAGCGATCGACAGATGCGTCGTCTGCCAAATAGAATACGAAGAAGGTGAAAAGCTAGTGGTTCTCGATTCGTGCGAGCATCCTTACCATTCAGATTGTATCACCCAGTGGCTTCAAGTCAAGAAGACGTGCCCCATTTGTGGCTCCGAAGCTTCGGCACTCAAGAAATCATTGACTTAAGTTGCTTTTCATTTGATCCAAAACTGTGAATAAAATCATGCCCTGTGCGATAGTCAATTGTGTGTGTGTGTATCTCAGTTTGATTTCTGAAGATGGTAGTGTACAGTTTGGCATTGAAAGAACAAGAACGTTCAAAACCAAGAATGGGGTGCACCCTAGCACCAGGGGCGCGCAATACAACATTTTTACTCCGGAATGAATTTCTAGAACATAAATAGTTTTTTTTTATTTCTATTTTTGAAAGATTTTTTTAGCAAAAAATATATTTGATAATGGCATAAAATTTCTTATTTTAGAATAGAAATTTGTTTGGTGGCCGGCGACCTGCAACCGAGGTAGCAACCGGCAACCGACGACAGGCGGCGGCGATCGGGGGCGGCAGCTAGGGGTCGGGGTGTGACCCGCGGGGTTGGTTGTCGACGAAAATTTCTATTTCTCGGAGAAGTAATTTTTTTTTCTCATTTGTACTTCAAATCTATTTCTGGAATAACTTTTTGTTCTAGAAATAGTTTCTTAGAATTGCGTTACCATGTGACTTTCTATTCTAAACCTATTCCAGAAACAAATTTTTGTTCCAGAAATAATTTCTAGAGTGTTTTCATGCACCCGTACCTAAGCTTAGACAGATTGTTTGGATTTATTGCGACCCGCTTTACACCGTCAGCCCAAGTCGGGGGTCGTGTCCGAGGGTGCGGGTCGCAGTCGAAGCCGTTGTTCTCTTACCATCATGTAGGCAATTTATTCGTGAAAAGCACTAAAAAAAATTGCTAAACTTATTGTATTTGTACCAATTGAGTCATAAACCTTTCAACTTGATTAATTTAGTCATAAACTTTTTACATTTATGTTAATTTAAACTCAATCGTATCAACATCAAGATCAACAACACCTTTATTCCAAACTAGTTGGGGTCGACGGTCGATAAATCCCAAAGCATCATAAAAATAAAAGCATAATCAATCGAGAGAAAAGAGATAAATGTGTGTGTGTATATCTATACACTACCCCTCCACAACACTAATAGCATTACTTCACTCCATCCTAAGACAAACCGTACGCTAATTTATTTCTCACTCCATTAAATTTTGTTTTACTACTTTCCCCCAAGTAAGTTTCAGCCAATCTCTTGCTTTCTTCGTGTTGTGCTTTCGATAGCAAACTTCCGTTAGTATCGATGCATCTAAGGGCCTTAAAGGATATGCTCAAACCATCTCAATCTATGCTCTCTCATCATTTTCGCCACTGGTTCTACTCCGACTTTTCGTCGGCTCATTTCATTCCTTATCTTATCCATTCTTGTATGACCACACATCCACCTTAACATGCTCATTTTCACTACTCCCATTTTATGCTTATGTTTTCTTTGTGCTGACCAACATTCAGCTCTATATAACATGACGGTCTGACTGCTATTCTATAAATTTTTCTTTTTAACCTAATAGAAATTTTGCGATCACACAAAAATCTCGATTCGCTGCGCTATTTTATCCAACATGCTCTGATTCTATGGTTTATATCCTCATCAATCTCTTCCCCTTTTGCAATATTGATCCTAGATATCTAAATGTATCTTTCTTGGGTACCTTATGTCCGAACATATTTATGGCTTCTTGATCCCCTCTTTCTATCGTGTCAAACTCACACTTTACATATTTCATCTTACTTCGACTTAGCGTAAATCCTTCAGACTCCAACGTGCTTTTTCATACTTCCAACTTAGCGTTAACCCTAGCCTTGGTCTCATCAATAAGAGCAATATTATCTGCAAATAGCATACAACTCGACATCTCATCTTGAATATCTTTTGTTACATGAATTTCAATCCTTGTAGAAAAGGGAGGGAAACAAATGCTCAATTTCAAGTGAGTAAAATTGGCCAGAAATCGCTGACATAGACGCCAGCCATCTTACGTGACACGATCGACGTTGATGTGGATATTTTTAATAACATTTTATTTTTTTTTTATTTTTACTTTGTTATTCTTTCCTTTCATTTTTATTTATTTTTATTCGAGGGAGCACTGCAACCCTCGCTGACCAAAATGAAAAACAAGAAAGGAAAAAATAGAAATTAATAAAACCCTTCATTTTTTTTAAGTAACTTGTAAAAAAATTATCCACGTCAACGATTTCCGGCCAAAATTGGACGGATTAATTGAATTGACACAAATGCAAAAAATTTAGGACTAAACTGATTCAATTGAAAGGTGTATGACTGAATAATGCAGTATGTTCATGACTTTACGGTACTTTTTCCAAGTTTTGCTCTCAATGATTTTGTGACGAGCCTCGATGGGCCGGTTACATGGGGTCGAAGCCCAATTGTCTTCGTCGGTGTGTTCAATAATGTCTACCAATGTCATGCTATGTCTATTCACATCGAAATACAACTTGTAGCTTGCAGTTGAAAAAGAGTAAAAT
Organism: Rhodomyrtus tomentosa; assembly: GCA_028455895.1. NCBI lineage: Eukaryota > Viridiplantae > Streptophyta > Magnoliopsida > Myrtales > Myrtaceae > Rhodomyrtus > Rhodomyrtus tomentosa. The sequence goes on along the minus strand of JAPCWY010000001.1, from coordinate 43,979,222 downwards.
CCCTGAGCTAGACACAAAGGAACAAAAGCCCAACCACCGCGGAGAGGTGACAATTCAGGCATGGAGACCACGTACAACTGAAATTCTAGTAGGATGTCGTTGTCCTCCGGTAATAGGTGGTGGTGGTTTACTACGTGGGCCGTCTTGGGCCCAGCTTCGAAGACTGTCCACATCGTGAATATATATCACCGGACCTACTCGTCCGTGCATCAAATAGTGTGGGCATTCAATTAATTGTTTGCCCACATTATTGGTACCCTGTGATTTGCTACTCTAAGAAGGGAGAAAATTTACTATTCATCAATGGGTCGATGGGTCCTATCCGAGATATCGACACCCGACTAGCTAAATACAGTGCCGACAATTTCGTAAATAATAGGGGTGATTGGTTCCAATGTAGGAATTAAAAATGGAACAGGATGGTTAGTTCCTACCCTATGAAACTGGGCAACAACCCTATCCAATCAAGAACGGGACATCACTAGACCGTTTGGTCTAGAGAAACAAAGCTCTTATTTATTTTATTTATTTATCATAGAAAAATTCTATTTTATTTCCCTAAAATTCACGAACACGTTTGAAAATTACTTTAGTGTATGATGAAATTAAACTACTAATCATAAGGAAGTTACAAGTAAAAGAAGAAATTACTCTATTTACCTCTTGTCCTTACTAGTTACTGCACATTCAAAAAAAAGAAAAATAAAAACTTCAAGGTAGCTCTTCAAGTCAGGTTCAATTCCTCCTAAGGAGCCGGGAACTAGATTGCTTGTTTTCCGTTTCGGAAATTAGGAACCAAAAAGAACTGGACCTGCTCTTGTGAAAAATACTCGAAATCAGCATGTTCGGTCCGATCCAATCGCCGAGTTAGATTGGGAACGATGCACAAACCCTGCTAAATAACAGGTTAGGGAAGCTAGCGGCCGAATTGATATATACATCCGATGTATGCATAGAAAATGTTTAAACTAATTGCATGTGGATTCCTTGTATCTCCATGCTGTTGCGTTTTTTTTTTTTTTAACCCGGAAAAGCATGTGATTTATATTATTTTCTCGTCGCGGCGCGAAGGGCAATCAATTTCCGGAGAATAAATACGTCGATGTCGAATTGTGGACGGAAACGTCTTCAACACTCGTAAGGTATGCAAGAGAGAGAGAGAGAGAGAGAGAGAGACATGTGACATTAATTGCGACCGCGAAATCCTCGTATTGTCCCGACTCGAATCGCGGAGACAAGAAAATACGTGAAAAGGATACTTTGTCCTTGTAATTTTCTTTTTCTTTTTCTTTTTATTTTTCTCTTCCTCCTCATCCAAAAAACGAGACTTGCTTCCCTGTTTCGAGCTCCCACCAACATCACCATCGTCCTCTCGTTCTGCTTCACACGCGTATCTCGCTTCTCACCTCCCTCTTGACCTCGCGCAATCGTAACCACAACGCCCAGGCGATGCCGACTGGAATCTGATGGATCGGACGGGCTCCAAAAGCCGAGTCGGGTTTCGAACCCGACGTCTTTTTTTTTTTTTTTGGTATATGATCTGTTGAAATATATAAATATTAAATTACGTATAATTCTAATAACTTAATCTTTTGGCCGCGTTTTCATAAAATCTTCACACACTCATATACTCATAAGTTGATATATGACATCTAACTCAATAATTTGACAGTTAAATTTAACGAAAATTTACGGAGGGTAAATTTATCATAAGTATACCAGTTTGTGATAAATTTGTTATAAGTATACCAATTTGAGATTTTTTATGGTCAAAAAATAATTTTAGGTAGATTTATTGTAAGTGTACGAATTTGAAGTTTTTCGTGATATTAATTTAATTTAATTTTGTTTGCCTTTTTAGATCCCCAAAATAGCAGTTTCTATGGATCATAATAGACATGCTTTTGGATCCATTTGAGTTTTTGCAATGTGTGGTTGTATCAGGGGTGCATGAAAAAATTTATGTTTCAGAAAGAGTTTCTGAAACATAAATAATTTTTTGTATTTTTTTATTGCAGAATGAGTTTCTAAACAAAATAAATGTGTTTGATAATGACAAAAATTTTATATTTTTAGAATAAAAATTTATTTGACAGGCGGAGGTGACGGTGGCAAGAGGCCGATCGACGGCGGCCGTCTGGCGACCGGTGGCGGCTGCCCAACGACCTCCAAAGGCTAGTCGACAATCGGCGACGGCCGTTTGGCAACCTCCAAAAATCGGCGGCAGCCAGGGACCGAAGGCAATCGCCCGACGACTGTCGGCGACCTCCGGTAGCCGGCCGACGATCGGTGGCGGTCGTCTGGCGACCGACTTTGGCCGAAGACGACGTCCGGCGTCCAGCCGGGGACCTCTGATGGCTGGCGGTCAAAGAGGTGCAATTAGTGGCGGTCGTCGTCAACGAAAATTTCTATTTCTATTTATATTTCTCGGAGAAGTAATTTTTTTTTGTTTTTTATTTCTGCTTCAAATCTAACTCCGCCCATGTAATCTACATAGTCTATCTCAAGCCAAATAAAGGAGGAGGGTTACGTCACGCGTAGCGAACCGGTTATAAAAAAAAGAGCCACCTTTATGAGATGAACCCTATTTTCTTTCCTTGATTCTGCTTTTATTTTTATGATTTTTTGGGGTTTATCGATCACCGACCCCAACTAGTTTGGGATAAATGTATTGTTGATACTGATTTTGATTTCTACTTCAAATTTATTTCTGTTTCTCAAAATTATTTCAATAATTTCTTGCGTTTGCATTACCAAACGAAAGTTTTTTTTCAAATTTATTTTAAAAATAAAATATTCAACCAGAAACAGTTTTTGAACGGTTATCGTTTACCTCCTTATATTCCACATAAAACTAAACATAAGAGTCCAAAAAACCTGCCTAGGTGCCTACATCTTCCTTAGGGAGGGCGCTCAACTGTCCTATCCAACAGCATCATGTGTTGGCATCAATCTGCTGTCACCAAATCAAAAACCAGGACAGAAAAATCGAACATTTCTACTTAAAACACTAGTTTAAGTCTCCACTGCCCGTCCTTGTCGTCTAAATCCACAAGCATCGCAAACCCAAAATAATTATTTTTTTCCCCTCTTTCCGGCACCCATAAATTCAAAAGTTGCTGGGGATAATTGAAAAGATTAAGTGTCGATAAATAAGTCGGAGAAACGGGAACTTCGCCATCTAATATCTCTTCTCGAGAAAATAACATACCTCAATTTTTTCAGCTTGAGTTTTAATAGCAACTTATTGAGATAATTATCCAAAAAGTCATAAATTTATTGTACATCATCAAATTTAATAATAAATATTTCAATTGCGTTAATTTAGTTCAGAATATTTTAAATCGTTGCCAAATAAAGTCATAAACTTATTATTTGAGCAATTAATCGTAGTACAATAAATTTAAGACCTTTTGAATAAATTTCCATATAATTTGTGTTTCTTTATCTCGAATTTTCTTGAATATTGGCAAACAGGAGAAAAGGGAAAAGAAAAGAAATTGGAGTAGTGTCGGCAGAGGTGATTGAACACGAAAACGCAAGTAATCCGTGGAGATTTTTTTTTCATTTTTATTATTATTTAATAACATGGTCTTGATTCTAACAAGAGATGCTTATATTTATGGCCAATGATGTCGAACCCCACATGTGCAAGATGCTAATCAAGAGCCACCAGATCCAAATTACCCAGTTCTGGATTCACAGATCACCTACTGTCGGAGACCCCCCCCCCCCAAAAAAAAAAAAGTTGGATGGGGAGTTCGAATCATCATCACAAGAGAGAAGCAATTGTTTTTATTTTTTTGGGTCTTTTTTGGCACGTGCTCGTGCCGTCCTCAAAGCTGAACAATCCCCTCGAATTACAGCACAATGTTGATTGGTTACTGGATCCTTCGTTGATGGTCGGCCTTCAAGTTCCGACCACAATCATAAAATGTGATCGTTAAGGCTTAACGAATCACGACGTCCCTCCGTTGTGATCCTTTGATCTTTAATCTACGCGTTTCAATTCCTAAATTTGAGCTCCGTATGCAATTTCATTTAATTTCTCTAGATTAATTTCAATGTTGTACGAATTAAATACCAGAGTTGAGATATCACATCCAATTCATTAAATGTTTGGTGGCGTACCAATACTTTTTTTTTCTCTCTTTTCAAAATAGTAAAGAAAAAAAAGAAAATTTAAAAACGATAAAAAAACAAAAAATTAAGTGCACGAATCCCAAAAAAAGACAGGGAGAGGTTACGTAACCGTTTTGACTGACCGAACAAGTGACGGCACAAGAAGCAATCGCGCCCCCATTTCTCGCGCAGTCCGCGCTTTTCCCTATGCAAAAAAGCTTCCAATTCGCAAACCCAGAAATTGACTTGACCGCAGAGAGGGAGAGCGAGAGATGGGGCAAAAAAAAAATAATAATAAATTGGAAAAATGGAAACCAAATATCTTATATCTACCAACTTTCCTCACGAGATTATAAAAATATTATTAATTTTTTTTGCTCTTTTTTTTGTCCAACTTTTTCGAAAGGTTTCGTGAGTTCCACCTCGAATTAAAAACAAAACGCGAGAGGAAAAGGAAAATTCGCAAGTGAAAAAAGAAGAAGAGAGAAATATGAATCAAGCTCGATAAGATAACTCGAGGATTGCTCGTTACTTCTTTTCATAACTTTTACTTCATATTAGGTAGGTAGGAAAATTTCCATCTCGAAATATCATGGAAAAAAAGTTATGCATTCATACCTTTTCATATCGCCTATGGAGATAAATTTAAATCCGAATGTCACGACGTCATGAAATAAAGTTGAGTATCGGTGTGTACTTTACATGTAAATTCAAACGGGATTGAGTATTGGTGTGTTATTCCCATGTAAATTCAAATATTATAGTCGATTCGGTCAATATCGCTTACTTTTTTTTTTAATTAAAATAAGAGAGTCGAATTCAAACAGTTTTTTCTTTTCCTTTTTAAATTACTGCGCGCGCGCGGTCCGTAACTGATTCTTTCTCACACCAAAATTATGAGATGCACGAACGTAAGTGATTAGACTGAGGTCGAAATCTGATTGACGGTTGCTTTATTATTAAAATAAATTAAAATAAAAAAAGGGAGGAAAAGAAAAAACTGAAAATTAAAAAGGAAAATGAAAATAAAACGACAGAGGTAAGAAGAGCAAAGCACTGCGCACGTTGAAAAAGAAACGAATTGACCCCCCCTTCCCCTCCCTTCTCTCTGGACTCTCTCTCTTCACACTGGATTTCAGCCACCATTGGCGGAGCTCTGAGCTGGACTGGATTGCTCGAAGATTCTCTCTCTCTCTCTCTCTCTCTCTCTCTCTCAGTTACACTTCGGGGGAGGAGTGGCTGTGCGTTCGTGCATTTCTCGGCGCATGCATTCTCGCCTCGGGAAGCGTCAATCCAATCGATTTGATGGCGACAAACCGCTTCTGATCCGATCTGCTCGTTTTGCAATTCGTTTCGCCGTTTCTGTTTGATCGAGTTTCGGCCAAATCGCGGCGTCGGGCCCGTTCCCCATTTTCAGTACGGCTGCTCGTCCGCGAACTGTGCATTGCGTGGCTGAAGATCGGATTCGGGTCTCGGTGTCGATGTTTGGCTTCGTGCTTGTTAATCAGTCGGTTGGTCTCCAGGGCTTGGTTTTGGAGGATGAGGGAGGTGTCCGTTGAGCGAGTTGTCTCCTGCGCCATCTATTCGCGTTTGAGCGGATTTCGGTTACTGCATTCCGTGGCGAGGATTTGAAGTGGCCGGCGGGAGTTCTTGCACATCAGTTTGATTTCGTCCTGAGAGGTATACTTTCTTGGTCTGACGACCTCAATATTGCTAGAGTGATTTGATTGCTGCCCGAGGCTTCAGCATATTAATTAACACGTTTTGGATTTCAAAATTCGGCTTGCTTTTTCTGTAGTTCAGTTATAATTGTGCTTCGAGGATCATCTCTACTGATCTTGTGTGAGATATCGGAGAAAGGTCGGGAAGTCATCACGGATGAGTTCCCTGAACCTTCCTTGGGTATGTAAGTCAAGATACGGAAGTGGGAATTAATGACCAAGTTAGAAACCATTGGTAATTTCAATAATCTGGTAATCGCTTGGTTTTTGAGACAGGACTGCTCATTGCGATGTGCTCATGGAGTGCTGTGAGGAAAAGTGAATGATTTTGTTCACTGTCGCGTGGTAGACTAAATTATAAAAGCAGTGGACCTAGTACGGTCATTACTGCCCTTACAGAATGCACCTCTGTTATTGATTCCATTGAGAGAGGGGGGGGGGGGGGGCGCTATTTATTGCAATCTCTCAAACTCCAGATGCTCTTGCTACATATGGGCGTGTGGACATGGTTGCTGAATCACCATTCTTTTGTCAATTCAAACTATCAGTTCTTTTGATAACTTGATTGGAACTCGTTGCCAGCAGTTTCGAGGTCTTATTCGGCACCTTGCCTCTCCACGTGGAATGGAGAAGAGGAACAAGTCGACCAGGTGGAATACTTTTCCTTGATCTGCAGGAGTTAAAGGGCAAAAGCTGAAGCAGAGAATCGGTGCTGATGTCAAAGTCTCCTTCTCCCAAACCAAGAGAGTCTAATGTCTCATTGACTTCTCGGCTGCAGTGAGTATCTATTCTCCAAATCTTGCCAGTGTGGTTTTAATTATAGTATTAGGCGAAGCAGAAGCAACTCTTGATGGATCCATGCTTAGAAGTACTTATTTTCTTATGCCAGTCTTATTAAAAAGAACCCAGTAGAATTCAAATTTGTTCTACACTTCTGGTGTCTTTTATTTCCTTGGTTTTTTTCTTTTGGGAAGGCGGGGGGGGTGTTAAGTGAGGGGCTGTAGAGAGCTTACGTCTCGAATAACTTCTCTTGTAGCATGCCATCATACAGTAATCTACGGTTTTGTGTTATGTCATAGGGAGTCAAATGGAGCAGCTGGACTGGACGATTCAGAAGGTACAATGGCCACAGTTGCTCAGTTCATTGAGCAACTGCATGCCAACATGTCTTCAGCACATGAAAAGGAGCTCATCACAACTCGTCTACTCAGTATTGCCAAAGCAAGAAAGGATGCAAGGATGCTCATTGGTTCTCATTCCCAGGCAATGCCATTGTTCATATCGATTCTTAGGAGTGGAACCTCTTTGGCAAAAGTAAATGTTGCCATGACACTCAGCATTTTGGGCAAAGATGAAGAATTACGTTTGAGAGTCCTTCTTGGGGGTTGCATCCCTCCGTTGCTTTCACTTTTGAAATCCGAATTGGCTGAAGCAAGAAAGGCAGCAGCTGAAGCAATATATGAAGTCTCAGGTGGTGGGCTCTCAGGCGATCATGTGGGTATGAAGATATTTGTTACTGAAGGCGTAGTACCGACCTTATGGGATCAACTTGATCCAGAGAACAAACAAGACAAAGTGGTTGAGGGTTTTGTTATTGGGGCACTGAGGAACCTCTGTGGTGACAAGGATGGGTACTGGAAAGATACACTTGAGGCTGGGGGCGTGGATATTATTATTGGTCTTCTGTCTTCTGATAATGCTGCTGCTCAGTCAAATGCTGCTGCTCTTTTGGCCCGTCTTATGTTGGCTTTCAGCGAGAGCATTCCCAAAGTGATAAATTCTGGAGCTGTCAAAGTTCTATTACGACTAGTGGGTCGGCAAAATGATGCTTCTGTTCGTGTTAGTGCTGCTGATGCCTTGGAGGCTCTTTCTTCTAAATCAACCACAGCTAAGAAAGCTGTCGTGGATGCAGATGGTATCCCAGTTCTCATTGGTGCTGTAGTCGCTCCTTCTAAAGAATGTATGCAAGGAGGATTGGGCCAAGCTTTGCAGGGCCATGCCACACGAGCTTTAGCAAACATTTGTGGTGGGATGTCACAGCTAGTCCATTATCTTGGAGAGCTCTCACAGTCTTCTCGTTTAGCTGCACCTGTTGGTGACATAATTGGAGCACTTGCTTATGCTTTGATGGTGTTTGAGCATGAATCTAGTGTGGAGGAAGCACCATTCAATGTGACACACATAGAACACATTCTAGTCATGCTACTGAAGCCTCGGGATAATAAATTGGTTCAAGAGCGCATCCTAGAGTCCATGGCTAGCCTATATGGTAATCCTCATCTATCCAGATGGGTTGACCATGCTGAAGCGAAGAAGATACTTATAGGACTTACGACAATGGCAGCCTCAGATGTACAAGAGTATTTGATACTCTCCTTGACTAGATTGTGCTATGATGGATTGGGCCTTTGGGAGTCCATTGGAAAAAGGGAAGGAATACAGTTGCTAATATCATTGCTGGGTTTATCAACCGAACAGCATCAAGAATATGCTGTTGAATTGTTGGCACTTCTGACAAACCAAGTAGATGACAGCAAGTGGGCCATCACTGCTGCTGGAGGGATCCCTCCATTGGTGCAATTGTTAGAAACAGGATCGCAGAAAACCCGGGAGATTGCTGCACTCATTCTATGGAGCTTATCTTGCCATAGTGATGATATCCGTGCTTGTGTTGAAAGTGCGGGAGCTATCTCATCACTGTTGTGGCTGTTGAAGAGTGGTGGACCAAATGGGCAAGGAGCATCAGCAAAGGCACTCATAAAGATCGTGCAGACTGCAGATTCACCCACCATCAATCAGTTATTAGCATTGCTCCTGGGTGATAGTCCCAATTCCAAATCTCACATAATTAGGGTTTTGGGTCATGTACTGACTTTGGCATCCCGGAGCGATTTGGTGTGCAGTGGGTCTGCTGCAAATAAAGCGTTAAAAACTCTTGTCCAGGCTCTGAATTCATCAAGTGAAGAGACTCAAGAATGCTCTGTTTCTGTCCTAGCAGATTTATTTAGCATGAGACAGGACATTTGTGAAAGTCTAGCAACTGATGAGATTATTCATCCCTGCATGAAACTTTTGGCCAGCAATACTCAAGTGATTGCAACTCAGTCTGCACGAGCTTTGAGTGCTCTATCTCGTCCCACCAAGAGTAAAAAAGCTAACAAAATGTCTTGCATTACTGAAGGGGATGTAAATCCGTTAATTAGTTTGGCCAAAAGTTCATCAATTGAAGCAGCTGAGACTGCAGTAGCTGCACTTGCCAATCTTCTATGTGAACCCCAGATTGCCGCAGATGCTCTTGCTGAAGATGTTGTTTCCTCTTTGACAAGAGTGCTTGGTGAAGGTTCACTGGAAGGCAAGATTAGTGCATCACTTGCGCTTAATCAATTACTCAAGCATTTTCCAGTGGGTGATGTGCTCACGGGAAATGCTCACTGTCGCTTCACCGTTCTTGTCCTTGTTGATTCTTTGAACGCAATGGACATGGATGGAACGGATGTAATGGATGCACTGGAAGTAGTAGCACTCTTGGCGAGGACAAAACAGGACACAAACTTGAGTTATCCCCCATGGTCTGCCCTTGCTGAGGTTCCATCAAGCTTAGAATCTGTTGTTCGCTGCCTGGCTGAGGGCCCCCCTCTAGTCCAAGATAAAGCCATAGAGATACTGTCTAGGCTTTGCGGGGATCAACCAGCTGTCCTTGGTGACCTTTTGATTGCAAGATCACAATCTATTCATTCATTAGCTAATAGAATCATCAATTCAGCTAGCTTAGAAGTGAGGGTTGGGGGGGCCGCGCTGTTAATTTGTGCTGCAAAAGAGCACAAACGGCAGTCTGTTGATGAGCTTGAGTCTTCTGCAAATCTCAAACCCCTAATATATGCATTAGTGGATATGACAAAGCATGATTCCAGCTGTTCCTTCTTAGAGATTGGAGTTAGAACTCCCAGAGGTTTTATGGAAAGAACCATTTTCCAGGAGGGGGGCGACTCTGATGTTTCTGATCTCACCACGGTCTTGGGAGGAACTGTTGCCTTGTGGTTGCTGTCAATAATTTCGGCCTCACATGAAAATAATAGACTCGCACTTATGGAAGCTGAGGGGATTGAGGCTCTTTCTGACAAGCTGGCCAGTCATACTTCCAGTCCACAGGTAGCGTTATTTGGTCTTTAATCTGTGGTCAATTGCTTTCTCATTTTCTTGGGATTGAGTCAAATTTCTTATTCTTTTTCCACCACTGCAGTCTTCCACTTGGTGATAATTGCGCATAATTCAATTGCTGGGTAAATTAGATTGATATGCATGAAGCGATGAGGAGTCATTTAGGGCTTTAGTCGTGTCTCTTACACGTCTTTTAGCTCCTCTGATACTTGCCAATTGATTGCATACTTTCTTTTAAAACGAGCAATTACAGAAATAGACGTAGCGTAAGGCACATTGAGTCAAGCAAGGCATTATTGCCAAGAGAGTGCGCCCTTAATTTTCCGTTAATTGTGAAGATTAGCAACTTTTTAATATATCTGTAACTAACCACACTTAGTTCAGCACCTACAATTCCCTAGGATGCAATTTTTATTCGGTGCATGGACTTGTGAACCTCAGTTCAGAAGTCAATTACTAGCTACAGTGTACATATGACACTTTCATTGTTGGAGAAAACATTTTATTTCATGGGACAATTGCCAAAACACGAGTTTCTCAAGTTGAGCTCTAGACTTAAGAAAGTCATTCCACTTTGCCCCCAACAAGCTCGTGTGTTGATGAATTGTAGTTCCAAAACGAAAAACTCAGTTTAACTTTGAAACATTAACAAACATTTTCACGTGACTTCTGACTTTGAATAACGGTGTATAAATCTTTGAGGATTTACTGGGTTCCACACTAAATAGAAATGAAAAATCTAAAAAGTCAAAGTTGAAAGCAAAAACCACCTCAAACGCTCAATGATTTTCTCAATTTTCTTCTTAATCATAAATAAAGAATCCAATATGTACCAAGGAAGCACTGCTTGAAACACAAAAATATGTGGAAAGGGGGTGAAAAGAATGCAAATCCAACTATTGGATGAAGCTAACAATAGGTTTGATGGAAATGAGAATGTTTCAGAGAGATGAAATTATTTAATGAGTCTATGTTGAAAAGAAAATGTGCTATTATATCACAAAATGAAATTAAATTAGCCACTATTTTCTTAGTGGACTAAGGGTTGCTTTAGAATGATGCACAATCTGGTGACAATTTGCAACGCAATGGGTCATTCTTTTAGTTGCAAATGGGAAGGGGATATTTGGACAGAGAGATAAAATATGAGGTCTGTGATCAAATTTCTGTTTTATTTACAGGCTGAATATCAGGATGCAGAGGGCATATGGATTACTGCCTTGCTGTTAGCTATTCTATTTCAAGATGCAAATGTTATACTGTCTCCAGTAACTCTCCGTGTTATCCCTTCACTAGCTCAACTTCTACAGTCTGATGAAGTGATCGATAGATTCTTTGCTGCACAAGCATTGGCTAGTCTTGTTTGCCATGGAAATATGGGAATAAACCTTGCCATTGCAAATTCAGGTGCTGTTGCCGGATTGATAAACTTGGTTGGTTATGTGGAGTCAGATATGCCAAACCTCATTGCTTTGTCAGCGGAATTTTTCTTGTCCCGAAACCCTGATCAACTTGCTCTGGAGCAGCTTTTTAAGCTTAAAGACGTAAAAAGTGGCGCCACTGCCCGTAAATCTATACCTTTGTTGGTGGACCTCTTGAGACCAATGCCTGATAGGCCCGGTGCCCCTCCCATTGCAGTTCAGCTCTTGAATTATATTGCAGAAGGAAATGATACGAACAAGCTAATCATGGCTGAAGCTGGAGCTTTAGATGCTCTTACGAAGTACCTGTCCTTGAGCCCTCAAGACTCAACAGAAGCTACCATAGCTGATTTATTGAGGGTATTGTATATGCATGCTGATATTATCCGGTATGAGGCATCAGTAAGTTCACTGAATCAGCTCATAGCTGTTCTGCGACTGGGATCGAGGACTTCGAGGTTTAGTGCTGCCAGGGCTCTTCATGAACTTTTTGATGCCGAGAACATCAGAGACTCTGATTTGGCCAGGCAGGCCATTCAACCATTAGTTGACATGCTAAATTCTGCTTCGGAGAGCGAGCAAGAGATAGCTCTTGCTGCCTTGACGAAGTTTACTTCAGGAAATACTGTAAAAGCAGTGGTGTTCACTGAAGTGGAAGGCAACCCCCTTGAGAATCTACTTAGAATTTTATCCTCTGCTTCATGCTTGGAATTGAAGAGAGATGCTGCAGAAATTTGTTTTATTCTATTTAGTGATGCAAAGGTTAGGGCTGACCCAATTGCCTTGAAATGCATTCAGCCCCTCATAATGCTTATGCAATCCAGTTTAAGCACAGCAGTGGAGAATGGCATATGTGCTTTTGAGAAATTGCTGGACGACGAAAGACTGGTAGAGCATGTTTCAGCCCTTGATATCGTAGATCTCATTGTTGGCCTGGTCTCCGGGACAAATTATCGACTCATTGAGGCCAGCATCTGTTCTCTCATAAAACTAGGGAAAGACCGGACTCCTTGCAAATTGGCTATGGTTAAAGCTGGCATTATTGACAAATGTCTTGAGCAACTCCCTGTTGCACCCATTTCCTTGTGCTCCTCAATTGCAGAACTCTTCCGGATTTTGACCAACAGCAGCGCCATTGCCAGGGGTTCTACTGCAGCAATAATAGTAGAGCCTCTTTTCACGCTTTTGCATTCTCCGGACTTCAGCTTATGGGGACAGCACAGTGCCTTGCAAGCACTTGTAAATATTCTGGAGAAACCACAGAGCCTTGCTACTTTGAAACTCACTCCTTCCCAAGCTATAGAACCTTTGATTTCGTTCTTGGAGTCCCCATCTCAAGCCATCCAGCAGCTAGGCACAGAACTTCTCTCTCATCTTCTAGCCCAGGAACATTTTCAGCAAGACATCACTACAAAAAATGCGGTTGTGCCGCTTGTGCAGCTTGCTGGAATTGGTATCCTCAATTTGCAGCAGACTGCAATAAAAGCACTGGAGAAAATATCTACTAGCTGGCCGAAGGCCGTGGCAGAGGCTGGCGGGATATTCGAGCTAGCGAAGGTTATCGTGCAAGATGACCCGCAGCCACCGCATGCATTGTGGGAGTCAGCTGCTTTAGTTCTTTCTAATGTTCTGCGCTCTAATGCAAAGTATTATTTCAAAGTCCCTCTTGTTGTCCTAGTTAAGATGCTACATTCAGCACTCGAGAGCACCGTTACAGTTGCTCTCAATGCCTTGACTGTACATGAAAGGAATGATGCTTCTAGTGTTGAACAGATGACTGAAGCTGGAGCGATTGATGCTTTGCTGGACCTTCTAAGATCTCATCAGTGCGAGGAAGCATCTGGTAGATTGCTTGAAGCATTATTTAACAATATTAGGGTCCGGGAGATGAAAGTCTCCAAGTATGCCATAGCACCTTTATCACAGTATCTGTTGGATCCACTTACTAGATCAGAGTCTGGCAGACTTCTTGCAGCTCTAGCACTTGGGGACATCTCCCAGCATGAAGGACATGCTAGAGCCAGTGATTCTGTTTCTGCATGTCGTGCTTTGATCAGCTTGCTTGAAGATCAGCCTACAGAAGACATGACGATAGTTGCAATTTGTGCGCTGCAGAATTTTGTCATGCATAGCAGAACTAACAGGCGGGCCGTTGCAGAAGCAGGTGGCATATTAGTAATTCAGGAACTGCTGGTGTCTACCCATTCAGAAATTGCTCGGCAGGCAGCATTGCTCATCAAATTTCTTTTTTCTAATCACACCCTCCAAGAATATGTCTCCAATGAACTGATTAGATCATTGACAGGTACACAGAGTAACTGATTACTCAGCTCATATCTTGGGTAGATACTTTTTCTCTTCTCATGTATGTTCCTAGGTTTACGTTGTCATTGGCCAGAACTTGGCATGCCTACTTCATTGATACCATGTATGCCATCTGTCCAGGTTTTCTCTATGATATTCTTCATTCTTCAATTTAATAATAGTGTGTGGGTTATTGGTGAAAATCCAACCTCTTATTAACTGCAAAATTTCGATCCGATATATCAAACCTTTACTTTTAGACTGCTGGCAGAATATATCAATACTGCGAGTGATGTGAATGCAATGTAACACCATGTATCATGCATAGAGTCATTTGTATGATTTATCATTCTATATCTTCAACAGCTCATGAGTTTTTCCAGTGCATGTTCACTACCTTCTTTGTCTCACCATTTTGTTTATCAGTTTTGATAGATTTACAGAACTTTCCCTTTTTCCTTCATCATATATCAAATTGTGCCCCTGCTTCTTTTACAGCTGCACTGGAGAAGGAATTGTGGTCAACAGCGACCATCAATGAGGAGGTCTTGAGAACTTTAAATGTGATTTTTGTGAACTTCCCTAAGCTCCATGTATCTGAAGCTGCTACCTTATGTATACCGCACTTGGTAAATGCCCTCAAAACTGGTAGTGAGACGGCTCAGGAATCTGTTTTGGACACTTTATGTTTGTTGAAACAATCTTGGTCCTCCATGGCTTTGGACATAGTAAAGTCACAGGCCATGATTGCATCAGAGGCCATTCCGATACTTCAGGAGTTGATGAAAACTTGCCCACCTGGTTTCCATGATAGGGCGGACAGCCTTCTCCACTGCTTACCGGGATGTTTGACAGTGACCATTAAGCGAGGGAACAACTTAAAACAGGCCATGGGTAGCACAAATGCCTTCTGTCGATTGACAATAGGCAATGCTCCTGCACGGCAAACAAAGGTAACCTTTCTTTCATGATAAACTCAATTACCCACGATATCTGTTAAACTCATTGGCATGGCCTTGATGTATTCTTTTGTTCATGGTAGGAGCTTTGGAGATTTGATCCCATTACTTCAGTTTAGTGCTTGAAGGATTAAAATTGGCATGCTATAAGTTGAAAACTAGGGCTATTAGATTACGAAATATTCAGATACATTTGCATCTAGACACTTATATGTTTAATTTTGTAATTCACATGGAAGTGTTCTTTCTGTGTTTCTTTTTATTTTCCTCCTTCAGGTGGTTAACCACAGCATTTGTCCAGAATGGAAAGAAGGTTTCACTTGGGCTTTTGATGTGCCTCCAAAAGGACAGAAACTGCATATTATATGCAAAAGCAAAAACACGTTTGGGAAGGTCTGTGTGCTCTGACCGCATTTTGTTGAAGCATATTAACATAGACACTTCTTATTGCGCTAAATATATGCGGTTTGCATTATCGACCAGCACCCTCACCAGGCAATTCTGCAAATAAATGTGACTGTGTTCGATACATGCTTTACTCTTAAAAACTTATTCCCATGCTTTATAGTCCTACATAGTGAACTTGGGTGAGCAAGTAACAATTCCCAACCACTATCGTGTTCTTCGATCTGACATGTGATGTGTCCCTTTTCAGGCAACTCTTGGGAGAGTGACTTTCCAAATTGACAAAGTTGTGACAGAAGGAGTATACAGTGGATTATTCAGTCTTAATCACGAGAGCAACAAAGATGGATCTTCCCGCACGCTTGAAATAGAGATTATCTGGTCCAACAGTACACCGGTTGATGACATATGAGGGGGTTAAGTTAATTTCCCCGATGAGAATTAGAAGATGGCATGGTCATGAAGTTAGCTGGAAAATTAATTAGTAATAGTGTGCAGGATGTTGATTTGCTTGTAATTATTGGCCATTTAAAGTTTCAGTTTTGTAGTCTGATGCACGTGCTGCTGCAGGGGTGTACAGTATATGACTTACGCAAACTAGCGGAGGCGATAAGAGTCGTGGGATTTTAGCTTTTAGGGTTCTAAAGCTAATTATAGATCTACTGTACAGGTCAGTCTTCTAGGATCTAGCAAGTTAAAAATCCTTGCAGAAATTGGCAGTAGTAATCGGATTTTTGCAGATATGCTGCTCTTAGCTGACGAAATCGTTGTACTCAGTGCTTGTGATCTTTCATTAGGCAAATACTCTCTGCAAGCATTCGCATTCGCCTTTGTTCTGGTCTTAAAGGTGGATGTACAGGTTGTTAGAAATAAGTGGCACAATCTCTCAAACAAGAGAACTGCTCGTTGAGTTCAGAGGCTGGATCTCAGGGGGCTAGCTGGGGCAGTTGCCTCCTTGGCAGCTTGGTATGTGGTCCAAATTCTATTGATTATTTATTGTATTCATTGTAATTCCACGTGTGTATTTTTCAAACCATGCCTCTTAACGAGTTAAGATTTGGTGAACCTTCTGATCTTGCCTATGGTCCAAAGGAAGCAGGGAGAAAGGAAGGCGCTTCTCATTCCTGTTTATTTTACTAGAACTCTTGACTTCCATGTTGCGAGATATGATTGGTGATCTTTGGTGAGTCTGAGATTAATCCGAATTAAAGGTCATGAGAGAAAATAATTCTAATGGAAGTGGCTTGCATATTTTTATTTTCACACCAATGCGAGACAGATGCGTAATTACACGGATCAGGCTTATATGGATAGTTAAATCAAGTGAGTTTCGTCATTTACACGAGGCTGACAAGGAAAAAAGTGTAAAAAAAGTTATACTCTATTGTATTAGTGTCAATTCAGTTATAAACCTTTTGCATTAATTCCAATTCAGTCCTAAAACTTTTATTAGTTAATCCTAAAATTTTTGCATTAGTGTTAATTTAGTCGTAAATCTTTTGTATTACACCAGTTGAGTCAATTCGGCCAATTTTAACAAAAAATCGCTGGCGTAGATGTCAATTGTCCTACGTGGCACGCTAATGTTAGTGTGGATATTTTTTTTGATATTTTAAATAAATTTTAAAAAGCCAAAAAATTATTTAAAATATTAGAATAATATGAAAAATGTCCAAGTTAGCGCTAGCCGTGTCACATAGGACAATCAATGACCATGTCCGTGATTTTCGCTTAAAATTGACCGGATTAACTTAATTGACATGAATATAAAATATTTATGAGTGAATTGACATAAATATAAAAGGTTTATGATTGAATTGATAAAATAAAAATTTATGATTTAATTGACACTAATGCAATAGATTTAAAAAAATTTTGTCACTTCTCCTGGCTGATCAGATTTAAGGACTTAGGTAGACTTATGGGTCATGCAATTAGTTCGCTTAATAATTACTTGCGTTCATATGCCCTGCCTTTGCTTTGGAGAAGATGCGGCATAGGACAACCAACATAAAGTTGGGAAAAAAATCATGTTAAACAGTATAATTGTCGAGATATTTTTGGACTAAATGAGAAAAAATAAATAATAAGAGATTTTTGCCTCTTTTCTATGGTAAACAGGGACCATAACTAATGATTTTTTTTTTCATCATGCGCTTTTGATTGTGCAAATAGATATAATCACAAGTGCTTCGCAATGCAATACTCCCATAATTAGAATGTTAACTCAAGATTTATACGAAAGATAAACCCATAGCTATCATTTTCAATTGTTTTTTTATCATGATACGTGCTGCTTGGCAGTAAGATCTATAATATTTGATCAAGCGAATTGGATTATTATGTTTGATCTATGTCTTAGATTTCAAACCTTAAGTAGTTTAGGAATGACGGAATGGATACATCTGTACAAATTGATGTAAGGTTGATAAAAAGCACCTTAATTCAAAAGTTTGGTCCAAGAAGGCAGAAAGTCAAAAGCTTGATTTTGAGCCGGGAAGACTGACTTCTTAGGTTTGCTTATTAGATAAGTGTGTCTCCCGCAGAAAATCACAATACAATATGGTTTAATCGGGTGGGCCGCCCCGAATTAGGAAAATCAAGCCCACCCAATCTCCGAAGCGCGATCGGTCCCGAGTCACCCACGCACCGACCCACCCAAACTATCCGAATTCGTACTTGACCCGAAAAGACGCAAGCAGGGTCAAAACGGTCTTTTCGCGCTCGCACGAGGAGGGGGGAAAAACGTGCCAAAGCCGAAAACATTCAGACAATTTCAAAGCTTCGACGAATAAAGTTAGGCCCTGGTTTTTGGAGGGAGCAAAGCACCTCCCTCCCTCCTTGTGACCTCTCTCTCTCCTCCCCCCCCCCCCCCCCCGGTCTCTCTCTTCATGTGTGAAGCTCGCACATTCTCCAGCGATGTTTGGCTCGAGCTCCAGGTCGCAGAGATCCTCCGCTTCGTCAATCTCGCCGTTCCGGTCGCGGAAGCCGGCGGCGGAGGCTACTCCTCCGCCGGCCTCGGCCAAGCGTCCGGTCACTCCTTCCTCGGGCAGGTCGTCGTCGTCGTCGTCGTCGAGGCCGGCTAGTAAACCGGTCTCGGTTTCTCCGGCGGCGGCGGCGGCGTCGGTGACCCCGAAGCAGAACGCCAGCCCGACCTCGCAGAGCGTGGAAAGGTCGGGTTTCAGCAAGTCCAAGGAGAACGTCACTGTGACCGTGAGGTTTCGTCCTCTCAGGTAGTCAAACGCGTGTTTATTTGTTCTATCCGGGAGTTGACTTTTTCTGAGTTACCGGAATGTTCGCAAGTTGAGGGTGATTTTATATATATATATTGTGTGCTGATTCTGATTTTGGAAATGTGGATTGATTTTGAGCAGTCCGAGGGAGATCAATAAAGGAGATGAGGTGGCATGGTATGCAGATGGGGATTATTCAGTGAGGAACGAATACAATCC
This sequence comes from Rhodomyrtus tomentosa, assembly GCA_028455895.1. Classification (NCBI taxonomy): domain Eukaryota; kingdom Viridiplantae; phylum Streptophyta; class Magnoliopsida; order Myrtales; family Myrtaceae; genus Rhodomyrtus; species Rhodomyrtus tomentosa. Next base: position 43,960,680 of record JAPCWY010000001.1, on the reverse strand, counting down.
TTCGATTGCCTATGGCTTCGGTTAGCTTCAGTTCATCTTTTACTTCTCGAAGCAGTTACCAAGTGTTGGGTAGTCTTTGACAAACTAGCTTGAATAAGCCTATGCTGTGGGATTGCCAGTTGCTGCATATAGTTTTTGAACACAATTAGCGGTGCACCAACACAATGGAATCCACATGACCTACTAAGTTGTAGATTATGAATGGTGGACTGGTGGCTGCACCTGAAGCTAAGTCATTAAGTATCATATGACTTTTCTCACTGATTTGGCATTCTGGAAACTGCTTTTTTGACGATAATACCACAAGAAAATTTTTCAGCAAGGATAAAATATAGTCTCACTGTGGATTCCCAGTGTTTGAATTGGGATTTTGAATGAAACGAGTGAAATTGACTCTTTTTATCTGAGACATGACTATGGTGGTTTTGCAGATAGAGTATTTGGTCCAGCAACAACAACACGCCATGTTTATGATGTCGCTGCTCAGCATGTTGTCAGCGGTGCTATGCAAGGGATGACTGGTAGTTATCTTTTTCTTTGCTTGACATGTTTTTTTTTTCTGTTTTAGAAAATATATAAGAGAATTGCATGTTCAGACGCCTTGACATAAAAGGTGAGATAATAGCTTACCTTAGGAAGAAACGCTGTAGAGCACAATGGCAATGCAATGTCTTTCCATAATGATATTGTTTTTCATCTGTCAAAAAGTAGCCATCATGATAGGACATATGCTGGTAATTTTCTGTCTAAAGCAGGAACGTCAGCTACTGTCCCTGCTCATTTAGTTTGTTGTCCCTTTTGATTTGGTAAGTTTATTTTCTTCTCTTGGACCAGTTGTTTGGCATAAGTGTACCTTGCAGTGATTAGTAAGAAATGATGCAATGGTGAGTGTCTTGGACAATGAGTGGTCACTGTGCGCACAGATAATACTTAAGCTTTAGTTTCTCCATTCTGGTGCAGGTACTGTATTTGCATATGGCGTCACTAGTAGTGGGAAAACTCATACTATGCACGTAAGTCATAATATTCATGTCACTTTTATTCTAATGTTTTTATCACTTCTCCAGATGGCTTGTGATTATTGCTGATGGGTAATGTCTCGTTTTGTGAGAACCAGTACTTCACAAATTTGTTAACGATTAATGATGGTAATAGTTTCTTGAGATGAACAGAGTACATGAATGGCATCTGTTTGCCTTCACTGTCCTCACTGTTAATGCATCTTGTTTGGCTTTGATGTTGATTTTTAATATATCATTCTTTCACTTGATTTAATGTGTTCAAATTCTACCTTGTTATGCTAATCGTTTAATTTATTACAAGGATATGCAAAACATGTTTGGGATAAAGGTGTTGTTGATGTTGATGTTGATATGCAAAACATGGTTTTCTCTCCAGACACAAGTTCTCTTCGTGTCAAGTGATTTTATGTGGTCTATGCTTGTATGTGCTATCAAATGGAAATAAATATAAAACCCAGTCAACGGTCCTTAAATTTAGGTTAACTATATTGATCTGTTCTCGCCGACCCCAACTAGTTTGGGATAAAGGTGTCGTTGATGTTGATGTATATTAACCTGTTCTAAGTGTGGCCTGGAAAGGGGTAGAGTTATTTTAATCTGTTTTGAAATGAAATATGTATATTGATGATGGCGTTGCCATCATTTATATCGAAACTCGTTTCTTTCTGACACATTGTGTGAATCAATGCGATAGTTTCTTGGCTAACTAATGAAGGTGCATCATGTGATTAGGATACTTATGCGCTTGCAAACTGACCTACTACTATCTTTTTGTCTTTGAAGGGGGAGCAAAAATCACCTGGGATAATCCCTTTGGCTGTGAAGGATGTGTTTGGAATTATACAAGAGGTGGTGAATTTTCCATTGTTCGATAATTTACATCGATCTGCAATTCGCTACTAACCCTTGTGGCCCTTTTCAGACACCTGGACGAGAGTTTCTTCTTCGCGTTTCATATCTGGAGATTTATAATGAGGTCAGCTCAACTTATTTGGATTATTGTGCGTTATGGTATAGTATTTATCATGTCTAATATATGCTAAGTTTAGCCACTATGGTATTTTTCTTATTATTTCAAATCTCAAGTATGAACAATTCAAAGCAGTCTACAGAAAGAAAGTAATTGTTGAACGAAGGGATAATTTTTATTCATACTCTGAAAAGATAAAAGATACAATATATATAGAGTAGAGATAGACCTCAACCCTAAGACATCTAAACAATAAACTAGGCTTAACTAGCTAGGCCCACTAACTTTAACAATAAGCATAAAGAGGTTTCAACTCCCCCTCAAGTTGGAGCATAGATATTGGACATGCTAAACTTGCTGAGAATGGTATGAAACGTGCGCTCGTTCAAGCCTTTGGTGAAGATGTCTGCAAGTTGATCATTAGAGGCAACGAAAGACAAGTTGATAAGATTATTGTCCAATTTTTCCTTTATAAAATGACGATCAATCTCCACATGCTTGGTGCGATCATGTCGTACCGGATCATGAGCAATGCCTATAGCAGATTTGCTGTCACAATAAAGTCGCATTGGTTGTGGAACAACAACTCCGAGATTAGTGAGAAGGGTATTTAGCCAAAGTAATTCACAAACTCCTTGAGCCATAGCATGAAATTCAGCCTCGGCACTTGAGCGGGAAACTACAGCTTGCTTTTTACTGTGCCAGGTGACTAGGTTACCTCCAACAAGAGTACAATAACCGGAAGTAGATCGTCAATCATCTAAAGATTCAGCCCAATCAGCATCCGTATAAGACTCCACAGAAAGATGACCATGAGGTGCGAATAAAATCCCTTTTCCTGGAGCAGATTTTAAATAACGAATTATCATGGGAACAGCTTCAAGGTGTGAAGAGTGGATCATGCATGTATTGACTCACCAAGCTCAGTGCATATGCTATATCAGGTCGAGTATGGGAGAGATAAATTAGCCGACCTACCAATCGTTGGTAACTTCCTTTATCAACGGGCTCTCCCTCTTTAGACCGCAAATGGCCATTGGCCTCAATAGGGGTTTCAGCCGGCTTACATTCAAGCATTCCAACCTCAGTCAAAAGATCCAGTATATATTTCAATTGGGAGAGAAATGCCTCTTTTTCAGACCGAGCGACTTGAATGCCTAGAAATACCGAAGATCTCCTAGGTCTTTAATTTCAAATTCTCTCCCTAGATATTGCTTAAGACGAGAAATTTCTACTGTATCATTCCCGGTTACTACAATGTCATCAACATATACGATGAGAACAACAACCTGAGTACTTGATTGTTTGATGAATAAGGTATGATCAGCATTACTTTGAGTAAAATCAAAGGCAATCATAGCCTTTTGAAATCGACCAAACTAGGCTCTAGGGGACTGTTTTAAGCCATATAAAGCCTTCTTGAGTTTGCACACATGACCTTTTTTCTCCGGACCAGAAAAACCTGGAGGAATGTCCATATATACTTATTCTTCAAGTTCCTCGTGAAGAAATGCATTCTTCACATCCATCTATTGTAAGTCCCATCCAAGATTGATAGCACTTGAGATAAGAACTCTAATGGTGTTCATCTTGGCAATCGGTGTGAATGTCTCAGTGTAATCAAGGCCATAGGGTTGGGTGTACCCCTTGGCTACTAAGCGAGCTTTGTAGTGGTCAATAGTTCCATCAGCCTTTTGTTTGACAACAAACACCCACTTACATCCAATTGTACCTTTATCTTGGAGAAGCTGAACTAACTCCCAAGTACCATTTTTCTTAAGAGCTTCATCTCTTCTAACATAGCCTCCTTCCACTTTTTGTCAGCTAAGGCCTCCGCCTTGTTCCGGGAACAGCTGTATACAATAGAGATAAAGAAAAGGCACGATAGGATGAAGTCAGTCGATCATATGACACAGCATTGGATATGAGATGCTGTGTACAAGAATGTTTCCTTTCTTAAGTGCAACAGGTAAGTCATCAGTTGTATTATTATTATCAATAATCTTAGAGGAGTCATTACCTGGAATTGTGGTTGTAGAACTGGCAAGAGGAGATTTGTTGAAGAGTAGAGTAGTGATAAAGGGGGCTTTATGAACATTCCATCGATGAAACACAATTGGGTACCGAAACTGTTCCTGAATCGGAGGAACCTCTGCTAAATTTTCTGCATTGACAGAGTCAGTATTTTCAGTACTTGTCGAGTCTTCAGTGCTGGCTGTGTTTTTTGTATGAGCAACAATTATAGAATCTGATTTTTCACCCGAGATGTTTGAAATTAACTCCCCCTGAATGGGTATCACATCTAAACTAGAGGACACATCTTCATCATGAGTAGGCTTCCCTTGAAGAGGTGTCTTGGAGTAAAAAGGCCGAGACTCATGAAAGACAACATCTATGGAAATAAAAAAGCGCCGAGTGGAGGGACAATAGCACTTGTATCCTTTTTGCGTGGAGAATATTCCAAAAAAATGCACTTGACACTGCGAGGGGCAAGCTTACCGGCTGGGTGAGTGATACGGGCAAAACATTCACACTCAAAACACCTTCGGAGGGACCAAGAACTTTTGAGAACCAGTAAGAGTCTCAATGGGATTGTGATATTGGAGAATGCATGATGGGAGGCGAATGATCAAATAAGTCGCACTCAAAATGGCATCACTCCAATAGTGAGTTGCGACATTCATGGCAAATATGAGGGAACGGGCCACCTTCAAGAGGTGGCGATTCTTGCGTTCCGCCACACCATTTTGTGTAGAAGTATTAACACAACTTGTTTGATGGATAATACCACGGTCATGTAAAAATGCCTGAAAATCTGACCTGGTGTATTCTGTTCCATTGGCACTTTGAAGGATGCGAAGCTTGCCATCAAATTGTGTCTGAATCGTTGCTAGAAATTGTTGAAAGCATTGGAAAACATTACTCTTCTGTCGCAATAAATAAACCCAAGTAGTGCGGGTACAACAATCAATAAATGTCACAAACCAACGGCGACCTAAAGTGGAGGAAACACGGGAAGGACCCCAAAAATCCGAATGCACAAGAGCAAAAGGTGTATCACTTTTATTATTAATAGGAAACATGAGCATAAAATGGGAGTAGCGGAAATGAGGATATTAAGGTGGATGTGTGGTCATACAAGGATGGATAAGATAAGGAATGAAGAGATTCGACGAAAAGTTGGAGTAGAACCGGTGGCGGAAAAGATGAGAGAGCATAGATTGAGATGGTTTGGGCATATTCTCTGAAGACCCTTAGATGCACCGGTACGAACAGAAGTTTGCTATCGAGAGCATAACACGAAAAAAGTAAAAGGTCGGCCGAAACTTACTTGGGGGAAAGCAGTAAAACAAGATTTAATGGAGTGGGAAATAGATTGGCGTATGGTTTGTCTTAGGACGGAGTGGAGGGAGGCTATTAGTATTGTGGAGGGGTAGTGTATAGATATATATATATATATATATATATATATATATATATACTTATTTATTTTTACACATTTATCTCTTTTCGTTCCCTTGATTCTGCTTTTATTTTTATGACTCTTTGGGGTTCATCGACCGCCGACCCCAACTAGTTTGGGATAAAGGTGTTGTTGATGTTGATGATGTTGATGTAGGAGAATAAGTAACTCGAGTTTGTTTTGCTAGAACATAAGAATCACAAAAGAAATCTTGGCCACTATATTTATCAACTATATCTGGACAAATCTTTATTAAAGTTCCAAGCGGTGGATTTTGCAAACAGCATTGGCAAACATGTAGCTCAGATAGGGTAGCTGAGGAAGTTGGAGTGATAAAATGAGCTGATAGTGGTGAATCAAGCATATATAAAGCCCCCCTCTACTGTACTACGACCAATTTCCCGATCCGTTGACAAGTCCTGCACGACACAATGAGATGGAAAGAAAAAGACTATGCACTTCAGATCACGAGTCAAGGAACCAATTGATAGGAGATTAGTGTAAACTTTAGGAACATGTAAAACAGATGATAGAGTAATATCACGGGTGATAGACACCGAGCCTTGGCCGGCTATAGGGGCTAAAAAACCATCAGCAACAGTAATACAATCATGGGTAGAGGAATGTGAATAATTAGCAAAAAGTCTAATATCACCAGTCATATGGTGTGTGGCACCCGAATCAAGGATCCACGGCTAAGAAGATTTGCACAAACCATCGAAAAAACTACCTGACTGGGCGAAATTAGAGGTCAAAGTGCTGGAGGTCGATGATGTAGAGGTGGTAGGGTTGTCTAGGTTGCGTGCTAAGAGAAGACGCAGACTAGTCAACTCGGTAGCAGATAGAGATTTCGACGGAGTTGCTGGTTGCTAACCTAGGGCTTAACTCAAGTGTACCTGAGGCTCGATACGACCCTTTCCACGACCACGACCAGCGTTGGAAGGACGCTCGTGAAGTTTGTAGCAAGTTTCGCGGGTGTGACGTTCTTTTCCACAATAATCGCACTTTACAACCGGCCTGTCATTGCCAAAATGACCGCGAGATTCACTTCCCGCAAAAGTGTAAAGTACAGAGTGCTCTAGGACAACGGGCTAATGCATCGCGCTCTGACGCTTTTCCTTTAGATGAACCATGGCATAAGATAGTTCCAAGGTTGGAAAAGGAACACGACACAAGATCTGGGCCCTAATATGATGATACTCCATATTAAGGCCAGCCAAGATCTCAAACACACGAAATTTGTCCACTCTTTTTTGAGAGGCAGCAGCATCATAGAGGTTGGAAGGATGAAAATCATCATAAAAATCCAGTTCATGCCATAGACTACGTAACTTAGAATAATATTGAGATAAGGATAACTTACTTTGCTTGGTTTCATGAATTTTTTGTTGGAGTTCATACACTTGGGCATCATTCCCCACTTGAGAATAAGTGTTTTGAGCAACCTTCCAAATTTTTGCTGCTGTAGCCAAGAATAAATAGTCACGGACGGTAGAGTTTGTCATTGAATTGACAAGATAAGCCATAACTAAGGCATTCTCGAAGATTCACCTGCGGATAGCATCATATCGAAGATCCACCTTGACATCACTGGAAAGGGGTTGCAGACCTTGGTGATGTCAGGCGACCACCAGAAAGAAGTCGCTTGACTTGCGCGATGTCAGGTGATCACCAGGAGAGGTTCGCCTGGCCTAGGCAACGTTAGGTTCTGGGTCGCCTGGCCTGGGCGACTTCAGGCAAGCACTAGGGGAGAGTCGCCTGGCTTGGGCGACGTCGGGTTCTGGGTCGCCTGCCTGGGTGACTCGGATGACTTCCTCTGGCTTAAAGGTGCTTGGCTGACGCTAGCTTTGGGTTGATTTGATGGCTGACGTTGATGGAGACGAGTTTTTGGAGTTTAGAGGCTAATACAGCTTTGATACCATGTTGAACGAAGGGATAATTTTTATTCATACTCTGAAAAGATAAAAGATATAATATATATATAAAGTCGAGATAGACCTTGTTATTGATAAAAGAGCAATCTATTTATTTCTGAAGTAAGAAAGAGTACTTATAGGCTTTGGGTCAAGCCTAGATAATTACACATATACCCCCAACTTGCTGATACTCTAAAGTAATAAATCCAACACCCCCCTCAAGTTGGAGCGTATATATAAAAAAGTCATAACTTATTACAAATATATGAAACTCGTACACGTCGAAGAGGCTTTGTGAAAATGTCTGCTAGTTGCTTTTCAGAACGCGTGTGCACCAACTGTATGTCTCCACAATTTACCTTTTCCCGAATAAAATGCAATTCACCTCTATATGCTTTGTTCGCTCGTGAAACACTGGATTGCTAGCAATATGAATAGCAGACTGATTATCACAACAGAGAGTAGATGATCCAGTCATAGGTAGTCCAATCTCAGCTAACAACATACGAACCATTGAAGTTCACCTGTAACATTTTCCATAGCACAATACTCGGTCTCTGCACTAGATCGAGAAATCTCAAACTGCTTCTTACTTTTCCACGACACAAGATTACCACCAAGTTAGACACAATATCCCGTAGTAGATCGACGATCCATAGGACAAATCAGCTCAATTTGCATTAGAATATCCTATCACCTCTAAAGACTTGGGAGTAAAATAACTGGCTATATGAAGATGACCCTGATTATGGAACACAAGCCCTTGACCCGGAGCTCCCTTCAAATACCGAACAATTTGTAGAGCAGCTTGCCAATGAATAGTACGAGGAGAGCTCATAAATTGACTCACCGTACTGATGGCAAATGAAATATCCGGATGAGTAATGGTAAGGTAATTCAACTTGCCTACTAGCCGACGATATTTCTCTAGGTCATGAAGTTCTCCATATTCATTATCAAGTTTTACTCCAGGGTCCATAGGTGTGTCACCTGGTTTAGCATCATGCAAACCAACCTCCTTAAGAATGTCAAGAGCATACTTTCTCTGGGAGAGAGCATTATTACCATTGGCATAGGCTACCTCAATGCCAAGAAAATATCGAAGGTGGCCTAAGTCTTTAGTGTTAAACTCCATCCGTAGAAATTGCTTGAGTCATTGTATACCTTTAGCATCGCTTCCCGTGACAATAATATCATCAACATAGACAACAAAAATAACACACCCTTTTGAAGATGACATACTAAATACTGAGTGATCCATACTACACTGATGCATACCAAAAGCAATAACTGCATTACTGAAACGACCAAACCAAGCACGAGAAGATTGCCTAAGTCCATAAAGCGCTTTTCGCAATCGACATACCTTCTCCCCTTGAGCAACAAACTCAGGTGGTTGCTCCATATAGACTTCCTCGTGAAGATCACCATGGAGGAATGCATTCTTAACATCAAGCTGATGAAAAGTCCACTGAGATCGAGCAGCCAATGAAATAATGATGCGAACAGAAGGAATTTTGGCCATCGGAGAGAAAGTCTCATCATAGTCAATACCGTAGGTTTGTGTATAGCCCTTTGTCACAGGACGCGCTTTTAAACGCTCAACTGAACCATCTGGATGGTGTTTGACAACAAAGACCCAGCGACGACCAACCAATTGTTTAGTAGCCGGTAATGGAACCAGCTCCCAAGTTTGATTATGACGTAAGACAGCCATCTCCTCCTTTATAGCATGAGCCCAACCTGGATGGGCTAAAGCCTCTTGCACACTATTCGGCACAGACACAGATGCAAGGGATGACACAAAGAAAGACACTTGTGGGCTTAAATTATGATAAGAAACAAAATGAGAAAGGGGATATCGAGATCGAGTACGGTGAGCAACAGGGGAACTGATAGGAGACGGTGGAAGAGGATTGGAAGACGATTAATGAGATGGCATGCTGTAAGAAGAGCATAACTCCAGAAGGACTTAGGCATATGAGTATGAAGAAGTAGGCAACGGGCAACATCCAACAAATGACGGTTTTTACATTCAACAACTCCATTTTGTTGCGGAGGGTCAGCACAAGAGCTTTGATGTAAAATACCACGAGACTCGAGAAATGGAATGAAGGTAGAAGAAGAAAAATACTCACAAGCATTGTCTGTACGCAAACACTTAACAAAATAATTATACTGTTTACGAACTTCATTATAGAATTGGCAAAAAGAATGAAAAACTTCAATACGATCTTTTATTAAATATAAGCAAGTTGTACGAGTACAATCATCTATGAAAGTGACAAAATAATGAAGACCAAATGAAGACTCTCGACTAGAACCCCACACATCAGAGTGAGCTAGCTCGAATGGTTGTGAAGCACAACTCAAAGCTCGAGAGGCAAAGGACACACGATGGTGTTTACCCAATTGACAGGTTTCACAATTAAACTGAAGACTTGAACTAGACATAAAAGAAAATCGTCGGAGTGCATCTGCTGATTGGTGACCAAGACGACAGTGTAACCTATATGAATCATCCACTGCTTTATTTTGAACTGTGGCAGCAGCTGCAGCAACCTTAGGATCGAGGATATACAATCCACGAACCTCACGCCCACCACCTATTCGGCGTCCAGTCTTCTGATCCTGAAGAATACGCGAAGACGAAGAAAAAATAATATCGCAGTGAAGATCATGAGTAATAGAATTGACTGATAATAGATTGTGAGGAAAGTGTGGAATATGATAAACAAATGGTAAGGAGACAGAGGAACTCAGTGGACATCTTGACAAACCACAATTAAAAAAAGAAGGCAAATTCAACTCACAAACCACTTTCGACCTTTCAATAACCACACACGTCGCTCCAAACTATTCATCCACACCCACAATCAGCAGCGACATTAATTCAATCGCTCCAAATTTGAAACACCACCCCTGTTTAGCCCCACATCAACAACAAATCAGTAATACACTACTTATGAACGGTCAATCAGAACAAAAAACAACTATTCAGCTCTACAATCCAATAATCATAATCAGCAACACCTATTCGCGGCAACAATTAATACCTCAAATCGCTGCACAACCTCATGAAACATCCAAATATCACTTCTCAGTAGCCAAATATAACTTTCGCACCACATTCAGCCTCAGAAACTCCCCTAATGACACTGATTCTTCATTTTAACACATTAAAACACATGAGAGATCTGAAGCAGCTTGATTCTTGGGTTCGCCGGATCTGGGTGACCCTAGATTGAGGTCGCAGGAGGTAGGCAACCCTGGAGGGAGGTCACCAAGGCCTGGACGATGCTGGATGGAGGTCGCCGGAGATGGGCGACGCTGGATGGAGGTCGTCGGAGCTTGGACGACCTTCGGTTGAGGTTGCCGGAGCCTAGGAGATGTTGGGCTGATGTCGCCGGGCTTGGGGCATGCCGGATCTGGGGTCTCGAAGCCTGGGCGACCTTGGGTTGAAGTCGCCGGAGCCTAGGCGACGTTGGGTTGAGGTCATCGGAGCTAGGCGACGCTGGGTTGGGGTCGACGGGCCTGGGTCACGCCGGATCTTGGTTCGTCGGGCCTGGGCGATGCCGGACGGAGGTCGCCGGCAAGATCTACAGTAGGTGGTCGGCGGTGGTGGCTAGGTTTTGCTGATGGAAATCGTTGATTTTAGGGTTTAGGTTTCAATTTTGGCTTTGATACCATGTTATTGATAAAAGAGCAATCTATTTATTCCTGAAGTAAGAAAGAGTACTTGTAGGCTTAGAGTCAAGCCTAGATAATTACATATATACCCCCAACTTGCTAATACTCTAAAGTAATAAATCCAATAGACCTCAACCCCAAGACATCTAAACAATAAACTAGGCCTAACTAACTAGGCCCACTAACTTTAACAATAAGCATAAAGAGGTTTCAACAGTAATTCCATATGCTTTTGCTCAAAGCTTATTTTATATCCCCTTACTTTCCTTATTGATTGAAAGACTGAAAATGATTGGTTTTAGTTTATGATTGCATGTACCTGATGCATGTTTTGTCTGATCAGAGGACTAGGAGAGTTGTGCGCATTAATATTTAAGCATTTTGTCAACTATTCAAAGGGAAACGTCAGCAGGGAATCCTGTCTACTTAACCGATGTGCTCTTTTAACTGTTGTTGACGACTGATGACTTGATCTTCACTTTCATGGAGCCTGTCCAGTTCTGGATTGAATGGGAAGATACTGTTAGATGGAATCTAAAGAGCAGTCTGAGTCGCCAGTGTCTTGGGAAGAACTAAACCCTAGGACACCTGTTACAAATATTACTCCTCTGTACATTTAGATGAAGTTGGTTGCTAATGAGTTCATGACCATGTTATTCTAGGAGATCATAAAATTGGTTATGCTGATCCTAGGCCTTATCCAGATCTACTTCTAAGCTAAATCTGTTGTGCACATGGGATTCCAAAAGTTGCTGTACATGGAAGGCAAGGTATTCTATCTTCTGTAATTTCTGGCCATGAAGAGAGTAAAATGGTGCTGTGTATTAAATTGGGAGATGAACATGAGGTAGCACTGCTGGGTTAGTGTTTTCGACGAATAAATAACTGTTACAGCGGGAAGATTGTCTCAAGAAACAGTTGCATAGTACTAGAGATCTGTTTCACTGCTCATCTGCTGTTAGTTCAAGGATTTGATTTCTCTTTAGAACTGCAACTCTGCTGTACTTAAATATTGGGAAGTGATTAACAGTTTCCCTTTGTACATTTGGAAAAGCTCAACAGCTAACATGGCTCGAGCAGATAATTTTTACTCATGATTTTCTTTTGGCTTCTGTCTAGTTGTTGGTACTTAACATTTAGGTTTCTTTTAGGAGATCAGCAGTTTAGCATGTTGTGGAGCTTTTAGCTCCCAAGAGCTTCATTGATGTTATGACTACGCTGATCTTTCTTTCCTGGACTGCCTTTAAGTATTGTTATCATTCTTTTTGTGGAAAACATCTGCTGAATGGGCTATTTGTTGGATTGGTTTGCTGGACATCAATAATCCATCTATTGGGATGAGCCTTTTCATTCTTCTCCTTTCTTTTTACTTTTATCTGCATTGCCAAATTCACCCATTGCATGTGAGAGATATTGACTAATGTAATTTATTTGTCAATTAGTAGAAAATGTCTCAGACAGTCTCTTTTATTTTTCTCTGGATTGATTCTTCTCCATCAGCTTTTTGTTTTTTCCAGTTACTTTGTTATCAGGTTATTTTTTTTTTGGTAAGGTTGTTATCAGGTTGTTATTATTATTATTTTTTTGGTAAGGTGGTTGTTATCAGGTTATTATTATTTTTTTTTGGTAAGGAAGATTTTGTTATCAGGTTATTGATTACTTCTATTTTGGTTAATCTAGGTGATTAATGACTTGCTCGATCCAACTGGCCAGAACCTCAGAATCCGGGAGGATGCTCAGGTTCATCATCCTCTAGAGATAAAGCTGTTGATATTGATGCAGTTAGCTCTAGTTTTGGATACTTTAATAGACGCTAATGAAAGATTTCAAGTGATTTCCTCCAATGACAAATAAATGCTTCAAGAAATTTTCAATTTTCACAATACACATCCTAACATTCCCATGGAATGTCTTTTTACTACTCACTCGTGTGAAATACTTGACTATGTATCTCATAATTCAACATCATTTTCTACACACTGTGTGAGTGAGACAAGTTAGAGGGTGCATAGATCTTGAAACTTGATCTACTGATCAACTTCATTATGTATGTGGCCGCATGTAATCTCTCTTTGATTTTGCTATATAAGGAAGGTACTTAACTTAGTTCAGAGCGAATAATCTAAAGCAGGAAACCTTAAAGACAAGTTAGCTTAGTAGAGTTTGTAAAGACATTTAACCCATCTCCAATTTGTGGAGCAACGCATGATTTTTCATCTTCAGCAAGCCTCAGTGAAAGGGCTTCTTTTTTTTTCCCTTCAAACAATGGCTCCCTGAATTAGGAAGCTTTGCACTTCGTGTTTTGCTTCACCATATCATTTCAACGTCCATGCAACTTGTGACCTACTACAGGGTACCTATGTTGAGGGAATTAAGGAGGAGGTTGTGTTGTCCCCTGCTCATGCTCTTTCCTTGATTGCATCTGGAGAAGGTAAGCTTGTTTTCTTGTGATCTTATATAGTATTTTCATTCATTTATGGCCTTTCCCGGTTCTTTTCCTTCCCTTGTCGATATTAATTTGATGAGATGATTTCTAGCTTTATAGACAAACTTCTCCTTGAGTTTATATTTCGTTCTGAGTAGTTAATCTTTCCCCATATAACGGTGCGACTGATGTCAGCCCCTTGATTTCATGAGAATTGGTAATCCTCCCTCCCTTCTGTTCCTGAGCTCATTCTAACATATGCGCTATAATTTTGCAGAGCACAGACATGTGGGTTCTAATAACTTCAATCTTTTGAGCAGTCGAAGCCACACTATTTTCACATTGGTAATTGTAGTTTCAACATAAAATCTCCTCCTTTTTAGTACCTTTATATAGACTATCCAGTCAATTCTCAGGAGAATCTTTCCTAGAACTACAAATGTATAGAACTTATTTGAAGTGAAACCTTTTTTCTTCATGTAATGGAAATCATCTTGTTCATTGGCATGTAATTCCTGACTTGTGCAAGATTGGTGTTTGTGAATTAGTAGTTTTGAGGGGGGAGTGTCCCGGGCAAGAATAGGAGGTCCTGCACTTGCTCACTACCGCTTATTTAGTTGGGGATTGAGATCAGAACATCCTCACCTGGCACTTTAATTCAGGCTTGGCATCATAGTAAAATGATCTGCTGAGAATGAAATTTTTAACTTGTTGGGTAAGCCGCAGCTATATTAACTGATGTAATATTGGGTTTGGTAAACGAGTGTTCCCAGGACACTAGTTAAGCTGACCATAGAAAGACAAAACAATTTTCAAGAGTTTCAAAATTGATAAATTACGCCGCATAAGAAGACTAATTATTTTAAATATAAAATTTTGTATTTTTAAAGCATTTCATTGAGGCTTAACAAGTGCCTGAGGGGTACTCTTTAACACTTCCCGTTACATATTTATGCGCAATTATGTGCAATTTGTACATCAGTTATCTTGATTACTTGGTGCATGGTTTCCTTTAGAAGTTTTGGTTATTTTGTGTCTCTTCTGTGTACGCCTCATTCACTTCTGTTGGATTAAGATTGAATCTGTGGTCAACTCGAGATCGTGAATTGATGATTTAATTGTGCATGAGGGCCCCAAGGGAATGGATAATCTAGGGCCCTGATGTCTCCTTACCTGTTCTTATATGTCCTCGTGAGGAATGATTTTTGACCCGAGAGAAGGAAGTAGCATTATAAAGTGGTTCTTGATAATTAGACATTTAATTGTGCATGAAGGCCCCAAGGGAAGGGATATTCTAGGGCCCTGATGTCTCCTTACCTGTTCTTTTATGTTCTTGTGAGGAATGATTTTTGACCCGAGGGAAGGAAGTAGCTTAAGAAGCACACTACTGTGAGTATTACATTGGTTCTTGATAATTAGACAATCTATCTCACTAAGACCCTATGTTGAATACTTACACGTCATTTCCTGTAATGAATGAGGAATCTTGAAGCAGCTTCTACAATTGATTGGCAATTATTGGTCCAGTGCTAAGCTAAATGTATTCTGACAGACAATTGAGAGCAGCCCACGGGCGGGAGACCAAGTGGAAGAGGATATTACATTGTCCCAATTGGTAATTTTTCATGCTTTTCATTTATTTAAGATGACAATGATAATATAGCAGATATGATCTTCATTCTGATATGTGCCAGCGTGTGTGTTGCTGACAATAAATTGCTGGCTACTTTTTTATGCATTCGCTTAAGTTTTTCTTTGATTGTGGTTCTGCAGAACCTAATTGATCTTGCTGGATCTGAAAGTTCGAAAACAGAGACGACTGGCTTGAGGAGAAAAGAGGGTTCATACATAAATAGAAGTTTACTTACTCTTGGCACTGTGAGATTTCATTCCTCCATTTTTTTATCCGAGTAGCATACCATACCGAGTATCTTAAGTACACGTCTCTCATATATTATCACTCGTACCGTAATTTCTTTAGCTGTCCATGCTTTTAGATAAATATTGCTGAAGGCATCCTTATCAAATTGATTTTGCAATTTGCCCTCTTTGAATCCTCTTTTGCTGTTTACATAATTGATGCTCTGAGGTGAATTAAGAAGTCGCTTGTTACATTCCCTGCATTAGTTTGTCACTGGGGTAAATGAACACTTTGAATACATTCATATATTTCTTTGGTCTCTTCACTTGAAGAAGGTCTCGTTATGTACCTGTAGTTGGGAACAGCAGTTGTATGTCTTGGATGCCTTTTTCTGATAAATGAATATGAATTATTTTTGCTGTAGGTGATCTCCAAACTAACAGATGGAAAGCCATCTCATATTCCCTATCGGGATTCAAAACTCACCCGTCTGTTGCAATCGTCTCTCAGTGGCCATGGGAGGATTTCTGTAAGTTCAATACCACATCTCCTTTTACATTGGAGACTCATCATTCAGTGGACTGTCATTTCTTGCGGTCTGTTCTTACCTTCTAAAACTTTTGCACTAGAAAAAGTTCCAATTCCATCAGGATAATATTAGCGTATTTATATAACTATTTTGCAGCTCATTTGCACCGTAACACCTGCCTCCAGCAATAGCGAGGAGACACATAACACATTGAAGTTTGCACATCGAAGCAAACATGTGGAAGTTAAAGCATCTCAAAACAAGGTTGATATGAAACTGCAACTAAATGTCAGAACTTACTATCACTGTTTGTTTGTCACCTCTACTTATTCGGTCATTATTATACTCTTCTAGATCGTGGATGAGAAGTCTCTTATCAAAAAGTACCAGAGGGAAATTACTACATTGAAGGAAGAGCTCCAGCAATTGAAGGGTGGTATTATGGGAAACCAATATGCGAGTGCATCTGCAGAAGAAAATTTTGTCAATCTGAAGCTTCAGGTTTGTCCTCTACACATTACAAGTACAGGAAGAGACGCACCATTTATAATGATGTTTTGCAATTTCTTGTGTTAATGCTAGTGATATGATGTATAAGCTGGTAAGTATAATTCTGATGTGTATGTGGCTCTCATAAGCAAAGGGAGATTTCCATAGTTCACCAAATATATTTCTGATACATCCATTTTTTAGGGCCATTAGTTTTTGATCGGTTTTACTTGTGTGTTATTTTTTAATTTTAAAGCTGGAAGCAGGTCAAGTTAAGTTGCAGTCAAGATTGGAAGAGGAAGAGCAAGCTAAGGCTGCTCTAATTGGAAGAATTCAGCGACTAACGAAACTCATTTTGGTATCTACTAAGAATGCCATGTCAACAAACCTTCCAGAAAGGCCTGGCCATAGAAGGAGGCATTCTTTTGGAGAAGATGAGGTATGTGATGCAGCAATTAAATCCACATTTTAAGATCATAGATCATTGGTGAAAAGTCTATTTGATTAACAATGTATATCTGCCAAGGAACATTTCACACAGCTTGATTTCTTTTTTGGGATAAGTACACCAGGAGTTCCATAACTTGCGTACGACGCTTACTTAAGTGCCATAACATTTTTATCACTCACTTGAGTGCCACAAATTTAAAAAATCGATCACTTGAGTGACATCGGCGATTTGCCTCGCCGGAAATCCGAGGTGGACATCGGAAAATCTAATGTGGCACCACGGAAGAATATCTTTGAATTTTTTAATGTTTTCTGGAATTTTTTAAATATTGTTTTTATTTTTAATTTATTGTTTTTCTTTCTCTTTCCAATATTTTCCCCTTGGCCGGCGAGGGTCGCCAGCCACGAAACCATTGCCAGATCTAGGTGAGGGCCATTGCGCCCCGCGGTAGAATGGCGAAGGTTGTTGCGCACCCTCAGCCGAAGGGCAAAGGCCGTCGCACGCCTGAGATCGAAGGGTGAAGTCCATTCGTGGCGTTGTACCTGCTGGCCATGGTCTAGGCGGGGCCACGAAGGCCCTCGCCCAGATTTGGTGAGAGCCTTTGCGCCCTCGCACCTGGGTGAGGGTTGCCAGTGACCCTCACTGGCCATGGGAAAAAGAAAAATAAAGAAAAAAAGCCAAAGAAAAATAGAAATTTAAAATAAATAATAAATGATGATAAAATCCATGTGTGACTGAAAATTATATAAAAAATTGACAGTAAATGCACGTAGGATGATTTGTCGGAAGTGGCGCTCAAGTGATTGATTTCAATCTGATGTCACTCTTGGTGTGTTTATCCCTTTCCTTCTTACGTAATAATGTGAAGTACTACTCTTCTTGACAGTATTATTTGGATCTTCTCATTCGTCTATCGCATGGACCAATCTGCAGCTTGTCAGAATAATCTTTATAAATTTACTTGTGCAGCTGGCATATTTGCCTGATAGAAAGCGGGAATACATGATTGATGATGATGCTGGAAGCTACGCTTCTGGGTTTCCACTTGATGGAAAGGAGGATGTGATGAATCTTGATGAGTTGGTCAATGATTACAAAAGAAACAGGAAACGTGGGATGCTTGGTTGGTTCAAAATCAGAGTAAGCTCCAAGCTTCTATTTAATTTATAATTCTTATTATTTGCCCTTCCTAGCCAAATTTTTTTTTGGCCCATTCAGGCCTCATGTTTTTACTTAGCACTATCCAACAGCATAAATCCTTTAGGAGAACTGCCAGCCCTATCTACCACAAAATTGGGCATCAAATTCACTGCATGGATGTCTTCCCTGATAACATTACTTTAAGCGCTATATTTGCTCCAAAACTTGGCCATGGTTTTGAACCTCATCTATTGCTAAGGTGCTTATTACCTATAATGTAAATGAGAATGATGGAGTCAAATATTTCTGGGTGAGATTTGCACATAATCCTTACTTATCTGTTTTGATGTGTCTCTTGATAGCTCATAGTTCCAAATATCTCATGAATTATATTGGCAAGAAAATTGAAATCAATTGATTCGCCATTTCTGAAAAGTATTTTGTTTCTCGACTGTGCTGATAAGGTTGAAAAGGCTGAATGTCGGAATGAGATAGACATCTTCCTGGAAGTTTTTGTTTCAATGCATCTTTATTCTTTGTCTAGTAACAAAAGCAACAATTATCAATTTCAGCTTCATTCCGTTTGTTTTGAAATGTCAAGTGTGCTAAAAAAACATTAAAATGTGAGTGCAGAAGCCTGAGAACTTGCCGGGATTGCTGTCTAGTGCTGATAGGGAGAGCTCTGACAGTGGATCACCTGCCTCTGGTTCGAAATCATCACAAAGCAAAGTGAGGTTCAGTGATATCATGGATGGACAGAGGAAATCACTCAGCAGAAAAGTGGCTGATGCTTCAGCTGTGGAGTCCTTTCCAGAAACAACTCAAGCTGGTGAACTATTTAGAGCTGCTCTTGGAGGTCGACGTCTTCCTCCAGTGAGTGGAAGTTTACTTACCAGTTATTTGCTCTTTATGTGTTGTGGGAGGAAAGATAGCACCTACTTAAAATGAACTTAGATTTTATAGAAGACTTGATGCAGAATAAAGCGCAATGGCTCAAGGGTATTCATCTTCAGACCGTCACCTGAAAAATATCCAAGTGGTTTTTCAATGAAGTTAAGTTACGAAGAATTTGTGGTATCTTTGTATTCAATCTAAAAGGGTGCGATCATTTTTTAATACTTGTGCGTGAACTTTTTGAATTGTGAGCCCCTACAGGAACAATACGAGTGATGAACCATTTAACAAGTGCGGAAAATTTATGTGTTTATTCTATTGGAATGTGATGTATGAAATTGGACAGTAACTATGATTGGAAACCACCTTTTTGATTTTTGGAAATGAAACACCCACTTCTACTTGAAAACTCTCCACCATGTATTTAACAGGTTGTTCATATGATTGCCTGCATTGAAATCCAGTATATGTTTTATAGATCTGAATAAATCCTTTCCATCATTATTGTATCAATGCTCCTTGTTTAGTTATTCTGATCCTCTGCAATGTGCTGCTAACTCATATCGCTGAATCAGTCAATGATCTGAAATTTTTTCATGACCCTACTCTGTGGTTCTTTCTTCAGAGCGGGACTACCATCACAGATCAAATGGATCTCCTCCGGGAGCAGGTCAAAATGTTGGCTGGGGAAGTGGCATTGTCCACCAGTTCCCTTAAAAGATTGTCAGAGCAAGTGATTAACAATCCGGATGATTTACAACTAACGGTATGCGATGTTCTAGAAACCTTTCTCTTAAAGAAAAATCTGATATATTTTCCTTTATTATTATTTTTTTTTTGTGGCCACCTTTTTTGATGCAGGAACATATGCAGAAGTTGAAGGATGAAATTCATGAAAAGAAGCTCCAGATGAACATATTGCAAAAGCGTATGATTGGATCACTTGAAATGGCTCCTCACACTTCGAATATGAGTGAGATGTCTCAGGTTACCACCTGCCATTTGATATTTACCAAGTTACGAACTGATGGGAAATAATGTGGGAGAAGGTTGTGGGGAAAGGGATTCCTGTTTACTGACCATCTGGCGTGAGTTAAGGCAGCCAGTTAGCCATCGAATGGAGGATATATTGTATAAAACCTTGAAAAATGAAAGGAAATGGATGACTTATAAGGTTGACGGTTAGGTTATTATATCAAAATTCTTACTCTAAATCAAACAAGCCATTTAGTAAATGGACATATAAAGAGCAAATGAAATTGGTCATTTATTTTTTCAGTTATCTGAAATGAAGCAAATCCTATGAGTTTATAAGGAGTGAGCAATCACTATATAATCCTCAACCAGGAGGGGGGAGGGGTAGTACCCCCTTCCCAAAAATATCTTAAGTACCTGGAAAACATGCAAAAATAATATAGTTAAAATTTACGTGAAAAAAAAAAATATTTTGTCTCGTCCCCAATCTTGAACTCGTGGTCCACCATTGTCCCCAACAATGATGTGTCACCTTGTCATCAAACTTATGGATTAAAACGATCCTATTTATGTTCTTTTTAATTTTGCACATCGCCATCATTGGCAAATCGGTAAGGAGTGCTTAGCGTGATGATTGGAAGTTGTGACAATATGTAACTCTTACTTTTCTATGGTTAGCTGCTTCCGTAAGAATGCCATTTCTTTTTACATTTCTCTTCAATAGAATTTTTTGGTTTCCTGAAGCAAAGCTCTTTAGTTGATTACCTGAAGCAGAGCAATGCTTTGCCTACACAATTTTCATCCTGAACAGAAGCTTGGCTATTTCCATTGAGTTGCCGAGTGCTCATTCTTCACCCTTCCTGGATTTATTAAAATTGGTTTTGGATAACTTTGGGGGGGGGGGGGGGGGTGGTGGTTCTTACTTCGAACTTTACTTGTGGACTTGTGAAAAGAATTGATCAGAATTGTTCTATTTTTTGGTTTCTTCATTTTCTTGATTATGTAGCTTTCCTGAATAAGTGGCATTTGCATGTTGCTCAGGCTCTGTCAAAGCTCACTACTCAGCTAAATGAGAAGACTTTTGAGATAGAGGTTCGTTGCTTAATTTCTGAATGGTTTAAAAATAAATAGACATAGAGGATATTTTATTTTGTCAATAAAGTCTGCGTCCGATGTATTTCCCAGATTAAGACTGCAGATAATAGAATACTACAGGAGCAGTTGCAGACAAAGGTAAATAACTAACCTTGTGAGATATTATTTGCTTAAAAGATTTTGTGTTTTCATTTATTTGGTAATTGTACTTTGAAATAGATGTCAGAGAATGTTGAGATGCAAGAGACAATCCTTATGCTAAGGCAGCAGCTCAATCTAGTATCAAATGGAAGTTCTGCTAGTGCAAAACATAGTGCTGAGAGCGAGCCTACTTCTTGCAAAACTGAATCTGGAGATTTACTAGGACTAAACTGGATTGGCTCATGTGATGAAAATTGTATTGAAGAAAGCACTCCCACTAGCGTCATCAACCTAAACAGGGTACTTTCCCAGGATTCAAGAGATTGTGGCAATGATGCTTTTCTAAATTCCCAGGTCCGTATGCAGGTCTTCTCCTTTTCTCCCATTTTTCCTATGGCTTTCCTTCTCAAGTTGTACTCTTATCGTCCTTTTATTGCTTCTTGTGCAATCGGCTTTACATATTCTGTGTCATTCCACCACATTAGTTTTACGGTGCAGATTTAGTTTGTGCATCATCATGCACAATACACAACTTGTAGCATCCTAAAGTTTTTGTTCCATACGAAAATGCAGGATGCACAGATAGAAAATTTGAGACAAGAGAAGCTTAGACTCATAGAACAAAAGGATGGACTTCAAATTCAGATCCAAAAGCTCGCAGAGGAAGCTTCCTATGCGAAGGAGTTGGCTTCTGCAGCGGCAGTTGAACTCCGTAACTTGGCAGATGAAGTAACTAGACTTTCCTTTGATAACGCTAAACTAATGGGGGACTTGGCTGCTGCAAAAGAGGCTTCATACAACTGCAATTGTTGGACCCTATCTTGTGACTACCGTGGAAAACCAGATGGAGCTTTAATCGTGGACATGCAGAGGGAATTAGATGCAATGCGTAAGAAAGAGGCAGACCTGGAAATCACAGTATCAGAAAAGTATAAACTCTTGTTCGAGCTGAGGAGAAAACTGGATGAAGCAAAGCAACGCGAAGAGAATTTGGAAAATGAGCTAGCTAATTTATGGGTGCTGGTTGCGAAGATGAGAAAGTCTGGCGATGATGCTGACGACAAGATGAGTCAAGGGGTCCTCCCTATCCCTGACAAGCAAGGAAGAGCCAGAAATGGGATTCTTCGATTTGATGGTCACTACTCACGAGAAATGCCACAGTCAAATGAAATCTCTGATGAAATGGATGAGCCAAATGCTTTGGAGAGATTAAGAGCTAGCCACCTTAAAGAAAGCGAACGATGCAGAGAATTGGAGAGTACAATTTCCAGATTGAAGGTATACTATCTAAAACCATATAAAAATCTTCCGAAGAAGTTAGCTATCTGCCAAACCAGTCTTTAGCATTAGTCTGTACAATTGAGTCCTGTCAGTCGAGTTAGTTACTACAGCTAAAGCCAACTGTATTGATTCTAGGGTGATGATATTTCCGGTCTGGATGTCGCTGTCTTGGAGGAATTGCAGAATCTTCATGTTGAGGCCATAACAAAGATTTGCCATGCAAAGGTGCCCTTTTTCCATATAAATAGTTTTCTTTTATGGTTCTCGTTGATGTGTTCTACTTCACGATGCTCAAGTCATCGCATGCTTTGCCCTCGATCTAGTAGAATCCTTTGACTTTTGCTACTCATTCCTTCTTTTAAAGATGGTGCAAATATGGCTCTACAGCACTGGTTCTGACTTGAATAGCATTTCTGTTTGTGCGTTGCACAGTGTGCAAGTCGTATCTTCGCAAACTGAAGTTGACGTTTTGCCGTCTCGAGCAAATGGAGATTAAATTATGAGGTTGGTGCCGGTCTTCTTACTAATATATGCAGAAGTGGTCATAGCATTTTCTGATGAGATTCTCCATCCTATTTCTTTCAGGTTTCATCTAGGTGCAGGGTATTGTGTAGTCATTGAAAGGTTGAAATACCCACTAGGGGTCTCCGACAGGTTCATTGCGCAAGCAAATAAGCGAGGAGATCAAATCTCTCTCTCTCGATTCGCTGGACTTAACTATGTTAAGATTCCAAAATCAGCTGCATAAGGCTTAGAAAAATCACTATTATAATCACGACCCGCACTGTTAATCAATCAGGAAAAAAGTTCCTGGTGAGAAAGTCCCAGAGGGCATCATTATTTAACAAGAAAAATTAACTCAAAACCGGTCAGAGCTTCGGCAGCTGGTCAAAGCTTGCTGAAACCTATCCTATCCTCTTTTTCTCGTTGCTGTAGATCACCATTTTGCCTAGCATAGAAATGTCTGCGAACAGCAAGCAACGAGCATGTCAAATCCGCAAAAACAATTACATCGGCATCTACCGATCCAAGTTCCATCAGTTAGAACTGCTTGTTACCTCATATTGTATTGATATTTTTTGTTAAGTCCCGTTTCGCTCAAAATTCCCAAGCACGCATTACCGTGTTCCTGGGGAAAAAAACAAGCCTTAATTTGTCACGAACAAACTATAGGAATCAGTAACTCTGCACATGCCTGGTAAAAAGAAAAAAAAGGAAGACAAGCTTACACTGATAATGAGATGAGCCTCGGGCGGCAACTGAAGTTGTTGGCCATTGCTTTCGCAAAGCTCGACGCTAAAGGCTTGAAGTAATTCTTGGGCTCATTCGGAGACTGAAAAGGTCTCGTCCTCAGGTGCTTCTCGCAGAGGCTTTCCCTTCAATTCAAATCAGCCTCTACCCAATATCTGAAATTGTGGACTTGTTGAATAGGTGATTTTGAATAAATTTGACTCTCAATTTGTAGAATTAAAATAATCAAGTGAAATTAAGCAACGATTCAGAATCTGGATATTATGCTAAATGTGAATCTGAGCATTAATATGCTATACTCTATTATAAACAAAATAGAAAGATTTTAGGGATAGAGAAAATTGCACACGATGGCTATAATGATTCGGCTTAAATCAATCTTGCGTCCACTCTTTTACGTTGATAAACGATTGGCTGTATTTTACTAGATGAATCAATGAAAAAATTACGAGTGATTGCACTATATCACTCTTGCAAAAACTCTCAAGGGTTATAGTTATGTAGCTCTTGAGAAAAAGTATAGAATCCGAAACACCGAGTACTTTGAAATTGATGATTATGATTGTAAACAAGTAGCTACACCGTGGATCTCCTTTTATACTCATTTGCTCCCAAGCTAGTCGTTGGATAGGTATCGCTTTCAACGGTGATTAGACATAATCAATCTTAATTGAACCTATGAAAATTTGGTGACCATGTTGAATCTGAACCCCCCATATTCAGTCGACCATAAAACTCAATCTTCGATATCCATAAGTGGAGTCATTCAAATATGAAAGTTGTCTTGTCTCTTGAAAGGTAATTTTTAATCAAAGATATTCCATTAATCTGTTGTAAAATAATCTTATCAACCAAAGATTATAAACTCCCATAAAAGGAATTCTAAATAATATCGTTAAGGGTCAAACGCGGTCTTTAGAATCTAGAATCGATATACGGCAAGTTTTGTATAGTCTTCAAAAATAGAACCAGTCTTTAAATTTTGAATAGATTAGAACACTGGATATGAGCTCGATAAAATCTACATTGAGTCTTCTTCAAATGTGTTGTTGAATCTACATTAGTGTTACATCACTTAATCTGGATGACATAATTCAACTCCCTTGGAAGAAAAAATGCGATGGCTTTGTCTTGAGTCTGAACACTAAATTAAAATCAATATAAGCTTCTCCATACACGTGTATAAAGATACAAGACGGTTTTATCATAATCAAAACATTCAGGAGGAGGAGGTTCTCTCAACATCACTCTCGCAAAGAGAGTCATTCAAATCTAAGTTTCAACGACGACAACAACAACAAAATGTCTAGTTTCCAGCAAACCTGATCGAGCACAGCTTGATAAGCTTTAGTAATAAAATAAGTGTGTAGGTGCTCCAACCGTCAAAAAACACACTTGAAGATCTTTTACACGGGTCGGGTAGGCTTACCAAAGTGTGAGAGGTCTGCAGGTCCTGCTTTGTAGAGCCTGTCGAAACAATTCATTTAGTCAGGCCCTGAAGATTTCAGGAAGATGTCTAATCTGACTAAAAAAAAGTTAACCGAATGAGATAGATTGAACAGCTACATACGTCGATGCACGAGCTGACGATGGAGCCATGGCAATTCCCGAAGCAGGGACGAGATCCGCTCCAAAGAAGAGGAATCCTCCACCTCGAGCACTCAGCCGAGGCCAAGGGCATTGGTTTTTTTTTTTTTTTTTGTTGGAAATGTTCGCACCAATTACAAGGGAAAGTTTGCACGAAAAATTATTTGAATTCATTCTTGTGCAAGTTTGCGCCAAGTGAATTTTGATGGACACTTGAAAAGTTCTTTTGCAATGTTCGCGCTAATTGCAAGGGACAGTTTGCAGGAAAAAGTTTCCATGTAAGTTTTTCGACAGGCACCATCGAAAATCAATTCGTGCGATTTTTCCATTGTAATTGGTGCTAACATCCCCAAAAAAAATCAATCCGCAATGCTCCTTTTGGTGCAAACTTTTCAAGTGCCTATCCAAAATCACTCGGTGCAAACTTGCACGAGAACTTATTAAAACAACTTTTTTTTTTTATGATCGATGTATCTGAGCCAGCTTGCACGCAGCTCGACTATTCCTCGAGGGTATTAGTACCATAACCACCAGCCGCGACCCCCATTTAATTTTTTTTTATTAAAACAACTTTTCGTGTGAGCTTTTCCTTACAATTGGTGTCAACATTGCGAAAAATCAATTCACAAAACTTTTGATATGAACTTTCCCAGATGTCTCTCAAAATTCACTTGGTGCAAACTTCCACAAGAACTAATTCAAACAACTTTTCACGCGAACTTTTCCTTGCAATGGATGTGAATGTTACAAAAAATCAATTCACAAAGCTTTTGGTGCGAAATTTCCCAAGTGCCTCTCGAAAATCACATGATTCAAACTTGCACGAGAACTAATTCAAACAAATTTTCATGCGAACTTTCCCTTGCGATAGGTGCGAACATTGCAAAATATCAATTCACAAAGCTTATGGTGTGAATTTCGTGCAAACTTTCTCTTGCAATTGGTGCGAACTTTCCCATGCAATTAGAGCAGGCACTGTTTTCTTGGGATACTGTTGATCGTATTATCCACGTCTTCAGGGAGAAACATTAGCAGACATCATAAAATGAGTAGCAAGTCGATATAAGCCATCTAGACATTAGCTACTCGAAGAGCATAAAAGCAAAAATTCTGTGAATAAATTCTCACCCAAAGGCCAAAAATTGCCTGAGGAGAGTTCCATCTCTTAATTTAAGGGGATAGTGTCCTGACCAGAACACCGCCAGATGAACTTCAGATGAACTTCCGTCTGCATATTTCACCTTCTAAGGACATCGATCTTCGGGGCTCTTTACATGGTATTTTTGCAGATGCAGGTAAGAAAGTGCAGAGAGGGTTCTCACAGAGCACAAAAGTTGTTGATAGGCTTGTGAGGACGGTCAGGAGGCTGTTCGTATAAAAGACAAGCAAACATCAATGTAGAACAGAACCCTGCCACTGAATACCTCACTCACAAAATAATAAGCAACTGGTGAGGAATGAATTTGAATTGCATTGTCTTGTCGTGCTCGCGGCGTTGCGCCGCTATTCTTTATCTTGGCCAACGTAAGGTGCGATGTTTGATTTGCATAACAAGACAAGCCGAAATTTGTCAGGTTGACGTTGATCATGTTCTGGATCTGTCAAACGCATTTTCAAACCTCAGATCCTGTTTTGCCGTTTTTACTTGGTTAAAATCAACAACATTTTATTGTTCTATTCACAAGTGACACAATCCAGCGGCGTAGGAGCACTTTCTTGTTCCATTCACAAAGTGTTGAATCTAGCCATATCACCTAGAGGGCCGTGAATAGCTGATTCTGAATTAAATTAAAACTTATTGTGGAATTAAGACAATTTCAAAGCACGATCATAATCAGGTACAGTATAACAACATGTAAATAATCTAAACACAAAAATAAAAGTTTGGAGTAGAGAAAAGTGCGCGCTGAGTTTATAGAGATTTGGTTTTTAGGCCTACGTTCACTCTCCTACGATGACGTCCAATTGGCTGGATTCCACTAGAATGATTCAATAAAGTTTGCAATAGATGAAGACACTCAGTCTCTTTTACAAATCCTCATAATGAAAAAATTTAATAACTCTTAGAATAAGTACATGAATCTCAACAACTTAGGCATTTTGGAATTTAATGTTCTCGTCTTATCTGCTAGTCACCATGGTTCTTCTTTTATATTCCTTTACTTCCAAATTAGCCGTTGGATAATCTGTCCAAGTATTGCTATATTGTACGTCATCAATCGTGATTGAACGAGACTGTATCTGAGAAGATATGTTAGCCGTTGAAGTAAAGTCTAAACCCTTCAGATTCAGTTGCTTATACAATTAAATCTCCACTTTCTAAAAGTAGAGTAGATTCAAATAAGCCACAAGTCTTATTCGTGAAAGGTAATATTCAATCGTAAATTTCCTCCTGATTTGATTGAAGAAATATCTTGTCAATCAAATATTACAGTTTTCCATAAAAGAACTTGGCTTAATTTGAAACTTGCCATTCGTGGGTCTTTAGAATCTATCTGAAAGAAATCGCAGAATCTAAAAAGCAGTTTTCAGAAGTAAAGACTCTCTGATTTTTAGACATATAAACTTGAACGGTGATAATGAGTTTCAATAAAGTCCTTATGAGACGTCATATAACTCTTTAGACGAATAAGCTTTCACATGCAACATGCTCAATCTTATCATTTTCAGAGGTAACTCCATCTGAACTTCTTCAGAGACAACTCCATCCGAACGTCTTCAGAAGTAGATATATGACTCCTCCTCCTTGAGCCTAGATGCTAGACGTGGATCAATATAAACTTCTGTTCACTTGCTCATTCTGCAATTAAGACAATATAAATATTGCACAAATTCTATATGAACAAAGATAGTTTTGTTAGAATCAAAATATTTAGAGAAAGGTTTCCTTAACGACAAGCATACCACAAGGAAGGTAAAATTCTTGATCATGCAAAATGTACTTGAGAGCACCCGATACAAGGAGCTTCACACTGAACCCAAGTTAGGTCACTGCTGGTGTCGATATCCAGGTCAAAAGCCGTCGGTCGACGACCAATGTCAAGGGACATAGAAAACGAGCTGAATGTCACGGTGACAAGAATTCAATAACTGTCGTCGCAATCGGCTTCCTCAGAAAGTTATGGCGTCAAGGAAGTACACAGTAAAGCACTGTCAACATTTCTTTATGGCTAACGACATTACAACAATCACATGTTCGAATTAGTAAATAGTAGCGTCCAAAATATGATCGAATCAAAGTTAGAGGCGGTGTTGTTCCAGAAGTAAGGAACATCGGCGTAACAGCCTTGAACAGTCGCAAGCACCAAGGCCCAGAAGAGCACAGCGATCCTAGACTCTTTATATTTGTCATGACCATCCATCTTGATGCGTGTGTTTGAATAGTGATTAGTGATGCGAACAGCAGTGGAAGAAGAATAAATGTGATGGTGGGAGAGCAAGAGGGGAGTTTATATATAATTGGAATAGATCAACGTGTTAATGAAAGCAGCATGCATTAGTCGATCTCAAGCATGCGAAAGGGGACAAGCCATGCATGCACACGATGGAGACGAGCCAAATCAAACGTTCTTCTCCGGATTAGAGCATTAAAGTGGATAGAAAATAGGAGATGGGGTTGACGCCATCTGATGCGGGGTCTGTAAAAATGTTTTGTCTTGGAGACTTGGACTGCATAAAGGAAGGGATAGATAAGGGTAGCGGATTTGATGTTATTGCTTGCTAGTTTGGATTGTACATTTCAATTACGTTGCTGACTGTGGTTTGTCTAGAGCGGTCAAATGGAGATCGGGTCGAAAACTGTCCAATCCATTTTCGTGTTATATAAATTTAGCGACTCAAACTCGACCCAGCCCATATCCGCCCCGACCCATATGTTTAAAACACTTTGCTACTATAATCCAATTTAGAGAAATTTGTTTGCTATACATTTTTAAAGATACATATGTTGCTGCGACGAGTTTTTATAGTTTTTTGAAACAAATCTGACTTATTTCAGATAGTTATCTTATTCAACCCATCATATTTAAAATCCATTTAGGATTCATTAAGTTTCTAATTAACCGTATTATGACCCACTTGGCTTGTTTTAACAACCCATTTATGACACACTATCATTAAATATGGGTTAATAACAAGTTCTAGACCCATTTTGCCACATTTAGGTCACCTTGGAAGAAGTATAAGTAGAGTATTTGTATGTTCTCTGATGGGCCATAGGTGATCGAAGTCCATTTCATGTCGAATCACACCATTTTAAAGACCTTAGACGCATTGATTTACACTTAAACGTTTGATGTTCTCTTGTT
Source organism: Rhodomyrtus tomentosa (assembly GCA_028455895.1). NCBI lineage: Eukaryota > Viridiplantae > Streptophyta > Magnoliopsida > Myrtales > Myrtaceae > Rhodomyrtus > Rhodomyrtus tomentosa. The sequence continues at coordinate 43,931,193 of JAPCWY010000001.1, read as the reverse complement.
CAATATTCATCTACGTCAACATCTTCATTGGTGGTAATCCGATTATTAATAATGTGTAAATATATGTATACTGGAGTATTTTTGTAATTATATTTATTTATATCTTTATTGTAATTAGTCACTCATATAAATACATGTTATACAACTCTTGCTTGGGTTGAACCACTATAAACTCTATGTTGTTATTTTTATTTGACTCTAAACATCAACATGGTATCAGAGCAGGAAAACGCATCACATTCTTCAACAACTTTATCCCAAATCAACACTTCTTTTGCTCTAATTACCGCCTCAACAATGTTCAGCACATCTATGAATTTTTCTTCTTCTATACCTTCTCTTTAGTCATCATCTTCTTTTTCTACAAACCCCAATTTCCCATTACCTCTCAATGATATACCGCCCGCCTTCGCCTCTTCTTCTCTTTTTCCTACTGTTTCGATCTCTGCTGCAGCTCAAATTACTAGCGTGCAATCAGCCTTGTCATCTTTTCTTCTTCACAATGTCACTAATCTCATCTCCATCAAACTTGATGCGGATAATTATCTTTTGTGGATATCTCAGTTTGAATCGATTTTAATCTGCAATGATTTGTTGGGATATGTAGATAGATATTTTCTATGTCTGCAGAGGTTTATCGATGATCAGAATGGTACTTGTGGTGGCCAATCCTTCTTATTCAATTTGGGTCAAGACGGATCATTGCATTCATAGTCTGATTAACTCAACTCACACAGTTGAGAGTTTTCGTGAAGTTGATGATCTTCGGATATCTCGAGAGATTTGGTTTGCTCTAGGGTGACGCTTTACTGATCGATGTATGGCAAAGGAAATTGGATTGAAGCTTGATTTTTAGAACGTCGTTAAGAAACCCGATCAATTAATGTCTGATTATCTTCAGCATTTGAAGTCAATTGCAGATTCTCTCACCACAATCAATTGCTTCGTATCTGATAAGGATTTGGTGATTCAAGCCCTCAATGGACTCCCATCAGAGTATGATCCTTTTGTCATAATGGTCATCAATGGTACTACTATTCTTTCCTTCATTGATCAGTGGTCACGCCTCCTCATTCAAGAATAACGATTTCTTCGAAAATCGAATGCCTCATCTTCTTCTGATATCCATCATGTTTTGATTGGCTAATCAACTTCACCCAATCCATCGTTTTGAGGGAGTCGTGGTGGACGTAATTTTATGGGCCGAAGATCTGGTTGAGGAAAAGTTGGACGATTCTCGCGTGATTAACCAATTTGGAAAGCCTCGACTGATCAGTTTAATTCACAATCATTCTCTCTCCCTAATTCTGATCAATTCTCAACTTCCTCTAGCCGATCTCGCGGTGGTTTGAAGGCCTATGTTCCTCCATTTACCTAGGGAGGCATTCTTGGATCTAGGACTTATATTTCTTGTTAGATCTATAACGAAGTTGGGCATACTGCGCTGCAATGTCGGCAAAGGTTTAACCATGCCTTTACTACAAATGTTTATCGGACTCTTTCTCAGTTCTCTTGGTTGGTGAGACCTTTGATCCGATGTGATATCTTGACAGTGGAGCAGCGGCACACATGATTAGTGACATCGGTAAAATTCTAAATCCCAGACCTTTTTATGATTCGACGAAAGTTTCAGTTGGTGATGGTCGTTTATCGCCTATTAAGCAAGTTGGTAAATCTTTTTTGCATCCTAGTTCTCGATCTTTGCTGTTATCACATGTCTATTATGTTCATAATCTTGCTCGTGATCTTCTCTCAGTCACTTAGTTTTGCCGTAAAAAATCTTGCACTATTGATTTTAATGACTCATCCTTTTCTTTGAAGGACCAACGAACCAACGAACCGGGCAAGTTCTCCTCCAAGTTGATTCTTCTCATGGTCTTTATCCGATTTTCAATTCCTTGGTGTCGACTCACTTGCATCCTATCGTAGCTTTTTCTGGTTCACTCACTCGTTGGCATGCTCGTCTTGATCATCCAAATAAACAAGTTTTGAGTCGTGTTTGCAATTCTAATTTTAAACCGGTCACTTGTGAGTATTTTCTTATGGACAAATCTCATCGATTGACTTTTGAGTCTGTTAATTATCATGCTTCTTTTCCTTTAGTTGTAATTCATTCTGATGTATGGACAAGTCCCATTTTATCAAATTCTAGTTTTAAGTAATTTGTGTTATTCGTTGATGACTACTTTCGGTTCACTTGGATTTTTCCGATGAAAAATAAATCTAAAGTGCCTACTCATTTTCATTGCTTCCGTTGTTTCATTGAAAATCTACGCAATGCCAAAATTCATACAAACTGATGAGGGAGGTGAATATACTAGTAATTCGTTCCAATCATATTTACGTGACAATGGTATTATTCAACGCATTTCTTATCCAGACACCCCATCTCAAAATGGCAAAATGGCCTATCAAAACGCAAAATCAGACATTTAATCGAAATGTCCCGAAACTTATTAATCCATGCTCATATGCCTCCTTCATATTAGGTCAATGCTCTTCTCACTGTTGTCTACACTATTTATCGGCTTCCTACTCCTATCTTATCTGATATTTCTCCTTTTCATTGTCTTTTTGGGTTTCAGTCTGATTATTCATTCTTTCAAACTTTTGGTCATGCTTGTTATCCTTTTCTCCCATCTCGTGTCTCTAATAAACTTGCACCTCATTCTATGCCGTGTGTATTTCTTGGCTATGCTTTGGCTCACAAAGGTTATCGTTGCCTTGATCGGTCAAGTAGTCGTGTTTTTATCAGTCATCATGTTCGGTTTAATGAGGAGAATTTTTCCTTTTCACAAAGATATTCTTCTCTTAATTTAATAAATAACTCTTTAAATTCAATTACTTCATTTATTATTTCCTCCAATCAATCTATTCTTCCTTCTACCTCTCTTGAGCATCGAGCTCATCTCCCGCCTCTCTCGACTTCTCTAACCCAACCCCTTAATACATCTCTCCCTGCCCCTCAACCTACATAATCTGGTTTCAATTCCTTTTCACCATCACCGCCCTTCCTTTCGAACTCACTCACTGTGTGCCAACCTAACTTTACTTTTGACACAATTCCTCCTACCTTTAATTCTGGCCAAATTTCTCATACATCATATTCACAGGTCTTTTCTACATCTCTACCTACCTCCTCCACTTATGTATCCTCTCTTCCTACTCATTCTATGCAAACTCGTGCTAAATATGAAATTTATAGACCAAGGAAAATTTTTAATCTCTCTAATTCTTTCATGAAGAGACACCAACTTGCTATTCTAAGGCTACTCTTGACCCACGTTGGAAGGCGGCCATGGCAGATGAATTTAATGCATTGGTCATTGTTGCGACTTGTTTTTCGGAACGGGCTAATGGATTATCGATCGGGCCCCCACTTTGAAATGTGGATCACGGGCCTTCTCGGTGCGAGCCCTCCCAAGCCTATACCAAATCGCAACGAGAGTAATTTTAAGGATTTCTTGACGATAAAAGTCGATTGCTTTCAACTTTGGTGTGATCATGTTGCATGTGCTATGTGTGCATGCATTTGAAGTCGCCACCGGTCCTTCTTGAAAGGTGGATCGAAAATCTCACTAATCGACTGGAAGAGATCGATAAGTTCTGCGAAACCAGAGATTTTGGGTTCGGAAATTTGGTTACGTTGGTGTCATTACCAACGCTCTTTTGGTACCTAACGCGAGTGATTTTCCTAACTAAGATTTCATGCATGCGCAATTTTGAGTGAGGTAAGTTTGATTCAAGGGTTTCATGCAGATCGGAAGACTAGTCCTATTAATCACAATTAATATAAGGAAAGCGCAATCAAGTGCATAAATGAACCATATCAATGCATATCAATTCAAATCAATTGTCTCCAGGTATAGCCCTAAGGAGGTGTAATTAAAGGCCAGGCTTAAATGGGAAGATTTGGGGACGATTCGCCCGACGGGCTACGTCGTCATTTTCTGAAGGAATTCGGAGTAAAATGGTGTCGAAAATAGATTTGGCCATTCAATTGACCCATCCCCTATTTTTTGATAATTTTCAGAATTTTCTGAAATTTTAGAAAGCGACTTGCCATTTGAAGGGTAAAATCGTCATTTTGGATTAAACAGGAAAAATTCCAAAAATGACAACATCAATTCTTCATGGTCATTTTCCAACCTATGAGAGTTTCTGAAATTTTTATGAATTTTATGCAATCTTTCCCAATTTTTTTGAATTTTTCTTCAATTTTCCATTTTTTTAAACTTATCTGAATTTTCTGATTTTTTATTTTAGAAATCATTTTCTTTGACAGCGTCATAATAAACACTCAGTTAAGTAAATATGTTAAACACTATACTAAATCTAAAATGGCGATATTTAAAGAAAAAATAATTCCGATGCGTGGATCGGATGCACAAAAATGGACCTTATTAGACGTTGATCTTCAATCGCCAAACGCTAGTGTGCAACCATCTCTATGCGGGTCACCTGTCGATCATCATATTAGAATGTCAATAGTTAATTTTACAAGTTAAGATCGACGTTGATCCTCAGAAAATCCTTTGGCGTGAACACAAACTCGATCGGATCCCGAGCCAAAACCTTGAATAATTGGCCTAATCTCTCTGCCAACTTGGCCCATGGATCTGGCACACGGGCCCAGATCCTGACCCAAAATTGCGCCTGCATGAAATCTTAGTTAGGAAAATCACTCGTGTTAGGTACCGAAAGAGCGTTGGTAATGACACTAAAGTAACTAAGTCCCTGAACCCAAAATCTCTGGTTCCGGAAACCTTACTAATCGATCTCTCCCGATCGATTAGTGTGGTTTCCGATCTACCTTCCAAGAAGGACTGGTGGCGACTCCAAATGCATGCACACATAACACATGCCACCCCGACCACACCAAGGTCGAAAGCGATAGACTCTTATCATCGAGAAATCCTTAAAATTACTCCCGAGTGATACACCCATTTGACGGTCCTCGGCTTGCCACGTGACCTCTTGACGACTGCTGGATTATTTTGATTTTTTTATATCCGAAAGTTAGTTATAATTATGCAAATCTATTTTAATTTAACTGTACAAATCTATTTTAATTTTTTCAAAAATCCAGATCGTGACACATGGTAGAGCCGTGGCCGTCCGATCTAGAGTTTTTTTTTATTAAGACGCGACCCTACCTTGCCGACGTGGTCGCTTACATGGCGCGCCATGTTGGCGTTGACCGGTCAACCCCCTCACTGGGGAAGCTGACCTTCGGTCCCGTCGTAAAAACCTCGTCTCACACCAAATCAATCCCCTCGACTCCCACATCAACATATCATCATTTCCGGCTAATTGGACCGTTGGATTGAGCTAGTTGTTTGTGTCCAAGGTCATCTTAATCCCTTATACATCTCCACTGTTCGGATATTTGAAAGGAGCTTTCCTGGCAGCTGTGCAACAGCTCTATCAACCATATTCAGATATTTGAATTATCCAAAAATTCTAAATCCAAAATATAGGAAATAGCCAGAATCAACTGACCATGGACTAATTTGGGCGATTCAAATACCTAAACTTCCAAAAATGACAATTTTTCCCTTAGGGCGAATCGTCCCCAAATCTTACCATTTGATTTTTGGAAAAAATTAAAAAGATTTAAAAATAAATAAATGATTTTAGCAAAATTATTAAAAAATTGATCCGACGATCGATATTGCGCCAAGTGGCGCTCTAAAGACCGTTGGATTAGTTCGTTTCTTTTTAGATTAAAAAAACCCAGATCGGACGCACCGGGAGAAGCCACGTGGCGCTTCCTGGAACATGTGATTGAGGATTTTATGATAAATAAGAAAATGATTAAAAAATGAAAAATTTTCAAAAAATAAAAAATGGTGTCGTTTAGACCGGTTTTCGACTCGTACGGTCGAGCTAGGCGCCCGAGAGGCGTGGGCTGGGTTCGACCTGACCCGAAAAATATTTTAAATAATTTAAAAATTCAAAATTCGGCAGCCAACGATTGAAAAAACCAGAGTAGCTCCTCCCTCTTCCTTTCTGCCGTCCCCTTCTATGTTTTTATCCTCGTCTAGAGGAAGGCCGCCCTCCGAAGTGGAGACCATTAAAGCCGAATTCCCCTTATGAGTACCTTCATGTTTGTTTTTTTTAATGGAGTGCTCTCAACTGCTCTTTCTTTTTTTTGGTTCCTTCCCTACCTTCGTGGACAGCCCTCCCCTTTTTTTTATTTTTTATTCTCTAATGCTTTTTTTTCCTTCACTCATCATTATCTTCCATCTTATTCTTGTTGTGAGGGGAAGAGCCCTCTAACTAGATGATATGAAAAGAAAAGCAAGAATAATCAAGAATGCAGAGGTTTACGTGGTTCGGCGAAAGTCTGCCTACGTCCATGGGAGAGAGAGACGATTTCTTATTTTCTGAGCGTCAGAAGATATAAGGTACAACTGTTGAATAATAAAGATCCCCAGATTGGTATCTCTAGATATCTTATCAGTTTAGGAAACTAACTAATAATCTTTAGTGATTATCCCCAAATATTATGATATATCTTGACATATCTTCAAGCATTCCTTGCCTTCTTTTGAAATTCAAGACAACATCAATAAATCTCCACCTTTGGCTTGAATAAACCACAAGACTCCACTCTAACCAAGAAACCGAATATATCTCAATCTCCACCGTACCTTCGCAAAGGTACGCCCACACCTAGACCGGTGCGGCCTCCATCAACTTCAATGATAAGTGAGAGAGATCAAGCCCCTGCATAACTTGAACTTCTTCGTAGTAACCATCTTCGTGAGCATATCCGCGGGATTATCTTACCCGGATTGCTCATGTATCGGCTGACAAGACTCACTGCATGAGCCAAATCCGGTTTGCTACAAACCATAGCATACACGAGGCTCCCTATTGCGCTGGCATAGGAAACTCGAGACATCTTTACGATCTCCTTGTGTGAACTAGGGCATTGTTTCTCAGATAATCTGAAATGATTTGCCAAAGGTTTGCAAACCAGTTTAGCTTTTCCTATGTTGAACCTCTCCAAGACCTTCTCAACATACTTCTTCTGATTTACCTAAAGTTTACTTGCATGTCTATCTCAAAAGATTTCCATGCCAAAGATCCTTTTTGCAGCACCAAGATACTTCATTTCAAACTCGTTACTTAACTGAGATTTTAGTGAAATAATATCTCCCATTTTTTTTCGCAGCAATCAACATATCATCAACACAGAGCATCAACAGAATAAACGATTTATCATCCAAAACTCTGTAGTAGACACAAGAATCATGCATACTTCTCATGTAGCCAATACGAAGCATAAAAGAATCAAACCTTTTATTCTATTGCCTTGGAGATTGCTTTAAACCGTAAAGTGATCTCTTGAGCGAACAAACGTAATTCTATTTTCCTTCCACCTTGAAGCCTTCGGTTTACTCCATGTAAATTTTCTCTTCCAAGTCACCATAAAGGAATGTCGTCTTCACATCTAGCTGCTCAAGTTCCAAGTCATACATGGCCACCATAGCTAGTAAAACACAAATTGGCGTGTGTTTCACAAACGGTGAAAATATTTCATGGTAATCAATCCCCTCCTTCTGTGCATAGCCCTTAGCAACAAGTCGGGCCTTGTATCTCTCTTGCTCTTTGTCTGTTGCTGCTTCCTTTTTTCGAAGAACCCATTTGCAGCCAATGATTGGGCTTCTCCACAAGCTGCCACGTCTCATTCTTTTATAATGACTCCATCTCCTCCATCATAGCAGTCATCCACTTATCTTTGAAATCACTTTTCAAAGCTTCATGATAAGAGCTTGGATCGCTGGAGCCTACAGTAAGAGCATAAGCAACCATAGCCTCAAAACTGTACTTCTCTGGTGCTTTGAGTGTGCCTTCCTCGACGTGTTGCAATAGTATTAGGAACTTCTACCATTTCTTTAACTTCCAGAGCTTCGTCGGATGACTTGCCATCCTCTACAGATTCTTTGGTTTCAAGCTCCACCTTAACGATAGATTTATCACTCTCCTCTTCAGTAGCCGCGTGTGGCACGTAGCTTGACTTCAACATTGCAGATTCATCGAATGTGACATCCTTGCTCGTCAAAACTTTCTTCTCACTTGGATCCCATAATTTGTAGCCTTTCACTCTTGTCTCATAACCAAGAAATATGCACTGTTTAGACTTTGGATTCAACTTCGAGCGCTTCGAACTCTGTACATTTACAAAAGCAGGAAAATCGAATATTCTTAAATTAGAATAATAGTTAATTTTACCAGTCCATGCCTCTTTGGGAATTTTGCATTCAATTGCAGTTGATGGAGACCTATTCACAAGATAGCATTCCATACAGACGGCTTCTGCCCAAAATCCTTTGCTCAAATTCGCATGCAACCTCATGCTCCGAGCCCTCTCTAATAAAGTTTGGTTCATCCTTTTCGCTACACCATTTTGCTGGGGCGTATCCGGAGCTGTGAAGTGACGTCTAATCCCTTCATTCTTGCAAAACTCCATAAATGGTGTCGATTTGTACTCCCCTCCATTGTCCGATCTCAAGCACTTAAGTTTCTTCCCTATTGAAGTCTCAACTTCAACTTTCCATTCTTTGAACTTGTCAAAGACCTCACTTTTATTTGGCATAAAGTAGATCCAAACTTTCCTAGAGAAATCATTAATGAATGTCATGAAGTATTCCTTCCTGCCTTTTGACTTTACTATTGAAGGACCCCATACATCTGTATGTACATACTCGAGCACGCCCTTGCTTGTATGAGTTGCAACCTCGAACCGTACTTTGCATTGTTTTTCAAGCACACAAAATTTACAAAAATCTAATTTGCATGTTTTCATACCTTGGAGTGCATTCCTCTTATGAAGCTCCATCAATTCTTTTTCCCCCATATGCCCAAGATGCATATGCCACAGATAGGTGTTATCTATCTCTGTCCTAGCATCCATGGACACATATGCTCCACCTTGCACTGTAGTCCCTATAAGTCGATATAGGTTCCCGTGTCTCTGTCCATTTAGAACAATTATCACCTTCAAGACTCCACCTTGAGCCGAGTGTTTGCACCCATTAGATTCAAGTGCCCCCAATGAAATCAGATTTATCCTTAGAACTAGTACATGACACATATCCGACAGGGTTCTGATCACGCCATCAAACATCCTGATTTTCACAGTTCCAAATCCCACAGTCTTGCACGAAGTGTCATTCTCCATGAGAACTGAACCACCATCATATGCTTTATACTCATTGAAGGCTTCTCGATGAGGACACATACGATAAGTGCATCCGGAGTCCAAAATCCATGAATCTTCGAAGGTGTCCTTTCTCGACAATATGGACAAGACGTCCCAACACTAATCTCGGTGCTATCGGCTGTACTTGCTTCATCCGAGCTCTTCTTCTTTTTCTCGTTCTTATTTGGACAGAATCTCTTGATATGCCCTTCATCATTACACCCATAACATCTTCCTTTGAACCTTCCCTTGGATTTTGATCAACCTCTATAGCTTGATCCTCGATCCATTGATCTTCCTCTTCTTTGACTGCTATTCTCCTTTCCAAAGAGTCCCTCTCCCGAAGATTTTGAACTACTTGCCCTTTTTTGAGTATCGTTAGAAATTAGAGCAGCAGTCACCTCTCCGATCTCCTCGATTTCCTTGCCATAAAGGAGGGTAGTCACCAAGTGGTCAAACGAATCCGGCAACGACGCCAATAATAGAAGCGCTATGACTTCATCCTCGAACTTTACCTCTAAGCTTGTATGTTCACTGATAATCTGATTGAACACGTTGAGATGTTCCAACAGATCTTCTCCTTCACTCATCTGAAGTGAATACAACTTCTTCTTCAAGAATAACTTGTTTGTAATAGATTTTGTCATGTAGATGCTTTCGAGTTTGAGCCACACCTCTGGAGCGGAATCAATTTCCGCTACACATTGAAGGGCTTCATTCGATAAGTTTAATCGGATCGCGTTGCACGCCCTCTCCTCCATGTCGTCCCAGTCATCATCGGTGATGGTGGCTGGCTTGTTCGAATGTCCTAGAAGAACCTTTGATAAACCCTGTTGAATCAACAGATTCTTCATCCTTCTCTGCCACAGTGTAAAATTATTCTTCTTGATGAATTGTTCAATATCAAATTGAACAGTGGAACCTTTTCCAACCATCTAGTCAGAAGTCGCAATATAGGAACGAAGAACCTGGATTGCTCTGATACCAATTGTTGTCAGCGGAAGAGCTCTCTAACTAGATGAGATGAAAAGAAAAGTAAGAATAATCAAGAATGCATAGATTTACATGGTTCGGCAAAAGTCTGCCTACGTCCACAGGAGGGAGAGAGAGAGAGTCGATTTCTTATTTTCTGAGCGTCAGAAGATACAAGGTACAATTGTTGAATAATAAAGATCCTCAGATTGGTATCTCTAGAGATCTTATCAGTTTAGGAAACTAACTAATAGTCTTTAGTGATTATCCCCAAATATTCTGATATATCTTGACATATCTTCAAGCATTCCTTGCCTTCTTTTGAAATTCAAGACAACATCAACACTTCTTTCTTCTTTTTGCTCAATGGCCGCTCATCCTTCCTACACTTCCTTCCATCGTGCGTGGCCCTCTAGGTGCTTTTTGTCATCATCCTTTCTTTCTCTAATCTTCAGTCCTTTATTCCATCCATCCAGGATTCCATTCGGGTAGAGTTAGTGTATGGTGGGTTGGTCTTTGCGGGTCCGAAGCTTCTTCCCCCACCATTGTTATTTATGTCTTCAATACTTTCCGATCCTTGCTGTTCTTTTTTTTTTTCCCGTCAACTAGAGCACCTCTCTCTTTTTTTATTCTCCTGGTGGTATTCCCCTTTCTAGTGCTCTCCTTTTTCCTCCACTGAAGAAGCTAGTATCTGTCGCTTTTTCTTTTCTACGTGAGAGACCATCCTGAAGATGAAGTGCTCTCCTCCTCATTTTGTTTTTGGTCAGCCATTGCTCTTTTTTATTTGCCTTGGATCAGTTACTATCTCTTGTCTCCAGTGAAGCCCTACTCCTTCTCCACTTATGATTTGAGGACTTGGACGGCAATTGTGATCTTCAGATTCCATCGTCTTTTGGTGGATGAACTGTCCATTAGGCATCTTCATTTTGAATTGAGCCACTTCTGATAAGGAATGACAAACTCCGCATGGCTTGACCTTGAACTATAGAATACATGAAAAGCGTTTTTGCTGGATACAGTACTAGCAACAACTGAAAGAATGGCAGGACAATCAAATTGAATGTTTAGATTCCAAAAATGCATAAATTGCAAGTTAAAAGACTGAAATGACATTTTTTAGCCAAATTCAACTCTGTGTTATAAAGGAACACATGAAATTGAACTTCATTTTTGACTTTTTGTGAGGTCAAAATGAAAAGGGGATTAAAATAAAAATATTGACTATTTTTCTATATATTTTTTGACCTCAAACTCTATTTTTTTTAATGATTTTTCATGTATTTTTCTATTTTTCAAAAATATTTAAAAAATATGAAAAATATAAAAACTTATTTTTTTGTTCACAATGGTTCCTTTAGCTTGGCCAAAGCTTCCAAAGTTTTTTTTTTTTTTTTCATTTTTTGACTTTTTATTGATTTTCTATGATTTTCAAAAATAAGGGAAAAAGGCTGATAAAAAATTATGTGTCATTAATCAAACATGAGATTTAGTACCACTTGACCCTTCTAAGAATTTAGTCTGTTATAAGTGGGTTTTTAAGATTAAGGAAAAAAATGATGGAACTGTTGAACGCTTCAAAGCTTGTCTAGTTGCACATGGATTTAAACAACAGGCATGATTGGATTATGACGATACTTTTTGTTCGGTCATTAAACCCGTTACAATCTGGATTATTCTCTCTATTTCTATTTCATCAGGATGGAATGTACGTCAACTTGACGTCAAGAATGCCTTCTTGCACGGCATCCTTTCTGAGGAAGTTTACATGCACCAACCTCTTGTTTTCTCTCATACTGAATATCCGAATCACGTGTGATGTCTTCGAAAAGCTATTTATGGTTTAAAGCAAGCTCCACGTGCAAGGTTTTTTCGCTTTAGCAGTTTTTTTTTTATTATCATTGGGTTTCATGGCGAGTAAGGCTGATCCATCATTATTTGTCTATTCTTCTTCTCGATGTCATCTATATCTTCTACAATATGTTGATGACATCCTTGTCACCGGTGATACTCCTCATTTATTACGATCTTTAATCACTAGACTCTCGCAAGAGTTTGCTATGAAAGATCTTGGACCACTTCATTATTTTCTTGGCATTGAGGCTCATCATCGATACAATGGTACGCTTTTATCTCAAGCTAAATACATTGATGGCCTTTTGCGCAAGTTTGACCTTGTTAAGGTAAAGCCTGTATCTACTCCCTTGGCAACGAAGACTCTATTGTCTGTCAATGATGGTGAACTCCTCGCTTCTCTAACGCTGTATCGACAGATGGTCGGTGCTTTACGATATATGTCCATGACTAGACCTAATATTAGCTTTGTTGTGAACTTAGTTAGCCAATTTATGCATCAACCTAGATTACCTCATATACAAGCTATCAAGAGTATATATTGGTATTTAGTTGGTACATCTACCCATGGATTACTCATTGAGAGATGTTCTCCGACTTCATTGACGACTTATACGGATGCGGACTGGGCTGGTTGCTCGGATACTCAATGTTTAACATCAAGTTTTTGTGTATTTCTTGGCACCAATCTTGTTTCTTGTAGTGCTAAGAAGCAACCAACTGTAGCTCATTCTAGTACAGAAGCTGAATATCATGATGTCGCTCATTGTGTTGCCGAGACACTTTGGATTCGGTATTTACTTCGTGAGCTTGAAGTCCCTCTCTCTACTCCTCCAACATCTCTACCACATATCTTGCTCTTATTTCCGTATTTCATGCTCACACCAAACACATTGAGTTGAATTTTCACTTTGTTTGAGAGCGAGTTGCTTTCGGTGATCTACATGTTCGTTATGTGCCTATCGAGGATCAGGTGGCAGACATACTTACAAATGGGTTACCTAGTTTGCGTCATGCGCTATTGAGATATAATCTCTCAGTTGTTACACCTACTTCGGATTAATGGGGAGTATTAATGTGTAATTATATGTATATTGGGTTATTTCTGTAATTGTATTTATTTATACCCTTATTGTAATTAGTCACTCATATAAATACATATTATACAATCCTAGTTTGGGTTGAGCCACCATAAGCACTCTGGTGTTATTTCTCTCTGACTCTAAACATAAACAATTATTTCATCTCTAGGCTCGATTTTGCCTGCCTATTTATTGTGGTTGTCATCGGTGTTAATGAATGTTTATAGGCGTCTAACATCACTGTTGAAGTCTTCTTCTTTTTTCATTTTTGGAGTGGATGGTGATTGGCATTTCGGAATATGCCCATATAATTTTCTGGATTTGATGAATGTTTGCTGTCCTGGAAATGTCTGAAGTGACATGTTTTGGAAAAGTAATTATCACGAGATCATAAGCTCAGGATCTCAAAAAGTTGCAGCTAGACATTTGTAGAGAACGGAATTAGCTTCGTTTTGATAGGTCATTATGTCCCGAACTGACCTTTTGCTTAGGATAAAGCCCCACAAAATGTGAGCATTAGCCTTTTGTGGGCCTAATCATGAAAAATGATCAATGTAGAAAATATTAAATTCCGAAATCATACGATTAGGCCCAGGGCATTGAAACATAAAAGTAAATTAAGAGGAAAGAGAGGAGTCCTAACTCTGAAAATTTTTACCAGTGTGTAATGACACCCCCTCCCTTGCTATGATTTGAATGTGAAGCCTTGATTGAGATTGAATTCATATTGAAAAGCCAACCCTTCGATGTGTTCTTTTGATGATTTCTTGATGTCTGAATGTTTCCAACACTGTCACTAAATGTGGATCATGAATGGGTGCAATGACAGTGGTTAAGGATTAGCGTGACAATTCCAGTTTTCCTAAAAGGTTTCGAAACATCCATCCATGTTTTGGTCATTCTATTTCTAGATTAGGGTAACCTTTTTAATTCATTCTTTAGCATACAAATTACTCTAAACTGAAGTTCACAGGGGTCATGTCCTGGGCTCATAATAGAGCCATGTATAAACTTTACCCAACTTCGATCAGATCAAGCTCACGGGGATCATATGTCGGGGTTCATAATGAGGCCATATAATATCGTGTCAGGCTACTTTCCTCACTTTATTTCTCAGTTGTCTTTCGTTGCAATCTTTGATGTGATCGTTTCGATTTCCTATAGTCGTTCTCATACAATGATTTGTTTCTTTTCATTTGGAGGAAATTATGCAAAAATTTCTAAACTTATTCCACTTTTGTCTATTTACTTAAACGTTTTAATTACGCCACTTGAATTTTGAACAATTTTGACCGCAAATAACTGGCACGAGTGCTGGACATCCAAGGTGGCAGAATGACGTTGCATGAACAAATTATAATAATGTTTCAATGATTTCCTAACTTTTTATTATCTTTTTCTTATCTTATTTTTCCTCTTTAATTCTTTCTTCTTCTTTTTTTCCTTTCGGGGGCCACGGGTGAGGGCCGCCCCTCCTAAGCAAGGCATGGGCATCCCTTGCCTGAGGCCGGACATCTCAATTAACAAAACGAAAAAAGGTTTAAGACTTAGTTTATAGAAGGTTTATGACTGAATTGGCAAAAACACATTAAGCTTAAGACTTCTTGGACAATTTTGCATTTTCATTTGTCTAGTCGAATTCACTCTAAGATCATAATCAATAATAAAAACAATGCTTGGACGCTTGGCGGACAAAATTTTTTTGGACTCATAATTTGGCAAAAGACCCATTGGGATACTTAGTTGAAGATCAATCAAATTAAGGACTCGAAAGGGCAGTAGTTTTATAAAGATAATGTAACCAAGTCTCTTGATGTAGATCCCTACTTGCATAGGAGGCGAGATATCCACCCATGTTTCACTTGGCTCCTAACTGGAGCCACATAGGCCAGTGGCGCCTCCGAATTAGGATCAAACTCTCATAGATAGATGAATCAAATGAATATATCGCGACACAATGTTAAGGACGTGAGGAGAACTTGGAAACGAGCCAGCAAACTTGTGGAATCTGGTTCGACAAAAAAAAAAATGTTTGTGGGTTCTGGTTTCGAAGATGAGAAAAAAGTCTGGGTGGGTGATCATGCTGCGACAAAAGAAGAGTCCAAGGGGGTGGTGACGGTCCCTGTCTGGTGACAAAGCAAGGATGAGCCAGAAATTGGGATCCTTCCATGTAAATGCTGACGGATGATCCAAATGCTTTTGGAGCTACCTTAAAAAGAAATCGAACGTTCCAGACTAAATGTCACAAATCTTCCCAAGAAGTTAGGTTAGCTATCCGGTGTACTTGTTTATTAAATTCCAGGGTGAGGAATCTTCATGTTGAGCCCATAACAAAGATTTTGCCATGCATGATTTCTTTTTATTGTTCTTGTTTATGTGTTGCACTACTTCGCCATGCTCAAAGTCATTCCTCCTTTTTTTTAAGCACGCATGACAATACTCATGTTTTAGAAATCAACTTCTGATCATGATTTGATTTTTTTTTTTTTACTTTTACTCACAATTAAAAGTGTTGATTTCCTTACCAAAAAAAAAATGTGTTAGATTCTGAATAGAAAAATTCGTTTACTTCTAGATTATTATTAACGCAAAATCTTCAATGAAAAATTATTATAAGTGGCTCAAAAATTTTTACTTTATTTTTAAACTTTTTAAATTTCTTTAAAAATATTTTTTTTATTAAAAATATGATTTAGTTTTTAAAAATAAAAAAATTACTCTGGTGACTCAACGGCGAAGGTTGGCGGTAGACTTCGGTGGAGGCCAGCGTGGTGGTCAGCGGTTAGCGATAAGGGGCCGCGACTGGCGACGACGGCTGGCAATGGGTGGTAGTAGGTGGGGGGCAACAGTTGCAAACGGCGAAGGGCAACTATTGGCGGAGGTCGACAATGGTCAGTGGCGGCAGTGGTCGGTAGTTGGCAATAGCCGGCAAAGGTCGTTGGAGGTGGTCAATAGTTGAAGCGAGGTCGCGAGCAGCAGCCGGCAAAGGTCGGCGGTGGGGGGCAATGGCAAGCAATGGTGGGCAGTTAGCAGTGGTTGCAGGTGGCGATGAGCGGCTCTAGTGGAGGTCGATGATGGGCGATGGCAGGCGATAGTTGGCAGCGACGATGCTTAGCTGTTGGCAGCGGGGGGTGATGGGCGATGGTGGCAGGCAACAACACAGGTGGGTGTGGTCGAAAAAGGGTAATGTGAGAAGTATTTTTTCAGTTGAGAAGCAAATTTTTTTAAATTTCTCAAATTATGAGAAAAATAACTTCAAAAGTGAAAATTTACTTCATAAGTATAAATTTCTTTCAAAAATAAAAACTTTTACCAAAAAAAATTCTGGTGCAATCGTACTTCTAGAGTATAAATTCATTTTTTAAAGCACTTCTAGACCAAAAATCCACTTTCATAAGTGTTATCATGCTCCCAACCCTTAATACCGTTTTCTATTTGTGCCCTCGTTACAGTCTGTCTGCAACTCGTATCTTTCCAAGCTGAGGTTGACTTTTTGCAGTCTCGACCAAATGGAGATTTAAATTACGAGGTTGCTGCTCTTCTTTTTTGATGTGTGTCGTGTGTCGTCTGTTGTTTTTTGTTCCTTTTTTTTGGTGGGGGGGGGGGGGGGGGGGGGGTTGATCGTCAAAGCATCGTCTGATTAGATTCTCCAATCCCATTTCTTTCAGGTTTCTTCTATTCAGCAGGATGCGTTCGACAGTAGATTGTGATTTGTGACAAAGTTCTGAGCTTTTCTGTAACGAAATGCATGTACTGCCTCTGCTCATATAGGGCTTATGGCAATTACATCTGCGGACCAGCGAATTTACACCAGGCAAAGGAATATAATCTTTGTAATCCCTACTATTCTTGCAAAAAAAGAAAAGAAAATTACATGTCCAGTCTCCAACATTCAAACTCTCTCTCTCTCTCTCTCTCATATGCCTAAACACATTCTTGATCAGCCAAAGATTGCTCTTCACAGGAAGCGAGTAGCTGGAGTCAACATGCCAAAATCAGCTGCATAAGGCTCAGAAAAATCACCATTATAATCACGATCCACACTGTTTATAAAGAGGAAAAAAAAATGGGCACTTGTGAGAAAGTCCACAGCGTAACGTTATTTAATAAAAAAAAAATACTGAGAACAGGTCAGGACTTCGGAAGCCTGTCACAGTTCGCCGAGACCCATCCAATCTGCTTCTTCTCATTATCGTATATCACCATTTTATCTTGCATGGAAATGTCTGCAAACCAGCAAGCAATAAGCATGTCAAATCAGTGAGAACGATTACACCGGCATCAACCAGTCTGAGTTCCATCAGTCAGAACTGCTTATTACCTCCTATTACATTGAGCTCTCCTAGTCTCACTTCCCCGCCATTCAAAATTCCCAAGCACGCATTACCGAGTTTCTAGGGAAATAAAGAAGCCTTAATTTGTCACGAATATATTATAGGAATAGTCGCTATGCTCTTGCACGATAAAGAGAACTATAAGCTTACTGTGACAATGAGATAAGCCTCCGGCAGCAACTGAAGTTGGGCTTTTCCTTTCATAAAGCTCAACGCTAAAGGCTTAAAGTGGTTCTTGACCTCATTCACAGTCTTGAAAGGTTTTGCTCCCTTCCAGCATATTGGAAGAGACTTATCCTCATCTGCACCTTTCAGAGGCTTTCCGTTTAAATCTGCCCTTACCTAGCATGTAAAATACAGGAATTACTTACTAAGAAGATTACTCAGATCTAAGTTTCAACAAAAAATGTCTACTTTCCAGCAAACCTGATTGAGAACAGCCTGATAAGCCTTAGAATTTAAGTAAGTGTAGGAGCTCCCGCTGTCAAAAACCACTTGAAGATCCTTTACGCCAGTAGGCTTACCATTGTACAAGAGTTCCGCAGGTCCTGCTGCGTAGTGCTTGCTGAAACAATACTTTTAGTCAGGTCCTCAAGATCTTAGCAAGGTATAAAATGTGACAAAAAATTATCCAAATGAAATAGATGAAACAGTTGCATACGCCAATGAACTAGCTGACAATGGTACCCAAGCAATTTTCGAAGAAGGGACAAGATCATCTCCAAAGAAGAGGAAGCCTCCACCTCGAGCACTCAGACAGTGACCTAGTACGTTGCGTATCACACCAAGGCTACTTAATTGAGAGAGGATGCCAGCTTTGCCATTGCCCAGGCCAAGGACACCAGCGGTAGGAGGAGGAGACATGGGACCAGGAAACTGTTGATCATACCCACATCTTCCGGTAGAAATATTGGGAGTCATTGTAAAATCAGTAGCAAGTCAAGATAAACCATTTGGACACTAGCGACCCAAAGAGCACAATTGACAACTTCTAGGAATAAATTCTCACCCAAAGGCCAAATGAGGACTGAGGAGAGATCCGTTCGTTGATTTTAGGGAGAAATAGTCATTGACGAGAACACCAATAGATGAACCTTGATCTGCATATTCCACCTCATAATCACATTGATCATGGGGGGTCTTACATGGTTGGTTTTCTGATGTACGTATGGCAGCACAGACAGGGGTCTCACAATCCACGAGGTTATTATTAGGCTTGTAAAGACTGTTGCGAGGCTGTTCACATAAGATAAGCAAACATCAACATAACACATACCTGCCACTGAATACCTCACTAACCAAATAATAAGCAAGTGGCAAAGAGTGAATTGCAGTGCTTTGTTGTGTTCGCCTCATTACGAGGCTGTTCTTTATATTCACCGAAGTATATGGGGCAACAATTGATTTGCATAACAAGACACATCGAGATCTGTCGGGTTGAATTTGATCATGTTCTGGATCTATCAAACTCAAATTCAAACCTCAGATCCTCTCTGGCCACTCTAACTCAGTTAAGCTTGATAGCATTTCATCGTTGGGTTCACAAGTAACAGAATCCGGCAGCATAGCAAGCACACCACAAGCAAGGACAAACTCTCATATCATGAGAAACAACTTTACCTTGGTGCAACCAGTACAAGGAGCATCACACTGAACCCAAGTCAGGTCACTGCCAGTGTCGATGTCCAGGTCAAAAGCCTTCGGTGGGTGACCAATGCTGAGGGACACTGAATAATACCTGAATATTACAGAGACCATAATTCAATGACCATCATCATAATGGATTTGGATCCCCTAACTTAGTTTTTCTAAGGTAGAGGGATCCATTTCCCATCATAATCGGCATGCTCACAAAGTTATAGACGTCAAAAAGGTACACAATAAAGCATCGTCAGCTTTTCTTACTTCCGACCCAAAAAAGAAAAACATTTCTTACTGGCCATTGAAGCATTACGAGAATCAAAGAAACGATAGAACAGACATAAAGGAACAACTTTTGTTTTCTTAAAACAGCTCACTGGATTCGACCAAACTGAACCAAAAAGAGGATTTGCCTGCCCTGTGGGCAGGGGATCCCTTTCCCAAAAAAGAGAGAGGAAAGGACTCCAGGAAAAGTTCGAGTCCAGGTCTAGAAGGTTAGGAGAAGAAAAGCTCAAAAAGTACTAAAAAGTCGAACTTTTTGGAAGAAAGTTGAAATCTCAGAGATATTTGGTGGAGTAAAAACATCTGCAAGTCAGGGCAATTCAAGAAAAACCCCAGAAAACTCAAGAGCAAATTGGGTCTTCAACTTCGAAGTGCGACCGAATCCTTCGTTCAACAATTTGACAAAATCCAAATTAGAAACAAATTTTGTACCACACCACCAAGTTGAAATCGGAGCTAAAAGAACAGACAAACTCGCCCCAGTAGAAACATAGAAACCTCCGCTATGACAACCCATTCCAATAAAAGAACAGAAGAAGAGGGAACGGATTATCCAATGACGTTAACAGAATCCCATGTCTGAATTAGCAAAATTAGTAGCGCTCAAAAGATGATAGGAGCAAAGAAAGTGCTACGTACCCAAGAGGGTAAACATTTCCGGAGACAGGAAGGACGAAGGAGGAGCCAAAGCGAGAGGCGGACCGCTTCCGGAAGTGCGGAATATCGGCGAAACAGCCTTGAAGAGTAGCGCACACCAAGACCCAGTAGAGCACAGTGATCATCGCCTTTCTCGATTTGCCATGAGTATCCATCTTTCCCTCCCTCTCTCTCAAAGACCTGAACGTTCAGAAAAAGAAGACGGGGGGAACTCTGAAGCAAGAGACTGAGTCCCCACAGGCTTCTCGGTCAATCGATTCAGCCCACTGTCTCGAACAATGTCGCGCTCCACGCGTTCAATGGACTATATGCAGAGAGAGAGAGAGAAATGACGGTGATGATGATGATGGAGGGAAACGCCGTGCAAGAATTCTGCAGGTTTATGGACCTTGGAAAGTGAAGAAAGTGGCAGAGAGAGAGAGAGACGGAGACGGAGACGGTATTATTGCTTTGCTTGTTGGGATTCTGGGAAGCTTCGACCCGCCATCGGTGGCCACCGCGTTTATTGCAGCGGAGGTTAAACTTGACTTCCAAATTTTCGGTCAACTTTTCCTTTTCCTTTTTTTTTATTGAGACAACAAGACCCGAAAACTAGTCAGCAAAATCCAATTTAATTCTGAATTAAAATAATTCTGAAAATTTTTAAAACGTATAATTAAATTCTAAAACTCATCAAAAAGTGTAATTAGATCTTAATTTTTTTTTAAAAAAATGCGATGAAGTCATAAAATTTATCAAATTGGTGAAATTAATACATTTTTTGAAACTTTTAAAATTCAATTGAAACTTTATGACAAGTTATAAGACTTAACTGCATTTTTTAAAGAATTTTGGAGACTCGATTGCATTTTTCGTAATAAGTTTTAGGCTTTGCTGATATGTTTTTAAAATTGTAGAACTCAATTGCAATTTTATGATAAGTTTTAAAATTTCCATTACATTTATCACTTTTTCATTTTCTTAGTTGGGCAAAGTTTGAAATATGATTTCCCACCTTCCGTTATTTAGAATTGATCCAAAAGAACACAAATATCAACTTAATTACCAAACAAGTTATGAACCTATTATACGACGATCAATTAGTCCTAAATATTGCAAATTGTCTAGTTTAATTCTAAAATTTCTGACTATTTGCCAACGCAATCCTCCCGATTAATTTTGACAGCAAATTGCTAATGTGGACAATTTTTTTAAATTTTTTTCTTTTCTTTCAACGTGGACAAGGCAGCTAGCGACGGGTTCGCGTCCCTCGACGGGTGGCTCGGCGGGCCAGAGTTGGGAAAAAAAAAAAAAGTGTACCGCTTTAAGTAACTTACCTTGGTCATACTTTTGCACCACTCAACGTTCCCTCAACTTTCTTGCTATTCTGACCCAAAAAAAAAAAAAAAAAAACCTTCTTGCTCCCACATAGCAAATAATTAAACTGGAAAAATACACATGATGTGACAACGTGTTTCCTCGTATTGGATTCCGGCCAAAATTTCCACACGCGTTTATATTTAACTAATTTTGCAAATGGATGGTGTCCGCAGGTGAAAACTCAGAACCACGCCACGTGTATCAGCGTCTCCATCTTTCAATCCCTTTAGCAGCAGAATTGCATGCCCATTGGCTCTAACTGGAGTTAGAAGAAAATATTAACGTTTTTTTTTTTTTTTGCGTGACTAATTTCGAAATTATTTTCTAAAATTATCGACGGTTGTGATTAATTTATGGAGCTTGGGGCACGGGGACTAACGACGGATTGGAAGGAAAATGTTCCTTATGACAGGAGGATAATCCTTATTGAAACTTAGATCTGTCTATATCTCCTGCTGTCATTTGTTGGTTTTTCCCCCTATCTCCAGGATTTACAGGAGGAGGAAAATTATTTTCATTAATGCTTTTAGTTCTTTTTCGAAAGGAATGATCTGAAAGGTAATTTTTAAAAAAATGATCACTTCAACTAATTAATTAATAAAAAATAATTTTAATATACATAACAATTTAAATCTAAATATTTTCGTGAATGATGAAGATATTTTTCGCTCGTTCGTTTTTCGTTAATTATATGAGCAATTATTTTAAAATGATTGCTTTGAATTAGTTATTTTTTTTTAACCATAGAGTTTCGTTCGTGTAACAGATTCTAGCCACAAACAAGCAAACAGATTCTAGACACCTAAGGGTTAATACCACGAAAAACCTCAAATTGGTACACTAGTGATAAATTTATCCCAAATTATTTTTTGGACCATCAAAAACTCTAAACTAGTACAATTGTGATAAATTTACCCCGAACTAATTTTTTTTACCAAAAAAATTTTAAACTAGTACACATATGACAAATTTATCATATGTTAGTTTTTGTTAAATTGGGTTAATACCACGAAAAATTTCAAATTGATGCATCTGACAATTGCCATGCGGCATCCAACTGAGCAATTTAATGACAAAATTTAACAAAAACTAACGGAAGGTAAGTTTGCAGGTAAATTTGTCATAGGTGGACCAATTTAGTGTTTTTTATGGTCAAAAAATAATTTTAAGTAAATTTATCACGGATGTACCAGTTTGGTGTTTTTGACGGTATTAACCATTTTCCTAAAGATGTAGTAACAATTGGAAACCTGATAAATTGCTCATTTATTCTAGGAAAAATTTCAAATAACAGTACGAAGTGTCGTCATTTTCTCAAATAAGAGTCCAAAGTAGATCTTGTTTCAAATAAGAACCTAAAATGCCCTTATTATTTCAAAAAATGGTTTGATTAGTGATATTTTCATCTTTTTACATTTTTTAATTTTTTTTCTCTTGCTCCTCGCTGGTGGTAGTGGATTGGGTTGCCTTGCAAGCCACAGGTGGGGGCTGGCCTCGCAGCCATTGAAAAAACAGAAGGCAAAAAAAATAGGCAAAAAGAAAGAAAAAAGGAAAATAATTAAAAAAAATGTAAAAGATAAATTCTTCCAAATAAGGAGGGCATTCCAAGCCCTTATTTAAAATGAGGTCTACTTAGGACTTTTATCTGGAAAAAAAAAATGAGGGCATTTCGAAATTTTGTTTGAAATTTTCCTTCTATTCAACAATTTACATGAAGCCCGTCGTCCACGCTTTGGCTTTTCAACTGCTTCTTCTCGAAGTTGTGTGTGGAGATATCTTAATATATACAGCTCTCCCTTTCCCCCCTTCTTTTGGATAAAATTCCGTGGGACACTGACGTTGACCGTTTGCTTCCCCCGATGAAGCCTGTCCGAGAAAGCCGTGATGAGAGCCTTCGCCTCCCGGTCTAGCTAGACTTGTCCCAGGCCATGTCGTCCAGAGGCGACAGGCAAATCTCATGGCAACTTGCGAAAAATTCGAAAACTAATGTCACGCTATGAACATCGACTGGCCCAAATAAAACCCGATTTGGGAATAGACATTCGAACAAGATTCTCCGAGTTCGTTCAGTTTTTCCGTAAAATCGAATTATCGTACCTGCGAAATTTGGTCATTGATGATGTGCTGAACAGGTTCCCATGTACATATTGCTTCACTAAGGTTGCTTCACAACATCATGGTTGGTTTTCTTAACAAAATTTTTGGTCGGAGCAGTTGGTTTCCAATGCCCATCCCGATACTTAAAAAATTTCCGGATGACCAGACCACTGAGTTAACCTCCTGGACCTAGTCAATTTTCTTAATCTAAAACAAATACTTTTGCCGGAATTTTTTGTTTTTTTAAGCTGAATTTTGCTGGATTACTAGACCCGGTCAAGATAAATCCCTTGCTTGTCAGAATCTTCTCCGCACCATGTTTCATTCAATGTGGACTCCACGAGTGACGCCGCGTTCTAAATCGTTGAACATCAAAAACAGCGACATCAAATATAAAACACAAAAAAAAATGTCCATCTTTTATCCAACGTTGATTCCATGCTTTAGGTAATCTTGTTTGTAAGCCTGCTACAATCAGCTTGAGCCATAGACAGATAAATGGCCTTTGCGATTTCCTCATGTACAGTTCACCCTCCCCCTTCAAAACCGATATATAATCTCAACGGAGTCTCACAATGCAAAGCAAGACTCCTTTCCAATGAATAATTCGGGATATTTCAACATCGACAATGGAAGAAGACCGAACCGTTTGACATGAAATTCAAGTTTTTACTTACAGAGAAATGGGAAAGAAAGGCAGCATGTCCGCTAAACCTAGGAAAGCCGAAATATAGCGCGTAGGATATCCAGTATACTACCACCGAGCAAGGCCTTCATCAGCCTAAGCTTTCCGTTGGTGTAGGGCGGGTACCTTATCGCAGCATCACCCATGAAACCTCGGTATACGACGGCCTTCTTATGGCTAAAAGCGTCGAAGGAGAATTTTCCATGGTATGCCCCCATTCCGCTCTCGCCGACTCCACCAAATGGTAAAGTGTGGACAGCAAGCTGTATTTCCAAGCAACAATAGGTTTTAGCTAATTGTAGTACTTGACAGCAGAAAGTGTCAAGCAGAAAGCAGAGATTGCATACTCAAGCTCACAAGTCACAAGTGGTTCCAGAACCATTATTATGTGTTGCTGATTGTTCTAGGAAATATGCTAAAGTTTCCCCCTGCTTAAATTTTTTTCTTTTTTCCAATTCTCATTGGAAAAATCTCTATAAAGATTACCAAGGAAGCATCACAAGCACAAGCTAACAGCAAACAAAGAGACAGAATGATGCCTCAGAATAAGTACCATCAAAAGACGATGAATTCTCACGGAAACTTTCGTAAAACTTACATGTATTGTAGTATCATTGACAACCAAACCCCCAGCAGAGACATTCTTCACAAAATGCTCTTTGAGCTTCTTATCATTGGTAAAGATATATGCAGCAAGTGGCTTCGCCCCTGAGTTAATTATGTCAAAGCTCTCTTCCAACTTGTCAACCTGTACAATATTTTAAGAAATGTTACAGAGATATATTCCATGAGATTGTCAACAGAAATTTCAATATTACTGCAGTAACTGCGCAATTAGGCTTCCTTTCACGATATATATTAAAACAATAAGCATGAATCATCCAAAGTTGAAAACCACTATCCAAAACAGTAGGCATTTTTCTCATAACAACTAAGCCCAACTGCAAGCCCACTCTTTAATTTCCTTATGCTGTATTTCTCAAAATAGCATTTTGCTGCGTACGTTCTATTCTCAACACTACAACCAAAATGGAAGCCTGCACTTTGCCCATCAAGAAGAGAAAGGACATTTTCATGTCAGGTCCTCTGTTTAGCTTGAAACCTTGAAATACAGATGGTGTCAACATTTCAACTATTCAAGCAAAATGCATTGCCATTAACAATCAGCAGCAATTCATGTTTGGCTCTTACAGTAAGAATGGGAAGCAAGGGACCAAATATCTCCTCATTCATAATCAGACAATTCCTTGGGACATCAAGCAAGATGGTAGGTGCAATTTGCCTGCATTGAGAAACACCATGTCATTCGCCGGAGTCTCAACGAATAAAGGGATGCAGATGGCCAGACAGCAACTCACAGCTTGGTTGGGTCTCTTTCACCTCCATAAACAACTTTATTGGAGACCTTGTCTTCATCCATAAGCTTTGTCAACCTATTGAAGTGGTTGGAGTTCACAATACGGGATAAATCTTTTGATTCCAAGGGATTCTTCCCATAAAACATTTCCAGTTCATTCTTGAGAGCATCCACCTGGAAAAGATGAGGCAACTTATAGGATAACCCATACAAAAGGAAATAACTGACACACATGGATATGGCAATCTTACCAACTTTGGCGCAAGATCTTTCGTAGTTATAATGTAATCAGGAGAAATGCAAGCTTGCCCATTATTGCATCCCCACTTGCCTACAATTATCCTTCTAGATGCAATCTATGAAAGACAGTTGTTTTCCCTTAAAAGCAGCTGAGAAAAGATGTTTCGTAATTAATCAATTCTAATCAATTTAAGTCAAAAAGATTTAAGTTACTTGTAAATTGATGCCCGAATCCACCACCACTGGAGATTTTCCTCCAAGCTCTAAAACGACTGGTGTTAGGTGCTTCGCAGCAGCAGCCATCACAATCCGCCCCACTCTGCCATTACCTGCAAAGGCAAGTTCCATTTTAGCTGTGAAGATTCCCTTAAAGCTTATGATGACCGCCTTCCGCATGAATTACCCTAAACAACCCAAATTTTTTCTAGAAACTCGATGATATCTGCAAAATAGAGCTTCCAATTTTCCTAGATAGTACACAATAGCATAAAAGACTCTCGGTCCAAGCTCAGGAGTACAAAACCTAAGTTGAAATTGAACCTTTTACACTGGACAATCAGATGCTACAAAAAATCAGGAATGGCTGATACAAGTTGACGAACATAATGTGAACATAACGATGTTTGATAAGGTAAGCTTTCAATTCTTCATACTCCTTCCCAGTAACATTAAACCTGGTGAACAACTACTGATGCCAGCTGGTTGGTTATTGGTTTTCCAGCTTATTTTCCACGGAAAGAAAAGGCACCAGTGATACAACTGCTTCATGATAATCTAACTTAAAAGGATCTCAAGCTAGAGTAAAGAGAAGTGTCTCAGTTCCTCTCGTATCAACATGCAGAATATTTCCTCAATGGTGTAAAGCAAAAGGTATATCTTCCCTTCTCCAGATGACATTCCCTTCATTCTATCGTTCCCACTGAAATACAGAGTACACCCATTAATATATCCAAGGAGAACATGGCGTCCCAGTATGTTCAAAGAAATCACTTCTATATTTCTGAATAGATTAACATACCCCACAAAGTAAGCAGACAACATCAACATCAACATCAACAACATCTTTATCCCAAACTAGTTGGGGTCGGCAGTCGATGGACTCAAAAAAGAAAAATAAAGAAAAAGAAAAATAGAATAAAATAGAATATAACAAAAATAAAAAGCAAAGATCAATCGAAGAAAAAAGAATAAAATAAAAATAAAAATAGGGAAAAAGGGACTAGGGACTAAAAAGGTCAGTCTGAAACATAGAAAATCTACCCCTCTCTAATACTAATAGCTTCCCTCCACCTCGTCCTAGAACAAACCGTATGTCAATCTATTTCCCACATCCTTAAATCTTGTTTTACTACTTTCCCCCAAGTTAGTTTCAGTGTGCTCTTCCTTTCTTCATGTCATGCTCCCGATAACAAACTTCTGTTCTTATTAAAGCAACTAGGGGTCTTCGAAGAACATACCCAAACCATCTCAGTCTATGTTCTCTCATCTTTTCTGCCACTGGTTCTACTCCAACTTTCTGTCGAATATCTTCATTTCTTATCTTATTTATCCTTATATGCCCACACATCCACCTTAACATCCTCATCTCTGCAACTCCCATCTTATGCTCATGTTGAGTATGTGATGGCCAATATTCAACTCCGTATAGCATTGCGGGTTTTACTACTGTTCTATAAAATTTTCCTTTTAGCTTAAGAGGGATTTTGCGATCACACAAAAAACCTGATGCACTGCGCCATTTCATCCAAACTGCTCTGATTCTATGGCTTACATCCTTATCAATCTCTCCCCCCTTTTGCAATATAGATCCTGGATATCTAAAGTATCTTTCTTGGGCATCTCCAGTCCAAGTATATTCATCGATTCTTGATCTCCTCCTCTTGCCGTAACGAACTCACACTTCATGTATTCAGTCTTATTTCAACTTAACGTAAATCCCTTGGCCTCCAATGTACTTCTCAATAATTCTAATTTAGCATCAACCCCAGCCCTGATCTCATCAATAAGCACAATATCATCTGCAAAAAGCATACACTATGGCACCTCATCTTGGATATCTTTTGTTAGCTCATCCATAACTAGGGCAAAAAGATAAAGACTCAATGCAAAGCCTTGATGTAAGCCTACTGTGATTGGAAAATAACTCGATGTGTCATTACAAGCCTTCACACATGTAATAACATCATCATACATATCCTTGATTGACTCTACATACTTTGAAAGAACCTTTTTCTTCTCCACAACCCACCACAGAACATTTTTAGGAACCCTATCATACATCTTCTCAAGATCAATAAAAACTGTGAGCAGTAAACGTATCTGTTTATTTGATGAAGAAGACGTACATATACAAACTAGGTAAACTACCAAAACACACAAAAACTATTATAAACTTTACTCTTTAACACTCCCCCTCAAGCTGGAGTATGGATATCAAACATACCCAGCTTGTTACAAATATACTCAACCCTACTATTCCCTAAAGATTTGGTAAAGATATCAGCCAGTTGTTCACCGGTCCTAACATAACTAGTAGAGATAACTCTAGCTTGAAGTTTCTCACGAACAAGATGACAATCAACTTCAATATGCTTGGTACGCTCATAGAATACAGGATTAGAAGCAATATGGACAGCCGCTTGATTATCGCACCACAACTCCATTGGTGCAGGATCTTTGAATCCAAGTCCAACTAATAACTGACGCATCCAGATTAACTCACAAGTAGATTGAGCCATAGCTCTATATTCTGACTCTGCGCTTGATCTAGACACAACACTTTGCTTCTTACTCTTCTACGATACTAGGTTTCCTCCCACAAAGGTGCAATAACCTGATGTCGATCTTCTATCTATAGGAGATCCTGCCCAATCAGCATCCGAGAAGGCTCCTACCCTTCTATGACCATGATCCCTATAAATAAGACCACGACCTGGGGCTTTCTTTAAGTATCTCAGAATTCTTATTACGGCATCCCAATGTGAAGTGCGAGGGGAAGACATAAATTGACTCACAACACTCATCGGAAAAGAAATATCAGGTCAAGTGATGGTTAGATAATTTAGCTTTCCAACAAGTCTTCGATACCTTTTCTGGATCATCTAATAGTTCACCATCCTCTGCCATCAATTTCAGGCCCACTTCCATCGGTATATCCAGTGGTTTAGCTCCTAACATCCCTGTCTCAGTAAGCAAATCCAAAACATACTACCGTTGTGAAATATAAATACCTTTCTTCGCTCGTGCCACTTCGATACCCAAGAAATATCTAAGTGATTTCAAATCTTTTGTATGAAACTGCTGCTGCAAATACAGTTTCAGCTATTTAATTCCTGCATAATCATCTCCAGTTATGACAATATCAACATAAACTATAAGAAATATACGACCAGCCTCGAAAACTCGATAAAACATTGAATGATCTCCAGTATATCTACGTAGTCCAAACTGGAGTACCACCTCAGAAAACTTCCCAAACCATGCTCTGGGAGATTGTTGCAAACCATATATAGATTTTTTTAAGCGACAAACATGACCAGACTCCCCCTGAGCAACAAACCCAGGTGGTTGCTCAATATACACCTCTTCCTTTAAATCTCCATGAAGCAAGGCATTTTTAACATTAAGCTGAAACAGAGGCCAATTAGCAGAAGCAGCCAAAGAAAGTAAGAGACGAACAGAGGTCATCTTAGCCACTGGGGAAAAGGTATCACCATAATCGACTCCATAAACTTGTGCATACCCTTTAGCAACCAATCTTGCTTTGAGATGAGCAAGAGAACCATCAGGATTAACCTTGACAGTAAATACCCACTTACATCCAATGGTCGTCTTCCTTGCAGGTAGAGAGACAAGATCCCAAGTTTGGTTGTGGTCCAATGCCAATAGTTCCTCTTCCATAGCTTTCCTCCAGCCTGGACTAGATAATGCTTCAGCAACAATTTTAGGAATAGGATGTGTATCAATGGTCATTATGCTAGCCCGACAAGAGGCAGATAAACCAGAATAGGAGACAAACTGTGCAATAGGGTCGTTTGTACAACTACGAGCTCCTTTATAATGTGCAATATGAATATCAAGATCAGTATGTGACTGACTTACCTCAGGTTCAGAAGACGAAGAAGACGAGATAGGCTCAGATTCATTGGCAGGGGGCGCCACATGCTGACGAGGACATCTGCTGTAAACATATTGGATAGGTGGAGGAATTGATGGTTCCAAAGAGGGTGTTGATTCCATAATAACATATGTTAAGGAATCATCATCCACTATAGTAGGCTCCATTGGACTATTAGAATAAACAGTAGACTCAAAAAATGAGACATTTGCAGTCGTAAATACTTCTGCAATGAGGGACAGTAGCACCGACAACCTTTCTGTGTACGAGAGTACCCAATAAAAATGCATTTAAGAGCTCGAGGATCAAGTTTAGAGAGTCCTGGATGATGATCACGAATATAACAAACACAACCGAATATACGAGGTGGCAGATGGAATAAGGGGTCGGAAAGAAAAAGGAGAGAGTGAGGAATTGCACCCTTAAGAACTGAGGACGGCATGCGATTGATAAGATAACATGCAGTCATAACAGCATCAGCCCAAAAGGATTTATCTACCTTCATCTCACATATCAAAGAACGAGTAACTTCTAACAAATGATGATTCTTTCTTTTAGCAACGCCGTTTTGTTGTGGTATATCTGAACAAGAAGATTGATGAAGAATACCCCTTTGAAACATGAAGTCAGAGAAAGTCTTAGAGAAGTACTCTTTGGTATTATCACTTCGAAGAATACAAATAGTAGTAGAAAATTGAGTATCTATTTTGTTAACAAATGCATGAAAAATAGAGAACAACTTAGAACGACTCTTCATTAGAT
The DNA here is from genome assembly GCA_028455895.1 of Rhodomyrtus tomentosa. NCBI lineage: Eukaryota > Viridiplantae > Streptophyta > Magnoliopsida > Myrtales > Myrtaceae > Rhodomyrtus > Rhodomyrtus tomentosa. The sequence goes on along the minus strand of JAPCWY010000001.1, from coordinate 43,900,543 downwards.
AGTCATCTACAAAATTAACGAAGTACTTGAAACCCAACTTTGATGTGATAGGACATGGACCTCAAAACATCAGAATGAACTAACGCAAATGGCTGAGAAGCCTTTTTATTGACTCTTGGACTATAACTAGTACGATGCAATTTCCCAAACTGACATGACTCACGTTCAATACAAGACAAAGAATGAAAACTGGAATCTAACTTTTTCAAACTTCCCAAAGAGGGATGTCCTAACCGACAATGAATTTGGTGTGGAGAAACTGTCGAACAAGCAACACTGGGATTATCATGAAACACATATAGCCCCCCCGACATGTGTCCACTACCAATCGTCTTCTTCGTCTTCAAATCTTGAAAAACACATGAATCGGGATAGAAGGTTACAAAACAGTTATATTCTTTGGTAAGATGCAGATAAAAGGTTTGATGGAAAGTTTGTGAGATACATGACAGAAGATAAAGATATGGAGGATGTCAAGGGAACTGTGCCTAGCCCTTTTACTGTGGATAAAGAGCCATCAGCTAAAGTAACAGTGGAAACAGACTCATGAAAGGTGGAAAATATACCTGAAGATCCAGTCATATGATCCGTAGCACCTGAATCAATGATCCAGGAGCGAGAGGTAGATGAGAGACATGCTTTTGCATTACCTGTCTGAGTAAAAGTAGCTATGGAGGAGGAAACTGGCTGAGAAAATTGAAACTGATTGTACCGAGCAAGTTCCTCATTCTGATCAATGTTCCTCCCTTAGAGGACTGAGAAGGAATGACAGAATCGGCTGCATTAGCTACATTTGCAGTAGCCGAATGAGGGGGCTTTCCATGAAGTTTATAACAGAAATGCTGAATATGTTCGGGTATACGACAATAATGACAGGCTCGTGCAAGTCCAGTATTACTGCCTGTGTCACCAGAGATGCTACCATATGACGGTGATTGGTCTCTACTGAATCCACAACCACTACCACTACTATTAAAGCCACGACCACTCCGACCACCACGACCTCGACCACCACCTCGATTCCCTTGGACTGCTAGGACAGAACTATCACCCGTAAGAGAAACATCTTTAGATGATTCTCATGAAACCTGCAAGACCCGAGAAAAGGTCTCCGTCAGTGAGGCTACGGTGTCTCCTCCGAGAATTTGTGAACAGACTCCCTCAAACTCTAGTCCTAAAGCTCCCAAAAATCCCATAACCGCCAATTGTTCTCGTTGCTCCTGCATCTTCTTAACATCAGATGTAATTAGCAAAAGATGATTAAGTTCCTCATACATTTGTTTAAAATCTGCAAAGAATTGAGTAAGAGGCCGCCCCTTTCTATCAGCTCGAAAGAAATCTTGGGAAACTTCACAAATTCTTGACAGATTATTTTCTCCTGAATAAAGAACATTCAAGTAATCCCACAACTCCTTAACTGTGGTGACGTGTAACCAAAGCAGTCACATGAGATTCCATAGAATTCCATATTTGGCCTAGAATTTTGGCATCTATGGTGTCCCATTTTTTATCAGTCTCTGTTTTTGCACCCGTCAGATGATGATGTTGCTCTCTTCCGGTCAATACCACCATCACAATTCTCCTCCAATGCTGGAAATTTGTGACACCAGCTAACTTTTCCTCTGTCAAACGACTAGAGGAAGCAGACACGACCTCAGTCATTACTCCTTTTCCCTCCGCCATAACACACACTTCAGGACAATCTTATGACCAGTATATTAGAAATCAAAGAACTTCCAAAGCTCCACAAACTATCACAACACCACTAATTACCTGCAACTTCGCATAAATCAAAAATACCCAACACCGACAACCAATAGTGAGGACTCCAAAATCAACAATTGAGGCCCCACAATCCAATACTCTCAACAGACATCCACAAAAGAGCACCAACAGAAGCCAGGATTGAATCACCAAATAATAATTTCCAACCAACAACCATGAATCACCACATTATCAACCACAGATTAGCATCAACACAAGGGGACAACATATGCAATATTACTCTAGCTTCGCTTAGCCATGCCTAACTTCCAGAGTACATTCACCTCATAGAATCTTTAAAGTGTCTTGAACAGCTTCAAACATCAACCATCAGTCGTGCGACCTCACCAGCAACCACAAGAAGAGGTCGCTCCTCGACCGACCAATAACTTCAGTGGGGGCCAGAGATGGGGTCGTCGAGCCTGGGCAGCTTCAATCGGCGCCGAAAATTGGGTCGCCGGGCCTGGGCGACTTCAGTCGACGCCGGAAATGGGGTCGCCAGGCCTGGGCGACCTCAGATCTGGCTTTGCCGGCCCGGGACGACCTTGGATTTTCCTTCTCAGACCCTGGGCGACCTCAGATCTCGGGTTCTCGATGAGTTGAGGTGAAACCCCGCAGAGGCTTGAGTCGCTAGTGGAGGAGGAGTCGACAGCGAGTCTACGACGGTCGACGATGGGTGGTCGACAGAGGTTAGCTATTTAGGTTTAAGATTAGAGAGGCTCTGATACCATGTGAGCAGTAAACGTATCTGTTTATTTGATGAAAAAGATGTACATATACAAACTAGGTAAACTACCAAAACACACAAAGACCATTATACCCTTTACTCTTTAACAAAAACCATATGTAGATCCTTCTTATTTTCTCGATATCTCTCCATTAACTGTCGTATCAAGAATATAGCCTCCATGGTAGATCTTCACGGCAAAAATCCAAACTGATTTGCAGTAATCTTGGTCTCTATTCTCAAACAATGCTCAATAACTCTTTCACACAACTTCATTGTATGACTCATAAGTTTAATGCCTCTATAGTTAGAACAATTCTATATATCCCTCTTGTTCTTATAGATAGGCACAAGCAGACTCTTCCTCCATTCATCAGGCATCTTATTAGTATGTAAAATCTTGTTAAAAAGATAAGTCAACCAACTTACAGCCACAATCCCTAAACTTCTCCACTTCAATGGGGACCCCATCAGGCCTCAAGGCTTTACTAGTCTTTAATGCCTCTTTAACCTCATCCGCTTTAATCTTACGTACAAATTTCTATTTAAATCATCATAGGCGTAGATGTAGTTATTCACCAAATGAAGAACGAACAATTATTCCAATATTCATCTGCAACCAGAAGTGCCAAGGAACTGCTTGCAATTAGTGACTATTAGTTTGGATGCAGCTGATTGGTTTCCTATACTCATTACAAAGTTTTTCAAGATCATATTGGCTGGGAGCGGGTATCTCTTCTCCCTTTCAAATTTTAGTTACTAATCCCAAAGTGCATCCTCCAATTTTCTCCCTGTCATATTAATCTCAAGGACTGCTTTTTTTTTTTTTTTTACGTTGTAATCCACCTAAATTTGAATAAACCTCTAGCCTAATAAATAACACACTAACCTCATTTATGGGGTAAGAAGCGAGCTAAAACCCCTGGGGGTGGCTCTTAAAATAAGATTGATTGCACCTAATGATGTGGGAAATTGCACTTGTGTCATCCACTCCAATCCAGCCTCACAGATCCACTCCTTAACCGTTAAGCTGATCCCATTGAAATCAACCTTAACGAACTTCGTATTTTTCACTCACTTTTTACTTTCTCGTTCTCATACTACCAAAGAAAACGGATGACAATAGATGTAGCCGTCAAGGGAAAAAAGGCAAGGTACATAAAGGAAAAATTAGGAGTTAAATCATTGATTACCCCATATCTTGAAATTTTCACTTCCTGATTTCTCGTTCAGAGGAAAAAAAGGAAGATCAAAGTTGTAGGCAAGTGATGTGAAAAGTGCAAATTATTAGTTCGTTTGAAATATTCAAGAAGAGCTACAATTAGAGAAATTCTTTAATATAGGCTAGTTAAGTCTAATCTTAATATCATTTGAAAGAAATAACGAAGCAAACCTGTATAAAGTATTTTGTCCCACTTTTGCTCCAACAGTGCAGTTGTTTCAGCAACAGCTCCCTCAACAACCCTAATGGAAGAGCTATCCAGGTACTCCCCTACCAATTTTGCAAGCAATGCTGATGTGGCTGGTGCTAACTCTGAAGGTTTCAAAACAACAGCATTGCCTGCTGCAATAGCTCCAACAAGTGGATCGAGAGACAACACTGACAAATAGAGAAGAAACAATGTTGGAACCACAAAGAGGTTAGTAAACAACGCGATAGACACAAGGATAATAGAAACAATGAGACTTGTATCATACGGTAAGGATAATTCCACGCTGAAATTATTAGTACTAATCCCAGAGGTTCTGACACTATTTCAGCTGATGAAGGAAAAGTGGTTAATGAAGTTTTAACCTGCAATAGAGAAAATTATAAAGCTCAATCCGGGACCTCTCAAAAAGAGCATAAAATATCCAGTGTCTAGTCAGAATTGATGTTTCGATGCAATACCTTCTCCGGCATCATCCAATGTCGTAATTCTTTAAGCGCCAACTTGCATGCATTCCTCAACATGGCTGCCTGCATATCAAGTTGCATAACCCGTAACAAGTGTGGAAGTACAAAGAACTCTCCAAGAAGCAGAACAGAAGTTTGCTACTAGTCCACATGCCGTACCCAATCACTCCGTGAACCTATGACACAAACAGCCCAAGGTAGCTGCCAAACTAAATAAGCAATCCCAGTGTCAAAAGGTCACATTGTTTCAACAAGCAAGTGATGTTTTTACCAGATTTAGTGGCCCAGCCTCAGTTCATTGTACACAAAAGGAGCCAGGCCATGCCTAGTCTAAGGATGTGAATTTCAAATGCTGATTATAGTTCTACTGACCCAGATTTCGCACTTCATGAAGGCTGGTTGCAGAAAATTTGTGCTTTCACTCTTGAGACTACAAATTTGAGGTATAATGGGTAAAGCAATTCATTGAGACTTCTGTATGGCTACACGCTATTCTCCAGATTTAAATATGTTGTCATAGTATTATATTTTATTTTTGGGCAAACATCTCATCATAGTTCGTTGAAGTTCTAATTGGTAAATAGCCTCAATTTGAGACGCATCTCATTATGCCCTTCCGTGATTTCTAGACACCTAATTGGATTCATAATTCTGCATTCATTTCTTTGCCACCATTTTTGAACATGCCCAGTACAATTCACAACTATCCTAACAAGCAATCATACCACTTGACAATGAAAGATATAGTTAGCAGCATTAACCATCCGACTTGTTTACGAGCAAAGGCTGTCTTTTCCACCAAGCAATTAATTGCTACTCTTCCAAAGCAATATCACCCAAATCCCAACTACCCAAGTGGTCCCAGAGCAAGCTCATGTCCTTATTTACTAGCTAAATGAAAACAGATATGCTCAAATGTAATCAATAATCCCAGAAGACAAAATATGACCAGATGGAAAAGATGGTTCTACGAGCTATCGAGTATGTATCCAACAGATAACGAAGAGAAGCAAAAAATGACCATATCCATCCACCTCCTCCATTCCTCATCGCGATTAATCAGTATGAGGAGAGAAAATCAAAGACCAGCCAATTATACATTTGGATTCAGAGCACGGGGCACTAGCACGAAAAACGACCGTCACAGTAAATGTTTCTAATTATCAGTGAAAAACTTCATGTATGAAAAGTTTCGAACGCGTGACAAAGTCAACGCGACCATTCCCACAGTGGACGAAGTGAAAATCCGGAGCTCGCCTATTCGCGTCAACAGGGAAATCCAAACCGAACCCGAACGTGCACCGTGATCAATCTCAGCCTCGGCGAGCGAAGCAACATTTTTACCTCGTAGAGGACGGACTCAAGTTCGGGCTTGCCGAGGTCGGAGCGGAGGGCGGCGGCGATGTCCTGCTCGTGGTCGTCGGTCATCTTGAGGAGGCTCTGGAGCTGCGATTCTCGCCATCGATAGCCCCTGGTAGCCCCGGAAGCGAAGGCGTCCCTCAGCTCCCCAACAAGCGACGATGCTGCTCCGGAATCGAAGAGCTTCTTGTCCGCCTCGCCTGCCATTGCTGTCACTTGGGCGAGTCCTGATGCGGAGAATCAATCGGCGTCGTCACTATAAATACAGAGACCGAGAGGGAGCGTGCGAAGTGGACCTGTGAGAGCAGAGGAGGGGGAGGAGGAGGAGGAGGAGGAGGAGGCGTTGGGATCGAGAGGTACCATGCGACCGAATTATGAGTTGCACTCCACGACACGAAGAGAAATTCTTGTCCTTTTCATATCGTTTCTTTCCCGGAAAGCGAGGGAGCGAGTGAACCGCACGCGCTCCGCCCCCGGAAGGAAGAAGAGAAACGGAACAACAGGAAGCAGGACGACGACGCTTTCCCAGATTGGATCGCCGCATGCTTTCTTATTGCTGACGCCACTCCGAGGATATAAGTGGGGCCCGCTGCGATATATATTATAATTTTACAAATAACAATCACCACGCGACCCTTATCGCGATTCGTTCATCTCAATCTGATTGGCTGGGATGACGGATTTTTCATTTCGAATTTATAAAATGAGAATTTTTCGATTTGGATTATGCATCGAAATACACTAATCTTTTTTATTTAACAAATATAATCCATCGAGCATTAATTTATTTTCTGAATTACGAGTTCAGCCTTCGACTCCATTGGCAAATAATACGGAAAGGGAATGAATTTCATCATTCGCTGCCACTTGAAAATAATGACATGTTTCATGAGGTTCTTAAACGGGTATCACAATTTCGGTTGAATTATGCATCGCATTATACTAATCCTTTTTTATTTATCAAATATAATCCGTTGAGCATTAATTTTTTTTTCTGAATTACGAGTTTCAATCTTCAATTCGAACTTGAAAACACTGACAAGGTGTATGAGGTTTTTAAATTAGTATCAGAATTTCGATTGAATTACGCATCACATTATATTAGTCCTTTTAATTTGTCGAATATAATTTATGGAGCATTAATTTTGTTTTTTTTTTTTCTGAATTGCGAGCTCTATCTTGGATTTGATTGGACAATAGGACGGAAAGGGAATGAATCTTATCATTTACTGCGACTCGATAATAATGACGTAGTGTCTGAGAGATTATCAAGGTGTCTTGAAGTCGACGGAATTCGCAAAAAAAAAAATAAAAAATCTCATAAAAGTGGAAGTGGAACGAGCACGTGACGCCATCACCATCGTCATTTATTATGTCCTTTTTGGGTCAAGCTTGATTTGAACTTTAGAAGTAAGCCTGCTAAATGCGTATTAGCTCCAACGATAAATTAGATAACCTAACCTTCGTATCTCCCCCAGGAAATGGATAACCTAACTCAACTTCACTAAATTAGATTCCTGTCTCTTTCGCAGAAACCGAATTATTTGAAGGAAAAATAATTAAAAGTTACCGCTTGAATCACTTATAAAAATGCATAAATAAAAGATGTTTTCACCGTTCGTAAAAATAGCTAGACATAAATTGTTATTGATAGTAAGAATATTTTTTCAGGGACTAATCATGTTAAGCGATACGGGCGATCATTACTAGAAAATTATATATTTTCTACAAAATAAATGGAGCCTTAATAATGTACTTCCTTTTCGGACAAGGATTGTATGCCAATGCACGTAGGGAATTTCACATGTCTAATTCAATTGACCGAGGAGGGGACACCCAAACGGAAAAACATCCATCACCTCTTTCATTATAATTTGTTGTGATTATAGGTTGACGAATCAACAAAATTGAGCAAAACGAGACATGTCTTTTTATATTACGTTTGTTTCACAAAAAATGAGTGATTTGAAAAATATTTTTCAAAAAATAACGGTTTATGTCTTAAAGATGAATAAATGAATTTTTTCTCATCACCTATAAAAATAGTTGGGCATAGATTGTTATTGATGATGAAAAAAAATTTCGTTGATTAATTTTTTTCAAACGATATAAGCGATTAATTTTGGGGAAATATTTTCCAAATCGCTCGTTTTTTGTGAAACAAACGGAGCATTTAATTCATGTATCTCTTCAATTCATATATTTCTTCAATACATGACCGTTCAGTTGAAATGACTATTCTTCAATTAGAATAAGAAAAAGAAGAAGAATAGATAATGCATCTCTTCTATTCATTTTTTTCTCCAAGTCTGCCAATTTCGAGAAAAGGTTGGATTGGATCTTGTTTGCATAGTGCAAATCCAAACATGTTCTAGGCATTGTTTCTTGATAGTCATAGCCCGTAAATCTGCATTGCCTTGTTGGCAGGAACTAATCGCCTCGAGGAGTTTGGTCCATACCTCACCTCATGTCTAAGCCTGCTAAATTTTATAGCAACTTTGGGAATCTATTTCCGGTTTGTAATCCAGTCCTCTTTACTTGTTGAGAAATTAATTTGCTATATTTATTTATTGACTGGATTTTTATATTGGTTATGACATCCTCAGAGTTATTATTTCTGTCTAGTTTTTGTTGTTACAAGCTACATCAAGCAATATAATATTGAAAATACATAGCTTGAAATTTGCAGAAGATTTTAGGGATGAGTCATCTTTTTACTAACTAAGATTTTAGCAATATAATATTGACTCCGTACGAGAAGTTATGTAGTGGGGACTGACCAACTAAGAATAAATCTTAGTTAGAGCTAAGAGTGGAGAAGTCTATCGGTCCGCATCACGAGTCTACTAACCTCGAAACGCAAGACAAATAGGATGGTAGGTAATCAAACTAAGAACTAAACGAACCCATTCTCAAGAAAAGAAAATAGGATAAATTCTGAGGTGAGGAATCATAGGCCGGAACTCCTAAGAGGTGGTCGGCACCGGAATCCCAGCGACACATTTGTGAAAGAAAGCCGAAGGAAGACAAAGAAGTATCTGCAGAAAAAGGAGACAATGGAAATGAGGAAGTTGGCACAAAAACCTCGAACTATGTGTCGTGATTAATTACGGTAGAATAGTTAAAACTCGATAATTGAACCTATGAATAAGTGGACAGACGTTAAAAATATATTTGTTAGAACTTTTCTGAAAATGGAATGAGTTTTTATAACTTGTTAATTTTGTGCAATCATAACCGAAAACAACTATTCTACCCGACAATTTAAAAAAAAAAATTCTCAGGCTTTGATTAAATGAAATTGAGATGTAATTTTTATGACAAGAAAAGGTACAAAGGGGAAAGGAAAGAGGAATGGATCATGAATAAGGACGGTTGAACTTGAAAGCGACGACAGCGTTGTTTCAGAATTGTCATAACCTTAAACGAAGCCGACGGCAGTTATCTTGCCCGATCCTCGCGCGGAGTGGCCAGTGGTGGACTCGCCGTCACCGCACGAGCAAGCGCGCCGGCAAAATAGGAGCCTACCCTAGAACTCTTTCTCGATCGAACCATTCTTTTTCAATTTTTTCATCCTCGTTCTTCTTTGAGTATTTTAACCTTTTTCTTCTTTTCAAAAATTTTCAAGCCTTTTTGGTCACCGTCTCTCTTCAAAATTACTTGAAAAATAACCACGTTAGCATCTTTCTTTAAACCAACTCGGATGGAGCTAATGGAAAGACTTGATTGTACCAGCCCAACTAAATTCTAGGATCCGATTACGCGCCATATGAAAACATCAAGATTGGCGGTTAGTCTTATAATTTGAGATGGACTTGTTTCGAGAAGAAGAAAAAGAGAGATGGGAAATGTGGATACATTAAGGAGCTGGCTTTTGGAGGACACTCCTCTTGCTTGCACAATATTGGTACTATGATGTCTCGTCTGCCATTTCATTGTCAAAGTTCCAACCGCATCCAACCGCACGACAAGTCAATAGCAAAGTTTCAAATTGAACGCATATTATGACACGAACAGATCCCATCTAAACCACAAGTTAATGGCTTGTCTTCCCCAAGAAAACCAAACAAGATTTTTGGTGATGATCTGCCCACCCAACTCGAGATCTTGGCTCCCAACCATTGAGGTTTGATGAATCTTGATGTTGAAAGCTCTTCGATTCGCATGATTTTTCATGTGTTTTGGAATGCCCTAATTCATTAAAGAAAATTCAAATTTGAGGTCCAGTCGCAATTATGTTTCAATTTTTTTTTTGGTCTAAGAAAATTCACAACCTTTCAAATTAGTCTCATGTTTAACCCCGTGAACCCTCCTCCGTCCAAAAATCGCCATTAATTGTTTGACATGGCATATCCAAGTTGATAGCAGATCCACATTAGCAAGATGGCGTGGAAAACTAGTTTTTCTTTACTTGGTGGAAAGTATGAATCAAGTCGGAAGCAAGGAGTATGTTCTCCTCAATACAGTTTCAAAATAAGGTGATGACAATGAAAACAGCACATTAATGCTATGATGACCCTGATAATGTCAGCTTAAGTAATTTAAAAATAATAAAAGAAGTGACTTTCTTTGTTTGCTTGTATTACTGCAAATAATGGTTTAACGGTGGAGTACGAACTAGATGATGTACAAATAAGCATCTTCCTTCTGAAACTTTATAGTATAATTAGAACTCGATATACGAATTTTATAAGTACGAAATAGAATGGATTAAGATGGAGGACTTGAACTGTACGAGATAGATATACGAACTGTAAAGCAAACCGTTTCAGTTAATAGAATCACTGTTTTCATGATCGTTAATACAGGTTTGAAGTGAATCTCCCAATGAAAGGATAGTAGCTGCTTTCCTCGTTATTCGCTTGTTATCTTCTTCTTTAGGACTTGTCCGAAGGTGCTCAATCCTATGCTCTAAGGCAATTCATTAAGGGGTAGCCTCAATCCATCATTATTCAAGCTCAAACTATCTATTAACAGCATTGTCAAATCGAGATGTCAAAAAAAGCCCATAATTCTACTTCTTCTATTTAGCATGAGTGAAGGGAGGAAGGAACTGAACGGAGTAGCGGTAGTTAGTGATTCAAGTCAGAAAGTAAGGACTGTTGCTAGTCTTGTACGATTGAAGGTAGGAGTGAACCTTCGAATGAAAGTAGTCAAGTGCAAGTGCTAGAGCTAAGCCATTCCTTTTCCTTTGTCTCCTTAGTTTGAGGACCAAGAGTTGTTGCTTGGTCAGCCCATTCCATATAGGAGTGATTTGAATTGATATTTGACTCTAGCGCCATCGATGTTGGATGGCCGGCCGGCCCCCCCACCATTAGTAGGGGGCCAGCAAGCGCCTATAGATGTATTTCCGGATAGGGGGGAACTCGATAACATCGTACAGCGAGCATCGATCCCCCATCTGCAAGATGAGTTCTCCGTGGAGCAGCAGGCTGCATTAAACGATCAAGACATCGATCTTTAGAAACAAACCAGAGGGGGGTATGGCATGCTATATAATATAGACTCTATATAAGCTGATTATTTTATGACTGATGCTTGAACCTTAAGAGATCTCATAACCCGAAATCTTCGTACTTGATTCGCTCTAGCTTGAGATCCGCTACCCTACTCTATCTACTGAACTGCCTTTACTACCCACGCCTTGTCTTGTCATGCTGGCTGTTTCCTACTATTGTGATGCTACTACCAATGTGACTTCACTCACAACTGTGCACTGATTTGCTCTCTCTTGAGTTGGCTTAGCTTGTTCTATGGCTCGCTCCGTGCTTGCTCACTCCATTCGTCCTTATGCTTCACAAGGCATTCTTGCAAAGAAAGAGTCGAGCCTAGGCGGTTCAAACCTATGTGACCAACGCTAGCATAGGCCTTTCAACCTAGGGGATTCAGCTCTATCAATTCCGATTGAAAAAAGAGATACAATCTATTCATCTGATTCACTGTCACAACCCAATAGAAGATCTGTGGACATTGGGACTGCTTTGCTACTTTTCTAGGCACATTCAATACATCCACCGTCACTTCTTCATATACCGTTCGTGCTCCATAGTCAATGGCTCACTTCTCATCCGGACTGGCTTTCAGAGTCAATGTCGGAATGTCGATTAGATAGTCTTTCAGAGAGAATCTAGTCTTCCAGAATGAATGTCCGGGCTGCATCCGATACTTGTCTAATCTTCCAGTCAATCGGAAGAGAATGACTAATTGTGACTGTGACTGAGAGAAGAGAGTTCAGACAGTGATAACCGATAGACTGTACATAGAGTGTACCTGAAGTTGGAGATAGAAGAACTCACTGGCTGTTCGATGGAATGAATGACTACAGAGAAGATGTATCGATCGAGATGTGCTTTCAGCGATGGGATTGGAGCCTCTCTACTGTCTCCGCCGCGTGGTAGTGCATGAGAACATGAGTTGAGCTGCTGCTCGCAATTGGGATTCACGAGATCCTGTTAGTACATGTGATTAACCAATTGAGTGATGGACAGAACCCAAGGAGGATCATCTTAGTAGAGATTATCGATGGATTGGATGCTCATTTTATAAACTTTAGCCTTCCTTACGCAGGGCAAGCTCACCTTCATACGCTGCCACTAACCATACGGACGAGACAAAGATGGCTAACCTTCCCTTACTCAACTAAGGGAAAACCAGGGAAAAGATAATGGAAGGAAAGCTCACGCACAAGAAGAGGGACACATCTGCGGCTGCCCAGACACACAAGATTGTCCGCGAGGGACTCGGGCATTACACCCGCAGACTGGAATCATTAACCGATCATGAAAATAGACTAGATATTTCACGAGACAGAGTGGGTGCCTTGATCTTTGCATGTGAGACTTGCAGTGATAGACTTTCCTGTGAATATTCAAGTTTCAGTGTATGCTAGTGTGGAAAGAGTACTATTGGCATCTACTTTGCAGTCTTCGAGGTCTAGGCTATCCGATGGGTGGTTTACCGGGGTCAGATGGGAGGGTATCACCACGCTATGGTGCGGGAAAATTGGCCTACTTGTCTCGGTTCCTTCACTCGAGCTAACTGCATCGGATATTGTATTTTCACTGCTAGAAAATCAATTATTATATAGTAGAGACAATGCTACCTCTTCTTCCCCCCAGTGGAACTCCCTTTAGAGGATCCAGTTCAAGCATCATCCTAACCATACTTGAGGATGGCTTCTGGGATCCTCTCGCCCTGCTCACCACTCTGATTCTTCTCTTTGATCTTTTCCACGCTTCTCAAGGAGGGGACTTTCTCTCCCAACCAAGGGTAGAAGTAAGCAAACTACTCCTTCACTCTGCCCAAGTCCGAGGTAGGCTCCGAAGCACTAAGTATTCCCAACTTGCTCAGATGCGTCAATCCGCCTATCTTTACCCTTTTCCTCGCATAGAGGGCTCTAATAGTTCTTGGTAGGGGGAATAATGTAGAGTTGGTTCATTACTATTTGCTCTCCCACCACGCTAGCACTTAAGAGACTCTCTTAGCCAAGAGTGAGGGATCACAATAAAGACAAAAGTAGGCAGTACTACGGTACCAGTCCACGACTATCATTTCTGTAACTTAACTTCCCTGTCCCCTGTTCATTCAGTCTCCTTTTCGGACTTCAGGAGCATTGAGTAAAGGGAGGCACAGGGGCTGGAAGATCTACTCATTCAAAGGGAAAGCACACCCCTCTATTTATTCTCACAAGAAGAAGAGATAGTGGAATGGACCCTTTTCTCATGCTAGCGGGGGAAAGAAAAGAGGCCCACTACGAGAGGAGAGAGTGATTTAGCTGCTAACAAGCGCATGTTTTTCATGAAATGAATGGTTATTCATTCGGAAAAGGTCTGTTGATTAGGAGGTTATACATAGTATAATACAAAAAGAAACCCAAGGGCGAATTCAACCTATTCTCCGTTCGAAGAGACGAATAATGGTCCTTCTCCCTCACATGCTCCTTCCCATGAGCAACTCGGTTGCCTTCGTGAACGAGAACGCGGATCACCCTCACGCGGGAAGATGAACATTGAAATGGCTGAAAGGGTAGCGACGGGATGTAGATGTTGATTTTTGAGGTCGCGTACTTTAGTCATAATGCCTTTGACACGATTGAGGCTTCTATTTTTCTTTGGTCCCAACATGACCGCCCAAGCGCAAGGGCCGCAGAAGGTACGGCCGGAGAATTCATCTCCAAGTCAACAGCATGTCGGGCAGGTCAAAGGTGATCCTCCAATCCGGGGATAATCGAGAGGAACCTAAGCGAGGTCGATGAGTGATACGAACAAAGGGGCTCCAGAAGTAATTGGCGGGACCATCGATTCTTCGGACTTCGGCTGAAAGACCTAGGAGATTAGACAATATGGAACCGGAGCCAAGAGCTACACATATGCATGGGTGTACCCTCAACTCCTGTGTTGACGTGCTCCTGTGTTGGCATGAGGGGATTGGGGAATCATATAGGGTGGATTACCAACTTTTCCCAAAAGGTGAGGTGGTCAGTCCTACTCTCTCGAGTGTCTTTGCAGTTAGCAGCGGAAAGAGAGAATTCCCTCTACAATAACGATACGAAATCGATCGGAGAGTAGGATACGAATCAGTTCGTTTGACTTGTCCTTTCGATTGCTAAACATTATCGGATAAGATAAAAGGGCAGCGAAGGCTACGCTACGGTCGGAGATTCTTGCCAGGTCCCCGAAGGGCAGGCGCGTAGGGTAAATAGTGAATTAAAAGTTGCGTGTGAATCCCATCTAGAGCTCCTTACTACTTACTCTATTAGTTTAATTGCGGCTACTTGCCCTATTGGGAGCTTTCGAAAGTCACTTTGCAGGTCAAGACCGTAGAAAGAGGGAAGAAGACGGGAGAGGACCTTATTTAGATGGATTGGTAGCGCATGTGGCGCTCTAGAATGGAGTTCGGGCAGTGCTCTCACTTACGGGAAATGAGGGGGGGTGGGGGGAGGGGGCGTCGCAGACTAACCACTTTGGCAATTCTGTTATCAAATCCATTTATCTTCAATTCTATTTGAAAACTGTTCATGTATAAAATATAAATTCTTTATTTTGATCCATTACCAAATATCAATCTATTCCTTTATTTTGTACTTGTTATATTATAGTCAATTGAATACGTTGAATTCTTATCTAAAACATAAACCGTTCTTTGACATGAAATTTTGGAAAATTAGGGATGATTTGACGACGATCTGAGGGCTGACGGGGGCATATTTGAGACTATGAGTGACCTTCTTATAGACAAAAAGAAATCAAGGTAGTATTATTGAACCTAAAGTTTGAGGTAGATTTAAACTGGACCGAAAGTTAGGAATTTTTAGTGGATTAGGCCTTTTTTTTTTTCCTATTGACTTCTCCCTTTTCATGGGCATCATCAATCTGTCAGTTTGGTCCGTCCATGTAACCATGACTTGATTTTGATATAGATGTGTTAACACTCTTTTCTCGATAGGATCATATGCTTGTCATTGATAATATATGAGAAAGAGACTGTAAAAAAAGAATCACACCTCACATCCTATGTCCACATATGTTGCCTTCTCATCGGTTGGTCCGGTCGTAAAATTACATTATCCATCGTTATATTTCCTTGTATGATTCTTATAGTTATTTAATAAACTGAAGAAATAGGGAGAATCAAAAGAACGAGAGCAGGTGACGAGGAGGTCAAGGGAGTGGAGCATGAGCTGAGAGAGTGCATCAACTTGCACCTATGAACAGATCGATCGAAGTGTATTCAAATGTTCCGCACCTAGTGCATGGGAGCTCAGAGCGGCCCATCCCTTAAGATCGGACGAGTCGCGCGTGGAACCGACCAACGTCAAGAGCTCACATGCATCCGGATCTAACTAAGAATATCTTCTTCTCGTTAATTTGTTGCATTTCAATTTTTCCTAATCCCCGCATGAATTGTTGTTGGAGTACCATTCAACATTAGTGACTATCCGCATAATATCCAAGGGTAAAACTAAGCCACTTATGTAGTATAGATGGATCTTATTCATTATGAGCAATAAAAAATAATCAGAATCAACTCTTTCATCCTTGGTACATGCATAGCATCAAGAGAATCATAAAAAATAACAATTTTAGCGTATTACCCTCTTAGGAACAAATCTAAAGCATCCCTATTTTGGCCAAAAAGATGTGATGGTCAAAGGAGATCGCACTTGTAGGGTTTGAAAAAAGTTATCAAATGTGATTATATAATTATTTGATTTAAATGCCAAATTGGGAAGATAAATTATTTTTTAGAACAGAAATATTGTGCAATTACCAAACACGTCTCTGTTTCGAGAAAAATAATTTTATGCAATTATCAAATGTATTATGATTCGTTAATTTGTTGCATTTCAATTTTTCCTAAGCCCTGCATGACTTGTTGTTGGAGTACCATTCAACATTAGTGACTATCCGCATAATATCCAAGTGTAAAACTAAGCCACTTATGTAGTAGAGATGGATCTTATTTATTCTGAGCAAATAAAAAATAATTAGAGTCACCTCTTTCATCTTTGGTATATGCATAGCCTCACGAGAAGCATACAAAATAACAATTTTAGCGTATTACCCTCCCCGGAACAAATCTAAAGCATCCTTATTTTGGCCGAAAAGATGTGATGGTAAAAGGAGATCGCACTTGTAGGATCTGAAGAAAGTTATCAAATGTGATTATATAATTATTTGATTTAAATGCCAAATTGGGAAGAGAAATTATTTTTCAGAACAGAAATATTGTGCAATTTCCAAACGCGTCTCTATTTCGAGAAAAATAATTTTATGCAGTTATCAAACGCATTATGATTCTTTAAAACTCAACCAAGAAGTAGAATAAAAAAATAATTCTTATCAGAATCACTTTTTTTTTTAACAGAAAGGTTACCAAACATGCCATTAACGAGCGAACCAACGAAATCGTCAGCCATCCATATTTGACGTCTCCACGTCGTAATCGTCTCTTCGGTTCCATCTCCTAAGAACATTTCACCAAACAATGATAAACAATCAGCAAAAAGGGAAAAAGGGTGACAAACATGGTGCCCCATCTTCAAGAGCATACGAATGTTTTCGAGTTGCTCGTGCTTTACGGTTTCGCAATTTCAAATGACAATCTACACTGTTGGAGTCCGCTTCTTTCGGGTGTGCGAATTTATAAACAAGATATTTCGAACAAGAAAAAAGAATTTTGGAGTCCGCCAACATTCGAGAAAATTGTTAGCAGATCTATTGCACTTTTATCAATTCAGCCATAAACTATTTAATTTTGCCAATTAGATCATGTACATTTTCACATTTTACCAAAATTTAACTGAAAATCTCTCATGTGGATGCAGTTCATCCTATGTGGTACCGCCGGCGCTAACATGTGCAGTTTTTGCCGAAAATTGCTCACGTTAGACGCAGGCCATCATATGCCGAGCCCTCGCCTGCCAGTAAAGAAAAAAGTAAGGAAAAAAGACAGCAAAAAAAGAGAGAGGAAAATTTAATAAAAAAAAGTTATAAAAAGATTAATATTATCAAAAATAGTCTATGTCAGTACTGGCAGCACAACATAGGAAAGTCAATATCTTCGTGAGCGATTTTTGGCCAATATTTACATAACATGAAAAAATTCATTACTTAATCGATAAAATTAAAATGTTTAGAATTAAATTCACAAAAACACGATATATTAAGGATTTTTTTAGACAGTTTTCCTTGGATCCACTCAATAATTTTTCCGACCGGGGACGATGATCAGTGAAGTCAATCAGGATTCTGAACTGAGAAGCAGATCAGAAGGAATTTCAGGGAGCGAGAGAAGACGTGGAGGTCAAGCTCAGAACCAGGAAGGACAGCACAGGACGGTCGGCCCTCCCGTCATTAATTGAAGCGGCAAGTCCCACCAAAATCATTGGGCTCTTCGCGAACAAAATCGCCGTTGGGCTTGCGTCACCCGGGAAAAGCAAGCAAAGAAAGAGACAACCGTTTAATAGTTCAATCAATGATCTTGCTCCCGACCCAAACAAGGGAAATATGATCTTCCATGCGTTCAAACACCATTTGATCATCGTCGGCCCCGCGTCGCCTTCTCGGTACCTAACTCCCACGTGCAGAGGTTCGCGGGTTCTCGAGACCGCATTACCGTGTTACCTAAGATGATCTTCCTGGAATTCGACCGGCATTTGATCATCATCCACTCGTTGGCCGGCGTCACTGTCCCCCCTTCAGTGCCTGTCCACGTGCAAAGGTCCGAGAGCTCTCGAGATCTCTTTGTATTATCCAAAATGGAGGGGGGGATCCCAAATGATGACCGAAAGTAGGACCATCTTTTTGAAAAGAAGGTTCGACGCGAATCTTATCCCAGATGAAACTCTAAGAAGTGATCGATTGAGTCTTAAATAAGGATTCAACCTTGACTTACCTGGCACGTGAGCTAAGATTTCATTAGTTTATGAGCTCGCGATCTTATCTGATACAGAGTTGGCCTCACTTCATGACCTTATTTCACATGACCCCGCTTTCGAGTATAGCTAGCAATATGGGTCACAAATCCATATTTTACCCAATATAAATATGGGTCATCAACTTATAAAGTATTCGTTAAAAATGGGTCAATAATGGATCACATTTAAATACAAACTAACCTATTTTCGACCCATATTGAATCCATTTTCGACACGTAAATACAATCCTTCCACCAGTTACAAGTGGTCCCGAGACTAGGGTCGAAATCGACGATTGAGGCTGGGATAGGGATTGAAGCCCGAGCTCGAGGCGAGCGACTAGGGCCGAGAACGGGACTAGTGTCGGGGCGAGGGGCCGAGCCGAGTTTGGAGACGGGGGTCGAGAACCAGCAACCGGGGTCGAGATTGGTGCCGGGGGCCGGGGATCGACGATTGGGGTCAGGACCGATGCCGGGGGCGGGGGCCAGTTTCGGGACCGGAGTTGGGAACGGGATCGGGGCCGGGACCCGGGTTGGACACCGAGACCAGGACTCGGGGCAGGTGCCGGGGCCGAGGAGGGTACGGGCACAGGGCCGGGGCTGAGACCCGAGGCCAGGGTGGATGCCGAGGCTGGGGCCGAGCCCCGGTCTTTAGATCCGGATCGGGAGCCGGCGTTGGGGTCAGGGCCGAGTCCTGGGGTAGGGTCCCAAGGCCGGGTTCCGGGGCAGGAGTCGGGGCCGGGACCGAGGCTGGGGTTAGGGCCCTGGCTGTGACCGTGATTGGGGCCGAGGACGGGGTCGGGATCCGGGTTGGGCACCGTGGCCGGGACTCAAGCTAGTGTCGAGGCTTGGGCCAGGACCTGGGCCGGGACTCGGGGAGGGTGCTCGGGCCGAGACCGGGGTCGAGGCCGGGACCGGGGCCGAGGTCGAGACTGGGGCTGGGGGCCGGGTTCCGAGATAGGGGCCGAGGCCAGGTCCCGGGGCAGGAGCCGGCGCGGGGGTCGAGGCCGGGTCCTGGGGTTTAATCTCGAGGCAAGGGCCGCGGCCAGGTCCTAGGGGTGAGGGACGGGACTGGGATCGGGATCGTGGTTGTGACCGTGACCGGGGACGAGGATTGGGCTAGGACTCTAGTTGGGCGCCGAGGTTGGGACTCGGGGCGGGTGCAGGGGCCAAGACCCGGGACAGGTGCTGGGGCTAGAGCCGGGGCAGCTATTGAGGCCGAGGCCGAGACCTGTAACTGGTGCCGGGACCAATGACGGGGCTGGAGCAGGGGCTTGGGACAGGGCCAGTGCAGGGACCGAGGCCGATATGGGACTGAGAAGTATTTTAATAATATTATTTTCATAAAATCTTATTATGTTTTGATCATATGAGCCAAAACGGATCGGATCGGGTATGGATCATTAAATATAGGTCAATATGGGTCGGACCATATTTGATCCAATCCAAACCCGACCCGACTCACCCATTTGTCACATTTACTTTCGAGACAACAACAACACTTTTACACCTTTATTTGAAATTTTGCTTAAAATGAATTTCAAACGCAATTAGTCATTGGTTAATCAACTTTGGCGAGAGATATTATTATTATTATTAATGTTAATGCATTGGAAGATTCACAATTTTCTTGATTATTCATTTAACAAGTACCTTTCGGGTAACCCTCGACAAGCTCCTTTCATCGATAAATCCTACAAGGCATGCGTTGTCGATGCACTTATTGACTACTTAAAATAAAGAAATTGCAATTTTTGTTTGTTTGTTTGCACTATATTCTTCTAATGTTGTTTATCGACTGACATCTATCAACAATACCTTCTTTTTTTTTTTAACAATACCCTATTTGAAACCTAATCCATTGGATTATATTAACCGGGTATTGCAAGAATAATGAGATTCCCGCTAAACCTCAAAGGAGGCACGTGTTTCACATCGGTATGGCTGGCAAGTGGCGACATTATTTTTAATTTCTGTTTTTTTTTTTCCCGTGTGATGGGTGAACGTCCACGACCATTCGAAAGGTCTGGCCGAGTGGTTCCTTAAAAGCACTGACCGGTTCGGGCAAGACGGGTACAACGACCCACCCTTCCCCGGACCAACCGTGCTTTCGTTTCAGCAGCGCACGCCAACGGTCGCCCAAATTTGATTGAGCTCTTGACTTAGCTACTGCGAACAGAATCGTGTATGTTAAAAAAAAATATTCTCAAAATATTTTGAGAATAATTTTGAGAAACATAAACAATTTTGAATCAAAAACAATAAACATAAAATTTTTGTTTTTTTGTTTTCGGAATAATTTTTAGAAACACATTTGGAATAATTTTTTAGAAACAACTGAGAACAATTTTTCACTTCATTGACACACATTCTTCTCTTTTGTTCTTGCACGAGCAATTCCTCTCTCCTTTACTTCCTCGACCAGCCGATGCCGCCTCTCCTCCAGTGAGTTTCCGTCGGTTCCTCCTCTTCTTCCTTCTCTTGGCAACTAACCGGCACCTAACATGGCGGGCGAGCACGCGCGAGCCCACTCAGATCTGGGCGGGGTTTGGCCTCTCACGGCCAGCGCGAGCCAAACTCTGCCATCGCCAGCCAAGCTTCGACTTCGGTTGACAATGGCAGGGTTCAGCCTCGCGCTCACCTAGTCTCGCTCGTGCGAGTCAATGAGGACGTGAGGATGATATCTGCCGAAACTCCAGTCATATTTGCTAGGGTTGCGAGATGTTCATTCTGGAGCTGACTCTCCTATCCTGAAACCACACAAAGGAGAACAAGAGGAGGACCCTCCAGAAGAATGACATTGTGGTGACAATCACATGAACCGATATTTTCGATTTCTTGGTTGATATCGTGCCCATAGAGTATTTGAGAGGCGAAGTGCTCGCGTCGTTGAGGGGAGGAGCTCTTCCCGTGGGTCCACCGGCTGAAGGTGTTCCTCATCGGTTTTCACAATCTTCCTCATTTAATTACACATATATTGATCTAATTTAATCTAGTAAATTCAACAAATGAGATTTAATTTGATTTAACAATTTAAAAAAGATAAAGATATTTTAATTTTATATATATATAGTCCCGTTAATTAAATGAAAAAAAATTGGAATCGAATTTTTTTGCGGTTACCGAACGCATATTTATTCTTTTTTTGTTCCAAGAATAGAATTTTTTTGCGATTACCAAATGCGTTTCTATTCCCACAAATTGTTTTTGGGAACATAAATAGAATAAAAGTATTTATGTTCCAAAAGTTGTTTCGGAAACAAAAACTTTACCATGCACAACCTATTGACATTG
Source organism: Rhodomyrtus tomentosa (assembly GCA_028455895.1). NCBI lineage: Eukaryota > Viridiplantae > Streptophyta > Magnoliopsida > Myrtales > Myrtaceae > Rhodomyrtus > Rhodomyrtus tomentosa. The sequence goes on along the minus strand of JAPCWY010000001.1, from coordinate 43,879,085 downwards.
GGTAACACTTCAGATTACTTGATTCTTGTTATTTCGTTCTTGAGAATAAAAAATTAAAGAAATTTGTTTAAAAATGTAAACTGATTTTTTGTTCTTGAGAACATAAACAAGATGTAAAAACAAATAGTTTCTTTGTTCTCGATAACATAATGAGAAATAATATCACTTGAGAAGAACAAACTCAGTTTAATTTAATGCTCATCTTTACAATAACTAGTGGATCGCCAGCCATCGCCTCCGCCTGCCGTTCGTCCCCCCTCATCCCTGCCACTGCCGTCACCCCCCCTCCCCCCCAACCTTCACCGCCTCCACTGATATTTGTATAATTAGATTTTTTTTAAAAATGAGAATATAAGCTTTTAAAGTTGTACCAAGCGTATTTTTATTTTTTTCTCTGTCAGGTATAAAAATTTTGTGCAATTACCAAACACATTCTTCTACTAAAAAACTGTGTTCGAAAACAAAATAAAAAAAAATCATTTATCGTCAAAAACTATTCCTAGGTAATATAAACGTTACGAAACACATTCTTATTGTACATGTTATCGAATTGTTTAATGTCCGATATATGAGAGATTTATCACGTAACATGTTATATCGAGCAAAGCGTTAGCTTCATATTATTAACGCTCCACTCATTTCGTGAAAAATGTGATATTTCTGAAAAATATTTTTTAGCAAGTCATTTTCAGGAAAATAACAACATCTTTCGATATGTGGTTGCAACTTGAAAATAAACTGAAATAGTTTCTCTACCAGTTGGTATGGACAACCTGATTTGATTTTCTTCCATGCACTTCATTTAATTATTTCTTTTCTTTTTTAAAAATTAATTTTTTATTTTTTCATTCTTCATCGGCCGGTTGCCGCTCACAGGCAATCGATGAGCTTGCCCAAGGATGGCAAGCTTCAAGCTCGTCGCTCGCCTATGGTCGGTCACTAGCCAGTGATATGTTGAAGGAAAAAGAAAGAAATAATTTAAAAATATGATTTAAAAAATCAAAGATAAAAATTAAGAATTAAGAATAATTATAAGGAGTGCACAAGGAGAACGTGCTTGGTTTGGGTGAAAGAAAGAGGAGGAAAAAAATGATTTCCTCTCTTCAAAAAGAGAATTATTTTCTCCTTTCGAAAGCATTTTCTTTATTGGTGAAAGTTACTTTCCTTTGCTAGTTTATTTTTCGTGTACTGAACGTTGGACAATTCGAAAAACATTTTCCTAAAAGTGTGATGAAAAGGAATCGCTTCATTTGCATGGTTAATAAAAAAAATATATGTTACCATATAACACGATATATATATCATGTGATTTTAATTTGAAAATAGTCGCAATTATGCGTTGTAGTATCTAAATAACAAATTCCACAATTATCTAAGATCTTAAGTTTTTAGAATATTTAGATGTCATATATGATATCAGGAATCCCGAGTTTGAATGTTTTTAAACTGTTTAAGCTTTTAGATTGATTTTGCAACTTCTTACTTGGGAGTTGATGTTAAAGTGCCGTCGAAATTTAGGCGTCTAAGCACACTTAATCCAAGTTAGATGAGAGGCAAATGGCTACTAAATTTTGGAATGTCTTGATGATCCCCTAGAAAAGAAGATTGGGCGACTCGGGCTTTATAATTCTTTGAACAGAATTAATCTCTCATGTCCTGCAAGCTCCAGGGCTTGAGAAAAATGGAAGTGAAATTAGATTTTTGTCCTTAATCAGCTAACCCTCAACAAATTAACTCGACCCGAAACTTTCGATTCGGTTTGGGCTTTTCTTGTTGGAGTTGACGAATACTTCGGAGACACTTATTTCTCACACCGGGTATGTGCACGTGAGTTTAGAGAAACTAAAGTGTTATCCAACGACATGTGACCCATATGCAAAGGATGTGGGGGTTCAGGGGCAGCGCCCCCGACACGGGTGTCCAACTGCCCGGTCAGCGGGCGGTTTGGGTTTTATTTTAAGTCGGCTCATTTGTTGTTGGATTAAATAGTTTCAGACAGATTTAGATTTTAAGCCCGTTTGGGGCATATATATTTTGTTCATTTTTGCTGATTATCGTAAAGAGTTGAATGGCTGTAAACCGACAATTATAGTGAAATTTCTTTGCAGAACGTAGCCCTATTCTAGGGTGAACCGGAATAATATTGTGCGTTATTTAATTTTCTTGATTCTTTGTGTGATTATCTGATTCGTTTGCGATAAATCTCATCATTTCTTACAGCCCCAAATCACAGGACTTTATATCATGGGCTAACTAGTAGGAGTGTGCAAATAGCTATGCCAGAATTGCGTCATAAGTACTGGCCCAATTTTTTTAAAAAAAAGAAAGAAAGAAAGAAAATAACCACGTCATTTTTCCTCATTGTGAACTAGTTTTATGCATGTTAATCTTCCCAAATAGTCATTGATAATGGTCTGTCCAATTTTTCGCTCATGTTAGTAAGTTTTTTAAGTCTATTCAAATTTCAGGTAATCTGAATGTAGATACGTGACAACTATATATTATATTGCGCACCACCTCGCCGTATGAAAATTCATATTCGACAAGCTAGTTTGATTGGGTAATTAACAATCCAGCTCTCAATACGGATTTCGCCAAATTTAATAAGTTCGATTTGTCTTTTTTCATCCGTTCAAAGGAGGAACGAAGATTATTCCGATGCTATGTCTAGCACTACTTGAAAAAAACAAAAAATTGGACATCGACGGTTGTAGATCATCTGGAGGCCCAAGTAGTTCAGCCCATTTAAGCGTTTCGTGTCACGATCGACCGTGCAATCCTAAATAAAATTCAAACGAGGAGACAGCAGGAAACACAGGTTCCTCGGAAGACTCATGATTTGGGTATTCTAAGTTTCAAGTTCCAACATTTTAAACGGCTAATTTACCAAAAAAAAAATAAACTTTAGATCCTTCTTCTTCTTTTTTGTCTTATAAAAAATAACTAACTTTACCTCAATCGCAAATCTGACCCGAACCTTTTCTTTTTGTCTCTTAAAAAAAAATCATGAAACTTTAACTCGAATTTCAAATATTGGCTCATTAATTTTGAACCACTAGTTATCTAACGTGTCAATTTCACGTCGTCATTAAATCGATGTAGCTTGTTGGGTTGAATTCAAGGTATTATTCATGTCTTTTTAGCACAAAATCTAAAGTTGTTCATCTGTTTCACCTCGATGACAGCTTGAAGTACTACGATCAAGGAGGTGCGGTAGAATACAACTTTGAATTTTAGTAAGACGGTGGATCTGCCAAACTCACGAGCAGAGTCTTTTTTTATTTTTTTTCCTGCACAAGCTGTCGCCTCCCTCCTTGAATCTTCGAAACAATAACCTAGGATATTTTTCAAAGATATATTTTTCTAGGAAACTGTGGCCAAGCATCGATGATGCTGCAACAACAATGATGCATAGTGACAGCAGTAAAATAAATAAAAGAAAATGCGAAAACTTGGCTTAATGTTTCAAAGCTTTATGGAAGGGCTTGGGTTTGTTAAAAAAAAAACTCTAGTCGTGAGTTTCGTGGATCTCGTCCATGGCGTTTCTGCATCACACAGCTTCATATTTCAGTGAGACAACGGAGGCTTGCGGGTGAAACGAAGTCGTCCATCAAATTGTTACCAAAGTGAAGTGGGTAAACAATTTCGGATTCTGTGCTAAGAAGACAGTGATAGTGTCTTAAATCTACGTCAACAAGTCATGTAAGTTTATTGATATCGTGTAATTACCATGTTGAATATCAATGTTTCCAAATTAATAAGAGCCAGATTTAAGACTCAAGTCAAAGACTGTAATTTTTTATGAAACAAAAGAAAATATGGGCCAGATTTGAAAGTTCAGTTAAAATTTGTGATTTTTTACGAGATAAAAAAAGTTCGGGCTAGATTAATAACTCCAGTTAAAGTTGATGATTTTTTATTAGATAAAAAAAAATTCAGCCATAAATCATCATTACACCTAAACTTGATGGCTTTTTTAGAAAATTAGCTCCATTCTAAATTCCACCGTGTCTTTTCCTTTTGGCCGTTTTTCCCCCCTCTTTGAATGGGCTAAATAAATGATGGGTCAGAGCACCAATAGGCATCAAAAGAATCAAAGACCAGCCCACATATTCCATATCAGAAGTCAATCCTCTTTTTTGCTGCCCTTCCACAAAAAGTCAATGCCAATTTGCTTGAGCCCGCCCTAGTTTTTTCTCTACTTCTCTCCTCTCTCTTCTTCAATCTCCATGAAGGAGAAGGAGAGAGTTTGAGCTAGCTCTCTCCCTCCCCTCCCAATTTTCTTAGGTTGCTTTGAGTTTTAATTTCATTTTCTCGCTTTCCTTTCATTTAGAAACTTTTCTCTTCCGATTTAGTTTAGATCCGTACGTTTTTCTCTCTTGTTTTTGGGAAGATTTCTATATGATCTAGTTTAGATTTGGGATTTTCTGCTTGTATATTTTCAGGGTTTTCGCAATCCTCTAATTTTGATGGTTAATAAATTTAGTTTTGGTAATAGTGTTGGGAGCGCCAAACTTAAGCACGCACCTCCGCAAGACAAAATTGTTGTTTCAGATGGAGTTATCGATGTGTGCTCATTACTGAAGATGAATTCGGTGATCGGCCTTCAATTATGGTATGAAGAAGTTGTAGAGGTGCTTTTAGAGCGTGTGACTCGTAACCTTATTTTGATGACTCCTCTTGTTGTAAGAGCCTATTTGCAAGGACTTATTTTGATTTGCGGTTGGACTACGATGTTTCTCTTGTATTTCGAGTAGGAGGGAGTGAACGAAATGAAATGTCATTTTGATAAATTGGAAGAATACAAAATAGAACGACAAAATCCAAGTGTGGACAAATCTAGGTCAAATTTCTAGAGTGGGGAAGAGGAGAGGAAGCGGGGCCACCGTAATTAGTGGATGGGGGTGGATTGATGGGCCATAACGTGGGTCCGGGAGATTTCGAGTGGTTGGTCCGAACCGGCCCGAGTCGTTGTTAAAAAGACAACAATCTTTTTCTAAACCCCCCTCCTTTTTGAATTACATTCAAATTCCACGACCGCCCTCTCCAAAAAAAAAAAAAAAAAAGAGAGGAAAAATCAAAGTTTGCCCCCCATTGGCCTCGAAGGCAAAACTGAGATCTGCTTCCAACTTCCATTTTTTAACGAACAACCCACCCGCCCTTTTTGTTTTTGCTCCCTCGCGTCCTTTTCACACGTCCAACCAATCTTTTTAATGTCTTTCTTTAATCACATGCACTCCCTTTTGCCCCTTTCGCTTTTCTAGCTCGCATTCATAATCTTAGCTTGTGGGGCTAATCATTAAGATTAGGAGGTAGGCATGTCGCGAGTTTAGCCGTGAAGTTTTGCTGAGGGGTCGATTAGTCCTCAGCCGAGATGGCTAAGGGTTATTCCGGCCCCGCTCATCGCCTCAATTAGACCTATGGTGAAAGCTTTAATGGTTAGTGTTGCGAAGAACCTCGAATCGGTATGCAAATTCATCTCAAACTATTTTTTTTTATCACAAAAAATTCCAAACTAGTACAGTTACGACAAATTTGCACTAAATCAATACGCATGTGACAAATTTACCATTTCTTATTTTTTGTTAAATTTAACAGTTGAAACTGTTGAGTTGGATGTCAAGTGGCAATTCACAAATGTACGGTTTTTGAGTTTTTACCCTTTGTTTGTCATCATTGGACTAATTTAAAATTTTTCGTGGTATTAATCCAATTTAACGAAGGGCAAATTTATCGCAGACGTAGCTTAATGAAATTTTTCGTAGTATTAATCCAAGTTTTAATTACCATCATGGAAAATTATGATAGCTTGTTTAATCAACGTAAACGAAACGCAATTGCTCGTGATGAAATCAAAAACGTGATGGGAGGTCGTTTCAATGTCCACGTGCATCAACCTCACCTCTAGAAGAAAGGATAAAATTGATTTCACGCTATCATTACCAAACCAACTTCGAGTTTAATATAAAAGCAAGCCCGTTGCAGTAGATAACAAAAGTGATTCATGAATTTTGTTCCAATATGTAACCTCGATTCTAAATTTCCCATCTGATCAACGATATCCCTTAGCTTTAGCCAATGCGTAGTGCCGTCTATAAACTTTTAATTTGCTTAAAATGGTCACTAAACTCTTTGTGCGTGTTAATTTTAGTCCTATGTATTGTGATATTGGATATTTTCATTCCTCCGGAGACTGGATTAAATATTAACCCAAAACGTTTAAGGATCAATTTTGAACATGGATAAAAGTTTCTGAACTATTCTGGACAAATTTAAAATTCAAAGAATATATTGCACATCGACCCATAATTCGAGAATAATCTTTATTTTTTTTTTGTGAAAAAAATATGAAGTGGCTTGCGAAGAGGCCAGGATTGCGATGGGGAAGTGAAAAGGCAGCGGTCAAGTGCGTGACGGGATGGTGGTGACCCCCGAAAAGCCAGGCATATGCGCGTCGTGATCATTTTGCACTGTTCTGCTCACCAAACCCTACCGCTTCCCCCCAAATCAAACGTAGATTCTCTTCCCCCCTCGCCGGTCCATTTCTACAGTCCTTCACGCCAGTGAGAGCTTTCAGCGGCTCAACCTCCCTTCCTTTCATTTTCATTCTTTCTTCATCCACTTCCACATCACCCCCGCCTCTTTCAAATGCATCGAGTAAAGCTTTTTTAATCCCCCGGCTCCGGAAATTTACTCGGAGCAGGCGACACCACCGCATCCAAACTAAAACTCCCCGTCCCCTCCCCTCTCGTCCGATTGAGTCATTCGGCTATGCTCGTTCGAAGCGATAAACCCCGTGATATAGGAGGCAAAACATACTAGACATCAGCTAGAAACCCTAGTTTTCTTCTTCGTCTTGCTCTCTTATTCATCTTGGCACGACGAGATCGGGAGTCAAACATGTGAGCCAAAATAAAGAATTAGTGGGGCTTGGCAGCCCCTATGATCCAGGCAGGTCGAGCGGAGCTCACCAGTCGCCACCATACTTAACTCTCTACTCACCGAATCCTGACATTGATTATTATGTTGCCTCAGGCATGTGAAGAGGGCCAAGTAATCAATGATTACTTAACGAGTTCACTAGCTCTAATTTGAATCTTTCCGCTTTATTGCATTTTATAACCTCTAAGATCTACCCAATGCAGATAAAACGGGCTTCTTAGTCACGTGCGAAACCTTAATTTTTGTGACGCCCTGAAAATTCGTCATTTGTAAATCGATAAAGTCGATAAAATGGAATGAAATTGAATTTCAGTTGATACGAAATTTTGGACCGTAAAGAATTAAGAGACAGATTTTGGACTATTCTTGAAATATCAATCGGTTTAGATTAGGTTTCGTAATTCTTAGTCGTCGCGAAATAGGATTAAAATCCTCGTGCCGAGCCTAAAGCTGATTGAGTCTAGCCTGTGTAAATACCAAAATTTCCCTTCGTCGGTTTACCAAAATTTCAATTCCAGTCCCGATTTGTTGAAAGACCAAAAAGTCCTCTAATAATTCACTAGAGTACAAGACTTTTGAATTGTGAGATGACACGAGGTGGGCCTCACTTGTCTTGTTCCCAACCACCAATCACCTCACTCACTCTCTCTCTCTCTCTCTCTCTCTCTCTCTCTCTCTGTTTTCCCCCCTCACTGTTTGCCCGTGGACAACTTCTCCCCCTCAGCCGACCGCCTCCTCCTCATCTCCTCTCCTCCTCTACGTGTGATTTTCGAGCACCGCCACCACCACCGGACATAGACCTCACCACCAGCCTTCCTCGCCGCCGTCGTTGGACCGCCGTTTGCCGCCGGAAACAGCCCTTGGAAGCCCTGGATCCGCACTGTCCTGTTTTCGGGTTTGGGAGCACTCGGAGCCCCGTCGGCTCTCGCGCTGCTTCCAACTGCCACCAGTCGTCGCCCTGCCATCCTCTGCCCTCACCTCGACCCCCTCGACTACCCGTCACCACCCAGAACCACCACGAAGTCCCTAAGAACCGAGATCCCGTCGGTGCCCTGCTTCGGACCAGAGGAGCTCCAACCGTCCTCCGCCGCCTCTGACGCCCTTCGCCACTCGCCGACAACTCCCACCGACCGGCCTTGACTCCCTGTTGTCCCTCACAACTGCCAGAGTCTAGTCGTAGCCGGTAGAGCTCGAAACAACCCTCGACTCGAATCCCCTGCTCTAGACCCGAGAAGAGCCCAGTTCTGCTCATAGCCGTTTAGTCGCCTTCGGCCACCTCAAACTATCGTCGCCGCTTCCCACAGCCACCTTGGGGATCCCTCGACGCTAGCCAACCCTCCCCTCGGCTTTAAGGCCACTTGAAACCCCTCAAAACCCCCAAATCGCCACTGCCTTGCCTTGTTTCCCCCTAACCCGAGCCTGACCAGTCGCTGGCCGCCACTGTTCCAACCGCTGGACGTTGCTGACCACCACCTCCGAACCTGTGTTGCTGCCTCGGGGTATTGTGGTCTTGCTGGACCACGGTTTGGGTTAAAGCTCGGGAACCCGAGTTAGATCGCGAGTTTAGTGGATCGCCGATGTCGTCGCCGAGGGTCGTCGCCGCTTGTTGTCATTACCGTTGGATCGCTCGAACTAGTTAACTTAGTGAGTTAACCTCTAATCCTTGGTTAGGGCACTAATTGCGCCTATGATTAGTTAATTAATCGATTATGGAATTTAGTTAAAATAATCGTGGTCAGTTTAGATAGAAACCCAATTTAGGGTAAATGACCGCGATTAATTAAGTTAGTCATTTTAGTTAGGTTGTCTGTGGCTAGTTGATTATTAGAATCGATTGATTGACTGATTGGGCATCGATTGCTGTTGTATGATCGCGAGCGAGTATTAGTTCATAAACAAGCGATTGATCGGTAATTTAATAAAATTGGGATTAATCAATGTCGTTTGATTAATTAAATTGATTAATCAATCATGTTTTGACTGCTTGACTGACTACAGTTGATTAATTGTGATGTGACGTGATTGAATTTCTGAGTATTTCATCATCTGTGCTGGGCGCAAGCCTAGTTCTGAGGTTGTGGATTCATATGACCTGTGTGAACTCAAACTTCACGATTTAGCACGAAAACGACCTTAGGCCGAGTTTTTGAGCACGTTTGTATGAGCATCCGGCCTAAATTAAAGGTTACAAAATTGATTGATTTTCGGGTGTCATGTGAGGTCATAAGATGGGACGATAAGATGCCTAGCAAGATCGTACCGTGACGATCGGGGAAATACGACTTGTCGGAAGCACGTCATTCTGTGACGTTAGTTTGATGGATGCCAGTTGCAGCTTGTGACGGACCGAAGCGTTGGAAGGCATTCCCAGTAGCTTTGTGTCGTGACGATTAGAATCACACGGACTATCGAAAGTACTCGCCGGAAGTAAAGGACGATGCCTGGCGTCGCCAGAAGAGTACCAACTGACTAGTGTACTAGGTACCAACTAACTAGTGTGCCGGGCTGACATGCCCTATCTCATAAAATAAATGAACAACGTGTGACGTCATGTATGTCGTTTGATGTGATGCTTTCCTTAATTGGGCCGTTTGACTGTCATGTCGTGTCTGCATCGCATTATGTGTGGCTTCTTGAAGGGTAAGTTGCATGTGGTTGGATATCTGTTGTGGTTGACATGCCATGTTTGTTTGTTAAGATGTCCTAGGTGAATTAGCGTCCTAGTCGAGCTTAGGCGTTGACTTCATTGAGATTTTTTTCTCACCCTATCGTGGGATAACTTTTCAGGTCACAAGTGAGGGAGCTTCGTGGACCCTAAGGCGTGACTTTTTAGAAGTGACCTTTTGGTATAGATATGTTGTTAACCCTACCAACTATTGTTTCTTTTGAGGTCCTAGAGAACCGCCCCGAAGAATGGGGTTGTATGTTGTTAGCTTTATAGGGTTAATTAGTATTTGCTTTGCTTGAAGTTTAAAGTTGTCTTTTGATGATTTGATTGAATGAATGCCCCTACTAATTTATCCCGTGCTGATCTTGTTGTTTGGGATTTGGTACGTTCTACATGCGCATTTAAATTATAGATCGATAGCGAGCCTGGGACGCTATCCTTCATGATCTAAGGGTGTCAAGGTAGGGATGTCGCGTGCTTGAGGATCGGAGCGTGACATCCCCGCCTAAGGTGGTATTAGAGCAAGGTTAGCTTGATCCATCTGGTCACTGGCCTGGAGTAATAAGGAGCGATGTGAAATGGGATAATTAGTAGATTTGTAAGCTTGATGTATGTGTTTGCTGCTTGTGTACCGAGTTATTAGGTTGCCTTCTAACCACGTGTTGCTATTGGGTGAGCAGGGCTCCGTAACTCACTTGAGCGATGAGCGAACGCGGCAGAAGAGCTCCTCGAGCACCCCGAAGGAGGCTTGTTAGGCCAATCGAAGAGATTGCGGCTGATGAAAGAGCACCTCGTGCTGCTGAGCCTGCTGGGCAAGAGCCGACTATGGCTGAGGTTCTTCAAGCACTGAGAGTCCTATGAGATAGGCTAGACCGACAATAAAGGAATCAGGGTGCTCCTGTTGTTGCCGCTTCTGTTCAGACATCTCAAGAAAACCCTGTGGTTAGGAATGAGAATATAGACCAACCGATGCATAAGCTGGTGGAATAGTTCCTCAAGCTAATGCCGCCGAAGTTCGTCGTAGATGGAGATCCCGAGGTAGTTGCCTCGTGGGTCAAGGAACTGGATAAAGTATTTGAGGTGCTGAAGTGCACCGAGGAGGACAAGGTCACCTTGGCTGTCTTTCAACTGAAAGGAAATGCAAGAACTTGGTGGAATGCATCTAAGGGAAGAATCTTTCCCAGAGGGATCGTTCCGAGATGGATTACGTTCGCGGAAGCCTTTAATGACAAGTATTTTTCGGACTGTGCGAAAGAACAGAAATTCAATGAGTTCATACATCTCCATCAGGATCAAATGACGGTGGATTAGTATGAGGCGAAATTCGCTGAATTGTCGTTGTATGCCTCGAGGATGATTGAGGACCCGGTGGATAAAGCTAAGAGATTCCGAGACGGATTGAAGCCGAAAACAAAGGATATCTTGGTGCCCTTCAACTTAAAAGACTACGATGACATTTATGAGAGAGCTCAACTAATTGAGCAAAATTTGAAGGAAAGAGCTGCTGCTAGTGGATTGCGGTTCACGCCCTGGAATAAGAAGGACACTTGAAAAAGCAAGAAGCCAATGACGGGTGGTAAGCACCGCATTCACCGAACTGAAAAGGAACGATCAACAAGCCAGTGCATCGTTAGGATGGCATGTGCCGCCTATGCCATCAGAAGCATGGTTCTACTCCGTGTTCATATAGTGATGGAGCTTGTTTTGGTTGTGGCCAGAAGGGTCACCGAGTGAGGGATTGCCTGCAAATACAATAATTCAGGCCTTAGGGAGGCCAAGCTAGTGGAAACGCGCTACAAAACTTTCAAAATCGATCGCCAGCACAAGGACGAGTGTTTGTTGTCACTCGAGAAGAGGTGAAGGATTCGCCGACCATTACAGGTATGATCTTCTTGCATAATCAAGTAGCTTATGCCTTGTTTGATCCGAGTGTCACATATTCATTTGTTACCGATCAATTTGTTAAGCTATCTGGGGTGAATTTGGTGCCATTAGATGTCGTTCTCAAGGTGTTTACACATTTAAAGGATAGTGTGATAACTGCAGTAGGCAGTCCTGATTGTAGACTTGTTGTTGATGGCTATGAAAGTAACATAAATCTGATTGTGTTAGAGATGTACGATTTTGATCTGATCATGGGAATGGATTGACTGACAAAGCAAAGGGCCACGATGGATTGCTATCGTAAAACGATACAGTTTAACCCGCTGAATGAGGTTAGCTATGAGTTTGTGGGTAATCGAGGAGGAACCGCTACTGTAGTGATCTCGTCGTTGGAGGCGACCCGTCTGTTGGAGAAAGGATGCCAATGTTATTTGGCTACTGTGGTTGACACGTCTGTTGGGGAATTTAAGTTGAAGAATATTGAGGTTGTACGTGAGTTTCCAGATGTCTTTCCTTAGGAGTTGCTTGGCCTACCCCTAAAAAGGGAAATTGAGTTCGTGATAGAGTTAGCTCCTGGGATGGAGCCGATCTCTAAGGCGCCGTATAGGATGGCGTTGTCGGAACTGAAGGAACTCAAGGTTCAAATGCAGGAGTTGTTGGATAAAGGGTTTATTCGCCCTAGTGCATCACCTTGGGGAGCGCCTGTATTGTTTGTGAGGAAAAAAGATGGATCGTTGCGGTTGTGCATCGACCGTAGGCAGCTGAATTAGGTAACAATCAAGAATAAGTACCCACTGCCGAGAATTGACGATCTATTCAATCAGTTTCAAGGAGCATCAGTATTTTCAAGATTGATCTACGGATGGGTTATCATCATCTGAGGATCAGGAAAGAGGATATACCGAAAACAACATTCAGGACGCGTTATGGACATTATGAGTTCATTGTGAAGCCGTTTGGTTTGACGAATGCTCATGCTGCTTTTATGGACCTAATGAATAGAGTATTCAAGGAATTCTTGGATCACTTTGTGATCGTGTTCATAGATGACATCCTACTGTACTCGAAGAGTTTAGAGGATCACGAACAACACTTGAGGATTGTGTTAGAAACTCTTAGAATGCGTCAGCTGTATGCCAAGTTCAGCAAGTGTGAGTTCTGGCTAGCTCATATGGCATTCTTAGGACATGTGGTTTCTGGTGAAGGTATTGTCGTGGATCCGTCTAAGATTGAAGCCATTATAGATTGGCTGAGATCGACAACAGTGACTGAGATCAGAAGTTTCTTGGGTTTTGCAGGTTATTATAGACGTTTCGTGGATAAATTCTCAGCTATAACCTTGCCTTTGACTAAGCTGGTGAAGAAGTACACAAAGTTTGAATGGATAGACAGGTGCGAGCGTAGTTTTCAAGAGCTCAAGCATAGGCTGACTATTGCTCCTGTTCTGACAATTCCGCCTGGTCCTGGAGGATTCGAGATCTATAGCGATGCTTCGCTTCGAGGCCTAGGCTGTGTCTTGATGCAGCATGGTAGGATAGTAGCGTATGCTTCTCGTCAGTTGAAGCCGCATGAGTTGAACTATCCGACGCATGACCCGGAGTTGGCTGCGGTCATGTTTGCTTTGAAAATCTGGAGGCATTACCTGATTAGAAAAAATTTTCAGGTGTATATTGACTATCAAAGCTTGAAGTATTTGTTCTCTCAAAAGGAGTTGAACATGAGGCAGCGCCGATGGATGAAGTTGCTCAATGATTATGACTACAAGATCCCGTATCATCCGGATAAGGCGAATAAGGTTGCAGATGCCTGAGTAGAAAATCAGTGATTGCTCAATTGCAAGTTCATGAATGGCGTTTGTAAGAACAAGTGAGAGACTCCGACTTCAAGTTGAAAGTGATCCGTTTGTCGAGTCTTGTGGCTACACTGAGGATTGAGCCGGAAGTGCAGGCGAAGATAAAGACCCTGCAGTCATTGACCCTGCCATTCAAAAGATACTTCAAGAGGACTTAGCTAAGCGAAGAGTCGACTTCCAAGTAGTCGAGGATGGAATACTAAAGTTCAGAGGACGTTTGTGGTGCCTGCCGATGAAGGTTTAAGGGAGGAGATTCTATCGGAAGCACATCATAACAGTTATAGTATCCATCCTGGAAGTACAAAAATGTATCAGAATCTGAAGCAGCACTATTGGTGGAACGGCATGAAAGCGGATATAGCCAAGCATGTGGTGAAATGTTTAACCTATCAGCAGTTCAAGGCACTGCACTGCAAGTCTGGATGATTACTGCAGCCATTGGAAATCCCGAAGTGAAAATGGGAGCATATCACGATGGACTTTGTGATGGGATTGCCGAGAAGCTAAAGAGGACATGATTCAATCTGGGTTGTGGTGGACAGGTTGACGAAGTCAGCGCATTTCATCCCAGTGAGAAAGGACTTTGCTTTGGACAGATATGCAGATTTGTATGTGAGGCACATTATGAGACTACATAGAGTGCCAGTGACGATCACTTCAGATCGTGATCCCAAGTTTACTACCACATTCTGGAAAAGTTTACAGACTGCATTGGGAACGAAGTTGCAGTTTGGTACGGCCTATCACCCGTAGACAGATGGCTAGTCTAAAAGGACTATTTAGACTTTGGAGGACATGTTGAGGGCATGTGTTCTAGATTTGAAAGGCAGCTGGGAGGAACAGTTGCTTTTTGTAGAGTTTGCCAACAACAACAGTTATCAACAAAGCATTAAGATAGCGCCTTTCGAGGCAATGTATGGCAGAGCCTGTATGACGTCGGTTTATTGGGATGAGGTTGGCGAAAGAAAGATTACATGACCTGAGTTTGTGGAACAATCGATGGAGGTAGTTAAAGTGATTAGAGACATAATAAAGACATCTCAGAGTCGTTAGAAAAGCTATGCTGATAGGAGGCGCAAGCCTTTGAAATTTCAAATTGGAGATCATGTTTTTTGAAGGTGTCGCCTATGAGAGGGATACCTCACTTTGGCAAGAAAGAAAAGCTAAGCCCAAGGTATGTTGGACCATTTGAAATTTTGGAGCGAATTAGAAATCTGGCGATCATCTTGCGTTGCCACCAAGACTTGCTCAGGTGCGTAGCGTATTCCATGTATCGATGTTGAGGAAGTATGAGCCGGATCCCGCTCATGTGCTAAGTTATGAAGAGATCGAACTAAATGAGCGAGCTTCATACGTGGAGCGTCCAATCAGAATCGTGGATAGAAAAGAGCATATGCTCCGGAGCAAGACAATTCCATTAGTCAAAGTGGTTTGGCAATAGCATGGAACCGAAGGAACCACGTAGGAAAATGAGGAAGTGATGAAGACTAGCTACCCTAACCTTTTTGTATAGTTTTGACTGTACTGTAATTTCGGAGACGAAATTTCTTAAGGTAGGGAGAGTTGTGACCCCTTGAAAATTCGTCATTTGTAAGTCGATAAATTCGATAAAAGGGAATGAAATTGAATTTCAATCGATACGAAATTTTGGACCGTAAATAATTAAGAGACGGATTTTGGATGATTCCCAAAATATCAGTCGGTTTAGATTAGGCTTCGTAATTCTTAGTCGTCGTGAAAGAGGATTGAAATCCCCTTGCCGAGCCTAATCTCGATCTAGCCTAGCCTGTGTAAATATCAAAATTTCCTTTCGTTAGTATACCAAAATTTCAATTCTAGTCCTGATTTGTTGAAAGACCAAAAAGCCCTCCAATAATTCACTAGAGGACAAGACTTTTGAATTGTGAGATGATACAAGGTGGACCCCACTTGTCTTATCCCCAACCACCAATCACCTCACTCTCTCTCTCACTCACTCACTCTCTCTCTCTCTCTCTCTCTCTATTTTTTCCCCATCACTATTTGCCCGTGGACAACTTCCCCCCCTCAGCCGACCGCCTCCTCCTCATCTCTCCTCCTCCTCCGTGTGTGATTTTCGAGCATCGCCACCACCACTAGACATCGACCTCACCTCCAGCCTTCCTCGTCGCCGTCGTTGGATCACCGTTTGCTCCAAGAAACAGCCCCTGGAAGCCCCGGATCTCGATTGCCCTATTTTTGAGTTTGGGAGCACTCGGAGCCCCGTCGGCTCTCGCGCTCTTCTGGCCGCCACCGGCTATCGCCCTGCCGTCCTCCGCCCTCACCTCGACCCCCTCTACCGCCCGTCACCGCCCAGAACCATCGCAAGGTCCCTGAGAACCGAGATCCTGTCGGTGTCCTGTTTCGAACTTGAGGAGCTCTAGCCGTCCTCCTCCGCCTTCGATGTGCTTCGCCGCTCACCGACGACTCCCACTGACTAGCCTTGACTCCCTATCGTCCTTCACAGCCGCCGGAGTCCAGTCGTGGCCGGTAGAGCCCGAAACAACCCTCGACCCGAATCCCTTGCTCCAAACCCGAGAAGAACCCGATTCTGCTTGTGGTCATTTTGTCGCCTCCGGCCACCTCCAACCACCATCACCATTTCCCACAGCAACCTCGGGGATCCCCCGACGCTAGCCAATCCTCCCCTCAGCTTTAAGGCCACTTGAAACCCCTCAAAACCCCCAAACCGCCATTGCCCTACCCTGTTTCCCCCTGACCAAAGCCTGACCCGCCGCCAACCGCCACTGTTCCGACCGTCGGACGTCGCCGACCACCACCTCCGAACTTGGGTTGCTGCCCCGGGGTGTTGTGGTCTTGTCGAACCACTTTGGTTTGGGTTAAAGCCCGGGAACCCGAGTTAGGCCGCGAGTTTCATGGATCACCGTCGCTCGTTGCCGTTACTGTTGGACCGCTCGAACTAGTTAACTTAGTGAATTAATCCATAATCCTTGATTAGGGTGCTAATTGCACTTAGGATTAATTAATTAGTCGATTAGTGAATTTAGTTAGAATAATCATGGTCGGTTTAGATAGAAACCCTGTTTAGGGTAAATGACCACGATTAATTAAGTTAGTCATTTTAGTTAGATTGTTAGTGGCTAGTTGATTATTAGAATCGATTGATTGACTGATTGGGCATTGATTGTCGTTGTTTGATCGCGAGCGAGTGTTAGTTTAGAAACGAGCGATCGATCGATAATTTAATAAAATTGGGATTAATCAATGTTGTTTGGTTAATTGAATTGGTTAATCAATCGTGTTTTGACTGCTTGACTGACTACAGTTGATTGATTGTGATGTGACATAATTGAATTTCTGAGTATTTCATTATCTGTGCCGTGCGCAAGCCTAGTTGAGAGGTTGCGTATTCATATGACCTGTGTGAATTCAAATTACATGATTTAGCATGGAAAACAGGCTTGGGCCGAGTTTTTGAGCATGTTTGTACGAGCAGCCGGTCTAAATCAAAGAAGACAAAATTGATTGATTGTTAGGTGTCTTGTGTGGTCATATGATGGGACGATGAGATGCTTGGCAAGATTGTACCATGACGATTGGGGAAATACGACTTGTCGGAAGCACGTCATTCTGTGATGTCAGTTTGACGGATGCCGGTCGCAGCTTGTGACAAACCAAATTCCTAGAAGGGATTCCTGGTAGCTTTGTGCCATGACGATCGGAATCACACGGGCTACCGAAAGCAGTCGCCGGAAGTAAGGGACGATGCCTGGCGCCGCCAGAAGAGTACCAACTGACTAGTGCACTAGGCACCAACTGACTAGTGTGCCTGGCTGACATGTCCAAATTCTCGGGCTGACATGCCCTATCTCATAAAATAAATGGACTACATGTGACGTCATGTATGTTGTTTGATGTGATGTTTGTCTTAATTGGGCTGTTTGATAGAGATGTCGTGTCTGCATCACATTATGTGTGGCTTCCTAGAGGATAAGTTGCATGTGATTGGATATCTGTTGTGGTTGACATGCCATGTCTATTTGTTAGGATGCCCTGGGTGAATTAACGTCATAGCCGAGCTTAGGCGTTGACTTCACTGAGATTTATTTCTCACCCAGTTGTGGAATAACATTTCAGGTCACAAGTGACGGAGCTTCGTGGACCCTAAGACGTGACTTTTTGGAAGTGACCTTTTGAAGTAGATATGGAGTTAACCCTACCGACCATTGTATCTTTTGAGGTCCTAGAGAGCCATCCCAAAGAATGAGGTTGTATGTTGTTAGCTCTATAAGGTTAATTAGTATCTATTTTGCTTGAAGTTTAAAGTTGTCTTTTGATGATTTGATTGAATGAATGTCTATACTGATTTATCCCATGCTGATCTTGTTGTGCGCATTTAAATTATAAGTCGAGAGCGAACCGGTACGCTATCTTTCGTGACCTAAGGGTGTCTAGGTAGGGATCTCGGGGTGTGACAAATTTCTTCTTTTTTTTTTTCCCTCCCCCTTCCAGCACTCTAATCTCGACAGTAATAAAACTAATTTTCTGGCGGAATGAAAGCTTTGGAGTAGATTATATTACCACGATTACATATGGCATCACCCATGTCGCGATTAGAGAACTCGCTAGATGACTAATTGTTCCGTTCGCTGCAAATTCGTCCCATGACATCCTGATGAACGATGATAGGATTTACACGAGACCGCGAGACCGCGTTTATATTTGTTGGGTCGCTCGTTGAAATAAGTATGACCTCGACCCCAAGTTATGGTTAATAGTAATAGATAGCCTATTGTGTTTAAGCACCAATTGTGAGATTAAGATGGAAAAGTATGACTAGATGTGCGTCATAATTTATAAATGGGTTGCCTAACAAACTTAAGTGAATCGTAAATGGGTAATATAATAACTTAATGAGTCTTAAGTGAGTTAACTAACTAGCTTAAGTGAACCATAAAAATATTTTCTGGCATTTTTTAATTTTTAATTTCATTTTTAATTTTTTATTTTTCGGATGGGCCCGGCGAGGGTCAGCCCTGAAATGCTAGAAGTTCTCGGACTGTAAATACATGCAATAAAGGAAAAAAAATTATCACTCTAATATATATATAAAACGTACCTAAAGGGTGAAATTAGTCGCCTGTTTTTTTTTTTTATCGGATAATTAGTCTGAGTGTTTTTGGAAGTGACAGATAGCATCAATCAACATCAGAAGGATGCAAGAGGGACACATGGAAAGAGTCGGTGACCTCGATTTCAGCGAATATAGCTTCTAGACTGCGTGCGAAGTCAAAAAGTCAAAATTATCGGATAAAAAAAAAGGCTCAATTCAAAAAAAAAAACCTCAAACTTTAGCCCTTGTCTTAAAAATATCTATAATTTTTTTTTCTCCTAAAAAACGTACAACTTTTGATTTTATGTCAATCCTACCAATTCAATCCCAAAATACCTCAAATTTTGGCCTATGTCTTAAAAATATCCATAATTTTTTTTGTCACCTAAAAAACTTTCAACTTTTGAATTTGTCTCAAATTTACCAATTCAATAAAAAAAAACCCTCAAAATTCATCTTGTGAAATTCCCGACGACCTCGACGTCGGCTGTTTAGCTTATGTCGAAACTTCAAGTGATTCTCAACCGCCGCTCGATGGTGTGGCTTTATCACGAAACAATAGCTATCCTTGTCATCTGCTCCTTACCCGTTGATAGTTCTCGATGCCAATCGAGCCTTCCATCGAGGACTATCGTGCCGACCTTACATATGTGGCAACATGATGCTATCGAAATTTGTATGTGAATTTCGATAATTCAATTATGTCTCGAAATGATTGAATGCGACTGTAATGTGTCAAACATTCTCCCTTATAACAATTGGAAGTACATTTTGATCTTTATCGAACAACCATGAGATTTGTTCAACTGGGCGTGAAATATTCCCTTTTTTAATAATTGTGATAAATTTAAGACAAAATTAAAAATTGGAGGTTTTTTAGGAGTTAAAAAAAGTTGTAGATATTTTTGGGATAAAGATCCAAGTTTAAGATTTTTTTGGGATAAAATTAAAATTTGAAAATTTTTTAGGAAATAAAAAAATTATGTATATTTTTGGATAAATATCAAAGTTTGAAGTTTTTTTTTTTGAAATTAGTCAAAAAAAAAAAAGTGAGGAAAGTCGCAATATTAAAAGTCAATTTAGTAATAATAATAATGAATCGTCGCGCCCGATACCGACGGCGGGTTCCACGAGCTTTCTGCTCCCCTCTGCCTTCGACTCTCTCCCTCTCTTGTTTCTCTCTCCTCAGAAGCGGAAGGAGAAGATGACATTTCTTTTTTTGTAGTTTCCTATCGGGGTTCCTTGCCGCGTCCGAGAGGAGGATAGGAGGCAAGAAGAAACGGAGGGGGAGGATCGATGGAAGCCGAGAAAGTGACGAAACGAGTGTAGGGGGAACCGGATCTCTAAGCTTCGCGGTGGATCTCCATGGCTTTCTTTATTTAATTTTGTTGTCGAGGCTCTCGTAGATCGCTAGACGACGGCGCGCGGGGTAGTCCGGCGGAACCATACGGGAGGTTCCCATTCGTCTCGGGCTCCTCCGCCGTTTCAGTGTGGCATTTATTCAATTCCGAGTTCGCCCGTGATCTCTCTGAGTCCCTCTCTCTCTCTCTCTCTCGCTCTCTGCATGGACGGTCAGCATTCGATCTTCGCTGCTTCAACGGTCAGATTCCGAGTCTCCGACGAGTCTCTCTCTCGATTCTCTCTATATCCCCCTTTTCTCTCTCATGTCCGTAAAGTTGCCTACTTCTGTCAAATGGACATTAACTGCTGCTGTTGCATCACTAGTGGCAGAAAACAAAATTTGTGTATGTAGATGTCCGTATGAGTGTAAATGTGTCCGTACTTGCAGTGAGGAGAGGTCTGCTTTTCTCTCTCTCTAAGGTTTTTGTTGGTTCCGCACTGCGTTGGGCATTCGCTCGCTGCTTCATTGCATCAGCTTCTCCTCCGATGCGATTCGCTATGCTTTACCTGACTTTTCGATTTTCTTTCTGGTGCGCGCAGGGACGGACACTATGAGCGGACGAGAAGCGGGAATCGCCGTGGAGGGTAGTGGATTAGGGTTCGTGAGGTGGTTATGGGGTGTGGAGGGTCCAAGATCGACGATCTTCCACTGGTGACGCTGTGCAGGGAGCGGAAGGAGCTGATCAGGGCGGCGGCTTACCAACGGTACGCTCTCGCGGAGGCTCACGTCTCCTACTTCCACTCGCTGGCCACCGTCGGGGAGGCACTGCGGAAATTTGTGGAGGAAGAGGTCGTCATTGGGACGAGTAATTCGGGTTCTTCTCCTGGCTCTCCGGTGCTCACATTGCCTTCCGAAGAGAGGAAACGTGCGAAACCTTCAGACAAGGCCAAAATCTCGTCCTCTTCTGCTTCAATTTCTCATTCAGGTATCCGTAATTTGCCCGAGGAAGGTGATTCTCACCTGCATTTGTCGTCTGGTTCGGATTCTGATTCTGAAGTGAGCACCACTTCCGGGCATATTCACATACACGAGAGCCCTGAGGGAGGAGAAGAGGAAGTCGGCCCTGATCCTGACGCTTCCTCCACATATCCTTATGGTTATAGTTATCCATACCCATATCCACAGCCCACCCAGTACCCATATCCACAGCCCGGTCAGTACCCATATCCGTACCCTACTCCTTACGGTTATCAGCCAGGTGAGGGGGACGACTGGAATATGAGAGCAGAGCAGAGTGATACGCAGGCTCGTGTCTATTACATGAAAAAGGCGCCCGCTCCTATGAAATCAGTGGTTTTTGAAGAGCCGCAGAGGTACTCTATGAGGGAGAATGCACAATGGCCGGATTCCGGGTATGGGTATTCAAATTACGCCAGCTATGGGGATGGTGGCTTTTATGGTTATCCATCTATGGGTGCGCCGGATAGTCCTTATGGCACTGAAAAAGAGAAGACGCAGCAGCCACCTCCTGTTCCTCCTTCTCCTCCTGGTGTGTCTACTTGGGATTATCTGAATGTTTTTGAGACTTATGATAATGGCTATACGTCCTATTATCCGAAGGGAAATTATGGGTATGGATCGACAACAAGCAGCCCAGATTCGAAGGAGGTGAGGGAGAGGGAGGGGATTCCAGATTTGGAAGATGAGACTGAGACTGAGATGGTGAAGGGTATTTACAGGGGGAGGAAGAAATTCGGTGAGGAAGCAAATCGAACTAGGAATTTTGGCGAAGGTACTTCAAGAGAAGTGCCGTCACAAAAGAGGGAGGAAAGTTCCAGAGAGATTCCATTTCAAACAGGTGAGGAGAGTAGGAAAGCAATACCTTCCCCTGATCACAAAAGCTCCAGGTTCATCACAAAGAACAAGGCTAAAAGTAGTAGTTCTGATACTATTGTGTCCCAAAGCTCTCCGGAGGATCATTCTAGGAAGAAGGGAGTCAGTTTTGAAGTGGAGGAGACCTCCACAACGGAAGTCGATTCTTCCAAGCAGAGTAGCTTAACCACTCTGTCAGCACATGGTACGAGGGACCTTCAGGATGTTGTAAGAGAGATCAAGGATGAATTTGAGTCTGCCTCTGGCTACGGCAAGGAGGTGGCTGCATTGCTTCAGGTGGGAAGATTGCCTTATGAGTCTAAAGGAACCCTACTCAAAGGTATAACTTCTTATTCTTTTTACATTTTGAGGAAAGCTGTGACATCCTTTAGCAGTTTTCTCTGGTAGATGCAGTTTTATGTGGCTTTACTGACACTCTGTCCACTTGCTGCATGATCGAAACTTGTGCTTGTGTTCGACAGTGATCTTTTCGAGAATTTTGTATCTGATGGCACCTTCCATGCTATCTTCGCGCTCTCCATCGAAGCAATCAGCACGAGTAAGTTCAAGGAGAATGAGAATGACACGAGCCAACGTTGGGGATGATGCCAAGGACTTCAACTTGAACTCAGGGAACATTTCGTCAACGCTCGATAAACTTTATGCGTGGGAGAAAAAACTATATAAAGAAGTTAAGGTATGGATATCATTCCCAATGGACTCTCTCTCATCTGGTTTCTCCCCCTTACGAGAAATCATAAATGAGTTTGCTGCGTGCTTCATAGACATGCCACAGAAAGCTTTTCTTGAGAAGATGGTGTGCAATTGAAGTGATCCATGACCATATATATCAGTTTGTTTATACCATAGAAAGCTCTATAGCCAATGGACACCCATTAATGATAACATTTATATCATTGTAAATATGGCCTTTGAATGCCAAGGAAAGTCCCGATTTTTTTTTTTCGTTTACTGTAGGCATTCTACTTACCCGTTGTTTGATGTGGAAGGCTTCATGAGAGCTCTTCCAATAGTACTATCAAAACAGTTTTAATCGTCGAGATTTCATAGCTGCTCATCTCGTTTTTTCTTCCGGTTTAATGTTACCTTGCCTGGGAAATAAAATGTCAAATTGGGATTTGGTATGTTGTTACTCTGCTTTGTCACCTTACGACTACCTCTTTTTTTGGTCGGATCCTTACAACTTCCTTGGTTGCTCTAGAATTTTTATGACACGGGCCTTCTTGAATTAGGATGAAGAAAAGCTACGGGTTGTTTACCAAGAGAAGTGCAAGAAATTAAAAATTCTTGATGACCGTGGAGCCGAATCTAGTAAGATAGATGCTACTCAGGCTTCAATAAGAAAGCTTCATGCCAGAATAGATGTTTGCATCAGAACGGTAGATGCAATATCAAGCAGGATACACAAGTTGAGGGATGAAGAGTTGCAGCCCCAATTGACTGAATTGATTCGTAGGTATGTCTTCTCTTAATTCATGTGGGTTTTAATTGCAAACCCCAAATACCGTAATTTGCTTGAAATCTCAGCTATAGGATGGTACGTCCTGGACTTAATTAGCATTCATGGAATTTTCTATTAAATTGATAAAGCCTTTTGATAATGGTCAGTCTGCTCCCTACGAGCTCAAATGTATTTGGTCATTTCTGCTTTTGTTTGTCCAAGATTAAATGGTGTCCAGAGGCTGTGTGATTTTAATAAATGTTTCTTGTTCGAGAGAATCATTTCATTGGAGCGTTTTTTCTAGAATTCTGATGACTCATCTTTTTCTAGAGGTTATTTTTTGGTCAAGTTTTACTCTGTGATATAGTTGGCGAAACTTTTTATACTTGCACCTTTTTTTTTGTCTACCATTGTGCATTCCACCTTCAACTCTGTTTGATGCAAATCTCAGAGTGGAAAACTTGCTGTCCGATAGCTGAATGTCTAAATGAATTGTACTACACTTGTAGAAAAAAGAGTTCACAGCACTTTCTATGTACTACTAATGGTAGACATACCTTTTTCAGATTAATTAGGATGTGGAGGTCCATGCTGAAATGCCACCAAAAACAGTTCCAAGCTATAATGGAAAGCAAAGTTCGTGTTCTCAAGGCTAACACTGGCTCCCGAGGAGAGTCCAGTTTGAGAGCCACCGTGGAACTTGAGATAGAGCTTCTAAGTTGGTGCAGCTGCTTTAACCAGTGGGTAAATGCTCAGAAATCGTACATCGAATCTTTGAACGGGTGGCTTCTGAGGTGCATTGATAGTAAACCTGAAGTAACTGCAGATGGAGTTGCCCCTTTCTCGCCGAGCAGAATGGGCGCTCCGGCAATTTTTGTTATTTGCAATGATTGGTTCCAATCGATGGAAAGAATTTCACAAAAGAGGGTAAACCATGCAATGCGTGATTTTGCTTCAAGAATCCATGAGTTATGGGAAAGACAGGATGAGGAACAACGCCAAAGAACTAGAGCAGAACAAATTTCTAAGGATTTTGAGAAGCAGCTTAGAATCTTACGCATGGAGAGAGGGAAGCTAGAGCACGATCAGGATACACTCTCTGAAAAAACTGCAGTGTCAAAGTTTCCATCTGAAAGCGGTGTTTCACGTTTGGATGATCTAACGGTTGACTTGGATTCAATCAGAAAGAGATTGGAAGAAGAGAGAGCTAGGCATAAAGAGACGATGAACTCAGTTAATGATGCAGCTTCGAATAGTCTGCAAGCTGGTCTAGTCCCAATTTTTGAAACATTGGGGCATTTTACTTCAGAGGTTTTGAAAGGCTATGAACAAGTCAGGCTTTCATAGCTTGTGTAAGATTTCATGTTTCACTCAGTTAGCAGTATTTTCCTCTGGAACAAGAAATTCTGCCTGCCATATGTACAGTTATCACCATGCGGTTGCCTTGACCATAATTATGTGACCGGAGGGGAAACAGCTTAAGATTAGTTAAGGTTAAAGAGGATAGGCAGGATAGAAGTGATATACAGGCACTAGCGACTGTGTAGAAGGAATCTTGTATTAGATATTGATCTCTCTAGCTCCTGATTCTCCTAGACGTCTTATTAGTTTATTAGTCAGGCAGTGGGGGAACTCTGTACAGTAATTCATTCTTTTGTTGATTCATTGTTAGTGCCGTGTGGATGTACTTAGTAGTCTAGGATTGGACTTCAAGCGTATGGACGGGAAATCTTTGCTGGAAATGGGTGTGGAAATGCTCAATTTTGACCGGTGTAATTTTATTATTGTCAAAACATCCATAGTTTCTCTGACTCACCCCGAGGCTTTTCTCTTGGTTTTGAGTTCAGTTACATTTATAATTTGGTGGCATTTTTTCTTTTCCTTCGATACTGCAACATCGATGTGGAAAATTTGAGTTGCAGGGGAACGGAATTCATCCTTCATTGTTCTGCATCCTTGTATGTGTCGAATTAACGGTGGTTTTAGCTGCTCTCGATACTCAATAGCTCCGTCTTCTGTCATTTTTTTTTTTTGGTAAGGTCCGTCTTCTGTCATTTGATCTCTTATACTGTCAATGAATCATGTGGATTACCGGTAGATTTGATTATTACTCAGCTGATGCTGACTGCAAACCGAACGATACAGATAGAGCAGAAATGGAGAGATGGAGTGATAATGTGTGTTTTAACTTCAGATTATAGCATGAAGATATTGGGGCTTTAGTGAAGCCAACTGAGGTATCACAAATGTTTTAGCTTCAATCCCTAGAGCTACTTTGATGTCACGTCTCAAACGCCGGAGTTCTTCATTTTTCTCGGGACGAATGATACTTCAGAAGCCATAAGTGCTTCTTCAGCTTCATAGAAATCAAACTACATCTCCACATTCATTGGAAGATAGCTTACGCGGTTCGCTTGAAGACTCTTAATTTGAGTCTCGGGATCATACTGTCATGTACTGCATTTGAATGGAGGCACCAGGACTTGAGCAAGCGCGAAACTCCATTGGAGCTCAATGCTTGAGCGTCTTTCTAGATTGACACATCTGGAGCAGCAGTGGCGGAAACAGACGGGGTCTGGGAGCAATGAAATTCTGCCGAACAATATGACTCCGCAAGAGCAATGACGGCAGCCTCCTCGGGAGAGTGTCGGGAGCGAAAGCCGCTGCACAAGAGAGACAGAGATGGTGATATCGTTATTGGTAGGGGCTGAGTTGCACATTGAACATGTACGGAGTTTTATTAGAGGGGCTACATTACAAAGTTGAGGGTTGCCCGACTAGGTACCACTCAACTGTTTGTCTGAATTTCTCTAGTTTCAAGGGTTAAAATACCCAGAAACCGCCAGTCCTACCTAACCGGGCAACTAAGAAGTAGACCAGTCTTGAAAGGGCATTTTCCAAGGAGGAGTGGTGCAAAGTAGTTAGCACCGTTGACAGCCGGCTCCTAATCACCATGGATTCAGATCCTTGATAGAGCTATATACTTGCAGCGGACACATAGCGTAATCGATAGACATACATAGTTAGCATATTCTTAAAATGATGTTCCAGGTCAGGTATATAACATGGAAGTAGGCATTTTTTTTTATCTTTCACAAACTTCAAGACCCGCTGCCCGACCCTTCCTAGTAATTCCTCTTCCAGCTAAGTGATAATCGAGCTTTAGAAACTCACTGCCGACAATGGTTAGATAGATAGAGATGATAAATTCGGTTCACTACGGTGTAGGAGGACCTTGTCCCTAAGTAGGGGGCTGCTTATTGGAGTTAATTACCAATTGGTAATATCTAAACAACAGAATGATTATCCCTTTCTGCTCAGAAACATTAGGCTTTCCATTGCAGAGACCTTCACTGAACTTTTCCTTCCTTTCCTTTCCTTTCCCCTCCTCTCGTGAACGTAGTAACCAATGAGAGGAACATATATAATGAACAAGTAATGATATGTGATGCCATTAGTCAAGTGGAGTTCCAATAGCAAAGGTCCCGATGAGGTCAGAGCAGCGCATTTCCGGTCAACTGATTATTTCTCGGTTGTCATCGTACCACCGCCAATCCTTTGATTTTGGGTCTTCTATCGGTTGGCTCGGCAGGCATTGCCTTCCTCTTGGCAACATTATTAATACCGATGCTGCACTTATTGGTGTTGTCATCTTTGTGGTTACTCTTCTCGATCTTCTCATTTTCACTATGATTTATGCTGTCGCCTTCGATGTCTTCACGGGGGTTATTGAGAGACTTCAAAATGTATGGCTGAAGCTTCTCTAGATCTGATAGCTGGACCGGTTTCAACAGGAACTCATCGGCTCCTCCTTCTAAGCACCTGTGATCAACAAGATTTCTAACATAATTGTAAAGTATTACCGTGATAAAGACGCGTTCCCTTTAATTGACCAGACGCTAAAACAGGTACAAAGCCGTGCGACTTTTGCTTTTCCCCGGCAGTAAGCAACTCACATGTTGATTCTTGAAGGCAAATTCTCCGATGACATGACCACAACCGGCACATCTTTCCAGTAAGATCCCTGAGGAAGTACCTGAGATTTTCAGCTCAAAGTCTAGTCACGAATTCTACTTTTTTATGCTTATTTTCTTGGGAACCCCTCTTATTGATTCATTCATCATCTCTACTTGGTCAATCAATCAGTTGCAAGCGTGGAGGAAATGCTATTGCCAAGTTCGTATCTCCTTATCAAATTCGAACAAATGATGATGTGAGAGAGAGAGAGAGAGAGAGAGAGAGAGAGAGAGATAGATAATGAAGACATGTGATCAAGTGGTTTGACCTTGACTCGTCTAAGCAAATCATAGCCGCTCATCCCGGGCATACAGAAGTCTGTCATGATCAAGTTGACTTTTGTCCCCTGCGCGTTATAGATCAAAATGATGAATGATGATCATGATCATGCTTCCACGCATCAAGATGTAAACAAAGCACAGCAGCAAAAACTCCAGGATAACATGTGCATTGTGATGAACACTTAACCGATGTAATGAGAGAAATTAAGTCTTATATTTTCCCCGTAGTGTACTTGTAAAGAGAAAGAAGAGTCTATAAGAGAAAAGGGAGAAAACAGTGTAAAGTCCACACATGTAGGCACGAGTAATTTTTCTTTTGCGTGGGTAAATAACGCATCACGAGCCTGGTCCCTATCCCATTGTGAATTATGGGAATTCCATTGTACGCATGCAATAATGTGTTTAAGGTATAGACCCTTTGTTAATTGCCGTTTGTTGTGTTGGGAACAGTTTCCTCTTTCACTTCTGGGATCTGAACTTAGGTACATTGGACAACCGATCAGATGCATATGAGAAGTCTCGGGATTGCATGCCAAAACAATTCTCTTCGTCGACTTGAACAGAATGAAAACTCGTTAATTTTTCAAGGAATTCTTTCGGAGTAGTCACTTTTAACCGAGACAAATACGCGTTTTGTAAGAATAATTATGCTGATAAAAACTTTGAACACAATAAAGAGAAGATCCAATCTTCTTAGCATTGTAAATAATCCATTGTTCTATGATCAAACTCATTCTAATACATTAACCCAGTATCTGGTGGTGCGACTTACACAAGACACTCGCCAGATGAAGACCTGGAAAAACGACATGGCCTATGGAGTTGAGCTCAGGTGTGCTCTTTTTTTTTTTTGAGAGAGAGAGAGAGAGAGAGAGTCTTTGGAGGATTCAGTTAATCTCACCTCTTGAAGTGATGGCTGCAACAGAGAAGATGAAGCAGAAGCAACAGCACTGGAATAATCAAACCCTTCCTGGGAATGTAAATTGCTGTGATCATCAAGCAAACCCAGATACTTGAGCGCCTTGTCCCCAGAATCCACACATGTCACTGCCATTTGCAAACACACAGGTATATATATTTAAGAACCTCATAGAACTCTTGAAAACAAGAGGAGAAAAAGGAAATGTCACAAGTCGTGGCAACTAAGAATTTTCGATGTCCTAAGTTGTTGATGCTCACCTTCGTAGGATGAGTCCTTGAGGAGCCTCTCCAAGAGCTTCCTGTCCACGTGGCTGTCGTCCACCGCTAGCACGTGGAAATGCTGCCCCCCTCCTCCTCCTTCTCCTCCTCCTTCTTCATGTAGCTGCTGTTGCTGTTGGGTGTCTTCAACACCTGCTGTTAGCTCCATATATATGTCTTACAGATGACTTAAACCGCAAAACAAAAGCCGGAGGTTGAAACTCCAAGGAGGGTCTGTTAGAATTTTCAGTTCTTGCTGATCAGGACCATTCCTGTAACCATGTCTAGATATTGCTGTGACTGACTCCTTTTTATATGGTCACCGTGAGAGAGAGAGAGAGAGAGAGAGAGAGAGAGGTGGCGGTGGTGGTGGTGGTCGTGTGTGCGGTTGTTCCGTAGGTTCGATACATGAAGTGGTTGAGAAGCAACTGTTTGTTGCGGGAGGAGATGGCCTGTGCTTTTCTTTATCGCTTGTGATCTCCCTCGCTAGATTCTCTCCCTCTTTAAGTCCCCCTTTTGGTACAACCACTTGTAATCTCTCTCCCTCTCTCATTCGATTGGATTTTGTTTGATTGCCAAGGAAAATCCCAAGATCTTTTTTTTCCCACTTTTGTCATAATTAGTACGTGGCCGGGTGGGTTTTTTCCAAGGGCAAAAAAAAAAAAAACGGGGGGGGGGGGGGGGGGGGGGGGGGGGGGGGGGGGGTGGTGTGTGAAGAAAATTCAAGAGTAGATTCGGACAAAAGACAGGACTTTGAAAACTTAAGACAGCGTCCTCAACACACTAACCCCTAATTTCTTGGACCGCTATTGAACTTCTCATCCTGGTCGACACTGCCAACGTTTGATAAACATGTTTCGTGTGCTTTGAAAGTTACTTCAGAAGCAAACCAGCTGTTTTTTGTCTACTAAAGGAAACCAATTTTTTTTTTCTTTTTTGATATGTTTCTCCTGGGAATCTAATTAAAGCTGCTGAAGTCAGATTAGTTTTCAGTTCTTGGAGGTGGGGGACGATAATTATGAGGTAAATCTCCTCTAAATCTGCTCTTGTTTGCTAAACTGGGCTAGGGGCAAATTGGTTCCAACTGACGGATACTGTTCAGACGTGGCACCCGTTGTGGATTGAATAGTGGTTTTTGCCTATTCCTCCTCCTCCTTTTTGCTGAAGAAGTTCTTCTTACTAGCTCCAAACCCCCACATGCGAACTCGTCATGATGGTTGTGTTCCAACAAGTGCAGAAAAAGGTTCGACACGCAATTATGCTTAATAGTGTTGCCCAGCAAAACAAAAAGTTCCCGATAGTTACATAGACCAGGAGAAGAACAAGCCGTGGATGTTTTTGAATGGGCTAATTACCTATGCGTGTGCTTACAAGAGGGAGAGAACCCTAGTAGTTTTTTAGGGTTTTTTTTGTCCCCCGGTTCTTTCGAAATAGTTCTATCGCGCATGCGAACTGGGGTGACATTCTTATCCGTGCGTGCGATCTCCAGAGCGAGATATTCGTACAGTGAAGATGAAAATGCACGTGAAATGGGCATAATACTTGATAAGACGGAGAAAGTTTTGAGGGATTTTCCCGACACATGTAATTGTAGTAGTGCGATGATGTCCCCCGGGCTTGACGATACAAAGGAAAGGTCACCATCGTGGCACCTTGAAGCTTCGTGGGAAACGGATTTCAAGCACTGTTCTTGGGGGTGGGGGAAAACGTACTAAAAATAAGTATGGAAAATTTATTGGATCGATACCAATTCAGTCCCGAACTTTCTATCTCTTCTCTACCGGACTAATCTTAGTCTTTAAACTTTTGTGCATTGGTACCAATTGAGCCAGCCCGACCAGCGCAGGCCGAAAACCGCCGACGTGGGCTGTTCTTGTGTGTGAGCTCGTGAAGCGTCGGGGACCATCATTTAAAATCCGAAATTCCAACTTCATGCTCACTGGAATGTTTTAAGCTAATATGTCCGCCGAGGCCATGAATATTTGGCTAAAATTCTATATCTTATGTAAAAGCCTGGACTTTCATCTTCTTAATATGTAAGCAAGAAGATAAAAAAAATATTTCACTCTCAATTACCTCTCTTTCATCCAATAAGGTTGAGGGAAATATTCAAATAAGGTAAGTCACTTATCTAGATATGGTTTAAATGTCATAGCCACCAAACCAAGCGGCTATGAGATTCTTGGTGGCTTACGCAATTATTGGATGGTGACCTATCGGATCTATATGTCACATATAGATCTTCCAATATCTCGTTCCTTGATCATATTTTCCGGATTGCAGTTTAAAAAAAAGGTGCTCGATAATGTTGTCACTTGTGCCAAAATTAGATGCGCATATCTTAATGTACAGACCATTCACAGCGCGAAATACACGAAAAAAAAAAATTATGACTTTTCACTCCGCGTTGTGTTTCTTATGAAGGTAATGAGACCGGATATCTTATTATCGAATTAAGCTATGTAATGACCGATCGACTAGACAGACGACTAGCCAATATCAGATTTATTTTATCGCCTTCGTCTCTTGAGTTAACTTTCGAGATCTCTTTTGATTAGGTTCCGCCTGGCCACTTCACCGAATATTTATACACGACAAGGATGATCCGAAACGGCTTAATGAAGATCGTCAATGATATCATCACGTGCAGAAACAAGATGCATTTACATTAAATGGATAGGCGAATCACGATACGAAATGCATAAATGTTTGTGATTTTTTTTTTGACGTGTGCTGATATTTCCAAATGTAATGACTTAGTATCCTTGTTATTGAACAAGCCTATAAGATTAGCCAGACAGACAGACTAACCAACATCATATTTTATTTATCGCCTTTTTTTTTTTTACCTCCTCAATTAACTTTCGAGATCTCTTCCGATGCAGCCTCAATTTATTACACGAATCTTTGTACACAACAAAGATCGATGCTTACTTCATGAAGACTTTTCTACCAGGCCCAAAATTTTTTTTTAAAAAAAAAGAGGGAGAGATTGTAGAAAAAAGAAGCAAATTCAACCTCTCTACCAGTCTTAATTTGCCAAAGGAAACGATCAAAGGCATGAGAAGAGACCAGACTAAACCC
The DNA here is from genome assembly GCA_028455895.1 of Rhodomyrtus tomentosa. Classification (NCBI taxonomy): domain Eukaryota; kingdom Viridiplantae; phylum Streptophyta; class Magnoliopsida; order Myrtales; family Myrtaceae; genus Rhodomyrtus; species Rhodomyrtus tomentosa. The sequence continues at coordinate 43,847,410 of JAPCWY010000001.1, read as the reverse complement.
TAAAATTTCTGGTTAAACAACCCTCGCGTGACTCCCGCGTAATTATTAAGGCTTTGAGTACTGAAAAGGGGAAATTGGTGGGGGGACCATCGGACCATCCGACCCGACCACAACATATGCAAGTGCGAAGCACATTTGAATCGTCGGATGTGTATTTGGCACCAAAGTGAATCTCGGGGTGATTTTAGTGAAGGGGACATGAAATAAATAAAGTTTGGGTGTGGCCCGCCTGGCAATATTTTCTAAATCTTTTGTGGGCCCATTCTCTCTTCCTCCCTCTCAAAAATCTCTAAAATTTTTGTTTTTTTCAAGAATCTTTTCTTGTACGATCGAACACGGAGCGTGACAAAACACTACAAAGAAAATAAAGTACTCGGCATTGACTTTATCTCGCGTGTTGCTCGATCGATCGCATTTCATAAAAGAGATAATGACATAAATGATCTATGAATTTCATCTTAATGTGCAACGTAGTACCTGAATTTTTAATTTATTCATTATAGTACTTGAACTTTTACTGCATGCTCGGTTTAATCCATGGATTTTTCATATGTTTAATATTGTTATTCTATTAATTTAGATTCAAGGATAGTATTGAACATTTTCATACATCTTGACGTATAATAGAAATTCAGAGACTATGCCGAACAATTTAAACGTTCAAGGACAACATTGCACATTGAACGAAATTCAGAGGCATCGTTGATTAAATAAAAAGTACAGGGACCATATTTAAGAATCATGGGCATTGGTTTCTTTGCAAAATCATATGAATCGACACGTAAGATATCTTCGTGGATTACGCGGGGGGATTAAATCAAGTGGCATTGACATAAAGATGGAATGAGTACGCAAAAAGATCCATTCCTTCGATTTCGGTCAAGACTGAAGTAGAAAGTCTCTCGTCGGCATGGCCAAGCTCTTTAAAAATGTCCTTTCCTTTTTTTCTTTTTTCTTTTTCCTTTTCCCTTTTGGCCACCGGGGTGTGAGAGAGAGGAGGGGGGGTCCCACTTACTTTTCTGCCACGTGTTACGAGCACATGGGGAGAAGATCATGATGGCGTGTGCGCGCAGAGGAACAGGCGGAGAGTGGATCGTGGACGTACATTGGCCGTTTGATTGCATCATGTCCAACGCTGGAATGATGCTTCTTTATTTATGGTTCCTGGGATAGAAAACGAAGGCTCCCGATGTGGGCCTACGACGATTTTTTCTTTATACTTTTCTTTGTTCCTTTAAACAATATGAATTTTCTGAAACTCCAACCAAAAAAATTTGAACTTTTCCGACCCCCCAAAAAAAAGAGTTATGTACTTTCGCCCAATACCTAATATGATATATGAATTTTTAATTTATTAAATATGGTCCATAATTTTTTGCTCAATATGCAATGTCGGCCCTGAACTATTAATTAGTTCAACATAATCCATAAACTATTAATATGGTACATGTTCAATTCAATTCATGTACCATATCAAAATATTCAATGTTGTCACTAATCTCAAATTAATAAAAGAACTATATTATACTTTTTTTATATAGTTTGGGAATTACATTGATGATATGTCAAAAGTTCAGGAACTACATTGAATATTAGTCTAAAGTTTATGATCATGTTGAACATCAGACTAAATTTCAAAGCTACATTTAACAAAATTAAAGTTTAATAATCACATTGCACATTAGGTCAAAGTTTAAAAATCATTTTTGTCATTATCCCAATAATATCTTAGCTTCGACCCGACAAATTAGGAAACCCGATTAATCTTCGGCCGTTCCAGGGTTTCTTCTCCACAGCCACCGCCTACCCTTTTCTTTTCCCTGTAGCTCCGTCCCCGAGGGAGACACCCTATCTCCCCCCCTCTCTCTCTCCTTCATATTCCTTTCGATCCCCCTATCCCTCTATCTTTTATATTTCTTCGTTAATTTCATGGATGAGTGATATCCTTTACGAAAGTGAGCTATGAAGTTCGAAACGCTAGTGCTTCGGAAGAATATGCTCTCTTTATATCTGTCCGCTCGCTCCGGGTCCGGATGTTTGCTATGAAAGTTAAGCACTTAGCAATTTTTTAAAGTCTTTTCGCTCTGGTTTCGGGTGCTTACTCTGAATTGTTGAGCTCTTAGCAATTTTTTAAAGTCTTTGTTTTCTTCTCTTCAATAATCGACAAATCTGAAAGTAATTTTGTGATTAACGGGTATTTTTTTTTCTATGTATTCTCTCCCAATCTTTAGGTAGAACTAGATTTGCTCGTCTATCCCGATCTAGATATAGATTTGAGATTTACGAGGCTTTTTTTGTACTTTCTCAACTTATTAATGTTCTTTGTGTCTCTTTACGATGATGGTGGTCGGACGCCGAACCTAAGCACGTGCTGCTTTTTAGCAAATTCGGAGAGGAATTTCTTGATGTGTTCTCATTACTGATAATGATACAAGATTGGGTGGTGGAACACCTGTTGTGTTGGATGCTATCACAAATACGTCCTCAAGACATGAGCCAGGTTCTACATGTTGTACCAAATTGATTTACTTTTTAGATTTACTTGTTTTGTGAGATTTTCATTTTTATTTTGGATTGATGTGCCCTTTCGACGAAAGAGAAAAGTGAGATCTCTCAAAGTCAAGAAAGTTATTTGCCCGAAGCAGATCCAATCAAACACTTTAAATGTTTGCATAAATTAATGCCCAGCTATGCATAAAATCACATATACTCTGCCTAGAGGTGTCAAATGAGTGAGTCAGGTCGAATATGAATCCGACCCATATTGTTCCATTTTCACGATATACAGATTTAGTGACTCATACTCTACCCAAGCTAGATTTTTAAAACACTTCAATTTCAATATAGAGAAAATTATTTCTTATATATTTTTAAATATACATACGTATATATAAATACATATGTATATATTGCTAAAAGAGTATGTAGTTTTTTAGCTAATTCATTTATGACACATTAAATTTTTAAGTAGCCTATTTATTATCCACTTTTGAAACTAAAGTAATCCATTGACGATCCACCACCATGAAGTATAGATCGAATATGAGTTCTAGATCCATTTTGCCACTTTTGCCTATCGAATTTATTTCTCCTTCTTCATCAATTACTGACCTAAGCATAAGAGGACCATATTTGGATGATAAATCCGAGTGCCTTAACCCCGAGCGTAGGTCAATCTATCGAGTCGTTTCGGAGTTTGGCCAACTATTCGAGACCAGTTTTGCACCTCAACAGAACAGCAAAAATTGACGAACGGATTAATTTCAAAAATTTTCATTAAGTCTAATTATCAGCATAAATAAATTTTTCTTATATCTACGAGTTTTTTTTTGACGTAATAATTATCGCAAATTTTGAAACCCAATCCAGTAATCAAGTTAGGGCTGACCTAAGCATGTGCATCCTACTCGCACGTAAGAATCCCCAGCGCACGAGGCAGATGGCAGCAATCAAGAAGTGCCGGGTCGTGCGTGATCTGATCTCCGATTCGGTCATCAGAGAAAGTTTCAGCCGGCATCATCCCAAATCCCCAAAGGCACGAAACGAGTGACTCCTTTCCCCAACAGACTCATTGCATCTTTTTCCATGTCAATTGATCTCTCCTTGTTCTAAACATCGACTCAATCGATCCAATTCATTAAAAAGGGTGAAAATAACAGTCTCGATTTTAAATTAAGAAATGATTACGTGTGACTATCCTTAATTCATCGTGGGATGAGTCTAATTTGGACCACAAAAAAAAATAAATAATTAGAAATTATTATGGATCCTGACCCACAAATATGTCGTTACTTTCATGGTTATCCAAAAGCTGTTATGGTAATAGAAATTCTTTTTAATTTGCTAGTTATACATACGGTTTTTTTTTTTTACCAACAATGGAAAAAGGGATGAGGATGAGGAGTAAACAACTTAATGTTGCCCTTCGTTAATCAATTTTCGTGGAGATTAAATCGAGAGATGCGAAATTCGATCTCGTGGCACTTGTAACGTCTTTGGAATCTGAAATCCGTCTTACTAATATCGAATTTTCACATTGGGAAATGCATCGTCATTTATTTCTCTCGCGCTCTTGTCCCGGTCGAAGGAGCACACCTCCACATTTCGTACGAGCTCACCTAATGAACTCAGTAGATAAGCCAACCTGCATTATCGTCACAAGTTTGAATTCTAATGTAGTCTCGGTTGGCCAAGAATCGACCTCAAAATTGAATGAGAGGGGTCACCGAGAAAAACGGCATTTTCCCGATTCATTATAATCTAAAGTCATTTTGCTTGACTCAGTCATTTGTCTTGAATAGGTCGATGTTACGGTTCATATACAGTCCGATTCAAATCGAGAAAAAGCGAATACTTGCGCATACCAAACTTTGAAAGAGCCATGGGGACTCGCATCTCATGGTCCTTTTCGTGCCAATCTGTTGACCTTTCCTTCCCTTTTGGTTGGGACTTCCTCTGGCTTTGGAATGTGCACCCACCCTGTTGCAAAAATTAAGGATTTATCCTTGGCCGATCTTAGCCTTAATCAAGTCGTCCCAGAATCAAATCTAAGATTTCGATTGATCCAGTCCCCGGGACCCACCCAGCTCTTTTTAGTCTCCCCTTGGCAAATCTTTTGACGAATTTTTTTTCCTTCTTGTGATTATCATGCAAGAGATCTCATACAGGATCTGGGTCATAGATTGAGACCTCTCCTGCTCTGGCCCACATTAGTCTTTTTGTTCAAGTTCAACGGCTTTCTAATTTCAATGTGGACGCTAATTTACATGAATCAATTCTCCTCCCCCCCCCTCGTCTTGATTGACATTGAGGCTACAGAACGGAGGTGATTGATTTAAGGATAGGCGGTTATAATGGAACTATCAATTAAGGACCGATTTCAAAAATTGAATCTGAGAATCGCCTGTTGATTTCATGAATTCACCAATAAAATGAAACCGCCAGTCCGATTCGATTCCTAATTGGGTCCATGGAACCGGACGTAGATTCAATCAATCAGCGGCTTATTTTTCAACAAACCATGAAACTGGTCCCACAAAGTTCTTTTTTTTTTCGGCAAAAAATAATGCCCTGTTCTTTAATTGCCTTGTCGTTTGTTTGAAAAAAAACACCTTCAAACACGTGGAAAGAATATTTCGATTTCCTCTCAGTACTTCGTGCAATGAGTGATTGAAGAAACTAAAAAGCTATAGATACAACAATTAGGGTTTCCAGCTTACAACAAATAGAGACGACCGAGACAAAGAGAAGGAGGAGAGGCCGTGAGTCATGTCAACAAGGAACGGCCGGACGCGTGACGGAAAGACAAAAAGAGTTCCTTGAGAGAGTTGAGAGAGAGAGATCGAGACGAGGTGAGACAACTCACGAGCGAGATTAAAGATTTTTTCTTAAAAATTAACACACATTCACCTGTACATATTGGTGGGTGGGAGATTCCACATCTGAAATCGAACTGCTACCCATCGATTTCAGCTTATTGAAACCGGAAGCCTGCCCAGTTCCCATAGTCCCACTGGTTGTGGGCCGATCCAAGCGGTTTTTCGGTCTCTTTGCACACTTCTATTACAAATCTGTAACGTGATCTAATGGAAATCCTATAGTAAGAGAAGATTTCGATGTCCAGTACGTCATGAATGATCAGAGTGGCAAAATACGATAGTGGATTCTTCGATATTATCGTTCTTTTTGAATCCCTATCAAGGTCCCATGTTGTCCTGCCGAATCAGATTTGGTTAGATTTTACATTTCTTCAGACGATGGATTAGGTATCCTCTCCCGGTTTCTAGATTGGTTATTTTCATTACGTTGCACGGCGTTGATTTTCTGCTCATTGCACCCCCCCCACACCACCTCCCCCCCCCCCCCCCAACCAAAGTCCGCTTACTAATCAACGAATTAAACCCCAATTTCTTCTAACCAACAAAGATGGCAAAAGGGCGCTCCATCGTGTTCTAAGTGCACTTATCCGATGAGGGGAACGCGCTTTACTCGACAGCTGTATACTTAGACAAAAAAACGAGGGAATTTCTCCGTTCTGCGTAAGAATTCCGAATGAGCAAAAACAAAAACGAAAAAAAAGAAAAGAAAAGGAAAAGTGTCATTAGTCAAAATAAGCCACTGTCGGACAATCTTATCATATCCAAAATGTCCAAAGGAGAAATTGGATGCCGTGAAGGACCCACGAACGTTTCAAAATCCACACCATCTTTTGATCCTTTTGCCTAACATAAGCATGATCATCACGAGATTTTGTGGTTGACAAAGCACCAAGAAGCTGTTGCGTTCAATGCATGGACGATTCCCCCCCCCCACCCCCCCCCACCCCCCCCCCACAAAAAAAAATGAGTCCCGACCCCGATGGGTCCTCTCCGCTCTAATGCTTTTGCCTGGCTTGTTTTGGGAAACGAATCGCCTCTTCCTGATCCTCTCGTTGAAGAAGGTGAAAAAACCTAACCCACCAACCTCGACCTCTTCCCTGTATTTGTGTATGCATCTTTTGCATCAGGGTAAGTACGTTTCTTAGCCATGAGATGATCATCTTAGGGCGTTAATACAAGTAAGTGTACTCTAAAAGGCGCACGGCGAATGCATGTAAGAACTCTCGAACGGAAATGGAAAAGATATGTAACCCTAGTTCCTTCGAAAATGGGGCAAGATCTTCGAGGCAAGAAGGAGGAGCCGATCCATATCACGGTGACTTGGTTGCGGTTTCCTCATTTCTTCGTAAGCATGCTTCTTTTCCTGCTCGTATCTGACAGAATGTGCCAAGCCTAATCACACCTTCCTCTCCTTTGCTCCTGAAATCAACCAACTTGAAACAAGTTATCGAACCGGGCATAAAGAAATCGCTACTTTAACGCGGTCTTATATAGTTTTAATCGGAAAAATTATAGTCTTTTTATTTTCCTTAAGTTAAATCATACTTAGTTGGTAACCGTGTCAAAAATCGACACACTTTGATTTTCTTTTTAGATTCATCTTTCTCGCACTTTGTTAAAGCGCTTTCTCTCATGAGTAAATATGTACACCGCGTCAAGCGATTGGTTGTATCGAATCATCAATTGAGAAATGCACAAGTAGAGGTCTCATGGCCATGGAAAAAAGACTTTTGAGTGATAAACATGAAGTCTTAATGCAGATTTACGCAATCTGGGACTTTGCTTTGGGGAAAAGAAGCTTGTGATCAAAGACTCGATGGATTGGGAAACCTCATGGGAAGCACCAAAAGCGCTCACTGAACCTCTCGTCGTTTGCATGGAATGGTGGGCCGGTCAACCCAGAGTGGATCAATTATGGGCCACCATCGTTGGGAAGAAGCAGGCCCATTTGATTAGGGTTCACTTTGACCTCGATCGATTATGGGCCACCATTGATTTGATTAGTTTTTGACGCTAATGGAGTGGGCCAATTCGACCTCTACTTGGAAAAAAAGAGCCCGAAAGGACACTGAAGTTTTCGTGTATTGAGCTTCGTGGGAGACGACAAACTCTGAGCGATGAGGAGTCGTTTCCTCGACTGCTCTACAGATTTAGTCAGTCAATGCTTCGGCTAAATAAATGATTTAACAAATATTTTCATAACAATGGCTTGAAAATAATAAACGAACAAAAAGTATTTCCATCATCCACTAATGTATTTAGACATTAAAGGGTGTCTGTTTCTATGAACTTTTATTTTTAAGAAACATTGTTAGTATCGCACGAAAGAATTAGCCAACGAGAAGATTGTCTTCATTATTGACAACAGTCTATGTTAAATATTTTCGTGAACGATGAAACTACTTCTAGTCGTTCGTTGTTTATGTTTAAACATTTTCGCAAGCGATACAAGCAATCGTTTTGAAGAAAATATTTTTCGAATCATCCATTTCCCGAAAAATATTTCCACATGTCCTTGTCTCTGTAAAACTTCAAATTCTACCTCTTTTTCTTTGCTAGATTGGGTCCACCAGTAAGTTGACTCAAGAAGATTTTTGGGGTAAGCGGTTATTTGTTAGGGCCAGGAATGGATGTTATGTTGGATTCAGGTTCAAAGTATTTCGACCGACCACCTTGGGAATTAGGATACTTATTGTCCAGCAACAAAAACTGCATTTGGTCACCCGGATTTTTAGTCATGATAGGATTGGATATGACAGATATGAAATCCAGACATTTTACCACATTATATCCTGTGTTTGGTGAATCGCAGTAATAGAGCCGAATACATTTATCATATCATATTCATTGTTTGGTATATATGACATATCGATGTAAAATGAATTTGAAAAAGTACAAGAGAAAAATATAAGAATCTTTTGTAATTCACTACTAAATGTGGTAAAAGAAAGAAAACATAAACATTAAACTTTTGCTGAAAAGTTTTGTCTTCCTCGCGAAATTCGTTAAACCTCAACATGAAACATAAAGTTATGGAGGAGAATGAGGTTTGACTCTCTTTCTGCTTTTCTTTGACTTTTGATGTGAATCAGAAAGCTAATAACAAGAGTAAATTTCAACTGTCTCACTATTTTCTTAAAGTTTTACAATAAACTAAAAAGTTACAAATCAATCATGAAACTTTCACATGAGGTGGAACGTCCGGGGTCCGACTTGCATGATATTATCCGCTTTGGGCTTTGCAAACCGCATGATTTTGTTTTTCCGAACACTTAGCCCAGGAAAAGGCCTCATGCAAGTTCAAGACAAAGTGGCCCAAAATCTCCCTCGTAAGTGATGTGGGACAGGAGACAAGACATGCACCTTAACCATGCCTAGCCTTGCCCGCGTACTACTTATTACGTTCGGGGTTCGACTTGCTCAATATTGTCCGTTTTTGGCTTTGCAACCTGTATAATTTTGTTTTTCCGAGCACTTAGCCTAAGAAAAGGCCTCATGCAACTTAATACACCCTAATCCTTATAAACTAGCCCAGAATCTCCCTTCTAAGCCATGTGAGACAAGAGACATGCACCTTACCCATGCCCAGCCTTGCCCGCGTACTGCCAAGGTTGCTAATTTTTTTAGAAATTTCATTACTCTTTCTTTTCGAGAATTAGAAAAATGATTTTTGAGTTTGAATATATTTACTTAGAATCTATTTTCTTCTAATTCATTTTTTACTTATTTTTTAATTATAAATCTATTCTTATAATTATTTTGACTCAATTCCATCATTTCTTAATCAATTTTTTCAGTAAATAACAAACTATATTATTATACTTAAAATATGTAATGATATAGATACTAAGTGTGTGTGTGTATACATATACAAACTATATATTACAAAGAAGAAAGAAATCAAATTATAAATATAATTTATAAAAAATAAAAATGAAAATTATTTTTATTTTGATTTTTCTTTCTAACGTTAGAATTCAAATTTATTTAAAAATAATTACTATTTTAATTTTATTATATAAAATTTTTGTTATTCAAAAAAATAGTTTTATACCATAAACAAAAGTAATCATATCTACCTTTATCTCACCTCCCCCCAGGATAATTATATCTATGCTATATCCCCTTATATTCTGCTATATACTATCATGAGTAGGAATCAAACACAGGATAAGATAAATTTTATCCTATCCTAACTTATATCCTGGCTGCCAAACTAGAGTGGTTTATCTTGTACTTGACTTCATTTATTTCGCGAAAATTAAATTATTTGAACTGTTTTTTTTTAAATGATATCTACCATATCGAATAAATGAACAACAACTTAATTTTCATTAAATATTGTAATTCTTGAGTTCTCTTTGTCGTTATGTCCCGTTCCTATTGAAAAACAAAGTATTTCACGTACGAGTGCCTTTATCATAGCTTCTAGGGGAAATGCTTTATTAATTATAGCTTCGGAACTTATAAAATGAAAATATCAAATAGTTCAAAAGATCTTCTCATGAAATAACATATACTATTAATGAAGGGAGGATGGCTTTCTATTTTTAAGGAATCTCAACCTTTTTTCCCCTTTCCCAAGAATCCTTAATTACCTTTTTTACAAAGTAAAAATGTCCATAGATAAATACCAAATTCAAGATACTGTTTGATCTCTCATGTGTTATAATATTAGTCCGTGTTTGGTTGATATGATATGTTTTATCATATCTTGTGTTTAGTAAATGTCCAGATATGATAAGGGGAGATATAAATGTGATATAATTGGGATAAAAATATACTATTAGAGGGGTGAGATAGATCTAGATAGAATTTCTCAAGAAAGCATATACAAGAAGAATCTAGTTTTTTTCACAACTACTGCCTCTCATACTTGTCGGGCTACCTCTTTGGTGGCAACGGTTGTTAAGTGCGATCGCCTCTCTGATGGAGCTAGGCTGGGGTCTCCGACAACAAAGACAGGTATCTCAACGATCTTATTTTTAATCAATAGTTTGGCGTGATATGAGGTCATGTCCATTATTGTTTAATCGATTGAACTTTTTTAACATTTGAAAGGCGTCTCAACATGTTATGAAGAACTCGAGGTTGATCATCTACTTTCAAGTACCTTTCTGGTGAAAAGAAGTTAAATAATTTCATTGTTCGGAACTTGTGTAGTCACTCGACAAGATAACGAGCAATGCTAGCAGGTTATTCTCAAAGAGTTCGACTCCAAATTAAGACCCCTGATTTTATTGGGTTTGCTCAATAAATGTCGCACCCGAATTTAGATGGCACAAATCTCTGTTCAATAATGACTCACTTATCAAAACTTATCATTAAATAATTTCTAAAGTATTATGATGTTTCGACAAAAAAAGAGTCGATCACCATTGTGTCTTTCCTCTACTTATCCGACATTACATCCGTAATTCACTAAACAATAAATAGGATATGATAAAATCCTTTAATTTATTATTCTATTTATTCGGTCCTATCTTAACTTAAAATTCGATCACACACAGCCTTAACGTTTTATTCATTCCAATCCCACAACAACCTTCTTATGAATTTGAAGTTGTGAAATATTCTCTTACCATAGCCTTTACAACTTGTATGTCTTTGAATAATTTCCTCTTCAATCTGTAATAATTTTACTATTTCTCGATAAAGTAATTTCACTTAACTTTACAAACATCAATTTTTGGGATGCACGTTGTTTTTAATACAAAAAAGAAAAAGAAAAAAGAATTAGGAGCAAGAGAATTTGACCCTCGAAAAAGAAATAAAATAAAAATAAAAATCAGCTTACCCTTGGAATAAAAATATTTTTACAAGCGCTAAAACCAGGATTGACGCCAACGGTCAAATGTCAAACATCCCTCTCTCTGTCTCTCATTGGCCTTCTTCGTCCGCACCAGATAAGGGCCTCTCGCTACTTCAACTTTCGCCTCTCTCTCTAGAATCTCGAGGCGTTGCTCTCTTCCCTGCATCGAAGGTAACTCCGGGTCCAATTTCTCATCTCATTCGTGTCGTTGCGCATTCATTTTGGTTGTTCGATCAATTAGCGTCTTCGTTGTTGAATCGATCGGATTTGCTCGTGTCCGAGCGAGCTGAAAATTGGGGGAAAAGGAGTAGCGATTGAGTCGGCGACGGCCTTTATTACACCTCTGCTTCGAACAAGTTGATGCGCGTAGCGAGATTGCTTGTGTGACTTAACTGTTATTCAGCTTCAATTCTTATATTTTCATCCCTCTAGCTATGTCTGGCGCTCGGGTGCTTTTAGTGCTTTGGTTTATTCCGACTTCAGCTGTTGGGTGTGAAATGCAGAGGCACTGTCGTGACCAGAGTGTCGTTTCGGTTCAATGGCTTCAACGATTGTCAAGCCTCGGTGGTCGTTTGGTGGTATTGACTGCCAACAGCATGTGAGGCTAAGACCGTCGCCCAATGCAAAGTTTAGTTTTTTGCAAGCCGCGAGCAGGAGGCAGCTGTCTCGGAGATTGTTAGTCGTAAGGGCCAGTGAAAATCGCAATGACTCTATCAAGAAGTTGGGGAGGACTGATGCGGAATGCGAAGCTGCTGTTGTGGCGGGGAATGTGCCTGAAGCGCCTCCGGTCCCGCCCAAGCCGGCTGCTCCAGCTGGAACTCCTGTTGTTCCTTTACTGGTGAGTGTTCAATTTTAATTGCTTTACTTGAGCTTTAAGAGCGTCATGGCATGGAATGGCTGGACTATTTGTTGAATTCATGCTGCTTAGTTTGCTGATACATTTCTCATCATAATAATTTTTTCCATTACTCGACCTCCCTGATTGGTTTTTGTTTGTGTAGCCATTGAGTCGCCGACCACGTCGTAATCGAAGATCACCGGCCCTGAGATCAGCTTTCCAGGAGACAAGCCTATCCCCAGCAAACTTTGTCTACCCACTTTTTATTCATGAAGGTTTGTGAGACATTTCTCGGGTGCAGTGCTTTGTAGAATCAATCCATGTGAACTAACTTGGCATTTTGGGCAACAATATTTGCAGGTGAGGAAGATACTCCGATTGGGGCTATGCCAGGATGCTATAGGCTTGGTTGGAGGCATGGGCTTGTAGAAGAGGTGAGTCAATCAATGTGGGCTTGTCAACTTATGTACTCGTAATGATTTAGAAGGCCTTATATGCATATTCCCATTGAGGAATAGTTGGAACATGAGATGTTGCAGATGGAAATGCGATGCTGGTCTGGCAAATGATTTTCTTTCTCGTGTTTAAAGTAGCTTGGAAGATGCATCGGTTCAGATGGTGCTTTGAATGGTGCTCTGACAATTGTGGTCTTTTCTTTTCTTTTTCTTAGTGTAGATGATTCACTAACCCCTGAAAAACTGCTCCATTTTTCAGAATAGAATGGGACAAGCAAAGAGAGAGAGAGTTTAATTTTCTGCAAATTTAGATAGAATTCTCCATGCTAGTACCTTTCTGCAGTCTCTATAGATATCTACAGAGTCTAATCAGAATTGTTCTGAATCCTTCAAAACTTTTGATACAGGTCGCCAAGGCTCGTGATGTTGGTGTTAATAGCATTGTACTCTTCCCCAAAGTGCCGGATGCTTTGAAGGTTTTAGTTGCTCCTCTTGTTCTATGTCCTGGTTCTTTGAAATCAATCAATCTGATTTCCTTTGTCTTAAACTTTGGGTATTAGTCTCCCACTGGAGATGAAGCATACAATGACAATGGTTTGGTGCCAAGAACAATACGATTGCTCAAGGACAAGTACCCTGATCTTGTAAGTCAAAAAATTAACAGCGTAGTCACGAACTTAGGGTCCTTCCAGTTTCATGGTATTTTATCTTTAAAATTACCTTCCGGTTCTATTGGCATGCAGGTCATATACACTGATGTTGCTTTAGACCCATATTCCTCCGATGGACATGATGGTATTGTTAGAGAAGATGGTGAGAGCCTCAAACATCTCCATTTTAATGTTTTACGAAAAAATGTGCAAAATTAGATTATAAGAATATGTATATCTGAGGACTAAAAACCATGTGAGTTTAATTCGTAGCTACCGTTTGGAAGTTTGTCCAGAGTTTTTAGCCAACAAAAGATTATCAGTTAACAAGTCTACTCTGCTGTTAGTTGATTAAATATAAGACAAAAATTTTAACTCAAGAAGGATCCTCACTTCTTGCTGAGAACATTTTCGTTCTTCATCATGTATTTCACATCCTTGTGCTGAATTTCCTGATTTCTTTCCATGATACATTTTTCTTGGCGTAGATTTTGAGGAGTCTTATTTCCAAACCTATTTCTTGGAAATTGAAATGAAATACTTCGCTAATACATCTTTGATTTCTGCAGGAGTCATAATGAATGACGAGACAGTGCATCAGCTATGTAAACAAGCTGTCTCCCAGGTAAATTCTTGCTGGACAGTACTTTCTCAAAGAATACTGTTTATCTCTGGAATCATTTACAGTCTTACCTTCTCAAATGGGAGTTCTATGTTTACATGTGCATCAGCTATGTAAACAAGCTGTCTCCCAGGTAAATTCTTGCTGGACAGTACTTTCTCAAAGAATACTGTTTATCTCTGGAATCATTTACAGTCTTACCTTCTCAAATGGGAGTTCTATGTTTACATTTCTTAAGTCCTCGTGTCATTCTTTGCCAACTGTAGTGAATGTGCTGCGCAAAATAATGGGAGCTTATTGGATATGTCACTTATCATGCTTTGTTCTCATCTTAATTGGTTTTGGAGTAAGTTGGTAGTCTGTTAATTCCGAAGTTGGTGGGATATCTGTTTCAACATTTAGTACAGTCTGCTGCTTCCTAATCAAGAAGCCCAAGGCCCTTTAATTGTGGAAGTTATTGTCCTAATGTGAATTCCATTTTTCTTTCTAAGCTATGGCCGACGTGGATTTTGCTCTCTGTTTGGCTTTACATGCTGCATGACCTGTTTTCGATCTTTTGCTAAATCTGTCTTATTTGTTCCTTTGATCCCAATTAGGCCCGAGCTGGGGCAGATGTTGTTAGTCCTAGTGACATGATGGATGGTCGTGTAGGAGCAATTCGAGCAGCCCTTGATGCTGAAGGCTTTCACCATGTTTCTATCATGTCCTACACTGCCAAGTAATATATATCCTTTCTGTTTAAGATGAATATCTTTCTTTCATCATTTGCTCTCTTTTTTCATCCGATTGTCCTTGATGCTGAAGGCTTTCACCATGTTTCTATCATGTCCTACGCTGCCAAGTAATATATGTCCTTTCTGCTTAAGATGAATATATTTCTGTCATCATTTGCTCTCTTGTTTCATCCGATAGTCCTTGTACACATTACAGATCTTCTATCGCTATGATATATCCAAGATTAAGAGCAGGTGTATTTCATTTAATCTTCTTCTGTCTGAAAGATGACCATTGTCATTGGAGCTTTCTATCTTCGTGTCATTAGACCAGTATGGTATCAAAATTAGAGAACAGAATCTGCATTGAAGGCATGCATGCATTATGGTGATGTTTGTTGCTTTATTCAGGGGTAAAAGAAATTGGATGCAGGTCAAGCAGTAGCAGTTGCATGTCTAGTAGTTCATAGATAGTACTAGGTAGTACAGTTATCCTCGCAAATTCTTGCTACGTCCTCCATTCGTTTGTGGATTTCTTTTCCTTGCGCTAGGTATAAATCCTAAGCATGCATGCGTCTAATGTCATGTCTATCTATTGATATTGCTAAGCACATTTTTTTGTTTGTGCGTAAAGTTAAAACACGCATTAAAAAAGATGAAGACTAGTAAAGCTTTAGGACCCGATGGTATTCCTATTGAAGTGTGGAGATGCTTAGGGGATGTAGCAATAAGTTGGTTGACTAGTCTTTTTAACAAGATACTCCATACTAATAAGATGCCTGATGAATGGAGGAAGAGTATACTTGTGCCTATATACAAGAACAAAGGGGATATCCAGAATTGTTGTAACTATAGAGGCATCGAGTTTATGAGCCATACAATGAAGCTGTGGGAGAGAGTTATTGAGCATCGTTTGAGAATATAGACCAAGGTTTCTGTCAATCAATTTGGATTTATGCTTGGAAGATCTATCATGGAGGCTATTTTCTTAATACAATAATTGATGGAGAGATATCGAGAAAGAAAGAAGTACCCCCAAATGGTGTTTATTGATCTCGAGAAGGCGTATGATAGGATACCAAGAAAGTTTTTGTGGTGGATTCTTGAGAAGAAAAAAGTACCTTCAAAGTATGTCGAGACAATCAAGGGCATGTATGACGGTGCTACTACATGTGTGAAGGCTTGTAATGGCGCATCAAGTTATTTTTCAATCACAGTAGGCTTACATCAAAGATCTGCTTTAAGCTCTTACCATTTTGTCCTGGTTATAGATGAGCTAACAAAAGATATTCAAGATGAGGTACCATGGTGTATGCTATTTGCAGACGATATTGTGCTTATTGATGAGACCGGGGCTGGGGTTAACGCTAAGTTAGAAGTATGGAGAAGCACGTTAGAGTCTAAAGGATTTACGCTAAGTCAAAGTAAGACGAAATACTTGAAGTGTGAGTTTAACACGGCCGGAAGATGGGATCAAGAAGCCGTAAATATGCTCGGATAGGAGGTGTCCAAGAAAGATACATTTAGATATCTGGGATCAATATTGCAAAAGGAGGGAGAGAATGATGAGGATGTAAGCCATAGAATCAGTGCAGGTTGGATGAAATGGTGCAGTGTATCGGGATTTTTGTTTGATTGCAAAATTCCTCTTAGGTTAAAAGAAAAATTTTATAGAACAACAGTTAGATCTGCCATGTTACACGGAGCTAAATGTTGGCCAACACAAAGGAAACATGAGCATAAAATGAGAGTAGCGGAAATAAGGATATTAAGGTGGATATGTGATCATACAAAAATGGATAAGATAAGGAATGAAGAGATTCGACGAAAAGTTGGAGTAGAACCGGTGGCGGAAAAGATGAGAGAGTATAGATTAAGATGGTTTGAGCATAGCCTCCGAAGGCCCTTAGATGCACCGGTACGAATAGAAGTTTGCTATCGAGAGCATAACATGAAGAAAGCAAGAGGTCGGCCGAAACTTATTTGGGGGAAAGTAGTAAAACAAGATTTAATGGAATGAGAAATAAATTGGCATACGGTTTGTCTTAGGATAGAGTGGAGGAAGGCTATCAGTGTTGTGGAGGGATAGTGTATAGATAGATAGATATATTTACTTATTTATTTTTACACATTTATCTCTTTTTCCTCCCTTGATTCTGCTTTTATTTTTATGATTTTTTGGGGTTCATCGACCGCCGACCCAACTAATTTGGGATAAAGGTGTTGTTGATGTTGATGTTGATATTGATGTATGTTGTGTGGGAATGGGTTGGAGAAAACTCAAACCTTTTTTTTTTTAATAGGTTACTACGACGCATAAACTAATGTTCTTGAGATCAGAGATACAAATTATCGTCACTGACATCTCTGTCCTTTAATAGGTATGCGAGTTCATTTTATGGGCCGTTTCGAGAGGCTCTAGACTCAAATCCACGTTTTGGAGACAAAAAGACGTATGCTATAGTTGGAATTTGTTATTTATGTTTTCAAAATTGTGTTCCATATTTTGCTTCTAATCTTTTTTTGCCTTTTTGCACAAAAGTTACCAGATGAATCCAGCAAATTACAGAGAAGCTCTAATTGAGACTCATGAAGATGAATCTGAAGGAGCTGACATTCTTCTGGTTAAGATTTAGTTACTACTTTTGCTTTATGTGCATGGTGAAATCCTCTCTTTATACCCTCAACAGGGTGCTCTTACCTTGTCAACAGGTGAAACCTGGTCTTCCTTATTTGGATATAATAAGGCTTCTTCGGGATAATTCTCCTCTACCAATTGCTGCTTATCAGGTGCTTTGGTATATACGTCAGTGTGCAGTATCTTCCTCTATTGACATTCTTATTCTTTCTTGAGCAACAAATGGTCTCATCCGTTGTGTTTTAGTCTTTAAAAAACAGGTCATTCCTTTTTTCTATTTTGGGTTCTACTATTGTGGTTTCTGAAGTTTTAAACTTGATTAAGATGTCTGATGTTGCAAATTTCCATTGATGCGGTAAGCAACATAAATTGAGTTTTGCTTCTATTTACTCTTAATAATAGTCATCGCCACCATCCCTTTAGTGAAGACTAGTGTTACTTCAAAAAAATACCATGGAACGGATTGATTATTCATCCAGATGTTCAATAATGGGATATATGCGTCTATATTTATGGTCAATTAAGGAGGTACATATTTGGGTAGCATCGGTCAAGTGTTTTTGTTGCCACAACCAACCCCCCCTCTTTTATCTTTCTTGGCTACATTTGAAGTAAGTTCTTGGATTAGGTAATGGCAACAAAATGTTAAATTTATGATGAGAAGGTTTTGAAAACTGTGTACTCAAGCTTCAGAGCAGAATCTCAGTAGTTTTATTGAAAAAAAAATTTGTAGTGAGTTTGACTTGGCCACTTCTAATGGTGTTCCAGTGCTGTTCCAGAGCTTTTGGCAAGTGCAATGAGGTTTTTTTGTTTGTTAACATCTGAAGATGCGAAACAGTGGATTTAGCCTTTATCAGGTCAAAGTAAAATACTACAGGAATGTTAATGGGTTTGACTTGACCACTTTTAATGGTGCAGAAGTTTTGAGTTACAGATCGGCACGTTGACAATATATGAAACATGTGCATCTGCCTTCTTCTCATACTGACTTGACTAAATCTTCTCTTCGGATTACTAGGTATCAGGTGAGTACTCAATGATTAAGGCTGGAGGGGTTCTGAAGATGATTGACGAAGAGAAGGTTATGATGGAGTCCCTCATGTGTCTCAGACGGGCAGGCGCGGACATTATCCTCACGTACTTTGCACTGCAAGCAGCTAGAGGCCTATGTGCCGAGAAGAGGTGAGATTCAGATGCAGTTAGTGGTGGCTATTGCTGTGAACGATCCCACTAGATCTTTGCCAAATGGGCCCCTAATGCCTTAACGTAACTTTTGTAGAATATTTTTTGTAGATTATTTTGTAAAGTTGGTGATCCTAGGAATTAGGTTGATTTTTTAAGAGTAATTTGAGTGGAAAAATGGTTTTGGGGCGTGTCCTGCGGAGTGGTGTTGTCTTCATGCGTAAGTTTAGAATGAAGTGCTTTGAGGATGGACATGAATAATAAAGCTGGAGATTGGACGCTCTCCCCGATTGTTTTGTTCTGTTAATTTCTTGCCCAGTAATTTATCTTCTGACACCTGTGTGCTCAATAGGATCTTGAGAATGTATGATGTCGTTTCTTCCTAGATGGATTGGTCTTTCTACATTAGCTCTTTTGGGAACCTTTACGAGGAACCGGTAACAAGGACGATGATTAGGTCAAATTGGCGGCTTCACACAGAATTCACTACCCAAGATGGCATAAATGTTTTTTTTTTTTTGGCATGCCCCTGGCTAGGATATCGTTCACTATGATAGCTTGAGACTCAGTGCCTACGACATTAGAGGTTCGTGTATACACTATCAAGTAACTCAAGGTGTAGGCTAGTTAACGTTGACAGCTGAGCTCTCTGGGATGAAGATCCTTTCAAGTAAACTTGATCGAATATGGTCTTCAAAAGTAGAACATGTCATCGTAGAAAGACAATAATTCGTTGATATAACTTCGTCGGTTGGTTCAGGGTCGATACCCAAAACCGAAACTGACACGTTAGATAATAATATATTATTCGTGCTTGTCCAAACACAAATATGTGCACTACGAACCAATTTGACTCTAAACTCCTGTTCGCTTCGTGTTGGGTCGGTTTTAGGTAGTGCAAGATTTTTTTTTGACACCCGGAAGTCGGAACCATGGAGCAAACACAGAGAGTAACTCTACCGATTTTGTCTATTGGACTAAGAGGAGCATCCGAAGAATCTGATCTGCGTGGTCACAATCACCACGGACTGAACTGACTATTGAGGAATTGTGGGTTCCCCCAAAAGTTTCCCTTACACACACCACACAAATTGTCGGAAAGCCACATTCTCGACAGAGATATTCCCAGGAACACGACGATGAGGAAATCATCCCCATGATTTCCACGATCCTAAACCTGTTCATCGGCAAATCATCCCATATTTACGCGCTTCTAAAAGTGACCGCTAGTGTTACAAATCGATTTGTACAAAACGCTCCCATTATTTAATCAGCATTTTCGCAGCAGCGCAAAAAATAGTATACTCAGTAGAGTGGCTCGACCTTCTTTCCCGCCTCTTTTGGTTCAACCGTGCTCGATCAAGTACCTCTCGGCGATGGCCGCATGGGCGGCGGCGCCCACCGGGAGGACCTCCTCGTCGACCATGAAGTAGGGCGAGTGGCCGGTGTGGGTCGAGCCGAGCGCCTCGTTGCGTATGCCGATGTAGAAGAAGGCGGCGGGGACCACCTGTGAGTAGAAGGAGAAGTCCTCGGCCCCCATCATGGGGCGGACCACCCGGAAGTTGCCCCGACCCACGAGATCCGTGCCCACCTTCCTCACGTGCTCGTACATGCGGTCGTCGTTCACCGTCGGCAGGTATATCATGTCCTCCTCCGCGAAGAAGTCCACGGCGGCCTCGCACCTGAACACACCAGCTTGTTCCACAATCACCTGTTTTCATGTGATGGCAGATGGAGGAAGAATTCATCAGCTTTGGACGGACAAGGTCAGAAGACAACCATACACATGGGGTGGACCAAGAACAATTATTCTTTGCCCCACCTACCTTTTTTTATTCATTTAAAGGGGGTGGTCGTTGTTCTATACGGAAAATAGAACAATTGCTGACATGGACCACCAAGCTGGAGGGGCTCGTATCATTGATAGAGAAATGGAGGAGTCGTGTAAGACTTTTTAGCTATATATAGTAAGTACTAAGTAGGGCATCCAAATTAGCATCGTGAAAGAAAATTCGCCACGCACGACACCTTCCTAGGTTCATATTGACCTTAGGGTCTATAAGCTTAGGTCTTATGTGGTCAAAGAAATGCACACACACAGTCGTAATGCATGATGTCAGCAAATGGTTGGTTTTATCTTTTACAAAAATTATTTCACGGAAAATGAATTTATTACTGACAACAATTGATTCCTAATTATTATTATTTTTATCCCTTTCCGGTGGCAAAATATATACCTCTTCTATTCGTCGAATGACTTGGTAGAAGCTCGTATTGGAGAAAGCTCTGAAAGTACCGCCCAAAACAACGCTCTCCGGTACCGTGTTGAGGTCACTGCCCGCATTGAAAGAAGTCACCGACACTACCTGTGAGTCCAAAGGGTTTGCTTCACGAGACACGATCCCCTGCAAGCTGATCACTGCAGCCGAGGCGGCCAAGACCGGGTCGACTGAGCGGCGAGGGTTCCCCGCGCCGGCTGCCTTTCGGGCAATGGTAGCCTTGAAGAAGCCGCAGCCAGCGAGCAGAGGGCCGGGCCTCGACCCGATCACGCCGGTGGGGTGCTCGTGGGACACGTGGAGGGCAAAGATGGCCTCCACGTTCTCCAAGGCGCCATCTCCTATCATCCTCTTCGCTCCATTCCCAGCTTCCTCCGCCGGCTGAAATAGCAACACCACCGTCCCCTATGGAAGGAAACCAAACAAAATCAAGGGGAATCCAAACTAACGACGGAAAAATATGATAAGTCATGTTCGTTATTATCCTCATGCGCACTTTTAGATTTATGTGAGGCCAATCATGCATGATTCATATTTCTCAATCAACTTTTCGATGGACCCACCTCAATGACGACAGGGTCGTTCAACAATGTCTGCGTCGTACCCGGCATCCGTCAGGCTTTCCAGTTTGTGGCTTAATTAAACTTCAAAACCCTGCTAAACTAGACTCATCTCATCTCAAGCAACAGCGAGACCCCATCGGCAGAACAAACAGTTCAGAACAGAACAGAACAGGTTCAAAGCATTTTTCATTTCTTCATTTACGAACCCCAGAAGCTAGAACACCTTTCCTTCAAATGGAAAATGCAGAGACTCGGGTCGTCCTATATTATGTTTCAACAATATATGCCAAACCCAACCGACCACGCCCCAATTTTAAAAAAGCTCCCGCTAGCACGACAATATTATCATTATTTCTAACCTTACGATTTTTCAATTAATGAGTAATTTTATGCAATGATAACGTGTGTATTTACGGTTAGAAATAACCGATAATATTGCGTTATGTAAGCTTTTTTTTCCTCTAAAAATTAATCCGATAGATTCCTATTCCGGGCACGTGGACAAGTGGTGCGCCCTAAAAAGCATGTTTTCTCCCAGGTCCACGCCGCTCATCGCAATTCGCCGAAATTCAAGAGAGAGCGCAGAGGTGGCGTTAGGGTTTCCCATTGACCGCCTTGAACTGAGGCACCAGGAAAGAGACGCAAGCAGCACAGAATAGGCCACGGGGCCTAATTCCAATGCTAAAGACATTCTTACACGCACTTTACTCTTATTCAGTTGTTTCCTCGTTCGTTGTCCGACGTGGTTCATCGCTTTCATTTCCTTGTCCGTTTTCGCGCAAAGCGATCGTTTCTGTTGTTCATTAGATTACATTAATTTCTCGAAACCCACCCTAGAAATAAATGAGGCACATGACGGAGACGATGTATGTGGGATTGGGTTGTCTTGTCATGCATGACGTCATCAAATGCGAAAACCTCAAAGAGCGAGGCTCCGTTTATTTAATAGAAAATGTGATATTTTTGAAAATATATTTTTTTGAAGTCATTTGCCAATAAAATGACAATATTTTTCAATGTTTTGGCTGAAACCTGAAAATGAATTTGAAAATATTTTTTGTCGCGTGGTATGAAAATCTGATTTTATTTTCCTATATAGATGTGAATTATTTGGGCACTATTTGCTTACGCAGCAGCCAAGAAATCAGGCGGGGGCACTGTGGTCTCAAGCGTGGCCCTGGCTCCCAGGCACGAGCATAGGCACCGATCCCGGGTCCATGGAAGTCGGGCCAAAGAACCCGAATGGGAGAAAAGTGAGGGTTGGATTTTGGTTCTCTCTGGGTTAACATTAGATAAGAGGGCCTTTTCTAAGTGGAAAAATTAAGAAGATATAAGTTTAAGATAGGTATTAGAGTTGTTGCTAATTAGCACGAAAAAACTCGACTTGGTGGAATAATAATTCTACAACTTCATTTGTCAAAGGGGACAATGAAGGAAATAAGCTAGTCAAACCCCGACAACAATTTCTCCTCAAAGAAGACAGGATTCAAACCTTCCTCAAATTCCAACCAAAAAAAAAAAAAGAACTTCCTCAAATAGAAAGGCACATCTACATCTAACTTGCTACCTCAATGTTGTTCATTCTTTCCTAAAGAAATAGAAATTTTTCTTTATTTTTAGTACTTTTGCTGGTCAGTGGGTGGAATATTAGCCCTCTCTCATTTTTGAGTTAGGAAATAGCTTTCTCAGCAATCTACCTCATGTCACAAACCATGTTTGGGACGCAGGGGCAATAAAACCCATGGACAATATCATCATGAAATATAAACACTGGATTGTTTAAGGCCATTATTTTCCCCTAAATCAAAAGTTGCAGGATAATATGCTTCAAATTGGTGAGTCACAAGTCACGAATATCTCCTACATTTAATAAATGTAGGTGATGTTCATAGGTTTTGTAACTCGTCAATCGAAATATACGGAGAGAGTTTCCTCCACTCAAGACTTGAGGAAAACATTACCCTTGTTATATAAGACTTAGTAAATTATTTGTTGGTGTTACAAACCTTGTCGTTTAGGTAAGACTATTGTACAGAATATGCCATAACACACGTGTTTTTTCTTTTTTTCTAAATACAGTTTTTCTTCCCAGCACGTGGTGCTACACGTAAGATATACAAGTACATTTAGATTGCCCAATGAGTGCTTTATCAGGGTTTTCCCATATCGGTTATGGAATGAACTGGTGGTCGGTTTATAATTGTGCAGAAAAGTCTCATCCTTTAAGCTAATTTTTTTGGACAAAAGAGGCTCAAAATCACCCAACAACAGGTATTAGAGCCTGGTTTATCGACATAGTGGGAACGACAAATATGGATGAAGGGAAGGTGAAGATTGATCGCTTCCATGACAAGTACTTTGCTTACCACTTAATCTCGGAAACAAATTTTACTAAAACTTCTTAATACCTCTAAATGGTAATTTTTTTTTCTGATGGTTAAAACAGGCCGAGTTAATTAAGTCAGGCAAAGCATAAGTCCAGAAAAAAAAGGGCATTTTCCCAACTTTGATCGTATCAAAATAAAATCCAATGCTCTTTTTGATAAAGAGAATCAATACCACCCTTTATACACAAAAACATTTTCCGAGCTACCTTAGGAATATCCCGTCTCAAACGTAGTCATTCAGCCTAAAAATAGCATGAAAATGCACACAACATTTGGCTCAAGAATTTCCCCCGGTGTAAGAAGAAATTAACACAAGCGGCTTTGCGCATCATTGATTTGAGCGAACAAGTAGATAAAATCCTCGAATAAATGGTAGATAAGATTTCGTGTGTAAAACTTCCTGTACACTAGCCATGTTTAATTCGTGTTTTAATATTATAAAACTGCAACTTCCCATTATTCCAGAGATTTAAAAAAAGAAAAAAGAAAAGAGAGAGAGAGAGAGAGAGAGGGAGGAATGGATGTAATTACCTTCAAGAAATGTTCGCGACTCTTGAGGATTTTGGCAGCACCCAGAAGCATTGCGACGTGAGCATCATGCCCACACGCGTGCATTTTGCCAGCAACTTTGCTTTTGTGCTCCCATTCCACAGCTTCCTATCCACACATTTCGAACACATTATCATGAAGCTTTCCATTTTCAGGTTATAAAACGAAGCTGGCAAAAGTAGATCTGGGGGCGCTAAGATTAGACAATGTTGTCCGGAAAACAAAAGGAGGTAAGATCCAATAATGATTCAACTTCACGTCTCCCAGAAATTTCGGAGCTTTTTGAGAACTCCGAAGCACTGTTATCTCGAGAAACTATCTCGGGATCCGTGCCGTAACCTCGATTTATCTTCCACACTCGTTGTTTACAACAGAGAACGGGAGATTTCTCTAGTGAAAATGATAGTTGGTGCGAGATCCTAGAGATATGCAAGTTCGTACCGAATCTGGCCTCCCTGTAAGTATCAAGTACTTGTGCGAATCACATAAAGCTACCAGATTGCTACTATAAATAACCGTTACTTCATCGTCATGAACGAGTACTAGAGTCGCCGATTATTTCATTTCATAGTCGAGAAATTCCTTGCAGGAATTGAGAAAGAGGGTCATTTCGTGCATGCTTCAAACTTGAAAAGAAGAAAGAAAAGAAACATATCAAGAAAGATGATGACGGAATATACAATCAGGGACCGAAACGAACTCTGCTTCGTTATTTTGTCAAAGGGGAAAAGGGAGAACAAAGCTTGACAGGAAGAGCGAAGCCTTCGTTGAGTGCATGCACTCGGATCCGCCTCTACCATTGAATTTGATTCAAAGAGGATGCCGGTCGGATTCACCGGTTTCGAGACGAGCACGGAAGCACGCACCAGGGAAAAGAACACACACACACACACACACACACACACATATATAGAGAGAGAGAGAGCGAGAGAGAGGGGAAGGAGCAGCAGACCTGTATGGGGAGAGCGTCCATGTCCGCTCGGATGGCGACGAAGGGTGGGCCCCCGGTGCCGACCCAAGCCCTAACGCCGGTCTTGGCCAAGGGATGTCTGTACTCGATCCCCATCCTCTCCAGCTCTCCCCTCACCAGCCTACTTGTCTCGTGCTCCTCGAACGCCAGCTCCGGCCTCTCGTGTATCCTCCTCCGCACGCTCCTCAGCCACCTCGCTGTCTCCGGCTCCCTTGCTGCCCTCATCACCGACTCTGAGCACGCCTCGCTCCACTCCACGCCGCACTCGTAGCTCACCTCCTCCCCGGCGGCCTGCGTCGCTGCCGACTCGGCCTGGCTGAGCAGGCACGTCGTCCAGTTCTGATGCGACGACGCTGCGGAGCTCTCGCAGGCGCCGCTTCCGGGTTTGTCAAAGAAGGCGTAGTCAACGGTTTGCTTCAATGGTGCGGTGGAGCCGAGTTGGGGAGTGAGGGTGGTGATGGCGAGGAAGAGGATTGCGAAGGCGTTTGATGCGGAAGAGTCCATTTTTTGGGGGTGCTCGAGAGGGGAAAGAGATGGAAGGCGAGGGTTTTTATTTGTTTCCACGGATATACGGCGGGGAGACAGAGTAATTTGAGCACGTGATAAAGAGGAGAGAGGGAACTGAGCAGGTGGGGGAATAAGATGAAAAAAAATCTGGAAAAATACATGAGCAATACCTCATTTTATTTTTTGAGCATTAATTATTATTATGCCGAAATCTTAAATTTCCATGCCTATCCAAGACACTCAAAACTAACTAAACTTCAAACCACCAAACGCTAAATCACATTATAAAATGAGTTGTAAAAAGAGGTATTTTGCTATTTTATAGGTGATACATTAGACATGATAACTATAAGAACCATCGTAAGATTTGTTTTTTTTTTTTTCATATACAAAATCTGAGATAACTAGAGTATGTTTGTTTGAGTGAAAGAATTTTCTACGAATTAGCTTTTCGTGCTTTCAGCGTTTGGTTTGCTGAAAATAATCAGTCAATGGTAAACCCTTTATGTCGAAGAAAACATACATGATTAAAACTAGAAAAATTAAACCTTAACAAGTATTTTCCTAAAAAAATGATTTATGAAAAAAAAAATTCATTTATGATAAAGTTTTCCCTAAAACAAGAAATCGAAAATTTTCATGATAAAAGAAAACGAATTCCGGGAAATCCTTTTTCAAGAAACTGTATTTCTCTTTTGAGGTTAGGGAATTCATTTTCCTAAATTTAAGCATGCATTTTGAAGAATATCCTTTCACTCGAACAGATACACCTTTACGTGTTGTTGATGTTCGGTCGGAGTAGTTTAGTGGAACATAGTGTAAACAATCTTCGCTTTTAAATATGGATTGAAAAGAAAAATGAAAACGCGAAAGGTGCTAGGTTAAGATATGTAGAAAAAGGGGACCACCTTTTTTAGGTTGGGATTTAATATGGGCTAAGAGGTTACCAACTTTTCTTTGCATTTGACTCGATGATTATTTGAATAATACATTTGGAACCTGCCATGTGCCTTAATCCACGGGGACCTAACAAAATAAGTCCGTTCTCAGCCATGATAAACGGTGCTTTCGGCTCATATTTTCTTGGGGAAAATACAATAATCATACAACAAAAAATAATGATCTCACGGACCACCTATTCGCAAATTTTCTAATGTATAAAGTATTCTAGTTTTTACCCAACTTTAGGCTAAAGAATGGAAATTTTGTTAAGATGGATCTAACAAGATATATTGATGGGCTTAGACTTAAACTCTCTTGGAGATCTTTCCGGGCGAAGGTATTGGACTTTCGTTGCGCGATCTCGACACGTTTGGTCTCCTAAGCTATAATGATACTCCTCCTATTTAAAAGGAACGGAATGATCATTCATAATGAACATGGTTTAAACTTTATTACATTTTTCAGTTCTTCAGTTTCGGAAATTACAGTATGTGTCCGAGCTTTTATTTATTGAACTCATCTAACCTTTGTACCTTATGTCTTGAGATGAAATCGTTTCATTTTACTTTCGGCTAGACCGCCTGCCAAATGGGTTCTTTTTGGGCTTGTTAATTAATGCCATGGGTGAGCCTCGAATTGGAGGAGTCTATGTTTCGTACCGTAACTTTACTTTTCATTATATTACTTATCTAAAGGGTGCCTGCCTCCTAAAAAGTGAAAAAAACAAATATTGAAATAGAGTTTTCTCTAACACCCATATCATGTACATCTAATATGTGTTAGAATATTGTTAGAATATTATATTCATTATGTATATATTCTAGAATTATTCTGTATATATTCTAAAATTATTGTTGTTTATTTTCTAGGACTGTTTTATTATAGATCAATCTTCATTTTCACGTGCCGCTCATAATTCAGCTTGCACACGAAAGGGGTGTTGAAGTTATTATTGTCGTCCCACATCGCTTGTGAATGTGTCTTATATGCTTTATATATTCATATGGTCTCCCTATACCTAGTAGCTTAAGCTTTTGGGTTGTACTTTATAATATGGTATCAAAGCATAGCAAAGATGAATTCTGTTCGTACTCTATTGATCGTTGCTTCTGTTCGTAATTGGTCTCTCTATCATCTCGATGTGAAGAATGCTTTTCTTCACAGGGATCTTCATGAAGAAATCTTTATTCAGCCACCACCTGGTCTTGCTCACGCCCCTGGTCAGGTTTATTTAGAGAAGTTTACTGCTTCTGTACGTTCTGCAGGATCGATCTTGCTATGTTTATTCATACTTTGTCCTCTGGTTTTACTATTTTTCTTCTTTATGTGGATGACATGGTCATTACCAGCAATGACTCTGAATGACTCTAATTATATTGCACATACCAAGATGCATCTTCAGCGACATTTTTCTATGAAGGATCTTGGTTCATTGCACTATTGTCTTAGGCTTGAAGTTGCTTGCAGTTCTCGTGGTATTCTTCTTTCTCAGCAGAAGTATATCGCCGATATTCTCTCTAGGACTGCTGTTTCGGATTCCCATACTGCGACCACTCCTATTGAGTTGAATCAAAAGCTTCGTCCTGATGATGGGGAACCTATTTCTGATGCGACTCGTTATCGAAATCTGGTTGGTAGTCTTGTGTATCTTATTATTTCGCGTCCTGACATTGCTGATGCAGTTCACGTTGTTAGTCAGTTTATTGCTGCCCATCGGTCTACCCATTATACTGTTGTTTTGCGGATTCTACGATGCCTTTAGGGTACTTTGACGCGATCATTATTTTTACCATCCTCTTCTCATTTTGAGTTGCATGCTTATTCCGATGCTGACTGGGCTTCTGATGTAACTGATCGTCGATCTGTCATGGGGTTCTGTATTTTTCTTGGCAATTCTCTCATTTCTTGACGCGCCAAGAAATAACAGATTGTCTCTTGTTCATCTACTGAGTCTGAATATCGTGTTATGGCTGACACTACTATTGAAATTTTCTGGCTTCGCCGTTTGCTTGTTGACATGGGCGTCTCACTCCAGGATCCCTCTCCTTTGTATTGTGACAACAAAAGTGCCATCCATATTGGGGCTAATCTCGTTTTTCATGAGCGCACCAAGCATATTGAAATCGACTGTCATCTTACTCGTCATCATCTTCAGGCTCGAACCATCTCTCTTCCTTTTATTAGGACTGCGGACCAGTTAGCTGATATTTTTACGAAGGCTCTTACGGTGCCACGTTTTCAGTATCTCATTTCCAAACTCTCGTTGTTTGATCCACCTTGAGTTTGAGGGGCTTGTTAGAATATTGTTAGAATATTTTATTCATTCTATATATATTCTAGAATTATTGTTGTTTATTCTCTATGATTTTTTTTCTTATAGATCAATTTTCATTATATATATTTATTACAGTGTTATGCCTCATTACAATAAACAACTCAATTTTTTAGATCTTTCTTTTCTATCAATATGTATCTTGGAAATCTGAGTTTTGTAGTTAATGAATGAAGATATCAACCTCCAAAGACAGGCCAAGGCCTTGTCCATGTTATCCGACCGGCATGCACATAAGAGATTTTCGATCGAAATTGTCAAGAATGACTACTTTGGCAAATCGTGAAGATGTTTAGGGCTAAATTGGTCAAGCAAAAAGAGTTTATGACTAAACTACACCAGTACAATAATTCAATAACTTTTTTCATAATCATCCCGTACGTGAGGTGTAAGTGCCTTTCAGTGTTTCGACAATTTATACAATATTCTCGTCCGCCTAAATGAATGAGTACATGCCAAGTACATCACCTCTGCTCTTTTTTTTTCCTTTATCTACGGGAGATTTTGCTCATTCATCGTTTGAACACGCATACCTTTTGGGGGTTTTCAACTTATTCCAAGTCTCGTCCTTCCACTTTGAAAGGGAAAACCACTTGGGATCCAAAAGAGTAAACAAAGGAAAGAATGGACAGTCGAACAACTAGAGGCCATCAATGGTGGAGCCTGAATTACATCAAGTCGAACGTCAAACATCCAAATCTATCTCGCACGCGACACCTACTCTGCAAAATGCTCCCAATGATTGCGTTTGCACGATGGAACCATCCCAATTATGAGCTCAACTCAACACATTCTGACCATGTTTTTAACCCTATGAAATCCACTGATTCATGCTTTCGGAGTTATAATTTTTTTTTTTTCCGCGGCTTCTGGAAAAGACATTTTTTTTTTCTTTGATCGGAACTGGAAAAGACATTGTGTTGCATTGATATTGACTCGCTGACATTGGTCTAGTTGCTTGTTAGATTGAGTAAGAAGAAGGAAGGCCAGCGTCTATGTTAGTAACGGCCGGTTAAAGCTAGCCGAATAGACTGAATTAGCACTGATACAAAATGAAAAGAGAGAGTGTGTGGTTGCTGATGAAGTTAAGAAGATTTAATAGAGATTATTTTTGTCATGAAAAGTTAATTGAGTTAGTCCAGTTTTAAATAACTCGCCATGGCTACACGAAGGATGAATTAATGACAACGATCGCAAAACCCAAAAGTTCAGGAATGACATGTGAGATTTTCAAAATTCGGATACTATTTTGCAATCGTAATAAAGTTTAGGAGGATAATCTATAATTTTTCAAAAACTCTTTGTTCCAAAACTCAAGACGGTTTTGAGCAATGTTACGAAAGTTTGCGCGGAGATATGTTCCTGAATATAACCCTAAAATAAAGAACAAAATCACATAGTAGAGTAGATTCGGAATCATAGGAAGAAGCAAATATACATTACCAGAATAGCAAGTAGACTCAATATGTTTATGCATGTTGGAGTTGTTCCACGTCTGTTGTGAAAGAGTCTGGTGGTCGATTTATAAATATGAGGGAAAGCCTCAAACTTTGAGCTAGTTTTTGGGTTGAGAGAGACTCAAAATCACCCAACACTGGTATCAGAGCTAGATTACCAACAAGTCTGGACCCAATAGTTACACGGAAGAGATACAGGTTGTCTCGGCCTCCAACTCATGGCCCGATGTGTGAGGGGAGATTGTTGGGGTTGTCCCACATCGGTTGTGGAAGAGTTTAGTCGTCGATTTATAAGTGTGAGAGAAAACCTTAATCTTTGAGCTAGCTTTTGGGTTGAGAGAGTCTCAAAATCACTTAACACCGCAAGATGCCAATTCTTGGCAAAGTTACATCTATCGAGCGGGCACGCACATGGAGTCGGAATAGGGAAGGAGTCGACGGCCTCCGACCGATCATTGTTCTCAAATCATATCTCTTGCCTTGGAACTTCGCTTATACCATATCGCATTCTAATAAAACAAGCCAAGAATCGAGGCACTGACTTCCGAATATAGTTCGATTTGGTTTAGTCTCTTGATTTGTGCCGTTCTACGGCCCCACGATTGAACCAAACCGGATTTTTTCTCGTGTCCTGCAAACACCAAATTATGTAAGAATCGCACAGACTCCGTCCATTTCGATAACCACTGACGATCGGACGTATCAACCACCCCCAAATCAGATCACAGTTTTCACGCATTTGGGGGAGCAAGTCGATTCATATCCTCGACATATTTGAAAGAGAAAGAACAACGACGTAAACCAATGTGACTGACGAGTCACACTCAGACTGCCGAGCCAAGCTGATGCTGAGCTGGCGGAGTCAGTTTGAACTTCTCCTAAGAAATTCACGTACTTTTCTAGCACGTGCCTTAAACTAAACGTTGCACAAGCCTGGAGGGCAATAATGTCAAACCCTAGCCCCAACCCGGTACGACTACGAAGCTCGATCCCCGGCCCCTTGGAAAGATTCCGGCGCTTGAGAAGAATGGAACACGTGAATTCACCAATAAAACGTGGGACTCGTTAGGTTTTTGGTCTCAACGTTGAAGCACGCATTACATATTCGGCCACGTAATTTGTAGGATCAGCCCGCACGATTGAACCTTTTTCTATAGCACGTGAAATTTGTTGCTCGTTCCAACTTAGCAGATCACCGCTCAGGTCGACATCGCCGCATGATTTCTGACCGCATGTCTTTCGGTTTCGGCTGTGCGTGCTTGCATCACGCGTGATACGTTGAAAGTTACGACTTTGGAGGACATCACTTTTGATGTTTACCACATTGTTAGCAAAAATCATTTCTTCCTAAACATTTCCGTATGTTAGACCATAGCATACCGTATCGCGCCCTCTGTGAGAAACTTTATTTCTCGGGGGTTATGAAGTTATCAAGTTAAGTCTGAAAGGAGGAGTCTGATATTCTGTGCATAGCATATTGTACGTGTGCGCCTTTTAGGGTACGTAGCTGCATCCGAGATTTATGTTTGGAGCTCATCGGCTTGAATTAAGAGAAAACCCTCATCTACTTATTGATCGGATATATAAGCGTCATCGAGACGAGAATATTATAAGATGGTACTCTTCAAATACATGGGAGGGACGAAAATTGTAGGCTTAATTGAACTCATTTTCTCCGACCATGGTACTCTTCAAATACATGAGGGGACAAAAGATGTAGGTTCTTCGATTTGTTGCCATATTTTAACAAAGGGGGACAAGAATCTGTAGAGGTAGAGAGAGGGGGGAGAGAGCGCTGAGCATAAACAATCCGCCATCTACTTTATGGAATGTAAGAAAGATGGAGTGGAATCTTATGGTTAACAGAACGATAAGCCCAGCCAACGCAGTTGTGGAAGTTTGCTGACGCGATTGATAGATTGTTGCTTGATTTTATTCTCGCACGCGAGCAACAGTTTATATCGGTAGGTCGATGATTAATCAATTTTAAACTATGTTTTGGGAGCAGCTGAAGAACACATAACATCAAGGAAATGAAATGTTTTAAAGAGAAGGAATTCTTCTCTAGCTATACATGGGCGATTGCAAATACAAGTCTTGATCTCAGCAGAAATTTGTTAGGATGCATGTGTGAGTTGTGTTAGAAAAGTTTCACATCGGAGAATTGATGTGATATTGAACAGTTAATATATCCAAGTTGTCTCATAACTCATTAATTTAAGCTTTTGAGTGAAAGTGGGTTCAACTGAATATATTGCCGACTCGGACTTGGGCTCCCTCTTGACAATCTCTCCAATCGAAAAGTATCGAACTTCCGATGCGCGCTCCCAACAAATGGTATCAGATCGATGATTGATTGGTGGGGGCCTCCAATCTATTTCGTTGAATATCTCAAGAAGTAATATGGTGATTGCGTCTCAAGAAAGAATCTAGTGCCAACGTGATTTCCGGGCCGATGGGCATTGTGGCGTAACAGCGTGGACCCGATGGACGTTGATGGAGATTTAGGTTGAGATATGTTGGTGTAGCAGTGTGGACCCGATGGACGTTGGATACTTGGAGCTCACACGTAAGGGGAAGATTGTGGATAACGTGAGGGTGAGATTATTAGGATGCACGTGTGAGTTATTTTATAAAAGTATCACATTGGAGAATTGATGTTGTATTAAGCAGTTAATATATCCAAGTTGATATTTTGACCCACTTCTTAACCATTTAGTTTTTGTTTAAGGAAAAAGATTTGTTTAATTGGTCATTATGTTTGTTTTAGACTTGAGCAAAAGCAAAAGAGGCATGTCAATTTATGTGCCAACATTTAAATGCCGTGAAAATTTCAAGAGTATTGGGTTTGAAGAAGAAGAAGAAAATAAAAAGCAAAAGACTCAAAATACTAATGTTGTACAAGTTGGGAAAATTGTCCAAAAAGTCCTAAACCTATTGCATTTTTGTAAGTTATGTCTTAAAGATTTTTTACGTTTTCCTAATTGAGTCAATCTGATCAATTTTGATAAAAAAAAAATCACTGGGGTGGATCCCAAATGTTTTATGTCGCTTGGCTAGCAATGATGTGAAAATTTCAATAATAACCTAATATTTTTCAAATTTTGTTTATTTATTATTTTTCTTATTTCATTTTTTTGTTACTTTTCTTTCTCTTTCTCTACTTCCCTTCTGCCTCTAGCCGGTCTCCACGCGTCGACGATGGTGATAACAGGCTAGAGGAAGAAGGGAAGGCAAAAACAAAATAGAAAAAAAAATAAAAATGGAAGAAAAAAAAAAGAAATTATTGAATGTTGTCCATATCAGCGTCGATCCTGTCACGTACGATAGCCGGTGTCTACTCAACGATTTCCGATCAAAATTGATCGGATGGACTCAAATAGCATAACATGAAAATATTTATGATTGAATTGATAAAATTAAAAGTTTTATGAAAAATTTAATAAATTTAAAGATTATTTGGATAATTTTTTCGTGCGCAAATTGAGAGGAATAAAGTAATCAATCCACGATGGCGGACAGGATAAGTATGAGAAATTGAGAAGAAGAGAGGGGAAAGCAGCAAAAAAGTCCAATGAAGGTGTGGAGATGTGGTGGAGTCGCTCGTGACGAGACAAGGCAAAGGGACGATTGGATAGAAAGACGAAAGTGGTTACTGCAGATCGACATTATCTCGCATTAAACCAAAGAAGACAGACAAAAAAGAAGTTAAAAAATACGAGTTTCTGAAGGGAAGAATTAATGTTATTTTAAGGACTTCTTTTACATGTGTGTTTTTTTGTTTTTTTTCCGGTCCCACTTTTACATGTGTTCCCTTCTTCCGAATTGTATCGTTAACCTCATGTGACATGCTGGTCTATCTTTTGGGAAGAGCATTTCCTAAAATGGATTATCTATACTTGGAATCATAGCGCTTGCCTATGGTCAGATGTCGCCACAAAAGGACCAGATTAACTATTTCTCTTTTGTTCTGACAAAAAAAAAAATCATCTAGCATGACAGTCTTATAGTACTATCATTATTTCTGGCTCACGATTTTTCAATTAATGAGTGCTTTATGCAAAATATGAGGTGATGGTGTGTAGATTTGCTGTCAAAAATAACTGACAATACTCTTAGACTGTCATGGAAGCATTTTTTTAAAATATATATATATATATATATATATATATATATATTTCTTTTTTGCATATTCCCATAGCTTTTTAAATTGTGTAGAGATTTAAATCTCTTGCATTTTTGCCAATTCAATTTTAATATATTGCCTAAAAGGTTTAAGTGCACTACTAGTGTCATAAGTTGTGTAGACACTCACTTTTGTACCAAAACTTTTAAAATAATTACTTGAGTACCAAATCGGAGAAAAACAAACACTTAGTACCAGTAAATATGTGGCTTTAATATTTAAACTTATTATCGTACGTGGTATATATATCTAGTCATGCAAACTTCCATGTGACTTTTAAAATACAAAAATTAGTTAAAATCTTTAAAAAAAAATTTGGGGGTTTCGTTTGGGCGACCTAAACGAAACCACCAAGGCTAGCAAGGTAGGGATTGGCTGGCGTGGTCACCGAGCCCCGGCCAATTCTGGTGACTCCGTCGACAGGAGGTGGGGCCTTGCCTAGTGACGGCAAGGCCCGACCTGGCAGATGTTGGTGAGGTCGAGCCTTGCCATCATTGGGCAAGGCCTCGACTCCCATCGACGGGGATCACCGGCCACTGGCCGAGGCTCGACGACCTCGCTAGCTAACTTCCGAGCTCACTAGCCTTTGCTAGTAAAAGTTTGTTTTGGGGGGGGGGGGGGGGGGGAGGGAGGGGGGAAGGGAAGGGCTATGGAGCCTTCATCGCTTGAGCGAAAACCCCTCTTTTTCTCCTTTTTTTTTATATTTAGCTTATTTTTATTAATTTCAATTTTTTTGTATAATCCTATGTGGAACTACACGTGTGATTTCGATGAGTCACGTCAACTCCGATAATAATAAAAAAATAATTCCACTTAGGATATTCGGCAAGCCACATCAGCTCAAATCGAAATTGGCATTCAAATGAGCATTTTAAAAAAACATTAGCACTTAATTGATCGTTTTTGAAGTTTTGACACTACACAACTTATGGCATTTGTAGTATACTTAAGCCACCAATTAAGTCCTATTTTTTTGTATTTTGCCAATTGAGTTTGTCTAGCCAATTTTTGCCTGAAATTGCTAACATCGATGTGTCAGCGCCAACCCTTTGATAAAAAAAAACATAAATAAAATATAAATAATAAATAAAGATTTAAAATATATTAAAATATTATTAAATATTGTCAACGTTAGTATCGATCGTGCCATATAAGATGATCGACGTTCACATCAGCGATTTTTGCAAAAAATTAGCCGAATGGACCCAATTGACAATACATGAAATGTTTATGACTCAATTGACAAAGTTAAACGGTTCAAGATTGAATTGGCAAATGTGCGCTAGGTTTTGAATTTCGTGGATATTCCTAAAATTGGTATATCAAATTAATATCTAAAATGACCTGTAAAAGTTTTACCGGGCATGAGATTCGAAGATAGGTCGCTTGTTTCATAACCATCTCCTAACATTTCTCTAAAAATTGTGGATAGGTGTAAGCGGTTCCAAGATCCGTACAAGTTCCACTTAGAACATGAAACTTACTATTCGAAGCAAGTTCCTTATTTTTTAAAATTTAGAACTTCTCTTGCATACTCTGAAACCCGGAACCTACCTTGCCAGAAGTTGCGGGTCTACTTAAGTTTCACATGTATTTGTAATTGAACGATCGTAATGAATTATCACATATAATGACAATCACTTTGAAAAGATCGCAATGAATCATCACATTTAATGACAATCACTTGATGCTGCAATCCACTATCCACAAGCCATATCTCAACACACAAATAAATATAAAACAATAATAAAGTTAAAATCTCAGTCATAAAATCATTGAAAATGGAAGCTCATATTAATGGTTTCATATTACACACTCGTCATCGAACGTAATGTAATATCACATGATCACGCGAACATAAATACAAAAAAAAGGTTTTAGATTTCATCTACCTAGAATATAGAACCTATCCGTCGAAATATGTTCTTCAATTTTGGAACCTGGAACATACAATGCACACCTTGGAACCTAAAATTGGACAAGTTCCCTACAGGTTCGGTTTCAGGTTCAATCCCGAAACTGTGCTCACCTCTCTTTGTGCGTGCTTCTCCTCATGATTCATGAGGGCGAAAGAAATGGACTTTTCCTTTTCAAAAAAAAAAAAATAATGCTCATTATTTGGTCGCTTATGCAGTAATTCTTACCTTTTATGTGAGCAGGAGGGAATTCTTTTTTCTCTTTACTAGATAAATTTTCAAGTGTCTTTACCTTCTCTCTCTCCTTTTTTTTTTTTTGTGGTCGAATCTCTTTACCGTCTTGAGGCGATACAAAATCAACCGAGTCAAAACCATAAGGCCTCGTCGTGATTTATTGATTGAGCATCTTTTTTCCACGAAAGGAGGAAGCACGAGGAAATTATGTTCATTACGTCCCTAATGCAAAGGTGCAATTCAATCTTAGTCCTGGAAAGTGAACGCTGTCCTTGTTTTACAAATTGATGTGGCTTTGGACTTTAAGTCCATGATTTTCCAAGATCACACATCGAAAGGGACCATACGTGGTTTCCCATGTTGAATTAGGCACCTACGGCCGATGCCAACGAGTCCGCGAGGGTCGTACTTTTTTGGAACTTTAATTGGGTCGGACTCAATGGAAAAATTAAATTAAAAGGCACCGGAGTTGGTGAACCAAACAAAGATTGAAAGGGACCATGTACGACGTCTGATAGCAACTTTGGGGCGTGAATGGTGACACTCTTTGCTTCAAAAATACTCGTGGGACATATCTGGTTGGTAATGCGTTTTTTGAAACAAAAAATCGTTTAGTTACGTAGCTTCATTTTTCTAATTCTAAACTTATTTTTTGCTTTAGAAGTTATTTTCGACTCACTTTGAGAAGTAAAAAAAAAAAAGATATTTTTCTTTCAGAAGTAGAATCTCTCTACATTAACATCTCTCTCACTTCGCCCTAATTCTCTCTCACTTCGACTTCTTTTATTTTCAATGCCTTTCTCTCCTAATTACACCTCTGCTGTTGCCGCCCACTACCGAACACCTCTACCGTCGCCAGCCCACTGCCGCTGCCCCCTTTCGCCACCAGGTTGACATCTCTAGTCGCTGGAGTAAAAAATAATTATTCACTTTTTAAAAATAATTTTTTAAAGAAATTTTAAAATAGAAATGGTGCAAAAAAATTTTGACCGCCGACAGTAATTTTTCGTAGAATATTATTTTAATAATGCTTCAAAAGTAAAAATTTTCAACAATTATCAAACGAGTTTCTGTTCAAGAAGCCGAATTTTATTCTATTATTAAACGTCTTTCTTTGATCAGAAAATAACTTCTGCTCATAAGCAGAAGCTAGAAAAATGAACTTTCAACTTTTGGCCATAAAGTTATGGTAGACTTGAAGTTGTAACTTTTTAAAAACGTTCACTATAAGTGTCATGCCATGTCAGATTTCCGAACTTGGATGAACATTCTTTAAAATTGTGGCAATTGAGTGATCGATTGAAAGTTATGGTACTCAAATGAATATTTTTTTTTTGTAGTACATGTCACTTAAATAGTCGATAAAAAATTTGTTATACTCAAATGAGCACCGCATGAAATTTACGAGGTGTCCTTATTTTAGATAAAGATTAAAGGAATGCCATTCTATCGGGATTTAAAACGTGTGACATGTATTCTTGTACTACGTTGGACAATTCTCTTTTTTTTTACTCCCCTTTTCCAAAATGTTAGGCCGTTAGGTTTTTTTTTTTTTGGTCGGAAGGCTGTTAGGTTATGAGCTGACAATTTGTTCACCACCATATGTTTCTTTAACAGCTTGTGTGCATGTTTTAGCAAAAATCCTAAATTTATGATAATTGTATCAGTTTAAGATTTTTGTGTACGTCATATGCTTTATAAGCAAGCTTTTAGGTTAATATCACAAAAAATTATGTGTATGGCATATGCTTTATACGCAAGTTTTTAGGTTAATATCACAAAAAAACCCAAACTAATATATTTGTGATAAATTTACCTCAAATTATTTTTTTGACTATCAAAGATTTCAAATTGGTACACTTGTGATAAATTTACGCCAACCTATTTTTTTTACTACCAAAAATCCTAAACTGATACAATTATGATAAATTTACCCCAAATTAAATTTTTTTACCACAAAAAATCTCAAATTGATACTCATGTGATAGATTAATCCTTTGTTAGTTTCCGTTAAATTGAGTTAATACATGCAAAATTTAAAATTGATATACCTATAGCAAATATAGAGTAATGTGTATACCCATGCAACAACCATCATATGTCATTCAAATCATCAATTTGATGGTAAAATTAATGAAAACTAACGAAGGATAAATCTGTCACGTATATACCAGTTTGGGGTAAATTTGTTACGCGTGTACCAATTTGGGGTTTTTCATAGTCAAAAAAATAAATTTGAGATAAATTTGTCACATGTATACCAGTTTAAGATTTTGTTGTGGGATTAACTCCAAGCTTTTCATACTTAAATGGTTATCTTGAGACAAGTTAAAGGTTGACATGTGATCAGAAAAATTGCTCTTGCAATGCGAGCTGGTGTTTGGATTTCAACGGATCTAAACGAGGGTCGCGGCTGGTGGTTGTCGTGCTAGTCCCCCGAGAAATAGTCGAGGTGCGCACAAGCTGGCTTGGACAATTCGATCATAAAAAAAAATAAGACACATCACAAATAGTACATTTATATTTGTGATGTGTCTTATTGTCTCGTCTAATCATAAAATTAATTTAACTCTATCGACATCAACGCTAACCCTAGCCCAACTCCAACAAATAGAATATTACAAACGATAGCTTCTAAAGGGAGTTCCGTTCTTAAAATCTATGATAATTTGCTTTTGAAAAATGAGTCATGTTAACGAGTACCTTCGAGATACTTGTTAAGTATATTTTATTTGAAATAACTCAGTTTTTAAGGCACTAATTAAGTATAGTACGATCACAATCAATACATTAGAAACTTTAAAGTTTCTTCAATTGATTGCTTAAGAAGTGCCTCTGGGACACTTGTTAATATCATCCTTAGAAAAATTATTGTATGGATTCATATGCACCGTTGGATTAGACGAAGGGGTGACCATTTTTTGGTCCGGTCCGATTTTCCTCAAGAACCGAAAACCGGATCAGTGGTCCCGATTCCCATTTTTCGGAACCGGAACTGGACAGGCCACCCAGAGAACCGGACCGGACCATCGGTCCGGTCCGGTTTCGGGTCGTTTTCAAGGAACCAATAGCAAGATTAAATTTCTTATTCGCCTCCATGTATTCAATGAATGGTCCGTTGAGATAAGGATAGTTCTTATTAGTCTATCGTTCCTCGGTAAAATGAGACGGAACCGTACCGAAAGCATCTCAACTTGATAGGAAAAGAAGAGGAGCAGAATAATCAAACCTAGAAAATTTTGAATTGAAAAAAATTGACAAACAAAAGAAAAAAGGAAGTAATCGAAATATGAAGCGATTTGGTCGGGCGTGGCCCAGAGAGGAGTTGTATGTGCTCAAGGAAGAACTCCATTGTCGGAGCTCCTCATACAAGAGGTGTCAGAGTATAGAAGCTCTCTTCATCTTCGCCCTCTCCCACGACACGGCACAACCAAAAAGCAGAAACCACCCACGAAGGAGAAAAACCTTGAAAAGAGCGACGCCTCGTGACGCATGAAACAACGACGATCTTCGAGAGAAAAGACAGAAATAACGCAGGAAGCAGCAGAAACAGAAGAGTGGAGAGGAGGACACGGCGGGTCGGCGGCCTATGCCGTTGCTTAGGGTTTCTTCTTGCGACTTAAGTTACTTTTTAAAAATAAAAAGAAATTCAATCGATCTGATCCGG
This sequence comes from Rhodomyrtus tomentosa, assembly GCA_028455895.1. NCBI lineage: Eukaryota > Viridiplantae > Streptophyta > Magnoliopsida > Myrtales > Myrtaceae > Rhodomyrtus > Rhodomyrtus tomentosa. The sequence goes on along the minus strand of JAPCWY010000001.1, from coordinate 43,807,136 downwards.
ACGGTCTGGTCCTACGGCTTTAGAGCCGGGAACCGGACTACCTGACCACCGGTTCTAATATTAGGAACCGATAACTGGACCAGACCTACATAAAATCAAGATCAGACCGTCGGTCCAGTCTGATCCTGATTTGGGCGGACCGATTTGCTCACCTCTGAGACGATACCCAAATGAAATTTCTTAATCTAAGGGTGTGCAAGTACATCTCTTGCTTATGATGTCGAATAGGTGGATTTAAAATGTGTGAAAAGTTTGATCACCCAAAAATGAAATTATTATTAATTACCCATCAAAATAATCAAATAATGCATGTGTACGGAATTCCTTAGAGCACGCACCATGCCAAACTCCTACATTTCTACGAGTTTGGCCCAACGCCCACACGACAAACTAAAAAATCTTGTATGGCCCCCTAAACTTTTTTGATTTCTCCGAATTTTGGTCGAATAGGCTGTTGATTATAGGCTCTTGAGCATCGGATTCTCGCAATTCCGCATTAAGAACGATGAATCTGAAACAAGGTGCGTTAATTCTTTAACTCTATGAATTAAGAATTCTTGTATCTGTACGTGCGAATCTTGGGTCGCTGCATACGAATGAAATACGCAGCTTATATGAGATGGCCCCTCACTGCCGCTTCAGACAATTCTATATGTCCGGACATTAGGTTTTAGAGAGGGGGACTTAAGCTCTATTTATATAGAATGAAACCTATATTAGGTTTATCTCGACTCACACTATCCAGCCCTATATACTACTAGAATATAAAATTATATATATCTTATATTTATTAGGCCAACTAATAATTACAGTAACAATTAATAAAATCCACAATTGAATATATTAAAAGAATATATTCTAACACTAACTCTGGCCCTTGTCCACCATTGTTTTTTCGATCACGTAGAGCCGGTAACGAGGTGATTTTATCTATGTAGTATCGATACTCTTCCGAGGCTTTCATGTCGTGTTCAACATTTTGACACTCTCCAACATGAGATCGACACTTGATCATTACTCTAGTCACGTGATTAGCGATAAGCTACTCCAACATCCCGATATGTCATTTCGACACGCATGAGGTGAATTTTAAGCATTTTTAATAAATTAGGAGTAAAAATGAAAATTTATAATACACACACTTAAGTTATATATGCCCAACCACCCTAAAATCACAACATACCTAGCCAACTAAAAAAAAAAAAACTAACCGTGAATTCCTAACAAAAGAAGAAGAAACCCATGGCTAATATTTTTATATATACAAAATTATGTATAAATAAAAATATATATTCAATATACAACATATCGAAATTCTCTATTTTTTACGAAATCATGTATCGACGTATCGTGTTATATTGTGTCGCGTGTATATCGGTGTTATATGGATTCTATCCGGTTGAACTGGCCTTGAACCAAGATAAGCCTGTTCTTCGATAGAAAGTTGAAAATCGGGACCTATCCAAAGAAGCCAGTTCTTAACTTCTATAACTGAGAATTGGATTGTTTCTCGGGTTGGTCCCAATCCGATTAGGGTATCCTTATTTGAATAGCGATAAGAATCACTTTAGAAACTTGAGATATTTTCTATAATTTTTTTTTTGCTCAGACCTTTTTTTACTTCTTTTAATATCTAAATCTATGGTATGGTCACTAGTCAGGCATTATCGATTAACAAAGTTTTCATCACGATTGTTAGAGTATAATAGGATTATTGTTTAGGATTAAGTTAATTGTAATTTACATTAATTGCACTTAAATCTCATTGAATTCTCACCTATTATATGGTTGTATTCTTTTATTTTCCATAGGCCTAATACCCAAAAAAAAAATCTTTAGCTTTAGTATTTGTGTCAATTACATTTTCCCCCTTTATCACAATTCTCATCTTGGTATTAGAGCTATCCAGGTGCCCTGAACCTATGCTGTGTTTGGTAGTCAAGATAACATTCAGGATATGATAAAATTTACCATATCCTATGTTTGGTGCCTGCCCAGGACATGATAGAGTGGGATATGAGAGAGGTATAAAACGAATATAATTATACCATGGGAGAGGCAAGATAGAGATGGATAAGATTTCTAATAACCCTAATGCGTGAGTTTTTTTTTCGAAAAATAATTTTCTCAAACTAATAAATTTAAAATAGTATTAGAATATAAATAATATTTGATTTCTAATATAAAAAATTCAAAATAAAAAAATAAGAATGATTTCATTATTATTTATTTCTTTTTTATTTATGTATTCGAATTTCTTTCTATCTTATAATATAATTTTTTTAATAGTATAATTCACTATTTAGTAAAATATTATTAGAGAATGATAAGGGGAAAAATAAATAAATAAGGAAAAGAAATAATAATAATAATAATAATAATAATAATAATAATAATAATAATAATAAAAGCAATAAAAATGAACTAGACAAGGGTGTCATGGATTCCTACCATTTTCTTCTGTGTAACTTTTAGGTTCATTTACACTAATATTTCGACCATACCAAACAATAGACAAAATAGGATGTGAAAATATCCAGTTTTATTGTTGCGAGTCATCAAACAATGAATAAGATATAGCAAAATCAATAGATTTTGTATCTTATCTAGAAATTCCGACGACCAAACGGAGCCCTAGTTTATACCGGAGTGCACAAACGAAGCGCATATCTTGTCTTGTGTCTTTTTATTTTCAATGACTACTAATATCCCTCTCTTTATGTCAATCCTCCACATTGTTCGACTCGTTCCAAAGCCAAATTAGTCATGTTGAAACAAATGCGGAAAAGCAAACACAGAACACAAGGATTTACGTGGTTCGATCAAGGTGATTAACGTACACGAGCGATGCAAAATAGGATTTCACTAAATCAAAGAGAGTACTGTCGCGACCTAAAAATAGGGTAATGGATTATTGGATTAATTAGATGAATTAACTAACCTAATACGGACTCTCCTAAGCCCTACCAATTCGCAACTTGGATTTCATTGGAATGATTTTTAATTTAGGAGCCACCACTAATCTTTTTTGGTAGGTAGATTAGATACCTAAATAAAGTACGGGAGAATACTTTATTTTCTACCAACCAAACAATTAAGTTCGGGGTCTTGATTATGTTAATTTTTAATTAACACCCTTTCGGTATCATTCTTGTGAAAATTCTCTCGATTGGCAAACTCAATTGATTTCAATGAATGAATTAAGGTGCAATTTATTTTTTGGGCATTTTCTTGATTAAATGAATGTCATGCAAATGCAGCTATATGACATGAGTGGTGATGACATGAAACTATATGGTGAGAAAAATAACCATGCATGATGACTTTAGAAAAATAAAATTTTAATGCAATAAAAATGTGAATTCTAAGCTAAATGACAAGTGACGTGAATTATGAATGAGCTTAAATAACATGACATAATAATACATGAATGACAGGTAATATGCATGAAATGCAAAAAACTATGACTACCCTAAATGATATGCAAGATGATTCATTAAAATGATGACATGAATGATTTTAAAGAAAATTTTAAATTTAATGCAAATGAACATGCGATTATGTGGTTAGGGCGCACTAGCGATTGTGTGGTTAGGCGCACTGGTCCCAAGTTCGATTCCCCAAATGAGCACATATGATTTAAGTGGGGAGCCATGGCGATGGGTTGTTGTGCTAGTCTCCCCCGAAGAATAGTCGAGGTGCGCGTAAGCTGGCCCGGACACATTGGTTATCAAAAAAAAAAAACATGATTTCTATTTTAAATGACATGACATGGAATTTGCAAAATCAATTCATGAATGACAAGCAAAAATGTGATCTACCCTAAGTGTGCGAAAAATATGAACCTAGCAAGGTGACATAAAATATGAATAGATGGCAATGACGTGGATACTATATGAAATGCAAACGAGACATCATAACATTTAATGAATTTTCAACTTTTCACCGAATAGGTTCGACAATTAACACAAATTGATTAATTAAAATCCAATTTATATTAAGAGCCTTTTAAATGTGAATTTCGAAAAAAAAAATCATTTAATGCCATAAGCATGATGATTTTTATGTTTTCGTGATTTTGTGATTTTTTTGTGTTTTTTATGAGAAATGAATCAAATAAAAATATAATAGACCTTGAGCATAATACACCTTAAATTTCGAATTTTGTACCTGGGGGTCGGGTCAGAAGGTATTCACATCGTACCCTGGGGGACGGGTCAGATGGTGCATTTTGAAATTTGTCGATTCGGTGAAATTTGTCGATTCGGTTACAAAATTATGGGATATGTTAAACAAATTGATGTGCGTATGACGTCATACGTGAAGTTAGATAGTCATCGCATTGCACAAATTTCAAGGGACAAGGCACAAGGGAGCACGTATTATACTCAAGGCAGATTATAAAAATATTTGAATTAAAATTAAGGTGATCTTCAGGCATGCTAGGTGCAGAATATTTTAAAGGGGATAAGGCCCTATCCACGAAGGATCATATATTTTTAGATTAAAAAAATTATCTTTCAAGATTTGAAGTGAATTTTTAGATAATCTTCCGGATTTTTAAAGATATATCCAGTTGAAGTTAAATCTTATCCAATGTATTTAAAACTTCCAAAATGATTTCAAATGCAATCTTGAGATAATTAGAAATTTTCGGACAATATGCATAATATCTCCAAGATAAGATTGTTTCAAAAATTGGGGATTTCGAGATATATCAAATATTTCACAAAAAATGCATGACAGTCTTGAAGATATACCCAACATTCCCCAAGATATGATCCGTATGATATAATTTAATGTTCCAAGTTGCTTGAAATTTAAATCACAAGAAACATTCAACATTCTAACAATCTCATTCAAGGAAGTTTATTTCTTCAAAAAAAAATGTTTTTTTTTATCCCATAGAATTTTCGAAAGGATGGGATGAATTCACAATCTTTGCATACATGAACCAACTTTCCATCAACTGAACGTGCATTACACCTACTGAATTTTTTTAAAGATACGAAGTATCTCACCAACTAAATGCCATCCAGTTCAAGCTCAAAGTCATCAATAGATTATGAAACACATGTGGAAAATTTATCAATATGAAGAAAAAAAATAACACACGAAACCGCCCAGGGACGTTGCATATTTTTCCGAACCAAGCATAAAACAAGTCAAGCCCCCTCTGACCTCTATTCCTGTAAGCGACGAACGGGACCAAAACTTTTGACACAGGTTCGGATGGTCCAATCTCGATTATTTAAGAGCATATCCAAAGCACGTGAGACATCCCGCGAGTATAGAAAACAAGTAAACATTTAACGATGAGAGGATTTTACCTTGAATCAAATGTCAAACCTCACTAAACGAACTTGCGCAACAGGATGAATAGCACCGAAACACCCCCTGTTCAGTCCGGATTTACAGCCGAAGGTATCCTCAAATCCACTGGAAGTCTGACACAGATAAGGGACCACGTTAGACTTCGAAGAAGGAAAAGAAAGAAGGCTGATTTGCCGTTACGACAGATTGAAAAGCAGCTTGGTAACGGCGACGGGACTCTGATCAGGCGAGCTTCGGGCGGATTGACGGCCGGACACGTCGGAGCTGAATGGCAGGTAACTAGACGTCAACCAGCCGTCAACCAGTAGCAGCAACGTTGAACAGGTTAAGCAAACTGGATCAATCTACTTCAAGGCGACGCACCCTCCAGAAAAAAGAGGACCACGATAGGTGGGGATGATTCTTCAACTTTTTCCTCAAACTTTCTGTTTGTCAAAAATATCCTCCCCCTTTTTTTGTGACAGTGATCGTTCTTTTATGGGGGAGGACGAATTTTGGGTTCAAGAAAAAAACAAGACTTTCTTTCCTTTCTCTCTATCCCCACTACAGCTCGTGCATATATTTTGTGAGAATTCCTGCCCTAACTTCCACCACAAGGTGAATATACGAAACCTTGAAAGATGATCTCCTCTGCTACAAATTTGATTTTTCCTTTAATACTCATATCTGTTAACCACACCTTTGCCCTATGATCAATTACGCCAACTTGCACTGACCTGTCAACTTCCCATGTGCCGCCCATCATTTTTCTATAATGGTCGAAACACTGCAATGCACGTGTTAATTTTGATCACCGTGGGCTTAATCATACGATTTTACGTTCAAATTTAGCTCGGATGATTAATTAATTTTAAAAAAACCCAGTCAAAAAACGGGCTGATCTGCGTGCAAGGGTGAGTTAGGCCTTCCTTAAAAATTCGGCATGCACGTCTCAGAATTCCGCAAAATTTTCAATTAATTCGAGTCCAAATTTCTTGACAAGATTAAGCTCAATCAACTCATCAGATGCTTGACTACAATAGATATGCAATGCATCAAAATTTGTTTTATATATATATATATATATATATATATATATATATATATTGTGAGAATTATGACTAATTCTCATTTTATGAATGAATAAATAAATTTCTAAAAAATCAAAATTTAGGTGTCAATAAGTACTGTTTACAGGAGTCGGTCTTATCGACTAAACAAAAGCACACGGCTCACAAATCTCTCATAAGCAAATTAAACCCTAGTCGTAGCAGAAAAAGAGCCCAACTCTCCGCGTCACGAACCGAATCTCAATTTTTTCTCAACTTTTGAGCGCACAAAAAAGAATATGTCGAATCGGATGATGAAATAGACCGAGTGTATAAAATTCAATACATATTTAACAATTCGATACTCAACATTGTCTATCTCATCTAATACCACATTAGCTAGTTCAGTCGTTGCATAGCCTGCACAGTAGCCACGATAGCTTCCTGCCGCAACAATACCCCGCGCAGCTCACCAAACAGCCACGACAACACACAACAACCATGTAGCAGCCGCATCAACGTCACTCGATTCTCTCTTCAGCATACTGAATCGCTTTAACGATACCCCTAGGCATTTTTTTTCTAATATCTTCTCAAAAATTTAGTTGACTTATTCTAAATTACATTTCTTTAATTCTCAATATCTCTCAAGGCTATGCATGTATCTCCCTTGATTGTGCATGCATATCCTAATTTACGATACTTGATATTATGATTAACTGGTTATTTTAACTGATCATCTGAAAAAGTTTATAAATGAGCTTCCGTGCTCTCCATTATAACAAATCGAAATATACATAAATTGCATAATTTTCTCTTCTGCATTATACTTATTTTGGAATAGACTATGAAGAAACTTTTGTTTTTGCTGCACGCCTTGTTTCTGTTCGTTCTTTTTATTGTCATGTAGTTAAGCGCAGTCTCCGCTCCTAATAGATGTTAAAAGTTCTTAATTTGTGATCTCATTAAAGAAATCTATATGGCGTCTTCTCCTAGATACACTCATCCTTCCAATAAAATGTATCTATTACATCGAGCATCACATAGATTGAAATAGGCTCCTCGTACATTTTATTCCAAGTTTAGCTCAAAAAGGAAATTCCTTAGTTATAAATCCAGTCCCTAAGACCATACTCACTCTTTCATATATGGACATCATATTTATTACTAGATATGATCGTAATGGCGTTTCAAAACTCCAACAATTCCTCGGCCAACAGTTTGGATCCCTTAGTATCTTTCTTTTTTCCTATTTCCTACAAGCATTCAAATGCTGTTATATAGTCTAAACTACTACACGAGCAATGTTAACAGCACAGGCTTATTTCACGAACAAAACTATAATGATGGGAAAATTGTCGAAAAAGTACTAAACCTTTTAATTTTGTTAATTCAGACCTAAACTTTTTGAATTTATGCAAATTCAGTCCTAAACCTTTTTTTATGTCAATTCAGTCATAAACTTATTGCATTTATGCCAATTCAGTCCTTCCGGCCAATTTTGGTCGGTCGGCGCTGATGTGGATGCCAAATGGCGCTAACAGAGCAATTTTAAGTATTATTTTTTATTTTTTATTTTTCAATTTTTCATCTTGTCTCGAAAGTTCATTTCCTAGATATCCATCCTTTTGTGTTCTTCCCCGGCTCACAAAACATAGAATAAAAGTGATTTATTAGCAACCTATCAATAACCGCTGTTGCTTGGGCGCAAGATATCAGGGTTGAGCAAACAAAAAATAAGAATCGGATCGGACAGTCTCTTCGAGGCGGTTTTCGATTCTTAAAATTTGGATTAGGTTTCAGGTGTAGACCCATCCACACGAATCATATCTATCAATTTTTTTTAGTGTTCGACGTTTTCAAAACCCTAATTTCCTACTTTCAGGTGTGATATATAATGTAGAACTGGATGGAATTTGAGATGAAGCTTATGAACTTTTTGGCAAACTCTTGTAGTGATTGTATGATTGGGAAACTTACAGACTTGGTTCTTTATGATCATTATAGGGGGAATTTGTCAAAAAAAGTCAAAAACCTATTTCATTTTTTCCAATTCAGTCCTAAACATTTTAATTTAGTCAATTCAGTCATAAACATTTTGAATTTATGTCAATTCAGTCCTAAACCTTTTTTATGCTAATTCAGTCCTAAACATATTGCATTTATGCCAATTCAGTACTTCCAGCCAATTTTGGCCGTTCAGCGCTGACGTGGGTGCCAAGTGGCACTGAATTGGCAATTTTAAATATTTTTTATTTTTTATTTTTATTTTTAAAATTTTCATCTTACTGTTCATCTTCTTCCTCCATGCGTTTGCTTTCTTTTTGTTTTTACTATTCAACTTTCTTCTTCGTTGGAGTTGAAGGCCAGCGAGAGTGGCGCCGCTGCCGCTGGACGAAGCCGCCACTGCGATGCCGAGCCACCCAAGCCTAGGCAAGGCTCGAAACCGAGTCAGATCTGGGCAAGATTTTGTTTGATTTAGGCTTAGATTTCATTGGGAGGGAGGAAATTTCAATGAATGTTGGACCTTGATTCCGTCTACGTGCAAGGAGGGTAGTGATTTCTCTCGGGCACTCCCGAGATGAGAATAATTGGCAAGAACCATTTTCTCAAGCCTTTCTTGATTGCACTCGGGCGGTGGCTCGTCCTAGTCGACTCGGCATGCAACACCAGGCCGTTGACTGCGATCTCATCTCCACAGTGTTTGGCTCCGTTTCCGGCTTGGACCCTTCCTGGCTTCACTCTGGCCCCAACTCCACCTGCTCCTCGCCCATCGACGAAATCCGCCTCCAAACAAAATCTAGCCCAAATCTGGCTCAACCGAGCCTCTCCCAGATCTAGCTCGAGCATGCCTTGCTCAACCATGGGGTACTTCGGCCTCGCCATGCCGGCCTCGTCTAGCGGAAGCTGTAACTGCACCAGTGTTCGCTAGCCTTGGACTCCAAGGAAGAAGGCAGATGAACAGTAAAAACAAAAGAAAGAAAATGCAAGGAGGAAGAAAATATATAGTAAGATGAAAATTTGAAAAATAAAAATAAAAAATAAAAAAATAATACTTAAAATTGCCAAGTCAGGCCACTTGGCACCCACGTCAGCGTTGACATGCCAAAATTGGCTGGAAGTATTGAATTGGCATAAATGCAATAGGTTTAGGACTGAATTAGCATAAAAAAAGTTTAGGACTGAATTGACATAAATTCAAAAGGTTTATGACTAAATTGGTAAAATTAAAATATTTAGGATTTAATTGGCAAAAGTGCAATAGGTTTAGAAATTTTTTGACAATTTTCCCCTATAATGATCATAAAGAACCAAGCCTGTAAGTTTCCCAATCATACAATCACTACAAGATTTTGCCAAAAAGTTCATACCAAAAAGTTCATAAGCTTCATCTCAAATTGCATCCAGTTCTACATTATATATCACATTTGACAGTAGGAAATTAGGGTTTTGAAAACGTCGAACACTAAAAAAAATCGATGGATATGATTCGTGTGGATGGGTCTACACCTGAAACCTAATCCAAATTTTAAGAATCGAAAACTGCCCCGAAGAGACTATACGATCCGATTCTTATTTTTTGTTTGCTCAACCCTGATGTCTTGCGCCCAAGCAACAGCAGTTATTGATAGGTTGCTAATAAATCACTTTTATTCTATGTTTTGTGAGCCGGGGAAGAACACAAAAGGATGGATATCTAGGAAATGAACTTTCGAGACAAGAAATTATTCTCTAGGTATACTCGTGTAATCGAGGATACAAGTTTTGATCTCAGTAGGATTTTTGTGTTATTAAGTAACAGTTTAAGCTTCTTCTTTTTTCTTTTTTCTTTTTTTTTTGGGGGGGGGGGGTGGAATTGGGAAGATTTGTTTAACCCGTCATTATTGTTAATTTACAATTGAGGAAAAGTTAAAAAGTATATAGATTTTAAAAATTCACAAAAAACTTATAAAATTCAAGACTTTGATATTTAAATAGAAGGTATAAGTTCACGAGCAAACATGTATAAAGAAATAATTTCGCGATGGTGGAGAGGATAAGTATAGGAAGAAGAGAGAGAAAGCAGCAAAATCCAAATGAAGTTATGGAAACGTGGTGGGACTTGGGAGTTGCGCGTGACAAGACAAGACAAGACGAAGCGCGACTTAGATAAAGATCAAAGTGGTTGCCGCAGATGAAACCAAAGAAGCCAGACAAAAAAGGAGAAGCAAAATTTGAGTTTCTGAGGGAAAGAATTAATAGTATTTTAAGGACTTCTTTTAAATGTTGCAGGGACGCAAGAATACCAAAAATTAAATTTTCTCCATTTCTTAAGCAAGACAGCGTCGCCATGCACGCCCTGTATGCCTCTCTCTTAGCATATCTCCAAGGCTTCATGCATGCTTCGCCTCATGATTCGTGGGCGCATAAGAAGTACGGACTTCTCCTCTTTCTGTAATACTGTTTTTTTTTTTTTAGTCGCTCATGCGGTAATTTTTACCTATTATGTAATCAGGAGGGAGATTTTTTTCTTTCCTAGATGAATTTTCGAGTGTCTTTACTGTCTTGATGGGGGCTATGAGAGCGCGAGACAAAATCGATCGAGTCAAAATTCTAATTTTTCTAATTACTCAATGTGATATTCCAATTGGGCCTCTCTTTTTTTCCAGTAAAGGAGGACACACGAGGAAATTATGCTCATTTCGTGCCAAATGTGATAGTCCAAATCATTCTTAGTCGAAAACTTTGGGATAAAGCGAGCCCTGTCATTGTTTTCCCAACTGATGTGAGATTGGACTTCAAGCCCATGATTTCCTAAATCACAGACCAAAAGTGACAACACGTGGATTTGCAAATTGAATTAGGCAGGGGTCTGCGTGCGAACCGGACCGACCCGAAAATCGGACAACATTGGATCGAACTGTCAATTTTGGCCTGTTTTGATGGGGACCAGAAATGGATGATCCAGTACCCGATTCCGGGTTGTAATGATCCTTTCTTTTCTTTTCTTTTCTCTATAAATTAGAAAAGCACACTAGAAGTATCATAATTTTCATTCGAGGCTTACTTTAGTACCAAAAACTTTTTGCCGGACAAAAAAAAAAAAAACCACTTAAGTGCCTTTGGTGATAAAATCCAATAAAAAATTTTATGTGACTTTTTTACTAAACTGTTCATCCCTACGTTATATATAAAATGAAGTCCACCTGGAAAAGAAGTGAAATTATATTTGATTTCCTTGCTGCTTCCATTGGCTCGCGACTTGTAGATCTAATATAGCCACAATTCTTCAACCTATCTCAGGTCCCCTTTTAACTATCCTCTTAAACGGACCCCAAAAACTCGACCGAACAAATATGCGTGCTCTCCTGAAGTTGATCATGCAATCCTCTTCCTCTCCCGAAGTTGATCAATATAATAAAATATTGTCAAGTCGGATTTCTAGCGTTCTAAATTGATAACAATACTTAACATGATTCGGCAAAGAGTTTTGGTACTAAAGTGAATATTGTATGAAACTTGTAACATTTTCAGTGTTCTTTTGCTATTTGCGCGCACCAAAATATAGTCGACACCATTTCAATTAAACCTGGGAAAGTATTTCATTTGCTTTTTTTTTTTTTGGGCTCAATAACTAGGAGAAAGTGGTAATGATTGAGTAAGTATGATGCTAAGAGGAACATATGGGGAAAATACTTCACGTATGTTTGATGGATTATATAAAACTGTTTCATTTGTTATTTTAAGCATTTGGTTAGTTGAAAATGATCAGTTAATGAAAACTCATTTGCGGATAAAGAAAATATGCATGCTGAAAGTAAGAAAAATTGAATTCTCTAGTAAGAAAAGAGGAACACAATTTTATGGAAGAATTTCTTGGAAATTATTTTCCATTTTCTTCAAAATAAATACACCCTTGAACATAGGTGCTATTGCAGATCAAATGAACGAGCTGGCTTTCTTTTTTTTATTTTTTTTGGGTCATGGGCTTTCCTTGCAGAATTTCATTTAACATCGGATCTGTTGGGCCAATAATATCAGATGGAATCATGGAACAGCTTGTAATAACGAATTTGAAAAGATGAGTTCCGGGAAAAATTAACACCTTTGCACGATCAATTTTATTATATCAATTAAGATTGTGAACTCTCATTCAATTCCATAATAGCAAATTGCACTTTTTATGAGGAGCAAATGTGGAGTAGCTAAATTTGAAGAATACACGGATAATTTCTTTAAAAATAGGGATATATTCACTGAAAATTTTAAAAAGTGTTTTGAAAGTGTGATTGAGTCCTAAAGCTTACAAAAAGTGCAATCAAATCCTAAAACTTATCAAATCGATGCAATCGAGTTCTTCCGTTAACTCTGTCCAATTTAGTTAACAAAAATGTTAAAATGACTTTTTTAATTATTTTCTCTCTCACACATGGCAATAAAGTGGCGAAAATGATGACATTCGCCCAGATCTAGACACGGTGAGGGCCTGCAAGCCTTAGCTTATAACCGACAATCCCCGCCAACCACTTCCCCACCATTACCGTCCCTTCTAAGCGGTGGTGGGGCGACGGCGGCAAGCGTTGGTTCTACTTATGTTTATTTATTTAATTTTTTTATTTTACTTTGTACCAAAATGACGTCGTTTTAGTAACGTAGGAGAGATAAAATAGTAAAGAAATACACGTCAGCATTTTTCACTAGACACATTAGACGGAGATAATGGAAGGACATGATTACACTAATTTGACAAGTTTTAGAACTCAAGTGCACTTTTTGCAAATTTTAGGATTACATTCGTGATAAATTTTAGAACTTCTAGGAACATATCCCTTGAAAATAATACCTTTCCATGTATTTTAACTTTGCGAAACACATAAAAAAATCCCGCCAACATGATAACGTGTTAACTCTAACGTGAAATCGGCAATTAGATGGAGAGTGATTACAAAAATGTAATAAATGGTGTGTTTGGTTGGAAAAAACTCCATGAAAAAGGAAAATACTTTTCCAAAATTCATTTTTCAAGAAAATGATTAATTTTCATATGTTTGGAGATATATGAGTCACAGTTTTCTAGTATTTGGATCTCATTTGAAAAACGAACTTTTTTCTATCTCCCCCACCACGACTGATTGGTGGCGGCCATGGGCGAGCTTGAGCTCGTTGGCCCACGTCTGTGGCCGATCGATAGAAGAAGAAGAAAAAGGAAAATAAAATTAAAAAATATAAACTATAGAATACAAAACATAAATTTTAAAAATAAATATTAAAAAAATCAAGATGAGCAATTCCGGAAAGTGTTTTTACCTTTTTGAATTTAGGAATTCATTTTCCTAATGAATTTTTTGATGACCGGAAAGTATTTTTCATTACTTAAATCATTTTATTGAATGGTTTTATACATGTGTTCATTCTCGAGGCATGCCTTAGACAAATGAGTTCATTTTTTTCTTCTCTTTTTGAGCGGTAAATATCTTTTACAATGTGAAATGTGAATCAAACTTGGCATGTGCATCGGGTGTGGTTCAATGCAAAACTTGATAGGACCTATCCTGGGGGGAGAACCGACTCCATGAACCTAGAACTAGTTTGATTCCCTGTACTAAAGTCGGAACAGCTGGTGCTACCCGCGATTCTATTCAAACCAGTTCGATCAGTTTCTCGAATTGAATCGATTATAAGCCAATTTTTTGTTGTGTTTAAGAAAAGAAAAAAGAAGATACTTTTACACCCATCAAGAATCAAAGTATGATTTCCAATATAAAGAAAGAACAACCTAATCACTTAGTCCAGAAATGTTTTTGTAAAGAACTAATTAAATCCATGCTGAATTGAAATTCAGGGAAAGATACAAGTAGATGAGAATCCCTATATTGGGTCACAAGCATCTTGTGACAAAAAAAAAATTCACTTTTTATTTTTCACGCCATCTCTTTCAAATTTTATTTTCCTTTTTTTTTTTGTAAATCTGTCCGAGATTTTTTTTATTTTTTTGTTGGTCGAAATCTGTAGGAGATTGGTACAGTTGGTTTTTTGTTTCGGCAATGTTGAAACACGCGATTGCTCTTTGCGATCATTTGTCTGTTGGAAAAAAAAAACAAACAAACAAACAGATGTGTCTGTGTAGAGACGTTACGAAATAATTAAAGTTAGCTTTTTCTTGGTTCTAATTAGTATAATTAGGTCTACAATCAGGATTCTCTTATCCATCTAGAAAAGCTTAATGCACGAGTAAGAGAAAGTTATTCAAGAAATCTTAAATTGGCAATTGAATCCAAAATCTTTAATAGTGTCAATTGAATCACAACCTTTTTTTTGTCAACTGAATTCATCCGGTCAAAACTTTAATTGAAAATCACTGTTCTGACACGACGGTACTAATGTGGATAATTTTTGATAATATCTTAATATTTTCCCGAAATTTATATTAACTTGTTTATTTTCATTTTTTTTCTTTCCTTTTTTTCCTTCCCTTTTTCCTATAGCTGGTCACCGGGACTCAATGATGGCGGGTTGAGTAAAGTCATGCCTAAATGATTCAACATAAATTGATCATTAACCTATTTATTCGAAATTCAAATTTCTTGACCAATACACAATCCATCTCGAGATTCATCTTTTTATACATTTTTCTCTTTGTATTATTGTGCCTTTAAGGAATAGATGGCTCCATGGACTGGCTCGTCGTGTTAGTGAGGGAGCTCGGGGTTTGGGGGTTACGGACGGGAGTGTGGAGGTGTTGGTGGAAAGCCCGGCCCGAGCCATCCACAAATCATGAAATTGGTTTAGGCATTTTTTACCGTTTAAATATAAATGAGATCTTAATATATTGGTTGACGCCCGTTGAATAATATATTATTTGATAGGATGTTTTTCTATTTTAATTACTTATGCATTTCTAATATCCATACAGAAATGCAGAAATATAACGTAGTGAAAATTTGACCTGACATTATCGCTCTATTGAAAATTTTCCAAAACTGGACCCTCGAGCCACTATACTCCACGACATCTCTCTCTCTCTCTCTTTCTCTCTCTCTCTCTTTCTCTCTCTAATACCCTGGACTCCATCTTCTCTGGCTCGGCACCGATCCGTCCAATCTCCGGCTCCGATCTCCTCCGATATGTCTCCGCTTCCCACCGGGTTCTCACTTTCTCCATCTCTCATTCACGGTAGTTCTTTGATTTTGTTCTTGTTGCTGAAGCCTGAATTAGATATTATTGGAAGAACTTAATGAGGGAAAATGACTAACCTTTTGACGCACGACAAGAGAGTGACCGTTGAATCACTGGTGCGCAGTGGACAAATCCACGACTCCGCAATGGTCCGAATACAATCATAAGGAGAGTATTTTCATCCCACAGTGTAAATGCTGATCGTTTTCTCAAAGTAATGATAGAAGCCTTTCGTGTGGTCTTTGTGATGGAGAGGAGAACATACATTTCACTGTACTTCAGTTTTCTAATGAATTAGGTCTCATGAAATCGATAACTCCCTCTATTTATAGGAAGACGGTGCCTTTCATATGTACCTCTTCGCCTCTGCCCCTTCATGGGCGAACCTTTAATGTATCACCCACTCGAGCACGATGGGGCTGATAACGCTCTATCAAGAATGTAAGGCATTCAACAGTTGTGGCTGTCTCGGCAATAGTCATTTGCTTCCGGCACAGTAGATCGCAGCTTTGGCTCACTGGTCTCACGTTCCAAACCCGGTAATGCGAGTCATTTCCCACTTGATTACATCTTAGAGACCTGCCCATGTCGCTTCTTGAGCAGCTGCGCGGCAAAAATCAACCTGCCGGAGGTCTGTGAAAGAAGCACCCAATCACGAGGGCCGAAGCCATCAGAGCTCGAAGTTGGATGGGGAGGCTCCGATCAGTCTCTCGAAGAAGGGCAACAGACAAGGAACACGAGTGAAGGAAGATAGAGTGATGCAGGATAACTGGCATATAATTTTCGAGAAAAACGCAATATTACGATTTTAGATAGAATTTTAGGTATTTTTTATTTTAAGAATTTTAGCAATATAGATAATCGCGATATTTGATTTTAATTCCATTAGACTAGATTAGATTAGATTTGTTTTATGTAATTTTCGAGCAATTCTATTTCGGAGTTCTATTTATATAAAGTACGCCATCTCCTTGTAATATGAAGATTATCACTCAATCAAATTCGAGTATTCTTTGGAATTATTTTCCAAGTTTGCTTCTCTCTGCGCCATTTAGAGCAGGATTCTGCTCTCCTGTGATGATGGAATGTCAATCTCCCCGTAGCTGAGGGCCGTGAAAAGGAGCCTATTACACGGACGGAGTTCAACCAATTCGTGGATCAAACTGATCGGAGGTTTTAAGAGATCCTTGAGGCCATCCAGCATTTGTCCACAAACCAAGCCTCTGGTGTTCTTCCAACCGAGCGAATTCCTGTCGTTCGTGATCCCAAAGTTGCCATGGAGCGTGGAGGAAATCCCCGACATAGACATTAAAATTATGTCGAGGATACTGAAGATGAAGACGAAGAGGATTTCCAGAACATGTCCATTCGTGGAGGTCGTCAATATAGAGGATTTCAGGATGAGTACGTTCATGGAGGTCGCCGATAGGGAGGTTATCGACGTGATCCTGAGCAGTATCAATTGAAGGTAGATCTCCCAACTTTCAATGGCAATTTAGATGTCGAAGACTTTCTGGATTGGCTCTCGAAAGTTGAGGAGTTCTTTAATGCCATGGTAATCGATGAGGATTGCCAAGTAAAACTCGTGGCAAACAAGTTGAGGGGCGGCACTTTAGCTTGGTGGGAGCAGATTCAATTGACCCGACGTCGACAAGGATATACACCAATCCAGACATGGAATCGGATGAAACGAATGTTAAAGGTTCGGTTCCTTCCACCTGACTATGAACAAGATTCGTTATATCCAAGCTACTCGCTAGATTTTTTGTACCCTTCTTTCCCCCATTTTCCTGCCATGGCCTCCAAAGCCCTTAAAATTGGGGAACCCGAGGAGGCGACTCTTGTCGAGCGCAAGGACCAGCTTTTCAAGAAATTAGAGGAGGAACCGAGGGTGGAAAAAGAGATAGAGCAAAAAGACCCGGAGATCGTTCTCGAGGCTGAGGCTTCCAACAAGAAAGCGGACAAACAAGACAGGGACGATGCCCAAAAAGTAAAGAAAGGTGAAGAGAATCCAAAAGAAAGCACCAAGAAAAAATCGAGCGAGTCAAAAGATTTTGATCAAGGGAGAGACTGTGGTCAGAGCTCATCATCTGATGTTTATGTGGAGGACGGAAAATTGTTAATGTGAAGCCCATTATCAACGTAGATGATGATATGTGTTCGATACTACTGCTGAATATGTCATGTCAGGAGAAATTGATCCTCTCACTCGTCTTGCTTTAGGAAGTTAAATAATAGATGACTTCTTTAGTGGTCAGATTGCAGCATTATTTAGTGGAACAATAATGCACATTGACTTTGTAATACCAGTCAAAGGGAGTTTAATTGCACGCATTGAAACATATGAGACGAAAGCAATGCAATCCTGTACGGATTATGGCTTTCACATGGCAATCACAAAGTAGGAAGCTGACAATACTGCGATAGGATTTTACCAGCGACTCGCTCATGCAATCAGGTTCTTTAAAAGGAATAGGTGGAGGCACTGGAAGTACGGAAGTAAATGGATCCAGACACCACGTTATAACTCGCAGACGAGTTTTTCTAAAGAGGAAGAGAATGATGCAAGACAACTGTCATATAATTTTCGAGAAAAACGCAATATTACTATTTTAGATAGAGTTTTAGGTATTTTTCTATTTTAAGAAATTTAGCGATATAGATTATCGCGATATTTGATTTAATTCCATTTGATTAGATTAGATTAGATTTGTTTTATGTTATATTTGAGCAATTCTATTTTCTTTAGGAGTCTTATCTATATAAAGTACGTTCGCTCTTTGTAATCTGAAAATTATCATTCAATCAAATTCGAGTATTCTTTGAAATTGTTTTTCAAGTTTGCTTCTCTCTGCGTCATAGAGAGAGACGATAGAATCAGGAACGCAGTTTTTAAGGCTTGAAATGGGTTTTAAATTGAAAAATGAAGTGAGTCATAAATGAGTTCTTAACGTAACTATTTTAACATGGCCCTTCCATTTAGAATCTATTTATGGCTAGCCTATGAAATTCTAGGTGACATATCATCCATTTAAATGAACAAGAAAAAATAAAATATATTAATATAAAATTTGAAAATTTATTAAGATATGATTTTAAATTGTCCACATTACCACTGATCGACCGTGTCAAGCAAGATGCCTATTGTCTGTGATTCTTGATCGAAATTAATCAGACATACTCAATTAGCAAATTATGAAAAGTTTTGGTACTCAGTTGTCAAAATTAAATATAGCAAATTGGCGAAAAAATTACCAAAAGAGTCCTAAACCTATTGCATTTTGTTAATTAAGTTTAAAACCTTTTAATTGTGCAAACTTACTGCTAAACCTATTGACAATTGTTTAATTTAGTCATAAATATTTTAATTGTGTCAATTTAATCCTAAACATTTTGAAATTTTATCAATTTGGTCATAAATCTTTAAAGTTTTGTCATTTTAGTTATTAACCTATTATTTGAGTAACTAGCTAGAATGACTAAATTGGCAATCTGTTAAAAGGTTCATGATTAGTTTGGCAAATCATTAAAATGTTTAGGGCCAAGATGGCATATTCAAAGATTTATGATTGAATTGACAAATTGTTAAAAAGTTTAGGACTAAATTGGCAAGTTGTTTAAAAGGTTTATGATTGATGACATAATGAAAAGATTTAGAACTAAATTGGTTCCGTATAATAGATTTAGAACTATTTGAACAATTTTTTGACATAAGTAGTTATTTTTATTTCAAGAGTAAAATATTTGCTCAAACAATAGTTTTGACATGCGTTTTGACATTATTTTATGTTGGATCACTCATGCAAATTACAATCCATTGATAATTTAATATAAGAAAAATACTTTTCTGACAATACTATAAATAATGAAACAATCTTATTTATAGAATCATACATTATCATCGCGTATTTTACATAAAGTACTCATTATTAGAAAACCGTGTATTAAAAAATAACGACAATACTATACTATAGCAGCTTCCTTGATTAAAAAATAAAATCTCTCACTTCTTAGTTTAAGTAGGATTTCTCTCCTCCTTCTCTCGTCGCTTCTCACAGAAACCGAAAAATGGCCGACACCCAAGAACGTGAAGGACGCGATCAAGAAGAGGAAGTCGGGAAGCTGGCAGTCCGGCTGGCCAGCGCGGTGGTGCTCTCCATGGTCCTCAAGCCAGCCCTCGAGCTCAACATCATCGACGCCCTCGTCGCCCCCCGTGGGTTCCTCTCGCCTGCCGAGATAGTGAGCTAGGTTGGCTCGAAGAAACCTGACGCTCTGGTCCTGATGGACCGAATGATGCGCCTCTTGGCGGGCCACGGCATCATCGAGTGGCGTGCGAGGAGGAACACGGCGCAGATATGGTGGAGATGGAGGGGAGAGAGTACGGTGCGGGACGTATCTGCAGGTTCTTGGCTAAGGACGAAGAAGGCGGCACGGATGGTCCGCCGTTTCTGCTGCATCATGAGAGGGTCTTCATGGAGAGTTGGTATATGATTCTTGTTTCGGTCGATTATTAAAAGCAATTTTAGGCTAATAAGTGGTTCCTGTGAACAATGGGCTCTGTAGTTGTTGATTGGCGATTCCAATGGCGAGCTTTAGGTTACTTCAAATGCTGAAACTAAAATTTGATCGCAGCACTTGATGGTGAGATTTCAGAGTCGCACTATGTCGGCAACTGTGAATCTCGAAAAAACGCTCGATGCAAGGGAAGATTATGATATTTTTTAAGACCCAATTAAAACGTGCCTTGCCCTCCCGGAGAAGATTACGTTCATGTTCGATTCGCCGTGGATCATGTTCTGATGCCGTGTCCAAAATTGTTCCATTGAAACAGCACCAATTGAAGGGACTGCTATCTTAAATTTCAAAGATTACAGCTGTCTACATGTGCCGATCTACGGCTGCCTCAATTTTCATGGACTAATCTCAGGTACCACCTTAATGATGCCGTCATGGAAGGAGGGAGGGCGTTCGAGAGGGCATATGGGATGATAGTGTTCGAGTATCCCTCCGTTGACTTAGTTTCAACCGAATTTTTAACCGAGCCATGTCGAGTCGTACGGCCTTGATAATGAAGAAAATACTCGATCTCTACAGAGGGTTTGAAGGCGTGAAGGCGTTGGTCAATGTGGGAGATGGCTTCGGGGTCACTCTGAAGATGATCTCCTCCAAGCATCCCCACACCAAGGGCATCAATTTTGACTTACCTCATGTATTGGCCGGTGCTCCTTATCCAGGTAGACCAAACCCAACCTAATTGATTGGAGATCTCAAGATCTAAGTTCGAAGGGACAACCTAATGATATGAACTTAATAATGTCATTGAACTTGTTGCCCCCAGTTACATCATTCGACAACCTCTCGGTCATCTTTTTTGCAATTATGCGTTGATGTTTCGTGTTTTAGGCGTCGAGCATGTTGGCGGAGACATGTTCGAGAGTGTTCCTAGAGCAGATGCCATTGTCATGAAGGTAAAGACGTCAACTTACCAAATGATCATCCAACTTGTGAAGTGTGAGGCCTTGTGTGTTATCAACATCACTTTGAGAAATTTCCCATTCAACTTTTCCCTCGAACCATTCAAAGGAAAATATTCTGAATTTTCCTGAGTAATCTCCGCAACCTTCGCCAGGAGGGACTTCAGGTATCCATGAGAACAGCCACATACACCAAGAGAATTGCTACGACAGAAACCTTAAGTTGAGCAAACAATAGTAAACTCCCATTAAATCTTTATAGTTGTCTGATCTATGAACTTTTAAGTGCAGCGGATACTCCACGATTGGAGCGATGCGAATTGCTTGAAACTTCTGAAGAATTGTTATGATTCTTCCCGTGGTATGCTTCTTCGAACATCGTATTTGCGCAAGACGTGTTCATGTTTGCTCAAACTCACGGTGAGAAAGTGATGTAGAACAATTGACGCTTAATTATGTTGAAAATCATAACCGGCGAACATCGGGGAAATTTCACTGATTCGGGATAAATGATCTCGGATCACGCTCAAATTCGGCCAGTTGAAGCAAACGGCCTTTTGATTCAAAGTCGCCGTTTTACTGTGAGATGCGATGGATTTTAATGTTTCGAAGTCGTTTAGATCAGTTTTCTGATTTATGCAATTTTGAATATTTCGATTATTTATAATATTTTATTCGAATTCTTTTAGATTAGCTTCAATATGATTTTGATGATGTTATATTTAGCGACTCTATTCTTTAAATGAGTCCTATCTTCATATATAAGATGTCCATCTTTTGTAATATTCATGCTATAATTCAATCAAATTCGAGAATTTCTTTAGAAGTGTTTTTCAAATTCTCTTCTCTCTGCGTAATAAATAGAGTCCACGAAAAGATTTTGAGGCCTTGGCAGTGCAAGCGAGATTCGCCGGCAGCGAAGTTAAATGCTGCGCGTACTAGGTTTCGGTGATGGAGTTTCCCAAAACAGTGGTTCATTAGGTCTTTTGAGGCCTACTCTTGATTATATTTCAAGCTCAAATAAACGTGGAACAAGTGTCGGATTCTCTTTTTTATTATCCCCTTCGTGTGAATCAAATGATTGACTTCTATACACAAGAGGCGATTTTCCTATAATATTTATAGCATGAATCTTCAAAAATGCCATCGAGCAGTAATGGTCATCGATTCACGGGATAAGTGATTTTACCCTAGAATCGAGAATTATCTATTAAGAATCGATTTCGCAATATGTGAATCGTGAACCAACCGCTTCTTTTATGGATCATGAACCAACTGAACCGTCGGTCCGGTCAGATTTTCGATTGGATTTCGGTTACTTTTCTACCGAGCAAAAAATGAAAAAAAAAAAGAAAATAGGCAAGAAAACAAATTAATCTTATTCCATCGCAAGCAGTCATAGGATTATGCTCCAAGGAAGCATAAGGACAAAACATAAGAACTCAGCAAAACATAGTGTGTAGCACCTGCAGAATAATGAGAAGAAGACAATGGAACACAGCCATGGCCAATGAGGAGAACTAGAGGGGATATATACAGGTTTCAGCACACCATTTCTTAAATGAACCCTTCACTACTCCTAATGATAATACCAAATTGGAAAAATATTCTGCCATGTTACAGATGAAACAGTCAGATGAAAGCCATCAAATTAAGATGATTCACTTAACATTATCTCCTGAGCTACTCTCGGTAGATTTGAATGAACCAATAAAATATCTATTTATATAAGGAGCTCGGTTCATGGGCAGATTAGATTATTTGCATTCAAATCCGTAAATATAACTGATAAAATCAGTTCTAAAAAATTGAAATCGAGAACCGAATCGCATTTACCTAAAACCATCCAAAATCAACCGATTGGATAGTTCACGTCCGGTTTGATTGGATTATGATTTTTCTGCACACCCCTGTCGAGCAAGCTACTATAATACAAAAGATCTTCTTTTAAAATCCAAAATTTCCAATCCTAGTAATAAAGAGTCTAGGTGTCTAGCAACATTATAAAAACGTGTATTATGAAAAATTGTTCTCAAAATATTAATAATTTTGAAAAATAAAAATACTTTTGAAATAGAAACAAGAAAAAAAAATTAATTATGAATTTCGGAATACTTTCTAGAAACAGCTGGATGTCAAGGTTGTGTAAGCCGCCGTCTCCCCACTGTTACCTTCATTTACTGACAAGGCTACTGCGACTATCTCCAACGCAAGATCTCCTCCTTCAACTCCATCCAGCTCTTCCCCTCCTCCTCCGACGTCACCATTCCCGATGCCGCCGTCCCCCCCCCCCCCCCCCCCTCTCCTTGCCAAGATCAAGGGGGGCAGAGGATGCGATGCGGCGGCCGTCGACGTGATGGCTCTGATTCAAGCGTTTGAGCGGCCATTGAAGGACCACGAGACAATTTTGGAGTGCAAGAACGAGACTTCGTTCTCGTCACCTCGACGCAGTGCAAGGAAGAGCGGTAGAGGATCGAGTCGCAGCAGCGGCCGGATGGGTTGGTGGCGAAAAGCCGCTTGATGAGCGCGGAGGACAGGGGCTGGGGTTGGCGAGGAGCTAGGGCTTGCGGACTCTGCAATTAAGCCAAAATTGAACCTCAAGAGGGCAAGATCGAGGAGGGTGTGCCGATAATCCTCATGCCGAGCCCTTTCCAGACGTTGGACGAAGAGAGAGAGACCATGAACCCGCCACCCTCTTCCCTTTCACGGACCAAGAATCGCTGGAGTAAATGCCTCTTCCTCTTCTCTCTCCCAGCATACGCCCTCTGCTCGCCGCTGCCACTAGCGACACGGCCAACGTCCTCCATTGCTGTGCTCTGGATGGGTTCGACCTCGTGAGCCTCGACGAACAAAGCACGGGCGCCATTAAGTCTTGGAGGACTGCGGAGACCGTGGGTCTGCTGGAGAGAGGCGAGAATTGCATACTTAGGGTAATTTCGGCAAAGCACTCTTCCTCCCCCTATCTCCTGGTTTTTTTTTTTAATACTTAGCAAACACGTTTCTATTGTCGGAAGTAAGTATTTTTATTGCAAAATTATTCTAAAAAATAAAAACGTTGTCATGCGCAGCCCAAATGAATCAAGAATCACTTCACACTTAAATCTCGTAGCATTGTCTCACACAATACCACCCATATAGATAGGGTATAACATGTAATATAACCAGCCATCAGATATTCCCAAAGTTTTGTTGGAGAAGGGCAAATGGAATTTTAATCAAGCTTCAATGCAAGAGACGTTTTAAAGAGGTGAAAGTAAAATAGAAAGCTTTTTATAAAACAGGTTTTTTTTTCGGTCGTAATTTATAAAAATGGAATTGCAAATGCGATAACAAGCCTCTTTGTAGGGAGAACCACGCCCGTTTTGAGACAGATGGAACGGAGCAGTTGAAGCTAGCACCTTTTATTTTGCAGAATATTTTAGAAGAAGATTTACATATGAGGCTTTAGGTTTTCAGATTACAAAAGAGAGTTCCACGGGAGAAAATTGTCATGCCCAACCAAACCACCCGATTAGTAGCATTTCAAAACAACTTCACATATGATGATGATGCAGAATTGAGCGCAGCAAGGGTAACCAATACAAGTAGACATGGATACATCTTCACTGATTATAAGGACAGAAAGAAAGGCGCCTAATTAAATTCAAAACATCAGTCTGATAAATATTCAAGCTTTATGCGAATGCTCCTAATATCCATATGTAATTTAATTGACTCTTTTGTTAGTGACTAATGTCGATCCCTTATTTTTATGTAATAAATGACTGATTAATTTTGTCAAAATTTAAATGTCAATAATTGGGCAATAAAAGCTTATAAAATAAATTTACCGGTGCACAGACAAAAAAGTACCCAATACAACAAAAAACCTCAAATTTTAGCATTTATGATAATTATATTCAAAAAAATTTTTGTCTTATAAAAAACTCAAACTTTTACTTTTATCTCAATTCTACTCAAAATTTTTATTTTTGTTCCAATTTTATAGACCTAGTATCAAAAAAATTCTCAACTTTTACTTTTATCTCAATTCTACCCAAAATTTTTACTTTTGTCCCAATTTTACCTATCTAATACTAAAAAAATCAACTTTTACTTTTATCTCAATTCCACTCAAAAATTTTACTTTTATTCTAATTTTACCACCGTTAGCATTCTGTTTATAATCATCGTTAGTTAATCTTACGTGACATTGTCAAGTCATTAATGAATTATACCTCGGCAAAGCTGACATGAAAAAATTCTGAAATTCTCTTTTATTTTTTGCTACCCCTATATATTGCTAAAAGATATATATAATCTCTAAAGAGGGCATATTTTGTATTTTTTTCAGCACTCAACAGGCCAAAGAACAGCTAAACATGGAGTTATTCTGACGAACTTTTTAAAATCTCGTCGTCTCTGAAACCTACTATTTCTAAATTTCGAAAAATCATTGGTAAATTCGGCAAGAAAATTCGAGTCACGTAAGATTAACTAACGGTGATTATAAACAAAAAGTTTATAATAGTAGAATTGGAATAAAAGTAAAAATTGAAGATTTTTTTGGTACTAGACCGATAAAATTGAAACAGAAGTAAAAGTTTTGGGTATAATTGATACATAATTAAAAGTTGAGGTTTTTTTGGTTCTAGATAGTTAAAATTGGGATAAAAGTAAAAATTTTGGATAAAATTATGATAAAAGTAAAAGTTGGGGGCTTTTTTGAGATAATTTTTTTTAATATAATTAATACAAATACTAAAGTTTTAGGTTTTTTTGGGTATTGAGCCAACAAAAAAGTCACTGCAAATAAGGAAGTTTGCGGACTCCAGTCGTATGCCATGGCGTATTATATGATAAGATATATATTCTTTGTTGTTTTTTTTCCCTAGGGAGATAGAAAGGGCAAGATAAAGAAATCAATATCTTTCCGAGAAAATATTAGATAGGTTGATCCTTTCACGTCGTCACTGTGACCGGTTTATCCAATGGACAACACGTGACTTTCTAGGTTTCACATTTTCTCTCCTCATTAAATATATCTGACTCCTTCTTTTCTTCTATTTTCCTCGCCTAAGTAATACCATCATCGATACGGAACATTACACGACATATCAAAACGTCATTTTCAAAAAATTATATCGCACCGACACTACATGCATTCGCAACGCAGCATGACACGCCGACACAATATTTATAAAGAATTAGAGAATTTCGACACATTAGGATATGTTGTATATTAAATGTAAATTATTGTGTTTGTATAAAAAAAATCAACGGTGAGTTTCTTCTTCATTTTCTTTTGTTAAGGATTCACCATTATATTTTTTTTTAAGCTGGTTGGGTCTATTAATTTTGGAATGGCTGGGTATATGACTTAATTATATATCTTTTTTTATATAAATTTAAATTTTCACTCCTAACTTTTTGAAAATACTTAAAATTGATTTTATGTGTGTCAAAATAGAGTGTTGAGATGCTAGACTAGCAAGTCGTTGGCGTGTTTGGAGCATTGATCACATATCGGTTGCATGTCAAAGAATGTCGAAGTGTCGAAGTGTCGGAGAGTATCAGACACAACACGCTGGCTCTCGGAGAGTATCGGTGCTACATAATCAAAAAATAGAGAATTTCAACGTGTTAAGAAACGTTGTATATTTAATGTATATTTTAATATATGGATTATAAATTATCATTTCTATATTTTTTTGTAAAACTGGAGAATTAACAAAAAGAGTTCTTATATAAAAAAAGAAATTTCATGTGTCACACCTGTAATGTGACCCCAGCCACCCTAGAAAAGAAAAACAAATGAAAAAAAAATAAACCGCTCGTAACAGGCACTACCATAATTTGATACGTTAGGTTTTATACCATCACATTCTCGAGCTCTCTCTACCCCTCGCAATGGTGGTGGCTGCAAGGGGGAGAGAGAGCTCAAGAATACATGATACTTCCAAATACACCGGCATAAATTCATTCTTCATTTAGGATTTTTCAAATATTGTTATAGATTTAGTTTGTCACCCTTACTTGCGGAGCAATTCCTAGCTTGCAATATTGTATATTAAATTTTTTCAAAATATGATCTACCTAACAAACCTAATACCGAGTGCGAACAATCCATAAGGATCTCAATTCCAAGGATAAAAGACTCAACGTGTGGTCCACTGAATAGATCATTTCCATTGTGACTAGGAGGGATTGTTCTTTCCTTTTAATAAACTTTTCCCAAATAATGCCTTTATACGGAATCGTATTACTAATGTGATGTGGTTCGATTCGATTTGATTGAACATTACGAAATAAATCCACATTTATCATAATTTTCAACCTATAATTTTTCAATCGCCTTGGTTCATCATTACTTCCAAAACAAAGCGGATGTCATTAAAAAGCGAAATTAATCTACGTATACCATAATTTTCTACCTCTAATTTTTCAAACACAACGTCAAAAAACAAAGCAAATCCATGCTTATTATAATTTTCTATCTCTAATTTTTCAATCATTATTTCCTAAACCAGGTGGACATTGTCAAAAAGTGAAATTCACGCACAATTACCATAATTTTCTACCTCTAATTTTTCAATCACCTTCACTAATCATTATTTACCAAGCAAAGCAGACATCGACTTTCAATAATTTTCTACCTCTAATCTTTCAATGACCTGCGGACAATGTCAAAAGCGAAATAAATATGCACTTACAATAATTTTCTACCTCTAATCTTTCAATAACCTTCGGACAATGTCAAAAACCAAAATAAATCCATACTTACAATAATTTATACATCTTATTTTTCAATCACCTTCGCTCATTATTATTTACCAAGCAAAGCGGAAATCGCCAAAAAGTGAAATAAATGCATGCTTACCACAATTTTCTAAGTCTAATATTTTAATCACCTTAGGACATTCTCAAAAAATTAAATACGTCCACACTTACCATAATTTTCTATTTATAATTTTTCAATCACCTTCGTTCATCATTGTTATCCAAGCAAAGTATACATCACCAAAAATTGAAATAAATCCACATCTACCATATTTTTTTACTCTAATTCGTCAACGACTTTCAGACATCATCAAAAAGCGAAATAAACCCACACTTACTTGCTCTAATTTTTCAATTACCTTCCTTCATCATTGTGTTCCAAGCAAAGTATACATCACCAAAAATTGAAATAAATCCACATTTACCGTATTTGTTTTACCTCTAATTTGTCAATAACTTTCAGACATCATCAAAAAGAGAAAAAAATCCACATTTACTTGCTCTAATTTTTCAATTACCTTTGTTCATCATTGTTATCCGAGCAAAGTATACATCACCAAAATTTGAAATGAATCCACATTCACCATATTTTTTTTACCTCTAATTTGCCAATGACTTTTAGACATCATCAAAAAGCAAAATAATTCCACACTTGCTCTAATTTTTCAATTTCCTTCGTTCATCATTGTTATCCAAAAAAAGTATACATCACCAAAAATTGAAATAAATCCACATTTACCATTTTTTTACCTCTAATTTGTCAATGACTTTCAGACATCATCAAAAGGCAAAATAAATCCACACTTGCTTGCTCTAATTTTTCAATTACCTTCCTTCATCATTGTGTTCCAAGCAAAGTATACATCACCAAAATTGAAATATCACCACATTTACCATTTTTTTTAACTCTAATTTGTCAATGACTTTCAGACATCATCAAAAAGCGAAATAAATCCACACTTGCTTGCTCTAATTTTTCAATTACCTTGGTTCATCATTGTTATCCAAGCAAAGTATACATCACCAAAAATTGCAATAAATCCACATTTACTATATTTTTTTACCTCTAATTTGTCAATGACTTTCAGACATCATCAAAAGGCAAAATAAATCCACACTTGCTTGCTCTAATTTTTCAATTACCTTCCTTCATCATTGTGTTCCAAGCAAAGTATACATCACCAAAATTGAAATATCACCACATTTACCATTTTTTTTAACTCTAATTTGTCAATGACTTTCAGACATCATCAAAAAGCGAAATAAATCCACACTTGCTTGCTCTAATTTTTCAATTACCTTGGTTCATCATTGTTATCCAAGCAAAGTATACATCACCAAAAATTGCAATAAATCCACATTTACTATATTTTTTTACCTCTAATTTGTCAATGACTTTCAGACATCATCAAAAAGCGAAATAAATCCACACTGGCTCTAATTTTTCAATTACCTTCGTTCATCATGTTATCCAAACAAAGCGGACATCGCCAAAAAGCAAAATAAATCCACACTTGCCGTCTTTCTCTCTCTCTCTCTCTCTCTCTCTCTTAATCGTCTCCCGAGCGTGACCCGTCAACGCAATTTGATCACTCGCAACCCTTGAAAGAACTTCCTCTTCTCCATCTCTCGTCACTTCTCACAGAAACCATCAATGGCCAACACCCAAGAACGCGAAGGACGCGATCAAGAAGAGGAAGTTGGGCAGCTGGCGGTCCGGCTGGCCAGCGCAGTGGTGCTCCCGATGGTCCTCAAGTCGGCCCTCGAGCTCAACATCATCGACGCCCTCGTCTCCCCCGGCGGGTTCCTCTCCCCTGCCGAGATAGCGAGCCGTGTTGGCTCCAAGAACCCTGAGGCTCCGGTCCTGGTGGACCGGATGATGCGCCTCTTGGCGAGCCACGGCGTGATCGAGTGGCGTGCGAGGAGGAACGAGGGCGACGGAGATGGAAATGGAGGGGAGAGAGAGTACGGTGCGGGACCCATGTGCAGTTTCTTGGTTAAGGACGAAGAAGGTGGCGCTGTTGGTCCTCTTTTTCTGCTGCAACATGACAGGGTCTTCATGGAGAGTTGGTATCTAATTTATGTTTTGGGCTATCTCTTGGATTAGTAAAACAATTTTAGGGTATCATCTTAGATTATTCACACTGTGTCGTCGACTGTGAATCTCGAAAAAAACGTTCGATGCAAAGAAAGATTACGTTATTTCTGAAGAACCAATTAAAACGTGTCTTGCCCCCTCGGAGAAGATTGTGTTAATGTTCGATTTGCCGTGGATCACATTCTGATGTCCGTGACCAGAGTTGTTCCATTGAAACAGCACCACTTGAAGGGACTGCTATCTTAATTTGAAAGATTACAGATGTCTATATAGATTTATGGACTTGTGGCCTCATCCAAGTTTGGCTCGTCCCAGAAATTATGTGTTTCTACTTGTAAAGATATATGGCTGCCTCAATTTTCACGTACTAATCTTAGGTACCACATGAATGATGTTGTCATGGAGGGAGGGATTCCGTTTGAGAGGGCATATGGCATGACGGCGTTCGAGTATCCCGCCATTGACAATAGGTTCAACCGAGTTTTCAACCGAGCCATGTCGAGTCATACGACCCTGATAATGAAGAAAGTGCTCGATGTCTACAGAGGGTTTGAAGGCGTCAACGCATTGGTCGACGTGGGAGGTGGAATCGGGGTCACTCTGAAGATGATCACCTCCAAGCATCCCCACATCAAGGGCATCAATTTCGACTTGCCTCACGTCTTGGCCGATGCTCCTCCTTATCCAGGTAAACCAAATCCTGGACCCCCCCCCCCCCCCCCCCAAGCACTCCGCAAGAACACTGAACTTGTTGCCTCTAGTTACATCGTTCGACAATCTCTCGGTCATCTTTCTTGCGATTATGTGTTGACGTTTCGTGTTGTAGGTGTCGAGCATGTTGGCGGAGACATGTTTGAGAGTGTTCCTAGAGCAGATGCCATTTTCATGAAGGTAATGGTCATCCACCTTGTGAAGTGCGAGGCCTTATGTGTTTTTTTTTTCTTCATCAATTTCAGAAATTCCCCTTTCAACTTTTCCCTCGAACTATTCAATGGAAACAATCGGATTTTTCGTCAAAGTAATCTCCGCAACTGTCGCTAGGAGGGATCTCAGGTATCCATGGGAACAGCCACATATACCAGGAGAATTGCTACGAGGGAAACCTTAAGTTGAGCTAACAATTGTTAAAAAAAAAAACCGCTACTACTTTATAGTTGTCTGATCTATGAACATTTAAGTGCAGTGGATACTCCACGATTGGAGTGATGCGCATTGCTCGAAACTTCTGAAGAACTGTTACGAGGCTTTGCCCGCCAATGGGAAGGTGATCATCGTCGAGTCAATTCTTCCTGTGGTTCCAGAGGAAAATGTCTCTTCGAATATTGTGTTCGCGCTAGACCTGCACATGTTTGCTCAAAATCCTGGCGGGAAAGAGAGGACGCTGAAGGAGTTTGAGGCCTTGGCGGTGCAAGCGGGATTCGCCGGCTGCGAAGTCAAATGCCGTGCGTACAACGTTTCGGTCATAGAGTTCCCCAAAACAGTGGGCCGTTTGGTCTTTTGAGATCTATTCTTGATTATACTTCGAGCTCAAATAAATATGGGACAAGCGTCGGATTCTCTTTTTTATTATCCCTTGGTAGTATGAATCAGATTATTGCCTTCTATACTAGTGGAAGAAATCCGCGCAATACACACGCACACAAAACCTAACTTTAGCGAAAAGTTTTCGTTATCTCGTAAAATAACTTCAACTTTTACATTTATCCCAATTCTAAAGTCCTAATATCCAAAAACAAAATCCTCCAACTTCAGCATATGTCCTAATTATATTCAAAACTATTTATGTCTCATAAAAAATTCTCAATTTTTATATTTGCTACAATCTTACCACTGTTAGCCTTCCGTCGATAATCACTGTTAATTAATTCTACGTGTCATTTGTACATCGTTAATGAATTGTACCTCAGCAAAGTCGACATGAAAAAACCCTCAACTTCTTTTCTCTTTTATGCTTCTCCTATACATTGTTGGGAGATATAAATGCGCTCAAGATGACGATTTTCGAACTCTCTCCAGAACTCAACAGCCTAAAGATTGGCTAGACATGGAGATCTGATTATATGGACGAACGATCTCAAATTTCATCGTCCCTAAAACTTGTTGCTTTCGAATTTCGAAATTGGTAAGTCACGAAAATTCGAGCCACTTAGGATTAATTAATGGTGCTATGAACGGAAGCCTGACAATTATAGAATAGAGACAAAAATAAATGCTAGAGCTTTTTTTTTAGACAAAAAATTGGATATCATTGGGATAGATACTAAAGTTGTAGTTTTTTTGGGTATTTGAATAGTAGAATTTGAACAAAATTAAAAGTTTCGGGTTTTTGAGATATAAAAAATGGATATAATCGGGACAAAGGATTAGTTCCAAAAAAAAAAACTTTAGTTATAATCCCAAATCTACCCCATATTTTTTTTTTGTCTAAAAAAAAACCCCTCAACTTTCTGTAGAGCCCAAATCTGCCCCAGCTAGCTTTCCACAAAAAATCACCGTCAAGTCTTCTGACACGATAATTCTATGTCAGCAGATAATTATGTAGAAAAACTTAACAAAAACGTCGACGTTCTTGCTCTGAGTATTAGAAACAAACTTGCGCTCAACTCCCTCCTCCGTACACCACGAAGCGGAGTGAGCGAGCAATCTCTTTCGTCGCGCTCGATTCGTTACCTTTGTACGCCACGAAGTAAGCGAGCGAGCTCCTCTATCGCGTTTGTACCTTGGCTCTCCACTCGTTTCGTTTGAAGGAATTGATCGCAGACAAGAGGAATTACTTCGTGAATCGACTGTCGCATGAGCTCGCGCTTGGTCACTTCACCCGATGAGCAAGCCATCAAGATTAGAGAAAGAAGAAATTTTATTCTTCAAGATTAAAGCTGCAAGTGATTTTCGGGGAAATCGTTAATTCAGGTAAGTTGGAAGTGAAGAGTCCCAGCTATTGTGGCTTTGAAGATTGACTGTGATTAAGTTTTTATTAGTGATTTAATCATTTTTTGATGATTTTTATATAATGTGGATCCAAATGCTTATGTCATCGTTACTTCTACAATCCAAGCCGAGAAGCTTATAACGTGTGTGATTATATTCCTGAATTATATCAACTAGAACTTCATGTCAGATTTCGATTGAGGCAATCATGACTAAACTTCTTTGTTACCGCTGGATTGATGTCTTTTTGTGACTTTCACTGCAGTACGATGATTTCAGATCATGGGAAATAATTGAGCAAAAAATAAAGCATGTCCTGCTGGCCAATGCAAAGTTAGGATTTTCACTCGTGAAGTGTGGGATGAAGTACGAAGAGTGAGGGCCAGGACTCCATTTGAATTCAAACTTGCTTGACCAAATGCTCAAATAAGAACTGGAGAACCCTTGCGAACAGTGAGATTACTAGCTCTTGGCAATTTTGAAATTTTCCAGAGTTACTGACCCAATTGATTACAATCAAGAAAGGGTTTAGGAGTGTTCGTGTAATTACTAAAGTTACTTGGGTCTCTCCATATTGATCAGTTTATTCTAACTGCTTGTGGGTTTGCATATTGCTAATGTAGCATCTTCTCTACAAATCGAAATGCTCGCTAATTTTGCAAACCCTCTTCCGGGATTGTGGACGTTATTCTCATTTCAACAGAAAGTAATTATTCAATTTCATGCGAGGGACTCTCAAGAAAGTTCTGAGATATACCAAACTAGATTGTTCTCATATGCAAATGTAAATTGAAACATTCAGAGGTGAAATCTAAGTGCATAGCTATGGAACTCGATGAAGAAACGCACAACTCAAGTAAAAGAAGATCTAATGGACAAAATGTTCTTAATTGAAATCTGACATGAAATTCTCATCGATCCAATTCAACAATATAATTAGACAAGTGGCAGGCCTCTCGCTATGGATTGTGGAAGTCATCATGAAACAAGGATGTGTCTCGCACGATACGGTCCCATATAGGTAGTCGGCGACATCTAATATAAGCAGCCATAAGGGCCATGAACAATTCAAAATGTTCTGAGTAATATCATCACTTCCATACTGCAGTTAAATATATTATAAACCCTATATCTACTCCTCCTATATACGAAAATAGATATTCATAATCACAAAATTGTTTTGATGAAAAAGGGAAAATTATCCGTTCAAGTAATTCATGCATTTATTTGTTTGACAACCTCCACATTTCATTTGGCGCTGTAACCGTGGCTATTTTAATTTAATACAAGGGAAAAAATGAGTGTTGTTTTATAGTGTAAGTAGGGTTTTTTTTTCATGAAATTATGTGGCACGGTTATCTTTCAAATTAACTATATATTATAATTCGATTTAAAAAATCCTAATTAAAATTAGATGAGGGAAGCATTTTTTTTTATTATTATTAACATTCACAACTAATTGACTCAAATCCCTATAGAACAAAAGGTATAGAAAGTCTGCGACGAATGACCCTACTTTGAGAAGTTCCGTTGTATGACGCGACATCCAATGCTAACAACTTATAAAACGCAATAAATTTATGTGGGAATACATGATGCAATTCACTATAACGAATATGCATCCACCGACTTCAATGTTTTAGAAATTTATCGATGATCGTACATTTTGAAGAAGCATAATCGTGCGATCATGGCCATGGTTCAGGAATTTCTTTGTTCCGGTTTGTGGCCATGGTTGAATTGGAGCCGGCTCGTTGAACGGCGGTTCCGGTTCCGGTTCATAGAACCGCCGGTTTCGACATTTAAATTTAATTTTTAAATAATAAGATATGAAATTTAAGAAATAGTAAACGGTCAATTATAAATTATAATCAAATTGTACATTGTAATCAAATTTGAGGTGAAAAAAAAAAAGAGGAGAAAGATTTGAACTTAATGAATTATCATTAGGCTTTTACATATATTCTTAGGGATAAAAGAATCAAAATTCATGTTCTTTTACCTTGCATAACCCCAATTTACC
Organism: Rhodomyrtus tomentosa; assembly: GCA_028455895.1. Taxonomy (NCBI): domain Eukaryota; kingdom Viridiplantae; phylum Streptophyta; class Magnoliopsida; order Myrtales; family Myrtaceae; genus Rhodomyrtus; species Rhodomyrtus tomentosa. The sequence goes on along the minus strand of JAPCWY010000001.1, from coordinate 43,772,336 downwards.
TCATTGTCAATCGTCGCTACCCATTCCAGTACCCATTATGACTGTATCTCCATCATCATTGAAGAATTTGGCGTTAATGTTTCGATCCAGCTTTTGTTATTAAAAATTAGCATTTGTCCAATTATCGATACAAGCTTGAGTCTCCACTGAATTCGAAGCTAATTTTGAACGTCGTTGGTCCAATATTAATCCTCTAATACTAAATACTTATTCAACCACAACTATTGAACAAAGGATTCCTAAAATCTCTCTTACGATGAAAGCGATAAATGGTTATTGGGTTGAATACCTCCTCCATCAATCCAGAATTTTGAAACCCGCGCGGTCTTTGTATTCCTATTCTCCAAACTCAAAACTAGTTAAATAGTCCTCTAATTCTGAAAAATGTCATGTTGCTCCCTTTTGTCTTTTTTGTCTACTCATCAGCATTTTGTATCCTATATTAATTTACCTTGATTCGAGCCCTATACGTCACTAACTTGGGAAGAAGATCTATTATCCCCTAAATTATATCTACTACAAAATTCATTATACAATTCTATTATTGCGTTTTTAACTACTCCTTGTATAGCTCTAACATCTACGGTTGCAATCAAATATAAACACTCATAATACGCCTTCAAAAAATCAATTAAACCATCTAATTTGAAACGTGCATCGAAAACATACGCAACTAAGTAAATAAGAGAAATTTCAGCATAATAATTCATTCATTCCGTTCACATTTCTATAATAGTAGGACCTAATTAATCATATTTTTTTCATTTTCTTCAAAAACACCAGCAATATTAACACACTTTACTACAAATAAATGCGTAGTAGGATAATAAACACCAGATAAAGTATAAGTTGCATCACTAAAAAAATTAAAAATCTAAAAAAAATTACAAATAACCTAATCTTGGGGATATAAAGTAATTTCGAAAATATTATTAAAAATAAATGCACATAATAAATCTTTATAAGCAAAAGATTAATTAAGCAACTACGAGTCGGAATCTTTTGAAAATCTTTTTTGTGATCTTCCATGTTGTTTACAAAACCTGCCCATTCTTTCATAACTTGGGACGACTCCATAAAAATCGAATTGCTCTATTTATTGGGCTGAAAAAAACAGCAAGAGTTCATAAACCATCTTGCACACATAAATTCAAAATATGACAAATGCATCTAATGTGAAAAAAATTATCCACTAAATAGGGTTTACGAATGTTTTCTAATTCAAGAGTAGAAGCAGTATTTGTCGCGGCATTATCAAAATCAATTGAAAAAATTTTATTAATCAAATTATATTCTTCTAAGACTTGCATAATTACTCTACAAATATTATTGGCCATATGCATCTCATCAAACACTCAAAATACAAAAAAAAAAAAATTGAATATTTCAATCGTCACCTATCCAATGACATGTGATACCCATATAAGAATGGGTTTGCTAAGTATCACTACAAATATCGCTACATATATGCACATATCCATTGAAATCCGTAAAAAGTTTTTCAAAATCTTTTTTCCTTTTTTTATAAAGCCGAAAAAATTTGTGTTTAAGAGTATTTTTCGAAACATGTTTTGTGTACGAAGTACATGCAGTGTTTGTAAAAAAATTCAAATCAAAACTTTCACCAGTATTGAGCGATAAATGGTTAATGGCAGCATATTAAGTTAATATTTCTTTATAAATGTTATCATCATAATGAAATAAAGGAGAAGTGTTAAAATCGGCATATCCAGAAATTTATTATTGGCGGGTATTAATCCGTGCTTGCATTGCATATTTTAACCTCAGATGCCGACTAAATATTCCATAGACGCCTCCAGTTGCAAAACTCTATGTTTTCGTACAATATTTACATTTTTCCTTGTACTTGTCTCCGCCTAAATGTTGCTTCTCAAAGTGTCGTCATATGTTGGATGTATTCTCCCGTTCTGATTCCTTTGCTGTCGATATTTCTTTGACACCACTAAGAAGATGAAGACTTTCTTGCATTGAGACGTGGCCCGATGTTGAGAATAAAGTTAATATTATCATTCTCGTCTACCAAAGATACATACTCATGAGAATCATATTCAAGAGGATAATCGGATTCTTCTATCAGACTATTTCTAGTATTTCTGCTTCCACTTGCTCTTTTTGAGAGAATTGAGCTGAAAGTTGATTTAGAAAATTGAGCCGAAATCGAGAGAATTAAGTGAAATGAGAGAATTTGGAGAATTTGTGAGGAAAAAAAGAAAGAAAGGGAGGGAGTGGTATTTATATAGAATTTAAGATATAATTAGTTTAAAAAAAAAGGAATTCATATCCATTGGATCTTTCCCTTTTTTTCGGCCTTAGGCCAATGACTATAAGGCAGTCTCGAATTTTTGTGAAACCATAACCGATTTCGGTTCAGAACTAGCAAGCTTAGTTAACAGGCTAGTTCTGGACCCAAACTAACCCTAGGCCATTGTCTATTCATGATACGATGAGATGTTTATTGCTTATTGTACTTTTTTCATGGAGAGAGGGGGAAATGATGAGGAAAATGTCTTGTCTAAGAGTAAATATTAGGCAGATCGGCTCTTCCAAGTCACTTGGGCAATGGCACGTGGCGTCTGAATTATTAAATCCTCTCCTTCCATGTTATCCTTACCCAGCCACCAGCCAACCACGATGTACAAATTAAGGGTGATTGATTTCTTGTCTGATTGAATCCCATTCAGGAATCGGGAATCGCACCTGTAGGACCGAATTCCAGGTTCTTGGACCAGGAACCAGACCACCTAATCCTGGGGTTGGACTGACCAATCCGATTATGGACAAGTCCAATGGAATTGAATGAAAGAAGGAGGGGAGTTATTCCATTATTAAGGTCGGGAATAGACTTCTCCATCTATTCCGAAAGAACTATTAAAAATTCAACTATCTTGAGGGTACGAGATGGATTTTTTTTATACATTTTTTTGGGGGAGAGGGTTCCGATCCCCTAATATTGGGGATCTATATTAGTGATGACATAACTCCTCGTCGAGTCGTTCATTTCTGATCAGACAGTCAATAATCAATCGAGTCAATAAAAAAAATTACATCTAAAGCTTTCACCCTCTTAAAATTTGAATTGACTGATTGTTAACCGTCCAATGTGAGACTACGTTACACGGACACGGGACACAATTCGCGACACGACACGACACGACGACACGGCGGTTCCAAAAAAATAAAAAATTTCGACACGTTGGGATACAATTTTTTATATATATACACGATAAATTAATATTTTTATGATCTTGATAATAATATGTCACGATGCCATTGGCAAAAAAAAATGGGCGTGTATGGAGTACCCAAGTATCGGAGAAATTGCTAAGGATATATTTTAAGTCAACGAATTTTTCAGGTTGAGGGAGAGATTTATAACATAAAAGTTGCAAAGTTGTTCTCACACGTTTTCTATTTTCTTTTGAAAAGATCAAATTAAATTAAAATCCCCAAACTCATCTATATTTTTTTTTTCGAAAGTTGCGAGTTCAAAGTCGGCGTACGTACCACCCATCCATGAGTAGCTCAATTATTTAGGGCGTACTTGAGATTGTATAGTTACGCACACTGGTATTAGGTTTAATTTTTCATATGATTACTTGTGATTTAAATGGAGCACCATGGCGGTGGATTGCTGCGATAATTTATCTCGAAGAATAAGTGCGCGCAAGCTGATACGAATAAATTAATTATAAAAAAAGAAAAAAGAAAAACCGGCGTACCATCATCGTCGCATTCATCCACAGTCCTAAATAAACCGCACCGTACTCCAAAGTTACCCTCGATCTCCATTTTCCCTCTCGTCTCTCCCATCTTCGAATTCATTTTTCGAACCAGCCATGGCCGACATTTGCAGATCCACCCCTATCTCCTTTGCCCACCCCAACCCGTCACTCCCCCGTTCGATCGCGAACGCTCGGGCCAAACGGCGGAGGGTGGAGTGCTCGCATCCCGTCGTCCATGAGGGCAGGTGTTTGCCGTGCGAACACGCCGACGATGATCACAACCTCCCCTCGTGAGAAGGGAGGCGTCGCGAGGAGCAGGCGTCGTGAGGGGGGAGGCGTCACGAGAGGAGGCAGTCGTGAGGAGAGACAGGAAAGAGCGAGTCGCAAGCCTGAGAGGAGGCAATCGAGAAATGAGGCGATTGGGAGAGAACAGAAATTAGGTTAAATTTTTTGGCTTTCTGACTCGTTTACCCCTGGAGTTGACCGTGTCCGATCTTCAGACACGCGTTGACCACTTGTGCGGAAGAGCCCATCCGTGTCGGACATGTGTCCGAATTTGACACGTGTCGAGCGTGTCCGACATGGCAAAATTTCACCAAAAAAATAAATCAATCCGTATAGCATATATGTTAACTAGATGAGAGGTTATGTCACACCTAGGCAGGGATTCACCCTTTAGGGGAGGGGGATTTAATGGGGGAATAGGGTGGGATCCAGGAGGTCATGTGCTCTTCGATGAATGAACTTGGTTCATGGTGACGTGATTTAATAACGTTTTTCCATATAAAAAATATTGATTGATTTGAGATTCGAATAGCTTGATATGGTATGAGATTATGAGTATTTTTTTGTTTGGTTGGCCGATAGAGTACATGGAGGATATTGATTTAATGGGGGAAGAGAGTGGGAATCAGGAGGCCATGTGCGGTCCAATGAATGAAATGGGTCTATGGTGACGTGGTTTAATGAACGCTGATTGATTTGAGATTCGGATAGCCTGATATGAAATGAGACTGAATAATTTTTTTTTTTTGGTTGGTCGAAAGAGTACATGGAGGAGATGGATTTAATTGGGGAAGAGAGTGGGATCCAATAGGCCATATGCGGTCCAATGAATGAACCGGGTCCATGGTGACATGGTTTAATGACGTTTCTCCATATAAAAAGTATCGATTAATTTGAGATTCGAATAGCCTGATATGGTATGAGATTATGAGTATTTTTTTTGTTTGGTTGGTCAAAAGATGACATGGAGGAGATGGATTTAATGGGGAAAGAGAGTGGGATTCAGGAGGCCATGTGCGGTCCAATGAATAAACTAGGTACATGGTGACGTGGTTTAATGTCGTTTCCCCATATAAAAATTATTAATGGATTTGAGATTTGGATAGCCTAATATGGTATGAGATTATGAGTATTTTTTTTTGTTGGCCGAAAGAAGAGATGGAGAAGATGGATTTCATGGGGGAAGAGAGTGGGATCCAGGAGGCCATGTGCAGTCCAATGAATGAACCAAGTACATGGTGACGTGGTTTAATGGCGTTTCCCCATATAAAAAACATTGATCGATTTGAGATTTGTATAGCCTGATATGGTATGAAATTATGAGTATTTTTTTTTGTTGGCCGAAAGAGGAGATGGAGGAGATGCATTTAACGGGGAAAGAGAGTGGGATCCAGGAGGCCATGGCTAGTCCAATGAATGAATCGAGTCCACGGTGACGTGGTTTAATAACGTTTCCCCATATAAAAAATATTTATTGATTTGAGATTCGAATAGCCTGTATGAGATTATGAGTATTTTTGTTTTTTTTGATTGGCCGAAAGACTATGAGTAGACCTGACCATTCGGTACCTGAAACCGACCCGTTGACCGGATCCACGGTTTCATATTTTTCGGAACCGGTTGAGAACCGGGAACTTGGATTTAAAAAAAAAAAGGTATGAATGTCGTCTAGGGAATAGCCCATAGGCCATGCCTTAAAAAAATGCTTGGAATCGGAGCCGTAAACCGTCCCGGAAACGCCGGTGAAAGGTGTAACCGGAACCGCCCACGTTAAGAGTATTTGACGCCGTTCGATTTCGATTAGACGACAAAAAGCGAAATGATTCTACATTTACCAAAACTTTTCAATTGCCTTCGTCGATCATTATTTCCCAAACAAAGCTAAAGCACTTTGATCACTCGACCCTGAACTGAATGAACTCTCTCCCTCTCTCTCAAAATCTCTCTCTCCTCCTTGTCTTATCACTGCTCCCACGTACCCAACAAATGGCCAACGCCCAAGAACGCGACGGACGGGATCAAGAAGAGGAAGTCGGGAAGCTGGCGGTCCGGCTGGCCAGCGCGGTGGTGCTCCCGATGGTCCTCAAGTCGGCCCTCGAGCTCAACATCATCGACGCCCTCGTCTCCCCCGGCAGGTTCCTCTCGCCTGCCGAGATAGCGAGCCGGGTCGGCGCCAAGAACCCTGGGGCTCCGGTCCTGGTGGACCGGATGATGCGCCTCTTGGCGAGCCACGGCGTGATCGAGTGGCGTGCGAGGAGGAGCGACGGCAGCGGAGATGGAGATGGAGATGGAGATGGAGGGGAGAGAGAGTACGGTGCGGGACCCTTGTGCAGGTTCTTGGCCAAGGACGAAGATGGTGGTTCTATTGGTCCTCTGTTTCTGCTGCATCATGACAAGGTCTTCATGGAGAGTTGGTATATAATTCTTGTTTTAGGCTATCGTCTCAAGATTATTAGAACCATTTAAGGTAAAAAGTAGTTTCTGTGAACAATGGCCTCTGTGATTGTTGATCGGCGATTCCAATGCTGAATATTAGGTTACTTGAAATGCTGGATCTGAAAATTTGACGCGGCACCTTACGGTTACGGTTCCACACTGTATCGTCGACTGTGAATCTTTGAAAAAAGCGCTCGATGCGGGGAAAGATTACGATATTTCTGAAGAACCAATTAAAAAAGAACGTGTCTTTCCCTCTCGGAGAATCTGTCTAATTGTTCCATTGAAACAGCACCCAATTGAAGGGACTGTTATCCCAAATCTCAAAGATTACAGCTGTCTACATGTACAGATCTATGGGTGCCTCAATTTTCATGTACTAATCTCAGGTACCACTTGAATGATGTCGTCATGGAAGGAGGGGTTCCGTTCGAGAGGGCATACGGAATGACGGCGTTCGAGTATCCCGCCATTGACGATAGGTTCAACCGAGTTTTCAACCAAGCCATGTCCAGTCATACGACCATGATAATGAAGAAAATACTCGACCTCTATGGTGGGTTTGAGGGCGTCAAAGTGCTGGTCGATGTGGGGGGCGGCGTCGGGGTCACTCTGAAGATGATCACCTACAAGCATCCCCACATCAAGGGCATCAATTTCGACTTGCCTCACGTCTTGGCCGATGCTCCTCCTTGTCCAGGTAAACCGAATCCACGACCCCCCAGCACTCCGCAAGGAGACTGAACTCGTTGCTTCTAATTGCATCATTCATCAATCTCTCTTTGTTGATTTTTTGTGCTTTAGGTGTCGAGCATGTTGGCGGAGATATGTTTGAGAGTGTTCCTAGAGCAGATGCCATTTTCATGAAGGTAAACACGTCAACTTGTCTAATGATCATCCAACTTGTGAAGTGTGAGGCCTTTTGTGTTTTCTTCATCACTTTGAGAAATTACCCTTTCAACTTTTCCCTGCATTCGAAGGAAAATAATCTGATTTATCCTAAATAATCTGCCCAACTATCGCGAGAGAAACCTTAATCCCTTTGGATTAATTCGTACTATATTTTATGATTATATTTTGACATTTTCATTCACAATCAAATGACTTCTTTTATAGTCTAGTATGTGAACATTTAAGTGCAGTGGATACTCCACGATTGGAGTGATGCGCATTGCTTGAAACTTCTAAAGAACTGTTACGAGGCTTTGCCTGCCAACGGGAAGGTGATCATCGTCGAGTCGATTCTTCCCACGGTTCCAGATGGAAATGTCTCTTCGAACATTGTATTCCAGCAAGACCTGTTCATGTTGGCTCAAAATCCCGGCGGCAAAGAGAGGACGCAAAAGGAGTTTGAGGCCTTGGCGGTGCAAGTGGGATTCGCCGGCTGCGAAGTTAAATGCTGCACATACAACAGTTGGGTGATGGAGTTCCCTAAAACGGCGGGTCATTAGGCTTTTCGAGGTCTATTCCTAATTGCACTTCAACCTCAAATAAATGTGGAACAAATGTTGGATTCTCTATTTTATTTTCCCCTTGGGTGTGTGAATCAGATGACGAGTAGAAGAAATCACAGGAGGCACTTTTCCTATAAGCACAACTCTTCAAAATGCCACCCTCCCGCCGATCTTCTTAGCATTCTCTCACACAACTCCATCCCATGTAAGACAGGAGATAACATCTAATATAAGCAGCCATCATGAGCAATTCCAAATGTTTTGTTGCAAAAGGTTAAATGAAATTCTCGTAATCAGGCTTAAATAGAAAAGTCGCAAAAAAAAGGAAATCTATTTACTAAACAAAATTAGAATAAATTACTATATCTCTCGAAGATGGGTAACCGCGTACAGAGTACAGACCCAAGAAGAAACAGTAAATGCAACACTGAAACAAGCATCTTGATGCGATTGGAACCACGCCCTGTTACAAGTTCTGAGACAAATACCGAGAAAGAAGTAGAACAGATACCGAGAAAGAAGTAGAACAGAACAGTTCAAGCTAGCAGCTACATGCACTTGACGCTCACAGGATTGCCTTTGCTTTACCGAACATTTAGGGGGGGACTACATATGAGACTTGAGATCTTCAGAGTACAAAAGAGAGTTCCAAGTTGGGTTCCTCGGAAGAAAAGTGTCCTGTAAAAGAAAACACCAGACAAGTACAGAAAGGGGACTAGGGAGAGAAACAGCTGAGGCACAAGCAATTCTGTGGGTTACAGGAAAAATGAGTGATGATAGACAACAAAAACAGGAATTGAACCACAAAGTTGGATTGCTTCATTTCTTCAAATCACTAAGCAAAACCAAGGAAAAGAGAAGAACCCAGCTCCGTCGCTAGATCAATTTCATCAAACACGTGGTGGGCATAGTGCTCCTTGACAAGGAGACACACCCAAAACAGAGAGAGAGGACCAAGGGTTTAGAGAACGGACCGACACGTAAGAGCAAGTAGGGACGACGGACATGGAGTTGGTCTTGGCGTGTTGGAATGCGAAGACGCAAAGGTGGGAGGCCAAGCCCAGGCCTCGCTTCGAGGGAGGGACGAAGGTGTGGACTATGTCCATCGCTCTGCCACCGTCTCGGAGCGCGTACTGTAGGTAGGCCGTCTTGTCCTCCGTCTCGAACCTCTGTTGGGGCTGGTTCCACACTATCTTCGGGGCCTCGCCGGTGGTGGTGGTCGCCGCCATATCTATCTCTCTCTCTCTCTCTCTCTCGCTTCGGCTTCCCAAATCAATCACCAAACCGAAGGTGGCTCGGTCAGTGTTTAGGAACATTGACGTTGACGAAACACGGGCGCTGTAAATTGAAATATAAATTCTTTTTTCTTTTTTCACATTACATTTTATTTTTCGTTTTTTTAATTTTGGATGTGAATTTCTAGGGTGAGAAATTGAAAACATAATAAAATACATACATATTTACACATATATGTGTGCACGCGCGCTCCGTGTGCAAGAATATGGTAAAATAAAACAATTAAAATTATCGAAAGAAATAAATTTCAACGATGCATCTCTTATATCACAACATTTGGCCGTGAAGAATTCCTTTTCTTAATTTTCATCATGTAGTTGTAAGTGAGAATCTTATATATCATATCGTGTAACTTATCTCTCCTTTCTTTTATTAATCTGGCTCCCATTATTTAGGGACGAGTGAATTAGAAATTTTAAAACTTATATAAATAAATTACAATAAAATCATAAAACTTTCAACAACAAAAAAAGTAATTAAATCATATAATTGTTAAATTTACGCAATTAAGTTCTGTTAACTCAATCTAACAAAAAATTGCTTGCGATTTTTTTTTTAATGTATTACCTTCTCTTGACGTCAATGAAGAACCCAAAATTACAAAAAAAAAAAAACAAAACAAAAAACATGACACTTTGCTCCTACGGGGGAATTAAAGATTAAGGAACGGCAAGGGTGAGCAACCTTGTCGGGCCACGATCGGGGCCGTTAGCCCTTGCTGCAAGGGTTGCGATTCCTCGTTGGCGAAGTAGCAAGCAATGTGAACCAACATTATATGCTAGCCAAATGGGATAGAGCCGGGGAAATAATTAGACTAATTTAACAAGTCTGAAGGCGTGATTGCATCTTTTGGAAACCGTGTAACGTGTTTCTCAACGATCAAAGGTCAAGGATTATTTAGATCTTTCACAATGATGACTTTTCCATCTTATTTTGCTACTCTCTATGTAACATTAGATTTTGAATTGGCGACCATTTTTCTCGTCATTTATTGCCAAAACTATATAAGGTTAACGACAAAACGGCAACTTTGCGTTGTTAAGGAATAAACTCTTTTGAAAAAAAAAAGTTATTTCTCCAAATTTGATTTATATGTTTCGCCAACAGTACCAAATATTTTAGAAAATGAAGGAAGTTTTTTTGATTTTATCATCCACGTAATAAGCCGACCGATTTTATTTTATTTTTTTTCATCAACGTTATATGCAGAGCCAAAATCACTTTGTGCTTGTTTTAATTCATTTCCCGACATTACTCGTTCATTCCACAATTTACTCAGATTTTCTTTCGTTTTTACAAATACAACATCGAACGAAATTCGACGACGCTAGCTTGAATGAGACTTTGGAAAAGGATTTAGTGACATAAATATAGATGTATCATTAAATCTGGAAAATTCAATTCAAAATGGACGGTTCAGATAAATCAACAGTTTTTTAGTGAAAAATGATGTGAATTGATTCGGACCGTTCATTTTGAATTGGACTGCTCAGATTGATCATGATAGTAAATAGTATAAAATTTTCAATGATAGTAAATTCAGATTAACTTTGACTTTATCGTATTATATATGTTACTATAAAATAAAGAGAATGCGTATCTAAATTAATTATTTTATTATTTTATTTATTTATTGCTATCCCGAACTACTCGTTTATAGGCAATTATATCCATCAATTTATAATTTTTATTCGTTGTCCTATAAATCTCAGTTCTTAAAATTCGAATCTTTGATTCTGGAACGAGCCCAAACAGCTGGAGTATTTTTCTTGAGGCAGAATCCAGAACCCTCCAGCGGGTACTCCTCCTCCTTCTCCAATCGCTTCGGTTTTTACATCTTCTCCCCCCACTCTTCCAGTGATAAACCCCCCCAATTCGGGCCTCGCGCAATCTCCAAAACCTCCCATAAACCGCGCAGAAGCAAAATCCCAGAAAGATGTTCTTCTTCTTCGTGGGAGGGCTGGAGCAGCAGGCGAGGCAGGTGCTGAAATCGGGTGCGGGGCGGTGCATAGCGTGCGGGTCGAGGGCCGATCTCGTCGACTATGACAAGGTGTTGAAGGTCTTCTTCGTCCCCGTCTGGCGTTGGCCGGGCAAGGCCCCGCTCATGCACTGCAGCAGCTGTAGCCTCTTCTTCCCTCCCTCCGCGTCCCTCCCTCCCCCGCCGCCGAGGATGAATGCGGAGCCCCACGGCGTGCGGTGCGGCTCCTGCGATCGGGCCGTCGAGCCGGAGTTCAGCTTCTGCCCCTTCTGCGGCGCGGCTCTGTGAATTATTTTCCTGTCCGTTGGGGATGTTGCTTGATCAGGTCGATTTTGGTTTACATGCTTTAGTGGAACTCTTGATTCGCCATAATAAAGTCGGAATTATTGTTCAAAAACTGTTCCTTTTCATCAGACTGGAGAAGTAGCGATTTTCGGAAGGGGAAACTACGCCTTTTCGGGTGCTTTGTGCCCTCACCAATTTGGTGGCAAAATATATATATATATATATCGCAATTGAATCAATTTAAAATTTTAAATATTAAAAAATTAATTTAAGTTAAATTTGCCAAGGGATATAATTTTTCGTGACATTAAACTTTTCATTGAATTTTTTTTTTAAAAAAAATGACTCTCACCGTGAATGATTTGAGATATGACTACCATGATTAGATTAATGCCGCTGATTATGTCTCTCCTCGATGCTGAATTTTGCAATGGATTATACTTTGAAACGCTTCCGCAATGGTTAGGATTTTTCGTCCTTCAGAAAAGATCTATGCAACGATCTCCGCGCAAGAGGAGGACTCAAAATAACAAATTTAGAAATTTACCATCTTGGAGCAGTCCTGAAGGCACCGCAAAAATGCACTAGAAATTTTACCACCTTGGATGATGCGGCATCACCCGGGGCCAAAACGAATCAGATTTACGTGTTTTCACTTTGACTGGACAAAACTGGCGTGTCATACAAAGTGAAATTTTTATGTTTACAAGGAAGAGAGAGAGAATGTCGAGGGCCTAGCAACTCAGAAGCAACCTTGAACACTTGTGTAGAAACTTGGAGGACTAATCAAGAGATATATTTATAAAAACAAAACATAAAAAGAGGGGAAAAAAATAATCGAGAAATGGACTTCTTAATACTGTACAAAGAACAAAAATGAAAATCGAGTGCGCAGAATTACTCGGGGCTGTTCCTGGAGAGACTCAGTTTCGTTTTGGCCCACAGTCCAATTCACAGTTTCCCGCAAAGGTTACATCCGACAGCCCTTTAGAAGGAGCCGAGGAGGAAGAATCTTAAACTGGAGAATGGTATCAGCCCAGAAAGGCTTTCCTTGGAGCCTAAGCTGTGCGCGAGGAGTCGGCAATCCGAATGCGCCATGCGGATCATCAAGGCAGGATGGAAATCCGTTGGCAGTCCGGCGAAAAGGTATAGTCTTTACACGGATTTGCTGAATGGTAATTGCTTGGCTCCTCGTTCTACCGCATCTCTCCATAGTCTGTATCTCACTCCCAGCTTATCGTAGGATACAGGCCAATTCCATACGTTCGCGCCATTGATCATTCGCTCTTGCTGGCCGAGTACTAGTCGCAAATCCTCATTCAAGACCTGCATGATCATTAAGCGACGGTCATAGCAGATCTTTACGTTAAATCCTGGAAAATGAAGACTTGCTGAGACATACTAGAGTTTCGGGAACCCAATAGAAAAAAATTTGATTATTTTTTTCTTTAAAAAGAAGAACCAGAAGACATTTGGATTCCTCGACATAGATGGATGAGATTAAGTTCCATGCTGAACTGCAACTTCCACTTACAGCACCCTGCTGTTTATAAGAAAAGATAACAGCTCTGGGTGCAGAAGTTGAACCTAGATGACTCCTAGGCCTAGGCTCTGTTTGGGGAAGGAAGGAAAAATGAGAGGAGTGGGCAGAAAAAAATCAGACACATTTTGGAACTTTTGCAAGATGAATTTGAAGGAAAAAATGTGGCCAACTTTCGTTCCCCACACCCCCGACAATTCCTTGGTTCCCCAAGCATACCGTTAGTTAATTGGCCTCAGATACTGTTGGAAATCAGTATCAAGTACATGGCTCGATATATATCGCTGAAATTCCATCTCGACCTAAACATAATGGTCTATCGCTCTCAACCTAAACATAATGATCTATCATCAAGAAAAACTTACGCAGAGTGATCCCCCACCCTGCAGTGACCGAATGGCGTGCTGCGCCACAGGGTTTACTCTGATATTAAAACATCAGGGTACCTCTAAGAATTCGATCAGGATGCCATAGGAAATAAATAAATTGCTGAGCAAAAGAGAAAAATGTCCATAATAACCCTTGAGAGAAAATTACAACAGACTAAGAAGATCTTTACCTGTTCCGCAAAGTGCCTCCACAGGTATTGCATAAAGGGAACTTGCTTCAGCAGGGGAGCAAAATCCAGTGACATTCTGTACAATAGCCTCGTCTTCTTCGTTGTTGAAGGTAAACATACGTGAAGCTGGTGGAGATGTGTTGCACACTGCTGGGTACTCTGCCCTTTCAGTTTTCCAGGCTTTGATATCCCAATGGTTGACAAAACCATACAAGGTGGTCGAAATTCCATATCAATTGGATAAGGATCCCAGTAACCTTGGAGGCCGGATGCAGGCGTGAGAAATTTCACCAAGCTGACAATTTTGGCACCAAAACAGGTAAGTGAAACAGAGAATAAAAAAATATGCAAGAACAGGGATACTGATGCATCGTAAACATGTCATTCTCTTTCATTGCCTGATTTCTCCTTTTTTTCCCAATTTATCAGCCTCTTTTTGACCCACTACTCATGTTTCAAGATAAAATACCACCTTTCCTCTTACTTCTGTTTATGTACAGGAACGATTTTTCATCTTTTACAACAAAAAGAACTGAAAAGTTTTTCACAATATCAATTAATATAAAGGCATCCGTGCTTCAGTTGCCTAAATCTCCCGATGACAGTTAGCTTTGCAGAAACAAACCTGGGAACACTCCATCCTTTTGCAAAGGTGGAAGTGTGGGTAAAGGGAGCATGTGCAAGGTCCAGAAGGTTGTCCAGAAGCAGCCCATGTTCCACAGGAAGTTCCATTACTATCTGAGGCATCGGGTACACAAAATATGCAAGGTCAGTTTTCTGCAAGAAATTGCAAATGTCTACAGTGTGCCTCCTGAAACAAATTAATAAAGAGATAATATATACCTCAGCATGGACCACAAATCCAGACGGAGGCAACAACGAAGGAAGGATTGCATCCGGAGCATCATCACCAGGCCAAATCCAGATCATGCCTTCTTGCTCAAAACAAGGTAAAGATCGAATTCTAACATCAACCATTCGTGTTGATGGCATTTTTTCGCATTTCCCATCTGTTGAATACTCCCATCCTGATGCCATCCATGAAGTATGTGAAAATTTAGACACTTAATCATGTAGACGCAAGAAAAATGCAATCCCTGTTGAGTAAAATTTTGATTGAGTGATGCTTATCCCACTAACCATGGTATGGACATTGGATACGACCCTCATTAACTGAACCGAGGTGAAGAGGGCACGCTCTATGTGCGCAAGTATTCTGAACACATCCAGGTTTTCCATCCTTGCCACGGAAAAGAACCCAAGGTTCCTCGAAGCAATCGATTGGCACCTGCAAAAGAGCATTTAATCCAAATAAGCTCAACTGAGCTGAGGTTCTTGGCAAAACTATTATCGAAAAGCAAATCTCAAGCATAACTGCCCCTAGTACTTTTTCGTGTTTTTTAAACTTACAAATTCATGAAAACTTGTTGTTGCACGCAATTACTAGGTTGAGCAGATTATATGATGAACACGTAACACAAAAAGAAGATGAATATTTTGGAAGACCAATTTACCATAGTGTCATCCTTTAGGTCAGCTGAGAAAGCAACGGGGTACCAGAAATTCTTCAGGCGCGGATGGTAAGGTTGAACTGGACCTGACACCTTTAAACTTTTCCGAGGCACTTTCATTCTTGCTGCATCAAGAGATTGAGCAGAAGTACTAGGGGGAGAAGCTGTATCAGGTGTCTCGGTTGTGTTTCTGTCTTGCAATAACCGGTCGTTAACCAATGTTTCCATGTACGCTAGCTTATCCAAGGCAGTAGCAACCCTTGCTTCAGAGATATGAACCTGTCAAGGTATGCGTGTTTTAGACTCAAACAGGTCATCCTAAACTGTTTTGTATCTCCAGAAATGAGCCAACAATTGATGCATGACTATGGATTACTGCAATGTCGCACTAGTTTGTCAAATGTATGTGTTCACCTGTCTGTGAGCCTGTGCTAACTCTTCTTGCAACCCGGCCAGGTCCTTCTTTAGGGTACCAATGGATTTGTATTCACGTGCTAGAGGATTCAGAACTTCCACGACCTACAAAATTGTGCGCTGAAAGTGAGAACTTCACACAAAACCAACTCCAACATGATACTGGATGATGTCAGTGACAACAACCAATCCTTCTGAGAAGGTAAAGTACAACAGAACAAGACTTGAAGATAGAAGAAAATTATCAAAATATCCCTGACCATTCAGCGAGGTACAGAGAAAAAGATGAAGACTAATTCAGAGATTCCACCAACTATATTAGACAAGATCAAATGCAGACCTTTTCATGAAGGAGCATAATCGTGAGTAGATCTTGTCTAGCTCTCCAATCCAAATATTGTATGTCATATCTAGCAACTTCCAGAGCTTGATTTGCATCCAAAAACTTCCCCTTCAATTGTGGGGCTTTAGACCGTGGATCCTCCACATCAAAGAGAGGACCCCACAAACTCTTCTTGTCCACCAGTTCCCCTTCCTCTCCAAATACAGCAACAACCCTAAACCCCCCCCTGACCCCCTGTAGTCCAGCAACCTTAAAGTAGGCAAATTTATACAAAACTAATTAGATAATTTGCTTAGATTGCGCACCATAATCCTGATGAGTCTTATTATAAGAAATGATAAATGCATGTCCACAACCCTCCATTCTGTGGTAGAGTTGCAAAATCCAGAGTACAGATTGCCACCAACCTATATATCCTTGCATAGGATGAAGCCGGATGGCATGCATTACATAGGATGTTGCAAGATATCACCAACCAAACAGAACGTTTTTGGGATTGCTCACATTTGTCTGAGAGCAAATCTTGAAAAAGCAAAGGATATCACCATATGTTATAGTTGATCGAAGTGTTTCTAGGCTCAATTCAGTGAAAAAAGTTGCCCCTACAAAATGAAAATCCCAACAACTACGCATGATGAAGCTAGACGACACTTTCAGGCTCGAATAAAACGATCAGAACGTCTAATCCTCACTAAAACAGCAACCCAAGCGAAGGCACTGAAAACCTTTCCACAAACGCTGATCAGCTAGCGAAATGAGAAGGGCCGCGCGATCAAACACTAAGTGAGGACGACCATCTCCGTAATTTTACCCGCTTAGCCTCGCCGGTTCAATGCTCAACATGCCTAAAGTTCTGCTACGGAATAAACAAACATGGGACTCCATTTCCGAGCACAGAGAAACGGCCGGATGGAGTTCCCGATGAAAGGAAAGCGATCATCACCTTTCTAACGTTGAGCTTAGATGTTTTGCAGAGAGAGATCGGCAGTGACAGAAGAGCAGCAGTGGCGACGGCGTTCATGGCGTCCGTATCGAGGGGAGAGAGAGAGAGAAAGAAGGGAAAAGGGAGGGGGGGGGGAGAAAGAGAGAAAAATCAAAGGAGAAATTAGAGAAGGAGATATATTTCTGGGGAAATTTTCTGTCGATAAGAGGTGAGGCGGGAGTTTCGCGCGATCTCGGTTGGCCTCCCGTGAGGTGCCACGTGGACGCGCGCGCAGAACCGCAGGCGCTCACGTGGCGCGCCCGATCTCCACATGCTTCAGTGGGACTTTTCTGAGGTCTGAGGGGAGAGTGTTCCATCGAGTGGGCCCCCTTTTCGTCTCGACAGTTGCCAGCTCGGACGGCGAAGATACCTTCCTCTTATCTCGAATTTGGACCGTCGCTGTTTCTCCCGGTCAATCCTTGCGAAATGCGGTTTTGTCGTTGATAAATGTAGAATTCTTCGTTTTCCTTTTTTATTAGTTTTTTTGGGTCTTTTCCAAAAAATATATATATGCATATATATATATATATATAATGAAAAGAATTGTACAGCACCTCAGAGTAAAACGTTGGAAATTACATGAGCAGAAACAAACAGAATTTAAGGAAAGAATGCTACGTAAGTACCTTGGCGACTGGAGGGCGAAGTAAATATGATGTTGAAGAAGATGTCTAACTTCATCCAGACAATGGCAAAAGAGGTGCTAGGAAAAAGTAGAGGGAATGGACATCAAACAAAATAAATTTAGTGATGGAATGAAAAGGTGCAGGAGTTAATTAAGCACAAGAAGGAGTGTTTCAGATGTCTACATAATTGTCATAATAAAAAGAATTTGCAAAAGTTTAGATTAGCGATAAAAAATACCAAGAAAGCCGTACGAGAGGCCAGAGTCAAGATTTTCATCGACATGTACAACAAACTTGAAAGCCAAAAAAGAGAAAAATACATTTATAGACTTGCAAAGTCAAGGGACAAGAAAAGTAAAGACTCGACACAGTTTAGATGTGTCAAAGATGAAAATCAAACACTCTTGATAAAAGATGAAGACATCAAGGGTAGGTGAATAAGTTATTTTAACAAACTTTTTAATGGAAAGAGCGATAAAAGTGAGGTGGATTTGGAAGATACTTCTGATGATTCAAATAGAAGGTTTATGCGTAGAATTAACGCACGGAAAGTTAAGGAGGCATTAAAAAAGATAAATACTAGTAAAATCTTGGGACCCGATGGTATTCATATTGAAGTGTGGAGATGCTTAGGGAATGTAGTAATAAGTTGATTGACTAGTCTTTTAACAAGATCCTCCATACTAATAAGATGCCTGATAAATGGAGGAAGAGTATATTTGTGCCTATATATAAGAACAAAGGGGATATCCAAAATTATTCTAACTATGAAGGCATCAAGCTTATGAGCCATACAATGAAGCCGTGGGAGAGAGTTATTGAGCATCGTTTGAGAATAGAAATCAAGATTTCTGTCAATCAATTTGGATTTATGCTGGGAAGATCTACCATGGAGTCTGTTTTTTTAATTCGATAATTAATAGAGAGATATCCAGAAAGAAAAAAGGACATCCATATAGTGTTTATTGATCTCGAGAAGACGTATGATAGGGTTCCAAGAAAAGTTTTGTGGTGGATTCTTGAGAAGAAAAAAGTACCTTCAAAGTATGTCGAGACAATCAAGTACATGTATGACGGTGCTACTACATGTATGAAGCCTTGTAATGGCACATCAAGTTATTTTTCAATCACAGTAGGCTTACATCAAGGTTCTGCTTTGAACCCTTACCTTTTTGCCCCGGTTATGGATAAGCTGACAAAAGATATTCAAGATGAGGTGCTATGGTGCATGCTATTTATGGACGATATCGTGCTTATTGATGAGATCAAGGCTGGGGTTAATGCTAAGTTAGAAATACGAAAAAGCACGTTAAAGTCTAAAGGATTTACGCTAAGTCAAAGTAAGACGGAATACTTAAAATGTGAGTTTGACACAGCAGGAATATGGGATCAAGAAACCGTAAATATGCTCGGACATGAGGTACCTGAGAAAGATACATTTAGATATTTGGGATCAATATTGCAAAAGGAGAGAGAGATTAATGAGGATGTAAGCCATAGAATCAGAGCAGGTTGGATGAAATGGCGTAGTGCATCGGGATTTTTGTGTAATCACAAAATTCCTCTTAGGTTAAAAAGGAAATTTTATAGAACAGCAGTCAGACCTGTCATGTTATACAGAGCTGAATATTGGCCAGCACAAAGGAAACATGAGCATAAAATGGGATTAGCGGAAATGAGAATGTTAATGTGGATGTGTGGTCATACAAGGATGGATAAGATTAGGAATGAAGATATTCGACTAAAAGTTGAAGTAGAACTGGTGGCGAAAAAGATGAGAGAGCATAAATTAAGATGATTTGAGCATATCCTTCGAAGTCCCTTAGATGCACCGGTATGAACAGAAATTTGCTATCAAGAGCATAATACGAAGAAAGCAAGAGATTGGCCGAAATTTACTTTGAGGAAAATAGTAAAACAAGATTTAATGGAGTGAGAAATAGATTGGCGTACGGTTTGTCTTAGAACGGAGTGGAGGAAAGCTATTAGTGTTGTGGAGGGGTAGTATATAGATAGATAGATAGATAAATATATATATTTATTTATTTTTACACATTTATCTCTTTTTCCTTCTTTGATTATTCTTTTATTTTTATGATTCTTTGGAGTTCATCGACTGCCAACCCCAACTAGTTTGGGTTAAAGGTATTGTTGTTGTTAGGGAGTCTTTCCCCACAGAGAAATGGCTTGAAAAATCAAAGCTTTACCTGACCACAACTTTTGATAGAACCCCAGCCTCTATCTCAGCTTGGAACCAACATGAGCCTTGGATCGAGCTTGCAAGAGCTAGATTTGGCTAGAGAAAATAGGAGACGTATTTCATAAGAGTGTAGTTTTTTTTTTAACAACAATTAAGTCAAGCGTTGCTTTTCAATGTAATTTAAAATTACACTTTGCCAAGGGCTACTTGTATTTGAAAAAACCTTTTCACTTAGGTTTCGTTTGTTTCACGAAAAATGTGATATTTTCGGAAAGTCATTTTTCGAGAAAATAACAATATTTTCTAGTGTTTAGCTAATACTTAAAAATGAATTGGAAGACGATTTTCATCGTTTGTTAAGGAATTTATTTTTCTATAAAAAATACTAACTAATTAGATCTTTTTAAAATTATTTATTTTTAATATATTTTTATTTTAGTTATTTTATTTTAATTAATTTCTCTAATTTTTTATCTCTCTTTTTTTACTTTTTCCTTCTCTTCTTAGTTGGTCACCTGCCATGACGACGACTGACAATAGGCCACAGGCTAGGTTCAGCCTCGTTCCGACCTTGTCGGAGGCTCAGAGGTTAGGCTGAGCCTCATCGACCTTTGGCGAGACCGAGCTTCGTTGAATCTAGCGAGGTGAGCCTTGCTCACTCAAGGCCAAGCCAGATCCGGCAAGGCATGGCCTTCCTCGAGGCCGGTGACGCTGAGCCTCGAGCTCGCCTCGCTAGGCGGTCGTCATCGGCGGAGTGAGTAGGCAAAAGAAGGAGCAATAGTAAGCAAGGATAAGTAGGCAGAGGAAGGAGGAAGAAGGAGAAAAGATCAAAAGAAAAGAAGAACAAAGAAATTTAAAAGATTTAAAAAGTAAAAATAAAAATGTAATTAAAAAAACAATCAAATAATACAAGAATAATAATTTTAAAGAAAATAATTGTGAAAGAAAGAAGAAAGAATAAAGAAATATGAGGAAAATGTTTTCGCCTTCTCAAAATGAGGAAATCATCTTCTTTAATTTGAGAAGGTTTTTTCTGTTGACTGGAAAATATATTCCGTTTGACTACTCATTTTCCGCCCTCCAAACACTGGAGATTTGGAAAAAAAAAATTGGAGAATTTTTTTCGTAAAATAAAAGGAGCATTTAAAGTCATTTACAGTTTCCCAAAAGCTCATTTTGTCCAAAAGGCCAACCAAATTAACCATGTATCCTGAAGACTGAATTGTTATAAGTTATTTTATTATTCATTATTATGTATAAAAATACCCACTATATTATTATGTACCTTCTTTATTATTATAAATTCATCATGTATCTTAAATGACGTTACCTGTGCGGAGGTGTGGCCGTTTGCTATGGTTCGACCCTAATCTGTCGGACTAATGTCAAAACAGAGTTGTGTTGAACGATTCTATGGACCAAACAAAGTTACTAGTACTAATTACTAGCATTAATCCTTTTCGGATGCGTGATTTTCTTTGTCGAGCCTCGCGAGATGACAACAGATAAAAAGTACAATGCTATGACTGGCTATCGTAGATGATAACATCTATCTTGCTATGGTGGTGGACGCGGAAAGAAGATGGCGAACGACGTCGTATTGAGCAATTTTGTCCGCCTCATAGCGTCAATATTTTACACAAAATGATCGGTAACACTGGACCATCGAATAAATAATTTCATGCGAAAATTGGTTGGAAGGACAGTATTGAAATTTCACAAAAAGATTTAAGATTATGCTGAGGAAATTAGGAAAAAAATATAATCTATGTCGGCATCCATTTTTAAGGCTGATTTGTTATTTTTTCGGCCTTTAGAAGCTCCGGCATTTATTTATTTCAAGAGCTACCACAGCATATGGATATTCGTTATTTTTTCCAATGAATAAGGTACGTAAATCTTTTCGAGGACCCAGTTAAGCTTGTTTTAAATGCGATTTTCCTCGTTACAAGGATTTACACAAACACAAAATTCTCCGTCCTGAAAGTGACATCAACAAAATCCAAAGAAGCATTTTTAGGGAATTACTAATACTAATTATGCATCCCCTAACATTTAAAAAAACATAAGATCCAAAAAAAAAATTAACTAACTTGCTAATCTAATTAAGATTAGGTACCATCAAATTTTTCATGCGTCTAAAGAGTCCCTTGTGGGGGGTATATTCAAAAAAAAAATAATTGTACGGTTCGAAAATTTAAAGAATTGATTTCATTTTATAACAAACAGTTTTGGATATGTGTCTCCGCATTGCAAGTTCAATCTCCTCTATCCACGAAGTGCTACCAATTCCTTGTGGGTCACCTGCCCGAGCAAAACTTACGACTTAAATGGACTAGTAGGCAGTTCATGAATCTAAAAAAAAAAAAATTGATCATGTGAAACTTGGATCAATCTTATTATAAAAGAAGAAAAAAAAAAGGTACACAATCCGGACTTGAGATTATACATAATTTCATTGCACATATACATGCTCAAAATAAAAGCCAAGAATCTAGATTTAGATTTTTGTTTCTTTCTATCTTTTTCCCATTTTCTTAGATTAAGATTGAACCAATGAAGTTTCGCCCAAAATGAAGAGAAGTGAGGAAGGTCCCACCGGGATTCGAACCCAGGTCGCTGGATTCAAAGTCCAGAGTGCTAACCACTACACCATGGAACCTCGCTTCTGTCCTAAAAAATTCATTTATAATAGATATATTTTGTTCCTTGTCACTCATACCCGCTCCGATGCTTGTCAATTTAACAATAATTAGAATGAAATTAGCTCCTTTTTTTTTTTGCCCTTTAAATCTTTGCAAGTAACCCTATTTCGCGAGGGATACGAAGGAGATGTACTCGCTTTACCTTTGCATACACGGTCTAAATTATTGGTTGTCTCTTTGTGCCGAAACTTGTGTAGCGTAGTTTTGAATTCCATCGGGAGAAAGTACACCCGATTAATCATACATATTCACTTTAACCATATTGTTTTTCCAGTATTTAAAGAATTGAGATGTGAACATCAAAGGAGGAGATAGAGAGAAATATAGTAGAACGAGTCATCACAAAAGGATTAGGGTATCTGGTGTACACGTCTACATAATATTATTTCGTTTTAAGCCTCGATAGAGAGAATCCCGTGAAAGTAACCTCCTCAAATTCAAGTTTTAAGTTCTTCTACGCTCGAGTGATCGAAACGAAAACACACAAAAATTTCCCGCATGTTTGACAGATTAGAAGGACAAAAATGAACGATTTGCAAATCGTCTGACTCAGTAATTCTATAAAAATAAAGCTTCAGACATGCAATAGCTGTGTTCATAGAATTTATAGGCTTTTGTTTGAGACATAGAACAGCCGGGGTGGTGGCGCAGTTGGCTAGCGCGTAGGTCTCATAGCTCCTGAGTTATCCTGAGGTCGAGAGTTCGAGCCTCTCTCACCCCATTCTTTTTGTTTTATAATTATTTGTTTTTTTTCGTGTTTTCGGTTTTGTCAAAAGTTTTATGAAATTTTGAGACCAACATAATCATGTTGATTCTGAGCCCACACACCAATGCACCTGCATTCGATTCGAATAGCTGGTCCTAGTGATGCTGGCATATTTCTATTGCAATTTTTGTCGATACATCGTATATCAAACATTGTATTAAGTACGATATTCATAATTTTTCTTACCTTCTTTTAGCGACTGGGTGTTTGAGCTCTTTCATCGCCCAGTAGATACTTTACCGACCATTACGGCAATACAGCGTTCCACGCACACGCGCCAAGCGGCCCGAAAATAGTGAAAAAAAAAAAAAGTGTGGTGACTTGAAGTTGACGCTAGCACGGGTCGAGTGATCATTTGGGTCTGATTTAATTTCCAGCTGTGCGGGGCAACTGTTTTTCTTGTTATGGTTCCGTGGAACTTGGGCTGGACAGCATATTTAGCAGGCCTGTGTGTATTGGGCCAAAGCCAGTGAACACTTGCAACTTCACATTGCCTTGGCCCTTGCCACCGAGCTTGTTGGGCCAAAGCCCCTCATCGCGAAGCAAGACTGCATTGGCCCGGCTGCTCCCCGCACGCCCCTAAGCCTGAAAGGTCGTGATCGTTACCGGCTCGAATCACAGTCCCGGTGCTGACCACCGCATGGGAAACCCATAGGGAAAATTTTCCGGTTTCGGTCGAGATGGTGCGAGCAATGACATTAAAAGGGGCAGAAACTACCACTCCTTTAGTCTCCGCTTGTTTTGCCGAAAGTACATGAGATCGAAAAAATATTTTTTTATAAATGATCGTTTATATCTCTTGAAATAATTAATCGATAAAAAATATATTCATTGTTTACAGCAATTTGTGTATATTATTTTGTGTTCATTTATTTGCAATCATTCTTAAAAAATATAAATCTTTTGTTAATTATTTATTTTTCACGAAATAAATGGTTGCATGTCACTTGCGAGGGTCCAGGGAGACACAAGACGAGAGGGTACATATTAGCATGTTCGAGCGGATCTGTGGCGGGTCACAATCAAAGCTCGTAGAACCCGCTACAGTGATGGGTAACGGCAACATGCATGTCGTTTTTGCTTTGGGTTTTTTTTTTTTTAAAATGTTTCTGAGGGAGTGCTCTACGTGTATTGTGTGGTGGACATGGGCAGCAGCGTTGTTCTATCTCCTGCTCCAACAGGCAACAACAGCAGTGGAGATGTCCGAATTTTCCGTGTCCCCATGACACGTGTCCCTTGTCCAATTGCCCCCAAAAATTCTAGACCGAAAGATCGGGGCTAGATTGCTTACGTCACTGAACATTCTAGAACCTTTATGCATTTTTCTTTCCTCCAAAACGTTTTTCGTCAAAATAAGAAAAATCCTGGACCGTTGTAACTAGAGGAGTGGTTTTGTGTGGATGCATTTGTTCCTCTTTTTCCGGTAAAGTATAGCCAAATTGTCAATATTTATGTAGGAAGATCAATTTAATGTCAATATTTTTTTATCATTTCAATGCTAAATTTTAAAAAAACCAATTTTTTGAATGTCAAGTCCAACGTGGTTTGTCAGAAATCATGTATGACATACACAGACTTGTCGAAGATCCTAATTAGCAATAACAAAAAGCCTAAAAAATAATTAAAAAACTCCACCTAATAAGCTAAAAATTGAAAAAAATTGTTAAATAAAAGAAAAAAAAAAAGATGAAACCTTCTGTTGCAGCGGCGCCGGTGAGGGCTCACAACCCTTGCCGCCCTTGCCTCCGCCCCTCATCAGCAATGGCTGGTGAGGGGGGCTAGGGGGAAGCCGGGGTCCAGCAACTCTCGTGGTGGGCTTGCTGACCCAAGGCGAGGTCAAGCCTAGTCGTGGCAGGGCTCAACCGGCCTCGCCCAATGACGGCTAAGCCTCGCCTATGTCGAGTCGTCGCTAGGAGAGGCCGGTCGAGCCCAGCCACGGCGGGGCTCCACCTCGCTCAGATCTGGGCGAGGTCGGCCTTGCCGTGGTTTGCAAGCCCGGCTGCGACCCTAGTTAGCCCCCGGTGGGGGCCATCCCCCACCCCTCGTCAGCCATTGCCGGAGATGGTGGGAGTGACAACGGCGAGAGCTCACAGCCCTCTCCAGCCCTTGATTTTTTTCAATTTTTAATCTATTTTCTAGTTTAATTTTAGTTTTTCTGAAAAAAAAACTAGCTATTTTAATGTTAAAACATCCACGTGGCATCCACTCGTGTTATTTTTTTTTTAAATTTGATACGTAATATTAAAAAATACCACGTGTACTGTTTGGTCTGAATTGGCACTGAAATAATCATTTTTGGCCGAAATTGGCATTTTGATGATCATTTTCTCTCCGTGTGGCACTGAAGTGATCCAAAAAAAATATTGGTACTAAAGTGATATCTGTACATAAATATTGACACTTTTGCACTCTTTTATTCATTTCAAAAAATATATATATAATCGACGTAAGGAAATCTTTTTCCTTTTCATTTGTGAAAAAAGAGAGAGTTCCACTTCACCCAACTTTCCTACTCGGTGTGAAATTAAAGATCACGACCCAATTGAAAATGTAGTAAAATTCAAAGGTCCGCAGTAGAGTTATTGTGATCGGTCATTCCTCGATATAATATGTAAGGTTTTAATGCAATATCGCACGTAGTTCTTTCATTGATTACGTGATCGTGAATCAAATTTTCTCTCCATCTTATGAAAGGAAATGACTTACGATCCTAATAAATGACACGCGTGATCGGTGTAATACTCTAAAATATTCCAACTTAAACTCTTGCACTGATTCTACTTTTTGTCTCATGAATAGGCTTCAACTATAGAAACAAACGATCGAACGATAAAATAGACAGAACAAGTAAAGTAAAACGGACACTAGATATACGTGGTTCGGTCGTAGAGACATACGTTTATGGAGAGAGTAGCAACGAATTCCACTATAGAACAAGCGATATACGGAAATTACAGATCTCACTCGAGTTACACAAACACTTTCAATATTCCCCAAGTTCCAATTACATCCAAGAAATCACACGGTGTTTAGTCCCCAATTCTTAGCGAAATAATCTCTCAATCTCGCAAAAGAATTAAAACACAAATCCAACCTCAAAATTTAATCAGTTTCAACACTTGAATTCTTGATGTAATTCTGCGAACAAAAACACATAGAAGAAGGCCTTTTACGAAGACTGCAGGTTGATTCGTAAAGAAGGTCTTGAAGCGCCAAATTTTCTCGAGTGCTTGAGTAGGGTTTTCTTGAAGCTTATCATAAAAAACCATCAATTTTAGGTTAAGTACAAATTCTAAGCCAAACTTTTTTTGTCTTATAAAAAAATCATAGCTTTTAGATCCAATTTCAACTTTACCCTAATTTATTTTATTCGTCTCATAAAACATTACCAACTTTACTTGAGTCTTAAATCTATCTGCATTAACCCTTCATCAAAATCACCTTTAGTAGTTTCGAGCTTTGTCTTCAAACTCTAATGATTAGGAATATTCTATCCGTCGTGGTTGGAGAGCTCACGCTTGGGATGCTTAAGATTTTTCCCTTTCTCGGTTGTCAATGAGAATTTTTGGACAGAGGGTTGGAGATAGATTTGTGACTTAAATAAAAGTTTGTGGTTTTTTATAAAACTGTAAAAAATTTTAGGGTAAAATTGGGGACTGAATAATAAAAGTGGGAGATGACCTAAAGCGAAATGGTTTTTTCATAGAATAAAAAGACGGCAAAAATTACCAAAAAAAATCATGAACCTATTGCTATTGTATTAACTTAGTCTTAAGATTTTTTTTTTTTGCCAATTGAGTCATAAACCTTTCATATTTATGTCAATTTAGTTAATTTGGCTGACCGACGCTAACATAGATAATTTTTAACAATATTTTTTTATTATTTTTCTTTTTTTTTGCTTTCCCCATATGGCCAG
Source organism: Rhodomyrtus tomentosa (assembly GCA_028455895.1). NCBI lineage: Eukaryota > Viridiplantae > Streptophyta > Magnoliopsida > Myrtales > Myrtaceae > Rhodomyrtus > Rhodomyrtus tomentosa. Next base: position 43,745,294 of record JAPCWY010000001.1, on the reverse strand, counting down.
CAAGCTGTGACCCGCATGGGTTGCCGAAGCTCGCCGTCCACCAAGCAAGGGCAGCCTTGCCGGCAACCACGCCTCTTGATGGTCTAGTTTTGCGAGGCCAGTTCGCCTAGATTTGGGCAGGCGAAGGCAGCTTCACCATGGCCTCATCGGCCGTGAGCCATGGTGGCCCTGCCCATGGCTAGCGAGACCATGGCAACCTTCGCCATCGGCCGACAAGGCCCTGCTGAGGCTGCCCTAGCCCATGGTCACGATGGCCTTGTCCAGCTTGAACAAGGCTTGCCGAGAGCTGCCAAGTTCTTGCCACGTTAGTGTCGGCTGATCAAATGGATCGAATTGACACAAATGCAAAAAGTTTAAGATTTAATTGATAAAAATAGATTTGCGACTAAATTGAAATAATTACAATAGGTTTATGATTTTTTTATAATTTTTTTCTAAAAAAAGGTTTATCGTAGAATTAAAACATGATATAAACTTAAGTATTTTTTATGGGACAAAAATAATTAAGGTAAAATTGAGACTAGATCTAAAGTTTGAAGATAAAAGGTGTAATTGAGACAAAAGCAAATTAGCTTGAGAAAATTTTAGGATAGTATGTCCAGGTAATCACATTAACTTTTTTGATACATGTAATTACAATGTATCCATCATAATTAGAACTGAGAATTAGGAGTCAGACTGGCTCTGGTTGAGTCGAGTCACGTCGATCTCTTTTCGCAAGAACACAAAGTTGTAAACTTGCTTTGAAGCCATGGGGCTTCAGCTTTGGGAGCAAGAAGAAGCAACCTCCCACCGCCACGTTCAGTGGACCACAGTCAACACACCAAGCAGTAGCAGCAACTGTAGCAGCAAATCTAGTGTCCAAGGTTTTTTCACGGGCACGTCCATTTTATTGTCGCGAAAATGCCTTGGAACCTCAAAAAAAAAATGATCTCCACAAACGAAAAGTACAGCAGAGGAGACGTGGTCACTCTCTTCGCCCATCGCTAGATCGCACAACCATATCCTCAAATCTCCCTTCATGCAAAGCTCCAGCCACCCACCTCCTCATATTAAACGAACATCCCACATTTCGCAGCACATTCCGAAAGATCAGTAAACAAAGAGAGAGCGAGAGCGTGTGCCTCTGTGTGCTTGTGAGCGAGAAGCTGCAGGAGAGATAGAATGGCTCAAACCATGATGCTCATGCCAAGCGTCTCGGGACACTCGGTGGACTTGAAGAGACCCGATCGTCTGCTTCAGCTCCAAATCCAGAGACTGAGGCCTAACTCGTCTTCCTTCTCTCGGGATCTCCTGTTTAGCCCGCTTCCTTCGCCAGCAACTTCTCGTCGCTCCTCTGCAGTTTTCGCGCTCTTCAAGTCCAAGACCAAGGCCCCTCCCAAGAAGGTGCTCCCCCTCACCCACTTTTCCCCCCGTTCCTTCTTCCTCTCTTCCTTCTCTCTTTTGCTCGTCTGCGTTTGAATTTGTTTCTGGAGAACCGCGGTTGAACGTGAGTTCTGTTCTGGACTGGTGGTGTTCTTGAGCGGCTTGACAGGTGGAGAAGGCTAAGCCCAAGGTGGAAAGCGGCATTTTCGGGACGTCTGGTGGGATTGGTTTCACCAAAGAGAATGAGCTCTTCGTGGGTCGTGTTGCTATGATTGGCTTTGCTGTGAGTTCCCCTCTCTTTTTTTTTTTTTTGTCCTCTGCTCTTGCTCAAAGTGATTCAGATATTAATCAGCGTTTACTTCATCGTTTTAGGGCAATGCAAGCACTAGTTTGTACTGTGTTAAACATGTGTTTTATATGATTTATGATTGAAGTTTATCTCTTCGGCGATATGAAGATTGCATAAGCTCTGTTAGACGTGACTTCACAGAAGTTCGGGACATCGTTTCCGTAGACGCGCATATTGGAAAAAAATTTCAACGCATTTAGCATTTCCCGTGGTGCTATCCGATGTCCGACCGCCAAGATCCTAATAAAAACTTTGGCCTTACAGGATTAATAAGTTAACAGGATCGAGTAAATGAGTATAACTTGTCGGGCACATGCACACACATATAAAACTTTTTACATTGTGTAGATGCATCACATGAAGTGTTGGAAAACTATGTTCAGGCATCCTTGCTGGGTGAGGCAATTACGGGGAAAGGAATTCTTGCACAGTTAAACTTAGAGACTGGTATCCCCATTTATGAGGCTGAGCCTCTCCTCCTCTTCTTCATCCTCTTCACATTGCTTGGAGCCATTGGAGCTCTTGGAGACCGTGGACAGTTTGTTGATGACCCCGCGACCGGGATCGAGGGGGCTGTGATCCCTCCTGGCAAAGGTTTACGCTCGGCACTCGGTCTTAAGGAAGGAGGTATGTAGCAGCACCTTACTGGTTTATTTGTTTTGACAGTTTGGCATATGCAGATGACTTGGAACGTAAGTTGTATATATTATGCATTCGGCACGTTTCGAGAAGAATGCACGGATGCCGTGGGCACGAAAGTGTGTTCAGCTCCTGATAAACTTCGCTGTCGTCTTGTGTGCAAGGTCCGTTGTTCGGGTTCACGAAAGCGAACGAGCTCTTCGTAGGAAGATTGGCACAGCTCGGGTTTGCCTTCTCTTTGATCGGCGAAATCATCACTGGAAAGGGAGCTCTAGCTCAGCTAAACATCGAGACCGGAGTGCCCATCAGTGAAATCGAGCCCCTCGTGCTGTTCAACGTCCTCTTCTTCTTCATCGCTGCGCTGAACCCTGGAACGGGCAAATTCGTGACCGACGAGGATTTACAAGATTAAGACCAAAAAACCTTTGTGCAGAGAGTGTGGTTGTCATTCGAAATTTGTAAGTCTTGATAATACTGTTCAATGAAGCAGTTGTTTACAGCATCTCTCAAGAGCCGGTGTCACGACTCATTTTAACTTCACCTTAGAGCCCTTAATCACGAATTCCATAAAGCCGTTAAGAGTAAAAACTTCAGCTTTCTGGCGCGCTTCTGGTAGTTCTGGTCACAATTTGAAATTTTGTGGTATTACCTTTCCATCTCGAATTTTCGACTAAACTATTTCGCTGTCTCTCGTGATGACAACTAAGTCGCAGGCACCAACAATTTCAAAAACCCACAACTTTCAAGTGCGAGATTCACCAGAAATCACTGGTAACAATCAGTAACCAGATGAGCCCGAGGAGCCACTACCGACTGAGGGGCTAGAACTAGAAGCAAGTCTGAGGAGCCACCTGAAAAAAAGACTTTTGAGTTCGCTCATTCATGAAAAAAAGAAAAACTCTTCAGGAAAAACTGAATGCTAAGTCAACCTATGATGACTGTCAATCAATCTGTAAACGTGGATGAAAAATCCACATGAAATATTAAAAAGTCAGAGGGCAGCAAAAAGGAGAAAGTGAATAACATCGACAGACGTATACATGAGTCAACGCATCAGCTAGGAGCAGATCTTCCATCAGCTCCATCTTGTGCATTTTCCCGGGAAGCTGTGCCTGTGAACATCTCCATAACACTTCTCAATGCCCCTGATATATTCTCAGGCATGTTTTCACCCACATTCAGATTGATGTTCCCACCGATTCTTATCTCAGGGTCACCACTCCCTTCTCCATGGGAATGTTGTTCTTGTCCTTGGTATGCGGTTGAACCCCAGTTTGTAAACATGCTAGACAAGTTCACAGGAATGGCATTAGGATCAAGCGGAAAAGAACCAAATGGAGGGGGAGCCGCCCGGCTTTCTGATCCACTTGAAGATTGGCTGCTAGAGTCATTCCCAGTCATATTCATGAAAATGTCAGCAAAATTTGCGGGAATTGTGCTAGGATCAAAAGGAACGGATGTGAAAGGCGGTGGAGTAGTATGGCTCCTTGATCCATGCGTGGATTGGCTATTAGACTCTCCTCTAGTATGGTTAGAAGAACTAGTGTCCCACTACAGCAAATCCAAATATGATTCTTAGTAGATGTAAAATAAAGCTGAAATGTCACAAAAAAGGGCTGCAAATTGACAATGAGAAAAGATATATGAAAATAATGCCGTAAAAGAAACCTAGAGAAGTACACTAAGCTACTCAGAATAAGTATCCAGAAAGCACTTCTCATAAGATAAGAAGATAACTTAGGCACAAATATTAAAACCAAAACATCCAAGTAGCTCGTTACACATTGTGGAAATTGAATCATGGAAGTTTTAGAAGAGAGGACTTTATGATAGGACCAGGGCATTGACAGAAGCACTTCCGTTGGCAGCAGGCAAGAAGCAACAGATCGCCAAAGTAGGTATTAGCAAAAACCATAGATTCACTCACTGCATTATATCTCTTCATTCCCAGGGAACTGATAATCAACAGCGAAGCACCAATTGAGAGGTGCACTTAACTTAGAAAGACCAGGATAATGGAAAATTAGAAGTTCATATTACCTGGTTGCATTCTCTCCACTGTAATTCTTCCAATTTCTGCTCAGCAACCTATAGTCCAACAGGATATCGTGAGAGGGAGGGAGGGAGGGAGGGAGGGAGGGAGGGAGGAAGAGTGGGGAGAGGGAGAGCTAACCCAACCCGAATATTCTCTTTGACAAATTCATTGTTTGGATCGAGTTGCAACACTGCATAAATTATGCAACATTGATCAATAAAATATGAAAATAAAACAAACAGAACACACTCTTTGACCAATGATGCCATTCACCAGCAGAGATCGAGTGAGACATTAACCTCACACAAAATCCAAGTGTTTTTCTTCAAATGATAAGAGATTTACAAAATTGGTAGAGTATGATCCAGCAATAAAGGAAGCATGTAAAACTGACGTTACATAAAGCACTACAAGAAGTCAATATATTCAAGCTGTTCAGTGAATCCTAATTCTTAACACCTTGTGCCATTACAATACTAGACTTGGACACAATAAACGAATATGAAATGCAAACATTGAGGTCCGATGGGTGTAAAAGGAGTATTGAGCCTACCTTTCTTAAAACCTTTATCAATGGAGTCAGCATACTTCCCCAGAGCATAATATGCTGTACCCAAACGGCTATATGCCTTTGAATAATTTGGGTCAATCTCTAAAGATTTATGACAGTCTTTGATTGCATCATCAAATTTGCCAATCTGAGTATAAGCAGCCGCCCTGTCAGGTGTTTACATAATTCAATTAATCAAGAGTGACATGAAGTTACCCATGGTAGCTTATATGTGTTTCTTCCAGATCACTTATCATAGTTAAATTTCATTTTTAAGAAAAATACTCAAGCCATTCCAGCCTTTTTATTTCTCACGTGAGTAGTTCTTCTAAACAAGCCATTTCAGCATTTTCTTCACCTAATTTTTTTTTTTTTTTTGGTCAGACTTCACCTAAGTTGAGTTGTTTGCATTCTCCTACTATAACGACATGAACAAGATAACAGAAAGTAAGGTGTGGAAAACTTAAATGGTAACCAGCCGGTATGTCCAACTCAACAATCGAAACATATATCATTATAGCAGTAGTCTAATATAAGACAAAAACACAAGTAATCCATCCTTTCAAATAATTATATGATCCATTAAATGGCGGTTGTTCACGAGAGCGTCCAATTCCCTGAAAAATCTTGCCCAAACACAAGCCCTGCTACCAGTGAAATTCAGAATGTGATTCTGTCAAAACAGCTACAGAACTATTATTACATGCATCCTGTCAAAAAAAAAAAAAAAAAACTCCCCTATATTGTGGAGAATATCTTGCACATTAGCATATACACAACCCTCTAACAGTTTGCCTAAAGCAACATGTGATAGAATCATAAGGTACTACTTTTGGCAGCATATTGTGAGATACTAAATTTAAGATTTGAAGAGTAAGCAACAAGGACATATTTTATTGTAGAAGTTACAGTATTTTCAACTTTTCTTAGCTAAGAAACAACATAATCGTATAATTATTGCTGCACCTGTTACTGTAATATACAGCATTATTTTCACAAAGTGCAATGGCACAAGTGTACGACTCAATTGCATCAGCGTATAGCTTTGACTGCATGGCCTTGTTCCCTGAGAAAAAAAACAGACACAGCAACAAGCTCAAAATCACATCATTCAACAGATAACTTCTGTCAATGTTAATATTAGTTATGGATCACTTGAGACAAATAAAACAGGGCAATGTATTTTTATACACTTCAAGTGATACTTAGTCTCTCTTGCTAGCTCTTTTATCTAAATCAGAAGGATAAAATTAATATCAGCTTCAAAGTTCTTGTTGTAAACACAAAATACCAGTCAAAATGCGAAAAACTATTATTACCTTGTGATTTCAAGGTCTCTGCCAAACTGGTTTTGTTGTATTGCTGGCATCCAGATCCTTCCATCTCCTGGTAGGCAATATGATATGTTTAATTGAGAAAAGGTCCGGATGTAGAGAAACAGACGAACATTGGATTTAGAGGGAACACCCAGGATAATTCGCAAATCAAATGACCAAGAACAACATATTACTTTTAAAGTGATAATTCTTGGCTGCATGAGAGTCAGGTTGCACAATGTTTCCATCAACATCAACAATTTTCCTTGCACAATATTTCCATAATGAAGTAAAATCAGGTTACAGCCGTGTTTTTCAAGAAATCATTTTTTATCTAAGTCAATGATGACGCAAATACAGATGTGTTGGTGCAACCCATTCCGTAAAGTCATACCAGATTTACCCAGACTGGCTAACAGGCAAGGCTGGTTAAGGGCCAATAGTTCACCAACCAAGGGTAAGCATCATCACACAATTTCCAACGAAAATTGTGTGCTAATGATAAAGAATGATTATATTGATCATGCAGTTAAAATAACTCATGCACCTCAAATTCAGGTGAACACTATTCAAGGGTAACATTAACTCCCGAGACAAGTCAGTACAACATACATTTATAGCATTGTGAAATAGGCAAGTCACTTTATCTAATTGGACCATGTCATCGTTCCCATCAGGGGTGTGGTTGAAAAAGTGAACTTTCTCAAGCGCAGAAAAGAATTGCCCAAAGAGCTCATCTTTAGACGATTCTGTCAAAAAATGAGTTTCTCGTTCTTGAAGTCCATCCTGATCACCCAAAAATGGAAAAGGAAAGTCAGACAAAACCCGAAATAGACAAATATAGAAATATTCCCTATGGTAAATTGGCAAATACACACATAACCTATGTGATAGCAGCATGTCCCATTTCCTTTAAAAATTTCAATTAAAACCCCCTTTCCCAACATATTGAAATTCACAGTCAACCCCTGTTCTATTATGTAGAGTTGCATCAAGTCTAGCCTACTTTAACTGAAATATCATAAGAGCACAGAAATTTTTTTATATTCTAGACAGAATTGCCTAGTTCCCACCTTTTATGGCCAGGCAATACATGATAATATCTAACAAGATTCAAGAATAAATGTTTCTGGATGCTCGAAACCCCCTACAACTTAGACGAAAAATAGGATGACCTGGGGACCCCCCAAATGTAGAATTCTCAGTCCCCAGCTGACAAAGAGCACGCATAGGTAAGATACCAAAGTAAAATTGGCTATACAAGATATCTACGTTAAAAAAGAAACTTATTAAGGTTACCCAGCAGATCCATACACACCGGAAAATACTATAAACACATTTGTAAGAGAAGAAGTCAATAGGAATTACAAGAAAAGATAAACACAACCTGAGATGTCGATGATTTTAGTACATCTGATCCACTAGAAGTCTGAGCAACGGACGAGCGAGAAGTTCTTCCACTTTGAAGATATGAGTCATAGTGCCGGTGCTCACTCGAATGAAGAGATTTGAACATTTCAACTAACAAATCAGGTCTAATTTGGTCATCATCACTAGACGATAAATCCACCTTAAAGGCCTCTGCCAGGCATTCTCTGGCCACCTCAAGACCTTCAACATCAACTCCAGGCGTAGGTTCAACTATTCCAAAGCAAGAAAAGCAACCATCAAAAGTGGAAATAAGCTTTGACAGCAATTCTATGGAACGAGAATTAGCTCAAGCGGAAGACGCTTAAACAATAATTCAGAAGGATAATGGTGTGAATAGCACTAATTCTTGTTTCTTCCCTTTTTCTTCCCTACAGAAAATCATTCAGTTAAAGAAGAAAAGCAACATCGGTGTTCCCAGGCCAAACAACTCGTGGAAATGCAGAGGGAAAATCGACCAATACGAGATGTTAATGGCTTCGAGAATCGAACATGTACACTAGGACAACAACCTGAGAATAGCGTCGCGTTGTAACTCAACCAGTTCGGGAGTTCAAGGCATAGGCCGCAACTCTACCCCTACCATTGGATACCTTACCCAAAAAGAAGGTAAAAGAAAGGATCTTTTTTCGTTCCCAGGACAACTCTTGCGGATTTCGCCTAAAGATCATATACCACACTCGCACGGAAACGACAGCAAATGTCGATCAAAAGCGATTTACAAACCGTCGCAAGAAAAGTTATCGACTAAAATGAGACCGGGACAAATGAAGAAGCAGAAGCAGGATCATTGCGCGCAATATTAACACAGGGAGAGAGAGAGAGAGAGAGAGAGAGGACCAGAGGAGAGGAAGTCGAGGAAAGCTCTGACGATGCGGCGGGAGACAGGATCGTCGGTCTTCATCTTACCGCCCATGGTTCGGAAGCGAAAGCAGTGAACTCTCGCACTCGGAGCAGACACCCTTCTTCTTCCTCTTCTTCGCCGTGGGAGAAGCTCGGACTGAGCAAACGACGCAGCTCGCGCGACGCAGGAACTGCGGCCCACCTTCCTCCCTCGCCTTCTTGCGAAAGGATTCGCGCGGATTGACCAAAATTTAAAAAAAAAAAAAAAAAGCTCTCTCTCTCTCTCTCTTTCAAGGCAACTGATATACAGTCCCGGAAAACACATTCTCGCCTGAATTCCGATCCGCTGATCGGATCATCCATGGCCCTTTTGTGGACCCTTCACTTAAAAGGACGGTACAAACTCAACGGCTGTGATGGCACGCGGTTCATCCCTCGATCAGCTAAAGCAGTTTACCATCCCACGGGCGCATGATGGTCCCGTCCGCACCCGAGCAAGCCCGACAAGATTGCTCATGGGAGGATTTTATTTTGTTTTTTTTTTTTTGGTCGGAGTAGGAGGATTTTAGTTGGTTCGAGAAAAAAACAGAACATTTTCAAAGAGATGCGTCCACTGAATTGTCGGCAAGCAGCTTGAGTATTTGTAATTTCGATAATACGAGTTTTTTTTTTGGGTCAGAATAATACGATTTAAGAACATGGAGTTTCTATATTGTTCCCTCTCTTTGTTTATTTCTTTTTTCCCAAGTTTCTCATTCATTACGGAATAAACAACACTACTACATAAATATTTACTACGTCAATTTTTTTTTACTTGTATAGGATTGAAATAGCATAAACTACTCGTTAAAGTCTATCATATATCTTCGACCCAAAAAAAAAATTTGTATCATGTATCATATAGGTTTTGTCCTTATTTGAACAAAATAAAGAGAATATTTCTAATTTACACCACATATAATGCAAAAAGACGGGACTCAATAACAATAAGAAAATCCATAACCGCCATTATCACGTGAGAAAAGGAAACGTTGTATGAAATCAATTAAATTTAGTGTAATATTCCAAGAATATAATAAAAATATTCAACGAAAACACTTAATAAGAAGACTTAAAAAATGTTAGTATCCTAAATAATTGCTAAATTACAATATCAAGATTCATTAAAACTATTGTTATTTTGAATGATACAAGCACACAATGAGTGAAAGATGTAAGAAAAGTATTTCTTGTGGTCACTAATAAGTCCCTTGTGATTTTGAACCTAAAAAAAAAAAAATCGGTCCCTTGTGACTTAAAGTGCTATGTGCCACTATTAGATTGCACATGAATGTATTTCTCGTCCATAGTTCTATTGATTGCAATAAATAGATTTTTCCATTTCTATTTCCTAGACGAACCTCTCAATCAAAAAACGTGTTTGATAACGATATTATTTTTTTATTTCCAAAATAGGAATTTATTTAATAATAGCATAAAATTTCTCTTCCTTAACCCTATCCCGACGGAGGTTGCTAGCGACATCTGAGGGGCAACGGCCAGCTACCGATGACGACAACCGGTGACTGATGGGAGGCGGCGGTGGCAGCCGGCGACCGGCAAGGATGAGTGAGAAAGAAGTAACAAATTATTTCAAGTTTTTATTTCTAAAATAAAAAGGTAACTTTTTTAACTTCTCATTTCTCATCCAAATTTATTTCTTAACTAAAAATCTTGCGTGGAGATCAACATCAACATCAACAACACATTTATCACAAACTAGTTGGGATCGACGGTCGATGAACCTCAAATAATCATAAAAATAAAAATAAAAATAAAAATAAAAGTAGAATCAAAGGAGGGAAAAGAGATAAATATAAAAATCTTGCATGGAGATAAAAAAAAATTACATTGCTTATCAAACTCATTTCTCTTTCAAATCTATTCCCTGAAAAAAAAAACAGTAAAACTGAAAAATAAAATAAAATTCATGCGTGCCCTAAGTGGCAAGCCTAAGGAAGAGGCTCCTATCATGAAAACATCAAGCCCGAATTTAATTAAAACAATTAGCAATAACTTGAGTTAAACTAACAAAATAAATAAATTCTGCTTCGTTGCAGATCATCTGCAACAATGCAAATCTATGACGTCAATCTAAGGCCACCACAAAATCGGCACCGCGGTGGTGTCCCCTATTTGCAACCATCGGCAACCTCGAGGTGGCAATCGCAACCTATGAAAACCTTTTGCATAGACGGTGGTTGGTAAGATCCGCCACGTAAGAGATAGAGGGAGAGCACGGGACACGAGAGAAGCGGTGTCACGATTCAAAGCTACCGCCATTGCTAACACTGCCCGGGTAGATCTACTGCTTGTTCGTCGTCACCAGTGGCGCGGCCATCTTACCCCTTTGAGTTTGAATGGTCGAGCATTAAGGAAGCATTTTGAGTCTTATCTGAGTTATTAAGGAGTCCAGAAAGGATTTATCTCAGACCGATGGAATCCCATTTTTTGTTTTTCTGGACTTGACTATTATAAGCCCAGCCTAACATATTGTTAAAACTTTTAGTGAACCGTATTCCACTTGATCCGTTAAATATGAGTCAAAATATGGGTCCTTGACAACATTTTGCCACATACATCTAAGTGAGCAGACGTTATACATTTGGGTCGAATTTCGGTTGTTCATCTTCTATCTTTAACGAGGTCACATCCACCGCTGAATCACATAATTATACAAGGTTCAGCCAATTGACAAGTATTCTCCAAGATAATTAGTAACCCTGCGGTGCCAAGCACGCAAAAATAGAGGCTTATGTAAGACAATGAATCTTCTATATCGAACAGCAGTTGAACGAAGCAAAGATGTTGGCAAGCCATCTTCAAAATTTAGGCACAATGATTGGTTCATATATTGAACTGGATAAAGTAGCCATAGATCGGACATCCTCCATGCAAATCCTCTACGAAAAGAGTAAGGAACCAAATAGCCAATGAACTCTTAAAAAGGAACTCAAGAGCTGCAAATGCTTCTGATGTTCTGCTCAACTCGTAATTGTAGACCGCGTGGTTTTGCAAATAATCAAGAGAGATTCAAGACTCACTTCCTGTAATTACATCCGTCAAGCGCCTTCTGAGATCTAACTTCTGGTTAGTTCGACTTTCAAATAAATCAGATCCAAACACATGTAGCCAGTCCACAGTCAATCTCTACCCAAGCATTATATATAACGTTTTACCTGGACATTATAAGACGCTCTACAAGCACCAAAGTGTATAATGGAACCGCGAAACATTAACCAGGATGGCACTTGCCAAACAATCATATTACCTTTTATGCCTATAGCAATAGAGGGCGAGAGCTATTTCCTTATTATCTGAGAGTTCGCCCGATGCCCCAAACTTCTGCCTCTTTGAGTTCTGCTGCCTGAATTGGGTATATAAAAGTTTAAGATGCACTATCACACTTAAGTAATGATACGATGCTGCAAATTGTCCAAAAAGTCCGAAGGAATTTCCTTCCCACATGTAGAAGCTAAACTATGCACCTTTCACAGTTTTGAAAAGATAGACTTCACAGCAGCAAATAAACTACTGCAGCATCTTTTATTTCAGAGAAAAAGCCACCAAAAATCCCAAACTATGCCCACCCTGAGCTTTTTTTGCGACACACCAAACTATATCCACCATGATACCTTTACACTAAACTTTTTCTTGTGACATAAAAAACCTCAAATTTATATGACACATTTACCATCCGTCAAGTTTTCATCAGATGATTTTTCAGACAAAACATCGTTTTTATTTCACTTAAGCCATGTGGGTGCCATGTCCACACCGCCTGCTTTCTGCCATCTATATAGGCAGATTTTGAACAGCCCTAATTGATGGAACCTTCACGAAAAGTAAATGTGTCACACAAATATAAGTTTGACATTTTTGGTATCACAAAAAAAAAAAGTTATGGCAAATGGGTCACAATGGATATAGTTTGGAGTTTTTGGTGGCTTTTGCTCTTTATTTTACTGCCACCGTTTAATCATCAGTTCTACTCCATCGAAAGGCTCTCCAATCTCAGGTCAAAACTTGACTGAACCACATGTTTCAAGCATTAAGTTTCTACTCATAACAGTACCACTCCACCTGTGTTTACTGAAACTCCATGGTAAGCTGCCCATGCGCCCAATTTTGTTAAGAATAAGAGTCTCCTGGTCCTTATTTTAATTATATCTTGCAAAGAAATCTGGGACTCATAACTCACGTAGTTTCTGGATTTGTATGACAATGCTTACTTGTCTAGGCATAAGCTAGTTAGATGAAGAGATGCCCTCGCATGTTTGAGGGCGCATTACGGAATGTTAACAACTGACAGACCTTCTTACCTTACAGAAACTATGATGACATCTATAGCAGTCTGGCAGCAAGACACGCCAGAAAATGAGAAATGCAACAACTAATCTCTCTGTCCAACTAAATTTATTAATCCCTTTATAACACCGAGCAGTTAAGTATGGCTTGACAGGTTTTTAAAACTTTAATCATGGTGTTGAGGGAGAAAGAATATTAGGAACGAGCCCAGAAAAGATATTTGAAGGGCATAAAGGGACATAAGGAAACAGTAAACATTTGTTGAGTCAGCAAAGATCTTTCAGTTTTTCAAATGATCAAATATCTGCATTTTCTGCCTTGATAAGTTCCCCGCACAAGAGAGAATAAATTTAACAATAGTGAAAACAGCTAGTTCAGCTTATAAATCTAAAGGCACTGTGGCGAAAACTTACCCGCCCAATGCTTAATTATCTCCAGGTTCACTCTAAGCACGTTATTTCATCCTCCTCACTGCCATCCAACATTTCCCGATCTGCATATGGTCAGTAAATACACCAAGTTACATCTCAGGAAGATAACCAGAATCACGATAACATACATCTCAGAAAGACAAACATAATGTTCATTTGTGTTGTTGGAGAAAATAATATGTGTTATTTAGTAACCACAATTACAAGGATATATAAACGTAGGATATATAAAATTGACTATTCTGCCCTTATCCTTAACACTCCCCCTCAAGTTGGAATGTAAATATCAAATAATCCCAACTTGATACATAAAAAACTCACTCTACTCCCCCTTATAGATTTAGTAAAAATATTAGCAAGCTGATCCTCTGTCCTTGCATGTTGAAGAATAATCTCTCCTTTCTCAACTTTATCCCGTACGAAATGACAATCAACCTCAATGTGTTTAATGCGCTCATGGAAGACATAGTTATTCGCAATGTAAATAGCCGATTGATTATCACAATATAAGACCGATGGATCAGATATTGGCAAGCCAATTTCTGATAATAACATCATCAACCAGAGTAATTCACACGTCACATGTGCCATAACTCTATACTCTGCTTCAGCACTTGATCGAGAAACCACATGTTGCTTTTTACTTTTCCAAGCGACTAAATTAACTCCAAGGAATACACAGTAACCCGATGTAGATCTCCTATCAATAGGACATCCAACCCAGTCTGCATCAGAAAAACCTACAGTGTTCAGATGTCCATAATTCTTGAAGAGTAGCCCTTTACCTGGCGTTCCCTTCAAGTACTTGATAATTCTAAGTAGAGTATCCCAGTGAGTAGTACGGGGAGAACTCATGAACTGACTGATTACACTGACAACAAAAGAAATGTCAGGCCTTGTGACGGTAAGATAATTCAACTTTCTCACTAATCTTCTATACTTCCCTGGATCATGTAACAAATCTCCACTTTCTGCATCAAACTTCACATTGGGTTCCATAGGAGTATCTACTGGCTTTACTCCAATATATCCAACCTCATCAAGGATGTCAAGCACATACTTTCGCAGAGATAAATTGATACCTGCAAGTGAGTATGCAACTTCAATACCAAGAAAATATCGTACACATCCTAAATCCTTGTACTAAATTCTTTTTGTAGAAACTGCTTAAGCTGTTGGATACCATTTGAATCACTGCCGGTAATGATAATATCGTCCACATATACAACTAGGAGGATACATCCAGCTGAGGAGGTAGAACTAAAAACTGAATGATCTACTTGACAACGCTTTAATCCAAACCTGATAATAGCATCACTAAATCTGCCAAACTAAGCGCGAGGAGATTGCTTGAGTCCATATAAGGCTTTATGTAAGCGACATACTAAATTCTCCCTCTGAGCAACAAACCTGGGTGGTTGCTTCATATAAACTTCCTCGGATAGATCACCGTGAAGTAAGGCTTTTTTCACATCTAATTGATGAAGTACCCAACCAAAATGTGTTGTAAGGGAAATAAAGACATAAACAAAGGAGATTTTGGCAACAGGTAAAAAGGTGTCGTCATAATCAACACCGTATGTTTGAGTATATCCTTTTGCAACCAATTGAGCCTTCAATCAATCAATAGTGCCAGAATGAACCTTAACAGTGAATACCCAACGACAACCAACAGTGTGTTTCGCCGCAGGTAATGAAGTGAGTTCCCAAGTACGGTTTTCAATGAGGGCCTTCATCTCATGTTCCATTACTGCCGCCATTCAGGATGAGCAAGAGCTTCAACAACACTGCTAGGCATAGAAACAAAGGACAAGGACGAGACAAATATGGAGAAACTAGGAGATAAACGATCGTATGACAAGAAATTGGAAACAGGATGACGAGTACGAAGACACTCAGAAAGACCAGAATAAGGAGCATAACGATCCACAGGACGACCGACACAAGAACGTGTACCTTTGCAAGTAGCTACGGGAACATTAGGATCAGAGGATGGTGCAACAACTAATGAGAGAACAGATGAATCATGTGTAGGTGTTGTACTGCGTCGCTAATAGGTGTGCTCAACAAACTGAAATCCTTAGGCGTCGTTGGAGCTAGCTTTTGGAAGTGAAGTAGGTGGAATAATTGGTATGACACAACAATTACTATCATCGGATGTTGTGGGAACAGACTAAGAGGGAAAATATGACTGATCTTCAAAGAATGTCACATCTGCAGACACGAATACACGACGACAACCAGGTCTATAACATTTGTACCCCTTTTGAGTACAAGAGTATCCCACAAAGATACATTTTTCACCACGACGATCCAGCTTATCAAAACCTGGAGTAAGAGAATATACAAAACAAACACAACCAAATACTCGAAGAGCTAATGAAAAATGAGAACGATCTGGATGTAAAGTAGCGAACGGTGTCTCCCCCTGAAGAACAGAAATTGAAAGCCTATTAATTAAATAACACGCTGTCAAAATAGCATGGCCCCAAAAATTTTTAGGTAGATTCACTTGAAATATAAGACAACGAGCAACATCAAGAATATGACGATTTTTACGTTCAGCAACTCCATTTTGTTGAGGGGTGTATAAACGGGAAGTCCGATGTATAATACCATGAGAATCAAGGAATGGCTGGAAACTAGAAGTGGTAGCAAGATATTCTCTAGCGTTATTTGACCGTAAATATTTGACGGAGCTATTATACTGATTCAACACTTCGAAGTAGAATAATCGAAAACAATGAAAAATTTACGTACGGTCCTTAATTAAAAATAACCAAGTCATTCGAGAAAAATCATCCATGAATGCGACAAAGTATCCGAATCCAAAAATATCAGACACACGACATGAACCCCATACATTTGAATAAACTAGCTCAAACGGACTCGACACACGACTCTAAATACGAGAAGGAAAAGACGCTCTATGATGCTTACCAAACTGACATGCTTCACATTGAAAAGAACTCATAGACTCGACCTCATGAAATATACGACGAAGTATGTTTGGTGGCGGATGACCAGCTCGATAATGTGTCCGATATATATCAATGGACGGACACTTCATAGTTGCAGCAGCTAACACCTTCTTGCCAAGATAATATAAACCATTTGATTCATGTCCCTCACCAATCGTCTGTCCAGTCCTTAGATCCTAAAAGATACAACGAGAAGCAGAAAAAGTTATAGAGCAATTCAATTGTTTAGTCAATGAGCTAATAGAAATCAGATTATATGGAGACTGGGATAGGTGAAGGACAGATGACAAAGAAAGAGAGGGACTCAAATGAACAACTCCCGTACCAGTAACGTGCGATTGGGAACCATTTGCTAATATAACCGAATTTGACAATGAAGGAGACAGAGAATGAAATGAAGATAGCAAATTAGTTACCAGACATGTGATTGGTAGCTCTAGAGTCTATGACCCAAGAATCAGACGTTGCAGAAAACAAACAAGACGAACTATCTTTAGATGTTTGTGCCAAAGTAGCAGTAGGAGCTGAAGTTCCTGTCATTTGTTGAGGACGAATCAATGCATCATACTCAGTATGTGTCAATGTAACTGAGTCTCCTACACGTGTGGTGCTCGAACTAGACGGAGTCAATGAAGGAGAAACAACATGATTCTCCACTTCAGCATAGGCGGCAAGAGGTGGTTTGAGCTCTGAATAAAGAGAATAACAATAAGCTTCAATATGACCAGTTCTTTGACAATGATGGCAATAGCGTGAACTATAACTATTCCCAGAACTAACGGCACCACGATTGCTAGCCCCTCCATCGCGACCTCCTCTGCTACCATTATAAACAAAGCCACGTCCACAAGCTCAGTAAACTCGACCACGACTCTCACGTCCACCAGGACCATGGGAAAGCATAGCGCTCGTCTCTATAGTTGGCATGGAAGAAACTTTCTCAGTAACTGTAGAATGAAGAGCTTGAGAAAAAACTTCATCCACTGTGGGAAGTGAGCTCTGTGACGTAATGTGTTGTCGAAGAGATGAATACTGGGGCACCAATGACTTAAGATATAATATTGTCTGCAAATCCTCTTGTCGCTTGGCCAAAACATGTGGATCATCCGAGGCAGGAAGATAAGTGCCCAAACATTGACAAAGAGTAGTAAACTGAGCATAATGATCATATAAAGATTGATCTCCACGCTGAAGATCAAATAATGCTTCTCAAGTGTCACAGACTCACGTCATATTATTTTGTCCAGAATAGAGCAATGCACATTTCTCCCAAACCGCCTTAGCAGCCTTACACTGAATAAAGTGGGGACTAACCTTTGGATCCATGCTATTCCATAGAAGAGTTCAAATCATAGCATCTCCTGCAGTTCATTTGGCAAGTTTCTCTTTCTCAGACGGTGTTGTAGAAGTAAGAAAATCAAGTTGTTTGGTGGCAGTAAGATAGACTTCGACAGCTGTTGACCATGATGGATAATTTGTGCCATCCAACTTGACAGGGGTCAATTGAAAGTGACCAAAAGGGGATCCGGAATTCGATCCAGTAGCCATGAATTCAATCAAGTCCAAATACAAAATGAACTTCACAGTAATTAAGAACTGCAACTAACATATGTATTGCAACACAAACTGCTCCAACCTAAAGGAGTAACTCCACTTTACTGACTTCAAGTCTCCAAGAGCTATCAAGAACAGAATTTGGACTTGATTGAATTTAAACCCCCAACACCAAAAAACAGAACACCAATAGAAATGGTGTTATTCATCATACCTTCTCAAATGTATCAGCACATTCTATATTCCTCAAACTCATTTGCACTACTAGAATACCGATTCACTTCACAGAACTTAAAAACATGGAACATCATACACCTATAGAGTTGTGCAACTACCAAGGAAGGGTTGCTCCTTAGTCAGTAGCTTCAGAGAATGCCAAAATAGGTCCAGCAGCTTCAGAAGATACCTGAAAAAGGTACATTCAGCTTAGAATAGGAGGTCGCAGCTTCAGAGAATGTCGGAAATACGTCCAGCAGCTTCAGAGGATGCCTGAAATAGGTCGTCAGTTCAGAACAGGAGGTCGCAGCTCAGAACAGGAGGTCTTGGAGGTCGTCGGCTCCGGAAATAGTGTCGCCAGGCCTAGGCGACTTTGGTCGGAGCCAAAAATGGGGTCGCCGAGCCTGGGCGAACTCAGATCTAGCTTCGCCGGGGGTCGCCGAGCTTGGGCAACCTTAGATCTGGCTTCGCCTGCTTGGGATGACCTCGGTCGGCGGCGGAAATAGTGTTGCCAAGCTTGGGCGACCTCGGTTGGCGCCGGAAATGGGGTCGCCGAGCCCGGGCCACCTCAGATCTCGCTTCGCCGGGGGTCACCGAGCCTGGGCCACCTCAGATTTCGCTTCGCCGGCTCGGGACAACCTTGGATCTAGCCTCGCGGCTGCTGGGCGACCTCAGATCTGAGGTTTTTCGACGCCGGTAAGAGGCCGACAACGGCCCGATGGAGGATTAACGATGGTCACCAATGGATGATCAACGGAGGTGGTTGTTTTAGGTTTAGGGTGGCTCCGATACCATGTTGTTGGAGAAATAATGTGTTATTCAGTAACCACAATTACAAGGATATATAAACGTAGGATATATAAAAGTGACTATTCTGCCCTTATCCTTAACAGTTTGGACTATCATTTTTCATGCATCCAATAGTAAGCACACTTGACCATTCGAAATATGGATACCCTCCTCTGTAGTATTTAAACCAGCAATAAGTATAGCGAAAGACTCCCCGAAGTTTTGTTCCGCAGATAAGTCAATCTTCTTTACAACCATAACTTTTACTGTCCCCAATTAAACGAGTTACAGAATCTAATCATTACTCATCACTGAAATAACAATTTCCAGTATTCATAAACAGAAAAATATTTCACAGAAAACAAAACAGATGTAATGATACAACGCTGCCAGGAGCCATGGACCTATTCTCCATGGGAATGAAAATATATCAGCTAAAAGAAGAACAAATTTGCAATGCAATACCAACTTCTTAAACGTAAAGGGAATCAATGCCTATTGGTTACAGATTCTGCACATAATCCACCAGTGACATAAAATTACTTCTTGTGTAGTCCTGACCTGAAAAGTTTCACCTTGTGATCATTGCTTTCAGAGGACAAACCATCCACAATGCATGAATGGGAGCTGGAAAACCATTAACAATTATCACATATGAATGCAAAAAACATCTCCATCTATCCAGAGATTCTCACCATTCATCCACTATAGAGAACAATTTGATTTGCTGCAGAACTTGCACCTCTTTATTTCTGCGAGTTTCCTGTGTGACCAATAGTAAGGATTTTAGAACAGTGAAATTAGGAAACAAAAGTAAATCTACTATAAGGTAAGGTTCGTTCAACCTTCAAGAGGGATGGATCACGAAGCTTGGCCTTGTAAGATGCATTAGAATCAGTGGTAACACTCCTACCTGCTTCGGTATTTTCTTTCAAAGAAATACCATTTCTACTTATCTTCCCACTCTTTGCTGGTTTCTCTGTCAATATTGTAACTTTATCTACAGAATCACAAGAAGACAGAAGCTGTTCTTTGTCCATGGTAGGTTCAAATGCATCATTTCCATGCTCAACAATTGGTGGAAACCCGTTACCCAACAAATCAGAATCCACATCTGGAGAGGCAACATCCTTTCGTTTCTTTCCTGGACTCATCTTGCTAGCAGTACCTTTTCGAATTCCTGAGTTTCTAGTAGTCAAGGAATTGACTTGCTCAAGCAACACATTTCTCAATCTTTTGGACTTCGTGTTTTCTAGGTGTTCATGATGCTCAACAAACCTCTTACCATATTTAGCAAGGCTGCTAGCAACCTGAAAAGTGAACAAATCAACCAGAAAAAAATTCATGTAACAATCCCTAATCCCATAAATGCTAACGCTTTCTGCAGCTATGTACCTTGGAGATGTTATTCTTGAAAAGCTCAATGATCTTCTCAACAAGTCCTTCTTCGATAGCATAGCGAGTAATACCCTTTGTGTGAGCCTATAAGAAATTATTAAACTCTTATGCAGCATAAGTATGAACTTATGGAGGACCTGCATCTGTCATTATTTCGCTGGGAGACTTACGGTATAAATTGACGATGGCAGTAAAACAACCCCAGGGGAACATGATGAGGAGATACTGCCTTGGTTTAACGAACTTGTAAAGGCACTTCCAATCTCTGACAGAATGTGCAGCCTCTGCATCAAAAAAACTACATGTTATGATAAAAAGTCGCAAGAATAAGTACTTGGGATGAGATTGAATCACATACAGGAGATTTATGAGCATCAACAGCATCCTCAGCTTTTCTAATCCCTCTAAATATACTAAACAATTGCGAGAAAGTATCAGCAATGAGAACCAAATCACCATTGAAATTCTCCGGGTTTACTAAAGCCTGTATGAGGTGAAAAAGAGGGCTGCAAAGGAAAATTATCCAAGCCTTGTCATATTACAAACGTCTATATAGTATAATTAGCAATCTATAGAGCACTAAAGTTCATACACTCTTGAATCTACCTGCAAAAGTGACAGAATATGTGTTCGTCCTGATATTTTTCGGGAGGGAAATCCTCATCACGTGCAAGAACATGAATCAAGAATACCAATATGTAAACTGGCAAATCAGTGATTGAACATCCTCGCACAGAAGATGTCTGGTGACCACAAGCTTTCCTGGCACGATCCTTAACAAACTCTCCCATATATTTGAAAGACTGAAACAGCAATGTCAACAGATAGCGTTTGGCAGATGTAAAGTCAAAGCAAAAAGAGTAAAGGAGAATGACGGATAAGGATAAAACCATACATCATCTTTTATATCTGTGACGCAATCGGAAGTGGCCAACGCAAAAGCACATGCATATCTACTTGGAATAACACGCTCCCTTAATAGTTTATGTGTTTTATCTATGAATATTCTCCTGATCAAGGAAGAAGGATCCTGAACAAAGATACGCACATTTAGATATGAATAAATGAACCGTGAGATGAAAGGAACGTCACTAAAGCAGGTAAGCCAACAGCAAGGATGTCAGAGAAGGACACAATGAGAGTCATGTAAGAGTAGGTAGCAGCTATGTATACGAGTACTTTAACAGACAAAAGTTGTCACTGAGAAGGTGCTTGAAGTACATTCATTACAACCAACCTTCTGACAACAGGGAAAGAAAAGGAAAAAATCAAGAAAAGAAGATCCCTGACCAACTCCCAAAAATGGAAAGATGAATCATCTTATTACAGAGCTAGAAAGGCTAGTACCCACAATCTTGGGACAAAAAGTGTTCTTTCGACTATAACAAAGCAACAATCAGAACTCGGTCCTATCTCAATGAGAATCAGTACTATTTTCGGGCAAGAACTTCCAGTGACCAAAACGACCGAAGCCTAAACAAGCATGACTTGAACATAGAAGATTCTCTTTGTGCCACCTCATAAATCATAGCTCATCAACAACATAGTAGAAACATATGTGAAAACGCGCTATGACAATGTTAAATTTAGTTCAAGTGATGTCCTCAATGCTGTAGCTATAATGTGGAAAATTCTTCGAATCATTAAGCAAGGGGTCTAAGGCAAGTGCAGTGTACCTTTGCGGTTAAGATTGTAAAGTGAAATATTTCTGGAGATATGTATAAATCCCATCTCTTAGAAAGCCTAAGAACAGATTTCGCTGCAGCCAGTCTTATATGAGAAGAGTCAACTCCGCTGCATCTCCAACAAGCAAGGCACCAATAAGAAAAATAAGTTCTCTAGCCAAGCTTTCGACAAGAAAGAAAGAAGCTCGATGAAAGCACTGATATTTGGGGGAGGCGCATTCATTGACAAGGGTAAATGCATTCCCGCTTCTCATGCATTTGGGATAAGGTTTATACTAGTTTCGCATGTCCTTCTAAACAGACACCCCACCCCCAAAAGAAAAATCACCTAAATGATCTCTTCGTCTTGTATTTCTTCACCAAAATTGGCATTAAATATATGTTGTGGTCCTTGCAACTTTCTCTTTTCACGGTAACAAGAATACGTGACTATGCCCAAGAATTTTCTTCTCCACTTGCTACAAAAGTTATCACTTACTTGGGAAAAAAAAAGGAGCAAAGAGGTGATTTGCAGAATACTATCAAGTCTTGTCGAACTTCTTTCATTCAAAAGGTACCTAATTAGACACATCAAACAATATAAGAGCTGCTTAAATAAAGGAACTCTAAGAGTTGCCCCTTTGGAATGTGGCGATCCTTGCCCATGCAATGGGGAATTAAGCTAATTAGGAAAATAATTGTAAGTGAAAAAGAAATTCTCCAAGTATCTCTTTTGGTGATTTAAGTGTTTAACCTCATTTACTAATTTAAATAGAACAAAATAAAACCAATTTTGAGTGCCAGCATAAAAAAGAATAAAAATAAAAATAAAAAACACCACTAATGTCATTGGGATTTGAATTTTGTCAAAACACTGCTCACATAGAGCAAATTGGCTAGCACTTGGAAAAGCAATGACAGGATTGACTAGAAGAAGAATGCATGTGATCAAAAGCAAAGATTATCTATTGATAAATATTACCTGGAAAGGACAGAATCAGAAGTTTTTCCTTCTTGCAACATTTTTACCAACAAGCTCAACAAATGGTCAATATTTCTCCTCACTTGACTGCCGCGATGAGGCAAAAAACTTTTGACAAGAGCTTTCAGGCCATAAATCTGCACCAGGCAAGAGAAATGAGTGTAAGCCTAGACCACTCTGAAGAAGTCAAAATTCAAAATGAGCTCATCAAAAAAGCTACTTTCTAATTGAAAGAGCTTAGATCATTAAAAGCCCAAACAAAATTGGAGTAGCCTACAGGTTATTTCTCATCCATCACTGCTAAGCACAAAGGCTCTATACTTTCACATGAACCGGGGTCAGTGTTTCTATCAAGTTTTTGGAGAAAATCCACTTAAATTTTAGTTCGGCTTTTGAAATCCTTTATAGGACCATATCTCCTTGCACATGAAAAAGTTAGAGTCTTAAATAAGTGTCATTTGTAAATTCTTGACCAAAGCTATAAAGGCAAGTAGCAATCTCATCCTAAAGTTTAACGCTCGCAACTTTTCTCATCTTAAAAATACAGCTTGCCAGTATTAACCTTCATTCCTTTTACTAACAAACAATCACCCTCAAGGAAGCATGCACTCTAAACAAATTGTTAAGAGGATAGAGCAGTCTATCATCTGGTTACATAATTTTTTTGCTAGGTAAGTGTGGGAAGGGGAAAGACAGAAACCAAATCCAAGCCCTCGTGTTTGTGTAAGAGCGGACCAACAATACACTGGACCCTTGTTCCTTAAGGGAAACTAAAAAACTCACTACAATTGGAAACTCAGACTTGACACAGTAAACTTCTACTCTTTAAGGTACTTAACTCGGAAGTTTTGGGGCTGGCATTGCGGTTGGCTTTTTCATTAATAGGAAGAAATAGCACTTAAATATCTGCATTCTGCTCATCTTACAAGCAATCATTCCAGTGATCCAGCTGAGCTGCAATCAGTTGTTTGCACAGCGGAATTGGGCAGCCATATGCGGCATGAACTCTTAAATCTGCTATTGCTGCTTTTAGGATCGAGGGAATGGTAGTGCTCCTCAGTTAGCAAACTCGATGTTACTGACGGTCAAGTATTGATAAAACACAAGAAAATGTATGGCTGGAAAAGAATGTGGTGGCAGCAGTACCTATGAGCCCCAACAGCAATGTTAAGTACCTGGGTAGGGAGATTCTACTATCTGTTAACTTCAGTCAACTATTTTATATTAGCTATTCAACAGTTGCATCACATCTAAATAAAGCCCTCTCTGCAATGCCAAAGTCCGTCTGCTTTTCCTCAAGCAAATCTCAAGTTCTTTGATAATTTCGTACTTTCAATTTTGCACTGTAATTTTGATCCCAAAAACCCCATAATAAGGAAGTACCAAAAACAAAAATTTACAGAGAAAAAATCATCAAATTTGCACCTTAATACAAATACGTAATTCCTGTCAACATTACCCTCAATTTGCAGGAATTGCTACATCCTGCTGTCTCGTCCCCAGAAGTTGAATCATCCAGCGAATTCATCTACAAAACACAATATTAACCATTGGGCAAATTAGTTTCCAAGAAAATTCAAGTGAATGGGGATTTGGCAAAAGATCAGACCCGATAGTCTGGTACAACCTAAAGCATAAGCAAGCATATATTGCAGCCCGTACAAAGTACCTCAAAAGTTTTCTCCAGTATTAGTGGAGTAATCTCTCCATCTAGATCTTCAAAGATGGCAGTTGAATGTTGTGCAAGACATCCCAAAGATTGCAAGATAGTGGGTAGATTCTTCCTACTATGCAATGAATCCACCAGTCTCTGTTGAGCAAGACGCATCAAGCAAGCATCATTAGTGACATCAATAAATGCCAATTTACCATACCATTTCTTTGCTTTAACAGCATAGCACTCTGACTGGACTAAACTAGTCACTGGATAAAGAGAGAGGAAAATGATGACAAGTCCAGGAACTTATATAATCTCATTTAGTCAGTCCAAGGATTGAGAGAAAAACTAAAAGGTCACCTAAATCTCCCGTTGAACCTTTGCCTCCTAACTTTCACCCCCAAAAGAGAACCATTGGCTCAAGTTTATATCCAAACACCGTCATGCACAACTACTCACGTTTTAAGATGATAAATTTACCTTGGTTAGTTCTGAAAAGACATATTGCTCCGAACTTCCCATGACAGCAGCAATTGCAGAAACAGCAACTTTGGATTGAGGACGAGTACCCTCAAGGCACATCCGCTCCAAGATTGGATAAATATCACTGCAAAGTAAAGAAAAATTTTAGTACTCCCGTTAAAAGCCTGAAATACGTATTAAAACTATCCTCTCACAAGTTTAGTAAAACGAAGTTTAAAGTGGAAGTTCAGCAAAAACAGGTGGTATCTCACAGCATTTGCTGAAACCCAATCTCTCTCTCTCTCTACACACACACACACACACACACACACACACACGGAAAAGGGAATATTAAGAGATACAGAGTGAATAATTTGCACTCCTAAGCAACCTCTAATGGATCTTGAACCAGTCACTGAATGAAATGATGAGAGAATCTCTGACCACAGTTAATTTCCTTTTAAGCAATGGACTCATGGAAAAAAGCATATGGGCATTCTGTAAAATTTCCATAGGGTGTATATAATATGAGAAGGAAATAAAAGGATGCCACGAATATTAGTCAAACCATAAAAGATTCTCTCCAACAAGTGAATTCACAGAGTTCATATACTACCTGAGTTTGACGAAAATGTGGCTGCCTGCTTTAGCTAAGGTTTCAATCAGTTGATCGCGATAGGGCTCATTCCTCTCTAATAAGTAACAGAGCTTCACTTCTGAACCTTTGAGGAGGGATGGCCAGTAACGAACAATAGCCTGACCAATTTTAATAAAAGACTAATCATTAGCATTCAACTAAATATACGTGCTTCAGTGCAGGGTATCTTCTAATCCATCCACAAATTTAATGAATCACATCAAGAAAAAGAAAATTTCCAATTAACTGCATTTGCATCAAGGATGCACTTAGAGCGCATATTTAGACTACTAGAGAGTAGAAGGGAAATATTTCTTCGATGCGATTGTTTCCACGAACTCATCAAGAAATTTTCACTACAAGAGCAGACGCATTCACTAATCACAATGTAACCCCAAGACAACAAGCTTGCAGCTTCAGAGTAAACTTTCTGCTGCTTGCATTGATTATTCTAACAAGCAGTTGAATTAAGCTCAAGCTAATCCCTCTTAACTTGATCCCTTCATATGACACTGTGGGTTTTAAAACATTTTATACAGTT
Organism: Rhodomyrtus tomentosa; assembly: GCA_028455895.1. NCBI lineage: Eukaryota > Viridiplantae > Streptophyta > Magnoliopsida > Myrtales > Myrtaceae > Rhodomyrtus > Rhodomyrtus tomentosa. Next base: position 43,719,110 of record JAPCWY010000001.1, on the reverse strand, counting down.
AAAAGACCTGATTTCTACTACATGTCAACTATAAGGCACGAATAAAACCAGATGAATGACAAAGGGATGTGCAAGAGATTTTCTCTCAATCCTATTGCTCCAACAAAGGTAGAAAATGTCAAAAACCCTTAACCCCTCCCTGGCCCGGCCCCCAGTCCACAAACAGAAAATCCCTGTAAGAATTAGATATCCTTGACAGTGAAGGTCTATCACCTGTTCCTTCTCTGCCAATGGAAGATTCAATTTTTAAATTATCCAAAGACTTCTTTTTGTAATTATCATTTCTTCTGAGTCTTTGATTGCACTGTAAACCCTTTAAATTGACAATCTATCATCCGTGCCTCATCTACAAGAGCTTTGGGTTAGAAGTTGAATTTCACTTTATCAAAGGGTACCTATTGCATTGCCATAGTCCCAAAAAGGAGTAGCACCACATTCTTACCGTCAGTAGTTTAATTGAAGAAACCTCCAAGTGTCTGCTTCCAAATTTCCCACTGGAAAGATACTCCAGTATATTTTGCACATGTTCTGAGTTGAATATGTTGAAGATGCACTTGGCACTAAGCAAATGCAAAAAATCGACATGTAGATGTCTATCCCTGATCTTTTTCACGAAATTTTCCTGAAAGAAAGTGAGCAGCTAAAACAACAATAGAGAGTGTTTCCATTAACTGAAATGCAAGGCAGAACACTGTACCAGAAATTTTTACTAGATTCAGTCCTAAATAAGCTTGATTTAGCATCTAACACTGGGTTTCCTGCTGTCAAAAATCTCTACTTATGATCATAATGGTCCTTGGATAAGTTATATCATATAGTTTGATTATAGGTCATTATATACTTTGGATGATGTTAAGGAGTGTTGCAAGGTAGCTTTGCCTTTTTGAGACATGTTTTGGCTCTTCTCATGTATTTGGCAACGCCTCAAAAGCCACGACACTCCAAAATTGGCTTCTAAAAAGCAACTTATAGGTGCTTCCAGAGTGTGGTTTTGAGGGTTTAGTCAGACAAAAACATGACTCATCTAAAACATTTTTCACAGTTTGAAGATTGGACAATACTTAAATTATTTGTTTTCAAATGTATTTAATAGCCATAGCCGTGATTCAAACTTGACAACAACCGCAGCTAGGCAAGATGCTACAGCAATGCCAACAAGCTCTTAATTAAATAAAGTCACTTATGGAACAATGATCACGTTCCTGATACATTGTCAAATAATAAACAACTGTGGATCCTTTTAGGTTGGTCCACTCAGATTTAAGGGGTTTGGATAATGTCTTCCCTAAGTTAGGATTTCATTGTTTCACCACTTTCATAATTACTAATGGAAGTTGATGCTTCGATTCAGAGAAGGTTTGTTCTGACAAGATAGTTCTTAGATTAATTAAAATTTTACAAGACAAACTCATTATTTTCTCAACTAAGTATGCCAAAGCAAATTCATCACGTGTTCAGTCAAATCTGACAAATCAAACTAATGAATTGATGGTATGAATGTAAAATAATTTAAGCAAGTAATGTATAATCACTTGACAACTTGGAAGAGGCAGCAATGCCAAAATTGGATGAAAAAGTGAATAAATATATATAGCCCAGCGAAAGATGTAAGGAGGACAACGCACTCGGGCATGTTCAGCTTTTATAAGTGATGCCTCATCCAACAGCTGATCGAGAGCATTAAAAATATAATTATCCTTCATTTGATCAAGCTTGTAAAAGCACTCCTCCGCTTTGGTGGGATCTGGAAATGATGCAGACATTCTCTCAAATGATGCTTTGATTTTCTTTTCCAGTTCATCCGAACAGGTTTCCTGCACCACCAATTAACTCATAAGTGCTCCAACATAATGACCAATCTTCAAGAGAAACAAGACTAAACAAGAACATCATTTTCCATCCTCATTCAGGCAGTCAACTCCAGTAAAGGTATTCATGTTATGAAAAGTCCTTTTTAAAAAACATAATGTCAATTAATGGGAAAGAGATACGTAGAGCTACAATCAAATTACTTCAATTGCATATAGATTCGGCAATTTTGACCTTCATTGTGCTTTCAATGGAACATCAAGGCAAAAATAACACTAGGAATGAATAATGGACTCCAGGACAAACGCAGACACATATAACGAACCATCGGCATGACAATCTGCCTCCAAATTCAAAAACAAAAGAGGAATATAATGTGAGAATTCAAGCAAAGTACCTTCTCTTTCTTTCTTAGAGCCAAGAAATTTCTAAGCTCAGACTGCAACCTGCAAGTATAATTGTTTCATTAGTAAACCATGCTTCATTCTGCCTCATGCAGCATCTACTGCTTCTGCCTACCTGCGTTTCTGAGACAATATATTATCCAATGCCTTTACATGCAGAGATGTGAACAAAGAAAACATGTGCACCCAATGCATTGTTCTCTCCAGTAAAGAAATATCAGGAAATAAATCTTCAGCAAGTAGAAGCTCCATGTTTTGGGACCTAAAACACAAATAAAATTGCATTACAATTGGCAAAATGTCGATTTGATCGCCAGGGAACAGAAGGTATATGTAGGCATACCTGAATTCCTTACAATCTCTATCATAGGAAAGCATCAAGATATTGCATGGAATCCGTTCGAAGTGGTCAACTATAGACATGCTGCCTTCAGCACACTTGCTGCAATAATTCCTATATACTTCCATCAACTTCTGTAAGGCCTTCTTCCTCACAGATATCTGCATTTAAATGATCGTTATGGAGTTAGGACAACTTCTTGCTGGCTACAAAGGTAGATCTTTAAGAAAAGTACCTTCTTATCTCTAAGTCTTTCTGCTGCTTGAGATATCAACTTGAGTGGAATGAAGTTTAAATTACATTTTGCCAAATCACATATAGTTACCACAGCCTGTATCCTCACTCTATCATCTATGTCCAATAGTCGGCCCTCAAGTGCAGCTGCCCAAGATATTATCAACTTATGAGATGCATGGAGTAGGGAAAACTAGAAAATCAAGAACTACTGCCACAGCAAATGAACATGTTAGATTGCTGAACAGCTTACAAAGAACTTTATGTAATTCAGTGGGGTTGGCAGTACAGAAATCTTTTACGCATTGCAAAGCTGTGACTCTAACTTCTACAGATTTATCAGAGAATCTGTTCAAAAACTCTACAAAAAGATGGTGAAAATTCTGTCCAGCTTGACATCCAGGCACCGCAAAAATTCTCCCAACCAAACTTACGGCTTTTATTCGAATATCTACTTGATCTGTCTACACAGAGAATAAGTTAATCAGTAAACATATAAGTATGCATTCAACTCATAAGCAAGTAGAAGAACGTGGAAAAAAAGTGATTTCCAAAATGCAAACACTTTAAAATGATTGAAGTCCTCAATTAGAGCCAATACCAGTAACTCTTTTGTCAGGTTTGGGATGACATCAAAAAGCATTTGAGGAGTGCAGATGAATATTTTAAGTATTATTTTATGGTAAAACTCTCTAAGTGCACTCCCTTCAGCATCTCTATCCATGATGCAGGAAGTTAAAAAACCACGAACGAAGGGTTCAAGCTTCTGGCAACAAGTTTGCAGGACAGAAACAGCAAGCTGAGAAGAAGCAGATGGTACACCCTGTACATGAATGATGTACTTCAGAAGAGAGTAAGTAGAAACTTTAAAAAAAGAGTTAAAGCAACTTCACCAATGACCAGACATCCTATGAATATACATGCTGTATGGACCACATGCACACATTCAAACAGAAAGACATAAAATGAAGCATTTGCATGCAAGCACTGTGGCAGTATCACTGAGCAATGAGCACAAATAGATGAACTTGACTCAATCAGCACTTACCTTTTCCTCTTTTAAAAGATTTCGCAGTATCACTTCCAAGAGCTGCTCAGAAGCTTCCTCGTCGATGATATGTGTCAATATCGACATGATATCATTAATCAAACTCTTTTCATGTTTTTCTCTACAAAGGCAAGAAGAGAGTGTCACATGTCAGTGAAACGGTAAGGAAAATAAGGAAGACGAAAAGGATAATGTGCGCCATCCAATCTAATCAATGACCAAAATACGTCAAACACTTACAAAGCTCAAGTCAATCTGGTGGAAGCTGAAACATTTTACTTGTCAAACATCTCAATGTTTGCCAATGCATTACGGCTAATCCTTACGGTGAAAATACTGAATGAAAGTAAAAAGAATTCTTAACTTGCTAAAATTGCTATTAGATTTTAGTGGCATTCCCATTCCGGGCGAAAGGGCCAATAAGAAGCAGATTCATAATTTTCATGGAAAAACCATTTTGCATGATCGCAAATACTAAAGTCAAGTTCACTAGCTCTAGACCTGCCCGTGAAAATTACATGTTCCGCTAATTTCAACCATAAAAATTTCACTTTCTTTCTCTAACAAAAGATGGGATGAGGGAAGAATTGTCATATCATGTAATACATTAAAGTGTTATACAGATCTATCTGCCACTTAAGGACAGGTAGCGCAAACACTTTTAGAGAGAGAGAACAAGAGAGTTGACCTCACGATGGAGAAGAGGACATTGAACATTTCAAGAATAAGATCACTACACTCGCTGTCCAACATTACCACCCAGCATTTACAGCGTACAACTGTCTCTAGAATTTTAACCCTCTTCGAAAAGTAGGGGCTCTCAGTGTCAGCCAGCTCCTCAAACATGCTAACAATGAGTTTAAAGATGTCCTGCAATGGTACAGTTGGCACATGTTGAACGCAACAATATATACAGAGTACACATAAACAAACAAATGGAGCAATTCATGAAAACTGACATCATCAATCTGCGGCGACAATCAAGAAACACAGGCAGCTACCAAAGACTCGGTGAAGAAGTCTCTTACCGGAAGATACTTGTCCTCAAAAGGTGGCTCAGGGGCCATGACCCGAAAAATTTCACTTGCGCATATGGAGACAAGAAGCCTAACATCCCTGTCCTTATGCCGTGCAAGAGAATGCTTCACTATTGTCTCCCTTAAAGGCTTCAAGGCATCTTGAACATTTTTGGTAGCTTCTACCTGCCGAGCAGCCTCTAGCACTGAAAATTGCTGTATTTGGGACAATGCACTTGCAGCTTTCTGCAGAAAAACGTGTGAGATGTTTTAAAGAAAATCTGTGGCCGCGCTGGAGAATCAAACATGGTTCCACGAGAACTTCAACATAACCCAAGCTTTTCAAGAAAGAGATGGCAAAAGCTGAAGAAAATTAAAATAAAATTAAAAACAGGAAACGAGCATTAAATCATCTTCATACAAAAAACAAGTAAATGTAACAAGTAATCTCCAACCGAACATTAGGTACCAGGAATTGCACACTGCGGGACTCTTCTAAATGATCTTTCTGAGAGTCATAAAGCAGTGATACGTGAATCTAGGTCATGCATAAATATTAATAAGATGTTACCAGGGCAGAAGAAAAAAGTATTAACGGGGAGCTTAAAAAATCTACCAAACCGAATGATAAACGTGACTTCAACCACAAACTCTGTGCTCCACTACTTAATCAGCTGTGGCCCTAAAAAATATATTATGCTGGCCAAAACACAAACACGCAATGATAACTAGACTGGGCCTCGCATTCTACTTCCCCAGCTCTGCTAGCTATCGGACACAGCAGACTAACTCCGCATCCTACACCGCCATGGCTTCAGTGCGAAAGAAATGAACCAAAAAGACGCGGTCAAGTGGCCTTGAACTGCAAACAATCTCCACATTTCTACTCGCGAAATGCGGTAGTGCGCATGTACAAGTGCGAGGTCATGTCCGATTTGGGCTTACGCGGAGAGACTTGACAAGGAAATCCTTGCTCGGGCGCGATTGCCGGAGAATCTGAGTGCCGATGTCGATGACGAGTTGCAGAGCTGGCTCGTCCATCGTCCGACGGAGGAGACGAGCACAGTCGGTGGCGATTGGAGAGAGCGATAGAGAGGTAGAATGGGAACAGACTGCGCGAGGGTTTGGGATGGGATTCACTGGCAATTTGCTCGAATGGTGAGAAGAAAGCCGTTTTAGAGAGAGAGGGAGATTTGGGTTTTTAAGAAGGAGCGCTCCCGCCTCCTCTTGCGCGTGGCTATCACGTGACCTCGTTCAAGCGGAAATTTTCCCAGCATTGTTTGACAATAATGAATATATGGGTGAATTTGATTCAATATTTGAAATGAGATTTGGGAAAATACAAAGTACAGCATTATTTCTATTATTTGCGTGGCTTAAATATTCCCTTTTACAGCGTACTTACTATACTGACCCTTGACGTGGGCCCCATTTTAAATTTTTTTTTTTCCTTCTTTTCCTTCCACTTCCCTTCTTATTCTCACTTGTGTCAAAGCATATAACGGAATTCTCCATCTTCTTCCTCTGAGACCTTTATGCACACCAGAATTTCAGGCCGAACCTACCCTAGAACTACTCATCCCTTTTTTTTGTTCGTCGTGTTTTCTTCTTCTTTCTTCTTTTGTTTTTATTTAGTATACTTGTTATGAAAAAGATGGAAAATTGTGAAAGTCATTCAATTTCCAAAGATGACGGAGGCAGCCTTCTGGAGTGTATAGATTAAGTACAATCAAGTCCACGAAGGAGGGGAGTCTGTAGAGTAGTAATTGAAGCATTTCCACTCATTTCATATCGAACAATTAAGAATTGGACGAACGGCGGAGCCTCTTTGAAATTGAAGTGCCTCGATGATTTTCACATCGAATATCTCGTTGCTCGAATTGACTAGAAATTAATAGTTGTAGTGGACGGTACGAACAAAGAGAAAATTTGATTACATCGATCAACTCTTTCAGATTAATCGTATAGCTAAAGGAATAACTGGATCACTAAAGCATTATAGACCAAATCAATAGAATCATTCTAGGAATAGCCTCATTCACGTTAGCAACACCACTTCTCATGTCAGGTGATCATTGAATAATTCAAGAGCAATGTGTTATGGGACCGATGCAATACTTTTACTGCATTGGTTGATTTTTTCTCTACATTGATCCTCAAACAGCGAGATGTTATCCGCAAATCCAAGAGTCCTTAATCAACAAAGCCACCAAGAATAAAAAAGGCAGTGGATGAAAAATACGAGACAAATAAAATAAATCCTAAATGGACCCCACATTTCAGTCTTTACGGATATAAAATTATAAAGGAGGAAAAAGCTATGGATAATATGGTGAGTACATTGTAGAAGGGAGTGTTTAATCCAAATCGAGAGTGGAAAAAGCGTGACCCAATGCAAACGCCTTCAACCTGAAGGGGCTTAGAAAAATGTTAATTGTGTTTGGTAAAATCTTATTTTAAAATAGGCTTTGAATTGAATGGTGTTTGGTTCCAAATGGGCTTTGAATGTAATTTTTTAATTTTCAAGTAAAAAATTACCATTTTTCGGACTGGAGAAGAAAACAAGTAATAAAAAAAGGGGCAAAATCGAAAATATAAGAAATTGATGAGGTTATTTTTGAAAAGAAAAAAATCTCTTAGGATTTAGCCAAATGCTGAAAGCCAATGATGATACCTAACAACATTGTGCTTTTAGCTTTTCCAATACCAAGTCAAATGTTGGTTTAAAGTCGAACCAAATGTTTTTGCATTTTCTCAATGGGTTTTGGGTTCTGAAAACTCTTTAGGAATGCTGAACCAAACCCACCCCATATGTGTGTGTATGCGAGGGTAGATATACCTGTAAAATTGCTCAAAATGATTGGGATCTTTTTCATTGAAGGAGTATTTCTTTAAAAAAAAAAAATTGACACGTCAATATAATAAGCTTGGTGATTTAGGTTTGACTGACCATAAAAAAAGGTACTAAATTCCTTACCAAAAAAAAAGGTACTAAATTTAATTTCCCAATTCTCTTTCTCAGTTGCTCAAACTTTACCAAAAGCCTATTGCATTTTATCTGAGATGGGAAACCCTCGAGTCGTTTCGTCTCTTTGGAAGCACTCTCGCCACTACTCGTCGCCTTCTTTGGCAATCCACCCTCTCCTTTGATGCAATCTTGGGCACTCCTATAGGTTCGCGATCTTCAACCTATGGTCATCGGGAGAGAATCGAGTGTCGAAGAAAGAATTGGACGAGACAAATCAAAGGAACGTATCGTACGTACTACGAAGGTGGTGCTGGTAAAATTATCCGTAGCGACAACTTCAATTTGTCGGAGGAGAAAAGGATGGAAAAAGCGAAGGGGGAAAGATGAAATATACCTACACAAACGCACCAATGGGTAACTTAGTTGATTAAGGCGCACTTAAGATTGTGTGGTTAGGCGCATTGGTCCCAGGTTCGATTCTCCATATAAGCATCCGTAATTTAAGTGAGAGGCTATGGTGTTGGGTTGCTGTGATAATCTCCCCTGAATAATAATTGAGCTGCGCGCAAGCTGGTCCGGACACTTTGGTTATAAAATATATATATATACTTGCACAAAATGCAATGCAGCCACCGTGATATTATCAACCATAGGTAGACTAGTATCGCGATTACTTTAAACTAATTTTTGTGTTACAAAAAATCACAAACAGATTCACATCTGCTATTACATCCCACTAACTAATATACTGGCGCTACATTTACCTTTGCAGATAAATGTGGCGCAGGGGCAGAATGTATGTATCAGTTTAAAAATTTTTGTGACCCGAAATGAGTTTGGGGGTAAGTCTTTATAACATAAAAACCTGTTTGGAGGTAAACGCGTTGCCTTTTTTGGATTTTTGGTAATATTAACATTTTCTATTATAACAAAAACAGTATTGTATAAATTATCTAGCAATTTACGACTTTTTTGGGAGGTAAAATAACGCGCTCTCTTGAAGACCCCAAAAAAAAAATAACAAGGAAATTTTTCAAATAATGACCTGAAGTGACTTATTTTTTCAAATAAAAGTTTGAAGTGAATCTTATTTTAAATAAAGATCTGAAATGCCCCATTTGCTTAAAATAAAGGTCTGAAGTATATATTTTTAAAAAATGAGATATGAAGTGGTCATATAAATTCCAAAGAAGAGCTTCCTCATCAATTGACATGGGCATTTTCATCATCTATCTTTTTTTTTCTTTTCTTTTTTAAATAAAAATTTGGAACATGCACATGTGTTTCCATTTTTTACTTTTACTTAAAATTTAACTTAATTTAAATAAAAATTAAATTAAAATGGTGTTTTGATAGAAATGCCATTGATTAGTCGGAATATTTAGGGCATACATGGCAACCATTCTGATCCAAAAAAGTGATTATGATTAAAATGACTGTTTTTATTTTATTTCTTATATGAGTTTTAGAGAATCAGAACGAGTTTCGTTATTGATAAAATTTTTGTTCCCGGAACATAAATGTGTTTGGTAAATGCACATAATTTACATTCACATGAACAATTGGTTTTCCTAATTTTTTGTCATTTAAAATAATTATGTAGTTATTTTATGAAATTTAATCCCTCATTTCAAATTAATCGAAGTTTAATTCATATTGACTCTCTTATATAATATATTACATATTGAAATGTACAAATAAATATCAAGAATTATCATAAGTTATTTTCACCATTTATTGTGAGGTTTCATCAAACTCTTTTGAGCAAACGGATAACAAACACGAGCTATATCCTCGTTACTACAATGAAAACGCATTGCATTATCGTGCATTGTTATGAGTTTTTGGTTCAAGGAAATCAAATCTTAGTCTTAATTTATCCAAAACTTAATAACGAGAGCTTGCTAAATGTTCACACTTATTATTTTATCTTTTTTTTTTTTTCAAAATTCTCTAAAACTAGGCAAAGTCTAAAGTACATAAACTCATACAAAATCACAATAAATGAAATCAAGTGCACAATCGACGAATCACGACACTCGCGAATCGCATCATAAAGTTCTATTGAAGCCCTAAGGGTTTAGAAAAATGTGGTTCATATTTAATTTCAAAAGTGCTTATGATTTTTCTAAAAAAGAATAAAATCTATGAAATCTGGGAAATTTATGCCCAAATTTATGAAAATGAGGTCAAATTAGCCTAATCTAAGCTTACTCTATTTTTTAGGAATTTTTTAGAAATTTTCCATTTTTTTGTTTTATATTTTATTTCATTATCTTAATTTTTTTAAAATAAGATCTCGGTATTCTATTTTAGGTTGAGGGAAAAGTAACTTCATTATATTTTGTGATTCTAAAAAAATGATTCTTTTTTTCATAATCAATTTTTTTGTGTTATTATTTTTTATCTAAAACTAATTATGAGAACAAAATCATAATCAGAATTATTTACATTACCAAACATGATTATTATATTTTTCTGTTTCGAAAAATAGAATCAGAAAAACAGAATAGTTATCATGTAGGTCTTTACCAGCCAACGAGGGCATGCAATTTTTTGAAACAATCATTGACATTTTTTAAATTCTTATTTGAGTTAATTTGATCGTTTCAAGTTTTTATTTAAATTAAAATTTATGTTAATTTTTTATTTGAGAAAATATGCACACTTTGGGCTTATTTGAAATTTTCCCTAAAAATGATGACACTCCCTCTGACCAGAGGAAAGTTCCTGCTTAAAGCAGAGTGTTTTTTGGTCGAAACTTACGGCAGATTGTCTTTTTTTTTTTTTTTTGGAATTTCTTACGGCGGAGTTGGGTCGCCGTCTTCTGTACAATCTAAACTTTGCAAAACGAGCCAAACCCACCCAATAACCCTCGACCACGGCAATCTCCGACAATGGAGGCGGCGAACAGGGCGTTGGCATCTCTCATGAAAGTTGCGAAAAACGACATCGTCATCGACGTCTGCTTGGTGGGCGCCTTCGCGGCCCTGTGCGGGAGATCGGTGAACCAGCAGAAGTACATCGAGGCTCTCGAGGCCGAGAAGGACTCGCTTGTCAAGTCGAACAAGGCCACGCAGAAGGCCATGTGGGATTGGAAGCAGCAGCTGTTCGCGGAAGCCGCCTCCGATTCTGCTCTCCTTCCTCTTGCCAAGCTCAAGGTCATCTACGGAGAAGCCCCGGCTCCGCAACCCGGTATTCTCTCTCTCTCTGTGAAATTTCTCGATGCTGTCGATCCATGAGTACTAGATTGCAGAAAACCAGGGCGCTCTAAGTACGAGTTGAGAAGAGACATTTTGTGGAATATCCAATGAGGGTTGCCAGATAAAAGCCGCTTCATTGATCCTTTTGGATTCTTCCGACTTTCTGTTAGGATTTTGCATGGGATTGACTGTGAATTGTTTGATGGGCCACTCTTACAATGCATGTGCACGAGGGGTGTGAACGTGGGCAGGAACGTGCTTATGTAAACAGTTTTGAAGAAGAGTACGGTAGAGTGAAGATTACAAGGCATCTCTTATTTTTGGCTGCCATAAGTGTAATTAGATCGGATAGGGAGCTTTTGATGCTACGGTGAGTGACTCCATTGGGTTCTTTGATTGCGGTAATGTGATTTGATTAGAAGGGTAGCCTGTGATTGTTTGTGCTTAGTTTGTCCATTAAATTTCTTGAAGTCATGGAACATTTATTGCGTTTTTCTGTTTTACTACTAGTTTACATGATTACATTTCTATCGTAGGCTAGTTATATGGTTGTGCCCTGTAAACTTAGGAGGATTTCCGCTCCCTCTCTTGCTTCAGCCTTATAGTAACCATAAACCAAGTAAAGGGTTTAGGAATTTGTGGCCAGTGGGGCATTTGAATAACCTCGGGAACAAAGGTGACGAATCACATACAGAATTCTTATTGAAGATGCCTATGACTTAGGTATTGAAGTCCTTAATGGTGGGGCAGTAATTGAATGCTGATATTTTTTGGGGTGGAGAATTGTGGGCTTCCCCTTTTTGCAGCCTAATTTGAACCCTGGATGTGATGTACTTGGTGATCTTCCTCTTTCCAAATTTTTTTAAAGAGTGAGTTTTCGGTACTCAACTAAGGACACGAGGTGTGAATAATTAGACTGTACCAGAGAAATGAGAATTGGATTTTTTAGAATCTGCGTTACCAGGCAATTTTATCTCTCTGCAGGGAAGGGGGTCAATATATATTTTGTGAATTAGAGAGGACACATTTCATAATCTAGAACCTGTTTCTTAATGATGAAGCAATGTATCAGTGACTCTATACCAGTATAGCTATATCAGGAAAACAATCTTTTCCCTTTTCTCTTTGTGAGTCTAAATATCAGTAAGACATCATATGAGAAAAAAGATTCCTGCAAGGTAAGAGAATGAGGTACAAGCGACTTTTAACTAAGTATTTCTGATTAAATAGTTGGATATACCAGTTCTAGGTTGCAGTACACTATTGTCAGATTGGAAGAGTACTCTGGCATTTGTTTGTGCTGCTGTGGACTGTCGCTTAGGTGAGCGAGGGAAGAATATCGGCAGCGTGACCACCTGTCCTTTTTCTTAATGATTGGAAATCTTGCATCCTTCATGTTCCTCAATCGTGTGCAATGGAAGAGAGAGGGGGGTGGGAGCTGTTCCTTTCCTTTACTATTGCCCGGGCTTTTCGTCTGGATGCATGTATATGTGCAGGTATTGGCTGGGGATATAGATCCTTCAAGAGAGACATTGTTGAGACTTAAAAGAGTGTTGCATTTCAAGCAGCTTAGCATCTTTGTGGCCTTCCATTTCATGGCAGAGTAGCTCTCTAATGCATCAAAAGTGTTGCCATTGCCTATAGCATGTGTAGATCTTCACAAGGGGGTATCCTATCATGCTTGCAAAGATAGATAAACAGGTCGATGTATGTCGTTGATGACAACACGCTGTGTGATGTATGTGCTTTGTCGGGCGATGTTTCTGGGTATACCAAGTATCAGTTGCTATCTAAAACTAAATTGCTAATATCTCTAACTGGCCTTTCTTTTATGTGTGTACCAGTAATTACAGTGGGAGGAGATGCAAAATCCCCTGCCTCCAAGTTTGTCATCTGAACTCCTCTTTGCCAGTGTTCATATAAGTTGGAAATGCTGCTGATCCTTGAATGCTGAGAGGTTTAATTGCTTCTCGTTTGTCTGATATATAAACGGAAGATTGGGCATAGAAACAGTGCCTAACTCTTTGGAGCTTCCTTGGATGGACCAAAAGAATGTAACTCCCGATGCGCGGAAGGCCCATCTGCAATAAGAAGACGGAGTTTTGTTTGTTGACCCCCTTTTGGACTTGTCAAATTAACCATGTTTTCCACCAATGTGGTGGTTTTTCTTCCTTTAGGGCGGAGGATATTCTAATGTTTTCTTGGTCACACGACATGGTTATGAAGCCGACAATCCCAGTCCTCTCGCAACAATAAAGGGAATTTGGCTCTCTCCTCGATAGTAACTACCAACCGCGATGAATGACGTGAAAACGAAGGCCACTGATCTACTCATTGACTAGTAGGTTTCTTAAAACGAGAGCTGCTGGAAAATTGAGGAAGGTCTTTAACATACTGACGTCATCAGATGAAAGGCTTTATTTCGTCAAGAAGACTATACAAGTAGAACCATCTTATACGTTCTCTTCACAACGGGTTACCTGAGTGGCTTCATTCAATTATGGATACATGAGTCGAGTGCTTAGAGACCTGAAATATATTAAGAGCCTACGCGTCCTGTGCCTAAACTTCCAGGACCATCCGACGTTTCAAAGGTGGCCCTCCTCGAGCAATTGGAAAAGAGTCTCAGAGCTAGAGTTCGGCTATGAAGTGCGCTCCATGTGCCGAAACTTCAAAGACCGGTCCAAGGTTTCAAACGGATGCCTCGTTGGGCATTATAAAAGTCTAAAGAGGCTAGAGTTTGGCTATGAAGCAACACTTCAGGATTGTGAAGTCGAAGACGCACCCAAAAAGCCCCGTTGCTTTCTTCACCAGCTCCAGGAGCCTGAAACCAATCCAGACATCTACTCCAATATTTACGAAATCCTAGCAGCTAGCAATTGGCCGAAGTTGACGCCGGCACCCCTTTGCAATCAACCCTTCTCTTTATTTAGCTGTTGAAACTTGGGAGTTATGATATGTAGTCCTCAAGTTAAGGACGCCCACTTTAAAACAAGTTTGGTCGATTGAGCGAGACGGCCGCCTTTGTATTCGAAGCAAATGGGACAACTCTCTGAAGGCAGTAGGCCAGCTCTAAGTCTAGAATCCATGTCCTCTGACCGATAGGAAAAAGTTAGGTGAATTTAGGAGGGTCATCGCCCCTCTTGAGTCTTGACCCTGATTCATAATGTTACCATGTATGTGGTTCTTTTAATTGCATCTAATGGAAAGGGTAAATGACGTAGATAAAATATGTAACGTGATCCTTGAACTTTAAATTTGCTAATTATGATCCCTGAATTTTAGTACAATATGCAATGACGTTCCTAAAGTTTTTCATTTGTTCAACGTGTCCCTAGACTTTCAGTACAAGTTTAACTTAGATCCTGGATTGTTTAAAAAAGGTTCAATGTTTGCCTCCTATTAATTCAATTTTATGGACAATATTAAACATTTTTTTACAATACATCGATTAAATGAACATGTACAAGCAGTTCATGGACAAATTAAAAGCTCGAGAAAGACATTACACATTGGATTAAAATTCATGGATCACATTAAATAAATTCCAAATTCATATATCACATTGCACTTTGGCTAAAGTTCATAGGTCATTTTTGTCATTATATACCGAGGGTCAAGACTTGGTTAAACTTCGGTACTTATCCTATTGCCCTTAGTTCTTTACCAAAAGGAGGTAAAAAAAAAAAAAGAGACGTGGTATTATAAATCTTCTAATCAATTCTAATCTTGGTCTCAAATTCATTATTATTCCTTTTGTCGCAAAGCGAGAAAATTGTCTAATCGTTCCTAAACTTATTGCCTGGGAGTCGATTCTGTCCTAAACTTTAAAAATTTGCCAATTTATCAAATAATTTTGTGCCATCGATCTGGTCAATTTCTACCCGAAATCAATGACATGACGTCTAATCATCACCAGCCGTCTTATATGGCACATCGACACGTTGGCAATTTTCAGCGGAAATTGACTGGAAAGATTACATTGAGATTTGCGTAAAAGTTCAAGACTCAATTAGCAAAATTGAAAAGTTTGTGATTAAATCAACATCAATATCACAGGTTTAGAACTAATTGGACAATTGCCCTTAATTAGAAGATAACACATGCGATGCACTAAAATATTTATTCTTTATTCTTTTTTTTTTTACTACAAATTTCATTATGTTCTATTGCACAAGCGACAGAGGCTTGGAAATCTGTTGCAACTTGAGAGTCGAGACATGTTTATGGGACCGAGGGACGAAAGCGAGACAATGTCCGAATTTGCAAATGAAATGCAAGACTTTTAACTTTTTGCTCAGTTCATTGGCAAAAACTTAAAGAATGGGGCATGGGGGACGTTCTCAACTCCGAGGTATGCCATTGGTCAGCGTTAACCCCACCCAGAACAAATTCCTTAGTACGTAAAAAATTATTGTACGGTTGACTACAGCTTGACGTAGTTGAACCCTAAAGCAATATATATATATTCACAGCAAAAGCTTCGTTAAGAAGAATAAGAAATGGGGGATTTGGCCGTGGTCAAATGTACATGGTTGACTTCAGCAGCGACCGTCTACGCAAGACGCGTTCTAAGTAGTTGAATGGAAAGTCATGCCTTCCAATCGTGAAGAAAATCTGATTATTGACCCAAAAAAAAAGTGTTATAACTGCTCCTCATGAGAAGTGGCCCGGGCGAAAAAAAAAGGCACATGCTCTTAAAAGATGCGTTAATTGATTATCCATAAATAGCACCACATTGAACGTTATTCAACGTATCTATTTAAAACGACAGCTCCTTATTTGTAACTCTCAATTATTATCTTTTCATGATTCGCAAAAAGTTTCATATTGTATCTAAAATGAAATTCCAAGAAAGAAATTGAGTAATCGTTGAGTTGGCTTTGTTGCGGCTTTGGTGCATATTTTTTGTGAGATATATTTGTTATAACTTCGGGAGCAACAATGGTGGAAATAATACCTTAAACATAGTGATCATAACTATAAGCTTCCTTGATGATCTTACGAGAAAAAATCATGTCGCATAAGTCAATTAATGGGATCGAAACCATCTATCCTTTGCAGGATTCCTTTTTTTTTTTTTTGGGGGGGGGGGGGGGGTGTGGGGGTTGGCGCTATTTTCGCAAGACATAGGTCTTGAAAATTTAGAAACGATTGCGAAAATGAGGCACGAACGAATTGAATATTTGCACGAGCTCTTTTCGGGTGAGAAGTAAATGCGCGAACTGTGGCAGGTGAAGTGATTTTTCCTCTGTCGGTATGATTAAAAAATGGAAAAAAAAATTAATTACTTTTTTTTTGGGGGGGGGGGGGGGGTGTAAAAATGATGGAAATGGAAGTTATTTATTGAAATCGTACGCTAAAAAGAGGAAAATGAGAAGAGGTGGAGAGATCATGGACGGTCGTTTTCTCGTGTTACGGAATATGTGAAAAATAAAAGGTGGGTCTCACGCAGGAGAATCTTTTGCGGCATATTTCTTTTATATGCGCTTTGCCATCCTCGGCTTTTTATAATACAAATAAAATTATATTAGATAAAATAAAAATACCATGCCTAGTTTTACTACCCTTGAATCTTTTAGTTTGTGGCTGCACGGTTAATTCGGAAAAATCGTTCAAAACGTCATAAAGTTGCAACACTTTGGTCAATTTCGTATTAAACCTTCTCATTTTGAGTCTCGAACATTTCGACCCCTTTGCCAATTGAGTCAATTCTGTCAATTTTAATCGGGAATTGATGATGTGGACGCTGAACGTACTACGTGGTACGACCAACACTAATGTGAATATTTTTTTATGACTATTAAACAAATCTGTGTTTTCTTTCTTTCTCTCTTTTTCTTTTTCTCCGTCAAGCATGGCCAGGCCCGCCAACCCTCGTCTAGACCTTGAGGGGGCTGAGAAACCCTTGCCGGCAATCGGTGATGGATTCGCGGCCCTTGCTTGTGACCGGCAATCCTCGTCGTTGGACTCGATAAAAATAAAGGAAAATAATATTTTAAAAAAATCACTCACTTCAGCGCCAGCCGTCCTATGAAGGCACCACCGGCTTATAAGTAGGTGATTTTCGGCAAAAATTGATCAGATGGGCTCAGCTTGGCAAGACGTTAAGAGATTTATGACTCAACTGACGATATTAAAAGGTTTATAGATGAATTGGTCAAAGCTAATGGGTTATACAAATTTATGAATAATTTTTCCCGGTTAATACATGTACGAATTCCAAGAATAGAAAAGGATAAGCGGGTCTATAATCAAAAGGAGAAAGGAGATGGGATGGGATCTCCTAACAATTCATTGATCATGGGTCGGTCTCCACGTCTTTAGGGGCTCTCGTGTCCCGCATCGCATCGATCAAGCAGGGAAGGAGATGTCACCACCAATCCACCGACGTGGAAGTAAACTCGTGGAACTTTGAAATGCCAATCGGAGCTGGGGATGGAGATAAGCAATGGAAAAAGTTTCTGACTCGAAAGCCGAACAGATAAGCAATCATGCCCAACCTCCTCGACCCATTTTACCTCTGGCTATCTATTTCCCAAAAGGAATGCGGTCGATCTCTCTCTCTCTCCAGATTGCCGGCCGGCCATCGCCACATGAAGCGGCGCGTCGACCAGATGGAAACCGGTCCACAGCGACCGATCTAGACATTCGAATTAAATTTTGTTGGAAAAAAAAAAAAACCGAGAAGCCGAGAGCCGTACGCTACTCGGATCAAAGAGCACTTGCAAAGTGTTTCAAAACATAATTCACGGTTAAACGTATCGGGGGACAATCCGGCCAATAAGCAGTAGGCGCGCACGTGACGCCGCTGACCCGGCCATTCCTCTCTCTCGCAAAACACCGTAAAAAGAGAAGGGAAAACTTTCGAAAACAGGAACCACGATCCCGTGTGCGCTCGCCCACAACAAAAGCAGTGCACCCTCGGGTCAATGCCCCCGCTGCCCTACAGTCCACATTATACATACGGTCAGTCGCTTCGTCCGGAACCTTAGGAAGTCATTATTTGAAAAAGAAAAACTTAGTAAATTTTAGCGTCTCGATAAACGGAAAAAGTGCCACGTTGCTTAACTACTCAGTCCTAAAAAACTATTAAAATTCGTAAATGCCCAAATATCCATTATCGGCTACAATCTCTTCCATCTTCCAAAAAAAAAAACAAAAACAAAACTTATAATCCCGAATCACCACGGATCCATTTAGCCTAGTCTAAGTAAGTCTAAATTTATGAGACGATATATCTCTTAAGTAGGGTAGATTGTACTGTATGAGCCACCCTGGCCCATATTCTTAATACCCGAGCCCGAGCACAACCATATCTTTTTATCCGAACTTTTGGGTATAACCGGCGAGTTTCTAAATTAGATCGTTTGATGATTTATAGAAAAACTTAAGAGCCGTAAAAATAATATTTCATTTTATCAATAAAATCATATCTAAATAATTTTTGTAAAAATATTTATTGCGGTTCACTTTTGTAAAGGACAATAAAAAATTATCTTAAAAAATATTTGGAATATATATATATATATATATTCGTGAAACAAGTTGAGTCTGTGGTTAGATTTATTTATGAGTAGATATCGATGTCGAATTAGCATGCGACACGAGACGAGGCGTTGTCTCAGGCGCAGAATCATGAAACTCTCGCCATAATTTTCTTTTTTGTTTTTTTTCCTCCTCTTATTGAGGTGGGACCCACGCTTTTAACAGTCGATTACAAAAGAGGCAGAGGCGAAGGCTTAGACAAGAGAGAGAGAGAGAGTGGGACTTTACCTAGAATTACGAAAAAAGCGAACGCAAGTGAAAGAGGAGGAGGAGGAAGAGGAGGAAGAAGAAGCATAACTACGCCGAATCCATGGCGTGGGAGGGCGAGAGGAGGAGAGAAACGTTTGGAATTCAACGCAGCACAGTAACAAAGACGCACGTCACATGGGACTAATCCCCCTTCCCCTACCTCCACCGTTACGCACTCCCTCGCATTCTCCCTCCCTCCCCCTCCCCCTCCCCTCTCTCTCTCTCCGGCGCGCTTTCGATCGATTGAAGGGCGCCGAGGAGGAATTCAATTAGGTTTTTCTCCTTCTCCTTCTCCTTCTTCCTCTTCTTTGCCGGCTTCAAGGGGGGAAGAGATTGGGGGCGGTGACGATGGAGGACGGCGTGCTGTGCCAGTGGAGCGTGTTCAGATCTCTCCTCGCGATTGTCCAGTGGTGGGGCTTCAATGTCACCGTCATCATCATGAACAAGTGGATCTTCCAGGTTCCGATTCCCTACAATTCTCCGTTTCGCCGCTCGCGTTTGATTCTCTTCCCCCTTCTTTTTCTTCTCCTCTTTCTCTGTGCCGGCTGATTCATCCGAGCCTGCTTTCAGCTTTGGTGTTGCGATTCTTCTCGAGCTTGTCGCAGTAGTCTGTGAAATCTGGCGTTGCGATGAGTTCAATTTCTGTAGATTCCACTTATTTTGGAACTCTTACCTCGATTCGCGATGGTATTATTATTATTATTTTGGTTGGACGTTTTTTATTATCGCACTTCTCTGGTTAGCTTACCTGACTGAACTTCTGGTTGAGGTGTTGCTAACAATACTGAGTTGATCGTTTTCTGGCTCGCTCTAATTTATCTGTTTTTCGTTTCTTTTTTTATGTTTTATCACTCGGATCAGCGAAACAGTAATTTTCAATTCCTCCTTCTCCTTGTGATGATTGAAGACAGCACGAAGGCTTTAAAGGTTTTAGAAATACACAATCTGCGTGATCCATCACCGGATCCAATTCCTAAATGAATCTATGTCACCTTTCCCTCAGTCCCTATTTTTTCAAGTATAGACTGGCCTGCTGCATTGACAGATTAAGTCAAATTTACGCTGGAGACACGCACAAACACACAAAAAATGACCCACCAATTGATCTCCGTGCGATTCATTGGATCCTATCTTTCTCAGGAATAGGCTCAGTTTGGCCTTTGCATATCTTTTCATAGAACAATCTAAATGAACCCCATCAATTCTTTTTTTCAGAAAATCCTCTAACAGTCAATAATGATTGCTTCCTTGTTTATTTGCGATGCATTAGTTCATTGAGAGGTGATATTCTGTTGAATGGATGGGTTTTCCCTGTATATTGGAAGTCCTTGCTCATCTCCGAGATTTCTTGAGAATGTCTATCTTTTACTCCGCAGAAATTGGATTTCAAGTTTCCTCTGACTGTTTCGTGTGTCCACTTCATATGCTCGGCTATTGGAGCTTACCTGGTTATAAAAGTGCTGAAACTCAAGCCTTTGATAGTTGTGGATCCTGAAGATCGCTGGAGACGAATTTTTCCCATGTCCTTTGTGTTCTGCGTAAACATTGTCCTTGGGAATGTGAGTTTGCGTTACATCCCAGTTTCTTTCATGCAGACAATAAAGTCATTCACTCCTGCAACAACAGGTTAGCGCAGTATATTTCTTTCGCGGAGTAAAATGCTCTTAATCCCTGCATTTGATCATATGCTTTGTCAAGCAATAAGAAGCTAACTATGGATCTGAACAGTTGTTTTGCAGTGGCTTGTGTGGAGAAAGTACTTTGATTGGCGTATTTGGGCTTCTTTGATACCAATCGTAGGGGGAATTCTTCTTACATCAGTTACAGAGCTTAGTTTCAACATGCTGGGCTTCTGCGCCGCCTTGTTTGGTTGTCTTGCCACTTCCACAAAGACAATTCTTGCAGAATCCCTGTTGCATGGATACAAGTTTGACAGGTAGTTCACTGTTGCTGTTTTTTTTTTCCCTGCCTGATTTCTTCTGATGTACCTTTATAATGATGTCTGCCTTTAGGATGTCATACGCCTTTTACACCAAATTACACACCTTTTTTGTGTCATAGTTTCCCGTCATAGTATGTTGGATTAAATGGCAAAGAGAGTTTCGATGAAATGTGATATTACTTCTTGCTTAGATTATGTAACTATTAATATGGAGGTTGTTCGTTTGTCACATGAAAGAAAATAGCCGACATAAAATGCCTGATACAAAAGGAAAGTTTGCCTTAGGGCGACTGGTTCTCTTAGAGTATAGCTGATATTAAATGATCTTTTCTTGGCTCTACCTGATCAATGCTTATGGAAGGAAATGCTAACAGATCAATGCTGATACCTGGACTGAATCCCCATACACAAATGTTGATGGTTTAACTTAGAGATTCCTTTGATAGTGGTGGACATTTTAAGTTACACAAATGTTGATGGTTTAACTTAGAGATTCATTGGATACTGGTGGACATTTTGAGTTATACATGCCTGTCGAATTCTCCACATGTTCAATGGATTGTGGTTAAAGGGAACAGCATAGGCATTGAACTGCTTAAAGAATGTAAACATTGTACAACAGATCCATCTATGAGTAAGCTATTTCATTTCATCTGGTGGTACTTGCCTAGCTGTTGCTACTGATGCCATGTAAGCGTGCCTTGAGTAAGCCTCCTAATAAAGCATCCGCATTCTACTTCAATAGTAAGAAACAATTACAAGAAAAATCCTGCAAATTACTCATTTAGACCTACTAGTTAAGTTTGGTTTGAATTCTATCTTCTCTCTTTGCAGATATTTACAAAAAAAGAAAAGAAAAAAAAAGAAGACATGAGGGTATTGAATGAGACTCCAGCATGGTTAGACTAGTTTAATGCTACATTCTCCAAATTCCTGAGTCTTGCAAACAAAGCGATTTAGCAGTCTAAGATGATCATCTTTTTTTTCAGCTGAGCCTTTAACTACCTTTATTTGTCTTGTTTGGCAGTTGTTCTTCCTGCTTGACGGAAGAAACATGTTAAATTAGTGTGTTTTCCTATTAGGACACCCAACTCAGCATGCGAGATGAACAATGGGTTTAGTTCCCTTGTCAGAGATGAAATGTTGATTATTCTGTCCTTATCGCCTTGCCTGAAATCAGTTGTACTGCTAATTTATGCTGATGACCATTGAATAGATGCTTTTATGATGGATGTTTTTCTGCCTTAGTGGAAGAAATTTTGCTGTTTGAAGAACCCTGGGAAAATAATTTGGGATTTTCCTTTTATCCTCGTGTGAGATATTTGTGCTCGGCTTATTTGCAGTGGTTGGACTGATGCTAATTTACTTTTCTCGACTTTTTTGTGCCTGTAGCATTAACACAGTATACTACATGGCGCCTTTTGCAACCATGATCTTGGCTGTCCCAGCGATCCTTCTTGAAGGTCCTGGAGTTCTTCTCTGGCTTCAGACTCATACATCTATTGCCTCATCCCTCATCATTATTTTCAGTTCTGGAGTGTTGGCATTTTGCCTAAATTTCTCCATCTTTTACGTGATTCACTCAACAACTGCAGTAACATTTAATGTTGCCGGGAATCTCAAGGTAAGTTTCTTAAAAGGTTTATGATGCTCGATTACTACGATTCTATGTTTGGAATTCTTATTACTATTGTTGATTGTTCATTCATGCTTCATAATTCTCTTAGACGTTGTGACAATTTCAGTTGACTTACTGGAATTACTGAAGTGAATGAGAACTTTCAGATTACTGTCACTACCTGATGTTGCGTTTTTCATGCAACGTTATTTTTTTATTTATTTTTCACCAGCTTTTCCTCATGTTTTTGTGCTGAAGTAATTCAAGTTACTCGTCGTAATTCATTCAGGTTGCAGTCGCTGTCATGGTATCGTGGCTCATATTCCGGAATCCTATCGCGCCTATGAATGCCGTGGGGTGTGCAATTACGCTCTTGGGGTGCACTTTCTATGGTTATGTGCGGCACATGCTATCCCAACAGCCACCAGGGACTCCTCGGACTCCCCGTACACCGCGAAATCGTATGGAGCTCCTACCCCTTGTAAATGATAAATTAGATGATAAAGTGTAATTGAGACACTGTTGGTTCTAGGCAGTTGGAAAGGGTGCGATATTAGAGAGAAGAGAATGAACTAGAAAAGAGAGAACTTCCTTTTTTATTTTTTATTTTTTTTTTATTTCAAGCTTTGATTAGTTTATTCCAACTTTTTAAATTACACGCCCTCTCTTACCGGGCAAATTATATGTTGTTGCTGCTGGTGTTACTCATGCTCTTTTCAGTGGTTGAGTTCTATTGTTCATCATTCCATTGCCTTTGATTCATGTTGAATCTTCCTTTTGTTGTAATTGCAAAATAAAGTTGCTGACCGACTTCTTATAAGCTCGGTGATGTTGGATACTTCAGTAAAGAACATTAAAACCGGTTTTAGGGCAGAGTTTAAGTTGAGCCTGGCGGCCGAGCCGGAAGGAAATCATTCTGAAACTAGAATGGTTTGGATAACTATTTGATCGCATTGTTTGTTGGGATTATTTTCAAGCTAATGAATCACCCGAGCATTGAGCAAGCATACATAGCTTTAGTAATTAATCCAATCAGCTCATCTCAAGGTAGATTTTCTTTAGAAAAGGAAAAAGAAAATACATGCTGTTGAAGTAATATATTGAAAAAATTACCAAAAAAATTCTAAACTTACTGTAATTATGTTAATTCAGTTTCAAACTTTTATTTTTTTATTAATTGAGTCTTAAAACTTTTGACACTAGTGTAAATTTAATTCATCTAGCTAACTTTAGCCTCGCCAGTGCTAATGTGGATGCTCATGTGGCAATTTATTTTAATTTTTTTTTTCTCTTTTCTCCCGTCCATCAATGGATTGGCGATCGGCCTCACCAGGCCAGGCTTGCCCAATTACCAGAGGTCAGCCTCACTTTTGAGAGTGAGAAGAAAAGAAAAAGAAAATAAACAAAAATAATAAAATAGGTAAAATAAGCTATCAAAATATAAAAAAATGTCATGTTAATGGCTGACTGAGATTGAAATGGCGTAAATGCAAATAGATTTAATACTCGATTGACTAAAAAAATTGAAATTAAATTGACACAATTGCCATAAATTTAAGGTTTTTACTAGTAATTTTCTCCGATATATTTAGTGTTTGCTGCTTCTCGCTTGATAATTTCTGTCATACGAAGTCTCGAGTTCATGTCAGGCTTCTCCTTACATCAACGTCAGCTTAGCGTTGACGGGCCAACTCGAACTCTATCGACGACTTGTCTCGGAACATTGGCTTGGTTTGAGCGTGATCAGTGGCTCGATTAGAGTTTTGGGCTGGAAATAAAGCGGAGCCAGATCCAACTTATTCTGGACTTACAGAAGGATCGTAAAGGAGGAGGAAATGTAGCAATGCCCAGACAAAGAGTGGAACTTAAAAAGAGCTCTCTTCCAATAAAAACCCAAGCTATTACTTCAAAGATCCTCAGCTAAAAAAAGAAGGGAATTTAAAGCCTGATTCTCAACTATCAACAATGAGTTAGTTGCCCCAGCACGATATTACACAACGCAGTATAGAGTGAGAGGACTCCATTGTACAGTATGTCGGGGTCAGTCATTACTTTCGACTTTTTTCCAGAACGGCAATCGATGAATTTGTGAGAGTACAGAATCCATGACCTTACCACCGGCTGTCTTTTTCGATGTCGCCGTTTCCCTTTTACAAGTTTGATCACCAGAATCTTGCCAGAACTTGATGATGTGAAGACTTTCCTCTTCTGTTGACCTCTGAACAACTATCCTAGAGGCATACCCTCTTGCTTTCATTTGGCGGCATATCTGCAGCGGGTTGTTGGTGGTGAGAGTGACCATATACAACCAACCTCTATCTGACAAAAGTTTATCCACGACGGGCAATATTCTGTCGATAACAGTTCGGCCATCAACACCCCCTGCCCACGAGGAGGTAATGCCGTGCCGCCCAACTTCGTCTTCAGGAGTTGGAACATAAGGCGGGTTCACAACAATTACATCGACCAAACCGGCCAGACGGGTGTCTAATCCTGACGCGAGATCAGTGGCTATCACATCGGCATGAACATTGTGTGCTTGCAATGTTTCACGGGTAACTCTCACTGCATCATGATTGATGTCGGTGGCGATATAGTGTACTCCAGGCACTTCTCCAAGCATAAGCGCCAGAGAAGTAATAACATATCCACTACCGCACCCAAGTTCAAGGCAGAGAGTTGGTTTGTGCTCCAACAGATTAGTGCGGTCAGCTAGCAAGGCATCAACTAAAGCAAATGAATCGTCACATGGCTCATAAACTTCAGGATGAGAGCTCACCTTGTGGATTTGGGCAACTCTGCATGACATTTTTGCAGGTGCCTACAACAACAGCAGTTCAGAAGGGGCTCTGAAAGAGAATAAACTGGAAATTAACAGCAGACATTTAGTTCAGGCATTCAACTTGGTTAATGAAAAGCGACAGCATAAACAAAAAATAGAGAATCCATCGTGCCCTCATCGACCATATATATCACATTGAAATCTACGCTGGTGATCTTTTCAGAGATACGGGTTTTTGTCGGGTTCAGGTCTAAATTGCTGAACACATGCCTGACAGAGGAAATACTTTCGCACCGGAAAAAGGTAACAGATTGTTAGATATCGTGCCACAACCAGACCAACTACAAATCAAAATGAGAAAAGAAGAAAAACCCTTCTACCGTGGATTAGAGCCTATAACAGCCAACATTTACAACCTAATTCCTCAAAAGCACAGTAACCACCATCAACCGCTATGACTCCTTAAAGGGAGGCCCATGTCAAGATACTCAAAAACCAAAGCAGTCAAGAACTGGAAGTTTGCTTCTCCGTCCCACACCCCCTCCCCCCCGCCGGAACTTTTCAAAGGCAAGTTCCAAAGATATCGTTCCAGGGGTTCCGAATTACGTACTTGAACTCGATTCAAACAGCTCAACAGGGATGGTGAAAAAGGCGCGGAAAGGGCAACTACCCGGGCACAGTTTCTGTGTAACTTCGAGAAGGGATCGAGACAGCGACCCGTTCATACAGACGACGGAAAATTAATAAGCTCGCAAAGGGAAACTGATTGGTTTCAATCGAAGCAAACACGAGCTATACGTATTCCGCGAAAACCCCGACTCGAATACGCTCTAAATCGCAGCTCAGTCCAGAAATTTTCAAACTTCTTCAAGAATATAAAAACGCGCGAGTCCAACCTGTGAGAGCGATCAGAGAGATGACTCCTGCTTTAACCTGCGACTCCAACTAGGTCAGCGACGCCACGGAGAGAGAGAGAGAGCGCGCGCATCCGATCGGGTTTTGTGTTATTCGTCGATTCCGAAAAAAGGGACATTCTATGATTCCTTGTTGGATTTACGGGGACCGTATGAACCGTTGGATCAGCTCGGATGAAAAATAGGGGTCGCCGGATCCACCTTAAGAAATGGAACGGTCGTCTAGAAAACAGATTTCCGGTCATAATTTGTGTTGACCAAAAATAAAAAAAAAGCGGAGGACAAAGTTGTGTTTGACTAAGGATAATTAATGCTTCAAAAGGATGAATGAATTTACCCGTTGTCATGGAAAAATACCCTCAATTAGGAATTTTGCCAGTAATAGGATAAAATATGTCTACTATTTTCCTAATTATGTTAACAGTTCTTGTGAAAAATTGATGACTCGTGGAACTTATGACAGTCGAAGGTGAGTTGCGAAGTCTATAAAAAGTGTCAACACATTTAGGAATAACGGATAAATTATTATTAATGGGGATAACTACGAAGCATGACTGTTCAATTAGATTAGTTGCGATGGGAATGGATATATTTATTGAGAATCCTATAACTTATCATAAAAATGCAATTAAATCATAAAACTTGCAAAAAGTGCAATCAATTTCTAAAATTTATTAAATTAGTGCAATCGAGTCCTTTTATTAATTTCCACCAACTTGGCTGAGGAAAAATGTTGGCGTGGCTTTTTAAAAATATTTTCTTTTTATAATTTAGCTAAAACAATGTCATTTTAGTCTTAAATTTGATTTTTAACATAATTTATATTATATTTTTAAAAATTAGGACCTAACGCCGCCATGCCTCACTAGCAACCCTCGGCCAAAATTGGGCAAGGGTTGGCCACCCTCACCTGATCTAGTTGAGGGCTACAATCCTCATTTAGACTTTGGTGAGGGCCGGCGACCCCTAGCCGGGGCCCGACAACCATCCCCCCACTATTGCTAGCCCTTTTCTGCAGTGGTGGGGCAACTCGCATGACTCTAGCTCTTTTTATTATTTTCTTATTAATTTTTTAACATATTTTGTAGATTTTTTTTTTAAAGTTCTGTTAGGTTCTTAGTAGTAGTCGGCGGACTTTTCTTCTTCTACTTCACATAGTTTTTCGTTTCCTTGATACCTGGAATTTCTCCAAAAGTATGAAAAGCTGGAGGACTTTATACCATCCATTTCAATGTGGTTGAATTTTGTTCAAAAGCCCAAGGACTTAGAGCACATCTTTTGTTATTTTCACTGCTTGAAGTGATTGTGACACCATGAAGAAACAACGAATCCCAACTTCGGATATATAAAAGCCAAAACTGCTGAGGGCATTCCATCCAACGTAAGCATCTGGATAATCTGGAATGCGACGTGGCATACCCGAAAGCCCTAAGAAACGTATGGAAAATAACGACAGATTAACACCGAAAAAAGTGATCCAAAAATGGATTTGACCTTTAAAAAAAAGTTGCATTATAATTCATGTTTGGGCAAAAACCATGTGGCTTTAACATTAAATTTAGTGTTTTTTAGCCATCTCATTGTCTTGCAGGCGAAAGAAAATATTAAAAAAAGCCATTTCAACATTTTTCGTTAGCCAAATTGCACAGAGTTAATGAAAGTATTCAATTGTATTAATTTGATAAGTTTTAAGATTTAATTACAGTTTTTACAAGTTTTAGGACTCAATTATACTTTCGTGGTAAGTTTTAGGACTTTCAGTTTACATATCCGAGATAGAAAAAGGAAATTTACGATTGATTTAGATAGATTACTATTTTGTGAAATATTATGTCTCTACGTCCTCCAAAGAAACATTACAAAATTATAAGTAACAAACAAATTTCTATTCGGTAAAGACGATTAGGATAGCAAAAAGAAAGTTACCAACAATGTAAGAAGGATTTGGATTGGCTTAAGTACATTACAAGTGCTAAAACTCGTCTACGACGCTTATTTTAGTGTCAAAAATTTTAAAAGATCACTTCAGTGCTAACTTTTTTTTATAAACGATCACTTAAGTGCCAATTTTTTTAAAAACGATAACTTAAGTGCAAAATAAAAAAAGATTAAATTCACCGAATATCAATAGGTATTATACCACTTTGAGATTAATGACCTTTTCTAATATTTATCCAGAAATATGTTGGATTTCCATTATTATACAGGGAATTTTTTTTCGTAATTAAAAGATTTCCCTCCATCTCTTACTAGAGGAACTTTAATATACTCAAATCTCTTGATTAATAGGTTACACGGCATCACCCACAATTCATTTTCTATTATGTCTGCTTGTGAAACAGTCTATGCCAATAGCCCAACAAATCAAAACAATGAAGCGGTGATATTTCCTCGGGAAAGAGAATGAAGGAAAATATGACTCAAAAGACCTATCATTATGTTTCAATCTTCATTTCAAGGTCTCGGAACTTCTACGAAGAATGAGTCAGAACATTGAGAAAGAGGTTTGGAGATGGAATGAGGAGAATGGAGCATGTTGATCCACACCAAGATTTCAATGTCTGTACGATTAGATCTCTACATTCCTGTCTCTTCCTCTTAATGCAATAGCATTTTGAAGATCTAGAGCGAAGAAAAGGGATGCATTTGCATCCCATGTTTAAGTAAATTGTGCAGGCTACAAATTCTTATTCTTCTCGGGGCACAATCTTAATATCATCTCACGGTCCCTCCAGTAATAAATACAAGCAGTCGAGGCAGAGCCATCATGGCGGCTTCCGTTCTGTTCTTGCAGCCAATCAGGAGATTACCATTTCCTGTTTTGGTCAAGGTACAGAAGTTTTTGTTCTAAGCCACACTTCCCGACATATTGTAGGCGAAGCAGTTTGGGCATCCTGATCAGAAGCCCGGTCTGTACCAAGATTTTCTCTCACCAGGACTTTTGATGCAAATGACCCAATGCCCTAAGTTCTACTTTGCAATTGAAACTAGTGCACCTCAGAGACGCGCCTCGAGCTAGCACATATATTGATTGATATGAGGGAAAGTTTCTCCGGTCATTTTCGCCTTTAATTGAATGGGACGAATAATTTAACTAAAATCATTATTCATTACTTGGGGCGTATTGTTTCCAAAAGAGTTGCATCTCTGCAACAAGGAAATGTCTTCAGGAGACAACATGAGTGCACCATTGCTCAAGTAGTGGCGGGAAGCCCGCCCCCTGCAAAGTAACAAGATTTTTTACTCAAGACATCACAGTGAAGGAACTGCTGCGTTATAAAAATTAGAATGCAGGCTTACAGGGATGCAAATTCAACACTAAAAGATGTACCTTCGCCTCTTCTTGTTGATGCCTTCGGACAAACGAGCTCTTTCTGCTTTTGAAATTTGTCCTAGAGACGCAAGATAATCATAGAAAGCATTATCTCTCAAATACAAGTACAATTTTGATGGACCCATGGACTCAATCACGTCAAAGAGGGATGCCCTTGTTTTCCTGCAACAAAGAAAAAGAAAGAGAGTCAAGTTCGGCAAGGACTTAAAGAAGTCTTGCACCTAATGTCTAATGATCGTATATTGCATGGAGTTTACTTAATCAAGTGCCCGAACATTCTGATAGGAAAATGATGCTTGTGGACATCACTTGATCAAGTATTGATCAACACGTCATGAATGTAAAATCAATTTTGGATACAATATAGAAGTGAGACCTCGTATTTTGAATCCCCAATAGACTGATATGCAATTTTTTTCCCAACCTATTTCAAATGGTCTGGACATTCATCATGTGAATCATTCACCTGAGGCATCTGATTCCACTTAACAGAGAGAAAAATCCCATCAAGAAAGATTTCAAATACAGAATCACTTTCTACCGAGATTGTCATCATACCAATTATGGTTCAAACTACCAAAAGCCTACTTAATTTTCAGCTCACTCTCAATTTGGGATGCTTATTGATTTGATGTTAAGAGGAACAGAGAAAAGCTAATAGAAGACTGTTGTTGTGCCAAGATGTATGTCAGAAGGGGAAATGAGTTAAATAATGAGGGAGTAATCTAACTTAAAAACAATTAAAAGGGGAAATTAACGTGTTGTAGTAAAATGTTCAGGCAGTGTCAACTCACTCATGTTCCATTTGTTAGAGCATCATACATAAGACGAAAGCATGAGTAATAGAGGGTTGGAGCTCCACACCTTCTGGATACATCAACATCTGGAGTATCAATGACAGCATCTGAAATGTCACTTCCTCCCATATCCTGGATAATAAGTTTAGCCACTGCCATCCTGTTAGACGTCAAAGCTAACATTTCATAAGCCAAATCCACTCCATTCTGGTGTATGTTTTCAGACCCAACAGGAGGTATATCTTTAGCGAAAGAGCACAATCCATGCTGGACAAATGAGGACGTCATCTGCCATTGCTCATTGTATCGACTAAAAGATTCAGGTTCCTCGGCAATAACCATTGTTGGATCTACATAATCCTGCGAAATTACTTATCAGGGAAATGAAGTGAAAATGCTCGGTTTTAGAGAGAATTTTGAAGTTCAGTTGACAGTTTAAAATAGAGCTTACGTCTATCACTGATTGGCAATTATTACGTAACAAATCAGCTTCTGAAATTAGGTTGCTCATTCTGCTGGCAATTTGTGTCATTTGAAAAGCATCTTTCTCATCCTTGGTAACATGGTTTTTTAATTGCTCACGCAGCCTTTTCCATGATTCTTGAACTAAATTAGATTCTATCCTAAACCCAGGCTGATATCCGTAGCTTTCATTAAAGTCCACACGGCTGCACTCATCCATTGGCTGGTATCCTTTATTGACAGCTTCCACGTTACCCAACTGAGAATCTCCAGCAACACCATGTGAACTGTCTTCCATCATATCACATCTGTTAGCCAACATATCTGAAAGTCTCCGTAACCTGGACAATGGCTTTACACAGAATCCATTCTTAACTGGAGATATATCAGATGCCAACCCACTGTCGCAATAAGGCTCCGCCATTTCACCACCACGACAAGAATAAGTTCTGGACGACAGCTCCATTCCATCATCTATTTCTGTCTCAGGAACATATGATGATTCAGGGACACATGACTCATCTAGTGATTTGCATGTGTCAGTCATCTGTAAATTAATGTCTATGATTGAACGAGGCAAAAAGCAGTTTTCCGCTTCTCCTCCACCACATGGACATTGTTCTTCACCAAGTGGCACACAGCAATTATGTATTTCTCTCTCCTGAGCGGGAGCCCGACTGTTCACCGTGGGAGATTCCTCATGCATTGGCATGACATATCCATGATTAAAAGTTTCATCTTCAGAATCTGAAGACAGAACAACATCAAGTTTATTCCGGCCTTTTCGGTGGGAGCATGCAACAGGAGTTCCTAGGTTGTCAGAAGGCTCACCAACAGTAGCAAAATGAATAGTCAAGTCCTCATCATCATATACAGAACAGTTTCTCCTTAACATGGCTTCCTTCTTGGCTTGCAAATCTATTTCATTCCGATCCATTCTCTGAGGACACTGAACTTCCTTGTCCTCGAGATGTTCATCAATCATCCCCAAAAGGAACGAATTGTCTTGCATTGGAGTCAATGAATTGCTGATTTCCTTCTCAATTAGTACACACAGTTCAGAGGGAAAATCCCAAGGCATTAATTTTGGTAGTATCCTATGGCCAGACTCGAGATCGAACAAGACTGGTCCATATGTTCCCCGGACATCACCACCTGGAAATCGTATCTCATGTTAGATTGGTATAAATCTGCAACTGGTCATAGATTTAGCTGGACAATTTGGACTCCATTTGATGCAATATCTCAAATTCTATCGTCCCTATTGCAATCATACTCGAAACTGGTGTTAAATAATTATCAACCTAGTACTTTCTTCAATAAACAGCCACCATCTCCAACGACAACAACAACAATAATGAGGCCATCGAAAAGCAGAAACACGACAACAATCCCGTGACATGCCATTCCTCACTCGACAACTCAAACTTCATACGTTAACTGGCCTATGAATGTACAAACCCGACATGCCCTTGATCTTCATGCATGGGTTGTCTTCTTCCATCTCAAAATAATAAGCTGCCCATGAACCAAATTGTTATGAAGAGCACCCATCTATTAATCACCATATATTCAAATTCATGCCCTGGCATAGGCTCAATTGTCTTAGGTATTTTTCTGAACCAAATGCTAGACATTTGACTTATTAAGTTCATGCGCCTTGCTATTCTAAAAGCATCCAAAATGCAAAGGTGGCTAGATTTGTCCAGGAACTGACCTTTTCGATCTCCGTTACCCTGGCACCAGAATTGGAGATTCATAATGGTTTTCCGAATATCTCCCTCACAGCATCTGATAAACTTTTGCACTAAATGAGGCTGGATTCTCGTTTTCTCCATACCACAAACCTAAAAGAAAAGGCACATGTTTCACCTGGTAATAGAATCTAATAAGGTGTAATCAAGAAAGAGCAAAGGGAAGGGGATACCATATGCACATGGCAAAGCAATTCCAACACAGAAGGTGCGGTGAAACATGTCTCTAGCCTTTCCATATTATCAGGCAGGAGAAGGTTGCAGTCTAGGATAAAGCACAAAATTCAAGTCAATAAACTGATGCAAATTAATACTTGCCAAGTAGGAACAAAATTTTCACCAAACAGCCATATTTCTTACTACTACTGGTCAGAATTAAAGGACCCTTTGCTGTCTCCGCAATATGTTGTATAGCAGCTATAAAACCACGATCATCCAGAAAAGTGATATCAACATCCTCAAAAAGAATCAGTGGTTTAACTTCTGCTTGATGACAAGAGGCCCCATTTACCCTGGCTATCAATTTCTCAGCTCCAGCAGAACATGGATTTTCCTCATCTGATATTTGTATCGATGCAATCAACTCTGTCTTACCCTCACCCTCTGCTTTAACACTGTCTGCTGCTGAACAAAGTTTTTTCTTGGTTTGAGTATCCACTTGATTTTCTGTTGACCTAAAAACACATACTCTGTTACCCATAAAAAAAATCCTATCATGAAATCATTATGCAAACACCATAAAAAGCAAAGGCATCATGTTACTTAAAAAACATCTTTCAAGGAGAAGACACTTTAAGAGAATTTTAAGTATGAATTTAAAATGAATAAAGATCTCAAAGCTGATCAGTGACTATTTTATAAATCCCTGATACAAACTAATCTATAATTTCACTCTAGTGTTTTATGGGCAGAGGGGAAGACGCTTGCAATTCTCTATTTCTACCCAAGCAGTCTGAAGCAATCATGTGGATCATGTATAGCAACAGTGATTGAAACTCCAAAGAATAGCTCAGCAGTTTGCAATGACTGCAGAAAATAAATTCACGAACCATTTCGGCCAGTGGGACTCTAGGGCTTCTCCAAACTTTTGCTTCATCAGAGCTCCATTTCGACACTCTGATGCATTGACCTGGCAAAGTAAGTAACCCATGTTCACTAGAAAAAAAAATGGAGATACAAATCGCAAAGGGGAAGTGAAGACTCAAATATTGTACTAACAGATAATGACAGGATCTAAAATAACTGATGCAAGCTCCTTGGATATGCAGCTAAGGAAGAACAAGAGACTAATTAAAAACTCGCGGTTTATGCATAAAATCTGCATTCAACAATCAGTACTTACGAGCTAGCCAGCATCTGAAACGAGAAGCATCGATTTAGAGCATAGGGGTAATTGAAACCATAGGTCTCTGACTTTTTAACTAACGGATATCACTAGAATAAATTGTTCCTTCCTGCTTTAATTGTTCATCTCCTCTGTTCACTCTTATCCAATAACATTATATCCAATACAAAAGATGCCAATTATCTTGATGAATGGAGCCAAGAATATGCTGACCAAACGATTCCAGATGTTTTTTTTCCCCTAAATCTAACATACTCACCAGTACATCATTTCAGAAGGCGATTAAGTTGGCAATGGTATTGACTATATTAGCAGTACATCATTGCAAAATGAAACAAGTCAGCAACAGTACAACTGCAAATTTTACAGAACCTATCATTGACTATAGAAACAAAAAGTTCCTACATGCTTGAGGTCCTTCCATTGATATATTCATGCTTGAGGTCCTGATAGCCTTCTCAGTTTCTCCCTATTTACCCAACTATGATGTATATTAATCATACATAAAATTGCTGTAGGTCCAGGGAAGTTTGATTTTGGAATTGACAAAAAAACACCACATTCGCCACTAGTTGTAGTCTACTCAATCAGCCTTCATTTGCCAATATTTCAAACAACTAGATCAAAAGCATTCATGGGCACAACAGGCTTTGTAAGTTAGCAGCACCTCCATTACTTCGAACCCTTGCTCTTCTGCACAAGCATAGATTGCAGCAGACTTCCCACACTGCATAGGCAGGACAACTAATCAAACACCTCCAATAAGCTTAACAACTTTGATTGGACAAATGATGCACAGCTAAACTGATTGCCTGACAGAAATAAATGAAGCATAACTATAACATGTGACCAGGCTAAGTGAAATTACTAAAGGATCAAGCAAGTAGGAGAAGAAACTCTGCAAAGAAGGAAGTAAGAATAATCTGAGCGCCAAACGCTTTATCCCTGATTGCAAATCCCAGTAAGATTAAGCAATACATCACTTGACAGTTGAAAGATACTATCAATCTGCATGATTCCTTAGGAGACAAAAGATTTAAGAGCTAAGCAGAGAAAAAAAAGACAATTGTTTGCGAAAACAAGAGAAATAAGAACTAGAGTTAACCAATAATCATGCGTCAGAAAACTGGAGCAACAGTAAAAGCAAATATCAGAGATACAAGTCATTAGCTGATCCTCAAATACCTTCCTTTTGATAAAATGAGGTTCTATGATTGTAAATATGTTCATTTTTAGCCAAAAACATCCATCATGATTTCTTTTATCTCTTCAAGGATATTGCAAATATGGAATTTAGATATGATTCAGCCTGTTTCTTTACTATGAGGCGTGTATAATTTGCCAGTTTGTGGCAAGTAGCCCATTCTTTTTGAGAAAGAAGAGAAAACCAGTCAGCCGTAATTTCTCAAGAGAAATTTAGCAGGCCTTATGATTGGAACCATACCACTGAATTTGTACAACCAGAAAGAAAGATTCAGCCAAAGTTTGCTGGTGACTTCAGTGAAACAATAAACTTACAAATCTCCATAATAAACATTATCCCGCATCCTTGCAATAAAAAAACAGATCAACTGAGGCTCTTTGTACGCCAGATCAGCTGAGAGTATTCCTCGTTTAAGTGAGTTGTCAAAATATCTTGGAATTAGAACTATTAGCTGTGCAGAAAACTAAAACTATTGATTTACATTGGAAATGAAGCATCCACTTGACAGGTCTTGAAAATGATCTACAAGTTAGTTCCAAACTGTTTCTAGAACCATTTCATGTAGAAAGAAACCAGACAGGTATGAGATACGAGATGCCCAAAATGATCAGTGAAGTGTACCATGAATTTACTATGGAAAAGCAGACGGATGGAGCATATTCAAGTAGAAAACAAAATCATTTACGTCTAGGAACCTAGACAATCAACAAGGAGAGCAGTAGAACTAGAATATGTCTTCCCTACCCCAACGGGTCCAGTAACCAAGAGAACATTTTTCAACCTAGCATGCCTCTCTTTGCATTCTGACTCAAAGTCACTTTGGTCAAGGACATAATAATCATACTGCGAGCTAGATTCCTCAAACCCATTCAGGTCTTTGATATTTTTATAATCTGCTTGGTGCCAAAGGTGTAGCCATTCGGTCAAGAACTTGACAGCTTCACTGTTCCCACAAACCTGAAACAGCAGCATTTGAGAGGAAAATCAATTGACTGAGAAGGCAGCAGTATTTGAGGAAAAAAAAATATAATGTTGAAGAAAGTAAAGAAATATAGTTATCAAACCTCCATGGAGTTTTTTGGCTGATACTTATTCGTCCATAATGTATTTGGAGGCTCATCACAAAAACTATCATTTGTTGATGGCGTCCTGTAAAGTCAGCAATTAGGGAAAGGAATAAAATTTATGATTTTGAAGCTCCTAGATCAAGTTAATCAAATGCAACTGAAAGCATCAAGAAACAACAGTGTCAATTGCCTCACTAATAGAAATGGAACATTGTGCTATCACGGGTCTCATTGTTGAATGATATGCTACATTTAGCAAATTCTATTCGGTGCCATCTAAAACCAGAACTAGTCCACCATTCCATAATTCTCTGCAACAAGTGATCGACCTAAAAGGTCCACAGACTATTCATGAAGTTGGGCCTTTCGGAAAAATCCTGACCTTTCCTCTTGATGCTGTTCAGGATCTGACTTTCCTAAACATGCACTACACTCTGATAGGGAACCAACTTCATTGATCTCATGGTCCTGCCAAATTAATATTTGTAGGCGGTTAGCTAAAGTGCACGTATTAGACAAGCAAGAACATACAACACAGTAAAAGTGAAAAGTTATCATCATTTAAAATTCAATTAATACCAATAAGAAAGAAGAACAGATATGAGCTTACCAGTTTGCTCCCCTTAAAATGACAGCAAATTAACTTCTCATCACAGACATCAGCCCTGTGTGTAGCTGCTGGTTCATGATTCAGTTGTTGATTGCGACTTTGCTTCCATGACACCTCCTTCTTTATAGGTGATTTATTGTAGGCATAGTGGGGAACACAGTGAAATTTATCAAAAGTTAAGGAACATGCTGCGCCTTCAAAAAGAGAAGATGTGCTTTCGAGACGGGAATGTGTGCCCGAGAAAGTTTCCTCATTGAATATCCAACTTCTCCAATCAAGAGAGATTCCTACATCATCCTGTACAAGATTGGTTAAGTTCCGCCCCAGCTGAGCAGGAAAAAGGTTGAGATGCAGTCTGGAGTTTCTCTGTATAAGCTTTATACGACAATGTGCTTAAGCTCCCAAAGGGTAAACAATGTAAGCTATACCTCAGTCTTTTCAAATACGTGGATAGGGCCCAGGGTGATGCTTTGGCTCTTTTTGTCACTGGAACAAGGGTTTCCCTCAATTTCAGTGGCCTCCTGACATTTCTTGCCCAACCTCCATGATGAGAAAAACGGATGAATTTGTCTTCCAGCAAACATTCGCGAATTCTCCTAGTTATGGACCAAAACATGAAAGACTTTATGTCTTCTATCCAACATTTATTACAAGACTGCGAATTCTCTCCAAAATTGAAATTAAAGCAACAACTCTGAGAATTCCAGGCAGCATGATATGGTTCAGCTAGCAATTATTGTTCAGCCTAGTTCGATGAATTCATAAAAGCAAGCATACTGTTGCAAGCATTGCAAAATCTGGATCGAATGCAATAACAAATCCAAGGAAGTCAGAATAATTAACCTCAGCTCTGAGTTTTGCCTCCATCCGTAGATTGGGGATAGGTGGAGACCCATCTCCATTCTCTACCAGATTGATTGATTTTGGCGTTGAGCAGACTCCCTTCATGCCATTGGTCGTTCCATTCTTCTTTGGTGTACTGTTCAGCTGCCGCTTGTCCTTCTGACACGATCCCAAGAAAATTATAAGAGAATGTTTCAAGCATATACCACCAATGCATAATTGGTACATGATTTATGGACCTTTCAGAACTACTTAGGAATGTCAGAACTACTTCTGTCCATAAATTCATGCATGAATTTACAGTGCTTCCCAACGCATAAGAGAGAATTCTAATTTCCACGAATAGTAAGCTGAGCTTTATACTAAGCATCTGCAATAAAGAAAACCACGAACGAAGCAACGGCCACTTAAGTTCTCAAGCTTTGTAAATTTTGCCAGTAAACGAGCTAAGCTGATGTGAGGCATTCGTTCTGCCAAGTCATCCTTGTACCTAGTCCGCAATTCGAAATTCAATCCGACCAAACACGTTAACCAAATAATCTAAACTAGCCTCCTACACATACTGCACTTGGACGAGCTATACCTTGGCAGAAGAATTTCGTTTCGGAGTCGCCGCTTTTCCTCTCCGCTTCCTCCTCTTCTTTTGGCTCCCACAGGCCTCGTCGTCTTCGTCTTCGTCTTCGTCGCCCTCGCCCTCGCGTTCGCTGCAATTCTGCTCATTGTTCTGAACGCCAACTACCTCGATGTCCTGAGCTTTGGGGGAGAACAGCGTGGACTGGACCAACCTACGGCGAACGCCTCTGCGTTCGCCGGCCTCAGCCGCCGGCGGGGATTCCTGCGAGAGCGATTGGTTCATCGGAACTAATTTAGGGTTTGGTGGAGATTTGGGGATTTTCGGAAGGGACTGGAGCTCAAATTGACTGCGATCTAGAGCTAGATGCCTTCCCGCCTTATTAGGGAGTTTCCTCTTTATATTTTTCCCCGCTTCCCCCGACTTTTTTCCGTCAAAAAAAGAAAAAAGAAAAAAGAAAAAAAAAGTCCTTAAATTCGCTGATTTTGTGAGAGAGAGAGAGAGGAAGATAAGAATATCCTTATATTAAACCGGTAGAACCGGTGACCGACGACCTTGATTTCAACGTTTCCCGCGCTAATTTTCGCGTGCGACGGCGAACAACGTAACGGGCACTTGTAGTCTCTCCCGCCCCAGTTTTCTTGTCTAATATCCCTTTTTCGTTATTAATATATTTGTTGAGAAATGATTACGTAATTCTCCTTAATCTATTGTCCGATTGATAGTCCGTTTTAAATCACAAAAAATAAATAATAAATAATTATAAATTATCGTGAATTATTATGGGATTTTTCGAAAATATTTTTGATTCACAATATTCTGTTATTCTTGCAGTAGCACAAACATTATCGTGCTAACAAAATTTCCAAGAAAAAAATAGATTAATAAAACGATGGACTCAATGATTATTATATTAATATCACACCTTAATCAGATTAAGATAAAATCGAGCAATAGCTTTTGGTGGCTAAAGCGACACAAAGCTTGGAGCCTTGGATGATCGTGGAATGGGGAATTAATATGTTTTTTTTTCCGAGTACAAATGTCGATAAATGGCAATTCCATTTGTAAACACAAGTAAAAAATGTTGATCATATTAGCGAGTTCTATTGTAAAGTGTCGATTTTTGCATTTCACGAAGCAAAATTCGCAAATTTACTCGTAACATGATAGTTCGCATTAGTGGTGTCAACAGGTCGGGTGGGACAGAATCTTTGCTCGGCCCAAGTTCGCCCAAAATTGAGCAGTACTATGCTTGGGCCGGGCTAAATTCCATTTTTTTTTAATAAACATCAATTAACAATGCCATGGTGGTGGGTTGCTATGCTAGTCTACCTTAAGGAATAGTCGAGGTGGGCGCAAACTGGCCCGAATACTTTGATTATAAAAAAAATAATTATATCGAATAAAAGAATATAAAAAGAAAAAAGTAAAAAAAATAGATTAAAAAGAAAAATGGGTGTAAAAAAAAGTTAGGTGGCAGGTCGGCCCGAAAAATTGAATTTTCGGGCC
Organism: Rhodomyrtus tomentosa; assembly: GCA_028455895.1. Lineage (NCBI taxonomy): Eukaryota > Viridiplantae > Streptophyta > Magnoliopsida > Myrtales > Myrtaceae > Rhodomyrtus > Rhodomyrtus tomentosa. The sequence goes on along the minus strand of JAPCWY010000001.1, from coordinate 43,679,536 downwards.
TTTTTGAGAGGGGCTGGACTGCCTAGCGTGGGTATTTTTGACACCCATAGTTCACATAAGTATGTATCTATAATTATGCTAGATTTAGAAACTCGTGATTTTGAAAACTGACGCCATAGATTTGATAAATTGACAAAAATACTTGAAACATTACTAGAAATATATCATGTGATCATTGCACATATATCTCCATCGTTTATGGAGGTTACGGATTGATAACCCGGTTCGAGACGGGCATAAGGAGATATAAAGTTTTATAAGAATTTTTCGGGACAACTTTTAATTGGAAGTGCTCTTCATAATATATTCACGACGATTAAGATTGTCAGTAGCTTAGGTAGGCAAACATCGGGAACGTGCATCACACGCAAATTAAGTCGCGTGAGCGATGAGAGAACAAAACAGAAATTCCTTGCGGGCATACCTCATAAAGCAAGCAGAGAGAAACCGAAATAGTCCCCTAAAGTTGTGGGGTCCCCTTTTCTCCGTTATTACAAAATCCTCCAGAGCAATGCTGCTCAATATTACCAAAAAGCCCTTGCTTACAAACATTGTTCACCTTCCCATTTTTCACTCCCAATAAGAAGATTTAATTCCATTAACCCTCTGAATTTCATCAGTCTGTATTAATCATTCACATTCAATTTACAACATAAATTTGGCGTTATTTTTAATGAAATTGGGCAAGACTTATTTTGGCCTAAGTGAAAATTTTCACTTTTTGACTGCTGCAAATTGTGAATTAGCATAAGGTGAGTAATGATTCACTAAGTCTGGCATTACTTTAAATTAATCATCTTTTTGACTGGTGAGAAGTGAATTAGCAAAAGCATGACTCCCCAGTCTAAATCTTTGTTATTAATGGATTTCCGGGGGGTAGTTTGGGAAGTTAGGTCCGAGGCTCGAAGACCGAGGACCGGACCTGTGTCTGGTCACTCTGTGCAACACACTTGTCCCCTACCTCTCTCTTTTTCCCGTCCGTCGAATATCTCTCGCTCTCTCTCTCCACCATTTTTCAAGTTCAGCTTCTTCTTGCTCGTTGATCGACCCACTGCAAAAGCGATAGTAAGCCCTAGAAAACCCGCGACTCTGCACACACTCTTCCTTCGGCAAAAGCTCAAAAATCTCAACTTTGATGTTTCCCAACTTGCCATCTTCCATTGATTCTACAGAGCTCCATCACTTTCTGGTGGAACGGCGCAGCAGGAACTGCAAAACCCCAGCGTAGAAACCCTAAAGCACCACCTCCGCCCCCTCCAAATCCCAGGAACCCGCCTTTCTCCAGGCTCCAAAGACTCCATTCTCTTTCCGCTACAAAGTCCCATCTTCTTGGTGTGGAAAACCCCCAAACATTCTTTGACATTGCCCCTTCTTTCCATTGCCCATTTTTGCTTTCACACAAAGAACACTCGCCCCCTATAACCTTCTCTCGGCTACTTCATCTTCTGCTCTGTTTTCTGAAATATCGAAAGGCTAGCTCGCAAGTTAAAAACCCAACAATGCCTGTCACGGAACCTGCATCACCGTTTTCCTTCTTGACCCTTTTCATCTTCTTGATTTTCACCAATGAAGTTATTCTTGTTTCCCCTAAGTCCACCATAGAGCCCTGCTCGAACTTCGACTCTTGCAACGCCCTGCTCGGCTACACTCTCTACACCGACCTCAAAGTCGCTGAGGTCGCCTCTCTCTTCCAAATAGACCCCATCTCACTCCTCACCGCGAATGCCATCGATATCTCGTACCCTGATGTCGAAAACCACATCCTCCCTTCGCAGCTCTTCCTCAAAATCCCCATTTCTTGCTCCTGTGTTGATGGAATTCGGAAATCCGTGTCGACCCGGTACAAAACCCGGCCCTCTGACACCCTGTCGTTGATTGCAGATTCCACATACTCCGGTTTGGTCTCCTCGGATCAAATCAGGGAGGCTAATTCTATATCGGACCCCTCGGCGTTGGATGTGGGGCAGAGCTTGGTGGTGCCGCTCCCCTGCACCTGCTTCAATGGGACCGATAACTCGCTGCCAGCAATTTATTTGTCATATGTGGTGAAGCCGGTGGATACATTGGCAGGGATTGCATCCAGGTATTCCACTACGATTACTGATTTGATGAACGTGAATGCTATGGGGAGTTCAGCTATAGATGCCGGTGACATTCTTGCAGTTCCACTGCCAGGTAAAATGTTTGGTTGATGCAACGTTGGCAAAATTGTTTCTTGGACGATGTTCTGTTTGCTATGGCTTAATGCTTTCTTCTACTGGGGCGTTGGAATTTGTGTAATTAATTACCTTTAGTAGAATCCAAGGATTTTACGGATTTGAATGGGCTTGTTGCTTTGCTTGCTTTTCCTCCATGGAGTTCGTCAAAGTGCCGCTAAGGTCTGTGTGCTTTTGTTTTTATAAGTTAGCTCCACTGTTTACAAGAGAAAAAGTTCTTAACGTTTATTTGGTGTTACTGGTTTTAAACGACAGTGCTTCTAAGTAAGGGACTTCTAATTTGAGCCCAACCTTCTGCGTGAGTGCTGTTGGACTTTGTGTGGTTAATGGCTTTGAAGAAGTTTGGTGCATATGCATCAGTGGATTTGAAATTATACAGATTAGGGCATATTGATTTTGGATAAGTTTTGCCTTTTCATTCAGTGAAGATTTCGTGATCAGATTGTGTTGTCTGCGTTCTATTTTCTGCAATTATGCTTTGGAAAGCTGTTCAAATTGCATGTTTCTTCACCTTCATTTCCTAACTATTTTAAGGTGCTCTTACCAATGTGGTGATAGGCATCATTATTGTACTTTGGCTATGCTGGCATTTTTTGTTGCTTTCCTTTTGGAATGAACTATAGGATGGCCATGAGGTTGGATACTCACCTGGCTTCTTATGTTGCAGCCTGTGCTTCTAATTTTCCAAGATACTCTTCAGACTATGGTCTAATTGTGCCTAATGGAAGCTATGCCATCACAGCAAGCCATTGTGTGCAGTGCAGTTGTGGGCCGGGCAATCTCAAGTAACAAACTTTCCTTCTTAAATCATTTAAAGCCAGTGGCATGAATTACCTTTGACAGCTTCCATTAAATACCTGAAATCATCTTTCAACGCAGGTTATACTGCACGCCTGCTTCATTGGCAGTTTCTTGTTCTAGCATGCAATGTCGAAACAGCAACTTGATGCTTGGAAATGTTACTGCTCAACAGAGCAGTGCTGGATGCAATGTCAGTGCGTGTAGCTATGGTGGTTTTGTCAACGGCTCAATTGTCACCATGTAGGGGCTACCACTTCAGGCCTCTTTTGCATCCACTGTCATTTGGGGGTTGGAATTTGGAAGATCTGTATATGCTTTGAGTTGTAATGCACTTTTCTTTACCTTGCAGGTTGTCCACATCTCTCCAACCACGATGCCCAGGTTAATCTTGATTATTGCTATTGTGTCATTGAGTTCCTATTTTGGACTTAGGAAAGCTCTCAATCGAGTAAACTAGAAACACAATAATACATTATTGTACTGGACTTGCTTTTAGTGACTTCACTCTGGTCATAGGGGCATTTAACTCTTGCTTTGTGCTTGAATGCCTCAATCGATAAATCACATGCTTAGAAAAATTCTTATTCGAAGTCAACATATCTTTTATTTGTAATATTGATTGTGACTGAGATTGTGATGTTTATTCTTGCCTTTGAAACACATGCAGGAGTGCAGCAATTTCCTCCACTTATAGCCCCACCTTCCTCAGTCACCAAAGATTCATCATTTGCTCCAGCACCCGCCCCACAGTCGGAGATTGCCGGATCACCCACGTCTTCGGTGGTGCCAAGCACAAGTTCGCTTCCAGGGTTTAACCCTGCAACTGGTCCTACTGGAAGTGCTTCGGGTGCCTCTGCTGCTCGCTCATTGATGAATCCTATGGACATTTTACCAGCTGTAGCCACATTGCTTTTTTTTGTCAAGCTGATGATCTTTCACTCGTCGTGATTCCATGAGGGTGGCTACCACCAGACAATGAGGGGTTTTGTTTCATTGATGTTGCTATGGCCCAGTTAGATTGGTTTCCTCGTTTGTCTGCTGTAGCCTGTATGTCCGTGTTTTCTTTTCCGTTTTGGTGCTTTATTTATTATTCTGTGGGAGTGGACTTGATTTTTTTTATGTGGAGATGTGTGACTCTTTCGCAGCAATTTGTATCTCTTTGATTCAAGGAAGGAAGCTGTTTTCTTGTTATTTTCGATCTTTTTGCCTTATTGGTTGACCTCAGATGATGCATGTCAGGTGAAAAATACAAATAGCAGTCTGCAACTTAAGGCTGATGCAAAAGAGATGGTGATAAACATCTTGATCCCTGTGACTCTTGCCTAATTTTGGACATCCTTAGCACCGAGTATTTCTGTCCTTTGCCATTCTATTGAGGACAATTTTTGCAGCAGCGGGATTGGCTAGTCTGCTTCACTCGGTAAAACAATTATGTATATAGTCATCTTATGTTGCCACCCTCTCAAGTAATTCTTACATATGCGCAGTTTCAAAACTTTCAAGTTCTTAGATTCCGAAAAACCGAAGGCGGGGTTCATCTTGCCACATGCTTTTGCAGGAGATAAATAGAGAGGTAAAGTATGATCAAATGGCCTATTCTGGGCTAATATATCTAAATACGAGCAAACTTGGCCGTGGTCCGGACCTGCTGCGATGTTTATTGTTTCCTAGGTAGTCTAAGATACTATCATCTTGTGTATGCTACACTCGTGTTCATGTTCTCGTTTCGTTTTTAACGTCAAATGCCAAATTTGGAGCTCAAGCAAATTCTTGAGGTTGAATTTCGTGAAGGAGTATATGAAAGGCACAAGCTCAATTAATTGCCTTTCAGCAGAAATATATATTTTGCCAAAGCACAATTGACCTTTAAAAAGTGCCCTAAAATTACTCTCTAATGTCCCACGCAAATATTCACGCCAAGAACATAAGCAGCCAAGCAGCGTTAACGTATCACCTCCGTGGTTGGCCGGATATCTTGTCAGTGAAGTACAAACTGGGCTTAAGTGGCTGCATTGTTAGTGTGGTTAGCCGGATATCTTGTCAGTGAAGTACAAACTGGGCTTAAGTGGCTGTATTGCTATTGTTGAGCTTCCCCGCTCACGTAAGGCAGATCTGTGGCGACGACCTCACCCGGTATTTTGTTGGGCAACTTGAACCGAATATTTCTGTCAACACAGGCAAGGTTCTATTGGAAGGAAGATGTCCATGCAAAATCGTTTACAGGATTTGGCATATCTAAGAAGCAGTCATTCATTCCCATGGATGTTAAACAAGAGAGCAGTGGCTCCTTTATCGGCTTCAACTCAAAGAACCCTAACAATCGGAGGCTGAAGACAAGACCAATCACGCTATGTACATGAAAACACACGAATAAACAATGGTGTACTTCATCCGTTCCAAAAGGCTGAACACAGACCAATTACACTGTACACGTGAAAACACATGAATAAACAATGGAGTACTCCATACATTCCAAAGACTAAGCGTTTTGAATACACATACTTACATCCAATCTTACTCAGGAGGATAGGGGAAGAACAATGGAAGCGCAAGTTATTTACATGAATTTACATTTGACAAGATGTTGGCAGGAAACAACGGCAGCAATGCAGCATCCGATTGATGGAACAATGTTTTACAATTTCTTCTTGTTCTTGCTGTAAAAGTGAGCAATTTTACAGAGCCCTCATAACAACTTTGCTGGTCGTGTGAACACCCCTTGCAGCTAGCTTCAGAACAGCGCGACTGCGGTACAACCTGCAACAATGAACCCCACTTCGTTAAGTTAAAGAGGCCATCACATGTTCAAGTTACTTGGACCACTTTCTGCTTCCACCCCCATTTCCCTGCATCTACAATTAAAGTTAACATTTTTCAAGCATAAAATTTTCTATTTATTAAGCCAAAACCACTCTTTGTTTCACTTTTTCAGTTGTTCCAAGATTACCGCAACTCAGTATTAGATAACAAACGGATGAACAGGATACAATTAGAACATTTCTCATAACTTCTCATTTCATCCACTTCATGGAAGGAAGCCCAGACTTAACCAGCACATGGGGCTTGCCGTGTTTCATGAACCTCCAAATAGCCAGATCTCCACGCCAGCACCCCAAGATTATCAAAAAAAAAAAAAAACATCTTCATGGATGCACGCAGTGCCTGACCCTACACTAGTTTTATTTATTATTCATATTTTATGATTAGCAGTAATCACCCGTTAAGTATGATAAAATGCAATGGAAGCATGAGGGAAGGTAAAACACAATTAGTTAACTTTTAAATCTGATTGATTTTTCGACCCAAAAAAAAAGTTCTGATTGATTCTTGACTAGATGAAGCTCAAATGGCAAAGAGGATGATCACTCAAACCAAGTCAACCTGCATCAAATTAGACTGAAAAAAGCTACCTACAAATAGCCTGAGAAACCAATCAATAGAAATCCGGCTCTTAAAACAAGTGCGCCCCAGTATAAAGAAAACTTTATTTGGAAATAACAAATGAAACTTCATCTGAGCAAAGTACATATAAATCACATGTCAATTGTAAGGGAAATAAGTATCTTAAGTACGATAATTCCTTAGACCAAAAAAAAAAAAGTACGATAATTCCCAACGGCATTACTACAAGAGCTTCAAAGTTCTCTAATTCATGAGAATCCTACTCGAGAACAACGGTGGAAAACACAGCAAGATGCATATTAACTGATGAGCCCACAGACAAGGGCACACAGTAATGCACCATGGCACACAAGCTCTCATGAAGAGAGAGAGACAGAGAGAGAGAGAGAGATACCCTGCAAGAGCAAGTCCCCAGGTGGCCAAAGTATAAAACAATGTTCCAGCATGCCATATACTTAAGACCTTCTCCATCTTGCTCACGCCACCTAATGCTTTTGACAAAGCTGCAGTAAATGTCATTAGACATCAATTTCAGCGACCACAACGGCACTTTCGTGGCCGTAAAAGTACCCGGAGGAGATCTCAGTTGAAAACAACTTTAAATTCAATGCATCTGACATTAAGTTCAGAACAACATGAGGTTTCAGGATATCAAATAATGCTGGGAACGTTGCCACAAGAAAGGACATCTCTACATTACCTAATGGACCATACCATGCAAGCAAAACCTTTCAATTGCTTTTATGAAGCTTACTGAGGATCTAATCTTTCAATATCCTCCTAGAGCATACGTGTGAAGGTTGACTTGATTCATATGTGGTTTAATTGTGCCAACAAGCAGCTACGTATGTTGGTTGAATATACATAGCAAAAAGCATGTCAATTCTCTTCTTTGGTCATAATGCACATCGATAAGTACTCTCAAGTCTCAACTTCTTGCACTGGCTTAGCAGTAATATGCGATCATAAGAGTTTGACCAAAAAGCACACAATGCAATTGCGAAGATGGTCCCTGTCAGTCAGAAGATTCAGCTGGAAACTCACAGTTTTGCAGCTCTTCTGGGGTCAAGTTCTGAATACACAAATAGAAAGTAATGAGATACAATCTAAAATTATAAAGTAAAATTGACCGTACTTGAAACTGTCTTAAAGATAATGTACCAGAGATTTTGGGTTTGACAATATGCATCTAGCCATAAAGTTAGCAACTCCATCCACCACGTGTTCCTCACTGATGATAACATACTTCTCGTCATCAATTCCACTCCACTCTTCAACATTGCTTGGGACCATCTCATCCGTAACCCATACCCACCAACTGGGTTCTTCATGGTCAACATTGATTAGGATTTCAGCAGACTGCATATCAGCTCCTACTCAACAATCCAAAGTTCAAAACAAGGATAAAAACCCCCCCAGAAAATATCCATGCAAAGATCACTGGAAAGAAAAAAAAAAAAAGGCTCTTAAACCTGTTGCCTCCCTGAATGGAAATTCATTTCTGGCTCCATTAATTGATGCCTGCTGGAATTCTTTTATCCGATTCAGAAAGTCTTTTGAATCAACAGTTGCTACAAGGTGGGCATGCAACTGCAATAACATAACACAACTAATCCTCATATGGAGAAACGAAAATGACTTATGTGAAAAAATTTGTACAATCTCCAGAATGTCAAATGCGCTACACACAAATGCACTTGCATACACTAACTTCTTCAGCAAATTCATCAACGAAGACATAAAAGCAGACAACATAGTTCTCTGGCTACCAAGACAATTGCTTGCGTATATAATGATAGCTTAAGCACTCCGCATATAAAACCATCCAAGACATAACGAACTTGCAACTCGAAGGGACAGAAAGGATAATTCTCACAAACCATGAGCTCCAGAAGATCAACAAGAAATGAAGAGGAAGGCAAGCTTTACGTACATCAGGAGGGCAATCGCTCGGCAGGCAAGGCAATTCGGAGATATTCTGGAGCAGCTTCAGGTTCTGCTCAAGCAGGTTCCTCAGTCGCCGATTCTCGCATCGCAACGACTCCAATTCATCCTCCGAGGACGGAGAGGTCTCGTGCTCGCTGTCGCGCTCATGCTCGGGATTGTGGTGAATATGGTGGTGATGGTGGCACTCGATTGCTTTCCATGCCACGTCGGCGACCTCGATCACCGTCTTGGCCACCTCGATCGCTCCATGGCCCTTCATTGATCGGGATTCTGATGAAGCTTTCTAGGGTTTTCTTCGCGGGGCTCGTGTCGAGGGGAGGGAGGATGATGATGAGGGAGATGGCGTTGCGTGTTCGTTTCTCTGTTTTGCGTTCTTCGTTGTTCTTTCTTCTGGGACATTACAGACGTTTTATTTATGAATTTGCCCCTACAAATTCCAATTTTAGCCGCATCAAACTTCCACTTCTAGCAATTCAACCCCACGATTTTGCAATTTGGCAACCCTCTCCACGATTGGTTTGCTATCAATTAAATCCCTTTCAGATTAACTTCAGTTGGCGAGACATTTTAACTGTCAAAGTTGAAGATTGAGATTATGAAATTCCGTGTTCACTGGTCATTGAACTTCCGTTTGTTTGATTTTAATCATGTTAATGACCTGAGTAAACTTTATTTGTATCCCTACCTTAGACATCGTCATGCCTTGTTGATAGCTAACAGAGGTCACTAGCTTAAGCGAAGGCGACCCTCGCCATTGGCGAAAAATAGGCAACTTCACCCTCGCGTAGGCTAGGGAGACGAGGGTGAGCGATGGGTGTCCTCACCCTCCTAGCCTAGGTGAGGGTGGCAATGTCTGCAGGCTATTGATGGTTGGCAAAGGGAATAGGGAAAAGAAAAGAAAAGAAATGAAAAAAAAAATCCAAAGACGACGAAGTAAGATTAAGTCGTTTTTTTAGTATGATATGATTACTTTATATTTTTATTTGAAATAAGATTTATTTTTGATTTTTATTTAAAAATAAGATACTTTAGATCTTGAATTGAAGCATGGTTTAATTAGGACCTTTATTTGAGCAAATAAAATCACTTCTATGCCTTCTTTTTAAATTTTTTCTATTTAATGTGATGTTTCAAAATTTAAGATGCTATTTTGCCTTTTAAGCCCACCCATTAATCGCCGTTGACTAAGAAAGAGGGGGTCCATTTGTGATATCGGATGTTTCATCGTCGTCTCCTGTAATTTCCATAAAGTCAATGCGTAATTTGATTCTGGACTTGTGGGTTTTATCGTAATTTGATTCCAGCTTTCTTCCGTACACCTCATCGTATCAGATTCGCCATCACCGCTGTTTCAACTTTCGACAGCAAATATGTTTCGGATCTCAGTCTAAACGATGAAACCGGAGATCAAACTCGAAACAACAATTAGGAGGGGAGAACAGAATATTGCGGGGGGGATAAGAATCTTAATGGAGAAAACGAGCGCATCTGCTGAGCCGAGGAAGCCGAGGAAGCCGAAGAACGGTGCAGTTTCCATCGCCACCGAATGTAGACGACATGCTCAGTTCTTCACTCTCCGACGTCGTTCGGTGGATCAGGTGAATAACGGATCCTTCTTGTTCTTCTTCTTCTTTGCTTGAGAGAGAGAGTCGCGACTCGCCAGTGTGTGCTTGTGCGTGGAGAAAGAGAGAGGACTGAGGCGGCGGCGGCAGTAAGATAAAAGAGAGAAACCGAGGTAGTCCCGGTTCGGTTCCGGGAACCGGACCGGTTCCACGGGAACCACCCAGAACCGGCCGGTTCGGTCCGGTCCCGGTGCTCGCCCCTGCTTTTCAGTTTTCACTTTTCACTGTGCCAAAATGTCCCTACTTGAAGCCGTATATTCTCAGGAGTCGGGCAAAGTTGACCATCCCCGCTCGTTCTGCTCTCTCTTCCGTTCGTGAGATTCTAGAAAGAGTACCAGTCTTCGGATCAGATTTAGTACGGGCGTTTGAGGAACGACGAATTGGTTTGTTGCTCTAGTTCTTCTTTCTGATTCTGATTCATATTCGATGCGTTCGAGTCCGCACGAGTTAATGTTATATTCCTCAGAAGAAAATTCGTAGCATCTCCATGTTTGTTGTCGACGGACCCTGCAATTTCAGACCCATAATGTTTCGTTCTGGGCAGCTGTTTTCATTTGGTGCCTGAAATATTTTCTCTCATTCTCTTTGCTTGTGTGGTTTCAGAAGCATGGGCAACGCAAACAAAATGGGGGGACCGAATTGCTGGACTGCTCAAGTGAGTGCTGGCTGCTACTTGTGTTGATATCGTTGTTTCGGCATGAGTTTCTTCAGTAAATTTTGGAAGTAGTGCTTGTATTGACAATTTTGGTATCATCCTGTGTTGCCTTTCCTGATATCTTGTCTCACCAAAAGTTATTGGAGGTCGGTTAGTGCTGATCTGATTTATGCGTGCGAATGGCCCAGTACTAGACATAGACCTAGAATATGATCGGGTTCACTGTATCTCGGTCGGTTTTCTTTTGAAGGGACGCTGAATCAAGGCAAAGGGTACATGTAATTAACATTTGTATCTGCATGCTCGATGAGGATCTCTAAGAGCGATCAACATTAGTGTCACTGGGTAGCACAAAGCACAATCTTTTTCCTTCTTTTTGGTCATACACAATCTTATTCTTTAACTAAGCACAAAATGAAGACAGTACGTTTTCCTTTAAATGATTAGATTAGCACTAGGAAATTATACGAAGAAGGGTAGGGAGCTGGATTGAAATTTGTTGCGTCAAATTTGGCTCATTTACTTTTACAGTCAGTGGGAAGAGATGGCCTTATCTCCCTTTTTCAGGAAATTCTTGCTAAAACGTGCCAGTTGCACTGTAATGGAGATGAGTAGGAGCAGCTGACCAATATGAAATGTCCATGTCCTTCCAGAAGCGAGGGACATGAGAGGTGTCTTTTTTACCGGATGAAGAATAGAAATAATTTGGTCTCCTTGGTGTCAATCAGGCTGCTTGTTGCTGGGTAGGATATGCGTGGCCAGAAATTTCTATTGGGATAATCTTGTTGTAGATTTTAAGGATGATTTAATTAAACTTTGTTTCTAATCTTGGTCACCTAATGTGTTTGGATATCGTGGCAGGTGGGGAATTTCAGTCTTCAACTTATTTGGCACTTTATACATTTTATTATCAGCATATGTTTCTTTTTGCTGGGATTAGCTGATGCAGTTGATAGTTATCTTATCTCGAGTGGACTGTTGAAGAAATATAACGACCTTAATCTGGGGAAGCTCCGGTATCTGGCCATTGTGGTGGATAGTGATGAAGCTCGGCAAACTTCAAGAGTTATTAAACTTCTGCAGTGGCTGTCTGATATTGGCGTGAAAAATGTATGCCTATATGATGAAGAAGGTGAATGTGCTATTTTATTTTTTATTTAAGTTTGTGATAATTTGGAAGTTACTCATGCTGTACCATTGACATCTTTTTGAGAGGGTTTAGGGGTCTTGAAGAAATCAAAGGATGCTATCTTGGAGAAGTTGAGCCATGTCGGATTATTTGAGGTACTGACTATGGCATGTAATGTTCGACATTGATACGTCTGCATTTTTGGTATTCTGCAATACGCTTAGTTACATAAACTCAATTAGCATAGGTGTTGCTATGTAAGCTGAACATTATTTGGTATATTGGTTCGATTCATGAGGATTTTGAGGTACTTATGTGGGTTAGGAGCATGAATGAGTTGAACAGTATGTTTAAGACTGCCATGCCATATGTTAGTGTTCTGCTGTTTGTTGTCCGAATGATAGCAATCAACCTTAAATTATAAAAATTAGGTTATATATATTTTATTCCCTTTTTGTGATTTATCCAGCTTGAAAATTTTAGACCTTCTCAATGATTTCACACTCTTCTATCTGCAGGAAACTGAAGAGAAATTACCCCTTGACAAAAAAAACATGAACCTTGAACTTGCTTCACCATCTGATGGGAAGGAAGCTGTGGCAAAAGCTGCTAATTTACTTTTTACAAAACATTTGGAACTGAAAAATACCACAGAGGATCAGGGGGAGAATATCTTTACGGAAGCTAATATGACTGAGGCACTCAGAGCTCTTGGTATGTGTTGCTGCTCACTTCTTTCGAGGTTTAAAAGTTTGATTTTCTTTTTAACAGGCATTTTAATATGAATGTGAACCATTGATGTATATGTAGGTTGTAGTGGGCCAGAACCTGACCTCCTATTAGTTTATGGACCCACAAGATGCCACTTAGGTTTCCCTCCATGGAGGCTCCGATATACAGAGATTGTGTGAGTTCTCAAATTATTCATTACCTCCATGATACTTATTTTTAGTTATATTCATGCTGTCTGGAGAAGCTCCCGAAATTGGATTTATGGATATAGATATAACTTTCTTTGTTTTTTTATACGCAAAACAAACATTGGTGCAGAAAACAACGATATAACAATTTGGGCTGGCGAAAGGGAAGATCGGGGCGGAACACCCTTTCCTTTTCCCCTCCTTGTAAAGGAAGCTATTTACTTCCCTTGTATTATAATTGTGGTGGGACCTGATCTGCCTGGGGGATCAATGGCTTGTGTTGACCAGATCTGCCTCAGGGATCAAGCCAAGCCTACTCTTTCGGGTTGAGGTACTGCTAAAGAGAGAGTTGAGAATGGAACAGGCTTATAGAAGTAGTTGAAAAGTGCTAGGTTAGACTTTGATTCCAGACAAGTTGTAATATTGGTGGAGTACAGGATGTGTTGGTACTCGTACCTCAGGGAAGATAACTGGGAGAAAATACTCAATCGCCTCGGAGATTCACCAGATGAGTCAATTATTTTGACTCGTCCCCTTGCGCCACAACTTTTGAATAAAAAAAACCCTGGCAAGGAATCCCCTGCTGTTGAGGCTCTCCCGCATGACATCCGTAGCTGCATTTTCTAGTCAATCGATGACTGGCTCATGAAATGCAGCCCAACATTGTTTCATGTGTTAAGGCTGCATCTACTACGCAACAAAAAATTATTTCATTTTCCAGTGAAGTTATGGTATTTGTATCTTCTCTTGGAACTCAAAAGAGAATTAGTGGAGGCCCATAGCTTCTGAAGTAACAATATTTCCTTCTGCTGGACCTTTGACTGTGCTGTCAGTGTTCTTTTCCTCTGATTTTCTTTGTAGGGTTGCCCCTCTTTTTCCAGTAAGGCCTTAACACATTGACTGCTGATGAGGTTGATACAACACTATTTCTAATCTTAATTATCAGAATGTGCTGATCTTTTGTTACTGAAGGGGCTTCATGGCTCAAAACATATGTCCTTCAGTTGCGTGAGTTTTATCTACTGGATGCAACTTTTTTGACAGTGCTTATTGAGTCTTGGACGTGAAATAATTCTCAAGAGTTGACCAATATTTCTAGTTTTGAAATCTTTTGGAATTGGACGCTCCATATCTGTAATATCTTTGTGTTGATGGGAATAAATGTTAGGAAGGTCTTCATCATATAGTGTTCTTTTAGCCACATAGAGTTTGGCTTGCAACCCATTCATTTCTTTCTTTTCATGGGATACGTGGGACATAATGAATGCTCTTCCTTTGATTTATTGGTCTGTCAAGTGTTCCTTTTGGTTGCTTTTTTTTCCCCACTAAACTCTATAATTTTCTCTTACTGCAGACACATGGGACCCTTGAAATCCATGAAACACGGTTCGCTAATGAAGGCTATTTACAAATTCACATTGGTCCACCAAAATTATGGTATGGGATGAGCTTGTTTTCAGACATTTCTTTGAAAATGAAAACTGCCATATCAAAAGATAAAAGGTGGTTTGTCTATTCTGTCCAAAAAAAGAGGAGAGTGCGCATTTGCACTGAAGACAGTCTAATCTGAAGAGTGGATTCTAGTGTTCTGTTAACTCTGTTCTGATCGCTTAATGAAGTTAATTTCCGTTATTTTTTGCCACTCAAGATTCCTATCCCGAGATAACTCTTTGGATGGAATTTCAAGTTACTGTCAATGACCGGTGGCTGACATTTTTCCATTTCTTATTGCAACAGGTAAATGAGACGTCTGCGAGAAGGTGAAGATCTGGACAAGGCGAGGGACGATGTACAATTGGGAGCGACATTATTTCACCACATTCATACATTGAATGGGCATATTCTGTACGAGCACTCACTGCATATTGGAATCTCAGGGAAGAATACCTAGTCGATTTTCCTATCTCGTGGTCAGCTTGATCAAAGCTTGGATCGTGATTATGGGGCTTCAACATCTTCGAGTTTTTCAAATGGGATCCGAATTTTTCTCCCCCGTTAACATTCCTGTGTATCTTGTAATTGTAAGTGAATAAGTTTTGATCTCTTTTCTTCCAACAGAGTTCATAGATTCTCTCGCTCGAATCGAACATACAGCGGCTCCAAGAAACATTAATCCGCATAAAATAGAGAGATCATCTTCATTAGTTTATCGTTTCTACAGGCCAGGCTCCAACACAAAAAAGAAAGGAACACATTGAACGCAGCATATTTGGATTTCCTATTTTGTCGAGAGAGGGAGAGAGACAGTAGTATAGGCAAACATTATACGACATGAGATTTCGTGATTAAGAAGTATTAAGACTCCTGTCGGAGACGATTTTGTCCCTGAATCGTCAGTGTGTCAGCTTGTTTTTGGACTTTATGCTCTCCGTTGATCGACCTAACATCAGTGATCGGCAATTCAGAGGTCGAAACTTTCTCATCCGGCATCAATGGCATCAACTCAGCTCGTTGGTCTTTGCTCTTACCCCACACCACCGTATAAAGACCGAGCACGATGAAAATCGCCCCAATGATGCTGGACCAAAGGAAGGGAACAGAATATATAAGTCGAGACTCGGTAACTGCAATTTCCATGATCGGAGAAATCGTAACGAAGCGGGCGTTTCGTACCTTCCAAGGTGAATCTTCTCAGCTAACACGATGGCGCCGAGAGCGGCGGTGATGATCATGCAAAGTGGGCTAAAAGACGTGACGAACACCGGCCCTCTCTCCCTGATCACTACTCCTTGCACGTAAAATGCTATTCCGGAGCAAACCACGCCCTAGAATATTTTCCAAGAACGATGACATTTTAGTGAAGAGTTTTCACAAGGCGACTTTTAGGCAGACGGACGCATCGAGTTCATTTTTACTCACGGAATACACGGCGGCGAGCAGCCTAGAGTCCCAGCCGATTTGCCATATGCTCATGTCGCGCTCCATCACGAGCGTCACCGCCGCACCTTCCACAGCCCCCATCAAGCATATGAGTGCTGTCAGTGAGAGCTCTGCTGGGTACTTCTTCAACGTAAATGACTGTACCACAAAACATCGCAGTTGACTTAGGAGCTAGCTTTTTCTTAGACGTTCTGATGTTGCTTAAGCTAATTGATCACATTTGGTGTGAAGAATAAAGTCCAGAATAGCTCTTTTTGCTTGGAAAAGGAATTTGGCTGTCTGACCTATAAAAATTTGTTAATGTTACCTGCAATATAAAGAAGCCGGACCAACAACAGCAGCTGCCTAGGAGCATGAGCGTGCCGGTGACCCAATGCTGGTCAGCCGAACCATTGGCGGTGCCGCCACTTGCGTGGTGGTGGCTTGTTCCACCCGACCTTACGATGTTGATGATGGGGCCTTTGTACAGCGTCATCACCATTGCTCCGCCAACAGTCACTGCTGTCCCGATCACTTTAGCCAGGCTCTGAATCTTCTTCACGTTCACCCTCTCCAACCTTAAAAAAAAAGAAAAAAAAGAATCGATCCACTCTTCACTTGATTTGTTAATCTTATCATTTGCAAGCACATGAAGGGTCACGTTGCCCGACAACCGTATTATTCCTCAGAGCCTTGCATAAAGTTCGATCCAAGTGATGCAATGATCCGCTAATTATCAGTATCAACTAGTTATCGTGGGTGGAACATTCATCTGTGCAGCAATAATCCACCCGACACAGAAAGCGATGGACATATATACTACTCTTGGTCTCGTATCGATATATATCGATACCTACGATCTCTGTTGAACCCACCGCGAATTAGGTCCGGTATTTTTCCATTTTTCCTCAGCAGCGTTTTCCATAGCCGAGAATGTCGATGATACCTGAAGACGAGTGCCATGATGAACGTGATGGCCGGGAGGACATTAACCATGGCTGATGCAAAAGTTGCCGACGTCGACTTCATCCCCACGTAGTATAAGTTCTGATCCAACACCGGCCTAGGAAACGAAAAGAGGAGGCATCAGATCCCCCAGAAAAGCTCGCCGTATTTCTCCCTCAAGAACCGAAAGCCGAACATGGTTTCTGTTGTTATGAACGGACATGACGATGACGATAAATGCAGATTGACGAAGTTAAATCCCATCTATCAATCTTGGAACACATGGACTTTAATCTCATGTCAATCTGTCCATTTGGTGTTTGGGTGGTACTTAAAAAACACTGAGTTTTTTTTTTTTTTTTTTGGTTCTTGCTTTCGTTTTAGGTTAAGGGAAGAACGTTACTCGAGGAAACCAAGCGCCATTATCCTCAGGAAGATTGGGAGGGTGAGCTTCGGCCTTATTTTCCTGCCACCAAAGAGAAGAGCAGAGCACACAAACAGAAGTCAAGTACAAACGAGTCTGACATGTTTGAGCAAAGTACAGAGAGAGAGAGAGAGAGAGAGAGAGAACCTTTCAAGGACAAAGGCGAGAGGAGCGATGACGAGGGTGGCGACGACGTGGCGATACACGGCCAAGACGTAGTGGCTCATGCCGTGGTTGAGAGAGACGAGGGTGATGATGTACATCCCGGCGTAGCCGAATTGCAACGACGCCATTGCCAAGTATGGCTTCACCTTCTTCATCCCTGACCAAAATGCCCCAATCTCTCCCATCTCTCTGAACTGCTTCCTCTGTGTGTGTGTGTGGGTAATGTATATAGTTTATGCTTTTAATTGGAAACACGGGCCTTCTTATAGACAAGTAAAGCAAAACACAACAGTGAGAGAAAGAGAGGGAGATGGGAGTGTCCTTTTCTCACCCACACATTGTCCATGCATGTCCAAGAGAGCACTCCCTCTCACTCCCAACCTCTTTTACTTTTATTTTTATTTTTATTTTTTGCGTATTTGGTAGGCATTAACGAAAAAGAAAAAAAATACTTGTCAACACTTTTCATTCACTTTCCCATAATAGATATAAATTATAATCAATCACATTTCAGAAAGCATTTCAAATGTCGTGTTTTTTTTTGGTAAGGACATTTCAAATATTGTTCATATCATGTAAATTGGGTTAGACGAAACTTCTAAAATTCGATTCATCAAATGCCCTAAATTAAGCGCTGACGACAATATTTGATTCTCTCACGAAACATTCATGCACGTCGAATCACACTTACTCTCCCTAATCTCTCTCCCTTCCCACCTCCCCCCTCTCTCTCCTGGGTTGGAGATTGCATTACCCATGATCTTGAAACACCCTTTTACCAAGCACTTGGAATCTCTTTCCCTTTGGCGATAGAATAAAAAAGACACGAAAAAGGAGTGGGATTCGTGTAGGTCTCTTCACAATTGCGCTGTAAGCTCAATGCCTCCATATCAATCCTATTCATCTTATGTAAACCAAAGGGTTTTGTGGGGGGTATTGACCCACCAATGGCAGCAAAATTCGGTGCTTTCACATGATGCAAGCAAACTCGAGGGTGATGTGGTGCTTGGACGAGAACAGTAGACATCATTTTCTAAATACTATTGGATGGTGAATGAATATAATATGGTGTTTGATTGGGGGATTAGCTTAGTGGAACTTTCAGGAAAAATTTCGATATATAAAAAAAAAAAAAAACGATCGCTTTAGTACCATCTTCTGATGCCACAGAAACATGCGGCGTGTGGGAAACACAAGGCAAAGAGTTTATGTGAGCGAATTTACATGGTATGCTTACTCATGCTCCATTTCATCAGAAGATGCAACCAGCCTTATTAGTTAAAGATTGACCTACGTACACGTGTGTGTGTATTGTATGTAGACTGCTTGCTTTGTAATTGACTCTAGTCAAAAAACTCAACTAGTGCTTCACAAGTAAACTTCGCCTAATATAAATGTAGCTAATATCTCACGATGCTCGCCAATCAGAAGAGCAATTTAAGAGAAGGGTGAGAAAAAACGTCGCCCATATTGGCCGGTAATGTAGATTTACAGGCAACATTAGCCATTTGCCATGAATAAGTAGTACAACGCAAAACACATAATATAACAATGTTGCAACCGGCAATGTATGTACGGTTGTTTTTCCTCTTCCATCGATAAGATCAGTATCGATACTTCGAGATCATGACTGGATTTTCGTGTTTCTCAGTACGCAAAACATCATGAAGTCCATTAAGCTGAGTTAGTTTTCCTTTTTTGCCAGAACGAGGACGATCAAATCCTATTTGGGGTAGTGACAACCTCCTAGTCATTCAGGTAAGACCGCGTAAAGCCATTTTAAGAAAAGCTTACTTGATCTTCTCGATCCGTTTCAAAAGAAGCCATGTTCTTTCCAAACACTCCTAAACATCCATTGGCAAAAAGCAAGACAACAAGCATAAAGAAGGAAGACAACAAACATGCGAAATCGGGCAGCTCTCTCATCAGAAGTGAACAATTCCTTGTCACTCTCCCTTTTTTCTTTTTTTTTTCCCCCAAAACTAAAGCTGGTGGCTTTACACTCTCCTCTTGAGTTACGCTACAGGGACATCGCCGTGGCCAGTCTCAAAGCATATCCTCTGTGTGTGTGTGTGTGTGTGTGGCTAAGTCAATTTCAAGCATTTCGATCGACTCAAGATGGAATAAACATCAAATCGGGTTTTGGCAGCTCCCCAAACAAAGAAAATCTAATGCTTGCCCTCCTCCATTCGCAACGTCCATGTATAGCCATCTTCAGGATCGATCGGATAGAGTCGAGTCGCTAATCGTTAAGATTATTATATTCGCGACGTTAATAAATAATGATTATTGATAGATTTTGCGGGTTTTCCTGCTGTACGAGTTAAAACCACATGGGAGGACAAAGGCCACGAATCCTTGTGGGTGCTTTTCGAATGAGGATCCCAATATGACAAAGCTATAATACCTGGGTTGGCGGATTCCCATTCCCATTCCCATTCCCACCTGAGAAAAGTTATGCCATTTTATAGAAATAAAGACAGGAATACCAGGCTGCCAGGCAAGCTTTTACAAGTTTTTTCTCCTTTTCTTTTCCTTCCATTCGATGGATTGCACTGTACATGGGCAAGTTACGTGGTCGATAAATTAACTACTTCTTGATTATTATTTTTTTGTTGAAAAAAAGGATTAGCGGGTAAGATCATCGTGTAACTCATTGCTTGTCATCCAAGTCACCCATCAACGGGAAACGTGAGCATAAACGCAGGACTAGTCGACTCGCATCGATTGGAGTTTCGAGAGCTAGATCTACACAGTGGACAGAAAAATATCTAATTAAATGGAAAACGGACCGCCCAAATCGAGACCAGACTAGTGTCCAGTTCCCGGTTCTAGAGGTGTTTGGTTCGGTTCTCGTTTTCTAAAATTAGAACCGATGATCGGGGGATCCAGTTCCCGGTTCTAGGGCCATAGAACCGGATCGGACCTCCCGGACCGGACCGGTTGATTTTTTTTTTATAAATAACATAACGTTTATTGATTACTGATTAGGGTTCTCTTCTCTTCCCCTTTGCACTTGTAGCCCTCGCCTCATCGGTTCATTAATCTGTAAAAATGTGAAAAATGTGAATGATAGATGCTAGAAGGCAAATGATTCAGTAATCTGTAACACCAACTCTCTCTTTCCCTGCCCCACTCTCCTTTTCCCTCTAATTCTCCCTATCTCTCTATCTCCTCATTTTCAAGACCTCTTCGGTGATTTTGCAGGCAACGACGTCCACTTCCTCTACTGAAGTAAAGAGTATTGTCTTGTGAGCTGAAATGTTCGAAGCGCGAGCTCCTCAAAAGAAGATGCCCTTAGATCTGCTGGCTATCTCCGGCTCTGGTGCTTACTCCATATAATCGAGCATTTCATAAGTCTATCAAGCTCCTCTACTACTTTTTTCGGCAATCGTCTTATCTGAAATTGATTTTGTGATCAACTGATTTCTTTTTTGCATGTCTTCTCTCTTAGCCTTCAGCTAGATTTAGGTTAGTCGCTTTTCTATTCCGGTTTAGAAATAGATCTCAGATTTATGAGGCGCTTTTGTACTCTTTCACCGTGTTGGTATGGTTTTAGTTTCTATATAGTGATAGTGCTAGGGACATTAAGCCTAAGCTCACATTGACTTTTGGTAAAATTGTAGCTACTGAATAAGAAAATCTCGATATGTGCTCATTACTGTTATTGATGCGAGATCCGATTATGCTTTGATGTTATGACAAATCCATCTTTATAAAATGAGCGAGACTTTACAGGCTGCATCCAGTTGACTAATCTTACAAATTTACTTATTTTGTTGGATTTGTATCCAAATTCATGTACTACTTTTTCACCTGAAACGATTTATTCTTTCCTACCACGGAGAAGTGGATTTCAATGTCAAATCAAGTTCGACGCAAGTCACGTCATACCACAATATAAACAGGATAATAGAGAGAGGTTGACAGAACTCATCAGCTCAAATTGGAGATAGGTTGCACAAATCAGAAGAACACGAAGAGAATTAGAACCCTATTCCTTCAGTCCCCACCATGATCGAGAGTGCTTGCCAAGGAGGATCCATGTGACCGATTTCGATAAGCATTGTTCTTTTTCAACGCACAAGAACTTTCTATTTTTTCCCTTCTATTATTTTTTTTTGGATTGATTGGAGAGATTCAAATAATTAGAATCTGTAAGGTAACGTTTATGTTTCTGAAACACTTTTAAAGCAGAAATACTTTTTTCTATTTTTGTTCCCGACGACGATTTTTTGGAACATAAACGCGTTTGGCAATTGCAATTTTTTTTTATTTTCGGAACAAAAAGGGAGAAGAAAAGAAACATGCTTGATAATTGCAAAAAAAATTATTCTTGACTTTTTAATTTAACTAAGAGGATTATATATATATTAAAATTAAGATGTCTTTATCTTTTTTAACTTACTAAATAAAATTAAATCTCATTTATTAAATTTATTAAATCAAATTAGATCAATATATGTATAAGTAATTTATGCACAATTTATCAAATTACAATATGAACAAGATCCAACTATAAAAAAAAAAAACCTCAAAGAGAAGATGAATTGGAATTAGACAACGAGCACACCAAATATATTATGAGTCACACGTAAATGTTCTCAAGTAGCTAAAAATATGATTGCCTTTAAATGAGAACTCCTAGAAAAATATTAATTGCACTTTGAATGAATCTGGAGACTAAAATAAAAAAATATTTGTGTCTTTTGGTCCTTTTAGTCCAAATGTGCAATTTTTTCGAACGTGAGGACTAAAATTAAATGCAAGGTATCAAAGTCTCATGTCATGAATATAAAGGTAAATTTTTTTGGCTAAAATGATTTAAAATGAAAATTTTTAACCAATTTAAGATTATACTCAATGAAGAGGCATGTGGTCCCACATTGAATTTTTAAAACTTTAACAAGCCAAAATGAAAAGAGAATTGAAATAAAAATATGGACTATTTTTGCTGCATTTTTCTGACCATAAATACTATTTTTGCTTATTTTCGGCTATTTTTATAATTAAAATAAATCCAAAAAATGTGAAAAATTATGAAAAATATTTTTTGTTTAAAATTAGCTCCTAAAACTAGGTCAAAGCTTTCAAGATTGATTTTTTATATATTTAATGATTTTTTAAAAAAAATGATTAAAAATCATGTGTCAACACCGTGCAAGAACAAAAGAGAAGATAGTGTGTTCAAAAATAAAATTATTCCCAGTTATTTCTAAAAAAAATGTTCCAAACGTGTTTCTAAAAAGTGCTCCAGAAACAAGTTTTTTTTTTTATTTTTTGTTTCCGTTTCAAAAGTATTTCTGTTTCTTTAAAGTTTTTAGGAACACATTTTTACCATATGCATTTATGTTTTAAAAGTATTCTGAGGACATTTTGGGAGTAAAAACAATTTTTCTGGATAGTTACCGTGCAGCCCGGAGATGACATAAATGTCGCACCAAGTACCAAGCTGGTGTCCCATCTATAGAATGAATATTCTGGACTCTCGTTACAGCATCTTCAAATCAGACACAGGTGGGAACATGTTCCCATATTCAATTCGCAATCCAATTGGTGCCTGATGTCGGATGCTCAAGAGTCCCACCAGATTTTGTCTACTAAAAATTGCCTTAAGTGTTCCTCGTATTGTAGTTGGATCCTTAGACAAGTACAGTTGCGGAGTCGCGACTATTTGGCGGATGGTTTCTTTTTATACTTGTTAAGAGTCG
Source organism: Rhodomyrtus tomentosa (assembly GCA_028455895.1). Lineage (NCBI taxonomy): Eukaryota > Viridiplantae > Streptophyta > Magnoliopsida > Myrtales > Myrtaceae > Rhodomyrtus > Rhodomyrtus tomentosa. Next base: position 43,656,740 of record JAPCWY010000001.1, on the reverse strand, counting down.
GTAATTTTCAAAGGAGTTAGGTTATCTCCACAACAGTTTGGAAGTTTTTAGAAATGTGGTGATTCGAGATTTTAGATCCAATAAAACACTGGCAAAGAGACAAGCAAATGAAAGTTCCTAGAGTTGAACTCGCTGCAACTTCATAATAAAGTGGGAGATTTCCTAGAAAAGTTCATAAATTCAGTAGAGATGGGTAAAGTAATAGAAAATCCAATATTTCCAACTTAAGTGAACGCTGTTATAAGTAATTAAGTAACCTCAGTAAAGCTGGTAATTTCATATCAGAGTGACCAACTTCAACAAAAGTATGTAATTAAGTTAATTAGAAAAGCCGATGACTAATATTGATCGATAACATTGGTAAATGTCTGAAAAACTCTCCAACGCATCTTAAACCCATGGCTCTTTTGCCAATTCGGTCCTAAACCTTTTGATATTGTCATTTAAGTCCTTAACATTTTCACGTTTCGTCCATTGAGTCCATCTAGTTAATTTTATTTGGAAATCGATAACATGAACAACAGACGTCCTACGTGGCATTGCCGACATTAACACGGATGATTTTTAATAATATTATGATTTTTCTATGAATTTTTATTAATTATTTTCCTTTTTTTCTTTGTTTTTATTATTTTTTTCTTTGCTCGCAAGATTGTTGCACTTGCCTGTCTTCGGGAGGACCGTCTCGACCCCTTGTCCACTGCCGGCGAGGGCCCGATGACCCTCTCCAGCCAGTCAATAAAAAGTAAGAAAAAATAAATAAATGATTTTGAATATTAAAATATTATTAAAAGTAGTCAATGTTACCGCAGTTAATACTTTATATGAAGGCCAATGTCCACATCAACAATTTCAGGCTAAATTGACCGGATTGATTCAATTGATAAAATCTGAAAATGTTTAAGACTCAATTGGCAAAATTAAAAAGTCTCTCACTGAATTGGCAAAAGTGCAATATGTTTAAGACTTTTTGGATAATTTTTCAATAAAAGTCTTCAATTAGAGTCGGTAATCTAAAACTAGTTAGTAATTATATTGGAAAAAAATTTAGAAAGTAACTTAAATAAAATTAGTAATAGGAGCAAGAGTCGGCAACTTCAGAAACGTTGGTAAGTTAATTGAAAAGTTAATAAATTAGAATCAATCAAATAAATATTAATAAGTAGCTCAAGTAAGAGTTAGTAACATGAAACTAGCAAGCAGTCTCATCGGAAAAAAGTAAGTTAGGCCGATAGAAGTGCTTAATTCATTTTTAACTCTCAAAATGAATGTTAGTAATTTAGAATATGAGTTGGTAACTTATAAATTTTGTCAAAACATAAACTTTTTCAGTTTTTATTTTGAAAATTGATTATATAGCAGTCTTTTGAGCGATTGTTATGATTATAATTTATTTTTTTGTAATAAATTACAGTTAATAAAAAAATATTATGGGGTCTACTCTTTTAAGAATTTGTGGCTCACAATATACTATTATTCTGACAATCATCTAAAAATTTTTATACTAGCAAAGTCCTTTAATTTTTCCCAAATGGAATGATTCACTCCGTATCATTCTGACAAAGTCTTAAAGCTGAATTGACCGTCATACAATAGGTTTAGGACTTTTTGGACAATTTTTCCTCAAATCGCTCATGAATTTTACTCTACAAATTCCAATAGATGAAACAAAAATGCATGCTCCACCAAATGTCAGGGTGGGGACCAGTCTAGTAGCAAAAGTTGATCAACACATGCTTTTTAGAGATAAAATCGCCATTAAATCGAGATTAATCATGCAAAGATGCAGCCAACTTCCTCAACTTCCAGCGAAGCAATTGCAAAAAGCTAGAAATTAGAAGGAAAGATGGGGTCTTATTGATGATTATTTAAGAACTTTACATTATCTTCTCGGATTAATTGCAAAAAGCAACAGAGAAAAAGACAACAATATCGTCAGCTGTGTCTTTTTATAACAAAGCAGGGAAAAGGGGGTCTAAAAAGGAAATAGTTTCGGGTCAAAATGACCTTCGCATGCCTTTAGGATGATCGAGACTTGCGAGTGAGAGGTATCAGAAAGCAAGATTCACTCGTATACATCCTATATACATGCATGAGAAACACGAAAATCAATCATTGATATGGGCAGAGATATAAAGTGAAAGCAAGCGTCTTGTGCCACAAGACTTGTCAAAATGGGTTGTAAACCACTTCTTTAACCCATATTTGATGACGGTTAAATAAAAATCGATATTTAATGGGATGAGTTATTATATGAGTTAGTTACATTCAGTAAATAAGTTTAAACATAAAATGAGTGTGAGTTATAAATGGATTATAAATGGGTTTATAACTTACTTAGACCCAACACAACTCTATGACTCTCTCTTCATGGCTTGGAAGGATGATACGATTATCTAAAAGGTAGAAGTCTTATTCTTGAGTTTTGGGGGCGCGGCTTAGCTTAAGTTAAGGGTGAGTTCTTACTTTAAAGAGTTTTAATGTTACCAATCTGCCCAGTTGGATATCAATTCAATCACAGCAAAGGTCGGGAAAGGATACCTTTCAACCATACTCAATTTCATGCACACTTACTCCGCACTCATCTTAGTTTGAGTATCAATTTTTCTAGATTGGGTAAAAATAGTATTAACTTAGGAAGTGTGTTGGGTCGTGTAGGTGTCACTAGATTTGCAATGGAATAAACGAATCTTAAATGGATCTATTTGGGTTGGACATTTTATGACAACCTAACTCGATGCACCCATGTAACGGGTCTAGATACAATCACGACATTTCAGAATAAAAGAGATTAAGACCCAAAAAAAAAAAGGAATAAAGGAGAAGATGATGAGATGAGGTTTACATGATCCGGAAGAGAAGGAATACAATCGAGGAATGGTGTCGCTTTTCACCCAAAAAAGGAAAAACGAGTCTATTGGATGCATCATATAGTGTTTGAGACCCATGGGCAAAGTATCTTTCTTTTGCTTTGCTTTGACAGTTGATTGAAGAGTCTCCAGAAAATATCGTCCAGAAAAGTTCGACAATGTAACAAGTCATTCTTTTTGCTCTTTTGCCGTGGAAGCTGCATGTTAGCGGCTGATTTTTCTCCACGGTACGCAAGAAGTGTTATCGGGGACAACACCTGACCAGTGAACACTGTATTGAGTTCCTCCACCTCCTCCCCCCCCCCCCCCCCCCCCCCCCCCCCCCCCCCCCAAAAAAAAAAAAAAAACACCGTATCAAGCTCCGGCTTCAACATCCAATAAGGAGAAGACAGACAATTTAGCCCAAAGAAAATTATGTTGTGTTAACTCAACCAATGCCTCCAATGCCTCTTCTTTGTAACCTGTCGTATTAGGTGGCCTCTTTCGAGTCCAAAGCATAAAAGAAGAGAAAAAGATGGTGAGAAGGGCAATGGATTCCAGTTTTTGGTCAAAAGGATGATATCGATGTTAGTTGATCACGCTGGACAATGTTGTGATGACCGGAACTTTCTCTTAACTTGTGATGGACACAAGCTTCAATGTCGTTTTTCCAAGCGACTTTCTGCGCTGGCCTAAAAACTCGAGGGGCTAAAAGCAAAGCGCCTTATACATGATAAGAAGAACAAAGCAAAACCTTGCCTAGATCTTTATTTAGATGAACCGGGACAACCCCAACCGTTGATCATGTAAGTTGCCGTGAAAATCCCATCGAGTGCGCCGAGTCCCACGCAACGCTTTTCCCAAGACACCAAGCCCCAGGCCATCTAAATTGCAATACCCCACCTCAGCGGAGAACAAGAATCCTTGTGACATTGGGGGCTTATGACATGATATTACTCGGGTTGAATTTAAACCTGTGAAAACATGAAAGGAGGACAAAATTGTTTCAATGGGGTACTCTTCTTATTCCATGGTTGACCCAAGATACGAGTACAGGATGCGAAAACAGAAGCCTTCGCAAAATAAAGTGTAATTTATGGATAGTCTTCCAACATTCTATTCAAAATACTTATTGTCCATGCGAGAGGTACGAGTGCCTTCCTGCATTGGCACGGGGCACCACACCCAAAAAGTGCCAGGATTGAATTAAGTAAACAAAACATCTTCAGACTGAAATTTTGCCAGCAAGAATATATTGCAAAATCTAAACCTAGTGGGCTGCACAGAAAGGAGTATAAGGATTAAGAACTGAATAAAAATTAAGGCAACTGGCATTAAAATATTTACCTCTCTGTCAAGGGGCGTAGCCTATAGTAAGGCAGAGAAATTAAGCATGATTGAGGATCGGCAAAGGAATAACTAATAAGGCCCGTGAAACAAATTGTGCATTCGATGCTCAAATCTTCAAAAATGGAACATTAGCAAACCTCATTGTTTCAGTGCAGCGGCTATCTTCTTTTGGATGAGCTCCACTCCAAGGCGAGGAGACAATCTTGGCAGAATTTCCTAAAGCACAAGATTCAGTTAGATATGCCAAGGAAATGCAATGTAAAAGTTGGAGCCCGAGTAAACAAACCAATCATGTTTGCTTAGATGGCTTCTCGGATATAAGGCAAATGTAAAGGCACAATCAAACTTTTTTTAAAAAAAAAAAAGAAAGCTCAGGATAATTGCCTCATCACTGTTTAAAAATAAGCAATTTGGAAAAGTGAGGCCATTGATGGCATTTTTTTCATGAGTGTCAGTTTTTTCTTTGGCCAATTTAATGAGCTCAAATTGATTCGCATGTTTGGCAGGGAATAAATTTGCAGTGGTCCAATTACCAATTCAATCCATTCTAGGGGGACTGAAATGAAAGGTCTAGCCTACGTAGAATTATGAGATAATACATGAGCTAATCGGTATGTTCAGATACAATCATACAAAAGCAGATAGAAACAAGGAAAAGAAATGCAATCCGTTACAGTCAAGAATGGCAGACCAATGCAGAGACAAGTTGCCAATAGTAGATTAACTTTTTCATAGAGGTGTAGATTGAAAGCTTGACCAAGAAAAAGTTCAACTAAATCTTGACCCATCTGGCACAAGCCAAAGGCTAAATGCACTTCATATTTGGTCAACAAATCATAGCACAACACAGATAAAACAATGGAAGAATTGAATTAGGATCTATTTGACGGAAGGCTACGCAAGCATTCCTTGGATAGTGGATAATGTCTGATATTTGCTTCTTTATCACAATATAAGCACCATCGGAAGGAAAAAATAGTGTCACAAAATCCATCCCCAATTCTGAGCAAAAAAAAAAAATTCCATCCGTAAAGATCGTAGACACTATGAGTCCAGTGGCAATTGACACATGCCACTACACAACTAAAAACCCCTGCATTCAAATGGCATTGAAAACAGTAGGACAAAGTAGTCTACCAAAAAAAGTGGGAAAGCAGGACATTAAACTGATGATAATCATAGTGCTATCTGCATATCAAGCTTAACTACTTCTAAATCGTTAGCTCCGTGGATACTATAGAGAATACAAATAGCCTTCCACTTTCCTTCCAGCCAGACTAGTACATGCTATCACCATTCCCTGGATCAATTTGTCTCACCTCAGCCTAAATTCTTGCACCACGTCCGCACAGGTGCAAAGCCACGGAAGAAGCAAGACTTGCTAAGCAGCCAGCTTCAAATAGCACCTTAATGTACCGCATTATTCTCTGTTGCGCCACGATTCCTTTTTTATGAAGATAAACATCACATTGGCATGGTTGGCATCTGTTCAGGTGCCACAGAGCCATTGTTTAATTCTTAGTCTAAGAACCCGCCAAAATAATAATCAAGCATCTACTCCACACACATCTAATCCAATCTGAATCTACAATGCATCAAACGTATCATATTCCTTGAATGAATTGCTTCAAGAAGAGAAAAAAATTAACTTTTCCTAGGAAAATGAAGATTCAAACAGTCGCAACCTACTTACCAAAAAAAAAAACAGTCCAAACCCCCAAAGCGCTTACCTCAGAACCATCAGAGAGCACTTTGGCCAGCACAGGTATCTCGTACTGGTAAGCCCTCTCCCACGCCGGGTTGCTCGTTATATCCCTAACCTGCGCAAAGCATCAAGAAACAGAAAGCTCAATTTGCGGAAAAAGACTACACTCAAACATCCACGATTAACACTTTCACATTTCGAATACTGGAAGTAATAACAATCGGAACCAGAACGCGTTCGCGCAGCTACGCTGAACATCCGCATTCATACCTGCAAATCGACGTCCTGGAGAGAGTCCGGACCGGAAATCAGGAAGGCTGCTTGGAGCTTCTCTTTGAGGCCATCGCACAAACAGCAACCGGGCTTGGAATAGAGGACGAGCTTCCTGGAAGCAGACAAAGGAGAAGGAGAAGACGAATAGGAAGCGGAAATGAAAGAATTGAAAGCGCATTTGGGCAGTTTTCGCGCCAAAGCCACCGTCGACGACGGCCAGGCCACGGCGGCGACCGCTGCAATGGCCATGACTCTTCGGTGACCGGTAATAGAAAATTTCGCGCTTGGAGATATTATTGTCGGCTTGGTGCTGGTAGTGATAGTTGCTGTTTTGCTTGTTTCACCGGTGGAAGAATTTGGGCCGGCCCGTTTCTGCCGGACCCGGTTGTTGAAGATGAATTATGGGTTCCACAAAGTAGCGTCGAGTTGAATTTTTGACAAGTAATGTATGCGTTTTTGTTATTAATATTAGCCAGTAATTTCATTCCAAAAGCAAGATAAATTTTTGGAAAATTTTAACAAAATTTTTTTAATGATATAATTTTTTCTGAATTTTTGTCGAATGCTGACGTAATTGAATTGGTATTTTTGTTCTTCCTTTTTTCTTCATAAGTAGAATCCACTCTACTAATAGCCGATGTTTCCATATATCATCTCTATGAATTATTCTATATAAATATTTGCAAAATATCATGGATATGCAGATTGATCTACAAGGCTAAATTTACAGCATAAATCTTACAGATAATTGCTTGTTGCACATTGGATTTGCAATATGACCGTATATTATGAACCTGATCCATTGTGTTTGTTTGCTCTTTTTTCGATATCCGAGAGACAAGGGCATGGAGATCCGATTACCTGGGGGCCGATGAACACTCTGCAACTCCTATAAATTGGTTAGATCCAGACTTTTAACATGTGTGGGCTGTGGGCGGCTATGATCTAGAGCAGTTCGTGTGCAATCAGCGAGATTCGAAGGGTGGTTCCATATCTTGAATTGAAAATCCTCCTAGAGACATGGGCTTGGACATCTGACTACTTGGAGGCCGATGAACACTATGCAACTCCTATAAGTCGATTAGGTCCAGACTTTCAACATGTGCAAATTGCCATGATCCAAAGCAGATTCAGTGCAATCAGTGAGATTTGAGGGGATGGTCCTCCATATCTTGGATTGAAATCATCCTTGAGACACGGGCACGAAGGCTTGATTAGATTATCACACCGCAACTCTTACTAGATTTTTAACATGCCTTAATCCAAAGCAATTCATGTGCAGTCGTTGAAATTCGAAGCGGTGGTACTCCATATCTTGAATTAAAAATCCTCCTAGAGACATGGGCATGGAGACCCGACTACTTGGAGGCTGATGACCACTCTGCATCTCCTATAAATTGGTTAGGTCAAGACTTTTGACATGTGCAGGTGACCATGATCCAGAGCAATTCTTATTTAGACAGTGGACCATAGGATGGTCCTTTATATCTTGAATTAGAAATCCTCCTAGAGACGCGTGCATGGAGACTCGACTTCCTAGAGGCCTTTGATCACTTTGCAATTCCTATAAATCAATTAGGTCCAAACCTTTGATATTCAGAGATAACCATGATTCAAAGCAGTTTGCATGTAGTTAGTGAGATTCAAAGTTATGGTCCTTCATATCTTGAATTGAAGATCATCTTAAAGACACATGGAGACCTAATTGCTTGGAAGCCATTGATCACTTTGCAACTCCTATGAACTGGTTAGGTCCAGACTTTTAACACGTGCAGGTGGCCATGATCCAGAGCTGTTCGCATTCAGTCGGTGAGATTCGAAGGGATGACCCTCCATATCTTAAATTGAAAAACCTCCTAGAGACACGGGCATGGAGACTCGTTTGCCTGGAGGCTGACAATCACTCTACAACTCTTATAAATTGGTTATGTCTAGACTTTTGACATATGCAAGTGGCCATGATCCAGAGTAGTTTGCATGAAGTTGGTGTGATTCGAAGGGGTGGTTCTCCATATCTTGAATTGAAAATCCTCCTAGACACTAGCATGGAGACTCAACTACCTAGAGGTTGATGATCATTTTGCAAATCCTATAACCAGTTGGGTTCAGACGTTTGACATGTACAGGTGGCCATGACCAAAAGCAGTTCGCTTGCAGCCGGTGAGATTCAAAGTGTGGTCTCCCATATCTTGGATTGAAAATCCTCCTAGACGTGGGCATGGAGACCCAAATGACGATGATCACTTTACAATTCCTATAAAACCGGCTAGGTCTAGACTTTTTACCCAAAGCGATTCATGTGCAGCTGGTGAGATTCGAACGGGTGATTCTCCATTTCTTGAAGGGAAAGTCCTCCTATGCCACGAGCAACTGTGCCAACTTGGTCACATCGCATAGCTATCTTCGTCATTACATAGTTTTGCTCCCTTGCCAAAACGACACACGTGAGGTTTCAACCATGTAATTCTGCAAGCTAGTTTCACGAATCAACCGAATACCTCGCTGTTATTTTAATAAAAATCTTTTTCTTTCTTTCATCCTAATCTGCAAATACCTAATACGGTTAGAAGTTGATCGTTACCGAGAGGTAGCTGTGACTTGTCAGATGTATCTTCAGGAGTCAACAGTTTCGGCTGCATTTACATCAGTAACAATGTCGTCAATTTCCTTCGGACGTCGTGGAGGAACGCACAAAACCCTTGTCGACATCCCCAGGACTCCATCCACGATGCTTCTCCATCTCTCCGCCGATCTTGACAGCGAATGAGAGCGAAACCTCGTTCACGTGGGCCTTTGCCTCTCCACAGTCCAACATCTTTGCACAGAAATATTCAAAGCCCTGGATATGTACGCACATATAATACGCCTCCTGATCTCGCTGCTGATCTTTCTCGCCCACGCTTCAACAGCACGATATCTTTGCATTAGATTCTCTTGTATTTAGACGGGGCAACCATGCGACACGTCGCTGATGTGCGTGCTAGGTTATGGAAACTCTAGTGGGTACGAGCAGAGTATGTAGAGAGTCGTGTGCGATCATGCATGTGATTTTCTGTGTTCTGGATGCATCAGTTTATGGAGAATGATGAGCAAAAACGCATGGTGGGATTCATCATCATCTTCTTCAGGTTATACGTATTCTTAATAGCAGAGAGGGCAAGAGCATGTTTACTGATAAGAACCAATCAAGTTTGGGTTAGTCGAAGTTCTAATTTTTCCAGAAAAAATTATTCAAAAAATCATAAATCCATTGCACTTTTCCCAATTTAATCCCAAACCTCTAAATTGTCAATTGAGCCTTATACATTTTCACTTTTTTTCAATTGAGTCAATCTAGTCATTTTTTGCCAAAAATCGATGATGTGAACGTTGGCTGCTCTTTTTAGATTTTCATTTTTTTTATTTTCCTTCTTCACTTTTTCTCATTTTATTTTTTAAAATTATTTCTTTCGTCGGCCTCAGGCGAGGCCCTCACTTGCCTGGGCTAGCAAGGGCTGCCCTTCGCCAGGTCAGGCGAGGGTAAGGGTTGCCATCGCAAGGGCTGGCATCTATGGCCCTTATCCAAGCCAGCAAGGGTTGCCCTTGTGTGAGTCCAACGACCTTAGCTAGTCATTGACAAGGCTCGTCAATGGTCAGTGAAAAAGGGACAAAGAAAAAAAGAATTGGCAAAAAAAGTGAAGATGGAAAAAAAAGATAAATAAATAAAAGATTTCAACAAATATTAAAATATTATTAGAATTTGCCCACTTGGACGTTAACCATTTTCGATTAAAATTGATCGAATTGACTTAATTGACAGACCGTTAAAATTTTTAGACCTGAATTGACAAATTTGAATAATACAAATGCTTCCTTGTTTTGTTTTTTGTGAATTTCAATTTCCTCTATTTTGATATCATATTTCGGAAGTATTCCACTTGGTTATAATTTGAACATGTCATCCCTTGGGCACATCCCAAGAAGTTTACTTTCAAATGGATTGGCTCTTGCAACACCAGACTATTCATCACCTAATGCACTATTTGTATTATTCTATGTGGCTTCACCTTGTGTTATCAAATTTGGTGTGACGAACATGTACATTTGGGAAGTAGCGATTCTAGCCCGTGACCCGAAAAAATGGGTACATAAAACTGGTTTACTTGGCAAAATCACGAGTGGGTATTTAAGTAAGCTGGTCGTTTTCGAATGTGAAATGAAAATGTAGCAAATAACTCTGTGAACTAAACTTCTAACTCAATTTATGTTCATGTATGCCTAGAATTATTGTGACTATATATATAGCATAAACGATATTTCCTGCTAACTTCTTGTGGACAGATTCCTTGTACTGTTTCCTAATATACGACTTTATGTAAACTAAACAAATGAGAGAAGCGTGAGAGTAACATGTGGGATGTCGCACGAACCAGGCGTCGCTTGAGGTCGCGCCGAGACAGCCGGCCTGGGCCGCGCGCCACAGTGCAAGTCGCGCGACCTAGGCGTTGTCGCCTAGGCAGCCGGCCTCGCCTAGCCGGCTCCTCGCCGTCCCTCAATCGGTCCTCACCTGAACCTAGATCTTACCCTCACCAATGAAGAAGATGAACAGTAACATAGAAGGGGGCAAAGTTGGAAAAATGGGAAAATAGTGAGGATAGTTTTGGAACGAAAAAAACACATTTTGCATTTGGTCAAATGCTGAAAGTCCAATGTTAGTCCCTACCAGCATTGGGCTTTCAGTTTTTCCAAAGTCAATATTTAGTTAAATGATGATCTGAAATTGAACCAAATGCTTCAATATTTTTTCAAGGAGTTTTGAAGGCTGAATGCCCCTTGGGAAAGGGTAACCAAACCCACCCTAACTGTCATACTCAGCAGTGAATTACCATAGGTGCCGATTACCGTGGTTCTAGCCCATCCAACGATTGAAGGGTTTGTGTCGTACTGTGCGAATGGAATTTCGTATTTACGATATGGTGTGTCGGTCGCTGCGTGGCCATTGTACATGGACAAACGATTCAAAAATATGTTTGAACAATCATATATGCTCATTGACTAATGTTTAGGACTAAGAAAAGTCCAAAAGCCATTCAACGTAACTGAAGATGTATCTTTGATCTCTTATTTATGTTCCTTTTTTGTTCCTTTGCTTCAAGCTCTTGCGACCTTTTTTTTTTTTTCGGGAAAAACGGTGGGTTAATGAATTACTGATCGGGCCCTCAGTTTGAAATGTGGATTGCGGGCTTTCTCGGCGCGGGCCCTTCCAGACCCATACCAAATCGCGGCGAGAGTAATTGATTGAGAGAGATCGATCAATTCTTCGGAACCAGAGATTTTGGATTCGGGGACTTGATTACGTTGGTGGCATTACCAACGCCCTTTCGATACTTAACGTGAGTGATTTTCTTAATTAAGATTTCATGCAGATGCAAATTTGGGTGAGGTAGGTCTGGTTTGGGGTTTCATACAAATTGGAGGACTAGTCCTATCAATCACAATTAATATAAAGAAAGCGCGATCAAATGCATAAATAAATTACGTCAATGCACATCAATTCCAATTAGGGGCCTCCTAATATAGCCCAAAAGGCTTAGAGAATGTATGATTTAGGTCCAAGGGTAAAATGGAAAGACTTGGAAACAATTTATTAGAAGGGCAAAATCGTCATTTTTAGGAGGTTCAGTTGTCGAATTAAGCAAAATAGACCATGGCCAGTTGATCATGACCATTTTTTATTTTTTGTGAATTTTTTGAAACTTCCTGGATTTTCATGATTTTTTGGAAGACGATTCGCCCAAAGGACAAAATTGTCATTTTTTGGATGATCGGGTGTCAAAATACCCAAAATAGGTCTTGACCAGTTGATTGTGGTCATTTCCTATTTTTCGGGATTTTCTGAAATTTTTGGGAAACGACCTGCCAAAAGGGCAAAATCATCACTTTCGAAAGTATCAGGTTTCGAAAGACGCAAAATAGGCCATGGCCAGTCGATTGTGGCCACTTTCTGTTTTCTGGATTTTTTTTGGAATTTTTTGAATTTCTTCAATTTTTGGACAATGATTTGACAAAAGGGCAAAATCGTCCTTTTGGAAAGAGAGTTCCAAAGACCCAAATTAAGTCATGACCAGTTGATTGTGTATATTCCCTATTTTTTGGGATTTCTCGGGAATTTCATGAATTTATTTCATTTTTTTGGAAGCCAATTTGCCCAAAGGGAAAAATCGTCATCTTGGAAGGATTTGGGTTCGAAATACCCAAAATAGGTCATGGCCAGTTGATTGTGGCCATTTTATATTTTCAGAAAATTTTTAAAAATTTTCTGAATTTCTTCAATTTTTGGAAGACAATTTGCCAAAAGGGCAAAATAGTCATTTTGCAGAGGATCCTGGTTCGAAATACCCAAAATAGGTAATGACCAGTTGATTGTGGCAATTACGTATTTTCTGGAATTTTTTAGAATTTTTTTAGAATTTTTTCAATTTATTTTGAATTTTTTATTTTCCTTTTTTTTATTTTTATTTTTTTGTTAATTAACCCCGAATTTTTTATTATTAAAAGAAGGTTTCGGACCGGGCTGGAGGATCCGACCCATTAGAACAGGATCCTACTCGGGCCTTAAGGGCCCGAGTTGGTCTAATAAAAAGAACACCCATCGGGCTTGACCCAGAACCTATTGTTTTTGCGCATTTTTTAACAGGCCCAATTTCTTTCAATTCTTCCCTCCAGAGGCCCAACCAGAAATTTCAAATTAAACCCACACCACACATCAGCTCAAGCACCAAATGGAATAAATCCCACGTATACTTAGGGGTGCATGAAACCCTTTTCCTTTCCCAATTCTATTTTCGGTAAAAAAATAGATTTTTTCATTTCTATTCCTGCACAAGTTTTTCAGACAAAATATAATTATACAATTTTTTTATTTCTGAAACAAAAATTCGTTCGACAATATTAAAAAATTTCTATTTTTGGGAGATCAACCTGGAGCGTTCTCTTTCACTTTTGCTTCTGTCTGCTATCCCAGAACCCACAGCAACACTTGGAGTCGTCTTCCTCACGGTGCTTTCCACAGGAGTTCAACTGGGACCGACGAGAGGAGGTGCTTCGACAGGCCCCTTTTTTTATTATCACCAACCACCACCGATGCCATCGGCGCTGACTACTGAAGCCACCATCGGACCACCACCGACAACCAAAAGAAGGAACGTCCGATTCGTCGAGACTCAAACGAGATACAGTCGGACAAGCGGGGCTCAAGTCAAGGCACAGAATTTACAAGCAGACGCATCACAACCACTCTATGGACGGATCACAACATGGTTCATGGGATAAACGTGCCAAGAGCTTCAAAATGAGTGGTTTGAGCTATGAGGACAGACTATCTGGGCTCGAGGAAGGAGGGTTACCTGCTCGTGCGGGACTGGCGACGACAATTCTGGCAGTAGAGTGGATGACTCCACGGCCGTCGGTGAAGCCCGTTCAGGCCATCACACGGATCCCTCTCTTGGGTTCTCTCTCAGTTTTTTCTCGACTCTCTTCCTCTGTCTCTCTCTCTCTGTTTTTTTTTCTTTTCAAAAACCGTGGCCGGCCTATCCACTCTTCTCCAGCTCTCCCTTTTGTTGCTCTCTGTATGTCTCACGCTCCCAAAGAACACCCTTGCGTTTTCTTTCAACTGGAAGTCCCCAAAACTCTCTCTCTCTCACTTTCTCTCTCTGTGTCAATGAGCGAACCCCTTCACGGGCTCCTCTCTCTGGTTTGCTCTCTTTTTTTCAACAATGGAGACCTGGCCAGCCCCCTCTAAAAAGATGATATGTCCTCAGTTTTTGTCCCCCCTCCTCTTCACGTTCTCTGCCATTTTCTTGTCTTTTCCCTTCATTTCTTGTACAAAAATTGTTGGAGGGGACCAGAGCCACCGAGTTGCCGCTGGACTGAATCAATATGGACCTTATTTGGTGTGTTTTGGCCGGAGAAAGGAAAAGGAAGGATGACCAGCTGCCCTTTCTGCTGCTGCTCCTCCCTGCTTCTGGTACGTGAAGGCAGGCTCTGTCTCTTAGGTGCAGACCCGGTTCCGCCGGGTCGGGTCCCACCTGGCTGACCCGGTTCATGATTTTTCGCCCAATTGACCTTTGTTTTTTTTTTTTAATGAAATTAATGCCAAAATCGAACTACTCAACATGTTTTCCTTCTAAAATGGGCATTTTTGTGAACAATTGAATTGAAATTGAGTGAAAACCCCAAATTGTGCTTAGGATCCGAAAATAATTTTTGCTTAATTGAAGGCTCAAACGATCAAATCGGTCCAAATTGAGGCCAAGAATGAGTTCGGGACGACGAAAACTATAGCGTAGAGGTGTTTGATTTTCATGGATGTCCCTAAAAAGAATTTAATTTTGAGATTCGGCCGATCGCTGCTGCTCCTCCTCTGCCATTTTTGCCAATTCCCCTACCTCACTGTACCTGGTCTGCAACAACCGATTCCTAATTTTTACCCAATTGAGTCTCTAATTGACCATTTTTCATGAAATTGTTGTCAAAATCGGACTTCTCAACACGTTTTCCATCTAAAATGGGTAATTTCATGAACAATTGAATTGGAATTTAGCGAAAACCCCAAATTATATTTAGGGTCCGAAAATGATTTTACTTAATTGAGGGCTTAAATGATAAATCAATCCAAATTGAGGCCACCAATGAGTTCGGGATGACGAAAACTATATGGTATAAGTGTTTGATTTTCGTGAATGTCCCTAGTAAGAATTTAATTTTGAGATTTGCGAAACCGAAGACTAAATCGAAAGAAAATTGTGCAATTAAGCCCTTTTTGTTAAAATTGACCAAATTGAAGGGTGAACAACACAATTTCACTTCAAGATTCTTGATATCAATGTCATGGCTTATTGAGAGCAAAAATTGAAAATTAAAAACTCAAAAGAGATTTTTTATGCTCGATTCGGATTTATGTTTATGAAATAACATAGTGGCCCAATTCGAATTTTCGAGATTTAAAAATGCCAACTTGAGGAGGGAATTAAAATAAAATTACTGACTTTTTTGTGCATTTTTTTTTACCACGAATGGAATTTTTATGATTTTTGGGTATTTTTTATATTGAAATAAATTTAAAAAATTAAAAATTACGAAAAATATTTTTTTGTTCAATATTGAATCAGGTTAGGCCAAAACTTCCTAAGTTGATTTTGCAACTTAGGGCTCATGAAATCTGCATCAAGAAGGTCGACCAGGGCCATGCAGATCAGAATCCTTGCAGATGCTGCATTGAAGATGCGTCTGGGCTGTTTTCATCATACTTGTTGGTGACTCCCAACCCCATGCCGATCCCAACTGGGGTCGTGAGGGAGAAGAACAGTGCCATGATTACGACTGCCCGTGTCTTGAACTTGGCCTACAGAATCAATGAGACAGAAATCAGAGATTAGCTTTAGCAAGATTTGAGTTTAGACTCATTTCAAATATCTTTTGTGTCAAATCACATCCCCGTATAAGAAGACAACTATTATCTTGTCAAAAGTTGTTCCAAGATGATAGAGATTGATTTCGAATTCCAATTTGACGGACGTGTTCAACAACGTAAAGAAATAAACCTTAGGTTTTATGAACCCAAAATTGAGCAAAAACATTGATTTTACAGTGCTCAAATCAGAAAATAAACTTCAATATGAATGAAAGTTTCAGAAGCGGATTTCAGGATTAAGGAGAAAAAAAAAACCTGAGTGATGCATCCACCGAGATCTATGCCTTCGAAGAACTGGTGAAAGGACAAGGCGGCACTGAGTGCACCACAGTTCCCAATTCTAGCACCTGCCGATATTAGAAATAAGAATCAATAGATTTAATGCGAACTTAAATTCGATATCATTGCCAACCGAAAAATATGCGAAATTGCAAACAAGCCAAAGACGACTAATGCGCTGAAATTGCGAAATTAACCTGAGATATCACTCTATGCCGCAGGAGCTCCGAGTCCGAGTTCATTCATATCGCACCGTGAGAGCGGCCATGAGTTGCATGTGTGTGCACGCGTACATGACCTTGGTTTTCTTTGGCCTTCTCTTCATCTTCCATGCTTCTGTCCGATCCGGCCGTGTGGGTATGCAATTTCTTATAATAAGAAGTGGCCATCGTGTCCACCATCAATTTCCCGAGGGCAGACAGCATGGCCACAAACCACGCGAACGAGTAAGCAGAATGTTAATCCGAGCCCAACGAAATGACTTTGTGTCCTTAAGATAAAATTATGAGGTTTTCCTGTGCTGGGTTCATATAGTTATTTTAGTTGTACGCATTCTGTTCTGGCGAATTATTGTTAGTTTCGTCTAATAAAAATTATATTTTATTACATATTTGGATTCTTCTCGATGATATGAGAAAAATGAATGGTCACACTCCATGTTCGATTCCATCATTGGTATCAGCGCCTTGGTTAAATTATATGCCTGATTTTCTATTGATTTTTGGCTTGTTACTTTGAGATTACTGTATGTATGTTTCAAGACGAACGGAGTCTGGAAGACTTGTTTGGCGGTTATAGACCACAATATCGTTCGGCGATTTTCTTAGAAACTCTATGCGGTGATTTTTTTTTTCTTTATTGTACGGTGAGATAGATCTTATTCAGACGTGAAAAACATGTTGTAGTAAGCCTCCGAGAAAGCCACACGCACTGGATGCGTAAAGAAAGTAAATTGAAGCGTGGGGCGAACAGTGAAGAAATTGGACCACTGTTTCGACGAGCAGTGGAGAAATTAAAAAAAAAAAAAAGGTGAAGTGTTCTTGTGGGATCAACGAACAATGCATAAATTAAAAAAAAATGGTGATAAGCCGTCGGGAATGTCGTACACATTGGATATGCAATGGATATGAATTGTTGTGTTGGATTAACTACGGGGAATTTTTGCACTTATTTAGTGAACAATAATAAAATAAATAAATAAGGGGCCAGTACTTACGAGGTTTTGCACGCCCAGTCAAGCGCATGCATGCACGTAACTGTGCACATTGTGCACATGCTTGGCACTTGTTTGTGCACGGTGTTGTACTATACAAGTGCAGGATGTGGATGTGCGGCACATGGCACTGTACATGAATAGTGCACAGTGAACAATGCACTGGTGTGGCTTACAGTTTTAGGCCATTTTTTTATTTACCATTGTGCCATGGATGTTTATTTTACGATCTTGTCATTATATATTTATTTATTGTTATGTCATTTTCGAGTAATCTATACATACTTAATTACTTAGAGATTAGTCACAATATCTCTAATTATGTTAGATTGTATGTTTAGAATTTGGTTTCAGTTCAAAGCAAACTCGAACAATAGTAGGAGATTATGTTATCTTACATCCTACATTTGATTTTGGTTGGTGGATATAAAATTATTAGAATGCATATGAAATTATATGTATGTGTATTTTTTTCAAGGGTATATTAGGCTATTTTCATGGCTTCGACATCGATAACGTCTATTGCATCTATCCCAACTCTTGAAGAGAAGCCAAAAAAGTTCAATGGTCAAATTTTTAATAGATGACAATAGAAGATGTTGTTCTATGTCATGACATTGAATTTGACAAGGTTCCTCAATAACGATGCTCCTAAATAAATTAGACAAAGAAGAGACAAACATGGAAATGATTGTTGCTGTAGATGTGTGGAAGCATTTTGATTTCCTATTTCGCAACTAAATTCTAAATGGTCTGTACAATTCCCTCTATAATGTTTATAGCCGCTGAAATAGTTAAGGAATTATAGGAAAGTCTGAACAATAAATGTAAAGCACAATATGATGGATTGAAAAGATTCGTCGTTGGCAAGTTTCTAAACTTAAAAATGGTTGATTTCATAACTGTACTAAATCAAGTCCTGAAAACTCTAAGAGATTATGCATAACATTCATATCAAAGATATGGTTTTAAGTGAATCATTTCAAATGGTTGCTTTCATTGAAAGGTTACCACTGTTTTAAAAAATTTTCAAGAATTATCTCAAAATGTGGGGTCGAGAAATTTTATGTATATTGGTAAGACAATTTCTCTCTAGTGAAATTATCACAATTGACTATGTGAAGTCAAAAGATAATATTGTGGATCCATTAACCAAAGGTGCAACTAGAGAGATGGTTGTGGAAACATTAAGGGGAATGAGTTTTAAGGCCATAAATAAGTCATCACAGCGGAAACCCTACCTAGTTGACTGGAGATCCCAAGATCTAGGTTCAAAGGGACAACCAAGTTATGAAGGCGGTGAAGAGTATTGTGAATTTTTCTATTCATTTTTGTATATAGACAGTACTAATATGTGAATGTTAAGCATAAGTTTTTAATGATTCTGAATCGAGTATGTGATATACTGCACATTCAGAAATAACTTATGAGAGTGAGAAGTGAGGGCCGCTTCTGTGAGAATTGAAAATGCCGAATTCTCTAAAACACTGGTGCGACCAGGCGGTGTTCATGGCCAAAACGAACACAACAGTGAGAACCAACTTCGTTAGAGATATAGTTGTGTGATTTCTATTGTCTAGGCTTACACCAAATATTGACAATTCAAAGACATCAAGTCTACTGATTGACCGAGTAAGTCTGATAGATCTCACTAGGGAAAGTTCAAAGTCTCAGACTACTTATCTCGATACAACGTTCTCTCATGGAATATTCGCACATTGCATGTCATGCATTTATGGAGAGTTTTGATAATTGAACTTCTCATTCATGTGGGTGATTGTTGAATCATTTTCGCAAAGTCCCATAAGAAGTTGAATGAGAAAACGAAGAGTTGTTTCGATTTGTAACCCTTCATCGATGAAACCGTACGACATCGTAACGCTTCGTCGAAACTATACTATTTCGTGACGTTTTATCGAATCATTTCGATGAAATCGTGCTTTTTCGTTGACGAACCTTTTCGACGAAACCATATGACTTCGTGATTCTTTAATATTTTGAAAGATGTCTATTCGGTTTCGTGACTCTTCATCTATTTGAAAAAGAACTGTTTAGATTAGTGACTCTTTGTTCTTAACGTCTATTTCGTAACTCTTCGTATCACTGTCTATAAATAATAGCATTGACCATCGCATTAGAAACGAATATTATACACTAGCATTAGATATAAATTTTATGTTCATCATCATTTTGTGCAATTATTCCGCAAACTTATGTTCGAAGGAGTCCTTTGAAGACGTATCATTTCAAAGGAATGCGATCCGTTCTATCCTGAGAGTCAATTGCCCAAGAACCTTAGGTACCAATTGAGGGGATAAATTTATCTTAAGGACACAACGTGAATTTGTTGAACTCGAATCATTCATCTGCATTCGGACGACTTATTTGCGATTATTTTCAGGTTTGTCTATCAACTTAATTATCTATACGAACATCAAGTCCTACATAAAGGTGATAAGAATTTTAATATACGAACTTTTAATCTCTTAGTGAACAATAAGTATCACCTCGACCGCAAAGGCCTTGACGATGAAAAAGATACCTCTCTCCGGGTGCAAAGCCTGGATCGCCTTCCCCAAGATCGGGAGGCACACCCCGATCGCGCCCGCCACAAGGATGGACGCGATCGCCACTAGCTTGTACTTGAGGGCCAGGGTCTTGTCGATGACCTCGCCATCGCTATCGCACGTGCAATCCGCCGCGACAAGCGAGATCAACGCGAGCAGGCACAAGAGCCGCATAACTTCGAGATCGAAGGAGCAAATCGCAAGGCATCACCTGTGTCAGTTCTTTAGGATCCTTCTTGGCCTTCTGGGACTTCAAGGTTGCCTCGGCAGTTCCATTATATAGCTGCGTGCTCTAAGACTACTGGAGAAACAGCGAAGCCATTGTTGACCATTAACACGAGCTTTGAGTCAACGGATGTCGGGATTATTGCGCAAAATTTGAAAGAGTTTAAGGAAAGTTTTAGGGTCCGAATCCCAAGGAATGATCTAACGGATTTGGATCGCCCAAACTTTTCTCATAAGTTTAGGCACCTAACCTTGCAATTCGGACTGTCTATTTTTGGATGTATGTCTCAAATCTTCTATTTTTAAGGGGTAATTTTTAAATATATATATATATATTTATTAGTTATAATCTAAGTCATCCATTATAACACGGACCGCCTGAATTGTAAGGTTATGGCCTAACCTTCTAATGAAAGGTTAAACGATCTCTTTCTTGATCTAACGGCCCAAATTGTAGAGTAGAGATCTTGACCCGAAGTTTTGACAGCCAACGATGTTTGAAATTGAAAAGGATAGTGATGAATAGTTCGATGATGTTGAAGTAATTGGCGAGAGAGAATGTGTCGGGGAGGGGATTTCCTACCAACATGGCAGGAGAACATTGGAATCCCCACCCTCCATTTCCCCCTCCCCCTATGTCAAGGGGAAATAGAAGGTGGGGATTCCAATGATTCCCTACCACGCTGGTAGGGGATTCAGATCTAGTATGTCGATACTATGTCGACATGATTTTGATTCTCATAAAACCTTAAACGACGACGTGGAATCAGGAAACACAGACAAAATACCACAAAAAGGGCCATTTGTATATAAAGTAATATCTTCGGGCTGCTTTTGTTCGTATTACGTATCGAACATGAATTTTTAAATGGTTTGATAGTTTGAAATATGTTTCTAAATAGACTTACAATTTTGGATCCCTAATACTTTGCACACGAGAAAACGAAATTTTACTCGAATACCACACACAAGATCAAATAAAATGAATTGCACGGTTTCTCTATGATCTATGAGGTTATCGAATACTACTTATGGGTTTTGCTTTGAGTGCAATCTAGGGCTTAAAAACAAAATTGAGTTATCGAGCGATTTCGAGATATTTATTCGTAAAATTCATAAATGATTTCTTGGGGCTGGATCTAGTCATAGAGTAGATATCGACAATCGAAGTTTCTCGTTGATTTTTTAGATAATTTCTTCTTTTCAAGTTAGATTTGAATCGCAAGATCCGTTCACATTGGCACTTATTTTACAACAATTGTTACAAGAGCAGAGGTTTTATGGATTTGATTTGGAACTTTTTCTCGTCTCAATACTATCCAAGAGTTCTATTATAGCAATTATGTTCAAAGCAAAATTAGAAGCTGAGAAATTTAGGAAGAGGGACAACTTTTTATCATGAAGTGTTCGAAAGCGTGCGCTATTAACGATTGAAGGTTTACTATTTTGTATTATTCTATGAAGCTTCATCTTGTGTTTTAAAATTTGGTGGGACGAACATGTACATTTGGGAAGTAGCGATTCTAGCTCGTGACCCGAAAAAATGGGTAAACACAACTGGTTTACTTGGCAAAGTCACAAGTGGGTATTTAATTAAAGCGGGTCGTTTTCGAATGTGAAATGAAAATGTAGCAAATAACTCTGTGAAGCATTAGTGTGACTATATATGCATAAACGCAATTTCCCGCTAACTTCTTGTGGACAGATTCCTTGTACTGCTTCCTAATATACGACTTTATGTAAACTAAATAAATGAGAGGAGCGTGGCAGGAACATTTGGGATGATGCCGAACACATGATGGGGACCTAAAGCAATTAAGCAGTGATTGTTAAATAAAACCAAAAATAAAATATCAAAGTTTTAATAATCTAGAAAGGACTCGTACGGATTTGACGACACTATTCTTTTTCGACACGTGCATCGTCATCGGACAAAGCAATTCTGCCCGCCGGTGTTCCTACCGTGTTCCCACATGTGATACCCATGTATGATTTTTTTTTTCGCTTATTTCTTTTTAACAAATTATTTTGTTGCTTGATGTCGGCTAATCACACGAGGGTATTTTTTTTTTTTTTTGAGGTGAGTACATCTCATGAATGATCTCTTAAATTCGGAATTTAAGAGATCATTCATGAGATGTACTTATCTTGATTACCCTCATGTGATTACCTCGATCAACCAACAATTCCTAAAGAAAGAAAAAAAGAAAAATTGGATCAATTATAGTGTGAAAAGGTGCAATAGAGACACTGAAAAAATCCGGTAAAATTGTCATATTAGTTATAAATCTATTATAATTTTGTCAATTTAATCATAATTTTTTTAGTTTTACCAATTTAATCTCAATTTTTTTTAGTTTTGTGCAAATTCGGTATATCCGCCTAACTTGAACCCATTAGTGGTGAACAATGATTAATATTTTTCAAATTATTTTTTTATTTTTTATTTCTCTCTCCCTCTCTCTTTGTTCTTTCTACCTCGCTAGATGGATAACAAAAAATGATTTTTCGAATTGATGAGCGGGGAAACGCGTCTTGGGCATCAGCCAGCGCACACGAGCTGTCCAAAAAAAAAAAAATATCTGCAGAAAAGGAGAGAAACTGCCTGCGGGGAGCGCCGTACCAAATAGAATCTCACGTGCAAAAGGAAAGCCAAGCCCCATGCACGGATCGAATGAACGCCCACGTAAGCCAACATGAAACTAGGGTTTGACAGTTCGACCCAAAAAGAACAAAAAAAAAAAAAAACTTGGGTTTGACAGATGCGGTCTTCTTGTCCTTATTCTATGCTTCCAGAAGAGATAGAGAGAGAGAGAGAGAGAGAGTGAGAAAAACGCGGTTTTGGGAGATGCGAAGACAGAGGAGGGACAGCTGGTAATGGTGTTGGCGTAAGGAAAGGTTACGATCAGAGAGAAGCTGCGCGTATTGATTTGTGTGTGGCTATCCCTATACGAATAGATCAGATAATGCTTCCTCTCTGCGATGTTTCTGGTTGGATTCTCCCTCTTTTTCTTCACGAGCGAGAGAGCACTCATTATCATCCTGCGCAACATCCTGGAAGCTGCCTGCTGACAGAATCCTATCTCCCCCTCTCTCTCAGAGTCCCCCGTGAAATGAAATTTTTTCTCACGTCTTTTCAGCAGGAGTTCTTTTTGATATCCATCGTTTCCGCGTGAAAACCCTAGTTTTTACTCTGGACAAAAAATAAAGAATAAAAAAATAAAAAAGGCCCCAGTTTTAGCAACAGTATAGATTACAAATTCCACAATGCCTGCAACTAGGTGAAAGTCACTTGAGGGACTTAGATTTATAAGGCCTGTTCACCCCGAGCTTAAGGACCCCGTGATACACATACACAACACAAGTTGTGTGATTCTCTTTGACCAGATATAGTTTTTAATCGTCGGTCAAAATCCATAGACAGATCACACTATCTGTGTATTAGAGATTAGTCTCTAGGATAAATTCTCCTTCGAATTAACAAAATCAGCTTAACTATATTTATGATCATTGACATGTGCACCTTACTTATCGAGATACTTGAATGTACTTTTGTGCTATGGCTTATTTATTATTGGGCATGATTCGCGCTGCATCAAATAACTTAAACTTTTCGTCCAAAAATTGTTGCACGGCCATCGGCATCGTAAACCTAAAATTGACAGCCATTTTCGCGCTTGCGTGTTCATACTTGAAAAAGTAACTAGGCTGCTAGCGCTAGCCACTTCTGTTAATTGACCAAATGGAATCTCCTTGGAACCACCACCCAAACTGCTTCATCTATAAATACTCTCTACCGTCAATCTCTCTAACACGAGAAACCAAAACTCAGAAGTTCAACCGTCATCCTCACTTCAGTTCATCGACGATGGTGAAGAGGACTACCGAGCCCAAGAACCAATCGGAGCCTTCCAAACGGACCTCCCCGTCGTCCACGTCGGCGTGCAGGAAGTACAAGGGCGTGAGGATGAGAAGCTGGGGCTCCTGGGTCTCCGAGATCCGCGCCCCGAACCGGCAGGCACGGATCTGGCTCGGCTCCTACGCCACGGCCGAAGCAGCCGCTCGGGCCTACGACGCCGCTCTGCTCTGCCTCAAGGGCTCCTCGGCGGCGTCCGCGCCCCGCAGCCTCAACTTCCCTCGCTCCTCTCTCACCTTTCGCGTTCCCGACCACTCCATCCCCATGTCCCCTAAATCCATCCAGCGGGTGGCAGCTGCGGCTGGGGCGGCGGCGGCGGAGGCGGAGGCGGAGGAGGTGGACGGAGGATCTCTTGACTGCGCCGCCTCGGGCGCGCAGTCTCCACTCCAGCAGTCCCCGTCGCCTTCGTCGTCGTCGTCGCTGGCCTCGTCCCCGTCCCCGTCCCCGTCTCCGTCGCCGCCCGATCACCTGGATGACGACGTCGTCGTCCTCCCTGCAGCCGCGTGGGACGGAACGGCGTGTGTCCTGGACACGTGGTGCAATCTAGAGGGCTTGCTGCAGTCGCCGAGGCTCCTGGGCCCGATGTTCGCCAACGGCGCGTCGTCCGATGATTTTTATGAAGAAGCTGGCGATATTCGACTATGGGACTTTTGCTGATTTTTTTTTTTCAAAATCAATTACCAGCGTAAATAAAATAAAATAAAACAGTCAGAGAGCTCGTGGAGGAAGATATTTTCTTTTTTTAGAAAAAATAAACAATATTTTTTGTGTTTGTACTATTTTGGAATATCCCATGTGATCTGGCACTGCCCGATGCACGTGGGAGTGTCGATTTCGAGCCAGGTCCATGTTCCGGACGCTGATTCATTAATTTATTCATCGGCAATCTAATAGATTATCCATTAAAAGATTGATTTAACGCGATCGACTGACTAAATGAACGCGACCGACCCTGAGTGTGTCTTGATCGCTCAGTATACAAGTTGTATATAGTTGTTGGCGCTCTTGATGGTTTAAGAAGAAATATGGGGTCGAAAATTACAACGAAAGTGCTACAATTTGAGTTCGGTGGAATTCACTTATTTCCATGACTGGTAATTATTAATTTAGGCTCCAAAAAATGAATGACACAGCAAAATATTTCTCTAAAAACCATAACTTCTATTACTTACAAAATGAATAAAAAAAATATGTATTTTCCTCGTATACAGAAATATTTAGCCATAAATTATTATCAATAAAAATTTCAAGCAAAGAAGTAACAATTTTTTAAATAAATATTACTTTAAGTATTCAATTTCTATTGAACTAAAGGAGCTTTGATTTAATTTCATGTCACCGCTGTGAGTATGAGTGAACATGTAATGCCCCGTTGTTGCAGTTCGAAATAAATAGAAATTGGACGAAATAGATTGAAAAGCTGACTGAGGCGACGAAGAGTAATGGAGATTTTGGGCATAATTGTCGGGCCAATCAACGGCCCGAGTAACGGGTCGTGAACGAAAAAGAAATCTTGGAACCTTGACCCAAATGAGCATGGGCCGCATAAGTTAATCTTGGCATGGGGATCATCAGCCCAAGAATTTTCACGGGGACAGCCCACTAGTTGTACCAGGCGGGCCCTCTTCACCGGTTTCGCGCATCTATTTGCTAACTCGACTGAAATTGGCTGACTATTGGGCCTTCTAGTTTTATTAAGCAAGCTTACCGTAGGCCTGTGAGGACGAAGCCGGTACCCTGTCCCTATCCCCGCCATCTGGCCTATATGTTCATTGGAAGGGGGGAAAAGCCCAAGCCCAGTTTTTATAATTTTCGGACCAATGAGAAGGGATTTTCGGCCCACAAAACCCCTAGCCCATTTAACCTTTTTCCAGCCCAACCGGAGCAGCGAAAGGGCTGCATGATAATATTACTCATTCTCCATTTTTTTTGCTATAAGTTAATCTGGCAAAGAAATCCGTTTGATAAAAATCCTATCGAAGTAGAAATCCGTTTGGTAAAAAAAAATTAACTTCTGATAGGATTTTTAACTTATGGTATGATTTTCGACTAATGGTTGGGTTTTTGGCCAACTTTGAAAAGTAAAATAAATTTGCTTCTCGGCTCCAGAATCGCTTCTTTAGGCCTCCGCCGACCACCGCGTGCTCGCTGTCAACACCGGCCACCGCCTTCACACCGTTGCTATGGCCGCCGCCTAACGCCGAAGATTTTGTTAATAATGTTTCAAAAGTAGAAATTTTCAACCGTTACAAAAAAAAAATTCTCTGAACAGAAGTCAATCTAGAGCAGAAATAGAAAAATTAACTTCTTCTTTTGAGGAGAAATAAAGAAATCAAATTCTGACCAAAAGTTGATTTCTAGTAGAGAAGTGTTGGCATGTGCGCCCTAAGTTGTGGTCGCTAAATAACCGATGTTACTTGTTGGGATAGTGCTGAATCCTTGGCCGGCTAAACCTAGCCGTATGCAATGAATGCTATAGATACATTACCTAGTCAGATGCGAAGACTGATTGAACTATTATGCCTTAATGTGCTAACTCTGCATCGCATAAGCATACATTGCATAAAGTTGAGATTGGCGAGATGCACATAAATGGGCCTTGTGTCGGTAATACCCCATAGAGTATATGAGAAGACTCTGCTATGTGATTTGAGTAGTCCTACTGTGTGATCTTAGCGGTCATGTTGTATGATCTGGACCAGACTCTATGGTGGAACGAGACAATAACATGAGTGCACGGATACATGGCGTGCATTAACATTCTTTACATGTGGGTACATGAACAATACTAGTGATCAGTGAGATGGTGTCTTGCTAAGTGTTTTGTTTATGCCGTTCACTGTTACCTGCTCACTTTATTAGACAGTCTAATCGGCGATTTACAGATTTGACTTGCTGAGCTTTCTCACTCCATTTTCGTTAATAATTTTTAGATAAGCGACATGCACTTGTTAGGGTGTCGGGGCCGAGGTTTAAAGATGGGCTGCCGCAAGCGATATTTCATGAAGGAGGATCGAGGGTTCGGGGTCGTTACAGAGCACGCCCGCTAATGGGCAAGAATTTTCTCAGTTTTTTAGTCTAATACTGAAATACCCTTTGCAGATAGGGCTTTCCGTGATTGCGTTGCCTAAGCAAGCAAATTTTTTGGTGTCCTTATATGAAAATGCGCTGCGATGATGTTTTTTTTTTTTCCCCCCGGGGTCTGATAATTGGGTGTTTGTTCGAGTGAAAAAAAATCTCGCAAATTAGTCTAGACTTTCACACGTTTAGTTTACTAAAAATGATCATCAGTCAATAAAAAATAATTCACGATCAAAAGAAAATGTGCATGCATAAATGTTTCAGGAAAAAAAATCATGATAAAGGAAATTCCTTTCCAAGAAATCATTTTCCAATAAAAATTTATCCCCTTTTCAGATTACGAAATTCGTTTTCCAATTTTAAGCTTGCACATGTTATTGGTAAAATTCTAAATAAGGGTTTAAAGTGCCATCATTATCTTAAATAAATACTTGACTGCGATCATTGTTCTAGAAAAGGGCTTGGCCGAAGGAGATTCTGACTCTTTATTTTCAATTTTTTTCCTCTCCCCTTTCCCAGCCATTGTGAGGCTCAGGCGAGGTTAATCTCTAGAGAGAGAGAGAGAGAGAGAGAGAGGGGGACGGAGGGAGAGGGATGCTAGGTTAAGCCTAAGAAGAGAGTTAGACAGTGATGATTATGATACTAATGGAGGGTGGAAGTCTGAACAGTGAGTGATGTAACCTGAACAGATTCCGCCGGTGGATGTAGAAAGTATTTGGAAAAATGCAAATGACTTTGTGCTAAAAGGATTTGGTAAAATGCAAATATTGTTTGGTAAATTGAAATTCAAAAGTACATTGAGATGTGACTCTAACAAAAATGTTGTTTGATAAATTTAAATTTAGAAAGTCCTTTGATGTGTCAATTTAATTTTTTTTAACTTCAATTCGTTTAAAATTAGGAAAAAAAATAATGACAGCAATTTTTATATTTTTACGTTGTGAGTAACTTAAAAGGCAATTTATAAGTTACAAAAGTCAAAATATGACTATTTGCATGCAATGATATCTAAAGATTATTATAATGAATATGATAACATAAATCATGAGGATAGAAACAAGTTTACTATTACAAACTTCCTTAACTATTAATTCAACCCATACATCGTGATCAACTGAATATCCATACTTTTCACTAAAAAAAAAAATACTCATGGTAAAGTATAATTTCTTGTCATCATATTATAATTTATTGTCATCAGATTTGCCTTCTCACACTCAAATTCTTTACATGCAAAGAAGTTTAGGAACATAGACAGAACTTGATAAAAAAAGTCATGGCTCCATTAAGATTACATTCAATTGACTCCCAATATATTAACAAATAAACTATCGCCCAGATACCAGAGACACAACCATGTCTATCGAAAAAAGATCAAAACTTTCACATCTTCAAAGAAAACATCATCCATCTCTATCTGTCTCTATCGCAAGAACCCACCATCCCCACAATCGGCGAAGACAAACGACGGCGAATTCGTGGAAGCTATCAAGACTAGAGACCCACATCTTTGGCGGTCCAACATGCCTTTTCATTTGATGAACTTGACATCCTCTAGTAAAATATCGAAAAGATAAAACTGCTAGTACCATTCCAGAGCAGACAAGAAGACCTAGTAAGAGACAGCAAGACATTCATACATCATTTGACAATAAAAAAAAAAGGAAGGCATTCTAAGATAGTTTAATCTTTCCTATTTAAAACAGTGCATTCTCAATAAGATGCAAGCTCTTGAACACAAGAACACGAGCTATCTTGACTTTACTGTGACTAAGTAAGACACATCTATTTCTGATTTTCACCCAAATAATCAACAAGACAAGCTATTTTGACCATAGTAAGCCTACATTACTAACTTGTCAGAGTACGACCACAAGCCTACATTAACTTAAAAACTAATCAAGTGAGCATGACCATTCTTTTCACGTTAGACCAGACTAGACCACTCATTTCCCCAATGCTTGTCTAGAAAAAATCATTCGCCCAGCAAATGACCACCAAATTGACAAGTAACCAGCAACTGACCAATATGAAGTTATCCAAAAACCTTAAGTGACAGAAAAGCAAGCTTTATGGTATTTGGAGAAGTCATATATTGGAAGCCTGAATTTAAGCCTTTAAGAAAACTCAACATACTCTGAAGCACTGAGAAAATTGTTCAGCACAAATAGTATCATGGATATTTGCGATGAAGAAATCTTTACATTCCTTTTGCCTTGAGTACATGGAACTTGTGACCGGTTTCTCAGTTTAGCAATACAAGCCAGAAATAGAATAGCTATAATGCAATGTCAAATAAGAACAATAAGATTAAAATACAACAGGTTATTACAAGCCCAAGTCCGATAAGTACAAGAATCGAAAAATTTGAGCTTCAATCTAGAGATAGAATTCTATGGAATCGCCAATTAGAGTCATCAACTCAAGACTGATGAGGCAATAGAATCAACAAGCGCAACTTTTTAGAAACGCAAAAGGGTGCAAAGAAAAGGGGAGAGAGAGCGAGATACCGAAGTAGCGGCTTACATTGGCAGCCTTGACCTTCTCAAGCATCTTGTCGAGATCTTCTTAGACCTTAGCGTCTCATTTCACCGGTTGTTCACGAACAACGCCTCGAGACCCATCCCGCTCACGTGCTCCCACGGATCTGAGCCTCGAATCAAGCACACTAGTACCACAACAACAAAAAAAGCTTCAACTCGAGGCTCACAGGAGCGAAACGAAGAGGAACGGTAGAGGGATTAACGATTGAAATCATGAAATCATGCACAAATTAGGGTTCAAAGGAGGGAGGGAAGGACCAATTGGAGTTCGACGTACGAAGCCTAATCCATAAGGGGCGAGAACTCGCGATCCAGATACTTGAGCAGATCTTTGAAACCTCCCTTCTCGTTGCCAATCCCCCTACCTCCTTGAGCCTCCAAATTGAGGTCCTTCTCTTCCGGCGCGAGCGAAGGAAAGATCGAAAGAGAGAGGAGACGCACAAGAGAGAGGAGATAGCGATGCAAAAGAGAGAGCGGGCGTAAGCGAAGGACAGAGCAAAGAGGCGAAAGGGAGATAAGAGTTTTTAGGGCTTTAAGGCTGCGAGGGGTAAAAATGAAAGTATACTTGACAAATGAGGGTAAAATGGGGAGTTTAGATATTTTCATTAAACCAACCCTCAGTATCCCGAGAATGCTAGAATGCCAAGGCAAGTCCAAGGGAGCCTTGGGCTTTCAGCCTTGTGAAGGCTGCCTTTAGTCTAAGGATGTTTGAAAAAATCATTTCCAAACACTCACACTTTGGCCCAAGGAGCATTGGACACTCACAGCCCCTTCTCAAAGCTGTTTCCAAACGCACCCTTATCTCTCCTTGCCCCGCTTCTGCTCTTAGCCGTCTCTCGATGTTCTCCCCATTGCAGGCCAAGCAGCATCGCACGCAGAGAGTACGAGCAAAGCAGAGAGCGAGGGAGACGTGCCTACCTGTTGGGCAAGGGTTGCCTTTGCCTGGCTTGCCCGACGCCGGCTAGAGGAGGGCAGCCCTCTCCCAAGGCTAGCAATGACAAGGGAGGGGAGATGAAAAAAAGAAAAAGAATAGAAAATAAAAAGCAAGGAAAAATAAAAATAAAAAGTAAAGGACCAAATGCCCTTTGAGCAAATCCTGTTTTGAAATAATGATAGTGCTTCATGTCATTATTTGAAATAAGATCAACTATAAGCTTTTATACAAAAAATATAAGGACATTCAAGTCCCTTATTTGAAATTTTTCCATGTTCTTTGACCACATTTCGATTTTTCGTTGACCTATCATTCTCGAGCAAACCAAACGGGAGAAAATCCATAACACTATTTCGAGGAAAAAAATTTCAGCCAAACAAACGCCTCCTTAGTCTTCACAAAAAAAATAAATAAATGCTTTATAAAACATGTTCTGAAAAATGGCCATTCTTTTTATTACCAATGATAATTTACGCCTAAATATTTGGCGTGGACAATGAAAATAATTTTTCATTTTTTTATATAAGCGACACGAGCAATTGTTTAAATTTCTCAAATCATTTTATTTTTCACGAACTCGCAAAGATTCAAACTCAGTGCGTAAATGGCACAAATTCGAGTCGTTCGCGAAAGAGCGGCTCTTCCTCTTATCGCGGCCTGTGGGCTAATACTATCCCACGGGCCACGCAAAACCTGTTCTCCACGGTGGGCTCAATCAATGCTAATTGCACAACCAAAACTGGGCTCGTCAATCGGACAGAGACCCAAACAGGAAGATCGCTGGCCCCAATCAGTGATGGGTTAGAGGATTCTTGTCTGATATAGAAAAAGCTGAAACTTAATTAGTTGAATCACGTCTTCGATCCCAGTCCCTTATGCTGATAATCTCAATCTCAACACTTGAAGAGTAGAACGACATCCATGGAGATATCTCTCAGTGAAAAAGGGATTACCGAGTTTCACTATGTGGATGGAAACATCGACTAAAATAAACTCGTGTGGACCACTTCGGACCCAATCAATATCCGTCTCGTTGCGTTGGTCGGAATGACGCATGTCCGGAACCGGACGCACGAGGCTGGCGATTCTATTCATCTCGTATTGGGACGCCGGAATTCATTCAAGCCTGACTTTACTCCATCGTACTCAAGCGACGATAAGATTTTTTTAACAAGATAATTGAAACCAATGTATTTCCATGATACTCGCAAGCTTTCAACCACTCCAGCTATATTATACTTATAGATCTTCTGACGTAAGAGCTGACATCATAAGTTAATTGACCCACCTATTTGCACGGACGTCCATTTTTTTTTTTTAATGATGGTTTTATGATTTATTGTTTTTTATTTCTTTTCTTTTTTTCCTTTCATTTTGGTCGTCTCTCCTGCGGCCAGCGAAGCCGTGATGGCCTGACAAGGGCCACTGCAAGGGCTTTCTCGCCCGCAGGCCAAAATGAAAGGAGAAAAAAGAAAGGCAAATAAAATTTCATTTTTCAAAAAAATTGTAAATAAAAAATTACATTACCGTTGATCGTGCTGCGTAGGATGGTCAGCATCTATGCAAGCAATTTTTAGCCGAAATTGATCGGATAGACTGAATTGATACAAATGTAAAATATTCAAAACTAAAGTGATCAAACTGAAAAATTTACAAATGAAGTGGCACAAATATAATAAGTTTATGACACTTTTTGGTATTTTTACCTATGAAAGACTAGTCACATAAATTTGATACGTTACTATACATTTCAAAGTATGCTTGATATATTCCTTAGTCATACTAGAGTGTTTTTAGAGTAAAAATAGAATTCTTGCACTATAGTAGACTTTCAAAATTGAAATGTACCGAGGGATAATTGCACTCATAAACTTTTTCATGATTGTGCAAGAGCCCCAAAGAAAATGCACGATCAAACATTTTCACCCGAAAACTTAAACCGTTAGGTAGATGCAAACAGTTATACGCAAATACCGAGATAACACCGAAAAGAGAAGCCCCGGAAGTGGGCCAAAAGAAAACTATCAAAATTTAGAGGCAAAATGAAACGTTAAATAGGATACGATTAGGAAGAGATCGAAACTCGACTAGGACGAATCCGGTAATCATCACGGGTAGCTAACATCTAACATATGATCGATGTATGTCTTAATCGTATACAAAATCTGTCGAGCGGAAAGTCTCGCATCACAGTAGACGCTCAAATCCGAAGCGCGTTGAGGGGTTTGACCGGACATGGGCAAGAAGTCAAATCTCCGGCACCCGCTTCCGACATTAGAAAAGGTAAAAACATCACGAAATGTGCGCAGAAAGTCAAAAGCGGAAGATGGGGATTAGGTGACTTGACAGTAAAAGGAGGGTCATCACCGGATCTGACGATTGCTCCGATGAAAAAGACTTGGAGACCGAAAGGGACAAACCGCAAAACGGAAGAGTCAAAAAGAGCGGGGGAAGAGCGGTCGTCACAACTTGTTGAATATTTTGAATAGGCCATCGCCGTCGCCGTCGCTCTCGCTCTAGGGTTCACTTCACGGTTGCATTTAGCTCCTTCGTCGGATTAGTCCACCCAACATTTACTTTAGCCCAACCACATGATCGGAAAACACAAATGGAATGCAAAAGAGCTAAGGAAAGAATCAAAGCCGTATGTGGTATGCGTTAGGATTAGATGCACAAGCATGACGAAATATATAGTAAATGCGAGAAATAAAAATCGAGACACAAAAGTTTATCTCGATTCATCATTAAACTGGAGGTACATCCACCAGATGATTCCACTATAAGTAACAGAAAGATATTACAAAAATGTAGCATAGTAGCTATTTAAGGGCCGAAGCCTAATTTACTATTAACATATGGACTGAAATTATAAAAGTCCTTTGGCGGCCCGGGGATATTGTTCCCTGCGACCTCCCGATTCTCCATTAAACTAAGGGCACATTCAGCAGAGGATTTCACTTAAGTGATACCTTTCACATCTCTGTTACAAGTCCCACTCATAAGAGAAAAACATTATTATATAAATGTAGCATGGTAGCTATTTATGGGCCCGAGAGCGTTGTCCCCTGCGACTTCTCACTTGTTCACTAGGAAACAAAATCCCAATGCTTTCATGTTTGTGGAGAGTATAAAACCATATCCCAATAATACGTTGGTGAAAGTCAACAATTTTCCCATGATCGCTTGCACTGTTCGAAGCGACGTCATTTCACAATTGATCATGTTAATAAATGTTATGATTCTAATAAGTTTATAAATTGATGATGAGATCGACATTTCGGGAATACATCAAATAAATGGGCTAATACTAATGGCAGCCTCTTTTTTCTTGCATGAACAAATGAGCATGCTTGATACACAAAGAGTGTCGAATCAATTGTCTGATCAGTGTTGAACCCATCTTACGGTAATCTTAAATTTTTCAATTTTTTCAATTTAGTCTTAAATTTCTGCACGAAAATCCAATATAATCCTTTCAGTTAATTTTCATCGAAAATTACTAACGTAGCTGTGTGTCACATAGAATGGATGATAATGACTAGGCTGTTTTTTTTTTTTCGAGGGTCAAAATAATGACTAGATTGTTATGCCAGCAATTTCTGGCGAAACTTTCTAGAGGACAATGTCAGAAGTTTGTGCAAAAGCTTGGGACTAAATTTGCAAAATTGCAAAGTTTATAATAGAGCCAACATTCATACAATAGGTTTATGACATGTTTTTTCGAGAATATCCCCTCTTTCCTTTTTGAATTATATCCCAAGTTTTTTTTTCATGAATAATGTATCAATTTCTTATTATATATACGTGCATGTATTTTTTTTTGTCTGTGTTTTTTTTTTTTTTTTGGAAAAGAGAGGCACCATGGATTTTAGACCTGTAAGCATAATTATGATCTCTACTTGGCTAACTGTTGGAACAATAACATCATAGCCTGCAATGATTTACTGTTTCATTGTAGAAATCAACGCCCCACTTTAATAATGGTGTGGTTAAACTGCTAAAGTCGGTCCATTTTCGGCTATCTTATTCAATCTCTCTCTCTCTCTCTCTCTCTCTCTCTCTCGTCAATTTGTGCAATAATGCCAGCCATTTTCATCCTGCTTCATGTGCCAGTATCATACTCAAAACTGAAATAAAGCTATGGAGAGCCAGCTAAAGAATGGTTATTTGCAGGTATATATGAAAGGTAAAACGAGAAAAAGAAAAAAAGAGAGGGAGATCACACTATGTTCAGGAGCTACTCCACTCATTAAAGGGTCTGCAACTCGACTTTTACCACCAAATGCCTGCCCTGGACCCCGTTTGTGCAAGAATTGCATCAATTCCTTGCAATTATACAGAGTGGGTTTGCTATAACGCTGTGTCGGAACCCTTTGAATCCGGTTCGAGACATAGTTTTCGATAAGGTTTTGGAGCGTCCGTTTTTCCAATCGCGTCCATCGCGGCCGATGAGTTATCACGTCGCCCTTGTCTTTAAGGTCCGAAAAAAAAATCACTCCAAACGAAATCTAACATAATTGGCAAATGAGAATTTGAACGTGCTTTGCTCAAGTCACAGCAGGAACATGTGGAGAAAAGGGCGGGACACTTATGAACGGGAATAGAATTCTATCCTATTTTTAATGTGCAAAGAACAGTTGTCAACGAATTGAGTGAGTTGCGCAAAAAATGTGTCTTTTGCCTCTGGTGAATTGTCCAAGAACGCGAGGAACAAAATTCAAGCGCATTAAAACCCTGAAGCATCGCCTGGAAGCTTGGGATTCAACGCTCGTGCTTCGGGGATTTTTCCCAGGGCGTTGCGGCTTTCATCTCACTTTTATCCAAGTGTAAGTAGACACACGAAATGCATCCCAATCCTAAAGTGAACATTACGCACATGTATCATCGTACATGATGTTCGGATTGCTCGGGGGCACACCTGCGTTTTTGAATCTTCCAATGACAAGATAATACGAGGTACGTGCATCAAATTTTATTCGTTAACTCTAACCACTTTTCCTGAAAATGACAATCGAAATGGAGTTTTCATCATTTATGTCGTTCTTTATGATGTTTCGTACATCATTCTATGTGTTGTTTTGGGCCACATTCGCAAGGGGAGGAGGAGGGGGGGGGGGGGGGGGGGGGGGGGGCGTGTGAGCCGACATCATTCAATGCGACGAGTATAAAATCGATAGCTAGAGACACGATTTTATGTGTGCGCACTAGCGCTAAGTCTATTCTTTGTGAAGGATGGACCAATCGCACTTCCCGTGTAGATCTAAACCTTTATTGCAGGGTTTTCACCTTAGATTAGCGTAGCCCCCCCATCTACCAAGCCTCCTCGCTCTCTTCAAAATTGAAAAACCACATTGGAATTAGGATTCGGTCAAAAGCAAAGGATGACCATCATCTATCTCACGGCACATGTGGGTTCAGAAACCTAAACAAATCTCAACAGAACAAAAAATGCATGTGTTGTTGGGGGGGGTGGTTGGGTTTTGAAGCAGAGGGAAAGTTTGAATCTTGGGTGTTTTAGGAAAAGAAGGAAGAATCTCCCGTGGTTTTAAAGCTAGAAACAAAGAGCGACTTGCTTTCTAGGGGTGAATTTTAATATGTGTTAAAGAGTAGTAGATCATAGAGCTTTGCATGAAAAGGAGTAGAAAAGAGTTTTGGTTTTATTCACCATAGACAAAAGAAAGTTAGAACCCTACCACCACCACCACCACCACCACCACCAATCATGTGCTGCTGCTGCTGCTGCCTGCATGATTTAGAAAAACTCCCATTGCCCAAACATTATCTTACAACAAGTAGCAGGAAGGCACATGACTCACATTACCCATTTTCTCTCTTTTTATTTATTTATGTTTTTTCAATGAGGGAAATTGATCTAGAAAGCAAATCAAGACTTGGGGCCTTGGGGGTGAGATTCTTCATCATTCCCATCTGAATCCCTCTCTGATTTGTCGATTTCTTGAATTTTGAAATTGCAAAAGATGAGCCGGCCTACATGCACCTCGAGGCAGCGTGCTTGGATTGCAAAAACCTAATCTTCCGTTAGGAATCTTTGGACATCTCTCGGTAGTTTATTGGTGAGATTTGACAGAGTTGTGATGCCAGATCTTCAATGTTTGTTCAGTGTTGATATTCTTGTCACATGGAAGTGCAATGAGTGGATCTACGAGCCCTTTTTGCTCCATAAAGGAACTTCCTTGGGGGATCTTCTCCGATTTCCAGCAGAGTGTAAGGTTGGAGTAAGAAGCAAAATAATGGGAGACATGATTTCCAAGGTCCTTCGTTCTTCTGTCGAAGATAATGGTGAAAGAGAAGTTGGGATCGAGCCCATGAGCTCATTATTGCAAGAGAACATAATAATGGGGCATCCTGAGCCAACCCCACAAGAATAAGATCATCCACCCCTTTGGATAGAAGGAACATAAATTTAAGACGAGTTGTTCAAAATGAAAAGAAAAATTCCTCATTTCATTGATACACATCGCTTATGTACAAGTTACATTATGTGATCAATGGAAAAAGAGGAGATCTCAACCTCCGAGGAGCTTGTGCTCGCCGGGGCGACAGACTTCCGCGATCACAAGGATTAGTGAAATATACACTTGCAGCCAAAACCTAAAAAGCCACCTCTCTCTCAGTCAAGCTTCTATGTCACAAAACTTGCCGTCCATCCGGTTCTGAACAGCTTTCACGGCAGCCACTCTAGCAGCAGTTGCAGCTCTACTCGCAGCCAAGACGGCCTTGTTCACCTGCTCGTCCACTCGGAGAAGGTGAATTGCATTTTCGGCTGCCTTTCTGGCAGCCTGCATTTACAAGGCAAGAAAGAGGGGTCAAACATCTACGCTATTGGGAATTAACAAAACATGAATGTGACAAAAAAGATATAGGAACCCTTTAGCCAAAAGGAGAAAAGAGAGAAATTTCGACGAAGCTCATCCGTTTGATCATTCATCAGCTCACATAACTGACGACCTATCTTGCCATAACTTCACATGGAACTAGTAATCAGCGTTGCACAGAGATGACGAATGAAAGCTGAAGTACCTGAATTGCTCGAAGAACTGGGTCGGTCAGTGGGGGTAAAGGACTCTTGAGGGAACCGGAGTCCCATTCACCACATTTTGAATCAGCATTTCGGAAAGTGTACATTCCATAGCCTTGCTTGGAACCTTCATGCCAAGAACCCTCGTAGCAGTGGCCATTGGCAAAATGGTAGACACCGAATCCATGAATTTTGTCGCCAAAATATTCTCCAGCATATTTATCTCCATTCCTATAACAACAGCAAATCATCAGACACAAGACAAACCAGGGCATAAACACCAGACCAGAAGATACTGTAGAAATACTAATTAGCCCAATAGTTATGGTCTCTACACTCATCAGACCTTCTAAGTCGAAAAGCAAACACAACTCCCAGCATTTGTGTGTAGATCATCAATCAGAGCACATGATGATGGACGTCCACTCTTCTACAATCTTGAGAAATCATACCCAAAATCGTGGAGGACACAAATATTCTAAGGTTGAATCCATTGGATGGAAACTCCAGATTTGGACATTACAGCATAAAAAACGATCACCAACTTCCTGATCACAAGAGAACCTATCTACTTCGCCCAAGGCAGCAAATTAAACACAGGCAGAAATCAAATTGTAATGTCCTATCTCTACGGTCAAAGGAGACTGAATCCAACAAGAAATCAACATGATATCACACCAAATCAGGGTCAAGAAGACAAATGTAGAGACACAACGAAGAAGAGGGAAGAAAGTCTTCACCTGAAATAATAACAGCCAAGTCCATGCTTGACCCCACACTTGAATTCCCCAACATAGCAGCTCCCATCAGCGCAACTCTGCACCCCAACCCCATGGCTCTGCCCCGTACACCACTCTCCGGCGTACGAATCCCCCGTGTAAAACCTATACACGCCGAACCCGTGCCTCAGCCCGTTTCGATACTGCCCGCGGTACCGGCTACCGCGAGCCCAGCTCTCGATCCCGTACCCGTCGTACTTGCCGTCGATCCAATCCCCTTCGTATCGCCCGTTGACGAAGTAATTGTACACGCCACTCCCATTGCACCTCCCCTTGTGGAACTCGCCCTCGTAGTAATCCCCATTGCTGTAGAACTCTACTCCCTCGCGGATTATCTTCTTCTTCTCCTTCATCGCGGCCTTGGCGTCGCCCGCGCTCGAGTCGCCGCCGATGAACCACTGCACGCCCCTGGCTTTGCCTCGCGCGAAGCCTAGCCTCTTGGCGTTGAGGCTGTACAGGTGCTTAATCGTCGACAGGTTGCGGTCGATCAGGGGCTTGTTCCTGGAGACGAAGAAGAGCAAGACGGCGACGAAGATGAGGGCCAGAAGGAGGTTCTCCGAGGCAGTCGTCGTCGGGGCCGCGTCCCTCCTGGAATTGAAGAAGCAGAAGAAGAAGAGGGTGGACAAGGCCAGGGAGGCCACGGCGAGGGCCGGCCCGAACCGGCTCGATCCAGTCGGACCGGGCCGGCGGGGTTGCCGCCTCCTGGCCTTCTCTTCCTCGACGGAGTCGCGCTGCCGCGGCTGGTGCTGATGGTGATGGTGAGAAGGGAGCAAGTCGTCCTCGGCGACGGAGGAAAGGCTATGAATGGAGGAGCGAACTGTCGGGGAGGAACGGAGGAGCGACGACTTCGATCTGGTGAGCATGGCGGACGACTGGCTCTACTGTCCCTCCATTGGGGAGCTCGCGAGCTAAATCCAATTCGATCCCAGCCGTTGTTGGGGCCGGACTCGATCTCGGTACTTCCGGGTTTCGGGTTTGTGTGTGTGTGTGTTTTTTTTTTAAGGGTGGGGGGAGGGGGGGGAGGTCTTCTTCTCAGTGCCGCCGGTAGCGAGAGATTCTGATGAGGAGGACCGCGGTGCTCGACAACGACGCCGGAGACATCATCGCGGGAGGGGTGGTGGGGGTGCGCAGGATAAGAACAGAGAGAGAGAGAGAGAAGAAAGGTGGGGGGGGGAGAGAGAGAGAGGAGTGACTTGGAAGATAAGTGTGGTGTAGCTCGCTGCTGTGGGGTGGCCGTATGACTAAATTGTTGCTACGTTCAGAGAGAGAGAGAGGGGGGGCTTTGAAATTTGGACCTGGTTAGGAGAGAGAATTTATGGGGGAGGAGACGAGGGAGGGAAGTTTGATGTGGGCCGTCCGATGGGATTGGGGGATCTAACGGTATTGATGGATGTGGGGCGTCGCGAGCCGTC
The DNA here is from genome assembly GCA_028455895.1 of Rhodomyrtus tomentosa. Lineage (NCBI taxonomy): Eukaryota > Viridiplantae > Streptophyta > Magnoliopsida > Myrtales > Myrtaceae > Rhodomyrtus > Rhodomyrtus tomentosa. Next base: position 43,617,124 of record JAPCWY010000001.1, on the reverse strand, counting down.
GGATGCGAATGGGTCCCGTGGGGAAGGAGGGTCAGTTGAAAAGTATCATCCGTCCCCACGATATGGAAATGTTCCGCTTCGATCTCCGATTTACTCTCTCTCTCCTCCCTTTTCTATTTCCCTTGGTGCACTTTCTCTCTCTATTTTTCATTTTAAATTTTAAATTTTTTTAATGCAATATTGAGCTTTTTTTTTCTTTTTTTTTTTTGGGGGGGGGGGGAGGGGCCCACGGCGGTGGTGCAGGTGCAGGCCAGGCCGGCACGTGCCGCGGGAGCTTTCGTTAATTCACTGCTTTTGGGCACGGGCGGTAGACGAAGCGCGCTTGGACGGTTGGACCGTCTTCTCGGTCTTGTCAAGCACGGCAAAAAGTATTCGGAACTCCCCCGACTTAACGTTATTATTCGCTGCGCATCAACCGTTAGATCATCCGTAAGGAGATAACATGGCAATTATAGGGTCCGGTCAGCCAAGGATGATCCAGAGTACCCCTAAAATTTTTTTTTTTTAACTTGTCCAACACTCCAATTATAGCACCCCAAAAACAACACAAAAACGAGGATATCTGGATCCATATTACATAATCGTGTGAACATCTCATGTGGAAGAATCCATGTGACGGGCGATGGTGGTGGAGCTAGTCCGTGTCGACCCGAATTGGTGGACGCGCGCATTTCCTTTGTGGCTCGGCGAATCTTGGCTATAGTACTGCTAAACGAGCACGGGGATTTCGGCTTTCGGTTGAGATTGAAGACTATTTGAAAGTGATGATCCTTGAAAATTCCCCTGGAGAACCAGACTCCATCACATACAGTTTTTGTAATGGATGTTTGTGCAATTTGGAAAACGTTTTGTCATCTAGTCCTTTTTGTGTAGTTGCTTGTTGAAATAATAAATTGGACGTCCCCGTTATTAATTTCGACGGTAAAAACCGCCGTTAAAGACGATCGAGTTTTTACTTCGGCAAAATTTGACGTTGGAGTGATGAAATGAATATTCTCAAAAGGTATAGGAATCGTTCTGAGTGAAAAGAAAAGGGATTGTGTATTTATGTTAGAAGCATAGACACCGGCAGTGACATTATTCCAAGCTCGTTAGAAAGCTATTCTTTGATACTTAGAGGTGCTTAGTGGCGGATGTAAATCTCTCTAAAATTATCAAAAAAGGAAAGGAAAAAGAAAAAAAAGAGAGCGCTAAAAGAACTCTCATTTCACAAATTCGACGTGTTATTTTTCCATTTCGATTTGCAAATAAGGGGCAAGAAGGAAGAAGTAACCGTCGCCGATTCGAATGTAGTTTCCGACGCGCGAGGAGCCCGATGCACAACCCCAAGTGCGTGCGCACATCCGTTTCGACGTGTGCATAGGAGTCGTGATCTGTTCCTGAGGGAACGAGAATCGGACCGTTCGCGAGGCGTTGGCGAAACGCCTTCAATGTGATGGAGTACGGCGTGGGGGCGGGGGCCGGGGTGGGGGTGGGGCCCAGCGATGTTTTCTTTGGGCCGTAAATTTCATGAGAGGGAGTTCGGTCGTCGTTAATACGGTTCGACTAGGGTGAACCTTACCTGGAAGAATCTTTGCCCCATTCGAATCGACTTTGAATTTTCTTGCCACAAAGGTTTTTGCCTTCTCCTTTTGACAAACAGCGACCGGAGAAAGTCCCATCGTTCGCACGTACGAAACCGTAGATGACGACGGCCGATTTATTGTAGAACCTGAAAAGGTCCCACGTATCCCTGGTGAAGGGGAAACAGAGTTAATGTCTGTCTCCGTGGAGAAGTTTTGAATTGCTTGAATTGATCACACGACATGATGGATGATGGCAAATCATGGCAATTGATGCCTAGGGTACCCGGCTCTCTTCTTTTCGATTTCTTATCAAAACCGAGAGGCATATCGTATCGCACTGGGCCGGGCCGGGCCGGGCCGGCCTGGCCCATGAGTTTTTGAGCATGCTCATCAACTGTGAAAGTCCCGCACTTTTCTTTGCTAATGAATCTGCGTCCGCAACCTGTGAAACCCCATCTTATTGTAACTGAAAAGCTACCATTAAGGGGGGGCACAAAGGAGACTACAAACTAAATTAAGTCCAACCTGTCTCACAGATAACATAGAACAGCCACAAAACTTAGCAAGGAGTACTCTGTTCCTCAGGACAGCTTTGTGACGGTTGCCACATATCACAGGTAAATCAATTGGAATAGCTCATCCTATCATAAGTTGAACAATCATCATTGAGTAGCTTCCAGATGCTCGATGTTGCAAAGAATCATCTGGCGACACGGTTTGCTCGAGATGATCCTGACCCGCCACCCTTTCATGCTTTCTTCAGCTTCCCCTTCATCCTCTTGACTGCAGACCTCAAAGTTCCCTCATCTTTGCAGAATGTAAATCTCACTATGTTCTTACCCTCCTCAGGGTTCAAGTAAAATACGCTAGTCGGGATCGCCACCACTCCAACTTCTTTGATCAAGAATTCACAGAACGCAACATCATTTTCCAGACCAAAAGGGGTATGATCTACAACTACAAAGTATGTGCCGCTTGAAGGGAATACCTTGAAACCAGCCTCCTTCAATCCCTCCACCAAAATTTGCTTCTTTGCTGTGTAATCCCTCTTTAACTCCACATAGTAAGAATCAGGGGCTCTCAGCGCTGCAGCAGCGGCCCATTGTGCGTGGGTGGAAGTAGCAAAAGTGAGGAAAGAGTGCGCCTGCCGCACTCCCCACGTCAAGTGCGGAGGAGCAATAGCCCATCCAATCTTCCACCCGGTTAATGAGAATGTCTTCCCCAAGGAATTCATTGTCACTGTTCGATCGTACATCCCAGGAAGAGAGGCCATAGAAATGTGATCCATCTCAAAAGCCAGCTTATCATAGACTTCGTCAGTGAAAACCAAAACATCGTTTTCAATGCAGAGAGAAGCAATCTCATGAAGCTCCTCCAGAGTGAACATCTTTCCAGTAGGGTTATGGGGAGTGTTTATAAGAATTGCACGGGTTTTCTTTGATATTGCAGACCTGAGCTCCTTCATTGGGACAGCAAAATCTGGGGGGCGCAGTGTGATGCCTTTTATATCAGCACCAGCCATAGATAGAGTGGCTTCATAAGAGTCATAAAAAGGAGCAAAGAGGATCACTTCATCACCAGGATTTATCAATCCTAACATAGTTGCAGCAATTGCCTCGGTGCACCCAGAGGTAACAGTAACTTCTGTCTCAGGGTTCACCACAAGGCCAGTGTCTATCTTGAACCGAGCAGCAATAGCAGAGTTCAAGTCCGGTATACCATAACCCCGGGCATATTGGTTCTTTCCATCCCGAATTGCTTGAATTGCTGCTTCCTTTACAAATTCAGGGCCATCGAAGTTGGGGAAGCCCTGTCCAAGGTTTATGGCTCTGTGTTTGATGGCAAGCATACTCATCTGTGTGAATATTGTTGTTTTAAACTTCTCCAAGCGCTTTGCAACCTGGATAGGAACGAAACTGTGATACATTAGAGCAACAACAGGGTAGAAAAGATTATGTTACTACACAAAATCAGGAATTTTAATAAAGCCAAGTTTTAACATACAATTCAACATCAACATCAACAACACCTTTATCCCAAATTAGTTGGGGTCAGCGGTCGATGAACCCCAAAGAATCATGAAAATAAAAGCAAAATCAAGTGAGGAAAAAGAGATAAATGTGTAAAAATAAATAAACAAATAAATATATATATCTATCTATCTATCTATCTATCTATACACTACCCCTCCACAACACTAATAGTCTTCCTCCACTCCGTCCTAAGACAAACCATTTGCCAATCTATTTCCCACTCCATTAAATCTTATTTTAACATACAATTACATTGAGAAAATGGAGTAAAGCCCAGACAACAATGTTCCTTTTTTTTTACTTTTATATTTGACAAAAGAAATATTCTTCATGAAGCAATAATGGCATGCCAAACCATTTATAAAACAAATATCAGCCCTTGAAAAAAAAATAGGAGGGAGGGAAGGAGTCCCACCCTCATTGCAGGTCAATTTAACCCAAAGAATCCTAAAACTCAAAGAAGAACCGTGATGTTCTGGGAAAAATACATTACTATCGGGCAACCTGCAACAAAAGCCAAAGGTCGTGCGTGTAAAACGTCTGTTGTTTGCTAGCTGCAATATCAAGTGATATCCAGAGTTAAAAGTTGCTTACTATTAAAATCCATCAGTTTAAAGTATTGTTTACTATTAAAATCCATCAGTTTCCAGTATATCCAAAACTTTCCTGAACCTACCACTGCACGTCTAACAGGCAATAGCGCTGATATGAAGCTCTTTGTTTCTGACAGTTGACTTATTTCCAGTAAAAGGGGCAAATCTTCTCCAATCTCATTCAGAAATAAGACGATGAATATATTTCCTCCTTTCATATTTAAAGTTCAACAATTATTCTGTGTACAGATGCTTCATTGCAATCATTGAGGATATCAAAAGTCAAACCACACTCGGTTAGGCACTTTTCAATGTAACGAGCATCAGAAATGTAAGCTGTTGGAGCAAAGCTATTAGTAGATTAGGGGACAAACAACAATGCTGTAACAAAAATTACAACAAATGACCCATAGATATTTATTAATAATATTGTGAAAGCGTAGGAAAGAGTAGGAAAGGGCAGAAATGTAGCCTAGCCATCACTTCCACTTGTTATCACAAGTGTAATTCCCAGGGACAGAAACGGATTTTGTGCATTGAATTTGATCTAGTCTATATCAACCTTCTGTTGACATAGAAGGGAAGCAGAGCAGCATTAATCTGAAGGCTCCAGCTTCAGTGGAAGAGATAGGCATCACTTCTAGATTGAAGAAATCTCAAGGTGTCATTTGAAGTTGTTCAAATTTCATTAGAGCTGTTCGACACACTTTAAATAGGCAGCAACTGCCTAGCCAGCTCTCTATAGAAGCAGTCAAATTCCCTATTAAGTGGCATGGATCCACGTGACACGCAGACGGGGATTTTCCCTTTTCTGACAGATTCACAAATTATTTGTGAATTTACAAACAATTCCTAGACTCATCCCCAGCATGGGATTGATATCTGGCCTCTATATTGTCAAAGACAAGAATGCAGAAGAACAAAATGCCATTGTCAAGTGATCCGGCCAAAAGGGCAAAAAGCCCGACAAAGGGACATCCAACTCGTAAACCCCACATGTATTGCATATTTATAGATCAGCGGCATAGCATTTGAAACACAAAATACAACCAAAGGCCAAATGAGAAAAATGCAATGACTATACACAATTATACACAGTGTAGTTGCAGTACTCGACTGCTCTGGCCCAATCACAACTCAGGAATGATCGATCACCAAACAGTAATGGCAGAATTCCCAATTGCGCCAACCAAAAGCGCCAAAACTTTTGAGTCAATGCAAGCAACCACCCCTAGATAAGAACGATACCGACAATGGTGCGGGAAAAAAGCGAAAGGGGTAATTGCGACAGAGTACACAGAAGTATAGAACTCCAAACACATATCAACAAAATCACTTTGACAATTAAATCCAAACTCTGGACGCTCGCATTCAAAGCATCCTGGCACCAAGAGGATTAAACAACAACCCACATCGTACTGCTCAGTTTCAGCTCGATCCCGATTAAGGCGCACAGCCCGCACACACGAATCGCAATCAATCACAAGTCAAACCGAAAACCACCTGCAAGTGCCTGCCGCCCGACTCATCGCGATTTGGAGGGGCCTCTCTCTCGGTGGCGACGGTGGACATAGCGGCAAATGAACACGGCCGGCGACTTCTGCTCCTGGCGGCGAGCTGGCACTGGAGATGCCTGGAGGAACCAAAGAGGGACGAGGATTTCGATCTCAGTGCACCGAACATCTCATGATGGCATGACCAGGTGCACTGAGTCTGCATGAGCGAGGAAACGGTTGGGTTCAAAAGCGAGGAAGAAAGGGGAAATGGCGAGTGCCGGAGTCAACGATGAGGGAGTCGGGGCGAACCATGAACTTGGACTCCATCCCGTCTCCGTTCGGGATTCTCCGAATCGGTGTGCGTGAGACACGACGGGCAATGATATTGGGGTACGAACATATCGGCCCATGGGCTTTCCCATGTTGGGCCGAGAACAAGATGCGAAGGCAGGGATCCAATTGCATAATAAATAGTCGAGATATCCATAAATTTGGTATAGGCCATTGCGTCAATAACAGGTTAAGTCCCCACTCAACCAACGCCGTATTTTCCGAAAAAAGAGAGAGAATAATTTGAAAAGTATTTTCCAAAAATTTGATCACGTGTACCACTTAAGAATAATTAGCTAATGAAGATGTTTTCATTCGAGTGGTCAAGCGCTGCACAATGTAATAGACACGTCACACAGTATGGTAGGGACGGAATGCAGGTTTGACAAGAAAAGATAATAATAGTTACTGCAACAAATTAGGAATAGGGGCGAGAAGAAAGCAAAAGCTGCCAATGATGGTGGTGACGTGTCGGTGGAGAAAATATTGGCTTAACCAGGCAACGAGTTGCGTTTTGTAAGGAAGTGGCCAGTGGCCTCTCCTTTAAAAAAAAAAAATGCTTATGAAGGCAAACCAAAGATACCAAAATCTCATCAGAATATTGTGCTTTCAAACTGAGTAAAGAGAGAGAGAGCGAGCGAGCAAGAATGGCGACTGCGGTGTTGCATCGTTCGACGTCGGTTAATTTTGGAGGGGCCTCTCGCATGCGAAGCGAGCGCTCTACCATATGAGCCACACCCCCCCTAAAAGATAGACACAACTCTTTAGCATCACTGTGACAAATGAAAGGAGCGGAGCATCCATCTGTAACATATGGATGGCCAATTTAGCATTGACCAAGACGGGCCACATCAACGAAATCATATTTTTATCAAAACTTATATTAATATTGATTATTTCATGGTAGCATCTAAAATCTTTCTGGCATGAACAAAAGAGAACTCAATCTGATTATATTATTGAGACAAGTACGTGGATAAAAGCAATGGTTGAGGGAAACAAATAAAAGGAGTAGGAATGTCATAGGATTCCAATATCAAAATATGTAACGTGCATGACTCAACCAATAAAAGAAACTGCAATAAATTAAGAATGGATCTATACCTCTATGAATCTCTTCATAAAAGAAAAGTCAAGAGCCTCGGCCCAATAACAACCGAGAAGATTGACTCTACAACTAATTTCATTGGAGAATTTTGACCTAAACCATTGATTGTGAAGCAATGGGAAAGGTGATCCGCGGCGGAGAGGGGTATAGCCACCACCGAGTAACTCGAATGGAGCTTCAATACGGTGATCAACCTAATTTTTAATGTTGCATCACAATTTATTACACATTTTATGGGATCGGATATATATTACAATTTTAGCTACTATATCTGCAATTTTCCTACAAAAAAATCGGAGATTAGGAGATCGAACAATTGTTTTTTTTATTCTATATCATGTTTTATGCTGTTTTTTTTTTTGTTCGAAATATTTTATCCTATTCTACTCAGCATTTTCCTCCGCGACCTTTCGGGGGCATGCCATGTGGCAGCGTGGGGACAATCAACAACAACGAGTGTCATGTTGGCAAAAGCTCCAGCAGTAGGCATGGGATCAAAGTGGCAGGGGAAAGAGAGGGGGCGCTGCCTGCTGGGTTCCGGCGAGCCCACCGTGTCGGAGGAAAAGGGACGATGCAGTAATAATTGAGAGCGGCTCTGCTGGTGGGGAACTCGGGATAATTAAAAAAAAGCGACTTTGATATGATTTTTCTTTTCTGGCTCCAAGACAGAAGAAGAGCAAATGATAGCTGAATGGCAATCATCAAGCGAATCTTTTGCAGTAGATCAATGAAAGCTGAACTTGTCTTCTAATTCAATGAATCGGGATCCTCGGAGGAAGATGTCCAAATGGAAGCAGATAGCAAACGCCTTGATTTCCAGCCTAGGACTAGCGTATTCCCGGCCACCTCCTCCACCGTGTACCCGTCGTTGAACAGCCCCACCAACAGCTTTGCTTGGTAGTGGTTCGAAAAGCTCACTCTACCCGACCTGTACCCCTCCGCTCCCAACCACTCCCCCCACGAACCCAGCTTGCCTGGCCCGTTCTCCTCCTCCTCCTCTCCCGGCCTCGCCCGGTGCATTAGCGCCACCGACGCGGCTATTCTCGGGCCCAAGAACACCCTCTCCACCAGCGCCCGAGCCCGGTCCGGCATTGGGAAACCGGCCTCGAGCGAGTCGTACACCGCCGAGTAGTGCTGCAGCGAGTCCATGAACCAGCCCATGAAGCCGTCTCTGCCTCCCGTGGGACCCGCCTCCTCCTCCGCCAGCGTCACCAGCCTCGGGCTCAGGGCCCTGGCCCCGGACAGGAACGAGGCCACCGAGCCGGGCGTGTGGTAGGCGGAGTGAGGCAGGTGCAGCATGCAGTTGAAGACCAGCGCCTCACCCTGGACCAGCTTGAGGACGGCCGGGCGGAAGGTCTCCTCCGGGTCCAGCCTGCACTGGTGGAACGAGAAGGGCTGCCCGATGGACTTTGCGTAGGTGGCCAGGTGGCGGCCTGTGTCCTGGACGGTTGCGGTCCACCGGCGCCCGCTGCCGGCCCTCGACAGCGCCGTGATCCGGAGATGCGGGGACGGCCGGCCGCCCTTTTGAGAGACGAGAGCCTGCATTAAGGAGGCCCATTGGACCCCCTCCATTATGTCATAGTCCACTACGTGGACCCGCCTTTCATGACCCACCGCCTCCAAAATGGCCTGATTGGCCGTGAAGTGCCCGAACTTGACGTGGGGCGACATGTCCTGCAGAAGCTGGAACGCCACGAGCACGTCCGTTTGACTGTAACACCCTTCGTCGCGGTGGGGACTACCACCAGCGGAGTGCTTGCCGCCACTTTGGGCCGCCGCCTTCACACCCTCCAGCATGCCCTGCAACGCGTCAGTGAAGTGTCCTGCGAGCCGCTCCATGCTGGTCCCCCCGCCGACGGAGGGCGGGGAGACCAACTCCTTGAGCCGAATCAATATCACCTGAGCCAGCTCGAGGTTCTCGCCTTTGCCGCTCAGCGCCTCAGCCGCGGCCATCAGAAGGTGGACCAGCCGAAGCCCCTTGAAATCGTGGCCGTCGGTTCCGTCGCCTTCCATGCCGTTGGTCACGTCGTGGACGGAAGGAGGAGAGTCGCACCATTGTGGAGGAGGTAGGTGGTGCGGGTGGGGCCCGGTTCCGTCTTCCAACATGGACTCCATGAGGTCATGGAAGCCGTCGCGGCCGCTGCCGTGGACGGCGTCCCAGTCAACCACCGGCGACCAGTCGCTCCATTCGCAGCAGCCACCACCGAACTCATCAGCGGCGGCGGCAGCGCTGTGGCCTGAAAAATCCATCATGGCGGCATCATCAATGGCCATGGCCATGGCTAACTAATACAACGATAACAAAATCCAGCGATCCACGGAAGTTACGCTTTAACCGTTCGTTTTGCGAGAGATTTGAGAGTTTGTGGGGCAGGGGATCGGGTAGAGATGATGAAGCATTAGACAACCGTGGAGGGCAGAGAAAGAGATTAGTTAGGTTAGGGATAACAAGGAAGAGGATTTACTCATGAAAGAAGTGTTTTCATTTGACTAAGATGGGCGTTTGATGCCGTACGTTGGTCTGGTTTTTATATGCTTCATCAGATCTTAATCAAGCTTCTTAGTGATGTTGCAACGATGCCCCTCAACTCTTGGGCACTTCTGATTCTGCCTGTCATTGACTCTTTCTTGACGTTTCCCCCACAAGAACGGGCCAAGTTTTGCACTTTGGTGACCCCATATATATATATATATATTGAACTCACCCATTGGCAATGCTTCTGCTCTTTGAGATCCCCTTTCTTAATCAACCAGGAGGATATACTTATAACAACAAATAGTAGTTGTAGATACATGAACAAGAAATTGATAAACAGTGCTGTTAAAGGTTTTGATTATATCTGTTGAGAAGTGATTGTGTGATTATCCTTGATTTTTTTTATCGATGACAATCCTTGATTTATTGTGAGAGTAATAGCTTATTTTGGGCTACAAAAAAAATAAGTCAAAAATTATTATTTGGTTCACTCCTGCAAGGATTTATGATATACAACATTGTTGTTACGGTCACATTTGTCTAAAGAACTTTATGAGAGTAAAGCCCATATATGATTGATTAATATTTGAAGATATGCCACTTTTTAAGTATGAATGAAATTTTGTTAAGGATACATCGCATCGATAGGCATAGAGAGCCAAAAGATATCTAAACTTTGACAGTCTATTTTTTAGCACGCCTCTATGAAAACTCAGGACATAAGTGGATAGATTTTCGCTCTTTTCTTTTTGCTTAACCTTGTTTTTGCGATGTACACTCTTACATTTTAAACTGTAAAAACTATCATAATATGTAAATGACACATAGTTGGTATTTTTTTTCATAATTTTTTGAAATTTAAACCGCTTACACACGATGAGAAGGCTTTCTAGAACCCTCATTCTCTTCTTTAATTTTTCGTTCCTTAATCAGAGTTTATAGTTGGCGCATGCAGAAAGCTCTAAAATAGAAAATCATACAAGGCGGCGCCATATGGACATAAGAGCATGTCAAACAAAACATCCAAACGGCAAGCACGCCTTTACAAAGGGTATAGCCTTTCATGATTTTACTAACCAAATACACACATATCACAAACAACTGACTCTTATTCATCTCTCATCATAACCATTTACATCATTTATTCGAACTCACCATTCACTCCTTTATACATATTTACATGGGAAGAGTACTACAGATGGTAACCTACCCCGGATTCACCAACATCATCTCCGTCCATGACTTTCAATTCCCATACTCTTTTTTCCTTGTACATCTGCTCATCTAAAAAATGGTTAATCAACATGAATAAACCGAAGTTACTCTGCAAGTAGGATTCCTAGGCCAAACGACTAAATCAGTCATAGAATCGCAGGATTGTAAACCAAGTTCCCACAACATAATCCAAAATATCCAAAGGATAGAATCTCAGAGTCAAAGTAAGAATCCAAGAATAGAATCACTCAAAATCCAAGGATGAATTCAATCAAAGTCATATATACCACAAATCAAGATCTATCAAACCAAAATTTAGGATGCTCAAGGATAGGATTTCAGAATCTCAAAATATTCAAACCAAGGCTATCACAGCCATAACAGTTCGACGAATAATTTTCATTAGCAAAACCATAGACCATATAGTAATAAGGACTAAAAATCTACATGCCTCGATAAATAATAAAGAACGAACAATCAAAAGGAAGAATAGACAAACGGACAACACGACGACCAAAGGCGGTCGTGGCTAGGGCGTCGAACATAGGCGACGGACAGTGTTAGAGAATATGTTTCTAAAAGGAATATGTATGTTATAATCCTACTCGTTATCACCTCGAACATAGGCGACGGTCGTGGCTAGGGCGTCGAACATAGGCGATTGGACAAATTATCACCTCGTGCAAAAAAATATATATTCATGGGTTACTCCGGTACTCAAAAGGAATATGTATGTTATAATCCTACTCGTTATAGGGAATATGTTTCTACCGATGTGACTTTCTTTGAGGATCAAGCATTCTTTGGCGATAATCGTCCTCATGCACCATTAACCATGGATCTTTTGCCACCCTCTACACCTACACCTACATCTTAGCCGAAGCCACCATCTGTTACTTCTAATGTTGCTCCAATGGATCCAGGCACACCAACACCAACTCCTCTTCAGGTTTATGCTCGTGGTCCTCATTCTATTTGGGTTCATAAATCTCCACCTATGAGCATTCCACCTACACCACCTCCGGTCCAGGCTTCCGATCCTCTTCCACCATCTCCTAACAATTCTCCTATTGCTCACCGTACTCAATCTCGATATCCTCTTTTTAATTTTGTCTCTTATCATAACTTAAGCCGTCAGATATCTGTCTTTGTGTTTATCTCTCACTTTTGTGTCTGTGCCTAGTAGTGTCCAGGAGGCTTTGGCCAATCTAGGTTGGACTCGTGCTATAAAGGAGGAGATGGCTGCATTATATCAAAATAAGACTTGGGAGCTTGTTCCATTGCCAGCTAATAAACAATTGGTAGGTTGTCGCTCGGTCTTCGCTGTCAAACACCATCCGGATGGTTCAGTTGAGCGCTTACAGGCGCGTCTTGTGCAAAAGGCTATACTCAAACTTATGATGTTGACTATGATGAAACTTTTTCTCCAGTAACCAAAATTCCTTCTATTCGCATCGTTATTTCCTTGGCTGCTCGGTTTCAGTGGACTCTTCGTCAGCTTGATATCAAAAATACATACCTTCATGGTAATCTTCACGAGGAAGTATACATGGAGCAACTACCTGGGTTTGTTGCTCGGGAAGAGAAGGTGTGCCAATTGCGCAAAGCTCTTTATGGACTTAAGCAATCTCCTCGTGCTTGGTTTGGCCAATTGACTGACGCGATTGTCACTTTTGGCCAATTGACTGACGCGATGTCCCAACAGGGTAATGAAAGAGATTTCGACTAAAGCTGCTGAATGAAATGACAATGTTTTCCACTTATAATGGTCGAGTCAGCTTAATCTAGTGAGCTTGCAATAGAGTCAGCTTATGACGTGTTGTGCTTACAGTCAGCAGTTTGCAGTTGCTTTTGATTTGTCGTGCTTGCATTGGCCGAATTCCAAATTTTGTGCCAAATGATCCTAAACTGTCAAGCACGAGTCTGCTCTTATTTTAAGCAAGTGAAAGTTAGGGTCATTACTTTTGATGAGAAAGCAAAAATACTTGATTTTAAACAAGCAAGCCTTTAATCATTTTCCGAATTTAAGAATAATCTAGAAGATGCTCGTATTAATAATTTAAGAGTGGCTCCATTTTTAATTAAGAGTAAACTTTGATATAGAAGAGCCAAAAAGAAATGGTTGTGGTGAGAGACAACGTCCGCGGAAGCAAAGAAGAAGTGAGCACAGCCGATGATTCCGCTTTGGAGTTAACGAAGCGAAAGCACAGTTGCTGAGAACGCATTGGACGCGAGCTTTTGACGTTTTCACTCGGTCCCCCTGAACTCAGTTCACTCGCATAAATGGCTCTTTCGATGAAGCTACGGTGGTGACTTTGACGGCGGCCGAGCTGACACAGCTCTTTTGCCGCCACGTTCGCGAGCTCAGCCTTTCAGCAGTTCGGTCCAGCACCACTTTACTGGTTGATCCGGCCGGCCCGTTCTCACCCCGGCTTCTTAGTTTTCTCGCAACCCACTACGCTCGCTTTCATCCTCCTAGGAGCGATGGGAACATGTGGCCTGCACATAGATTCGAGTTCCTGTATCGGATGTTGTCTTCTAAGGTGAGTATAAAACATAAGCAAAACAAGCGTCAAAACGGTGGTCCGTCGTTCGCAGGCTTGGTTAATAGATCTTTAAAGGAACGCAGTTGATGCCCACATATTTGTATGTGTTGGGTGGTAACCCCAACAGTATGTTCATACGTCCCCCCCGAGAAATGGTATTTTCCGTGTCCACCCGAGTGGACCGACGTGTAGTTTCTTCTCTTCCTCCTTTCGCTTTTCACAAGGTGATTGACTTGAGCGGACGCATACTTCGTGCTCTTGGCGAGCACTTGAGACACTTAGAACACACCAAACGAGTCCCAAAAATTGCACGCAAAGATCGCAATTTTCCACTCTATCTGATGCAAAATGAATCTCATGTATTTTACGCAGGTAAACCTTGATAGAAACCAGTGATTGATAGCCTCTCCTCAAGCGTTGATGCATTTGCACTATCCCTTTTGCTTAATAGGAAATCCTCGTCTCTGTCCATCGATAATCATGGATTGGTGACGATCATGCGAAAGCAGCATGGTGTTGAAATTTAATCCAAGTCAATCCCTGCCCAATTGGCACCACCCTAAGCCAATCTTCCCCACCATTAGAGAGAATGGAATTTCAAACTCCTAAGTTTGGAACATGTTATACGCCAATGATTCTCCAATCTACGTCTAAAAATTATTTGGATGAGCGAACATACTCGCTTGTATACATCTGCTAATGGGTGAGATTCTTTCTTATCCTCAACTCCCCTCAGATTCCCTCTCTAGAATAACTACGTTCTTCATGTGCAAAACTAGTTTTGGGTTTTGGCTGGGTAGTTCATGTGTCGTGTCGTGTGTCTGGTGTGTGCTTCCTGGATGCATAGAAAAACTGTCGGCTTATTTGGTGGGTGGGTGGGTGGGTGGGAGGCAGACTGTTCCTGAGGCACGCTTCGAAAGCAAGCGGCTGACCGCTCTTGACCTAATCGCACCCATTCTCCTTGGTTAAGAAAAGCTCGAGTTATTAAATGGAGAAAATAACACGTGAATGTCACGTACGTTCAGGAACACGTCGAAGTTCAGTAATTTTACGAGGTGCACGGGAGACCTAGTTTGACTCGAAAGGTTAGAAAAAGCCCCAGGTGACGACATCTCATTTGTATACAACGTGAGAGTTTGAGCAGGTTCTGACATCACCTGCAATTAAAAAAAAATTATAACCGGAACTAGGTATTAAAAGTTGACATGAACTGCCCCAAATCAAGATCCTTTCATCAGCACCGATTTTTTTATTTTTTTTATTTTTGGAGCTAATTGATCTTCACGGGTTCGTAGTTGAAACCCCCCAACTGCAATGCTTCTCGGAGGGATCCCACATGTGCGGGAAACGACTCGGTACGATGAAACTGCTCATTGAACTAGCGGAACCCATTCGGCACGTGAAGATGCATGGATAAAGACGTGGTGGGAACTTGCGCATTTGTCTTTGTGTCACGGGTCGGTAGATTTGGCTGTGGAGTTAACCCGTGCAACGCGTGACGAGCCGAGGACACGTCAGGGTCAGGCCAATCTTCCTTCTCATGTTGCCCCTTAAGGTGAGTAGCTTCTCTATATCTGATCGTATTGTGACTAACTAATCTCGAGCATCTAGTACATCGAGCGAGACGAGCAAAACACTTTAGGCACCGCAGTTGATTTTAGCCTATCATGACCTTATTAGGAGAGCAGTATCAAATCACGATCAGTTTGTATACGGAAGTCCAACCCTGCGTACAAAATTTCACAAAGATGTAATATTTCTATTCTAAAACTCATAGCGCAAATCGCGTTTGACGCCACTCCCACGAACTAGTTACATCTTGTCTTCTGCATCGCTAACTCACTATAACGACACTAGCAAGCTCTGCCCAGGAGTATATGCGAGTAATGCTTGGGACACAAAACAACGAGATAAAAAGTAAAGTCAAAGAAATAGATATGTTAACTTAAGATTTATCATGGTTCATCCTTAAAATAAAGTCACATCTAGCAGATGATTCCACTATAATTATTATCTCCTTTTTACAACTCTCAACTGCAAGAAAAATGAATAATATGTAACAGTAACTATTTATGGGCCCGGGCCCAAATTACTAACAAATTACAATCTCAAATTATAAAAATCATTTGGCGTTTCGATTAGTGCACCCTGCAACCCCCACAGGGACGGCCCCTTCGGTTCCGGTGTATTTCCAGCCCATAACAAGTATGAATCACAATTCAATATTTAGGACAGTAGCGAGAATTAGATTAAGGCTCCAGAGTCAACGTCGGCGTGCTTAGTAATTTAACTTACATTTGGGGTTGGGGCAACTCGGAAATGATTAGACAAAGGGCCACTGGATCACATGACGTTTGGATGTCTCCGAGTGACACGTAGTCAGATAACGAGACAGCCTCTGATGTGAGAGTGAAACTGGAAGAGGTGATGATTTTAAGGGTCGCACCTTGCCTTCGGATTTTTTTTAATTTTAATTTTTATATATATACAACAACTGGAATCTCTAATGAATATGTAACTGAAGCTCAAATGATGTGCCAAACTCTTTATTGTTGTTGTTATTATTATTATTATTATACATCAATTAAAACTGTCGATATAAGAGTGACTCCTACTTTTGCTGCATACTCCGTTCTGGTCCTTATAGAGATCTTCGCAAGCATTAATCTAAATGTCCTTGAGCTCCAACTTGACCAATCTATTAAATATCTTGTGTGAACATAAAGTAAAGCAAGATTTACTAACCTTATTCATTCCAGCACAACCACATAGTAACAATTAATGAGTAAATGGCCTTGTCATTTAAGTTCACTTAAGATGATGTGACCCATGTGTCATAAGGAAATGACCATATTCATGTGTGCCGGGAACAAAAATGGATGGCATGGCCTGACGTTTAGTTTGATACTCAAATGCGTACTAATATCATTATGTGCAAATACTACATAGTAGCCGATCGATGTACATAGGTAAGAATTTATTATCTACTCATGACTAGCGATGTTTCGCTTTGACTCAGTCTCGATTAACGAAATATCGGCAACACCAACTAACGTGGATGGAATCATAAACTCATAGTTGCCACACCTTAGTACATACATCGAGAGAGTCCTATACATTAATAAGGATAAATTCATTGAAATACAGCTACACACGATGGTGCCTAGCACATGCTTATTCTCATCAAGATTCATAGTCAATTCATTTTCTTTCTTTCTCAAATCCGTAATAGCATATAACGAGAAAAAGAATACCGCGGCAGTCACAGCTTTCGTACAATGTTTATTTGAGTGCTGTGATTTTTCAGTCACTTGAGTATTATAACTTTCATACGGCAATCGCTTGCATAACTTTTGACGATTTGTCAATTTAAACCTTTCCACCAATTTCGACATAATACATGGCGTCTAGTTAGTGCCAGCCGTCTTACATGATAGGTCAGCGCTAGCATGGATAAATTTTACATTAATATTAGTTTTCTAATTTTTTTTTTCATTTTCTTTCTTTTCCTCTTTATTTTTCTTATTTCCATGCAACTTGATAGATGCTAATGTAATAAGCAGGGCCTGTTTTGTTTTTTTTTTTTTTTTTAGGATTTCACGTTTTAGTGCCGACGATGTGTTTGTATGACCTTTACATAAATATTAGTTTTCTAATATGGTAAACGAATCGAGATTGTTATGTAATAAGCAGAATAACGAGGAGGGCGATTGTCGTGGTACCGAGCACCTGTGAAATTAGGCAGCTCAGGGGCGTGCGAGTAGGTGCTTCAGCGTTTAGCCAGCTTCTCTGTATCATCTGTGAAGCGCGAACCTGCGCACCGAAACAAATAATTTCTAGGACGTGTTTTAAACGAGGCAAAATTTGAGTAAATATTAAGAAAAGCATCACACATTATAACTAGGGAAAATTTCAATTAAGATCTCGGAGTGACTTTATTTTTTCAAATAAGGATCCGAAGTAGTCTTTGTTTCAAGTAAGGGCATGAAATTCCTTATTTGTTTCAAACGAGGACCTAAAGTAATTACGCATGTTTCAAATAAAGTACTCTCATCACCGGTAGGGCAGCCAGCTAAATATTCCGTCTAGTCAGGGGCATTTTGGTCAAAATGTGATTTCATTTAGTTTTTAATTAAATAAAATAAAATATAAAAACTAATTAAAAAAAACGCAAGCAAGAGCTCTACCGCCTGTGATGGCCACCCCACCAATAGTGTGGTGGCGGTAGGTGCCGTCAGGGTTGCTGACGCCTCGACGGGGGCCAGCGAACCCACTACCGCGACCCTCTTCCAATTGCGGTATGCTTTTTATAGGGTTGCCGCCAGGGTTGTTGACGCCTCGACAAAGGCCCTCGCCACAAGTTGGGTGGTATTTTTTTTTTAAAGTTTTTTTTAAATTTAGAAAACTAAAAGAGAAATAAATAAAGAAAGAAAGAAATTAATGGCAAAAATGCCCTTAATTAATTGGTGAGAGGCCCTTTTTTGGTACTGATATTGCTACTTCAGATTTTTATTGGAAACAATATCCACTTCAGACAATTTTTGAAAATAATGAGCACACTTCAAGTCCTTATTTGAAATAAGATATATTTCGGACTCTTGTTCGAGAAAATCAGAGCACTTTAGACCTTTAATTGAAATTTTTTCTCGTAAATATGACTCGTTGTTTCCTTTTTCTCAAAAGAACAAAAATTGATTATCAAGCATTCTTCTCCTCGACCGCAGCTCTTATCGCTCACGAAATATCTCACATATTACATCTCAAGGTACGTGATCATGAGTTCGAGTTATCTTTCAATTTTTTTTATAAAAAAAAATTCAATAAACCTCTCAACTTAGCTGTACGATTATCGCAATCCGACCGCATAGGGTGTAGTCATATGTACTTGAAGAGTCGGCCTCTCTATGTGCGTGTGGGCGTAGATTAGGGATGAGTCGAAAAGATCTTCCGATAATGGACCGGACCAGGATCTCGATTTTACAGTCATTCAGTCTAATTTCGATTTTTAAAATTAAAATCGGTAATTAGGTAATCCGATTCCGAATTCTAAGCTTAGGATCGGACCGTACTGGTCTTTTTTTTTTTAGTTTTTTTAAAAGTAAATTTAATGTTTAATTATTTAGGTTTAGAATTTGCTTCGCATATATATTTTCTTACATCTTTTTTTCGGAGTCTTTTTTTATTGACTTTCACATTCATATTTCGTGAACTCACTTTTTGATTCTTGAAATGTACGTAATTAATAAGTTTGAGATTTAAACTCGATCGGATTAAAACTAAATATTTGTAATTTTTTTTTCACGAACACCGACTTTTAGGAACCGCCTGAGAATCGGATTTGATCGGAAATCGCTCTCCCCGGTGTAGACGGCAAAAATACGAAGGAGAAAACTTTAATCAAAGAGAGATCACACATAAATCTTTATAGGTGGATCGGGTCGTGGGTGAATCGGTTCTCAACGTGTCGGGCGATGCTCTCGCCCCTCAATCGAGAGTCGATGCTCGATAGGACGCTTCTTGCCTTCGCGTTCGCGGAACGAATGCGCTATTGTTGAGCGGTCTCTGCTTGGCTTTGCCCACCAGTTCTTGATCTTCCTTCGAGGCTCGCTCACTTCGTCCGAATCGTCGCAGAAGGATACTAACTGGGTCGCGAGAGATGGGAGGGCAAGAGAACGTGAAGCATCTCGAAGAATGCTCTGTCTCAAAGTCAGTCCCTTTTCCTTCTTTCCCTTCCACTGGACTGTGCTGATTGTTCGTAGCTAGAATGCTTTCGGCTGCGTTTGTGCTTCTATGATGCGTGCTGCGCGTGGCTCGATTTGTCATTGAGCTTCGGTTTAAAGAGGCAATTTGCCTGTTGAAGGGGAGATCAATTGTGGGTCAAACTCAAAGTGAGAGCTTCTTTATGTTTTTTTTTTTTAAACCCTACTGCATGAGAAAGGGAACCGCTTTTCGTCTCTTCGGTTCACTTGGTCTAGCAGTTTTTCTAATTGTTTTGGCTTGTAATGGTTCCACTATGTAGCTGATATGTTTATGCAGTCGAGTGTGTTCTCTTTTCCCCCTTCTTCTTTTTGTTTCAAAATGCAACCTGCTAACTCGATAATCATATGATCTTTCTTGATTCAGTGCAATTTGCATGGTTACTGAGAATTCTAGAGCATTTTCTCACATGATACCAGCATTGTTGGGGATATTGCCGGCATTTTTTGGCATATAACCAGGATGACAAAGCTTCTGCAAAACAACATATGGTTTTTGCATCTTGTAATTATGCTCGGGAGCCATTGCTTTTCATAGTTCATAGGTTTGTCAAATGCCTGCCTGTCATAGGTCGAATTGAGATTTCTCAGCCATAAGGCATCCTCTGTTTCGTGTTTGATATTTTGGGTTTATTTGCTTATGAGGTGGACCGTGTATGGGTTTGCTCTTGCTTATGTTGGAATTAGTCTAACAGGAATTATTGTGATGCCCCATGTCTGTGTGTTCATAATTTAGCACGGGGATCTTGCTGATTGAGTACTTATCTTGTCTGCATTGGAAAAACTAGTCATAATCATATGTGCAAGGAAAACGCTGTTCATGCAGAAGTCTTGCAGAATCTTTTTGGCTAATTTAGCACTTCATCAATCATCACGAGTCGCTCATGTGATTAAACTTTTTCTACCACTTCTAAGCTTGATGAGCTAGAGCTCTATGTAATTGAAAGTTTTTGGATATCACCAATTTGAACTGCACAATTGCAGTTTGGGTGCCATCACGGTTAGATTCGTTAGCGAGGCCATCTCAGCCCTCTTTCTATGCTAGCCAGTTGTAAACTTCTGGAGTATGGTCCTCTAGCATTACTAGGTTCGCAAAAAGGTTCTAAGAGTGTATGTACCCACTTACATATCTGGAACCTGCACAAAGAATCTGTTTGGCAAAGAGAGTGCCTTCCATGTGTGTGAAATGTGAATGCAGGTAAATCGTATAGCAGGGATATTTCATGTATTCAAAGCCTAACGAGTGAGAGGTGAATTCACACCACAAATCAGTGGTTGACAATACAGATACAATTGGTGATATTGTGGGACGTAAGGATGCCCCATATGGCCCATGATTTTTGTGTTTGAGCTTTAGAAGTGTCAAATGCAGATAAAAATGCCTATGGATCACCTGCCATCAAGGCAGGTGACATGAGGGATCACCACCCTCCATGTTTAAAAGTGAGAATGGAGGGTGGTGATCCCTCATGTCACCTGCCTTGATGGCAGGTGATCCAAGTCCGATAAAAATAGCCATGCTTCTTTTTTTATTAAATTCTGAGTTGATGCTCCAACAATCATGAGATGTCAATATCATATTTATGAGGATGAATTCTTTCTTTCAACATGCGCTCTTAGACATACGCTGCAAATGCCGTCTGATCCGAGAGATAAACAGTGATTTGATGCGACATGATCGATTATACAATTCATTTAGATTGCTTTAGAGTAGTAAATTGCAAGCAGACGTGCTTCTGTTATATTTCTTCAGAAATGGTGGAGCATCTGATTGGTGGTCATGCCTTTCACATGTATGTCTCGAGTATGGACGGTTGTCCACCTTTTACAGTCTTAATTTTATACTCTTTTTTTCAACTAGATAAAAACAAATGGGAGCTTCTTCTTCTTTTCTTTTTTTTTTCCCCTTTTTTTTTTTGTGTTGCAGTTTGTTATTCAAATACAGTATTCACATTTAGTTTTCATGGTGAGAAGTAAAATTGTTTGAACCACAGACTAACCTGCTGTTTTGTAGTGCATTGGGCACTTGGGTGTTCTCGGTAGCAGGAGCTCTCTTAGCGATTCCGGTGGGGATAAAACGGAAGTCCCTGGCACCTCTCGTGTTCTTTGGGACAACGGGTACCATGCTCGACATCATTATGGGAATCAGCGCGTGCGAAAGGGAGCACGCCGAACGTCAAATGCAGCTTTTAGAAGCTCAGAATGCTGCGGCAGACCCCAATTTGGAGGAGACTCCAAAAGAATCTTGATGGCAACCTTCTTTATTCACCATGAGTCTGTTTTGGATCTGTTCGATCTTGTAGCTTTCTTGAGAGCACTTTGTGGATTGGACGTTTGAGATGTTATGATGTCAGTTCATTCCATCTGAAGTATTTGGTTAATGTCATCCATAAATTGTTGAAATACGAATGACCATGGCGGGACTATTTGCCTAGGTCTCTCGGGAAAGCAACAATGATGGATAGAAAAACAAAGCGAATGGTTCGACAAAAGGCTATCGACATGGCAGCTGAGGCTCAAACCACGCTATCTTGTGAAGCCTGTGCTGCTGCTAAGTTTTACGTGACTCAATAAGATTTTCTGGAACAATGTGTTCCTTTTTTCCCGTCTGGGGCCGCTCTCACGTTACCTGAACAGCAAATAATCCGAATGATTTTTATAGAGCAAGTAAGAAGGTGGTGGTGGCAAGTTATAAACTTATTAAATTTGTGTAAATTCAATATTAAATCTTTTGATAATTTGTTAAAATAGTCCATTCAGTTAACGGAAATTGATGTCGTGCATATTGGAACATCGAAGTGGATTTTTTGTGTAAATTTTTTGGAGTTTTTTTTAAGTTTGTGCTTTCTTTTTCGTTGAAGTGGATTTTTTGCGTAAATTTTTTGAAGTTTTTTTTTTTTTAGTTTGTGCTTTCTTTTTCTTTTCTTTTCGACCACTAGACAAGATTCGTGACCCTTTTGGCTGCATTTGAGGCAACAAACCCTTGACCTAGCTTTGAGTCAGGGCCACAAGCCCTCACCCTCGCTCCCAACTAGATGAGGGCCGCAAGTTCCATCGCAACAGGTGAGGACAGCAGCTGTCGACCACAGGGATCGTAGGCCCTCGCCTAGTGGTCATTAGCCCATTGCCGCCCTTGAACAAAAAAAAAAAAAGTTAATAACTAAATTGAAACTTTCCAAAAATGAATTTGCAAATTTTAAAAAAATTACAATGTCAGCATCGATCATGCCACATAAAAAGATCAACATCCACGTTCACGTCGTCTTTTTCTAATTTAAATTGACCGAAAGAACTACATTGACAAATTACTAATCAATTTTTTTAAAAGTTTTTTTAGTTTGTCCTTCATTTTTCTTTTCTTTCCGACCATTGGGCAGGGGTCATGACCCTTGTTGGCCGCATTTGAGGGCAACAAACCCTTGCCTAGCTTTGAGTGAGGACCGCAAGCCCTCACCCTCACTCCCAACTAGGTGAGGGCCACAAGCCCATATCGCATCAGGCGAGGATACTGGCCGGCAACTATAGGGGCTTGCAGGTCCTCACCTAGTGGTCAGCAGCTTGAACAATATCAAAGAAAGAATAGAAAAAAGGTTAATAATTAAGTTGGAAAATTCCAAAAATAAATTTATATATTTTAAAAATTACGATGTTAGCGTCGATCATGTCACATAAGACGATCAGCGTCCACGTCATTTATTTCCAGTTAAAATTAACCGGAAGAACTATGTTGACAAATTATTAATCAAATTAGCCGGAAGATAGATTGAGGACTAGATTAGTGTATCGCAATATAACCTAAAACTTCGGAAGACGTTTTACTATTCTCTCTCTTTCTCTGAGGCTGATAAGCTCACTCTTGGAGTATTGATCGATCCTGCCGTCGGTAAGTGAGCAGGAGAAGGAGACCCGAGAACGACTTGGGTCTCAAACTGGAACTATAGTGAAGGTTGCTTATCTGATGAATAAATGATTAGCTTCTGAAATTGTCGGACGATACAGCAATACAAATTTTACGCTTAACTTTTGAGGTGGAGAAGCGAATTGACATGACAAATTATTTCTTTCTGAAGCATGGCATTGTCGCAGTAACCATTTCATACTTCCCACTTTCCCTGTCTAAAAGGGGATCTACATTCACTTCGAATCTCAAAGGACTATTTTTCCCGTGATGCAGTAACATCTTTAGCATTACAGACCACACGAAATGAAAATCTACACTGACGTGGCACTTGTTCTTTTCCTCCCTCTCCATCTCATCTCCAATTGGTGGGACGATGTCCAATGCTCCTTCCGCTCGTACTCCATGGTGAGGACCTCCAGCATGGGAATGGGTTTCAGGGACATCCCTGGAGCTAGACTTGTGGACAGGAAGATTTGCTTTAAGACACAGATAGACTCTCTCTGCAGGTATGTTCCCAAAAAGCAGTTCCGCGGCCTTGTTTTTGACAAGAAGCGGAAGAGAACCCGATTCATCACATGCATACAACTAGAACAGGGGAATCAATCGACTATGTCAGATATTGTTACGAAATTGGAATTTAAAAGGAAGACGAGGGCTCCAACCAAAAAGTCCAAGAGATAATTTCTTATGTCCAATATTTAATGTCCATTAATTTTAAGCTTTTAAGCTCCGTCTCTTAGAAAAGTTTCAGAGCTTTGGGTGAATAAGATCTTTCCCGTTGATGACTTGGAAGGTTTGGAAACAAGGTACCCCTAACTATTCAGAAGTACCACTTTCTGGACTTGGTTCTCCCCTTTTTTGACAAAATGTACTCTATGTAAGTGGATGGAGATCAACTATACACTATATCGACAATGAGTAAGTAGCTCAGTCTTTGTCCAAGGCAGACTCGCATAAACATTCAGGATTTCAAGGAGTCCAAGCTGTTTCATGTGATTATCTGAAGTTAACTAGTAAACCATAACAAAACTTTAAAAATATAAGGCAGAGGAACTCCTTACCATGAAAGGTCGGTAAATCAGGCTCACTACATGAAGGCGGTCGGAGCTTTTATCACAGTAGAGAGGAACAGAGTTCTGCTTGAGTGCATGCTTACTGCAATAAAGGCCAATTAATAAATCAAATGTTGTTGCTCAAATATCGCAATATCCCTTCAACAGAGCAGAAATGAATGTCTCACCTATGATCTACTTCCAAAGGCGAACCACAAAGCTGGCAGCCAGTACAAATGAAATCCTCAGCTAAACCTCCATAGTCCTTATTGTTTATTCTCCAGCTTATGAACATATTTTCCTTCTCAATTTCACACATAGCTCTCCACACAATTGGAAGAAAGATTTCACAAACAGATGCCAGAACGATTGCCTTACACGAACAAGTCAGGTTTAGTACTTCTGAGATAGAAGAACAGTCCTTGTGCTCTTCCACTTCCAGGACTTTCCAGTTTCTTGACAATTGCTTCCGCTAAGCAAAAATTTATGGTAAATAACCTGGCAACAGTTAGTATGGGGCAGATAGAACAAATAAAGTTAACAACAACAAAAAAATGAATGAAGAAGCAGGTCAACATAGCTGGTACATACAGGAACAGGAACAGGAACATGCCTTCCAAGATTTAAGCACCACGAGATAAACTATATCTATTACTAGGAAAACATTTCTTACCTCATGGTTGAAGTAGCAGTATGGCTCGAAAGAACAGTAAAAACTCACAAGCATACAAATAATGTAATTTAACACGAAAGGAAATGGACAAAATTAACATGAACTAACATTGCGGATGGTAAGTTCATTTGCCTTGACCCAACCAATCACCTTCTTCAGTTTTTCCTTGGCTGCAGTGCCAAGTCTGCAGTTCCCTAGTAGTTCATCTACATCCACACAAATAATGAACATGATGCATTGTAAGCGATCACAGGATGTAATCATGGAACAAAGACATAAAAATGCCATAAATGGAGAAAGCAGAGGAAGTATCATCCATATCCCCATAAACTATATTTGGCTTAGAAAAGACAATAACTAGATCGGTTCGAAAATGCGCATGTCAATGAAATGATATTTTTTTCCTTTAAAGAGAACTACATAATGTTGTGGAAGGGTAGTAGATAGATAGATATATATATATATATATATATTTATTTATTTATTTTTACACATTTATCTCTTTTTCCTAGATTGATTTTGCTTTTATTTTTATGATTTTTTGGGGTTCATCGACCGCTGACCCCAATTAGTTTGGGATAAAGGCGTTGTTGATGTTGGTGTTAATGTTGAAAGAGAATAATGTACAACATTTGTAGTGAAAAAGATCTTGTAGTCATTGTCTGGCAGAAGCATTCACCTTTGGCTCAATAAATACTAAATTGACAAAAGAAATTAGTTGGCCACTGGAAAATCAATAGAAAACAACGAAGAGACTTCCGTGTTGTATTCATGTGAAAACAGAATAGTTGGAACTAGGATGCAACATGAAAGAACTGCAAAAGAAAGATGTGTAAAGATATCAATGGAGGAACTTGATAAGTTCACTCACATATAAACCTCCATAACAGGACTAGAATATGAAAGAAGCATACCTTCAGAAACCATCAGTTCATAAGAATGGACCAAGGGCACAATCGATGAACAACTGACTGTCCTTGCATCAATAAGATCGCCGAATCTGGCAACCTTAACATCTGAGTAGCATATTGAAAGGAGAAATATGAATCTCATGATGTGAAACTTAGTTCTTTCAAAAACTACTGGTCGCGCTACTTTAATTCGAAATAGCCGGAAAAGTGAATCGCCTATCGTTCCACAACATCAAGATAAGAAGACTGAGAGGTGATCTTACTTTGTAACAATATCACATCACC
Organism: Rhodomyrtus tomentosa; assembly: GCA_028455895.1. Taxonomy (NCBI): domain Eukaryota; kingdom Viridiplantae; phylum Streptophyta; class Magnoliopsida; order Myrtales; family Myrtaceae; genus Rhodomyrtus; species Rhodomyrtus tomentosa. Next base: position 43,591,184 of record JAPCWY010000001.1, on the reverse strand, counting down.
GGAAATTGCCAAAGACCCCATTTGCTTCTGCCAGAGGGACACGGTGAAACGCGGTCGCGTGTCATCACCGACCTGAATGTCAGTCCTGACAATCTCCCCACCTTTTGAAAACTTGTACTGTCGCAACCAATACCAGAAACAAGAATGAGCAGATTGAGCACCATCCTGTCGGGCGACGCCTAAATCTGTGTTCCTATTAAGTGTAGATACGCATTATACACCCAGTTTTTTTTTTCCAAAGCGACTTGGAAAATTCGCTACTTCTAATTAGATGAAAACCTGGAACAAAAAGCACGACCCTGTACCGATTGTTCTTAAAGACTGAAAAAAAAAAAATCGCGCGAGGGAACAAGATAAGCTAATCAAATCAGAACCTCATATCCAAAACTCCAGTTGCAACACGGTTTTTACTACTTTTTCTATTTTTTTGGGAAGCCAGACCTATGCTAGAGACGAATATGGATCAGAGACGTCGAGCGAATTTCAGATGGATCTGCATTCGGAAAGATGATTGGAGAATAACCTGAACCGGATTGGAACGGTGAACGAAGACGAGGAGCTGAACGAAATCTCCGACGTGAGAAGACGCTTTTGAGAGATCGATCAAAGGCCCGTACCAACCAATCGCAGACGCCATCGTCGAAGACTCGCCAATTTCATCCAGAAGAGAGGGAGAGAGGGAGGGAGGGAGGGAGAAATAGAATGCAACTGCGAAGTGTCGTCTCCCCGTGCAAGCGCGCGCAATTGGAACTCCCGTAAGTTGTTCGAAGGCCCCTGCACTTTTGGTGATTTTACACTTGAGAGCCTGAATATTTTTGAGATTTTTACAGTCAAGACCCAAACTGTAGGAGCTAATTGTCAAAGACCTCCCCGGTGAGAAGATTTTTTCTTTTTTGTCTGCTGCCCTTCTGGGGAGCATAGAAGTCGAATCTCACCCACACGAAGGAGATTACATTAGTCTAATTAATCTATCAACCATGAAGTCACTCTTTTGCTGTAAAATAAATTGCAAAAGTGAAGTTTTTAAGACTGTGTGCCAATTTTAACAATTTTATTATGTTTTCTAAGGTATGTAAGATAAATTCAACCAACCAATTTTGAAGGGGAATCATTTTTCTTTGTACCAGAGGCTCGCACTCAATACATCTCTTTCATGTGTTGAATTAAGTCCATCGACTCGGTATAATTGCTTTTGTTTTTCGCTTAAGCCCGAATTATTGACATTTTGGTGATGGTAGTCACTGGATTTATGGAGACTGGACTTTGCCCTCTAAACTGTAGGAACTTTTTGATCCCCAAGCTCTTTAGTCAAACGTAGTACAAGCCATGAAATGTCGGTTGCAACAACTGAAGTACTCATCTCAACCTTCCGCATGATGTCTACTTTTTCGGAGGTTAGTTTTGGTGCCGTCAAACTCATCCTTCAAAAGTAATAGAAAGAGGAAAAATGAAATGAATAATCTATGAACTTTGATTCAATATATAATACCTTTGATAAATTCTTAATCTAATTAAAAAAATCCTTCCTTTTTTACTAATGATTTGATGATATAAACAATTATATCATGATTTGCAATGAACAACTTGTGCAAATAGTCCACATGAAGCCTTTTTTTTATTTTTATATCGTTCAAACTTAAGGGATCGAAAGTCACATCAAAAGATTTTATTAATTTGAATTGACAAAAAAATGACATTGGACATAGTCTAAAAACCAAATTGAATATTTACCAATACAAGCACACATTGAACAAATTAAAAATTTAAGAACAACATTACACGTCGACCAAAGGATAGGGATCATTTGTTCCATTTTCCCAAAAGGAAAAATTGCCCCCTAACGGGACATGCAAAAGTTTCAAGCACAATAACCAAATGAGTATCATGGATAAACCAAAATTCAGAAGTACATGCCCAGATTGTATCTTGTATTCGATGAAGTTAAATACATGTTATTTATTGGAATGTGCTGCCATTCGAAGTCAAACAGACAACCAAACACAAAATGCGAACATATAAGGAACACTCTGAACCCAGAACAAGCAGAGGCGGCCACCCTAAGTCAAAAAAATTCCCTGGGTTGCAGCCTGGGAGAAGTCTACTTCCCTGTGCAGCTCGAAACCGGCTCCAGAACTTCCAAGTCAGAGAACGATGCTTGGAGCTATAGTCCAGGTCAGGAACTGGCCTATAAAAACGACGGCCTCGTTCCAGCAAAGCAGCTTCTGTTAAAAACAGCCACTAAAGCCAGTAGCCATATCGACCTGTACATACACCTCTCATGACACCAACATAACCAAGCTCATTAAGCACCCAACTTTGGTAACTTCCTGTTGAAACCTATAAGCACTACCCTACTACTTCATCTATACAATAAACTTTCCCACCCAATCCAAGCCCCTGCTATTATTCATCTCCCTCAAGTTTCTTCAGAAGCATTGCAACCAGCACCATTTCACCTCAAATAGGTACTCATGTACAGCCTCACACCAATATCAATAGGTCCATCATCCCCGCCCACTGCATGAAGCGCAACAGGTATGGTGGAGAGAAGTCGCACCGTCATCGGAAAAACCATAGGACCGACTTCAGAACTTCGTGAGCTTAGTCGCGGAATGTCCAAATTCTTAACTTCTGTGGCACCAGAGTCATAGGCACCCACAGCGGGCCCACCTAGGTCCACTTCTTGGTCATATGAACTCACAACTAGCGCAGCATCTTCAAGTGCCCTGAACTTGTTTAAAGAACCTTTTCTAACTGAGGACTTATAAGCAAACAGACTAAGCACTAAGGTAGACGTGGTCTCGAGCCATTCTACATTCAGACCTTCAACTTCATCGTAGTATATTCTCCTTTCAATCTGCAGACCACCGAGGTGAGAAAATTATAAATAGAAAAAGATAAGGAAAGGCATTCTAAACTGGATAATGTGAAATCCAACAAAAAAAATGCCACTCACAGCCAGTGTTGGAATATAAAGGGTCATAAATCTGGGACCCAAGCCTAATACTCTAGCTTCTGTTATTAATATCTGCAGATAAATAACATCATCAGTTAATTCCTGAACAGAGAAAAAATCATCACTCAATTCCTCAAGAATACAAACTTAGGTTAATAAAAAGGAAACTAATTGCATGAGGCCCTTAATTTTTGGAAATCATGAGAGGATTCCGTGCAATACAGGGACAACAATGACAAGTAACTAAAAGTAAATAATGACTAAGACAAGGTAAACAGTGATATTCGATGAGATCAATGGAACTTTGGAATGCGTCTTCACAGAAACAAAAAAATAAAAAATGTGGACTTAAAGAGAAGATACCACAAACGACCTTGGACATAAAAGTTTCAGTGATGAAATAAACTAGACAAAAACAACGAGATGGAACAACGGAAGTACACACCAACTGCTAAAATGCTAGAGAATGCAATAGCAGCTATTGCATCGCCACTTGCAATTCTAGAAAGACAGGCCATCAAAGTCATCACATTTATCTATACACTAAGTTAAGTGAGCTCAAGAACAAAGACAGTGTTTTTCACATAAGCATAAACAAAGAAAAAAGAAACATCTACGACCTCATCTTAAAAAGACGTTGAACCCTATCCATCACAAGATCTATTCCCTCCTTAGGAGAGCAAAAATTACTAGACCACATGCCACAATTATTTAGCAGAAGAGCCAGCAAAAGTAGGAAGTAGGACACACCTGCTTCTTCTTCAGAAGAACCCACATATTTAGTTTATCAATGGCATCCTTGACATGCCTGCTTGCTAGCTCTCTCTCATTACAATAAGCAGCCACATCTGAGAGAAGTTCTCGGCAATGAACTCCATGCTTCAGGGCTGCAGCAGATAATGCTTTGCGGCCCTCCCTTGAATCAGTGGCCTCCTTATCAGAAGGAATGCCTGTAAAACACCGGGTCACTGCATCTCCCTGGCTCCTAGCACTGTTCTTCAGGTACATCTCTTCAGCTTCTATAGCAGCAGCAAGCATGCGATGCACTACAATATCAGGATAGCGGCGTAATGGAGATGTAAAGTGAGTATAGAGGGGAAGAGCGAGTGCATAATGACCCCAATCATCTTCATTGATTTTCAAATCACCCGTACAGAAGTAGGTCGCAACTTGCATCGGCTTTGTAGCATAAGAAATAAGAATATCAAACAGCACAAAATCACCCTTGAGGGTTTCCCTGATTTGCTCCAATGACTTCCGGAACTGACCAGAAGAAGAAGTGTCCAATGGTAAACCATGTTTCGAACAAAAAGCTTCAAACTCCCGAAGCTTGCGCATATTTGGTTCAGGATGCCTCCGCAATAATGCAGTATCGGGAAAAGCTCTAGCTATGACTTCAGCGGCTGTCCTGTTTGCCAAAAGCATAAACTCTTCAACCAGGAAATTTGAGTCTTTCCGTTGACAAAGCATGCTCTCGTATGGAATTCCAGCCTCATCAAATGAATACCGAATTTCAGAGTTCTCAAGCGCTAAACCCCCATCTTTAAACCTACTCTCCTTTAAGATCCTGGAAACAACATTAAGATCTTTTATGGATGTAATCACATCAGACCACTCAAAATTGCCATGCATTTCCGGAAGGCCATCCTCTGAACAACTAGCAGTCCCTTGATCGACAATTCCATCAATAATGTCCTGAGCTTGTTCATAAGAGAGCTTACAACAAGAGCATATCACAGTACGACCAATCCAACGATTCATCACATTCCCTGTACTACTGATATCCCAGAAAATTGATAACGCGAGTCTATCAACTCCAGGATTTAGTGAACCCAAATTTTCAGAAAGCAAAGGCGGCAACACTGATATCTTACGTTGCAACATGTACACAGTAGTTGACCGAATTTGAGCTTCTAAATCCAAGGCTGTGTCAGGTTGTACAAAATATGACACATCACTAATGTGGACACCAACCCTATACGTGCCCGTTGACAATAAGTCAATGGAGAGGGCATCATCAAGATCAGTGGCAGTAGAAGGATCAATCGTAAATATGCATTTATTTCTCAAATCTTCTCTATGTTGGAATTCCAGTGGCGGTACATTCCAAGGGACACAAGGAAGACAAGAAATTGATTCAGGAGAGAACTCCGAACAATTAATTGAATTCTGAAACAAGATGGCATCAATATGTGGCTGCATTTCGCCACCACGTCCAAAGACGTGCAAGACACGAGCATATGGAAAGGGACTTTCTTCACACCAATCCTCAATTCTAGCAGCAACCAGTTCCATTTCCACTGCTGTAATGTCAGACTCATTTAGTCTCTTTCTGATGCCTTCAGGCAACTCATTAACCAGGACCATCATCCTCGGAAATCTTGCATCTGTAGGCGTCAACTGAGCGAATTCATGCTCGGAAAAAAATGATGAATTCTTATTTCTTTTAAGGTGCTTTCTGGATCCTTCCTTGAAAGTGAGCCATTGTTTAACATTAAGGAAACCAACAACAGTGTCTCGACGTGATGACCTTTCAATGATGGACACAACCCTTCCAGTTGGCCTCTTTGATGGGTGAGAACTGATCAAAAAAGAGATCTTGCCTATTGCATTCTCAGGTTCGTTCTGCCCGCTAGAAGACCCTCTCTCAAGATGAGTTGAAGAGGAGGGGTGATATCCATTGCTATGATTGCTTTCTTGACCAATCAATTTTGACTGACCAGATTTTCCAGAAGTGGTGAGGTCCCCGTAATCATTCCCAGAGACGACAGGATTTCCGGTATAATCAAGCTCAGAATAAATCTCTAACTGCGGTCTGCTTCTGCTAGAATCTCCAGAAATATCATTGATCTCCTGGAAAACATTACCATCTTCTGTCATGGCAGAGGTGTTGGAAGACCCAGATGACCCTTTCATCCGGGTCCAGCATGACAAAGGATCGATCTTAATCGCCACTATGTCACCTTCAACCTACATCAGGGACACATTAACAAGAATCTCTTAAGTCAGAATCCAAGCTGACATCCTACAAACCAATACATCAATGATACTGAGCATCTTTCATATGAGAAATAATTTTCAACCGGTCAAATATGCAAATCGGAAAAAGGAGATATAGCTAAAGAGGAGAAAACGAGCAGACCCAATAACCTCGTGTTAAATCGCAAAATCTTAAACAAGAGATGGGAGTTTGAACAGGTTTATTATTTTGAAAATGATCATAACTCTTCTCCTTCATTACTTAAAAAGATTCTAAAGATAAGTACAGGTTGCCATAACTCATGTCTCAAGTGGGAACAACTAATCAGAAATGAATACCCAACTCCTGCCAAATTGTACAGGTCTTAAGGTACATAATTCTGCAAACGACAATGATGCATCAGATAATCAACAAATGCTAACAGTATGTATGACTGATCTAGCAGTAAGCTAGAAAATTTCCAACTAAAATAAGCAACGAAGCTCACGAGCAATGTCAACTTACAGCTCTATTCTGTGCAGCAACGCCATTTATAAGGATGTCCGTCTGCACTCCGTCAATCTTGCAGTAGGCCTACAAGCACAAATCAGGGGTACAATTATGTACATTCAAAAGAACGTAAAGGTCAATGTAAGCATTGAAAAGCTAACAAACCTCCAGTCTATTGTGAGCATTGACACGAAACAATGCCCTGAAGACATCACCTTTCTGGAAGTAATAGGCAGAAAACCGTTAGAACGGAAGTACTCAGAACCATTATTACATGAAGATTCAAAACATAATCAATTTACTTCCAATGACTTGTTAGATACTAACCGCTAGAGCCTCGTTGACAACCTCCGCAGACCAATGCAAAGGGAAAGACTTGCTCTGATCACAGCTCAAAGTCTGACAAGGACGCAAATCCTTACTGGAAGATGTCTCAGATGACCCTTTACATGCAACTGGCTCGGTACATGATTTGGAGAATGTTCTTCCTCCAGTGTTAGAGGCAAGTAAATGAAAGTTTGCTACCCCCTGCACTTGTTCTTGATCCGCTTCGTTGCTTATATGCATCGTCGGCATGGAATTGAACGAGACATGCGATGCCTTTACTGACTCCTGCTCAGCTGAAGGATGGGTACCTAATCTCTGTGACTTTGACCACAAACATTTGACAGTAGAGGGAGATTTTTTTGGAAGGGATAAACCCACATCGCCTTGACATTCATTAACTGAACTGCAAGCAGCTTCTACAAATAAAACATTGCAAATCATAATTCTGAGCATTGAAAATGAGGCGCCAAAAAGCCAAAAGCAAACAAAAAATTATTATCATCAAGAGAGAAAATAGAAGCGAGAGAAAGATCTGCACATTGTGATAATTATCGACAAGCACCATAAAGACATGACATACAGTTGTTATTACACCCATTCTCTCCTTTGACTGACAGCTTAAATCACCAGACGATGCTAACCAAAAACCTTGAATGTTAATATCAAATATCAGTGACTTTCGCATGCAATTTCAAACTCAAAATATGAGTCCTCATTGACCTTCCCTCACCCCCCCCCAAACAAAAAAATAAAAATAAAAAATAAAAAATCCAATCCTGAGATTTTTCTCCCAACTCAAAGTTGATTGCTTTGACAGCAAGCAAATTCTTTATCGTGTAACTGTAGCCTACAACCAATTCGGCCCCTCCATGTCCAAAGTGATCGAGGTGCCACTTATACCATTTTTTTGTTCCTAATAACAATTTCACAAGCAAAAACAGTAATTGCATCTGATTCAGCTAACAGAAAACGACCTCGCAACTCATCAGTCAATGAGCTTTTACCTCTTCACGACGTCGAGTTTAATTGAAACCGATACCTCGAATCCAAAAACTCAAAGCAGGAAAACGATAACGCCCCATCATTGAAGCAAACAAAAACAAGCATTGACCAACGAACTTGACTCGCGGCTTTCCCTTTGCTCAGGAATCGAAGAGGAGGCGTACCGGAAATCGAGTTGTTCTGTTTGGAGCGGCGGCTGGATCGGCGCCGGCTCTTCTTCTCCTTCTTATCCCCGTCCTCAACCGTGTCAACCACCGTCTGCTCGACACTAGCCTTCATATCCTCCACCACCTCCGAAAAAAGGAAAGAAGAAAAAACAGAGAATCGAGACACAAAAGGCTCGCAAATTCAGCCGCACAAATCGAAGCAAACAAAGGAAGGAAAGAAAAAAGGGAAGCTACTTAGGAATTAGATCGGGAAAAACGAGAACTAGAGCCCAGACATCTTCCGATTCGTGGGAAAAAATATAAAAACGGAAGACGATCCGAGACCGACAGCAGAAAGCGAAACGTTAAGAAACAAAGATTCGAAACTCCTCCGTCAAAAATTCAAGAGGAACAGAACCAAAAAAAAAAAAAGGACGGAACGACTAAATAACCAAAATCAGAGGAGGAGAGGATTAGGGTTTATAACTTTATATGGCGTGGAGAGAGAGAGAGAAGAGAAGAGAGCGGGGGAGGGAGAAAGAGACGTGATGAATGGTCGGCGAAGACATGAGCGCCGACTGTTTGATTCCTTTGTCTTCCCTCTTACTTTTTGCTCTTCCCCCACCCCCCCCCCCCCCTCCTTCTTCTTTCCTTTTTTTTTTCCCCCTTCCTTCGCTTTCTTTCTTTTTCTTTTCTTTCCCTCTTTCTTTTAGTTCTCCTTTGTTTCTTTTTCTTTTTTTTTTACTTCGGGACTAAGGAAATCGGAGGGTTTTGGTCCTGGGGCGACACGTGTCGCGCTCGTTTTGGACGCTTGCGGAGGATGGGGACGGTGCGGTGGACCGCGTGCGCCCATTGGTGAATAGTGGGGGAAGGAGGCGTTCTGGTGGTGGTGGTGACTGGTGGGACTGGGAGGGGGTGGGGGTGGGCGGGGGGAAACCTGAAAAGGCAGTGTTAGTTGGTGGTGGTGGCCCTGGTGGGAAGCTCGTGGTCACCGGTCACCGGTCACCGGTCAAATGAGAGATTGATCTGATTCACTGGCGGGCCGGGTCGGGCATACCAAAGCCAGATTCTTTATTGGGCTTAGCCCGTTCGCTTCAGACCCATCCCCACCCTAAGAGTACAAGTAGTCTTAGCACACAGCACGAGATTCACTATGTACTGGTTGAGTCCGATCGCGAAGAGCGAAAGCAATTGTGGTTGTTGAGACGTGTTATGCGCAATCATCCGTCCGCTAAAGGAAAGTCAAGTGAAACTTAGCAAAAGGGAAGATAGGTTCTTAGGAAAAAAAAAAACTCAAGTCTCCATCCCCCTCGCCCCAACCTGCGCCCATCGGAAAGCAAACAACGGCGACGCTGGCCTGGCTTCCCTGGTTTCCGACAGCGAATAGGCTCGCAGAATTGAGGGATGGGGGGAGGGGGGGAAGATACGGAATTTGTGGATGCTTTTTCTTTTTTTTAATTGAAACGTCGGATCAAGAAATTAGCTTTTTCCTAGGGGAGTTCAATTTCTGACCCATTATAAAAGAGGCTATTTCGGCTGTCGTTTCAAGAGAAGAGGTCGTTCCATGTCTCCCCATAGTATCAAATGTGGTGTAGCCAATCATCTCTATACATCAAGAATGGACGGAACACCTTATTTGAAGTAGTAGAGTCAATGAGCTTATCGGAGGACTCCTCATGCCTCGTTCTTCCATCTTCGCGTTAATTATAACAAAGCGCTTCTCGTTTTGCTCTCCTCAAAACAAAAAATACACAAACTATTTTCAGTCGGCACGTATAAATTAAGCCCTTTCTAACTTCTAAGGTTCTTTGTTACTAGTACATTCAAAGATCCTCGCTCGCTTCTCCCCTGCTTTGTTGCTTTACTTTCCCATTTCTTCACGCTCATTTCCCAAAATCGCAAGCTACATGCTTCGCGTGTTACAATTGTGTCAATTCGGTCCTTATTTATTTATTTATTTTTGCCAATTAAGTCTCAAACCTTTTTCAATTGTGCCAATTCATTTCACTTTTGTTGGCCGGCTCTAATGCAAATAATATTTAATAATATTTTAATTCTTTCTTTATTTTTTTCATCTTTCTTCTCTCTTCCCTCTTCGCTATCTACTGTACCATGCCCGGTGAGCTTCGGCACCGGCAAGGGTTGCCGATGTTGGAAAAATATGGCCGGACTGGATGAACAAAGAAATCAGACTATGAGGCGTGATAACACTCTCTTTAAGGGATTATTTGCCCCCACAACGTTGCTAATGATTACCAGCAAAAATTCTCTTGGATACAACAGAGTCTCAAGCGAGATTATTAGATAGCAATTCTAATAACTCTCCAAGAACTCTCTGGGAAATAATCAGAAAGGAAAATTGTTTCTCTTAAGTTTTTAAACGAAGTTGAAAAGTGAAAAGTAAGTTAAAATGAACAGAACGCTAAAGTATATAATAAGAAATGAACATATCTTTTCACGTCTGAAAAGGCGTTAATTCTCACGCAAATATTCACGTTCAAAACAGTTTATTTAAACGCACCTTTTCAGAATTTTTTCGAAGACAATTTTCTGCATGAAAAATTACAACCTTTCGTGGCCAATGACGTATAGTTCAAACATACCACTTCATATTCGACAGTTTGGTAGTTATGTCCGAATAGATATAAACCTTCCAAAATATGTAATAAATACTTATATCCATGAATAGTCACACTGTTCTAAAGAGTCGCGAAATTCATTTATAAGAAAGAATTTTTTAAAAAAATAAAAATAAAATAAAAAATAATTGTTGAATAGAGCCAATTTCGCATCGCGACCGTGCAAGCGTGTAAGTGCGTCTAATAATCACATCAAAATCGTGTAATCGCAAATGGGTATAATGGGGTGTAGCCCACTTGCCAATTTCTTTCTTTGAAAGACAATATTAACTTTCTAATTAATAAAGTGAATTGCTCTTTACATTACATTCTACGTGGTATGTCAAAAATGCAATATTTTGTTTGTTTTAGAAACAAACTTCAACAGCTGAAGCTACCGACCACCACGCCAAGGCCATGAAGCCCTCGCCAACCATCGACGAGGGCTTCACAGCCCCCAATCGGCCTCGCCTAGTGGGCCTAGCATAGTGGCCGATAGCTCCACGACCCTCGCCAACTACAGTACAGTAGGTAGGGAAAGAGGGAAGAGAGAAGGAAAAAAAATAAAAATAAAATTATTAAAAATTATTCACGCCAACTTGGGCCAGCAAGATAGAGTAAATTAGCAAAATTGAAAAGGTTTAGGACCTAACTGGCCAAAAAATTAGGTTTAAATTGATACAATTGCAATAGATTTAAGATTTTTTTTGGTAATTTTTGCCTAATAAGATATAAAAAAAAAAACAAAATAAGGCAAAATCACGAATCGAAGAACGATATGAATTCAGATTTTGTCGATTTTGCAAGAGTATGAACAACCAGTGTCAACTCTTTTCGGCCACGAATTATCGTTTGGTTCTTCTCGTGTGTGAAATTGATCTCACGAGTATGGAGCAAATGGGGCACGTGCCATTTGGGCAAAGAAGACCCGCCACGGATAAGCCCATTTTTTTGGCCCAATGGGCTATTTTTGAGCAGATATATTGGCGGAATAGAATTCCCTCCTCGGCGTATATTCTCCGGTATGATCCAACCCTGGTTTAATCGAGCAATTTATCATCACCTTGCAAGTTGCATAGGAGTATTTTTTTTTTCTTCTTAAGAGTGAACGGTTCTAAGATCGGTTCAGGTTCTGCCTTGAACTTGAAACCTATCGATTGAAATTGGTTCTCCAATTTTTGAACCAAGAACCTATCCAATATCCTACATACCTTGAAACTTGGACTCTATCCTATCACAGGGTTTTAGGTTTGAAGTGTATTATGATTTGAATGATTGTAGTGAATCATTACCTTTAATAACCACCATTTGCTGCTACAATTCATTGGCCCTAATATGTTTAGACAGACGAAGAATATGCAACATTAACAAAGTAAAAGTCCCGGTCATGTGTATTGCTGGAAATAAGAGTTCAGACTCTAGTGGTTCCAAATTACACTCTTATCATCGAACGCCGTGGAATCAATGCGCGAAGACATAAAAGAAGAAAAACACAAAGACAGGCTACCTATCAGAACTAGTTCCTCGATAGAATCTGCTCTGCATGTCTTATAATATGAAACATAGGCGGTTCCCACCAATCCTGTTTCCGGTTCTATCCCGAAACCATAGTCACCCTATTGTTTTCTCAAGGCCATCGAGCCTTCAGGTTGTTCAAGTTTGACAAAAGCACAAAATAAAAAGAGAAGTGTTCCAAGATGTTGGCTTGACATTTGAAGAGCGACCCTTGCATATTTGCATGTAGTTGATTGATCAAACCCACTAGAAAATTTCAGCAATTTGCCTTCCCCAAATGTCCTACCATAGCTTGACCAAAAAAAAAAAGTCCTACCATAGAGAAAAAAAAAAGGTAAAACATCTATACGAGCCATTTAAATCATTTAAAAAAAGAAAACACGGCAGTTTCACATTTTGAATTTGGTAAGGGCCCTTAAAGGTCCTGATTGGTTCAGTATTTGAGATGAGCATTGGGGTTCTAAAGTCCCTTGGCCAAATGCAAATAATGTTTGGTTCATTTTTTGACTCACTTTGAGCAGATGCAATTGCATCTCAAATGCTCTCAAAAATTCTTTAGGCCAAAGTACCTCTCACCTGACAGAAGTTTTCCCTCACGGGGTTTGGGCCATCTTCTCTCCGAATGATATCCCAGATGGAATATTAAATATCGTTTTTCAGGCTTGCGATTGTCTAAAAATATTTTAAAAAAAGGGTTGCTCTCATTGTCCGAGATTCTGGCAATACTCTTATCCTATCTATGTGTTCACTATTATGTTTTTTTGGGTTCGTTTATCTACCCTAATGAAGTTTCGCTTTCGAATTTGCTTAATAAAGCAATAGGTGTTATTACCCGAGCCATATATACTCTTTCGGGTAGTCAGTTGGTTGATGTATCTCTAAACACTGCTATTGATGGTCATGCCCGTGATCCTGTAATTTATCTTCAAATTGCAGAGCCCTTCACAGTACGGTATTCTTTCATACAAATCAGCTCAGGGTGCGGCCCTCTTAAATAAATTGGTATAGTCATTCTTGACTTTTCTCTAACTTGTAGTGCTTCCGGAGGTACTTTGAGAAGTTCCATCTCAAATGCAATTAATTTTAAAAAAAAATTCTCACATTCACTTGCCACCTCTTGCCCGTGGTTGGCTGCCGTCGCTAGTTGCTGCTTGCCCGCTGCCGCTGGTTGCCGTTGCCGGTGGCAATCCGTCACCGTCGGTCGCAGCCGTCGCCTTCAATTGCCGCCCGCCACCCGCCATCGGTTGCCGCCGCCGTCATTTTTTTAGTAAAAAAGTAACAATACTTTACAAAGTTTAGTTTTCATCAAACTGCATTTACGTCAAAATTACTTTCAAAAGTGTTTTTAAAAAATACTTTGCCAAACTCTACTTGCATTTTGAAAAAAGACCTTTAGCCCAAAGGTATTTGCAATCACTCAAAGCTCTTTGGTCAAATACTGAACCAAACAGCCCCAAAAATCAAGTACCCTTTTCATACCCCGCTTATATTTGGTTCCATTCAAGAGTAACTTGCTCAAAAGTCAAAGAGAAACGGTTGACTTGGTAAGGCACATGTCTAAGTTCAGGCCATCCGCACAGATCAAAAGAAATTCATTTGCATTACATTTCACAGGCCTCCAGGTAGCCCGAGTCTTTGTGCTCACTGCTCATGCATGCCCCTGGAATACAATAAGAAAAAAATCACGTTGTATAATGATGCCATTCTACTCAATCGAACAGAGAACGCGACTTCTCGCCGTGGGTCACTTTAAAAACTTTGATTCGAGACGCTACTAATTGATAACAAAACGGCTAGCGTATAAGATTCGTGAAAAAGGATTTGGCTGGCTCACATTCGTTTAGAAATTAAATCGCGAGGAAGTGACCTTAATTACAAAGGTGTTGGTACGGTACAAATAATTTTAAGAGATGGCTAGCTTCGAAGAACCCTTTCGCCAGCCTAGTCCAAATATTTGCGAAACACTCACATGACGAAAATATCTCGAGGTTTCTCATGGATACTTAGATGATATCATTTTCACGTGATACATAGAATTGTGGGTGCGTAAAAGTTTCTTCTCGTGCATGTCTTAGTCTTACGAGGTAATTAAGTCAAAGCTATTTGTAGTGATTATTAATCAATCTATTAGTAATCGATGTATTAGTTAAGGTCGATGATGCGGAAGAGAGGATTAAGGAATTTCTATGTATTTTGGATCGACATGTCTTAAAAAAAAAATTACATGGAGAGCTTATTTATTGGCTTTATTGGAGGACTATGTAAGAAAATCAAATCCGGCATGCATAATAAAATAGAAATAAAAAAAATCAGAGGAAATATCATAATTATCTCTAACAATCGCCAAGTCCAGGAGCACATTTCTTGGACTCGGGAATATGTAAGTCGCCATGAATCGATGCTCTTGTTGTATTCAACTTTTTGTTAGCAAAAGCATTGTTTTTCTCTAAAAAAAGGTATTACTCATTTGAATTCATCAAGTGAGGGTTAGAGAGCGTAACATTAATTCAAAAGTGTGTTGCACGGAACAATTTTCGGTACCTCTTTAGTAAACCGTATCAGAGCGAGTTCTGGCCCAATCGCATGCACAATAAGGACCGAACAGTCACAATTTGTCTTTTAAGATATATCTTGGTAATTAATAAGGCATGTTCTTCGGCATTATTACTTGTCTTTTTTACATATAAATCCACGAACTAGCCATCACTCGAGGATAATATATAAATTTCGAACCTTAGTAGATGATACCCACAAAATTTAATTACACAATCATTATGCAAACCCTAAATATTCAACTCATCTAATAAAATTGATTATTTTCCCCAGATAAGCCTGATACCGCGCAATTGTTCGGCATGGATCAATACTCGTTGGAGCGTGATGCAGCCTTGGTCAACCCCTGTAGGCGCCTGCAACCATTGAATCCCCGAATCATTGCACACTTTTAAATCCAAGGACACGCAAGTTGCTGTTACTTTTTATTTGATTTTATTTTTTTGCAATTTATGTTTTCTGAATTTGTGGACCGAACTGATTATTTTAACGAGCCCGAAACGTTAGACCTCGAGTCGACAGTGCAACGTGCGTGGTGGATTTTGTTCGTGACACCCACGATCGTGATCGCGTGCAATATCAAAACACGAGCAAGCCATAATAGAGAGGGAAATTTTGTAATTTGATTTTTAATTTTGTTGCTGTTGCAAGTTGACTCATTCGCAGACACGTGTAACCGGGTGCCCTTTTTTTTTTTGGGGGGGGGGGGGGGGGGGTTTAATTTTGCGTTGTATAGACTTTTTGGTGATCATTTATGGACGAAAAGGATAAAGTGAAAATATGTTCTTCAAACACTTATGTTTCATAAATTAGCTTCTCACCAAAAGTTAATTTTTCTATTTATAATCTAGAATAAGAAGTTAACTTTTAATCAGAAAAATTCGTTTGGCAACGGTTGAAAATGTTTACTTTTGCAAAATTGTTAACGCAAAATCTTCTATGGAAAAATTATTGTCGGCGGTCGAAAAATTTCAACTTCATTTTAATTTTTTTTAAAAATTAAATTTTATTGTTAAAAATATTATTTATTTTTTACTTTAGTGACCAGAGACAGTGACTCGGCGGTGGTCAACAGTGGGGCGGCGAGAGGGGAGGTGGACAACTATGGTCGCGGTGATGGCGTTGCGTTGGTCAGCGATGGTCGTCTGCGGCAAAGGGTGGCATTGGACCGTGGTTGGTAGGGACGGCATAGGCAGAGGGGCGGTTGGGAAAGACAGACTCTGAAAATGAAAAGAGGTCTGAGTGATAAAGATATTGATATTGAGAGATTTCTAATTCTAAAAGATAAAAACTTTTTTAAGTTTTGGAATTGGTTAAAAAATAATTTCAAAAGTGTAAATTTGTTTCAGAAATAAAAACGTAATGTTCCTTAACCAAACGAATTTATATTTTAAAATTTACGTTACCAAATAAAATTCTGATTCAAAAGCAATTTTGGAGGAGAATTTTTTTTTTGTTACCTTGAGCATCCTAAAAAAACAATGATGGTTACTTTTTTTTTTTAAATGTACAGTTTTGTTTTGAAAGTCGGCTCAATGCTCAATCGAACGACTTTTGTATGAAAGTGGGCACAGGCGGCAAGCCTTTCAGCTCTTCAGCGATGAGATTTTGTGTGGCTTCCTAGCAGGTGATTGCTATTTGCAGCAAGGTTTTATCTATTTCTCAAAAAATGAATAATTTGAAATAATATATTTTAAAATGATCATATGTATCTTTTAAGATAATTAATCAATAAAAAATATTTTCGTTATCGACAACAACTCATGTCCAAATTTTTTTGCGAGTAGTCGGACCAATTTACATCCATTCATTTTTGCAAATGATTTAAGTCATTATTTTTTGGGAGAAATGTTTTCTAAATGATTTATTTTTTTCGTAAAACAACAGATTCTAAGTTGGAATTGATATGTAATGAGAATGCTCAATCTTTTTCTGTCCTTTTCTAGGACAAAAGCAAATAGGTTAGACTGAAAAACGATTCAACATGTGAAAGATAAACCAAACATGAGAATGTCTAAGTTTTTTTGCAATGTAAAGAATTGAATGATTGTTGATTCAACACGAACCTTATTGTTGGCACACAAGTTATGTCACTCGAATACAACCAAAGCAAAAACCGATTATATTTCTTACTAAATTAGATTTTTTTTTTTTGCCTTTTATCCTAATAAATAAGTTGGATAAAATATATAAAGAAAATATAATGACAGGTAAAAAGCCTCCTAGGATGTTAAATTTTCAAGAGTTCAATTACCGTGTTAGACACAATATGTCAATATCGTAAGGTGTCAATTAATGCAATTGATAAATCACACTTTTTTTTTTTTAAGAAGTTACGGACGCTTTCGCAGATTAAATGATATCCCATAGTAAGATGGTGGGCATCAAAGGACAAATTTGGATGAAGGGACAACATCGGAGATAATGCAAAAATTTTATTTTGAAAAAAGAAAAAAAATAAAAAAAAAACTTAGGACAAAATGGGAAGTTAATTTTAACATCATATATCGCTACTTTAAAAAGGAAAAATAGAAACCCGCTCTTCTCTTAAATTTGATTTTTTTTTTTGCTAAATAAGCTTTATTATTACATGTCAATTTTAAAAAAAAATCAACACAAACGTGGACATTTTAACATTAAAATAATTAATTTTTTAGAAAAATTAAAATAAAACTAGAAAATAACCTAAAAAATAGAAAAAAAATAGCTGTCCCTGACCTCCCTCCCCTTCCCCTTCGGCGACATCCCACCCACCCCCGGGGTGATGCCTTGCTGCCGCCCACTTGCCACCACCGTCGCCGCCGCCGCTCCGCCCACCCGCCGCCGCCGTCGTCGTCGCCATCAACGTCGTCACCGCTCCGTCGGCAGCTGGTCCCGCGCCAGTCACGCCGCTGGTAGCCACTAGCTCGCTCCGCCTCACCGCCATCCCACACGGCAGAGAGGACCCGCGACCTCAAGCCCCAACTCCAACTCTCTCTCTCTCTCTCTCTCTCTCTCTCTCTCTCTCTCGGTTCCACCAAACGCCGCCTCTAGCTCCACTTTTCCCGGCGGCCTGTCACCGCCCAGATTCAGGCGACCCGATGACCCCGCGACCCGGAGACCCTGCTATCCAAGGCGACTGCAGATCCAGGCGACCCCGTTACCTCGGCGACCCCGTGACCTCGCGACTCAGGCGACACCGCGACCCAGGCGACTCCAGATCCAGGCAACCCTGCGACCCTCGTGGGTCTGCGAGCCCGCGACGGGGGTCGTCCGACCACGGCGACCCCCTGGGCCCCCCTCGCGCCTGTGACACCCCCTGGACCCCTCTCACTCACCGTTGCAGTCGAAGATGAAGGTATCAATGGAGTCGATCAGGTAGTCAGCGTCCTAGAGGCGCTAGGTCGAGGCGCGGGCCTTGAGAGGCTCCATCCTCGACCGGGGGGGAGGGGGCTTGGGATCGCCGCTAGAGCAGAAGTTGCTCCTGCGTGCGATGCTCGCAAATCTATACGATAGAGGAGGAGAAGGAGGGACGCGAGCGGCTAATAATCTAGAGACGGTGGAGAACAATCTCTGTGGTTGGGCGCTGCAACTGACCACCACTCCTCTACTTAACATCTCCACACCTCTGTAACTGACCAGACCTAGGCCCGCTAGGGCTCGGAGGGGCAACCCCCGCCTCGCTATCCAGTGGCTAGGGGTTGCCGGCCCCGGCCCCGGCCAGCCAGTTCCCATATGTCATCGGCGGTGGGGCGACGGTGGCGAGGGCTCGCACTGCCCTCGTCCCTGCGGATCTGGAGTTTGTTTTTGTTTTTTGAGCTTTTTTTGTTATTTAGTTAATTTTTGTAAGTGTTTTTATTTTATTTTATTGATTTTTAGCTTATTAAGTGGACATTTTCATTAGTTTTTGGATGTTCTTTTAATGCTGACAATGATGTATGGCGAGCCACATACGAGCCATGTCTGATTTTCGGCGAGCTGGGTCAGACTTGACACTAAAATAAATATTTTTTTAATGACACTTAAATGATCCAAAAAAATTGACACTAAATTGAGCGTCGTACATAAATATTAGCACTTCTAGTATTCTTATGACTTTAATAAAATGATGTTACTTCAAACTTATATTTGAAATTTTTTTCCTAAATTTAATTTCCGACGTTCATTTTAGGATATGCAAGGTAAAACTTATATAAGCGAATTTATGCTGCAGAAGTGCTTCTAGAGTATAAAACTTCTGCAGCATAAATCCGTTTCGTAGTATAATTTTTGAAGTAGAAATATGTTTGGTAAAAAAATTTATTTCTAAAAGAAATTTCTATTTATAAAGTGAATTTTCACTTCTAAATTTGTTATCTCTCCAATTGAGAATTAAAAAAAATTAATTCTCAACTCAAGAATTACTTAAAAAAAAAAACTTATGAAGTAATTCTCGCCTCATCCTCTTTTTATTATGTCCTCATCCTTTTTTTGACCATGTCTGCTTTCACTGTTGGCCGTCACTGGCCACCATCCTCTACTGCTCTCGACCACCGCCACCCATCCAGTCATCGTTGACCTCGTAGCAAATCGTCGAGCACCATCGGTCGATGCCCACCACCACCGGTTGCCACCCATCGTCGACCTCCACCAGTCGCAATCCATTGTTGCTCACAACCACCGCCAATCGCGACCACCACCAATCACTGAATATCTCTCGTTGCCGCCCACCATCGATCAACGTCAACCATCGACCACAGCCGTTCCCTCGTTGTCAATCTTCAACCATTGCGCCGCATGCCACCTTCGTCGGTTGACGCTCTAGTAAGAATAAATAAAATTTTTTATTTTTGGAATTTTTTTAAAAAGAAATATAAATTTTTTTAAAAATAAAACAGAAATTTTTCAACCGTGGATAGTAATTTTTATAGAAGATTTTTTTGTTAATAATATTTGAAAAATAAAATTTGTTAATTTTTATTAAATAAATTTTCTAATGAAGAAAAATTAAGTTTGCTTGTAAGTAAAAGTAAAAAAATCAATTTCACATTAATTTTTAAAATAGAAGTGATGTCATGGGTGCCCTTAGCTACCCTTCTCGCGGTTCTCAACTGAAACACTGTGACGACTGACGACGAGACATGACCACCGTCGTCATCGCTGACGACTCTCTCTCCCCAAAGCTACCGTCTTTCCCATTTCAAAGCAACGCGGCCGCCCAGTCACGCACAAACCCAGACCGACTCATCAACTCGTCCCAACTAGGATGCTCAAGCGAGTCAAGTGGGTCCACCCCCAAAAAGCCACTCCAACCACAGCTGCATTCTCGAAATAGCAAATCCCATTTGCCTTCTTTCTCACCCACTCCGCCTCCGCGTCCGCCTCGCGAATGGCGGGCCCTCGCCTTTGGCTTCTTTGTCGGCACGTTTTGGCCCGGGGGGGGGGGGTGGTGTGGTGCTTGTCGGCTGAATTGTTCGCGCACAACAATCGTTTGTCATTTTACCCGAACGAAGCATGTTCCCTGTTCAATGTGAAGCGTTATCTGGGTATTGTTTGATTCGCTTTTGTTTTGTGGTTTTAAATTGAGGGGCGGAAGTGCGAGAGCGTCGTCTTGCCCATTGAATTAATAAATTAGTGGGCAAAGAAAACGATAGCGAGTGAGCGGGACCTGAAGTTGCGGTCAGACGTACTTCTTCAATAATTGTTGGACAAAGAAAAACATTCTGAGAATCGGGCCAGATGACAGTTGGACAGATAATTAATTGGTGTTTTGGTGATGGCTGGTTCTCTAGCTTAGGAGGCAATGAACTTGGGATGGGAAGAGACTTTGTAATCGCTGGGTAAAACTTTGAAAATAATATTTAACTTTCCAGTTGGCGTCAATGCATGAAATGCTGATGATCATAATAATAGATAAGCTCTCCCTTAGGTTTGACCACCACAGAGATATCATAAATGATGTAGCCATTTCACCCTTCAGGCTGCCTGTCACAGTCAAGAAAGAGAGAGAGAGAGAGTGGTCAACGCATTCATAGAATCGGAACCAAAGAAAAGAATGGACAGAACCAGACGATTGCAGTTCCTCTCTTCCCATAACTCCTTACACCCAACTTTTTACCATGTTCTTTGCTTCTTCTGCTCCATCCACTCTATTCATGGGATTCCTCTTTGTCTTGCCCACAATTTTCTTCTCTTGCACTCTGATCTCAGCTCTTCCTTTCTCAGAACTCATATACCCGAATTTCACTGGTTCATACCTTCAGTTCATCGACACCTCTGGGGTGTTTCTGTTTTCTCGTAATGGAACGTATAAAGCTTCCATTTGCAATCCTGATGCTCAACAAATCAACTTCTACCTTTGTGTCGTTCATGTGGCGTCTAACACCATGATCTGGTCTGCTAATCGGGATCATCCTTTCTCTGAAGCCGGTAAAGTTTATCTTACTTCTAAGGGGATTACCATTGCTAATGAAACAGGCAACGAGGTATGGTCGGCTCTGCCAACTCAATCTTATGTAAATGCTTTGTTGCTAAGCGACATGGGTAATCTGGTCCTCGTCGATCAAGCCAACGAATCGCTGTGGGAAAGTTTTCATTATCCAACAGATACAATTGTGATCGGGCAACACTTGCCTGTAGGAACGTCACTTTCCAGTGCTGTATCAGCTTCTGACTTGTCAAGCGGCGACTACCAGCTTGGACTTACTTCTTCAGATGCTAGATTGCAGTGGCATGGACAAACATATTGGAAATTGTCAATGGATACCAGTGCGTACACCGATTCAGGTTACACCGTTGAGTTTATGGCCATAAACAGGACAGGCCTATATTTGCTTGGTCGCAATGGATCAGTGGTTGTAAAGGTGGACTTGGCATCTGCTGATTTCCGAATTGCCAAGTTGGATGCCTCCGGCCAGTTCACAGTCAGTAGCTTTTCCAATGGGAAACGGAACCAGGAGTTTGTGGGGCCCTCTGATAGTTGTCGACTTCCGTTTGTCTGCGATAGAATTGGGCAGTGTTCAGCCGACTCCGCTTCTGAAACTCCTTCCTGTTCATGCCCCTCCAATTTCCATCCGAGTTCTCCGAACTCAAATACTTGTTTGCCAATTGATGGTTCCTTTTCGTTATTTTCAGCTTGTAACTCATCAAATAATGGCAGTCAAGTGAGTTCGTCTGCTGCTTCATATTTGACCATCGGATATGGCTACGACTACTTCTCCAATGATTTCTCTGAGCAACTGACGTATGGGGTGAATCTGTCTGTATGTCAAGAAGTCTGCTCTGGTGATTGTTCTTGCTTTGGAGTATTTTATGAAAATGTATCCGGTTCTTGTTATAAGATTGAAAATAAGTTGGGGTCCATTATATCGAGCACTAACAGTGAAAACGATCTATTGGGATACATCAAAGTTGTGGTCGCCCCTTCAGCTAACTTTGGTGGTAACAACAATTCTGGTGATCAAAGTCAACAATTTCCACTGGTTGCTCTCATACTGTTACCTTCCGCCGCATGTTGCATCCTACTTGCAATAGGATTTGTCTGGTTGAGAAGACGGGGAATCTCGAAGTTTGGGGAGGTAAAATTAGGCCATCCTAGCTTTCCTTCCTCGGAAGAGCTTGATGCCTTCAACATCCCTGGCTTACCTAGAAGGTTTGATTATAAAGAGTTAGAAGTTGCTACAGATAACTTTAAGACCCTGATTGGGTCAGGTGGGTTTGGTGCTGTATATAAAGGTACACTTCCTGATAAGACAGTTGTTGCTGTAAAGAAGATCACCAACTTAGGGATCCAAGGGAAAAAAGACTTCTGCACTGAGATTGCTGTAATTGGAAATATCCATCATGTCAATTTGGTTAAACTGAAAGGTTTTTGTGCCCTAGGTACAGTTCGCTTGTTAGTTTATGAGTATATGAATCGTGGGTCACTGGATAGGATCCTTTTTGGCAGTGGGCCTGTTTTGGAATGGCAAGAGAGGTTAAATATTGCACTAGGAACAGCACGTGGCCTTGCATACTTGCACAGAGGTTGTGAACAGAAAATTATTCATTGTGATATTAAACCGGAGAACATTCTTCTGCACGATCATTTCCAGGCAAAAATCTCTGATTTTGGGCTTTCAAAGCTTCTGAACCCGGAGCAATCCAGCCTCTTCACAACAATGAGAGGCACTCGTGGCTACCTTGCACCTGAATGGCTGACAAGCTCTGCAATTTCTGAAAAGACAGATGTTTATAGTTTTGGGATGGTGTTGCTTGAACTCGTGAGTGGCAGAAAAAACTGCTTATTGCGGACTCAAAGTCACAGTTTGGAGGATGATAGCACCGGTTCACACTCATCTTCATCATCAGGGTTGGGACTCATATATTTCCCTCTGTTTGCCTTGGAGATGCATGAACAAGGAAAGTACTTGGAACTTGCTGATCCAAGACTAGAGAACCGGGTGACAAGTCAGGAGGTGGAGCAACTGATACGAGTCGCTCTGTGTTGTGTTCATGAGGAACCATTACTACGGCCAAACATGGTAGCTGTAGTCGGAATGCTTGAAGGGCGGATCCCATTTTGTCGGCCCAGAGTAGAATCTTTGTACTTTTTGCGCTTCTACGGGCGTAGGTTTACTGAGGCTTCCATGATAGGTGAACAAAGCAGATCAAACAATGCAATCTTATATTCTCAAGCGAATGCTCTTCTTACAAGCACGGCTGGCGGTTCCCATAGATCGTTCTCTTACATGTCTTCTCAGCAAGTTTCTGGCCCGAGATAGCAATGATCAGCTTCGAGTTTCACTGCTTGTAGACAGACAGTGTGCATTCTTGAATTACAAAGCCCTTATGTAGACTGAATTTGCAACTTGTTGCCTTTCTGGTGACCAGAGTACTTACTTTCCAAAATAAGAAGGGGTCTGAGATGCTTAATGTCCTGGGATCTGGGTCCTTTGTTGCTTGAATAGGGCGACACTTTTAGCTAATTAATTGGCTTGTATGATTAAGAGCTTCGAAGCCTTTCTATTATTTCATTGACAGTTAATTGCTTGTGTGATGCCTTCTGTGATCATCATTCACGTGTTTGGCTTTATTGGTAACAGAACTAAGAAAGTTCTACTTTTTCAGGCTGGGTCTGAATAATCTCATCTTAAATTGTGTTTCTGGGTTTCAACGGATCTGCTTCGCCAAAAAGGATCGAAAGACAAATAGATGAATCATTTGGTTCATTCCCAGGGATCCCAGCGCTTGCCTTTCTAAAGAGGAGAGGGAAGAATTGCCGTTGCTATAGAGAACGAACTTGATGATCTGTAAGGTCGAAGGATCTGCAATAATCATACATGTTTTCTGAGACAGGTGTAATAATAAATCAGATCCAGCTATGCTTCAGTCTGATGACTATATTGATGTATCTGGTTATACAGTGTTCTGACTATCATAAAGACATGGCTTTCTCGGGCCAATAGACAAATTGGCACGTCTCAAATCCCGATCCTCTATCGTAACGGTAGAGGATTATTGAGATCCCCACCCTCTCCATGCCGGGGAGAGGATTTTCATGGTTGGAAATCCTCTCCGGCAGGTCTCAACATTGATATACTTTTCATTGTCGAAACCTGTTAGATTCCTCCAATGAAACACTGGCTACACTTTGTTCGAACTTCGAGGTGTCGGACCAAAAAAAAAAAAAAAACTTTGCTCGAGGCGGAAATTTTTCCACAAAGATTGCATTTTATGTGTAAATATGACATTCCCCGAAAAATATGGCGCTAATTGGTTCTCAAGAGTTGTATCTCTTGACTCAAAATAGGCCCTGCCTTTTAGCCTCCTGCATGCATACTTGCGTACTTTTACATTTGCTTGTTGCCTAAACTTCTATAGCTAAGGTCGGTCATGACAATATTTCTAAAGTTGAATTTTTACTTCAGAAGTATTTTTGGAATATAAATCTGTTTGATAACATAATTTCTAAAATAGAAATCCGTTTGATTAGTATTTCAATTTTCTACTTCTGGAGCATTTTTTTACTCCATATGTAATTTTAGAGCCACTTGAAATATTTTAAAAAAAGGGTTTAATACTGCAAAAACTCCAAAACTCATATACTTGTGACAAATTTAACCCTCACTAAATTTTTAACCACAAAAAACTCTAAACTAGTACACTTATGATAAATTTATCCTAAATTATTTTTTTGACCACCAAAAATTTCAAACTGATACAATTGTGATAAATTTACCATAATTTAATTTTTTTATCGTAAAAATCTCAAATTGGTACACATATGACAAATTTCCACTCTGTTAATTTCAGTTTAATTAAGTTAATACCGCGAAAAATTTCAAATTGATACAACTGCAGGAAACATAGGATAACGGGTACACCAATAATTGCCACGTGTCATCCAACTCAGCAATTTGATGGTAAAATTTAATGAAAACTGACGGAGAGTAAATTTATTGCAACTGTATCAGTTTGGGATAAATTTGTCACATATATATCAGTTTAGGATTTTTCATTGTCAAAAAATAATTTGACGTAAAATTATTACAGTGTACTAGTTTGGGATTCTTAGTGGTGTTAACCACAAAAAAATTACTTCTCTCTAAAAAGTAAAATCAGAAAGAGGCAATCTACCACCGGTGACCATTGTCCACTGCCACTGGTCTCCTCTAATCAAGAAATAATTATAAAAAATTATTAAAAATTATGATAATTTTCACTAAAAAAAATTTGTATTGCATGAAAGTGTTTTAGCAACATAATTTTGTAACAAAGTATTAAAAATAAATCTTCCACGATTTGGTTAAATAGCATCCCACAGATATACAATCATGTCAAAATAGACCTAGCAATTGACCCAAGGGTGGTGCCATTTGCACTCTCATTTTGATTAACGCACTCCTCTTTTCAATTAATAGACTGAAATGCCCTTCTCCCTCTTTAAGTTATTATTTCTTTTTTTTTAATTAACCTAACCAATATAACTGCTTTTATTTCTATTTTTCATTTTAAATATATCAAATTCACAATATAAATGTAAAATTACACCAAATAAAATATCATTATATAATGCATCATGTTATCACTTTTCTTAGAGAAGTTCGTTATTCTTAATTTATGATCTCATGCTTTTAATTAGAAAAGCTATATAAAATATTAGAAATTTCTATTTATAACGGTTTATGAACATACAATTAACTGCCTATTTTTTATGAAATAATTTGAGAAAAACTTTATTACAAAGTTGAAATTTAAAATCCAATATTATTATCATGCAGATTTTGATCTTGTGGGCAATTTTCGAATGACTTGTAGGTTTCTGAAGTTACAAATCCCTTATTTGTGTTTTTTTTATTTATCTTTTCACATTTTAATATGAATTGTAAGATGAGGTTGAAAATTGTTTAGACATTTGCACTTTCAAACTAGCTTAAGTTGATCTACTTGCTATGAGATTGAATTTACAATTAATATTAATTTCTTTCTTTATATCAATAGTTGAACAACATGAAATTTCATGTTTTTTTCCTTTATGTATTTATCCTTTATTAATATATATATATATATATATATATATCTAATTACGAATATGTTGGACATTTTACGATGCTTTTAACAAATTAATCTTTTCCATTTTGTGATCAATTTTACTTTTTTATTTTTTTATTAGGATCGACTAAAAATAAAGGTAGATTTGTGGATTAGCATGATACAAAAAGAAATATTTAATTGAAGAAAGAGGAGGGTATTCTGGTAAGTTAACTAGCAAAAATGAGTATTTTAGCCAAAATATGAGTGAAAATAGCGTCGTCCTTGACCCAAGTTGTCACACCCCGCGTCCTTACGAGCGCGCGAACCTCCCTTCTTTAGAACTTCCATCGCGCTTATCCCTAGGATTCGAACGACGATCAATACAATTGCGGAATGAAATACACATGCGGAAGCAACCCAAACTCCATACTATTTAAAACAAGACGACTCAAAATGGGAAGAGATGGATTTATATTTGTACCAAAAAAATTCTTACAACCTCAAAATTGATTTCAAAAACTACAACCGTCAGGGTTCAAAATACATATTTCACAAATCAATTATAGATGAAACTTAACCCTACAGAACTACACGATCTCCAAGTTCACAAAAGAGATACAACCAAATAAAGTTAGATCTCCATTTACTTCAAAAGATATCTCCAAAGCCAATTAGTAACATCCTCTCGGCTTTATCATTCGAGACCTGAAAAATGTTATCCCACGACGGGATGAGAATAAATCTCAGCAAGTAAACTCTCAAACCTAGACTAGGCCAATAGTAACTCCAAACAAATCCTAAACATGTAGTTCTCACACTATAGGTCAACATCAAATCATATCATATCCTGCGATTCTAATTATCAAAGTCGTTCTTCAAAACGATTCCTATCAAACGATTCTATCCATCGAGGCCGTCCCTCAGATCATTCATTATCATGCCCTCTAATCTAAAGAGACGATTCGCTAAACCAGGCAAAAAGTAAGGATACGTTGCGATCTCGAACTCAGGAGTTCACAAATTAAGTCATGAAATGTAATTTAAGATCAGACTTCGTACTTAAGCACTCGATAGCTCATAAGCTTATAGGATAGCATAATACTCATTGTAGTTCCAACTTTTAATGGCTAGGCCAGTGCAATAGCGTCTCAGGCTTAAGTAATTGTTGTACCCGCGTTAATATGCCTCAGGTTACAATTTCGTTCTAGGACTCACGTTAGCATGTCTCAAGTCAATCCCGCGTCTGACGCCTCAAAATATATTCCAACCTAGCGTATAACGCATCAAGGCATAATGTGCGCACAAGTTTATAACTCAATCAATAAATGGCCAATCAAAGCGAGTTACACAATTCATCAATCAAGAGCACCATTCAAAAGCAAGCATTCAGAAGGAACGTTTATAAGCAACGTTAAGAAGCAATGTCAGAAGCAACGTTTAGAAGCAACATTAGCAGCAACCTTCAGAAGGAACGCTCAGCAGCAACCTTCAGAAGGAACGTTCAGAAGCACACTCAGAAGTAATGCTCATAAGCAATATTCAGAAGTAACGTCAGAAGGAACGTTCAGAAGGAACGCTTACAAGCAACGCTCAGAAGCAACGTCAGAAGCAACGTTCAGAAGCAACATTCAGAAGCAACGTTTAGAAGGAACGTTCAGAAGCAACATCAGAAGCAATGTTTAGAAGCAACGTTCAAAAGGAACACTCAGAAGCACACTCAGAAGTAATGCCGGAAGCAATGTTTAGAAGCAACGTCAGAAGGAATGTTCAGAAGGAACGCTCAGAAGCAACGTTAGAAGCAATGTTCAGAAAGAACGCTCAGAAGCACACTCAGAAGGAATGTTCAGAAGCAACGCTCAGAAACACACTCAGAAGCAACGTTCAGAAGGAACTCTCAGAAGCACACTCAGAAGCAACTTTCAGAAGCAGAAGCAAAGTTCAGAAGCAAGATATCCTCAACATTCACAGCTCTCAAACTACCTTTGATCACCATCAAATCCACCATTAGACACGTTTATTAGTAGCCTAAAATTCTAGGTAAGGTTTAAGAGTAACTTGCTACGAGATTAGGTCGAGTAATTCCATGAAATAAGCGGCACAAGATCACGACTCAAACTGGTCGGCAAAAATGATTCGGCCCCCCTTAAAGTTCATATGAAATCAGCTATTGAAATCCACAAGAATTATTTTTAATTCTATCAACTAACTTCTTAACACACTAGGCTAAGCATTAGAAGTCACTTACTCTTCAAATGATCAAAGCAAGTCGGGTGAGACCTCAAGAACAACCACCAAAGTCACGGTCTCAGCTGATCAGCGACACTAGAGATTGGGGTGAAATGAGGTCAAGAATCCAACATTGAAGCTTTTGTGTCACGCCCTGCGCTCCGGGCACGAGCACGCGACTTCCTATAAGCAACCAAATATCTCTCGTGGTCCCAAGATCCACAATCTAAGCCGAAAGATATAACAAATATATCAAGCATGCGGAAGCGGTAATAAAACAACTCCTCCGTACAAATATAAATTAAGTGGGACATGGATAGCATAGAAACTGTCGTACATAATAACCGACTATTTATACATGTATAGAACTACTAAAATCTGATAAGCAAGGGGTTGACGGGGTGAGCATACAAAATGGTTCATCATCAAAATCCGATAGGAACATGGTTGGGGTTGTCACCAAAGATCAAGCTACAATTAGAGTCTTCTAGGATGAGCTACTGGAGTTATCGGTGTCCTCGGCATCCTCCGTCAGCTCATACTCTGAGAACGTCTTGGAGCGAACCTCAATAGTACCTTCCATGGTCTCCTCATGCGACGGCTCTGCGAGATCCTCCTCGGTCGCCTCCAGGACAATGACCTCATCCTCCTCAGTAAACTCTAGCATCGGGGTCCTCTCCGGCACGTTCCTAGAATCGACTACCGATCCCTCTACCTGATCCTTGTCCCTACCAAGGTGGTACCAATCAGGGATCACTCCCTAGAGTACTTCATGGGGCTTCAGCGGCCCAGTCGACACATCCCAAACTTTCCTAAATCAAGCTTCGTACCGATGAGGCTTCCAGTCCGTACCACCCTCGTCAACCCACACCACTGTACACTTCCTCACGTATATGGTCCCCTAATCTTCAGGGAACTCATCAAAATATGCAGTCATCTTCTTAGGGTCTCCAAAGCGAATATGCCACATAGTCAAGGCCTAGGATCTGTAAAAATAAGGATCCCCAAAGGAGTGAGATACACATCTCAATAAAAGAGTCTTAACCCTAGGTTAGGCCGACCGTCCACTCAGGTAGTCATCTACCCCAAAATTTCAAACTCATAATCACGCAGACACATACAAATAAAGATGGTAAAACACAGATGACAAGCATGCAGCTATGACATCACATAACACTCAGATGATCATGAACAACTCGTCCTGCCACTTCACCACAACCATCTCTTCCTCCCTGCCTCATTCTCATGCCCGCGATTAGATCGCATCATGTTCGGTCCGCGTAAACGCATCAGATCGTCATAGATAACCCGCGTAAACGCATTAGGTTTCAATGATTCTCCAGGCCAATATCGACACCTTATATCTCCGTCTCGCGATTAGATCGCATCAAGACCGTGGCCATCTCAACCCAGCGATTAGATCCCATCAGGGCGTCAAACAACCTCTACCCCGCGCCTCAGCGCCTTAGGGTATCAATCACATCACCCCATGTCTCGTACGCATTAGAGTCTCACCTCGCCTCCGCCATACCACCATCACAATTCATGCACACAAGGTCAAGTACAACTCATGCATTAACAATGCATCCATGGCATGCAAGACGATTCAAATGCACAATCAAATGTGGCAATTTACTCAGGGCACAAGCATAATCAAACAATTGAATCATCTAAACTCTTCTAGCATACACGAATATCAATCATCTTGAAATCCCTCACAATTCAATCAAACTGTCGTCCGACTCACCCAATTGAGTCCAATCTTCTAATCCTAAGTTTAGGATTTCCTTACCTTGAATTTGTTATCACGAATTTCTCTTTGTGAGCCCCCACAAGATTCGGCTTCAAGGGTTCAAGATCGAACTCACCGCGCAACCTAATAAAATCTAACCAATCCGTCAATTTTCACGTCCAATTCTTTAATCCATGAACCACAAACCTTCATAACATAATTCTCATCATCTTAGCATGTTTAAATCACCAATTTGAGGTTCAAAACCAACCATCATCAACCTCCACAGATTTGGTTTGCACAGAGCCTCGAACCGGGCCATGTTCGGTTCTGTGTAAACCGAGTATATCTAGCCTTAAGTCTCCACCAAATTCATCATTTAAGCACTATCCTACCTCTTAATATGTCTATCTAAGGGTCTCACCGTGGGTTTGGAGTCGAGTCATCGCCGGAATCCTACCAAAAGTCGTCGGATCTTCTAAGATCAGTAACCGGCAGATTCTGTCCAAAGTTTACAAGACCTATTCGAGGTCAAAACTTCATCAAATCATTCTCAACTTTTTACCACAGATTGATATACATGTCTCCTAGACCTCCACAAAATTTGACCTCAAAATTCTAATATTTCGGCCTCCTAAGGAGTCAGAAACATCACCTACCTCAGATTAGATCAATTTTCGTCGACTCGCGGAAAAACCCTTGGCCGGAGCTCCTCGGTGGTGCAAATGGCTTGCTTCCAGTTCGAGGAGGTCGGCAAGACGTGGGGCTAGGCTCAGGTGGTCGGTCGGAGTCCAGGCGATGGTCGGAGGAGGGCGTCGACTGCGACAAACGGGAGTGCCAGGAGCGGTCGGTGACGGTAGAAAATAAGGAAGAAGATGAAGAAGTGTTCAGGAGCTATGGGAGGTGTTATGGCCGGTCAATGAGTGAGGAGAGAGAGTAAAAATTGCTATATATAAGGCTCAAGTCAAGGGGTTGAATGGTAGGTGAGGAATAGTGGACTTGACCACTCTTTAATACATCTCTTGACACTTGTCCTCAATGTCATTCAAGTTGATCCAATGGCCACAATTCACCCACTTTTTTGGCAGCTATGGGATAGGGATAAAGACCAAAATGCCCTTCCTTCATTGCATAGGCAAGGCTTAAGCTTAAGGGGCAAAATGTTAATTTCACCCCCGACGTCCGGAACGTCGTTTTTCTCGTTCAAATAATTTTCGATAGGGCGACGGCCAATCCGAATATAACATTGGAATTCTTGATTCTCTATTTTCAATTTTCAAGACTAGGTTCTGATTATTTTCTCTATCGGACGTGGTTCCAGCCTATCCCGAACCGATGGGCCGTTTTTGCAGACATTACGCGTATCGACCCTGTGATTCATATCACGTTAGGGCTCGTCAATTCGTGACGACTTTGGTTGTCATATAATTGTGAGGGTCTATCACTAGTTCCTATGGTCTTGATCGTCACTGTCCGATTTAGGAAAATTTTGCAAATCATACGTTGGTTAAGCGACATCACCCGCGCTCCAATCGTATGACACTCGCAAGGCATTCCTTAATCGTTCTTAGACCGGCCTTTTTGTGGTTCTAAATATCCTCTCGACAATCCTTATGGTCAAAATGCCATTTCCTATCCGAGTTGCCTAGGTCCACGTACCTCGTCTTGCGTTAGCCTTTCCTTTTTGGTCAGCCTACTCGAATTGATCAGATTCGAGCGAGATACGACTGAAATACGTCTCCAGATTTACTTATTATTAATGAGTCTGAAATTAACTAGAAATCAGAATGTCACAACTCTTTCCCCCTTACAAAAATTTCGTCCCCGAAATTTTCATTACACTTAATTACTCAAATAAATAGGGGTGTTGTCGCCTCATTGTCTCTTCATTCTCCCACGTGGCACTTTTAGTTCTATGGTGCTCCCATATTACCTTGACCAGTGAGATCTTCTTATTCCTGAGAATTTGCTCCTTCCGGTCCTCGATCCTTATCGACCTTTCCACGTAAGACACTCGGTCGTCCACTTCTATGGTTTCATAATCCAGCACATGTGTTAGGTCTGGTTCATACCTTTGCAGCATCGACACATGGAATACATTATGCACCTGGGATAGATTAGGCGGCAGGGCAAGCCTGTAGGTTAAGGTTTCAATCCGCTCTAGTATCTCAAATGGGTCTACATACTTTGGGCCCAGCTTCCCCTTCTTTCCGAATTGCGATAGTCCTCTCATTGGTGACACCTTGAGGAAGACGTGATCACCCACTTGAAACTCTAAGGGTTTGGGTCGCTTATCTGCGCAGCTCTTCTGACGACTCTGTGCCGTTCTCAATCTATCCCGAATTATCTTCACTACTTCCACCGATTGCTCTACCTATTCTAGGCTTGTGATACTTCTTTCTCCAACCTCATCTCAGCAAATCGGGGTTCTGCAGGCTCTTCCATAGAGTGCTTTGAATGGTGCCATCTGGATACTCTGCTGGTAGCTATTATTATAAGTAAACTCTACCAGATGCAACTGGTCTTCCCATCCACTTTTAAAATCTATGACGCATGCTCGCAACATATCTTCTAATGTTTGTATCGTCCTATCCGACTGTTTGTCCGTTTGTGGATGGTACGTCGTACTAAATTGCAGTCGGGTTCCCATAGCATCTTGCAGACTCCTCCAAAAATTTACAGTGAATTTGGGGTCTTTATCCGAGGTGATCGTCATAGGCACTCCGTGCAGCCTCACTATCTGTCTCATGTACAGCTTTGTATACCTATTTATAGCAAAGTCCTTTCGCACGAGGATGAAATGTGCGGACTTGATCAATCTGTCTACGACTACCCATATAGAGTTGTGACCTCGCTGGCTCCTTGGGAGTCCCATCACAAAATCCATAGTTATATGCTCCCACTTTCATTTCGGTATCTCTAGTGGCTGTAATAGTCCTCTAGGCTTACAGTGCCACGCTTTCACCTACTGGCATGTCAAATACTTAGCCACATATCTTGCTACGTCCACCTTAATCCCGTTCCACCAATAGTGCTGTCGCAAGTCCTAATACATTTTCGTACTTCCAGGGTGGATGCTATAATTGCTTCTATGAGCCTCTGATAAAATCCTTTCCCTGAGTCCTTCATCCTTTGGTACGCACAATCGTCCTCGGAATTTCAGAATTCCGTCCTCAGACACCTGAAACTCGGGTTTTTTCTTTGTCGCATCCATATCAAGGATCTTCTGAATCTCTTGGTCCATAGACTGTATGGCCTTTATTCCTTCCTGAACCTCGGGTTCCACCCTCAACGTAGCTATCAAACTGAACAACTGATCAACTTCTAACCTAAACTCGGAGTCTCTCAAATCTTCAATCATCGACCAACCCTTCACCAACAGACATGCGATGCTTGACTTCCGATTCAGCGCATCTGCTACTCTATTTACTTTCCTAGAGTGATATAGTATGCCACAATCATAATCCTTGAGCAGCTCCATCCACCTACGCTGCCTCATATTCAACTCATTCTGGGAAAACAGACACTTTAAGCTCTGGTGGTCTGTATAAATCTGAAATTTTCTGCCACATAGGTAATGTCTCTAAATCTTCAGAGCAAATATAATCGCCTCTAACTCCAGATCATGAGTTGGGTAGTTCATCTCATGTGGCCTCAACAGTCTATATGCGTAGGCCACTACTCTTCCGTGCTGCATCAGCACATAGCCCAGTTCTTTCAGCAAAACATCGCTGTATATTTCGTAACCTCCTGGTCCTGATGGAATTGTCAGTACTGGCGCGGTTGTCAATCTATGCTTGAGTTCTTGGAAACTCCTCTCACATTTGTCCGTCCATTCAAACCTTGTTTCCTTCTTCGTTAACTGCGTCAATAGGATGTCTATGGATGAGAATTTCTCTACAAAATGCCTGTAGTGTCTCTCCAATCCCAAGAAACTTCTGACTTCAGTGACTGTAGTTGGCCTAGGCCAATTTGTTACCGCTTCGATCTTTGCAGGATTCACTGCAATCCCTTCTTTAGACACCACATGACCAAGAAATGTTACCCTGCTCAGTTAGAACTCGTATTAACTCAACTTCGCATAGAGCGAATGCTCCCTCAGGGTTTGCGGTACAATCCTTAGGTGCTCCTCATGTTCTCACCACTCCTCGAGTAAATCAAGTTATCGTCAATAAAGACTATGATGAATCTGTCCATAAACTCCTTAAATACTCGATGCATCAGGTCCACAAAAGCAGCTGGAGCGTTGGTTAATCCAAACGGCATCACCGTAACCTCATAATGACCATACCTCGTCTTAAAGGCAGTCTTGGTATGTCTTACTTCTTGATCCTCAATTGGTGATACCTTGTTCTCAGGTTAATCTTCGAAAATACCGCCGCTCCTTGCAACTGATCAAACAGATCGTCAATTCTCGGCAGTGGGTATTTGTTCTTCACCGTTACCTAGTTTAGCTGCCGATAGTCAATGCATAAACGCAAAAAACCCATCCTTCTTTCTTACGAACAACACCGGCACTCCTCACGGCGAAGCACTCGGTCGGATAAACCCCTTGTCCAACAGTTCTTGCATCTACATCTTTAACTCTTTTAGTTCTGATAGGGACATCTTGTAAGTTGCCTTCGAGATGGGTTCTGTCCTAGGGGCTAACTCGATTACAAATTCAATTTCCAGTTCCAATGGTAACCCTGGCAACTCTTGGGGAAACACATCAAAAAATTCCCACACTACCGGGATACTCTCTAACTTTGGTTCTTTAGTAGTCGTGTCAATTACTGCCACTAAATATGACTGACACCCTTCAGACATCAACTTAGTCACCTCTAGAGATAAGACTAAGGGAATCAAGATTCCTCCTCGACTTCCCACCAATTCAAAGCCAGGGCAGCCTCTCGGATAAAATCGAATTATCTTACTACCACAGTCCAGTACTGTCCCCAGCTTACCCAACTAATCCATTTCTATGATTACGTCAAAATCGTACATGGGTAGTATAGCTAGGTCAATACTCTCTTTACTCCCTCCAATCACAATCTCACAACCAACACAGCTCATTGAAACCAATATATTATCCTTTAACGGAGTGGCAACATGCAGAATTATATTCAACGGTTTCAATTTTATTCCCATCAAATCAGCAAACTGTGCAGACACGAATGAATGCTTTACACCAGGGTCAAACAATGCGTATGCAGCTTGGTTGCGCAAGTAAACCATACCTGTGACTACACCTGGTGCTTCCTCTGCCTCCCTACGGGCTATTGCATACACTCTGCCCTGTGCCGGTGGTCGATTCTGCTCGATTTGGGGAGAAGCAGTCGACGGCCCAACCTACGGTCTCTGCCCTTGAGATCGATTTGTCAGAGCTTGACTCGGGCACGTCCTCATCTGGTGGCCTAGTTGACCACACTTAAAACAAGCTCATGTCCTTACCGAGCATGACTCATTCCCATGCCTCTTGCCACAAAGGTGGCAACTTCAGTTTGTGGGATTTGGCGGCTTCACGATATTTTTCCTTATAGGAGGCAGAAAATGCCTATTACCCGTCATCGGCCTCTTGCCCATCTGGCGGTTATCTCTGAATGATGTGAATCGCGATCCAGTTGCGATGTTTCTCTCTTTCAAGTCTCGTTCTATCATTTGGCCCCGTTCGTAGATCTCCTTATAAGTCCTCAGATTTAGACCGATCATCTGACTACGGAGCTCAGGCCACAGACCATCCCTAAATCTTCTCGCTTTCTCTTGAGGGTCTTCTACAGATCGAGGTGCATATCTCGACAGCCTCGAGAACTCGGCCTCATACTGATTTATCGTCAGCTAGTTTTGACGTAGCTGTAGAAATTTTACCTGCTTCCTTTCCCTAGCCGTCTCCGAGAAGTATTTATCATTGAACGTTGTCTTAAATGCATCCCTATTCATGGCTGTTCCCTCTGGAAAAACTCCATTCTTGGTGGCAGCCCACCAATTATTTGCCATACCCTCCAACTGGTACACTGCTAGTAGCACCTTCTCCTCATCTGTGCACCTCAGCACTCCAAAAACTTTTTCTAACTTCTCGATCCACCTGAGTGCTAGCTTAGGA
The DNA here is from genome assembly GCA_028455895.1 of Rhodomyrtus tomentosa. Classification (NCBI taxonomy): domain Eukaryota; kingdom Viridiplantae; phylum Streptophyta; class Magnoliopsida; order Myrtales; family Myrtaceae; genus Rhodomyrtus; species Rhodomyrtus tomentosa. Next base: position 43,555,086 of record JAPCWY010000001.1, on the reverse strand, counting down.
TCGCCAGTTCCATCGAATTGAGTCGGCTTCAGCTTTATGAACTGCTCCACTAATTGACCCATCTGTCTGGCCACGACGATTTCCTCTTGGGCATTCACAGCCTCATTGCCCTGGCCATGTTCATTCTGGTTTCCATTGACACCGTTGTTGCCATTGTTGGCATTAACGGCAGCTATGGCAGCTTCTACTGCCTGGGTGGCAGCGTCCCGATCTTGGGTCTGTCTGTCAATAAGGTTACCGATTCTCTCCAGTGCCTTAAGCACGCCATCCATTCTCCTCATCTGTGCACCTCAGCACTCCAAAAACTTTTTCTAGCTTCTCGATCCACCTGGGTGCTAGCTCAGGATCTCCAGTTCCATCGAATTGAGTAGACTTCAGCTTTATGAACTGCTCTACTAATTGACCCATCTGTCTGGCCACGACGATTTCCTCTTGGGCATTCACAGCCTCATTGCCCTGGCCATGTTCATTATGATTTTCATTGCCACCGTTGTTGCCGTTGTTGGCATTAATGGCAGCTATGACAGCTCCTACTGCTTGGGTGGCAGCGTCCCGATCTTAGGTCTACCTGTCAATAAGGTTACCGATTCTCTTCAGTGCCTTAAGCACGCCATCCATTCTTGGATCTTCTGCGACAGGCGGCTTCAAACTAGAGGCTCCGCCTCTTAGCCTTCCAGACCTTCTAGACGGGTTGCTCATCCTTGCTTTTTCTACTGAACCTGATCCATCACAAGTTAGCAAGGAGTTAGTAACTTGCTCATTCATCCAAACCCAGAGCTACTAACTACTCCTTAACAGAAATAGTTACAACATAGCAGTACTCCATTCCACGAACTCTAGAAACATTTCAATCAATAGCCCATGGCCATTTCTCAGTTCCATTCACTCTAGTGATTCACTAAAACTAATTACTTTCATTCATCAAACAGGCCAAGGTCTAGAAATGACCTTCAATCCTAAGTAGGGAACTCAACTCTTTCATGCCTTACTACTACCCTGCCAAGATCAAACACTGACCATAAGTGCCAGGCCACATGCTATGCACCCCAGGCCTTATCTTAACCAGTCTCCTAAGGTCTCGTTATCCGTCCTTATCCCAATTTAATCATCTTTATCACTCCAGTCCTCAATCAACTTTGGATCGAGCTGACCTCACTCTGATACCAAATCGGACGGGGATGTCATGCCTCGCGCCCCGGGCAAGAGCACGCGATTCCCTATAAGCAACTAAATATCTCTCGTGGTCCTAAGATCCACAATCTAAGTCGAGAGATATAACAAATATATCAAGCATGCGAAAGCGGTAATAAAGCAACTCCTCCGTACAAATATAAATTAAGTGGGACATGGATAGCATAGAAACTGTCGTACATAATAACCAATTGTTCATACAAGTACAGAACTACTAAAATCCGATAAGCAAAGGGGTGACGGGGTGAGCATACAAAATGATCCATCATCAAAATTCGATAGGAACAGGGTCGGGGTCGTCACCAAAGATGAAGCTATAACTAGTGTCTCCTAGGATGAGCTACTGGAGTCATCGGCATCCTCCGTCGGCTCATACTCTGAGAACGTCTCGGAGCGAACCTCAATAGTATCCTCCATGGTCTCCTCATGCGACGGCTCTATGAGATCTTCCTCGATCGCCTCCAGAACAATGACCTCATCCTCCTCAGTAAACTCTAACATCGGGGTCCTCTCCGGCACGTTCCTAGAGCTGACTACTGATCCCTCTGCCTGATCATGGTCCCTACCGGGGTGGCAATTAGCGATCACTCCCTGAGGCACTTCATGGGGCTTCAGCGGCCTAGTCGACACATCCTCAACTTTTCAAAACCAAGCCTCGTACCGATGAGGCTTCCAGTCCGTACCACCCTCGTCAACCCACACCATTGTATACTTCCTCACATATATGGTCCCCTGACCGTCAGGGAACTCATCAAAATACGCGGTCATCTGCTTAGGGTCTCCAAAGCGAATAGGTCACATAGTCAAGGTCTAGGATCTGTAAAAATAACGGTCTCCAAAGGGGTGAGATACAAATCTCAGTAAAAGAGTCCTAACCCTAGGTCAGGCCGACTGTCCACTAAGGCAATCATCTACCCCAAAATTCCAAACTCATAATCACGCAAGCACATACAAATAAAGATGACAACACACAGATGACAAACATGCAGCTATGACATCATATCACACTCAAATGATCACGCATACCTCGTTCTGCCACTTCACCACAACCATCTCTTCCTGCCTGCCTCATGCTCATGCCCGCGATTAGATAGCATCGACTCGGATTGCGTAAACGCATCAGACCGTCATTGACAACCCGCGTAAATGCATCAGGTTTTAATGATTCTCTAGGTCAATATCGGCACTTCATATCTCCGTCCCGCGATTAGATTGCATTAGGACCGTGGCCATCTCAACCCGCGATTAGATCGCATCAGGGTGCCAAATAACCTCTACCCCGCGCCTCAAGGTATCAACTACATCAGCCCGCGTCTCGTACGCAACAGGGCTTTACCTCGCCTCCGCCATACTACCATCACAACTCATGCACACAAGGTCAAGTACAACTCATGCATTAACAATGCATCCATGGCATGCAAGGCGATTCAAATGCACAATCAAATGTGGCAATTTACTCAGGGCACAAGCATAATCAAACAATTGAATCATTTAAACTCTTCTAGCGTACACGAGTATCAATCATCTTGAAATCCCTCACAATTCAATCAAATTATCGTCCAACTTACCCAATTGAGTCCAATCTTCCTATCCTAAGTTTAGGATTTCCTTTGAATTTGTTATCACGAATTTCTCTTCGTGAGCCCCCACAAGATTCGGCTTCAAGGGTCCAAGATCGAACTCACCGCGCAACCTAATAAAATCCAACCAATCCTTCAATTTTCACATAAAATTCCTCAATCCATGAACCACAAACCTCCATAACATATTCCTCATCATCTTGGCATGTCTAAATCACCAATTTGAGGTTTAAAACCAACCATCATCAGCCTTCACAGATTCGATTTGCACAGAACCGAACCGGGCTATGTTCGGTTCTGTGTAAACCGAGTATATCTAGCCCTAAGTCTCCACCAAATTCATCATTTAAGCACTATCCTACCTCTTAACATGTCTATTTAAGGGTCTAAGGGTCTCACCGTGGGTTTGGAGTCTAGTCATCGCCGAAATCCCGTCAAAAGTCGCTGAATCTTCCAAGGTCAGTGACCGACAGATTCTGTCCAAAGTTTACAAGACCTATTCGAGGTCAAAACTTCATCAAATCATTATCAAATTTTTACCACAAATTGATATACATGTCTCCTAGACCTCTACAAAATTTGACCTCAAAATTCCAACATTTCGGCCTCCTAAGGGGTCAGAAACATCACCTACCTCAGATTGGATCAGCTTTTGTCGACTCGTGGGAAAGCGCTTGGCCGGAGCTCCTCGGTGGTCCAAATGGCTTGGTTCTAGTTTGAGGAGGTTGGAAAGACGTGGGGCTAGGCTCAGGTGGTCGGCCAGAGTCCAGGCGGTGGCCGGAGGAGGGCGTCGACGGCGGCGAACGAGAGCGGCAGGGGCGATCGACGACGGCAGAAAACAAGGAAGAAGAAGAAGAAGTGTTCAGGAGCTATGGATGGTGTTATGGCCGGTCAATGAGTGAGGACAGAGAGTGAAATTGCTATATACAAGGGTCAAGTCAACGGGTTGAATAGTAAGTGAGGAATAGTGAAGTTGACCACTTTTTAATCCATCTCTTGACACTTGTCTTCAATGTCTTCAATTTAATCCAATGGCCACAATTCACCCACTTTTTTGGCAGCTATGGGGTAGGGATAAAGACCAAAATGCCCTTCCTTCATTGCATAGGCAAGGCTTAAGCTTAAGGGGCAAAATGTTAATTTCACCCCCGACGTCCGGAACGTCGTTTTTCTCGTTCCAATAATCTTCGATAGGCGATGGCCATTTCGAATATAACATTAGAATTCTTGATTCTCCATTTTCAATTTTCAAGACTTGTTTCTGATTATTTTCTCTATTGGACGTGGTTCCAGCCTATCCCAAATCGACAGGCGGCTTTTGCAGACATTACGCGTATCGACCCTGTGATTCATATCACGTTTAGGGTTTGTCAATTCGTGGCGACTTTGGTTATCATGTAATTGTGAGGGTCTATCACTAGTCCCTATGGTCTCGATCGTCACTGTCCAATTTATGAAAATTTTGCAAATCATATGTTGGTTAAGCAGCATCACCCGCGCTTCAATCGTATGACACTTGCAAGGCATTCCTTAATTGTTCTTAGATCGGCCTTTTTGTGGTTTTAAATATCCCCTTGACAATCCTTATGGTCAAAGCGTCATTTTCTATCCGAGTTGCCTAGGTTCACGTACCTCGTCTCGCGTTAGACTTTCCCTTTTGGTCAGCCTACTCGAATTGATCAGATTCAAGCGAGATACGACTGAAATACGTCTCCAGATTTACTTCTCATTAATGAGTCTGAAATCGACTGGAAATCAGAATGTCACTTTTCGGGTTCCGGTTAGATTGGTCAGTGACCCTTGCTGCTTCAAACGGCTCTACAAGACAAACGATTGGGTGGATTTAGGCCGATAATACCTTATTGGAGTGGCAAGAGAAATAGCTTTCTAATGATAGGTGGCTCGCCAGCAACCGATGATGGACGACGGAGATATAGCCAAAAGAGTGGGCAGCGACGGGCTGCCAACGAGAGAGGAGGAGAGATCATAGGAGCAAAATGAGTGAGAGAGTGTTCTTGTGGGGGTTCTGCCGAATGAGGGAAAGAGAGGGTGATATACTTCAATTCCAATTGTAAGAGATGGTGGGAATGGTTCATGGAGTTATGACGTTGATTTGAAGTGAATAGTAGCAAAGAATGACTAGGTGTAAAAGAGTTGGTCAAGGGGTTTTGACTATTTCACTATCTTGTCTTTAGTGAATCATTGCAAGACCACTATGGGCAATAATGTCCCTCTTAATTTCGACTGAAGTGGGGGAAAAGGTTAAAGATCAATTTGCCCTTGACTTAATCCAAAAGAATGAGCATTAATTGAGGGGGTAAAAGAGTGATTTCCATTTCTAAGTCCAAAATTTCACCTTTTCAATTCCTATGAGTTGTACCCTAACCTTAGTTGCTCTCGATGAGGTGACATCCAATTTATTAACATTGAAATTCTTGAATATCCGACATCCAATCTCGAAGTCCAATTCATGTCCAAACTCGATCGATTTCCTTCCATTCTATAGCCTCGAGAGGATCGGAATTCGGAATGTCACAACTCTTCCCCCTTAAAACAATTTCGTCCTCGAAATTTGCCATTTCTCGATTATCCACTTTCATGGGGGTACTGACGCCTCACTGCATCCTTACTTTCATAAATGGTTTCTCCCATTACTTGACACTCCCATTTGTTCTTTCTGACAAAAGTCATCCTCCTCCAGGACTTGTTTCCCTTAGTCTTCAACCTGTACTCGCTTTTCTCTGTTATCTTAATATTTGTTGGTGACACACCTTCGAGCATTCGAATTTTTCTTTCAATTTGTCTATTGGTTCGAGGATAATACGTGTATCACACTACAACCTTGCTTTAGAAATTCCTAGTCGGATGGCTTTTCCAAAACACCGTCTTAAATTCGTGTTCTTTTCCTCTCACGACCATTACCAAATCATCATGAAATCGTGCTCCTTAGTGCCTCTATCATTGGCATAATCATCCAATTCAAACGTACTTTCGTACCGTCGGGGATGCCCAAATTCTATTAGCTTACCCTGGATTGTCCAAATCGAAACATAGCCTTCTCGACTTCTTAGGCAAACTCATGATTGAGTCCTTAATAGTTTTTTCTCGAGATTCTCCAATTACCAATTAATCCACCAGCTTGCAACGGTTATGCTTTCCCTTAAATCCCTTTGGAGCAGTCAACATTTCCAACTCTCGCAATTCACACAGTTGTGAGGTCTTTCCTTACACGAGCAACGCTCCCATATCCGTAAGTAATTTCATCTATCGGCATTGCTTCTCATCAATTCCTCTTGGGAAACTCATACTTCAAGTTCTTACAGTTTGTATAAACTCAAAACCTTCCTTCTCGCGAGTCGTGTTTTCCCAACTCCTTCGCAAAGGGGGTCGTATTTCAATTCCAATCATGCGCTGGGTATTCCCACTCATGAGATCCTATGGCCGCGACGTACAAGCAACAGCCTTCCACGTCGCACTATTTTACAATCAAATTTTCTTTTCACGTCATGCCATCGTAACTCTCGTCATTCTTCACTTTCCAATGAAGTCACCATTATTGGTACGGTCGCCAACTAGGCTTAAGTCCTTGGGACTCATTGTTATATTTGTTCGTCCACTCGCGCCACACGTCATCTAGTCCCTTCCATTAATGGAATAGTTCCTGTGGGAAATCTTCCCACGACGTCTATAGCAAACCATTATAATCCATCGGACTTCAAAAGCCTTCAGCTTCTGCAGCTCACGTCGGCCTTAGTTAATCTATCACTGTCTCCTAACTTTGAGTATTCACAGGTATTTCACTCCCCAGAACTACCTAGTCAAGAAATTTCACCTTAATAGGCCCACGGCTCATGCTATTCAACTTAGCATATAGCGAGCGTTCTCTTAGGGTTCATGAGACAATTCTCAAAGCGTTCATACCTTTACGACTCCTTAAACGAGTCTGATCATCGTCTCTTAAGATGGTAACAACCCATCCAATTATTCATTGGATGCTCAGTCTGGCTATTGTGAACTCCTTTCTACCATGTGTCAAATCTTTCAAACTATTCCTCATACTTTTCATTTGAGAGTTCAAACCTTGACTCTCTTTATCATGGGTCTCCACTAGGACCACACAAAGTTTTGTTAATTTTTGTCACTTTTCCTGAGGAGACACTTTTATCTTAACCGTTGGTTTCCATAACCAGTCAATGAGACTTTATCCCAATTCCGTCCGTTCCACGGAACGTTGACATTATCCTGGAATTCAACGTTGTCCATAAGACAGTTTCTTATACTTCATTCCAAAAATCATTCAAGTTTCGAGTTTTCTTTCTCAGTTTAGACGCTTCATCTTAATATCAAGACAATTAGGATTTTCTTTTACTTCCATACTAGGGTCCCTTATCCTATGAAGGAAACTATACACTTCAGTGGCATTGTCTCATTTTGAATCCACCTCGTCCTTCCCATTCCATAGGACATCAATCTTGGAGTCTATGTTAACAATGGTGTTTTACTCCAGAACGTAGATACCACCATACTCAACATTATTTTTTCCATAATTCAGTCACCTTAAGTGACAATATTCATTTGTCCTTGGTATCCACCAATTCACGTATCGAATACTCAATTCGATTACCTTAAATTACTCTGCAATTGCACTCTAAGTGCTCTCTTCGCTTACTCAACCATTCATTAAGATTACAAACAGCTAAGACTATCAAATCCATTCACTTTCCCTTCCCTCAATGATTATCTCATGGTCCAATTGCCCTTTAAGAATGACACCTTACTTTTAGGGGTGATAACTCGCAATGTCATTTCTTGGGATTCCGATTCAACTTCAATCAATCTTATTTCAATCACAGTGTCTGATAACTGACATAACTCTTTCCTTAGTTTTCCCACAACGGAAGAAACGAAATGTCAATTCCTCATTGCGAGGCTTAGGCTAAGGTAATAATCGTTTCTCGCAGGTGCGTTTCATGTTCCATAGTGAACATCTCTTTACACGTAATCCATGAGCATGAGTTCTCTTATTTATAAGTCTTTCGATCATTCTCTTCTTTTATTGAGTCTTATTACCATTCCTCAAAATCAGGAATAACAACTAGCCGTAAGGCTTTCAAACTTCAATCCACTTAGTGACTTCACGTCTCATTCAAAGGGTCATTAACTGCCCTTAGTTCAATTAGACGACCTTGAGAACTCTGCCTCACATTGGTTGATCATCCTCTGATCCTTGCAAAATTATCAAGATCCAAACAACCTTTGCTCTCGAGTAATCCCAGGAAAGTATTTTCATTAAACAACTCAATGAAGGCGATCCAGACAGATATCATGTCTTCAAGGAAAACTTTTCCTTTGGTGACATTTCACCAATCACCAACAGCCTCTTAAGGCCAGTAACTACCAAGGTCACTTTCTTTCCTTAGTGTACCCAAAACTTTTAAGACTTCCTTATCAAGATCCCCAATCCAGAGGAAGGCAATTTCAAATCTCATCCCTCCATCAAACTCAGTCAATCTCAACCTTAATTCATAACTTCATAAGCTTTTCAAAACTCTCGTGATTCTTCTCACACATTCAATTTAGAAAGGATTAAATTAGAATCAGCTTTCTCGTGACTTCCATCATTTAGCTCATCAGTACAAGCATCTGTCACCACATTGACTTAGGCAATCATGGCAACTGCTCATCGAGCTTGCCCACCTATCAGCTTTTCTCATTTATGTTTAAAGTTCTCACGACCCCTCATTACGCTTGAGTGGTTAGGCTCATTGGTTCTAGGTTCGATTCTCCAAATAAGTACCTGTGATTTAATTGGGGGGTCATGGCGGTGGGTTGTTGTGCTAGTCTCCCCCGAGGAATAGTCGAGGTACGCACAAACTGATCCGGATTTCTTGGTTATCAAAAAAAAAAAAAAAACTACGTATTAGTCCCGATGTGGCTCCCTAGACAAAAGAATTTTTCACTTGTCGATAATGCAGATATGTCGTACTTCATGTAGCATTATACCAGGATAGCCAACTTATAATATCCTTCTCTCGTATAGAGATCAGAATCTTCCTCATCAATCTCTATGAATTTTTGACTTGTCGCATAGATTTAGTAGCCTTAATGGTCAGAGCTAGACCCGTCAAATGGGTAAGTCGGGTCGAAAATGGTTCAACTCAAATTGACTCATTTAATATGTTTTCATGCAATACAAATCTAGTGACTCATATCCAACCCGATCTGTATTGCTAAAACACTTCTATATATTACCAACTTTAGGATAACTCGTACCCATACAGAGATGAGAGCACAGGATGAGCTAGCGCAAGATCGAGTGAGGGCGAGAGAGTAAAGAGAAAGTCATAGATGTGAGTTGGGCGTAAGTAAATTGCGAACTCATTTAACGCTCATATTTTTTTGGAGCTTAATCATTTTAAATTCACCCATGGGTCAAAAACACCCATATTGTTTTGAGCTATTTTAGCATTCTTAATTTAGGGTGAGAGAAGTATTTTTCTATTTTCTTTTGCTATTTTCCAGAGTGCAGGCTTCGTCGCTTCAATAGTTTTTTGGCGAGAAAATTACCAAAAAAGTCCTAAACCTATTACAATTATGCCAGTTCAATTCTAATTTTTTTTTTCGTCGATTTAGCCCTAAATCTTTTGTAATTGTGCCAATTCAGTCCATCCAGTGTTTGACCAGCTGACGCTGACGTAGACGCCGATCGGCCGGTGAGCTAATATTTTATATAATATATATATATATATATATATATTATTTTTTAAAAGTTTTAAAAACGGTGAAGGCAATTGTCAAGAAAAGGTTTTTTGGTTTTCAGACAATTTCTTGGGCTCCGTCTCCCATGGCAAAGATCGTTTCTTTGTGGGTGCTTACAGGTCTCGATTCCAAGTAACTGTTCCTATTGATCACCTTTTCTTGATTTTTCCTTTACAAATCCGAAATCTTACAGTAGAATTCTTCAGATTCATCTCGTGCAATGATCATCATGTTGGGAAAGAGGGAATTTTGTTAACTGGGTTACTTGAAAGCTCATGAAGATTGGAGATTTTTGGATTTTCAGTACTCTATGGAGCAGCCGAATTCTTTTTACAGGTATTGTAAAAAGAGATGTTTCATCTCTTGCACCTTCCAAGCCAAGGTCGAGCCTCGTCAGCCCAAATCTGGGCGAGGCTCGCCGGCCATCCTATGGTACGTCGCCAAAGTAGAGTTACTTCACCGGAGCGGAGGAAAAAGATGACTGGAGTGGAGGAAGAAGATTGGGGAGGAAAAAAGAAAATAATAAAAATATTTTTAAAAAATAAAAAGTATTAAATTATTAGGTGACCGTCCGGCGGTGTCTACATCAGGGATGGCTGGCCAAAATTCTCCAGATGGATTGGGTTGGCATAATTACAAAAGATTTAGTACTGAATCGACAAAAAAAAAATCTATAACTAAATTGATACAATTACAGTAGGTTAATAACTTATTTTGATAATTTTCTTGTTTTTTGGCTAATATATATGAATACAGCTCTCTTCTGAGTAGTTTAAGTTTTTGAGTTATAAACATTTTAACATGGTACCCAAGCCGATTAAAGCATCGTTTAATCTATGACCTAACATGTTACGGATTTTCCAGTATCATATAGCAATGTACCAACCAATCCACATCCGTCGGTCGGAGCCTATTCCGTCCAAACTGACAACTCACTGGGAACGTAATTCCAGAGACTGCCCCAAATTCGGGCCGCATGTTATTCTCGCTCTGCTCATACCTGGTGAGAAAATATTCGGTAGAAACTTGGGAAAGCTGACTAGGTCCGGAGGATCATTTATTTGCGACACGTGTCCATCTGAGCTTTTTTTTTTTCCCGCCTCTTCTCTCCACCCAGCTCTCCTCTCTGCACTGTCTCGTGTTTTCTCTCTCCCCTCTCGCGGAAGCTTTAAGGAAGAAGGACTCCAGCTCCATGGCCATGGCCATGGCGGCCGTCTTCTCCGTTCCCGGCCGAGAAACTCGAGCCTAAGGTTCGCGGCCGCCATGACCAAGGAGCTCGAGAGCTTGAGCCCACGGCTCGCGGCTGCCATGGCCACAGACCTCGAGCTCCCGAGCCATGGCGGCTGCGAGCTTTGCGGCCAGCGACGAGGAAGAGGTCGGTGATACCGATTTGTCCGATGGGGTCCACCTGTTCTCTCTGTTCATCTCTCTCCTCCCACCGAAGCTCCGTCTGAAGAGCAGCGCAAAGAAGCGACATAATCCCCCGCCCCCATGACAAGTCGACGGCGAGACGCTCATCCATGACCGATATCTTCTCCGTCCCCGGCAGCGGAGCTCGAGCCCACGACACGCGGCCGCCATGGCCGCCAACATCTTCTCTGTCTTGGGCGCGAAGCTCGAGCCCACGGCGCTCGCGGGCGCCATGGCTGTGGAGCTCGAGGTCCGTGGCAGAGGGTCGTCCATGGCCGGCAAAAAGAGGAGCAAAAAACAGGGAAGAAAGGGGGCAAGGAAGGAGGGAGAATTTTCTGACAAGTGGCCCCCCTGACGGATACGTATCGTACAATAAAAAGAATGGACTTATGTAAAAATGCGGTGGCATCCGGTTTGTACGCAATATTTATTTTCTCCGTATCCGGAGGTAGATTATTTACGGTGACGAGTGAATTCCGCTTCACTGCAGTCTCTCCGCCGTCAAACTTGAATTCGCTTCTTGTTCTTGAGCCAAAGGATCAAATAATTTCTGATTCAAACTAAGTCTTGCGTTTTTAAATTCATCATGCCATGCTCATGTATATGAGCACGGAAAAACCAATCCAAGCATGAGTAGACAATTACGTAGCAAAAAGACCAAACATTACTCGAACACGCAATAAAGTCCTAGGAACTAGAAACGGCATTAAAACACTCGGAAACTAGAACCTCGATCCTTGAAAATACTAGAAATATAGTTCGGCAGCAAGTCTCCAAGTTTTACTGTTTCCAAAGTTGCCGAACTTATTGGCCTTCAAGGAATGCTTCGGCATCGCAGTTGAATCAATGGAGGAAATGAAGGTCGTGACATCAAGTTCGTTGATCCCGGAGTAGGAATACTACTGCGGCAGCTTGTTGAATTTGCGGTACCGAAACTCGGCATACGTTTTGGTTGAGTACCTTGCCGGGTTGTGGTCGTCGATTAGCTCCGGGAGTGGCCCGATCAGCGCCTCTTGCGGGGGTGCGCAAAACACTGCCCATGACATTCGCGTCTTCTCCTTGTTCACCAAGCTCCTGTGAAGAACACTTTTGTACTTCCCGTTGCTTAGAACCTGCAAAACAGGCATCCCTGGTAAGTTCGAGCTGTAGGGAAGTTTTTCCGTAGAAGCTATTCGCTGTTTTATCGCATTTTGTACCTCGATTTGGTCGCCGACGTGGAAGAAAAGTGCGTCGGCCAGGTAATCCACGGCGAACCAGTTGCCGTCTTTCCAAACCTGAAGACCCGGAACATCGTTCGGGACCAGTATGGTGACTGCTGACATGTCGGTGTGAGGTTCGACTCCGAGGGCCAGTTGAGGTTGCGGGCATGGTGGGTACAAGTTTATTTTCATCTCTAGCTCCATTTGGCCACCTCCCAAACTGGCCTTCAAGGCATTCTTCTCCAATCCTAGTCCCTCGGAGATGAGCTCCAGGAGCACTTCTGTTACTTTTAATATCTCCTTGTTGTATTCTTCAGTTGCTTCCCTGGATCAGACAGGCATATATTACTGCCATGGTGGTGATTTTTTTTTTTTGGCGGTGGTGAGGTTGAGCATTAAATAATATCTCCTTCTCCTCCGCGTAATTGACAGAAATAACTAATTTTGCCAGTGTACGGTCAAATGCCAGCCACAAACGAATAAAAATAAAAAATTATGAAAAAAATTGATGGCAAGGTTAACACGGTTAGTATCGTGTGTGATCAGGCAAGACTTCTCTGAATTAGATACGTAAAATGGATGGGTCGAATCGAGTCAAATATGATCTGACACATATTAATCCGTCTAATTTTTTTTGACACATATTTAATGACCTATACCCGACTCGCCCGCATCCGATCCATACCTGATCCAACCCATTAGACTCATATTATCGAATCATAATTATAAAACTTCACATTAGATTAAAAAATAAAAATAATATTATTGAAATCATTTCATGCAATAAAAAATAAGTGAAATTTTGTCCTTTTTTTAAAAAAATTATGTCTTTTTTTGAAATTTTTATTTTAATTTTTTTTAATCAAGTGAAATGTTTTCCTTTTTTTCAAAAAAAATTTGATTTTCGATTTGTATAAATAATTTATATTCAATTTTTTATTATTTAAAAATATTTTTTTATTTTATTTCTTCTCCGATGATGGCGATCAACGACTGGTAGTGGTGGAGGCAACCGGCGACCAACAGCCTCTAGTTTTTTTTATATTATATTTTACTTTTCTGATTTTCTTTCATTAATTTATATAAATAGAAAATAAAAAAAAATGACAAAGCCCTTTAAGTCCCTACCCATATGCAATTTGTGGGGTTAGCTATCATGAATCGAAAATGGGTAAAGATTAGTTTAAATGTGCAGTTCATTTATGATCATTTAATTTAATTTAAATATTTCAGATTCATTTTTATTGAGCCCTTAAAATATTAGAACTCATACCCAACCTATTTAGATGAAATCTACTATGAACCAATAAAAAGGTTGATTAAAACATTCTAATAAAGGACAAAAAACAAAGTCGTGGCGGCCGCAGCCGTGCCGTGGCACCCCAGCTCCGGCCCGCATTTTCATCATGGAAGACACCTTCTGTCCGTTCCGCTCTTTTCCCACCAAAAAAGGAAGCTTCTTCACTGACGCGACTGAGGATTGTCCATCAGAAGTTTCCGTTCTTGTCTGCCTTTTTCATCACGTACGCAAGCGCAACATCGATAACACAGAATGCAAAAAGTACAACCAAGATTAATACCTGTAAGCAGGGGGATGCTGCGGCCAAATCTCGTGCTTGACCTTGCAAGGCGGGTGCATCAGGTGGAAAAAGTAATCCACCCACTCGACCTTTTCATCGCGATTCTTGGTCATCTTCGTCCCGTACCCTTCGAAGCTCCCTCTCGACGGATCGTTCGCGAGCTTCTCCTTCTCCTCTTGAGGGAGCCTGAAAAACTCGCAGCCCGCCTCCTGCAGCCGCCCGACCAGCTCCCGCGGTATCCCGTGGTCGGTCACGAGGAAGAACCCCCACTCGCTGCACGCCTCGTGGATCGCGCGGACGAGGGCGGGGCGGGGCTGGGATAATGAGATCACCGGCACGGTGATGCCCTCGATGGCCCGGCTGTTCTCCGGCCGCTCGTGGGAGGGCCGGACGAACTGGACCGGAAGCGCGTCGAGGCCGACGGTCGCCAGTGCCTGAACTCTCTCCACTTCCATCGGTTTCCTTGGACTTTTTGACTTGGCGGCTTCGGCTTCTTTGAATCGCTGCAGCACTCGGTATTCACGAGCGTCCCCGACATTGATATTCCTACGTTATGCAGAATATATGCGGTGAGTTGCCAAGTTTCCTTGCTTGAGCGTTTGGCCTGATTGAGCGTTTGGTTTACCTAATGAAAGCACGTGATGGGACCGAGACATATTGTTCTGACTTCTAACTTTCAATGGGGAAAAAAAGGAGGAAAAAAGCGTGTTCTTTCGTGGAAATATCCAATTCTCATAGGCTCGTGGCGATCCGAAACTTCCTTTGCTAAGGAAGCTTTTTGTTGATTCTCCGTCACTTTCTCAACCTCATCTTACTACGCGAATGAGTAGAGGTGTCAAATGGGTAGGTCGAATGTGGTCCGACCTATTTAATTCATTTTGACCCATATTGAATAATTCATATCCGACCCGATCCGCAACTAATCCATATCCGACCCGTTCCATTTTGACACATATTACCAAATTACAATAATATTCTAATAAAATAATAGTCTCGGCCTCGATCGTCATCCATGGCCCAGTCCCCGTCTCCGGCCTCGGATCCGATCCAGATCTCGGCCCCCTGCCCTTGTCTCGGACCCGGCCCCTGTCCCGAACCCAGCTCCCATCCCGATCCCAATCTCGTACCTCGGCCCCGGCTCCGGCCCCGGTCCCCAATCTCGGTCCCGAACCTAGCTTCGGCCACGGACCCAGCCCCTGTCTCGACCTCGGTCCTCGGCATCGATCTTCGGTCCCGCTTCGATCCCGGCCTTGTCCTCGACCCCAGTCTCGGCCCCAATCCCAGCTGCGGCCCCGGTCCCCGGTCTCATACCGGGCCCTAGCCCCAATCGCGGGCCCCCGTCCCTTGTCCAGGTTTCTGTCCCTGCCCTAGTCCCTGCCTTGGTCCCAACCTCGGCCATAGTCCCTACCCTAGCCCCCATCTCAGAACCGGTCCCTACCTCGGTTCACCGGCCCGGA
This sequence comes from Rhodomyrtus tomentosa, assembly GCA_028455895.1. Classification (NCBI taxonomy): domain Eukaryota; kingdom Viridiplantae; phylum Streptophyta; class Magnoliopsida; order Myrtales; family Myrtaceae; genus Rhodomyrtus; species Rhodomyrtus tomentosa. Next base: position 43,539,910 of record JAPCWY010000001.1, on the reverse strand, counting down.
TCCCTATCCCGGCCTCGGTACTGTCGCCACCACGATCGTTGGCCCCAGTACCGTCGCCGCCCTGTTGCCGGCCCCATCCCCGGCCTTGGTCTTGGCCCCCGGTCGCGACCCTGGTCCCCGGCCCTAGTCGCGGCGATTGAGGTAGGCGAAGGGAGCCAAGACCGGCGACTAGGATCAGGGCCTGCAATCACAACCGGGACTGAAGCCTACCATTGCGACCAACGACCGAGATGATTTTTAACTTATGGAATGAAGTTGTACTTATGGGTACAATATGGGTCGAAAATGGGTTTAGTGTGTGACCCATTAGTAACCCATTTAATTTGGGCAGTCTCAATGCCGAGCGGTTCTTGGCTCGGCAGTTTGGGTGCCGAACAGGGGATGAATAGTGCCCGCTCGGCAATTAGACTGCCGAGCGGGTAGAGCTTATATATTTTTTTAATTTTTATTTTTCGCTCGGCAGTCTAATTGCCGAGCGAGCAACACTAAGTTTATTATTTTGAGCTGGTGACCATATTCTCTGCTCCCAATTAATGTGGTGAATTTAACAACGTCGGTGCAATGATGAGTGTGGATGAAAGCTTAATGTGCTCATTTCAAATTCTTAAACCTGCTGATAAAAAAAGTTAAATTCATCTGAACAATGATACAATGATTGCTTGCTGCTGGTGCACAACCAAAATTTGCAATGTAAGTGATGATCTTTACGAACTCTGAATTCTAGATGAAACTCATCCTTCTCTTTTCTCTTTAGTGGGAAAGCATTTGGATTTCGACGTCTAATCAAGAGATTACAGTGATCTTCAACGTGTTCCGTTTTAGGCAGGATAAATTTTAGATGAAAACCCAAGTCCCCTACGTACTTGAAGACTAAAAAGTGGCCCTCACATACAGAGTAATGCTCTGCAAATTCCTTCTATCCCTTTGCCAACCAAACCATATCATCTCATTTTTCCAACTCCACCCGCCAACTTCCACCATTCGGAACTCACAAACGCACCGTTTCCGGAAGATTCTTACCGTACTTTTTCACAAACATCTTCGGAACACCCTAGTTTTGTAACGCATCAAGTCATCATAAGTACGTAAATAGGCGGGGGTGGATACATTTTAAGATGCTCGAACGAAAAGAATTTTCAAGAAAGAACTTTACAAGCCTTGTGATTTCAAGTGTCTGAGAGATTATGATCTTCAAGTAAATGCTTGCGAAGCGCAGAATTGCATGAAAATATCAAGTGCTACTGCAGGAATAATGGACACCACAAAGCAAACTCGCCACTTTCGAGTCTTCAAGTACGTAGGGTACTTGGTTTTCATCTAAAGTTTATCCTGTCTAGAACGGAACACATTGAAGATCACTGTAATCTCTTGGTTAGACATCAAAATCTAGATGATTTCTCACTGAAGAGAAAAGTGAATGATGAATTTCATCTAGAATTGAGAGTTCGTAAAGATCATCACTTACATTGCAAATTTTGGAGGTGCTCCAACAACAATCATTGCATTATTGTTCAAATGAATTTAGCTTTTTTTATCGCCAGGTTTAAGAATTTGAAATGAGCACATTAAGCTTTCATGCACACTTATCATTGCACCAACGTTGTCAAATTCACCACAATAATTGGGAGCAGAGAATATGGTCACCAATTCAAAATAATGAACTCTGTGTTGCCTGCTCGGCAGTCTTATTGTCGAGCTGACAATAAAAAATTTAAAAAATATATAAATATTGCCCGCCCAGCAGCCAAATTACCGAGCTAGGGGCCACTCGGCTTCGTTTGGTAAATTAAAAAAAAATACCTGATTTGGTAAATTCTTTTTATTTTTCCCCTGCTTTGGAAAAAAAAAAACTCATTTAATTTTACTTCAACCTTTTAGATTCATTTTTATTGAGTCATTCAAAAGTTAATGGCCCTTATATGACTCATTTTATACAAAATATAGTTCAAATATTGGTCTATGACCCATATTCTATTATCCATATTGACAGCCCAACGAATGAGGGTGGAATTAAAAATCTAGGAAAAAAGCAGGTTACTTTGGTTTCGACTTTGGGAAAAGATGACTACCTAATTAAAAAACGAGGCGATTTGCATGATTAAAGATGCTCCAATATGCGACAAGTCCGCTGTCCTTCAACTGGTTTGACGCTAGGATGGCACGGCACGACGTTCAATCCACCAAGTCTCTGCCTTCCATGTTCAGTTTTTTATTATTTAACGCTCCGAAAAGATTGTGGTCACGGCTCACATCTCTCAATCCAAAGCGGCAGATTGTCATATGCAATCTGGGACGCCAAACCAGAAGTCTACGGTTGATCCGATCGTATGCTTAAGTTCGCCGAGGATGGGTTGCTCTGTCTCGTCGCGTGGAACTCGGAGACGAAAGAGACCGTACTTAGACAGCCCAAAGATCCACTCCTCGCGCATTCAACTGCACTAAGATCATCCAGTCTCTCTTCTATGTTTCGGCATTTGAGGCACCAGAAAATGGTGATCGCCGCTCTCAATCCGAATTGGTGGTTTGCATGCGAGGAATCCGGAGCCGGACGAGGACACCTGTGGTAGCTGGGGAGTCCACATCAGCTCGCCGAAGAAAGTCCAGCTTGCATTCACGAGAAGTAGTGTCCAAGTTGAATAAGTAAACAAAGCTTATTCAAAGATATAGCCGGCTAAGCCAAAGAAACTTACAGGGCAAAAGCCTGTATTTTCTGTCCACGTAAGCTTATGCAAGAAGGCATATTCATTGTACAGTTTTCTCTTCTTCATACATTTGTGTGTCACCGCATCAAATCCTCCAAAGCTTTCACTATCCCTTTTTGTTCCAACGATTTCAAGAGATTTCAGCCTTCGCCGACCCGCGCCCATTAAGTCGGGCCAAGAAACCACCTTGACCACACGCCTAGCGGCGCGACCATGCGAGCCAACTGCAGCTCGACCTCACCGGTTCCCCTGCTGAATTCCTTCCTCGCAGATCCCCCACTCAAAGCTGGCTACTTTTGGTCGTCAGGATTTCTAGATAGGATAAAATTTGATAGAAAATGATATGAAATCCAGAGATTTTGTCATATTCTATACTCTGTTTATTGAATTACAGTAGTAAAGCCAGATAAATTCATATCTTATTATGTTCATTGTTTGGTATTTACATATGTCGATGTAAATGAATATGAAAATACACAAACGGAGACTAGAAGAATATCTCAAAATTCACTACCAACTCTAGTAAGAGATAAAATATGATCATTCGCATTTGCAATTACAAAAAGTTTTGTCTCTTTCGCTATTTTCGTTAAATTTCAACATGAACCGCAAAGTTACAGAGAAGGACGAGTTTTGATTCTATTTCAACTTTCATACACTTTTGACATGAACCAGAAATCTATGAAGTAGAATAAGTTTCAATTTACTCGTCGTTTTTGTAGAATTTTGGTATGAACTACAAAACTATAAAGAAGTGATGAAAATTCAAGATGAACCAAAGGTACATAGGATAAGGAGATTTTTTTTTTTGAAATTTCTTCTCCCCACGTTCTTCAAGAATTCAAGATATCATTTCAAGTTTGAATTTATTCATTTAACATTTGGGTTCTCCTTCTTCATTTTTATTTACTTATTTTTTTATTTGTATATCTCTTTTTTCATTGTTTTTATTCGGTTCCATCATTACTTAATAAATTTTTTATCAAATAATAAACTACACTGTTGAAAAATCCTTCTTTCAACTCACCCAATAAAAAATACTTCAATTCCTAATGACAGAGATATGAAGTTTTGTATGTGCACATAACATATATTGCAAAGTAGAAAGAAACTAAAATTTATTAACATATATAGGAATAATTTTTTTTAATATTAGAATTCAAACATAAATTTTATTTTTAATGAATTTGTTATTCGAGAAAAAAAATAGCTTTTATATTATGTACATCGAATCCACCTTTATCCCGCCTCCCCCGTGCGATAATTTCATTCGAGTTATTTATCCCTTATATTTCACTTTATACAATTCTGAGCAGTAGCTAAACACAAGATAATATAACTTTTATATTATCCTGATTTTTATCGATACCGAAATTACTTCCTAATGGCGAGGTTGTCACGGTTCTCCATCGCCCGACCTAAAATGGAGCATGAACCTTGATGAGGCGAGCACGCCAAAATCAAATTAGCAGCATGGGGAGATGTGCAGGAGGAAGCATCTAGCTTTAATATTTCGGGCCTTTTTCTATTTAGTGCCAGTGCTCGATTTCATCCTCGCCTCCCCTGTGTAGCCGACGAGGGTGTCCCTCATCAGATCGGGCGAGGGGCCACCGGTGAAAAGGAAAAAAAATAAAATAAAAAGGAACAAAAAAAACAAAGGAAAAAAAGGAGAAAAAAAATAAAAGATGAAAATGCTATTGATTAGTCGGAATATCACGCCCTTATTTGAGATTATCATAACCAGTTTAAGCTATTATTTGAAATAATATATATTTCAAGTCATTATTTGAGAAAACGAAAGCTGTAACTCTTCCTTTGTAATTCTAATTACCATGACGGTATTGATTCCACCATTAAGAAACTTTTTGCAATCTAGGAAAGGGAAAATGCCTATGTTCCGCATTCAGAAAGATAGTGAGATTCGGACCCCTTACCTTAAAAGGCAGGGAATTCGAGTGATATGGGGAGCTCGATCTTCTCCCTTTTATTGGGAGGAGAGGGGGAAGATTCAGCGATTGAGGTTGAGGTTGAGGTTGAGGTTGAGGTTGCGGTTGAGAGCACCGGGATCCCCTGATCCGGCTTCGAAACAGTGTGCCATGCATGAGCTTGTCGAATCCATCGTCTTACCATATGAAAAAACGAATCATCAGTTTGGAGATTCCCACTTTTTCCTTTTCCTGGTCAAAACAGATTTCCACTTTGAATAACATCGTCTCCAGTGTTTTCTATGCACACATCTGTAGTAAGATCAACCAATGGAAGGAAGCCGTACATGTCAGGCGCAGACAGCTGTTAAACTTTGGCCTAGCGACATTAATGTCCATCCATCCACCGACAACGACTAGTCCTCTGGATACTGATCACGTTGCAAAGTGGGAATCGCGCTGGGCCACGTGGGTCTCGTCGTTTGAAGTAAGACAATTGATTTGGGGAAATGCTTAAGAGTTTTCACTTTTCGATGTGCTACCTCTTATTCTCATCATATTAAATAGGGGCGGGACGAGGAGAGAGAAAGTTCCAATTGAGGGCCCGACGATTTAACCCGGTTAGGTTTCATACTTTAATGTGGGCCCGACGATTTAACCCGGTTAGGTTTCATACTTTAATGTAGCGATATTAATGTCTGGATCGATATAATCTTAATCATAAATTCATACGTCATCACTTTGTGTTTTGTATTGAACACTCGTCGATTGAAAATTACATGATTAAAAATAACTGACAATATTGTCAGACCGTCAGGCTAGCGACTTACTTGATTTTATATTCCTTCTATTGCACGTTGGGTTGAGCGAGCTAAATCGCACATCGAAAAGAGCCTATTTTGGCTTATTTTCCCTATCAAATTTGATTCCTCGTTCGATTTAACTTTTAGTTTCCATTAATCGATTCCACGAACGGGAGAAGCAGCGTCATAGAGCAATCAAGTGAAAAAAGAAGAGAAAGAAAAAGCAATGGACTAAATGATACAAGAAAAACACGAACTTCCACTTTACATGGAGGGTGAAGACAAAAAAATTAAGACAAGAACTCACGTCACCCTCATAGTTAAAGAAAACACGTTGATTTCTTAGAGATTAAGTTAAAAAGACAACACTTCAAAAGAGGGATTTGTTTTATTGGTATGGGCCAAAAACAACGTTGGCAAGATAGGATCCAACCGGGTAAAGCTAGGGAATCATTGAAATTTTGAAATCCTAGTGATTCCAAAGAACATAAACATTTTGGAAACTTGGTACAAAAATGCGATTAAGTTCCAAAATTTTCAAACATGTAATCGAACCCATAAACTTGTAACAAAAGTGCAATGTAGCCCTAAAATTTCAAAATATGCAATCGAGTGTTAAAACTTATCATGAAAGAGCAATAGAATCCTAAAACTTTCAAAAAATGCAATAACGGAATAACTTTATTTCATCAATTTGGCAAGTGCCGGGACTCAATTGTATTTTTTTTTTTTGAAATTTTTAGGATTTATTTGCACTTTCTAACAAGTTTTGGGATTTGATTACACTTTTTGAAAATTGTAGGATTAAATCGCACTTTCGTGATAAATTTTAGGTATTTTAACGCACTTATCCGAAAATAAAATGAGCAGCGAGGAGACCGAAAGTGTGGCACACACAACAATGTGGCACACAAGTCGCTGTCTATGAGCAAGACATTATGAAGTGAATTGGCATGTCTGAATTGCGGGCGATGCATGCGCCTCCTATTGCCGGATTCATATCACCTAACCTTTTCTCAGAAGATTAAGCACCTAACCTTTCCTCAGAAGATTAAGCACCTAACCTTGCAATCCGAGCTGTCCATTTTTGGACGGATGGCCCAGATCTTCGATTTTTAGGGGATAATTTTTTAATTTTTTTAAATATATTTTTGTTAGTTATAATCTGGGACATCCATTCATAATATGAACGACTCGGATTGCAATGTTATGGCCTAACCTTCTAAGGAAATGTTAGACGATCTCTTTTCCTTATTCCCAACCATTGATAGTTGCAGATTGAGGATGGTCATCAACGAGATCGTAACGGGCAAAGTAGGTGGAAATTTAAGGCCAAAATCTTACTTTTCAAGGAGATCATTGCTGGCCAACTGCGGAGAAAATTACCAAAAAAATTCATAAATTTATTATAATTGTGCCAATTTAGTCACAAATATCCCAAATATTTTGCATTTGTGCTAATTCTCTCAATTTGGCTAATTTTAGCTGAAAATTACTAACGTGGTATAAGCTGCGCTGAAATGGATAATTATAAATAATAATATTATTTTTATTTCTTCTTTTCTTTTTTCCTTTTTTTCTTCCTTTTCTTCTTTCTCTAGCTTGTTGTTGAGGTTAGGTGAGGTCGACCTTATTAGCCTCTTGCAAAGCCTTGCCTCCACTGGCCACTAGCCAATTCGCTATCTATGGGCGAGGTTGGCCCTGCCATCGGCAGGCGAGGCTCACCTTCACTCGACCTGGCCGTTCCATAAAAGGGAATTGAGGAAGCAAAGATGAGGGAAATATTTTCCTTTTTTCAAAAGAAGGAAAATATTTTCCCCACTTTTGAAGAAGTAATTTCCACAGGTGAAAAATATTTTCCTAAACTAGCTTATTTTTCACGAAATAAACGGAGCCTAAGACACTCCTTTTCTTAGGTTAATGTTGACACCTAAATTTTGATTTTCCTTAAATCATTCATATTTCATAAAAATGAGAATTAATTTTAGTTCTCGCCAAAAATAATTTTCATGCATAACATATTTAATTTTTCTCACTCATGCATTGCACTAACATTTTTCTGGATCGGCAATGCAAGATTGAGCATAATTAATTTGTGAGGCATCTTAGACATAAATTGATGGACAAATCTTTTGGCAATTCATGGACATATGTGCTGAAAAATCACAGGAAATTGAGCCTGTTTCGGAGCTCATAATTTTGGCTTTGATTAACTGATTAATTATTCGAATAAAGCCTAATTTAAGACCGATAATTTGTGCAATTAAGCTCACAGTGATATGAAATTCGGCCAACCCATGCTACATACTCCCTTGGCCGAAATTTCGAAGGTTTTTTAATGGATTAAAACTCTCAATTTCAGATTTTTAAATCCTATGGCTAAGAATGAGTCCTAATCTACTTAGGAATCCTAATCTAATGGTTGGAAAAAGAACCTTACCTTTGCTAGGATTAGGAAGCCTAAAATTCTCTATATATGCCGCATCATGACTTAGGGTTGGGGGGGGTAGGTGTTTCCACAGGCTCGGAAAAATTGAGAAATCAAAAGAGCGTGCGTGAGGAGCTTTTGAGGGTGCAAGAGAGAGAGCTTTAAAGAAAAATTAAGGGGGACGGTTCAATTCCTCAAGCTCCTTCAAATCGAAGTCCCACGTAAAGGGCCAAGGTGAGCGGGGGAACAGGAGGAGATCCATCCGCGTGCAAAATAGAACGAGCAAGTTCTTTTTGTTTGGCTTTTCCTCGTAGCTGCTGCTTCATCACTTCTTTTGGCCGCGTTTTCACCGACAGCTACCGGCTTTCGGCCGTATACTTGTGTCTTCGATCGAGTACTTAGCCACCGACGTTCTCGTCCCCTGCGGCTGCGGAGGACGAATCCAAACTGAATCGAAGAGCACGACGTTTTTCTTTTCCCCCTCTTTGAGCTACTTCATTCGCTTCTCGAAGGCTGTTTTGCCGCAAATCAAGGTCAAAAGAGCAATTTTTTTTTAGCGAACACGCAGCTTGGTCGGTGCTGGATTTTTTTAGCTCAATAAAAGGTAATTTCCTCATCCTTTTGATTGTAAAGGGGTGATCGTTTGAGTCTGAATTGCATATGTTTGTAACCTTTTATTTGGATTGGCATGTTTAAGCTATCAAAAGAATGGAATATGAATCTTTTTTTTTTTTTGCTAAACAAATTCTGATCCTGAAGTTTGATAATCAAAAGATGCAAGTTTGATTATAAAGCTCCAATTTTTACTATGATATTTTCGGAAATATGATGCCTTGAATTGTTTCGATCCATTATTTGCTGGCTGTCGCAATTTCTTGAAATAAAAAAAAAACTAATCTAAATTAGGAAAGATTTTCCTAATAGGCAACATCTACTTTTTGGATAATCTCACCTGTTGCCATTCAGGTATGAGCTGCTTAGTAAAGATGAAAAATTAACGAATTTGATCCATTGTCATTTAGATTCGATTCGCTGTCATTCATAAGCCAATTTTAGATTTTGGGTATTATATTTTTCGAAAAAAATAGGAGATGGATATCTGCGATTTCTTGCACTTGATTGTTATCTTTTCGTGAAAAGGGATTTTCTTGAATCCCATGAATATTAAAACTCCTTAAAATATTTAGCAATATTAGACGCATCAAGATATCAATTTACCATATCTTATCATCATTTTGCCTATAGAGTGTTGTCAATTTTTATTTATGATTTCGTATTCTCATTCACAAGAAATTTTTATTTACGACATCTTATGTACACAAAATTAATTGCAATTTTTTTCGAATAGTGTGAGTAAAATTATATTTCAAAGTCAAAAATTAAAATTCAATTTAATTATCTAGCCAATCTTGGTATGAAATGGAAAAGAAAAATTGATCAAAATATGAAAAAGTATAATTTGTTAGAAGCATGATCAGTGTGCATTTGTTTGAGTCAAAGTGTTTTTCAGGAATTAGTTTTTCAGACTTTCACCTGCTGATTTGCCAAAAAGATGTAGTTAACAAAAAAAATTCATGCACAAAATTAGGAAAGTGAATTCCTATATCTAAAGAGATGAAAACACTTTCTAAAATAGGGACAAGTGCACCGTGAGTGCCATAACTTGTGAATAACTTTCTCGAGTGCCATAACTTTCAAAAATCGTTCACTTGAGTGCTACATCAACTTTTTCGGCGTGCCATGTCAGCTTTTCGGCGTGCCATGTTAGCTTTTCGGCGTGCCACATCAGCTTTCTAGCGTGCCACATAACTTTTCTGGCGTTCACGTCAGCGATGACATCCAAGTGAACGTCGTACAAAAGTTATGATACTTAAGTAAACATTTTGAAAGTTAGGCACGAAGCCATCGATAGTCTACTTATCCCTCTAGAATAGCTCCTCTCAATTTTTTTAATTGTTCAATTTTTTAATGTTTAATATTTTAGTTTTAATACGTTTTTATATTTTTATATTTAGTATATTTTTATTGTTATGTTGTATTTTATCTTTTACTTTATTTTTTCTTTACTTCCCTTTTCTTTTTTCTTCTATCTTCAACGCTGGCCGGGCCTCGGCAAAGGTGGTCAGCCAGCTACCAAATCTTGTTTATGGTTGCCGCCGAATGATCACAGTGGAGGTCATGGCGACATAGGAATAGGGAAGAAAGAAAATAAAAATAAAATAAAAAGGAGACAATATAAAAAATAATTTACAATTTAAAATATTGATTTTTTTTTGCGTAAAATAAAGTCATGAGATTAAAGTTATTTTCCAAATGAGAAACAAACGAAGCAAACAATTTTCGTGAAACAAACAAACCAAATATGTCAAACATATTTATATTTAGAACATATCTAAATATTAACAAATGATAAATATATAAAGGAAAAAAAACAAACTTTTTGCTATTCAACTCCCACTATGAAGAAATCAATTTACATTGATTTTAAATTCAGTCACATAGCAAGCAGATAAAATTTTTAAAATGTACTTAAAACTTTCCCATGAAAAAATCCGATGCTAGTTTGAAAGAGCATAATGTGAAAACAAATTTTCACCACATCTTTCAATTCATATTAAAATATGAAAAGCTAAAAAAACATAAATCAACGATGTTTAACTTAGAAAAACCTACAAATTCATCTTGAAAAACCACCCCGAGGTCAAAATCTACGAGATAGTTAGATTCAATTTTAATTTTTAATTTTGGAATAAATTTTTCCTCAAACTATTTGATAAAAAAAATAAATAGTTAATTATAAATTTCCAACATTATATATAATTTTTTAGTTAAAAAATAAGATTATAAATTAAATATAACAAGTGATAACATATGCGTGATAAGATGATATTTTGTTGGGTGTAATTTGATATTTGAATTGAAGAGTAAATAGTACATCAAACACTATGAGTGTCAATATTTATGTACGACGCTCACTTTAATGTCAATATTTTTTTTCTTTTTTTTATAACCAAAGTGTCCGAGCCATCTGGAGAATCGAATCTGATACCAGTGCGCCCTAACCAACTGAGCTACCCATGAATGGGTGCCAATATTTTCTTTTGGATCACTTAAGTGCTCATTTTTTTAAAAAATATTTATTTTAGTGCCAAGTTCGACATTGCTCCCCGGATATCCTTGTTAGCATTACAAAAAGCCAAAAACTAATAAAAAAATTCCACATAATAAGCAAAGAATTGAAAAAATAAATAAAAATAGTTACAAATTTAACTAAATATAAAAAACAAAATTACTTAAGATCTGCTGTGGCGACGCCTAAGGATGAGCATGGTTCCAAGGTATAACCTGGATGCTGTAGAACCGGACTAGTAAGAATAGATTGGTTTCAGATTCCAATATATAGAGGGTAGGTTCCAGGTTCCACAAATTAGGGAATCGGCTTTGGTGGGTAGATTCCAGGTTCTAGCTAGGTGGAACCTGGAACGGGAACTTGGGACCATAATTGTCACGCTCCGCGCCCTCAGGCACGATCACGCGACTCCCTGCAAGCAGCTAAAATATCTCTCGTGGTCCCAAGATTTACAACTAAGTCGAGAGATAATATATATATATATATATATATATATATATATATATATATATCAAGCATGCGGAAGCGGTAATAAAATAACTCCTCCATACAGAATATAAAGTGTGACCTGGATAGCGTAAATACTGCCATACATAACATCTGTTTGTTCATACCAGTACATAAACACTAAATCCGATAAACAAGGAGGGTGACGAGGCGAGTATGCAAAAGTCCATCAATGGCATCCAAAAAGAAACATGGTCGGGCTTGCTATCAAAAGATCAAGCTACAACTGAGAGCTCCTAAGAATAACTGCCGGAGTCCCCGGTGTTCTCGGCATCTTCCGTCGGCTCATACTCTGAGAATGTCTCCAAGCGAACCTTGATAGTATCCTCCATGGTCGCCTCAGCTGATGGCTCCGCGAGGTCCTCCTCTGTCGCCTTAAGCACAATGACCTCATCCTCAGTGAACTCCAAAGTCGGGGTCCTCTCCGACCCGTTTCGGGAACCGGCAATCGATCCCTCGGCGTGGTCCTGGTCTTGGTCCCTACCGGGGTGGCATCAATCAGGGATCACTCCCTGGGGCACCTCAAGGGGTTTCGGCGATCCAGTCGACTAGTCCTCGACCTTCCTAAACCAGGCCTCGTACCTATGAGGCTTCCAGTTCGGACTAATCTCGTCAAACCACACCACTGTACACTTCCTTACGTATATGGTTCCCTACCCATCCGAGAACTCATCAAAATATACGGTTATCTCCTTAGGGTCTCCAAATCGAATAGGCCACATTGTTAAGGCCTAAGATCTGTAAAAATAAGGGTCTCAAAAGGGGTGAGATTCACATCTCAGTAAGGTGGGTCCTACCTTAGGTTAGGCCGACCGTCCATTCAGGCAGTCGCAAACCCCAAACATTCAAACTCACAGACATATCAGGCAAATACAAATAGAGATTACAGCACACAGATGGCATGCATGCAGCTATGGCATTATACACACTCAGATGATCATGCACTCTCGTCCTGCCACTTCACCACATCCACCATTTTCAACATGCCTCAATCTCATGCCCGCGATTAGATCGCATCAGGCTATCCTCATGCCCGGGATTAGATCGCATCAGGCTATTCTCCACCCTAAGTCTCATACGCCTAATGGTCTCGCATCGTCCCCGCCATGCCACATTCATAATTCATGCACACAAGGCTAAGTACAATTCATGCATAATCAATGCATCCATGACATGCAAGACGATTCAATACATATTCACATGTGACCAATTACTCAAGAGACATGCATAAGCAAACATTGGGGTCACCTATACCTTCATGGCACACATGAGTCACACACATTAAGTTTCTTAAGAAACAATCCAAATTCCACCCGACTCGCCCAATCGAGTCCAATCTTCCTATCCTAAGTTTATGATTCCCTTACCTTGAGTTTGATGCCACAAAATTCTCTTTTGAGTCCTCAAAGGTTCGGCCCTCAATGGTCCAAGACCAAACTCATCGTACAACCTAGAAAATTCCAACCAATCCGTCAATTTTCATATCCAATTCATCAATCCATGAACCACAAACCTCCATAACATAATCCTCATCATCTTAGCATGCCTTAATCACCAATTTGAAGCTCAAAACCAACCATCATCAGCCCCTACAGATTCGGTTTGCATAGAACCGAACCAGGCTATGTTTGGTTCTGTGTAAACCGAGTATATCCAGCCCTAAATCTCTACCAAATCCATCATTTAATCACTATTCTAGCTCTTAACATGTCTATCTAAGGGTCTAAGGGTCTCACCAAGAGTTTGAGGTCGAGTCGTCGCCGAAATCCCGTCAAAAGTAGCCGGTTCCTCAAGGTCAGTAAATTGGCAGATTCTGTCCTACATTCACAAGATCCATTTGGGGCCAAAACTTCATCAAATCAAACCCAAATTTTTACCACAGATTGATATATAAGTCCCTTAAATCTCCACAAAATTTGACCGCAAGACTCCAACATTTCGGTCTCTTAAGGGGTCAGAAACTTCACCTACCTCAGATTGAGTCATATTTCGTCGGCTTCGGGAAAAAGCTTGGTCGGAGCTCCTCGGTGGTCCAATCGTCGTGCTTCCACTTCGAGGAGGTTGGCAAGATGTGAGGCTAGGATTAGGTGGTTGGCTGGAGTCCAGGCGGTGGCCGGAGGGCGGCGTCGACGGCTACGAACGGCAACTCTAGAAACTGTCGCTGGCGAGCAGTAGAAGAAGAGAGGAAGAAGAGGCTGTCGGTGAAGTGGGAGGTGTTATGGCCGGCCAAAGTGAGATGAGAGAGAGAGACAAAAAGTCTTATATTCAAGGCTCAAGTCAAAGAGTAGAATGGTAGGTGGTGAATAGTAGACTTAACCACTCTTTAATCCATCTATTAACACATGGCCAAGTGTCACTCCAACTTGATCCAATAGCCAATATTTCTTCAGATTTTCGGTGGCCTTGGGGTAGTTTGAAAGACCAAATTGCCCTTCCTTCATTGCATGGGCAAGGCTTAAGCTTGAGGGGCAAAATGATAATTTTACCCTCGATGTCCGGAACGTCGTTTTTCTTGTTCCAATATTCTTCGATAGGGCAACGACCAATCCACACATAACGTTGGAATTCTTGATTCTCTATTTTCAATTTTCGAGACCCGTTTCTAATGATTTTCTCTATCAGACGTGGTTTCAGCCTATTCCAAACCGACGGGCGGCTTTTGCAGACTTTACGCGTATCGACCCTGTGATTCATATCACAATTAGGGCTCGTCAATTCGTGGCAACTTTGGTTGTCATATAATTATGAGGGTCTATCACTAGTCCCTTTGGTCTCGATCGTCACAGTCTGATTTAGGAAAATTTTGCAACTTATATGTTGGTTAAGCGACATCAACCGCACTCCAATCGAATAACACTAGCAATGCATTCCTTAATCGTCCTTAGATCGGCCTTTTTATAGTTCTAAATATTCCCTCGACAATCATTATGGTTAAAGCGTCATTTCTTATCTGAGTTTCCTAGGTCCATGTACCTTGTCTCGCATTAACCTTTCCCTTTTGGTCAGCCTACTCGAATTGATCAGATTCAAACGAGATACGACTGAAATACATCTCTAGATTTACTTCTCATTAATGAGTCTAAAATTGACTGGAAATCAGAATATCACAACTCTTCCCCCCTTACAAAAATTTCGTCTCCGAAATTTTCATCAACTTAACTATTTAAATAAATTGGGGTGTTGTCGCCTAATTGTCTCTTCATTTTCCCGCGTGGCACCTTCCGTTCCATGGTGCTCCCACACTACTTTGACTAGTGAAATCTTTTTATTCCTGAGGATTTACTCTTTTCGGTTCTTGATCCTTATCGGCCTCTCCTCGTAAGACACCCGGTCATCCACTTCTGTAGTCTCGTAGTCTAGCACATGTGTCTAATCTAGTTCATATTTTCGCAGCATCGACACGTGGAAAACATTATGCACCTGGGATAGATTAGGCGGCAAGACAAGCCTGTAGGCCAAGGTTCCAATCCGCTCCAGTATCTCGAATGGGCCTACATACCTTGGGCTCAGCTTCCCCTTCTTTCCAAATCGTGATAGTCCTCTCATCGTTGACACCTTGAGGAAGACGTAATCGCCCACTTGAAACTCCAAGGGCTTGCGCCACTTATCTACGTAGCTCTTCTAACGACTCTATGTCGTCCTTAGTCTATCTCGAATTATTTTCACTACTTCCATTGATTACTCTACCAACTTTGGGCCTGTGATACTCCTTTCTCCAACCTCATCCCATCAAATCGGGGTTCTGCAGGCCCTACCATAGAATGCTTCGAATGGTGCCATCTGGATACTCTGCTGGTAGCTATTATTATAAGCAAACTCTACCAAATGTAGCTGATCTTCCCACCCACTTTTAAAATCAATGATGCACGCTCGCAGCATATCCTCAAGCGTCTGTATCGTCCTTTCCGACTGTCCGTCTGTCTGTGGATGGTACGCCATGCTAAACTGTAATCGGGTTTCCATAGCATCTTACAGACTCTTTCAAAAGTTTGCCGTGAATTTGGGTTTTCGATCAGACGTAATCGTCACAGGCACTCCATGTAACCTCACGACTTGTCTCATGTACAACCCTGCATATTTATCCATAGCGAAGTCTTTTCGCACCGGGATGAAATGTACGAACTTGGTCAATCTGTCCAACTACCCTTATAGAGGTCGCGTCTCATCACAAAATCCATAGTCTCCCACTTCTATTCCGGAATCTCCAGTGGCTATAATAGTTCTCCAACCTTACAGTGCTGTGCTTTCACTTGCTGGCATGTCAAACACTTAGCCACATACCGTGCTACGTTCACCTTCATCCCTTTCCACCAATAATATTGTCGCAAGTTCTGATAAATTTTCGTACTTCCAGGGTGGATGCTATAATTACTCCTATGAGCCTCTGAGAAGATCCTTTCCCTGAGTCCTTCATCCTTTGGTACACACAGCCGTCCTCGAAACTTCAAAATTCTGTCCTCTGCCACCTGAAATTCTGGTTTTCTCATCGTCACGTCCATCTCCAAAATTTTCTGAATTTCTGGGTCCGTAGACTATAGGGTCTTTATTCCCTCCTGGACCTCAGGTTCCACCCTCAATGTAGCCTTTAAGCTAGACAACTGGCAGACTTCTAGTCTGAACTCAGAGTCTCTTAAATCTTCAATCATCGACCAACTTTTCACTAGCAGACATGCGATGCTCGACTTCCGGCTAAGTGCATCTGCAACTCTGTTTGCTTTCCCAGGGTGATATAGTATATCACAATCATAGTCCTTGAGCAGCTCCATCCACCTACGTTGCCTCATATTCAGCTCTTTCTTGAAAAACAGGTAATTTAAGCTCTAGTGGTTGGTATAAATCTGGAACTTCTCGCCACATAAGTAGTGTCCCCAGATTTTCAGAGCAAATATAATCGCTGCTAACTCTAGGTCATGAGTTGGGTAGTTCATTTCATGTGGCCTCAACTGTCTCGATACCTTGGCCACTACTCTTCCGTGCTGCATCAATACATAGCCCAATCCTTTCAGCAAGCCATCACTGCATATTTCATAACCTCCAAGTCCTGAGGAATGGTCAACATTGGTGCGGTTGTCAATCTATGCTTGAGCTCTTGGAAACTCCTTTCACACTTGTCAGTCTATTCAAATCTCATTTCCTTCTTTGTCAACCGCATCAATGAGATGGCTATGGATGAGAATTTCTCCACAAAACACCTGTGGTACCCTGCCAGTCCCAAGAAACTTCTGACTTCAATGACCGTAGTAGGTCTAGGCCAATTTGTTACAGCCTCGATCTTCGCAAGATCCCCTGTGATTCCTTCGCCAAATATCACATGACCAAGAAATGCTACCCTACTTGGCCAGAACTCACATTTACTCAACTTCACGTAGAGTGAGTGTTCCTTCAGGGTCTGTAGAACAATCCTCAAGTGCTCCTCGTGTTCTGCATCACTCATTGAGTAAATCAAGATGTCGTCAATAAAGACTATGACGAATCTGTCCAGGAATTTCTTAAATACTCGATGCATCAGGTCCATAAAAGCAGTTGGAGCGTTGGTCAAATCAAACGGCATCACCGTAAACTCATAATGACTATACCCCGTCCTAAAGGCAGTCTTAGGTATGTCTTCCTTCTTAATCCTCAACTGGTGATACCCTGTTCTCAAGTCAATCTTCGAAAATACCGTCGTTCCTTGCAACTGATCAAACAGATCATTTTCGGCAGTGGGCATTTATTTTTCACCGTCACTTGGTTCAACTGCCGATAGTCGATGCATAGACGCAAAGATCCATCATTCTTCCTTACGAATAGCACCGGTGCTCTTCACGGTGAAGCACTAGGCCGAATAAATCCCTTGTTCACCAGTTCTTGCATCTGCACCTTTAACTCTTTCAGTTCTGACAGAGACATCCTGTAAGGTGCCTTCGAGATCGGTTCTGTCCTAGGGGCTAATTCGATTACAAATTCTATTTCTCGTTCCGGTGGTATTCTTGGCAACTCTTGAGGAAATACATCAGAAAATTCACGCACTACCGTGATACTCTTTAACTTTGATTCTTCGGTAGTCGTGTCTATTACTGCTACTAAGTATGTCTGACACCCTTCAGACAGTAGCTTGGTCACTTTCAAAGATGAAACTAAGGGAATCGAGATTCCTCCTCAACTTCCCACCAATTCAAAGCTAGGGCGGCCTCTCGGATAAAACCGGATTATCCTACTACCACAATCCACTACTGCCCCCTGTTTACCCAATCAATCCATTCCTATAATTACGTCAAAATCATAGATGGGCAATACAGCTAGGTCAATATTCTCCTTACTCCCTCCAATCACGATTTCACAACCTGTCCAACCCAATGAAACCAATATATTATCCTTCAATGGAGTGGCAACATGCAGATTCATATTCAATGATTTTAACTCCATACCCACAAAATCAGCAAATTGAGCAGACACAAATGAATGCGCGGCATCAGGGTCAAACAATACATATGCAGCTTGGTCGTACAAGTAAACCATACCTATGACTACACCTGGCGCTTCCTCCGCCTCTCTACGGGCTACTACATACACCTTCCATGTGCCGGTGGTCAATTCTGCTCGATTTGGGAAGTAGTTGTCAATGGTCCAGTCTGCGATCTCTGCCCTTGAGGTCGATTTGTCGGAGCTTGGTTTGGGCACGTCCTCATCTAGTGGCCCAGTTGACCACACTTAAAGCAAGCTTCTGGCCTTACCGGGCATAGCCCATTTTCATGCCTCCTGCCACAAAGGCGGCATCTCCAGTTTGTGGGATTCGGCGGCTTCACGATATTTTTCTTTATTGGAGGCACAAAATCCCTATTGTTCGCTATCGGTCTCTTGCCCATCTAGCAGTTATCGCTGAATGGTGTAAACCGCGATCCAGTTGCTGTATTCCTCTCTTTCAAGTCTCTTTCAATCATCTGACCCTGTTCGTATATCTCCTCGTAAGTCATCAAATTTAGGGCAATCATCTGACTACGGAACTCAGGCCTTAAACCGTCCTTAAAACTCCTTGCTTTCTCTTGAGGGTCCTCTACAGATCGAGGTGCGTACCTTGACAATCTCGAGAACTCGGCCTCATACTGATCTATCTTCAGTTGGTTCTAACGTAGCTGTAGAAATTCCACTTGCTTTCTTTCCCTGGCCGTCTTCGAGAAATACTTGTCATTGAACGTCGTCTTAAAGGCATCCCAATTCATGGTCATTCCTTTAGGGAAAACTCCATTCTTGGTGGCAGTTCACCAATCATTTGCTATACCTTCCAACTGGTACACTGTTAGCAACACCTTCTCTTTGCCCGTGCACCTCAACACACCAAAAGCTTTCTCTAACTTCTCAATCCATTTGGGTGCTAGCTCAGAATCTCCAGTCCCATCGAATTGAGTCGACTTCAATTTTATGAACTGCTCCACTAGTTGGCCCATCTGTCTGGCCACGACAATTTTCTCTCGGGCATTCACAGCTTCATTGCCCTAGTCATGTTCATTCTAGTTTCCATTGCTACCGTTGTTGCCGTTGATAGAAGCTATGGCAGCTCCTACTGCCTAGGCAATGGCAGAGTCCCAATCCTGGGTCTGCCTATCAATCAAGTCACCAATCCTCTCTAGCGTCTTCAGCACTCCATCCATTATTGTATCTTCAGCTACAGGCGGCCTCGAGCTAGAGGCTCCGCCTCTGGATCTCTCAGATCTTCTAGACGGGTTGCTCATCATTATCTCTTTCTATTGAACCTGGTCCACCACAAGTTCAGCAAGGAGTTAGTAACTCACTCAATCATCCAAGTCCAGAGCTACTAACTAATCCTTAACAAAAACAGTCACAACACAGCGACACTCCATACAACAAGTCCTAGAGACATTTCAACCAATAGCCCATGGCTATTTCTCAGTTTCGTTTACTCCAACGGCTCACCAAACCAATCACAATCACTCATCAAATATGCCAAGGTCTAGAAATGACCTTCAAATTTAAGCAGGGAACTTAATCTTCATGCCTTACCATGATTCTGCCAAGGCCAAATGCCATCCATAAGTACCAGGTCACATGCTATGCACCTCATGCCTTATTTTAACCAGTCTTCTAAGGTCTCGCTATCCATCCAAGTACCAACTTAATCCTCCTTACCACTCCAGTCCTCAATCAACTTTGGATCGAACTAACCTTACTTTGATACTAAGCGAGCGGGGATGTCACGCCCCGCGCCCTCAAGCACGATCACGCGACTCCCTTCAAGCATTTAAAAGATCTCTCGTGGTTCCAAGATCTACAACTAAGTCGAAAGATATACTATATATATATATCAAGCATGTGGAAGCGGTAATAAAATAACTCTTCCGTACAGAATATAAAGCGGGACCTGGATAGCGTAAATACTGCCACACATAACATCTGTTTGTTCATACCAGTACATAAACACTAAATCCGATAAATAAGGGGGGTGACGGGGCGAGTACGCAAAAGTCCATCAACGGCATCCAAAAAGAAACATGGTCGGGCTTGCTATCAAAAGATCAAGCTACAACTGGGAGCTCCTAAGAAGAACTGTTGGAGTCTCCGGTGTCCTCGGCATCCTCCATCGGCTCATACTCTGAGAATATGTCCGAGCGAACCTCGATAGTATCCTCCATGGTTGCCTCAGCTGATGGCTCCGCGAGGTCCTCCTCTGTCGCCTCAAGCATAATAACCTCATCCTTAGTGAACTCCAAAGTCGGAGTCCTCTCTAGCCCGTTCCGGGAGCCGGCAACTGATCCCTCGGCCTGGTCCTGGTCTTGGTCCCTGCCGGGGTGGCACCAATCATGGATCACTCCTTGGGGCACCTCATGGGCTTCAGCGACCTAGTCAACTCGTCCTCGACTTTCCTAAACCAGACCTCGTACCTATGAGGCTTCTAGTTCGGACTACCATCGTCAACCCACATCACTGTACACTTCCTTACGTATATGGTTCCCTGCCCAACCGGGAACTCATCAAAATATACGGTCATCTCCTTAGGATCTCCAAATCGAATAGGCTACATCGTCAAGGCCTAGGATCTGTAAAAATAAAGATCCCAAAGGGGTGAGATTTACATCTCAATAAGGTGGGTCCTAACCCTAAGTTAGGCCTACCGTCCACTCAAGCAGTCACAAACCCCAAACATTCAAACTCACAGACATATCAGGCAAATACAAATAGAGATAACAGCACACAGATGGCAGGCATGCAGCTATGGCAACATACACACGCAGATGATCATGCACTCTCGTCCTGCCACTTCACCACATCCACCATTTTCGACCTGCCTCAGTCTCATGCCCGCGATTAGATCGCATCAGGCTATTCTCCACCCCGCGTCTCATACGCCTCAAGGTCTCGCCTCGTCTCCACCATGCCACATTCATAATTCATGCACACAAGGCTAAGTGCAATTCATGCATAAACAATGCATCCATGGCATGCAAGACGATTCAATACACATTCACATTTGATCAATTACTCAAGAGACATGTATAAGCAAACACTGGGGTCACCTATACCCTCATGGCACACATGGGTCACACACACTAAGTTTCTGAAGAAACAATCCAAATTTCACCCGACTCGCCCAATCGAGTCCAATTTTCATATCCTAAGTTTAGAATTCCCTTACCTTGAGTTTGATGCCACAAAATTCTCTTTTGAGTCCTCAAAGGTTCGGCCCTCAATGGTCCAAGACGAAACTCACCGTAGAACCTAGAAAATTCCAACCAATCCATCAATTTCCATATCCAATTCACCAATCCATGAACCACAAACCTCCATAACATAATCATCATCATCTTAGCATGCTTCAATCACCAATTTGAGGCTCAAAACCAACTATCATCAGCCCCCACAGATTCGGTTTGCACAGAACCGAACCGAGCTATGTTTAGTTCTGTGTAAACCGAGTATATCCAGCACTAAATCTCTACCAAATCCATCATTTAATCACTATTCTACCAATTAACATATCTATCTAAGGGTCTAAGGGTTTCACTGAGAGTTTGAGGTCGAGTCGTCGCCGGAATATCGTCAAAAGTCGTTGGTTTCTCAAGGTCACTAAATCGGCAGATTCTATCATACATTCACAAGACCCATTTGGGGTCAAAAATTTATCAAATCAAGCCTAACTTTTTACCACAGATTGATATATAAGTCCCTTAAATCTCTACAAAATTTGGCCACAAGACTCCAACATTTCGGTCTCCTAAGGGGTCAGAAACTTCACTACCTCAAATTGGGTCAAATTCCGTCGGCTTCAGGGAAAAAGCTTGGTCGGAGCTCCTCGATGGTCCAATCGCCGTGCTTCCACTTTGAGGAGATCGAAAAAATGTGGGGCTAGGCTCAGGTGGTCAACCGGAGTCCAGGCGGTGGCCGGAGGGCGGCGGCGGCGAACGACAACTCCAAAAATTGTCGCCGACGAGCAGCAGAGGAAGAAGAGGCTATCGGTGAAGTGGGGGGTGTTATGGCCGGCCAAAGTGAGGTGAGAGAGAGAGAGAGAAAAAGTCTTATATTCAAGGCTCAAGTCAAAAAGTGAAATGGTAGGTGGTGAATAGTGGACTTGACCACTCTTTAGTCCGTCTATTGACACATGTCCAAGTGTCATTCTATTTTGATCCAATGGCCAATATTTCTTCAGATTTTTGGTGGCCTTGGGGTAGTTTGAAAGAAAAAAATGCCCTTCCTTCATTGCATGGGCAAGGCTTAAGCTTGAGGGGCAAAGTGGTAATTTTACCCTCGACGTCCGAAACATCTTTTTTCTCGTTTCAATATTCTTCGATAGGGCGACGGCCAATCCAAACATAACGTTGAAATTCTTGATTCTCCATTTTCAATTTTCGAGACCCATTTCTGATGATTTTCCCTATCAGACGTGGTTTTACCCTATCCTGAACTAACGAGTAGCTTTTGCAAACTTTACGCGTATCGACCCTGTGATTCATATCACAATTAGGGCTCGTTAATTCGTGACGACTTTGGTTGTCATGTAATTGTGAGGGTCTATCACTAGTCCATTTGATCTCGATCATCACTGTCCGATTTAGAAAAATTTTGCAACTCATACGTTGGTTAAACCGCATCACCCGCGCTCCAATCGTATAACACTAGCAATGCATTCCTTAATCGTCATTAGATCGACCTTTTTATGGTTCTAAATATCCTCTCGACAATCATTATGGTCAAAGTGGCATTTCTTATCTGAGTTTCCTAGATCCACGTACATTGTCTCGCATTAGCCTTTTCCTATTGGTCAGCCTACTCGAATTGATCAGATTCGAACGAGATATGACTAAAATACATATCTAGATTTACTTCTCATTAATGAGTTTGAAATTGACAAAAAATCAGAATGTCACATTAATCAAGCTTTTATATTTTTTCTTAGTATACGTTTTCACATCATTCTAAGGTATTTTATAAGGATGATAATGAATATGTAATCCGAAACTATTTTATCATTAAGTCTTTTACTTTATTATTATTTCATACTTTTCATGCGTCTAAATATGAGTTATGGTTAATAGATTTTAGCAGTAGATGGTGGTCATTAAATGTAATTAGTTACATTGATCGTTCAATGAGAATGTATATGGAACCTGGCTAGAACGTGGAACCGACCCTAGAACCTGAGACAGGGTAGGTTCTAAGTTCTAAGGTATGCAGAGTAGGTTCTAGGTTAAAAAAAATGAGAAACCTATATAGACGGGTAGGTTTTAGGTTCCAGGTGAAACCTGTACGGAGTCTAAAATCGCTCACCCCTACCACCGCTCCACCATCGCCGACAATGGCCGACGACATATGGGAGTTGGCCGGCCTGGGTCGGTGACTCCTAGCCCCACTCGTCACTGGCCACTGTTAGCAATAGTGGGCAGTGGCAGCAAGGGTTTAAAGCGAACATCACTGCAAACTCCTACAATTGCAAACTTCAGCAAATTGCTTTTCTTTTCTTTTTTTTGCCCTCTGAATTTTATGGTTTTTATTTAATTTTAATTTTTTTAAAAAAATTAATCATTTTTAAAGTTGAACAGTCCACATGGACGCTACGTGGACTGATTTTTAAACAAACTTGCCACATAATATTAAAAAATTATTATAAAAAATGCCATGTTTATAGTTTGGTCGGAATTGACACTTAAATATTTTTTTTGTCGGAATTGGCACTTAAGTGATCATTTTTTCTCCGATTTGGCATTTAAGTGAGCTGGCGAAAAAAATTGACACTAAAGTTAGTGCAGTATACAAATATTGACACTCTAAGTGTTTTTCTGCCGTTAAAAAGAGATTGGAACTAATGGCTCCCAAAATAGTAAATTTTGGGTTGTTATTGAGGATTCGGATCATCTGACATTGAGTTTTTCATGATACGCGTAATATTACTCAAATCAAACTATCCAAATGAAAATGAACAATCAAGAATGAGCCACGTTATTTTGTGAGGGGAGGGGAAAAAATTAAGCCGGAATTTTTTTGGAATTTAAAAAATTTTGAATATAAAATCTATCTTAAATCAAGTCGTCTATTTTCATTTGGACCGTTTTGATTTGAATAATGTTATGTATGTTAATAAAATTTCAATGTCAAGTAATCCAAATCCGTAACACGAGGTGTAAGTATGATTTAGGGAGCTTAGTCCTGCCTATGGCCAAAAAAGGAGGGAGTTATTTTTCCCGACGCGCCGTAAGGTTTCGTGGTACTGACGTGGCAGAAATCCGATACATGTGGAGAGCAACATTCTCGACCCCGTACCGGATAAATTCATTCACAAACAAAATCCAAAACGGGAAAAAGGAAACGAACCAGAGCGAGCGAGAGGGAGAATCGACGCCGATCCAACCGTTCGTTTCCAACGACCACTCAACCGCCATCCGCTCAATCATAAAACTCCCACCCAAGGTCTCCCTCCCCCAACGCGCGCGCCCTCAGGCGATGGCCAGCACGCGCCCGCAAAAAGCAAAAGGCTATTCTGTACTGTCAGTGATCGTCTCTCGTCTCGTTTCTCTCGCTCACTCACTCAACCAGCCGTGGGGCGAATCTTCCCCGAGCTTCTAGAAAGCTTCTAACTATCGATGGCGGAGCCGAAGCGGGCCTCCGGCACGGTCAAGTGGTTCAGCGCCCAGAAGGGCTTCGGCTTCATCGCCCCCGACGACGGCGGCGACGACCTCTTCGTCCACCAGACCTCCATCCGCTCTGACGGCTTCCGCACCCTCTTCGAGGGCCAGCTGGTGGAGTTCTCTGTCGAGTTCGGCGAGGATATGCGGACCAAGGCCGCCGATGTGGCGGTCATGGATCGATCTAGCCGCGGCGGAGGAGGAGGGAGGGGTTGGTACGGGGGAAGCCGGTTCGGCGGCGGCGGCGGCGGCGGCGGCGGTTACGGGAGAGGTGGAGGTGGGCGGAGAGGAGGAGTTTACGGTGGAGGGGGAGGGTACGGCAGCGGCCGCGGTGGAGAAGGTGGCGGCGGTTTGGCGTGTTATAATTGCGGAAGAATGGGGCACTTGGCGCGGGATTGTTACCAGGGAGGTGGCCGCGGCGGCGGGAGAGGAGGAAGGAGATTCGGTGGTGGCAGAGGATATGGCGGCGGTGGCGGGGGGTTCGGTGGTGGTGGAAGGGGGTGTTTCAATTGTGGTGAAGAAGGGCATTTAGCCAGGGATTGCCCTAATGAGCGGGAATGAGCGCTTCTTTGTTCAATCCATTTGTTGTGGCTCCAATTTGGGATTTGGGTAAATTTCCTTTGTATATCTGGTTATCTGGTGCTGATGTTCATCGAGTAAAGCTTTCTCTCTTAAATTCTTTCTTTTGATCTTGAATTATTGATTTTATTGTCATTCTTTTACATTGAGATTGCTGATCGAACTGAATTGTCTTCCAGTCAGTTGACTGCATTTGGGTGCACACATTCTGAATTTTATGGGAGTTTGGTGGTTGATTGGTTTTTTTGCGCTCATTCTGAATTTAAGTTACTTGGCTTTTGCTAGATGTATACATTTGCCTTCTAATCCCGCACTTTCGCTCTCCCAAGTTCCATTTCCTGCTTTTATGGTTGTGATAACTTCATTCTTATTGTCTAAATAGCAGAAAATTTGTTCCTAGATTATATTGTCCCTTTCAGTTTCTAATGTTGGTTTTTGCTTAATAATTTTTCTGGTGTTACAAGATACGAAGCTGTTTTGAATCTTTTGATGTTCACGTTTTCATAATATGGGCCAGTACACCCCCCATGTATTATTAACACGTTGAAGATCTTCTTCTTTTGAAAATTTCTCGATGTTTGCCAATTGTAGACCGACATGCTTGTTTTCCTTTTACAATGAGAAAGCTCTTTGTGAGTTGTCTTTAACTGCAGGGGCGTAAAAATCCTTTCCTTCAGTTGTCACCATTTTGAGGGTCCTATCCTCCATGTGTCGCTTTCATGAAGTTGGTTGAAGTTTATCCATTCCAAGAGGAAGAACAAGGACCAAGTCCATAAACATGTGGATGCTTGAGTTCACAGAAACCTTATCTTGTTCTCGTTGGCATCGTAACGAATTTGACGCTGCGAATCTGCTACCTTTATCGCCATGTTATTTTCAGGATACGATTAGTCGTGGGCCTTCTCAACTCACAAGGTTGTGTCTGCTTCTTGATCTTATCTTCTACATCTAAAGGTGGCTTTTTCTTTTTGGTGGATCCTCTGCCTCTATAACAGGAAAATCACCTCCTTGTATCTTAGTATCTTATATATGGTCCCAGAGTGAATTGGGATATCTATTTATTTTAATTGTTGGAATTCTTTAGCACAAGGCCTCCAATGTTAATGTTTATATAAATGAGATATTATGCTTAAAGATATTGAACTTCAGATTTCGCCATAAGTTGCTTATGGCTAAATCTGAAAAGCGGCTTGAAATTGGCTCCCTTATGCTCATATGTTTCCCAGGAGATGGTTTTTAGAAGGCATGTTGCCCCAATGGCCATGAGAGAAAGATGCTGTCATTTGACACTAGCCGATATGAGAAAACTCCTGCTGCATTTATTGCATGACGTATCAAATTGCAGACCTTAAATATGGCAACTCATGCTTATGCAAGTGCGAGATATGTGAACTAGAACTAGAACTAAAATATTAACTAGATTTATTGAAATTTAAGAAGTATGGATGAAGTTTCTGTACAAATTTTTATTTGCTGGATTCATGCCTTTGCTGAGATAGGCCAGGTTGCCACTTGTAGGATCAGATCTATCAGTGGTAAGAGGAGCTATTTTTATTTAAGTTCCTTGATCAATTTATTGCTCCTTTTTTGCTGTCTCTCTCTCACACAGAGACCCTGCTGAGGTTTTTGTTTTTTGTTTTTTAATAAATATAATGTCCTTTACCCTTTTCTTGAGGAGGATAATAGAAGATAGGTGATGTTCATTTGTTCTGTGGGAGCGCGAGAGCCCCTTGTGCCAAGTAACTTATAGTCTAATGAGTAACAACGTGGCCTTACCAGCTTTTGTTCTGAATGATTATCACCGTCAGATTGTTCTCTTCTTTTTCCGGGGGGCATATTTACTGCCAAGTAACTCATATTCTAAAGAATAACCGCCTAACAGGATTCCTTCTGATTCGGCTTTCCTAGGCATAACTACTGTGCGCTCTTTCCAAGAGCAATTTCTTGGCCATGGTTTGACCTGTGCTAATAGATTGCATCTTCTTTTCTCTTTTAATCAGATAAAGAAACCGTGGCTTTCATTTCTGTATGGCATTGTTGAACAGACCACTTGAAGGTCATTGGTTGGATACTTTTTAGCATATCCGAATTTTCAGTCTGTTTTGTTGGTCAGGATGCTAGAAAAGTGTGCTGTTCCTCACCATATGTTATTGTGACTTCTTGTGTTGCTGCACCAGTTCTCAGTTCCAATGATATCAAACCAAGGTTCCTTTCTTTTGGAGTAGTGTCCAGTATCTGTACCAGTTGATAGACCAGAATGTGATACGAGATTTGCTTGGCTCTTCAAGAATGCTTGTCATAACAGAGCAGAATGTTTCGAAGGAACTTCTGGTGAAGTGCACCCAGTATGTGTATCCTGACAATTGATTTCCTGGATTCATTCCAGGGTATTCATTTTGTTTTATTGAAGATTAAGCTAGTCTTTCTTCACTTGGTGGGTAGATATGTCTGCTTGATCCCTTTGGTGAGGGTTCTGGTGGGCCAATCATCTGCCCAGGCGAATTCTGCAAAAGGAACCCAGATTGCCTTTCAAAGTATATGATATTTAAGTTCGTCTCATGGACTTGCTTTTCCACTTCTCTTTCTCCATGATGGCTCAACTTGCCTAGTTGCTGATGTGAAACAAATTCCCGTTTCTGACAAAATTGACACAGAAATGATATGAATATCTGTTCTCTTCCTGGAATAGAATTTTCTGAGATCGGGGAATATGATCGAACTCTTTATGGCAAGTTAGGATCCTTCGCCCGAACTACGCGATATGAATGATTCGACCAAACCTTTTTGAAGACCTGGTCATGAGTACCTGTTGCAGGACCACGTACATGAAATTAGTGAGGATTGCCCACTGTCATTTTCTGTTGCATCCATACATCCTGGAGTGTCTGAATATTTGATGGAGAACTGGTGATCTCCACGCTTGGCACTAGGACCAGGGGAACTTGATCTTTCCATTGAAGTCTAGTCTAACTTTCTCTTGTGATTCAGTCAGTGAACTGCAAACTTTCGCAGTGTTTCCCTTCAGGCGAATGCGCTCTCATATATTGAAGTCGCATATTATTATGTACCGAGGAAAATTTTCCAAAAAGTCCTAAATATGTATGGCTGATGATTCAGTCCTAAACCTTTTAATTGTACCATTTTAGTCCTAAACCCTTTGACAATTTGCAAATTCAATTATAAACCTTTTAATTGTGACAATTTAATCTTAAATTTTTTCATAATTTATCAATTTAGCCCTAAATCATTTGACAACTTGTTAATGCAGTCTTCTTAACTAAGTGTCCAAATAGTAAGATTTATGGGTAAATGGGAAAATCTTAAAAAGGTTTAAGAGTTAATTAATATAATTGAAATATTTGCGACTAAAAGGTTTAGGATTGCATTAGCTGTCCTACAATAGTTCTTTTTTTTTAGATAATTATCCTTCATGGGACTATCTCATCACGACAATCTTTTTATGTTTTCTGCATGATTCACATGAGTCTGTTTGAACTTCAAACAATCCCCATCGCACGTGGGCGTGCGAGTCCACATACCTGGCTGGTAAGTGGTAACTCTTGGGCGGTTCGATGGCTTGACTCGCATTGACGGGCTGGTTCCTTGTACAACTAGTTTTGAATTCTGATAAGCTATGTAGTATCGACACGACATGAAACACGAGAATACGATACGCTGATATGTGATTTTTCAAAAAACGGAGAATTTCAACACGCTAGGGCACGTTACACATTAAATATATATTTATATATGATGAATTATTAATTTTATGATTTTATAGATAAATAATAAAAAAGAGCCGTGAATTTATACTAAAAAGGGATACTTAAGATAGGAGAGTCCGTGAATTATCTATACTTAATCCGTGAGAGGTTGAGTTGTTTTCAGTAGGACAATCTTATGTGGATGAGCTCTGGATTTTTTTATGACATTTTTATTGCAGCATCATTATAATTAACTCCGGGTCAAAGAAGATCTTGTAATTGAAGCAACTTGTCGAGCACCATTTTTTGTAGATGATGATCTCGAACTGGGTTGCATGAAAGAAGACGAAGCAAAAAGCTTCTCTCAACCTCAGCCCTAATAAGCCAAGAAAGAGAGGGACGGCACAGCACAAAGTGGCGACTAGCTGTGGAGAGGCACATTTGCTTGGACTGATTGATGGGCCATCTGAAAGCCCATGGGTAGAAGGCAAGTTATAGCCTCAAAAGTATGAGTTTTTTCCCAAACGATCATCTGGGCTCGCGTGTCACATCGACATGGGTTGATCACGGATCTGACCGCGTCGTGTCCCAGCGTGTCCGTGTCCGACACGCGAAAATTGTCTTTGGTGGCGTTTCCGCACGTGTTCGGCTGTGCTGTCTGACACGGACGCGCGAAAATTGTGTTTGATGGCGTGCCCATGCTACATGCCTGATAACTCTTTGGCGGTTCGACGGATTACCTCTTCAACTATTAAAATGCTTTTTAAAATTATTTCGGCTGGGCAGTTCAACCCAAAAAAATAGGCATAAGGACACTTTAAGTGTCAATATTTGTGTACGGCGATCACTTTGGTGTCAATATGGGCTAAATCGAAAAAAAAAGATCACTTTAGTGCTAACGGCGAGAAATTTCGACGACGTCACCGAAATTTACACTTAAATAATCGTTTAAAAAAATTAACGCTTAAATAATCCAAAACGACCAATTTAGTGTTAAATCGAAAAAAAATAATTACTTTAGTGTGAATTTGGGTTACCTCACCGGAGTTGGCACTAAAATAATCATTGTTAAAAAAAATTGATACTTAATTGATCTGAAAAAAAAAATATTGGCACTAAAGTGAGTGTCTTACAAATATTGGCACTCCGAGTATCATTTTGTCAAAAAAAAAAGTTCAGTTTCGTAAAGGGATACAACAACATTCCAGTCCGTGTTTCAAATGAGAAGTTCAGTTTGCAGCATAATTTTACGACTTATGCTATGGCCGTCGACTAGGCAAGAGAGCTTGTAGTGGAAGAGGAAATAGAAACCAGAGGTGGATGAGAAATTATTGGAGGATTTTTTTTATAAAACATATGTCGATTTTTAGTTAAAATTAGTCGAGAGGATTGTATTAGCAAATGCCTAAAGGTTTAGGACTAAATTAGGTAAATTAAAAAGTTTATAACTCAACTATCCGTTGTCCGTTGTACAATAAGTTTGTGAGTTTTTGAATAATATTTTTTGGAATTTCAAGGGAGCCTGTGTTTCTTAAATTTGACTCATAATATGTTGAACAATTTCGAGGATTCGTTTTTCTGATTATCATCTCACCAAATTATTAGTAGTTGTGACTAGTATTATCTAAGTTGGAGATTGAACGACGATTTTAGCTCATGTCGAGTGGATCCAGATCGCCTACCCTTTTGAGGAAAAAGCAAGTGTATGCCCTTAAGATTCGAACCGTCCATTTTTAGATTAACGGTTTAGATTTTATATTTTTAGTAGGCGGCTTTTTGGGTTTTTTATTTTTTATTTTTAGTAATGACCCAGACCGTACATTCATAACACGGACAGCTCGAATACGTGCCCTTGCGAGTAAATGACAAGCAATCTATTTCCCGAGTCCAGCGAAACGTGAAAAATTTGGTCCGCGATTTAGGATGCATGAGCCAAACCCCGTATCCGTACAACCGTGAATGGATTTCTTCTGCTCAGACGACTTTTGCAGGCCTACGAATCCCAATCCGGCCGGACCTGACCCGACTCGACTTCCTTTGACAATCCATCACTTACCTGATGTTTTCCATGATTCCCGGTACAAATCGGCAAGAACGATTTTTTCCTTTTGCACTTGGTAAACTTCATTACTTCACCACCAGGGAGTAGGGACTGACAAGAGTCACAAGACATTGTAAAAGCACAAAGGACGCGTCATGCCATGGGAATATAGACAGATGAACGACGACGGATGGTTGCTCTTGTCCTCCACTAATTATGACGGTTGCTGAGATACAGGAAGAGCGACCCCCCCCCCCCCCCCCGCCCCCTCCCTTCCTCTTCTTTCTTTTTCCGCTGAGATGATTTCAGGAAGAGGACAGGCATGGAGCAGCGACGCACGTTTGACTCTGGAATCGCGCACAACATGCATCGTGATCAGGCCGGATGGGCAAGTTTTGACAAAAAGCTCACGGGAGGACCCACGCACGTGTGCCCCTTATCCACACGGGTGATCCGATCCTGGCAGGGGCGGAGGGGGGACTTGGACGTAGGATTCAAAGAGATTTTGATTCCCTTTTTGCTTCGCAAGCCAACACCCGCAGTGCCTCCAGAAAACGTACCTTTCGCCCCCTAAGAACAGGAAAGAGAGTGGAAGCAGAACTAACTACAGTGACAAAACCTTCCCGACAGGAGCATCAGATGGATGTTTTAACCACTGTTATAACCCTTTGCGCCCTATGTTACAGCTCGAGGGAGATTTTTCATCATGCAGTCTCTCCCATCAAATGAATCGATGCTTGAGTCTCCACCCCCACACATTTGATGATCTTCCACGCTACAACAGTCGGTCAAAAAAAAAAAAAAGGGCAAAGCAAAGCCATCATCTGATTGATCATGATGAACCCAGGACAGCAAAAGAAAGGAAGAGAGAAGTGGCGGAAACATTCCATGACAACGACCAAGCAGTCCTGGTCTTGCCCCCCCAATTGATTGCTCGTCGGAAGCAAATGACTACACCCACGATCCAAATTATCGTCCTTCCTTTTTCTCTCTATTTACTAGGGGTGATTGGCACCTGGATCGGTCCAGCTCCCCTGGGCAGTCCGCTCATCAGATCGGTCACATTTTCATTTTTGTAATTTACTATTAAATATTTCTCGTTAAGGACACGTATATCGGATCACCTTGCGTTATCTAAACATTCTAGCTATCTGAAATTTATATTTAGGAATATATATATTAGTCTGGTTCTTCTTGAAATCGGAAACTAGACCGATTTAACCGGTTCGAATTATATGGAAATAGAAACCGGACCAAATCGACCGGTTCCCGATTCCATCGGTATGCCTTGCTATTTTCTTCTTGGGGGGGTTTGAGGTAAAAATGGGGTCTTCAATTATCCTGCCAAACACCAGCTGAATCTCCCCACTTGAGCAGTACCAAAGGTTTCTCAAGTATTTCTGGAGATGATGCCCTTTTTTGAGTTGTGGGAGAGGACTTTACTTACGAACGAACGTGGATGGATTCATTGCTTTTTCGAGTTATTATGCTTCTTTATCCATGTGGGCGTGGGATTGGGTGACCAATTTCGCTTTTCAGTGCTCCATAAAAGTGACTTTAACCAAGGAAGAGGGTGTGATCGACGCTGAGCCCACAGGCCCATGTTCTGTCCTCCCACACCAATGGAACCCACCACCACCACCCTTGATTTCTCTCTCTTTCTTTGCCCTACTTGCTTAGGCCAGCCCGAGACTCCACAGGCATTTCCTCGAAGGTAATATTTACATAAATCGTTTCTGAAATTTAGCAAAATATACCATCTGATCTCTGAACTTTTAATTTATTCAATTTAATCCATGAACTTTAACAGAATGTGCAATTTGATCCCTAAATTTTTGACTTGTTCAATTCAGTCCCTAAATTTTTAGTAAATGTTTAATTTAGCCACTAAATTATAGGAAAATTTTTAATATAGTACTTTTGTTAATTTAAGATCATGGATAACGATGAACATTTTTATATAGTCCGCGGACTAAATTGAACAAATTCAAAGTTCAGGAATTAG
The DNA here is from genome assembly GCA_028455895.1 of Rhodomyrtus tomentosa. Lineage (NCBI taxonomy): Eukaryota > Viridiplantae > Streptophyta > Magnoliopsida > Myrtales > Myrtaceae > Rhodomyrtus > Rhodomyrtus tomentosa. The sequence goes on along the minus strand of JAPCWY010000001.1, from coordinate 43,506,977 downwards.
ATTACATATTTTGTCAAAATTTAAGGACTATTTGTGTCATTTTGACTTCCTCTCGAACGTGTCCGGATAAATTCCATAGTTTACGGTAGTTTTACATCAAGGCAATGATGCTCCCCACGAGGCCAATGGGGAGAGAGAGATAAAGACCTGGAAATGATTATGATAAGTTGAGCAGACACTTTTCCTAAAGATAAGGTATAAGTGAAAAAGAAGAAGATTTGTAGTGTCGTTCTTCGCGGGTTCGCATGGCTCTTAATCGGACAGTAGCTTGTACTTGCGTGTAGAGTAATCGCGGTAATGAATTTGCCCCAAAAGTTCAACCTACGCTGCTCTCTCGACCAACGTCCATCTCGCAGCATGTGCAACGACAGCGAAAAGAGCACTTCTCAAATTCGGGAAAACAGATGCAACAGTTGCAACTCTAGAAGCTCAAAGATCAAGTTTTGAACCTGAATTCGGACAAGAAGTCCACCTGAACAGAAGGGCACATCAAAATTAGGCAAAAGGGGTTGGCTTTCGACGTCGATTTGGGGCCTGCCATGATTTGGCGCACTTACAACTGTAAAGCAGATAACGGACGGGCACTACGAGATGAAACAGCATCCCCCGGATGGATTTCCCATGACATGTACTGTTAATGTTTGGTTCTTGGCGTGTCAATGTCGCAAGTCGTCCAAACACATGAATCTCTTCTTCTTTCTCAATTCACAGAAAGTGAGGCTGATCATGGCATGTGAAAAGTGAGCCGAAAGTTTGATCTTCCTTCGCAGACTCCTTTCTTGCTGTGGCCTCTCTCTCTTGCTTTCTTTCTTCCTTGTCCATTTCCCTCCCTCTCTCTTTCTCTCTCTCGTTTGGTTGTGTTCGGCTTATGGCCTTCCCATGTGGCCCTTTGTGGACCTCTGTTTGACTAGAGGAACCTCTTTAATATTGGTTTACTGTGGATGAACTAAAGCCCTTCCGTTGGAATTTCGCCCTTCGGAACTCCCCCAAGACATTCCCGGAATGCGAGCGGCATCCTAAATAAGGTGACCCGAAATATTGTCAGTTTTTTTTTTTTATCAGGCTGCTAAGAGGATTGAACTTGTACCGTGTGCATAGTTTCTCTGGCGTTAAGCCAATCTTGACTGGAGTTAATAGCTTTCTATTTCCTATCTGCCATCCAGTAATTGCAATACCAAGATCTTGTCATGTTTATAGGTGCACAAAATTGACATCAATCTGAACCAGAGATTGAGATTTCTCAAACGAAAGGCAGATGAACACACGACTGTAAAAGGTGCTGCTGAAATACAAGAGAGCCACCACTATAGCACCTTGTCTGAACCCATCAATGAGCATAGTCTTACAACCAAAAAGAAAAATAGAAAAAAAAAAGAGTTGCAAAGTTGCAAATGCCAATCTCTTTACACGCTTACATATGTATCCTGTTAAAAACCCTCTGTTTTGCTCGCTCAAAATGGGGCGAAGAATCTACTGATGATGAACTCAAGCTTTGTGAGGAGGGCACTGATAACACTTGGTGAAGAGACCGAATGTGTCGATCTGGCGAACGAAGTTGAGCATGCTCGCCCACCCTCCAAAACCAAACCCCACCACCAACACCCACCCCACCACAAATATGTTCACAGAGAACAAACCAGCCCAACCTCCCAGGAATGACGGTGGTCTCTCCACAGCATTCTGTGACAACCCAACCGAAATCGAGATCAATTAGTCACGAGGGATCGTTAAACCAGGAACTAAACAAAGGAATCAAATTTGTAAACTTTACAGGCCAAGAAACAGTAAACAATTTGTAAAGTGCCTGCGATATCAGTAATATACAAAAGGAATATGTCAATTTAAAGAGTTAAAGTTGAACCTCTCTGGCTGAGGGAGAGGCAAAAGTGACCATGTGAGCCATTGCAGGGATGATGTAGACAGTGAAGCTGACGAGGAGAGACCCGACGGTGGAGTTGATGGGACCGAAGAAAGGGAAGATGATGGCCAAGAACCAGATTGGGATCACCACTGGGAGTCTGGCTATGGCCCTCTTGAACAGGCTCTTTGTGCTGTGCACCCCTAAAAACTTCTCCCACACGAAGTAGAGCGGTGTGCATGCAAACCCGAATGTTATAAACTGCACAAAATCACCAGCAACAACACGTCCAGAATTAGGAAACTACCCTTAGCTCCCCCTCTTGTTTATTGAGGTAATATACTGAATAATCTGACTACTAATGGAGATTAGCAAGATCTTAGAGAAAGAAACAGAGATGGACCTGATGAATGAGCATGAGGATCACAGCAGTGTCTCTGAACCTGGTTTTTGGGAGGAGGGAGAGGGCATTGGCATGAGTGAGGAGCAAGTCCCCATAGGCCCAGTAGACAGCTGAGGCTGAGGGTAGAGTCAGGGTCAACACATAGAGTGTGGCCATCAAGTATATGAGCTTGAACTTCTGTGGCTTCCACATTGCATGCATGATCTCCCTGCGTTTTTTCATGAGACAGTTCATAAATCCGGACTAACGACCGAAACAAGCACACCAATTGTTATTGATACTCGTTCTACGGATAGCAGCGAGGCTTTCTTGAAATCAATGTTCATCACATGATTCGCATCTCGTTCATATTCTTATTAATCTTGGTCTAGATGAGAAGAATTCGCAAGTCTTGTCGTACTAGAGTTGTTTCTCATTCATTAGATTAGAACCGTATGAGAACATTCGAATCTGAGAAAAATAAAGGGTTGCACATTGTTCATCACATAAAAATGCATGTCGATGTTCATTTCTTAGAGGACGTAAACCGGGGAAATCATTGCTCTATTTCAATTGAAACATCATCATTTTCAGTGGGATACTTACACTGTCACAGCATGTCCACCAAAGGTGTACAAGATGTTGGTAGCTCCAGTGAAGTAAAGAACCATTGTGGTTGGACCTGAATGCTTCACCCCCTCAATCTTTCAATTCAGATAACAGAAGAACCGTTGGTAGTTGGTCAGTGATTAACCCATTATATTATGCTATAAGCATATGAAGATCAATCCAAAATCGAACTTTTATTAGTACCCAAACTACCCATTCACATATTCTTACTAATTCGAATATTGAAACAATTATAAATGCAAAAAATGAGTAACACACCTGGCCATGGATAAGGGAAGCAATGGTGAGATACCATGCAGTGTAAGTAGTCATCATGAGGCCCAAGAACGACCATATTCTATAGTTGTGGAAAGAAGGGATGAACACAGTTGTTGCGCAACATGCCCCAAATATATATGTCCATGTCCTTTTGTCTAGGTTGTCGTTTATGTAGTATATGTTACTGCAACAACAGACCAATATCAACTTGTTTTGTTTAGAGGCAAAGGTCAATCCCAAAATTCCTGGTTCTTCCAAATTGATGGGAGAGAGAGCGAGAGAGAGAGAGATGTTATGTAACTCGGCTTAAGTTTTATTGATTGAGTTTTACCTTGCACAAGCTATTAATTGGATTACAGATCCAAATAATAGGAATGTGCAGTTGAACAAGAGGCCTATGTTCCTCCAGTGCTTCCCCAGCAATCCATCAAGCACTTCAAACCACTGCAAGTTGATCATGCCAAGTAATTACTGATCGAATTACGTTTTAAAGATTGATTTTTTCAACATCTCATGCATGCAAAACTTTGTGATGACAAAGATTTGGTTGATTGAAATTACCTGAATGACATGATTTCTGAAATCAACCTTCTCTCTCTCCTTCCTGGTTCTGTACTCAACATAAAGCACACTTATGAGGTAAGCAGTCCAACTCCCCATCAGACCATAGAACAGCTGAAACAGAATCCCAGACAACATTCCCAGTTGTGAGAATGAATAGGGCAGTGTCAACAACACTTGAGCCACCTGCATTAGGCACAGTAAAAAAGTTTTAGAGGTCAAGTTAGACATTTATCCATGACCAAGAACAAGTAGTGAGAGTTGTGTATGATATTGTGCCTGGTTAGAAGCACAGCTGAACCAAGCATCATAGACCGAGCCGCCGTGCCAGAACAGGTTTGACAGTCTGCTCTTCGTCGACTTGGAGTCGCCTTCTTCGTGTTCCATCTCGATGTAGTTCCCGGCGACGACCGTCTCGACCTTCTCGGAAGCCATAGTTCTTCTTTCTCAACGGCCTTATTTTGGGGAGAGGTATATGAAGGAAGCAGTGGAAGAAGGCAGTGTGGTTTCATAAATAGATAGAGCTAGTGCATGCCCTTCTTTTGCCCTTTCTGCTTGAATTCTGCTTCTCTTTTGCCTTTTATAAAAGAAATTGGGAGCAATAATTGATTAAACCCAAGTGGGGACACGGCTAATGTCACCGTTAGAGTGTCGTTGTGCAGTATTTTTTTTTTTTTTTTGGGGGGGGGGGGGGGGGGGGTTGCATTTGATTTAGGATATAAGAACATGATTTTGAAAAAAGAGCATTTTTTTTTTCATAAAACTTGTTAGACGAGTAATGCTTTCGGAATTTAAAAACCAGGTTAAATTACGATCAAGATTTACGGTCCAGACAATAATGAAGAGAATGACCATATGAAATAAAATAAGTTTAAGGTTGTTAAAAGGGATTTTCTCCCATCCTCCTAAGTTGGCAAGTCCCATGTTGCACTTTCATTATTGAAGGGATATTGAGTAAATTCTCCAATATAAAGAAGGCAGCGCTGTTTCCACTCCTGTTTTGGCTAAAACACTCCTTTTTGCTAGTTAACTTATTAAAATACCCTCATATTTCCTCAATTAAATATTTATTTTTTATCAGGTTAATCCACAAATCTACGTTTATTTTTAGTTGATCTTGATAAAAATAGAAAAGTAAAGTAGATCACAAAAATGAAAAATATTAATTTATTTTTATTAAGATATGTATCGACAAAAGATAAATATATAAAGGAAAAAACGTGAAATTTCATGATGTTCAACTCTTGATATAAATAAAGTAATTAATATCAATTGTAAGTTCAATATCATAGCAAGTGGATCAACTTATGTGGGTTTGAAAGTGCAGAATATGTAAACAAATTTTGAATCTCATCTTGCAATTCATATCAAAATGTGAAAAGATAAAAAGAAAAAACACAAATAAGCGATTTGTAACTTTAAAAACCTACAAGTCTATTTGAAAATTATCCATAAGATCAAAATATGCTTGACAATTATATTGGGTTTTAAATTTCAACTTTGTAATAAATTTTTCATCAAACTATTTTATAAAAAATAGACGGTTCATTGTGTATTCATATGTCATTACAACAAGAAATGTTCAACATTTCATATAGATTTTCCAATTAAAAGCATGATATCATAAATTAAGAATAATGAACTTCTCTAGAAAAAGTGATAACATGACGCATTATGGAATGATATTTTATTGGGTATAATTTGACATTTATATTGTGAATTTGATATTTAAAAGGGAAAACGAAAATAAAGACAATTATGTTGGTAAGATTGATTAAAAAATAATAATAACTTGAAGAGAGAGAATGGTATTTCGATCTATTGATTGAAAATAGGAGTGTCTTAGCTAAAATGAGAGTGAAAATAATGTCGCTCTATAAAGAATTGTAAAAGAACAAGAAGACAAGCTTCAAAAAAAGAAGAAGAACATATCCCGAAAATTAGAAACTTAAATTTAGTTCGGTTCATTTTAAAAATTCTAAACCGACTTAAATATTTTTCAAACCGAACCGAACCGAAATTCCGGAATAATAATAACAATAATTTTTAGGATTCTTCGCTCATTTTCCGCCGATGTATTTGCATTTTCTTGACTTGTGCAGGTCTTGGGCTTGTTGGGCTATTTAGTGGGCCCAATCTAGCCATCACTGCACGAGCGGGGTGACCCACCTTTGCATGAAAAATATGTTGGGGGGGTGATTGTGCGTATGGTATGGATGGATGTGTGGGGGTGTGTCATGTAATGGGTTGAATGATTGGCATGGAGGTGGGCTTTTGGTGCTCATCATGATTAGCATCACACGTGTGCCGACTCTCTTTCCAAAAGATTGTAATCAATTTCAATTTCCCCGCCCTTTTTTTCTGTACTTTCAGAAATTTTTTAGGTCACCCGGCGTGTACTAATTACAACTCTTTTCTTCTTTAGAGTCATTGATTTTGCTTCTCTAATCATGACTTCATATGCATACACCAATGTTCAATCTCACATATTTTAGCATATTATTAGTGAAATGAATGTACTACATGTAGCTTTTCTCTGGTCAAAATACCATATTATATATATTGAGTATTAAAAACCCCGAATTACGAGAGATTTTTAGACCCTTATAATGTAGAGTGAAGAACATCATGCCCCGCTCAAGATAGCATCATTGTTAGAGGTCGGATCAAGTCTCAATAGTAGTTGACCAAATGAGAAAAAGTTTGAGGAGTCAATTATGTTTTAGAAATATTATGAAAGATTTATCACATCTAAGTATTTGATATGTTAGTGATATACAGAAAATGTAGCGTGTTGCAAGATGAATCAAAGTCGTAAAGATCCTAATAGATTGAAATTCCGAGAAGAAAGCTTGCGTGGTTTGATAGGAGATCGAGTCAACGCTGGTCAGAAGCTTTGACTTGAGAGATGGAAAAAATTTCCATTCTAGATAGTCAAAGATCTGCGTTCGTGATCCAGAATTTCAGGATATAAACATCGCCAACTTCTTCCTATCTTTACCACATGCACATACACCAGCAATGACATTCTTGTGTGAACTCAAATTCAACATTTTTGCATGTGGAGCCTACTCCAACTTATCGTTTGTTTCAAAAAAGAAAAACGGAATTTCTCGAAAAATATATTTTTAAAAATATACTTTTGAGGAAAATGATTTCCTATGTTCGATTGTATTTCTCATACTAAAATTTCTTGAAATACATTAACGAGGGAAAAAAAAAAATCTCTCATGTTCCATCATATCTAGAAAAAAAAAACGAACTCTGGTGTAAAAAAAAAAACCGAAATTCTTATTCTTATTATTGTTTTGTATTTAATTATAGTTCCTCGGTTAACTATAAAAAGATTTTATCTTAAATTGAAAAATGAAGATGGTTTCCTGACGAGTAAAATTTTCGCGAAGCAAACGGATTTTAAGTAGGTTATAGTCTAGAGGTTTCTTGATGAACACAATTTTCCGATGCTTTGCCGTCAGATAGTGAGGTTTAGGGGCGCAAGCATCTATCTTCCCAATCAAAGATCGACGTACCGGAGGAAAATGAGAGGGTCGCAACATTTAGGTGAAGATTCGGCAACTCACTGTGTAGTAGAAAAGCTTAAAACAGGTGGTCCCTCTTTTTTATTTTTTATTTTTATTTTTTAGAAAGACACCGGGCGTCACTAAACTTAGTCCATCTTAAAAAAACTTTGTAAAGTCATGTGCACATGCGGATGGGTTGATATGAAATGACCCTACTCAATTTGTACGACTCTTGTTCAACAATTAGGGAGGAACTCCATACATCGATCACGTTGATGAAGAAGAAAAACCTAGAAGAATGTTGTGAATTGGTGATCTAAGCTTTGATGAATGTCCAGTCACATTCGAATTAATGATCCATTCAAGCTTATGTTATATTATTCTTTTAAGAAGAGCAGTATTGATCGAGTGGGATAAAAAAAAAAAGGTCTTTTACGTTCCTATTTGATGTATAGGGATGTGGCTCAACTGCAAAGTTCAATTCTATCCGGATTATTTTTTTACTAATCGAAAAGTAAACTTTTGTAATTTGGTATTTGACAAATTGTCATGAGAGAATTTCTTAGCTTACTAATAAATTTTGTCAGAAATCTCAACCAAAAAATTTAAGCTATTAGGTGGAGAAAAACTATATGAATATAAAAAGCATATAAGATCTATTCATAAGCGACGTGGGGCAACAACAATTACTTCAACAAATTTCTCTCCTATCCTTAAAAGAAATTAGAGAGCATCATCTTCTCTTGGGTCCAAGGAAGTTAAGCTACAATAATTTAGCATATTTCATGTCAACATTGCAAATGATGGGTGAATGAGATGGTTCCAGTCATTCAAATAGACACATCACTGCCTCCACTTGACAACCTGTGATACCTGACCAAGTTGGTAGGTCACCTCTCTCGCTCTCTCTCTAAAAAATAGGTGCACATGAATTATAGGCCAATCCCTTTGCAATAGGGCAACCTCATGGGGCAATCACATGCCCCCACTTTTGACTTGATGCGTTTATGAAATTGGATTTCGTTAATACAATAATATTTGGGTGGCTGGGACAGTAGCTGCATGTTGTGTGCCATAATTTTTTTTTAAGGAGTGAACTCAGTTTTTAATTATTTCGATTCATTTGTTGTGATCAACAGACTGTTAATCTCACAGTGAATTAAGGGCGGTCAATATAATCATTTCTCCATGAATTATATGAGATCATGCTCTCGAAACCTCTACATGATCATTGGATGATTAAAATAGCTTTGCCTGGGATGATTTGACTTTTGAAAACGAATGGACGATACAACTGAAGATGGAATTGGACAAGCAAGTTGATGTGGAAATGGAGACGTGGGTCTCGAGTGGATAGGAAGAAGCCATAAGGGTCCATGCAAAAGCTGCCAATTGAGAACCCCTAACTTTGTGTTCTCGAATCCATGGTTTGATCTGGCTGGTGAAAGCTTGTTATAAGGCCCATCTACCCCATTCACGGTGTCATGGCACTTCAAGACTGCTATCAAGTGTCTCTGTTTCATGATGAGGGGCCATGACCCTTTTCACTGTTCTGGGACAGTGCAGCGGAGAGAAATAGCTTTGTCCGAAAGAGAATTGGGTAAGGAGCACGTCTGGATTTGGTGTACAGTGCAAGAGTTTGGCGTCCCGCGCCATTCGGGTGCAACCAGTCTCGTGTTTAGATCGTTCGCCGGCATTTTCGTTCGTGCCCAATATGGTCAAAGAATTTAGGAGAGCTTCTTGAGAGTTTGGGAGTGCCTGATTAGACAACTTGCTTGTGAAAGAGTAGCACATAAAATGGGATGATCAAGTTAGGTTTGAATTGGGTAAAAAATGATCCAACCCAAATTGATTTGTTTTAACCCATTTATAGCAACATAATTGTAGTGACTTATACTCGACCTGTATTATCAAAGTACATCCATACTCAATTCAATCTATACAAACACGTACCCACTTATTTAGCCCAGTTCAAGCTCTCCATGGTATGTTACTTCGATAAAAATTTCACATCACAAAAACAAATGTAAGTAAATAAAGTTAAAAAAACGTAAAAAAAAAACTATAAAATGAAATCCTTAAAAAGAACTTAAAATTTTGTGTATATTGCAATGACGCATTCCACGAACACATGTTGTTGTTTTTTTTTTAATCAAAGTCAATTTCATCCTTGTTTTTTCGTCGCCAAAGTTTTCAATAAAACATGTAATAAGTGAAATATGCATAGCAACTTGTTAATTCAATATGTGAGAGAACACGACCTAGATTGTTACATAATTTCCCCCAAATTAATCGAGCTATAGTAAAACGCAATTTGGTATTCGTATCCGGTAATTGCATTTTTTTTCTTAAACCATGTCAAGATCCTATCAATATATGGTCTAACAAGATGAAGAGCTTCTTTACTTGAGAAATGGGCACGGGAAAAATCGCCGTTCTTGGCGGGCAGAAGGAGGCGGTTGGAACTTGAGGAAGAGAGCGTAGGACCGATCGCGGTGAGGAGAGGAGAGAGATCAGGAGGGACGGCAAGGGGGAGTCGCGATTGTCGGGATCAAAGAGGGAGAGGGAGAGGGAGAGAGAGGAGAGACTAGCGAAGAACGAACATGAGCTAAGAAGATATCTGACACCCAGTCCATGAGATCGCACATTCATCGGTATGCTCTGGGCACAGGCGATGACGTCTCTCTCCCGACACCTGCAGAAGGACCGGAAAGAAGTCGTCTCCTTACGCAGCAGGACAAAGCTCGACGGGGTTCCCGGCATCGACTATCGCTACCGGCGACAAGCGGGAGGGCGAAGCAAATCAATAATCAATCTGCTGTGGCTGTCGTGGACAAAAACTCTCCGTGCCGAGCGTGGGGAGGCTCTTTAAAGATTTCGTCTTGTCTAAGAGGAGGAGTTTAAGAATAATCTCTTTTTCATGAATGACGATTGCAAAGATAGTTCATCCAAGTGCGAAAGTAGCTTGGACACAATCTTTCTGGGAGCAGGAGGAATGTACTGTTTACGTTAGAAAAACACATTTTCTGTCCGTACTGGTGATATTTTTAAAGGATCTAAAAATTGTCAGTAAAAGGAGTTGTCGATTACATAATTCTCGTCGCACGTAGCAGATTAGCCTTTGTTGCCAACAAGACAAATATCGTGGGCTTCCAATTTATCCAAGAACGGGATATGACTTTATCCACAGTAAAGTAGCGGATCTTCGAAAAGAAGTGCGCATTTACATTGTACATGCAATTACCTGTGTTGTAACTCTAATATCACAATATCCAATGGCCCGTGTCCCATCATTCTCTTAAGTATCCAATACTTAATGATAAAGCAACAAACACACCGATCTTAACTGGATCATTGACATCCAATCAAATATACATCGGCCGAGAAATGTTTAAAGATTCAGTCTTATTCTTAACGTCTTAAGAGTAGGTTCAGTCACCATTGATCTTATAGAATCATTCATCGAAATAATTGAAAAGATTAAGAGTAGGTTCAGTCACAATTGATCTTATAGAATCATTCATCAAAATAATTGAAAAGATGAATATAACACATCATTGCCATTAATCAAATATAAAATTGAAAAGGTACAACTAAAACCTCCTAATATTTAACTATTACATGATTGCTTTCCGGTATACATCTAACATTTCCTTCGTACTGATCGCCCCAAATGATACGTAGAACATGGCCCTGGGTACCGCTTGAAAGACGGCCTTGACCATCCTTGAGAACTCTAGCTTCCTGTTCATCGATGCCTCCTCTCGGTTGTACTCGCCACACGCCTGCTTTGAGAATTCAGTGATGCACGGGCCGTGACAGAGGTCTTTCAAGATTCAGGGGACGAATTCAGGGACGTCATCATGTTCTTCGGATCCATCGACATCTAGATCATAAAAAGAGAAGAAGAAGAAGAACTCGGTAACAATGCTCTTACAAACAAGACAAGGATCGGCGACATGCCAAACCTACCGACTTCGCGTGCTCGAACCTGGTAAAAGTGTTCCTCGACTGCCTCCGGAGCGACTTTTTCCATCGTCTGAGCAAGCAACAATGCGAACGACGCATCTTCTTCTCTTTCGACTTCATGATTTGGATAGCACAACCACTGAGAAAATAAGAGATAATACACCAGTTTGAGATGAGACTGAGAATGGAGGATGATAAGCCAGGATGTGATTCATGAGCTAGGACTAACATCAGTTCGTGCGTGTCTATTGATTTGTCTGATTCTGATAGTAATATCCTCGTAGTTTTGCGTAAAATTTGCATGTCCATGCGTGTTTTTCAACGTCCGTCTCCGGTCCGTGTGCTGAATTTCTCGAACAACCGCCGTAATAATGCTTGCCGTGCTCTATTAGGGGGAAAAAATACTATTGTTTTTCAATTTATTTCTTGTCTTTTCACTAGTCAATTAACGAAATGGGTTACCAATTATTATTTACAGACTAAAATATCACCGTATAACATCATATAGTCACAATGGGTATATGATATTTAATTGATGGGTTTGACTAAACCGACCGTCATACAAAGTCAGACGATGGGACGATCAGTTAATGATCACAAAATTATTTTTGTGAAAACAGGATCAGGCTAATTCGGTTTCCACACTTTGACTTCCCATTTTCCGTTTTTTTTTTTATGTATTTTTATTGTAAGCTAAAATTAGGAGACAAAAATATAAAAGGCCTGCACAATCAAGGTTCCAATGAAAGATTAAAAAATCCATGTCCAGGAGAAAGAGAGAACAGAAGGGGAAGGTAAGAACCTGGGAATAAATTTAGAGCAAGTGCATTAGGGAAAGAATCTCCCTAGTCTTTGCTCGAAAGCTTCCATTCTCCTGTAAACAACTTAGAAAAGAAGCTGGCCTCTCGATCTCTTTCCACCCTCCCTCCGCACGTATTCTTCGTCTTCTTCCCCCGCCTCGCCTTTCTCTTTTCTCATATATCTTCTGATGCCACTCACTTGCATTACGTTCTGTTCGTAGTTTCCAATTTCTGACCCACCCCACGAGAAGATAAAAGAGAGATAGCGAGCGCGAAATGGCCCTGCCTCTCAATGTGATTTCACCGGTTCTTTTGTTTCTAGCCTTACTTTCGACAGGTAAATGTATTGTCTCTGTACCGTTGGATTTCAGGCGGGCGCTCGATCTCGAATTGAATCGCCGGAAATAATCTAGTCATGAGCAGAATAGTAGAGAAGTAAATAATCGATCAATCTTTCTACGTGCCTAAGTTTGCATTATAGTCATTTTCATTCGATTAAATAATGCTATGCGGCAACTCACTGGCAGGACCCGGGTTTTCCTACTCGGCGAGAATCTTCACTATTGTCAACAACTGCAAGGAGACGATATGGCCCGGGATAACCCCGGGCGAAAACTTCAACGGCGGTGGGTTCACCCTGAGATCCGGCCAGTCCATCGTCTTCTCGGCCCCCGTCGGGTGGTCCGGGCGAATCTGGGGCAGAACGGGCTGTGTGTTCGACAAGAACGGCAATGGCACGTGCCAGACGGGGGCCTGCGGTTCCGCGCTCAAGTGCAAGGCCTCCGGGGACCCCCCCGCGACGCTGGCCGAGTTCACCCTCACGGCTACGGATTTCTACGACGTCAGCCTCGTGGACGGGTTCAACGTGCCCATGGCCGTGACCCCGATCAACGGCCAGGGGAACTGCAGCGTCGCCGGGTGCGACGAGGACCTCCGGCCCACCTGCCCGAAGGAGCTGTCGGTCAAGGTCAAGGGCAAGACGGTGGCGTGCCGGAGCGCCTGCGACGTGTTCAACACGGACGAGTATTGCTGCAGAGGGGTCTACGGCAATCCCGTGATATGTCAGCCCACGTATTACTCCAAACTGTTCAAGCAAGCATGCCCGACCGCTTATAGCTACGCTTACGACGATCCCACCAGCATCTTGACCTGCGTAGGGACCGACTACGTGATCACCTTCTGCTCAGCCAGGTTGGAGAGCTCCACCCGAGTCATTATTAATCACCCGATTTCCCAAACTGACGACTCGGTCCGGACCCGTTTCGTAATGTACTTACGAATTACGAATAATTTGGGGTTGATCTGATGCCGTCTGTCGTGTTTTCAGGAATCAAACGGTGTGCACATACCACGACAACAGGCTAGTGTGCAGCGGATCCAACAACGGATCGCGGACCGGAAGATTCGGAATCTTGCTGCTCGCGTTGGCGTCGCTACTTAACTTGTTGGGCATGTCTTGAATCTCAAAAAAATTCTCTTCTTTATGAGCAGCGCTCTTTCTGATTCTTGTCTTCCTCGCATGAGTTCGGTGGTCGGCGCAGTTCTGTGAGAGCTTCGTCATTGGGCGACGTCAAAGGCGATCACGAGTTTTTCGACCAATATGTGTTTGTCAGATTTGTCTGTAAATATGAATTTGGTGTATGATCAAACAACAAAATTTATTTACTTTTTTTGCCTCTATCATCGAATTATTTTTTTTTTACCCTATTGCCCTTCCGCAGAAAATTAATTGCTACTTATGCTAATTGCTCCGGAGGGCCATCATAAGCCAGAAAGGACATCATGGGCTTGGCCCAACTTCTCTTGCATTATCTTGAGTGGCCCAACCCCTCCCAATGTAAGAAACAGACATCGTCATATGAAATTCTTTTAGTAAATATTCCCGAAAAACTAATATATATATATATATATATATATATATAAACATGACATTTATGTTCTATCTTTTTTCCGAAAGAAAATTGGGAGAGAACAGAAGGATAGAGGAATTATAAGAAAACGATCGTTTGTGTCTGAATTATTACAAGAACCCTCGCTTTGATGAGTGCGAGTTTGTTTTCTAGATAATGGGCAACGAAATCATACGGGCAAAACTCATGATTAAAAAATCACCATAAATTTATTTTTTAATTAAAAATAGATGAATCCATATCGCTGACCTTTTTTTACTTGTAAGTGAATTAATGTATCTTATCATGAACGGTGTTATCAGATTTGCGTGATTGGTATCAATTACTAATCAATTAGTAATCAATTAGTAATTGATCATAATATTTGGAAATCAATCACAGCCACTCACAATTGATTTATAATCAGGAATTGATTTCATTCACTGTAAATCATTGTACTCTTTCCTTTTTTCATGTACACTTTGTATTACAAATATACATACAAATGTAACGACTATGTTAACCCGAATATATCATAATCACATTCCCCAAATTCTGCTTCTTTTTACTTGTGGCATGGTATCATATCATGGTATTAGAGCAATCGATCCACTAGCCGAGCTTCCGCAAAGCCTTCATCCGAGTTGCTGATCTTTCAAACTGTTGCTGCAGAAACTCGTCCTACAAAACAGTGATTAGAACTCAGGCAATGATTCAACATTTAAAAAAATCCTGCCCTTTTTACCCATCGATACCATGGCCACAAATTCACCCACAACAGAAGGGAATCCAAATTCAGGAGAGATTAACCTGGAGGATGTCCCACTCACAGAGCAGATTACCCAAGTTATGCATATGGAAGAATCAGTGCGTGCTCAACCTACGCAGAATACACAAAATACCCATTATGGGTTCCAACAACCTATGCCATGGATACCAGTTCAAGGAACTCACCAGCTCAAGGAACTCACCAGCCATGGGGGGATATGCAATGCCGCAGCTGATCTATCCAAGGGCTGCATCATCTAACAATCAGTTCAATGCTACCACATTTTGGACAGACCTCAGAACCGATTTCTACGGATGCGAGTCAGAATCCTTATCTGGCATCGCAACCCGGAATACAATTCTTGGGTCACTCGACGGATCCGAGGAGCTTCGGCTTGGAGAAAATCCCTATCAGACACCTCAACTCGGGTATCCCCCGTTTCATTACTCGGTCATCACAGGTCGTCCAGAGCCTGGCGATCCCCTGTACACCAGCACCGGAGACGGACCAGAGCTCCGTTTGATCTCATATCAACTCACTGGTCCAGACAATTACTCAACATGGACGCGGGATTTTCGGCGCGCTCTCGTCACCAAGGACAAAGAAGGTTTCCTCGATGGAACCATTCCAATGTCGGCAGACGAGCGCTTAACTCGGCTGCGGAACAAGTGTAATCAACTTGTCAGAACCTGGATAGGGAATTGCATAAACCCAGATGTAGCTGCTGGATTACCACCGACGGAGGATTCTCGCACGATGTGGGAAAATATAAAGGAGATGTACGGGAAGTTAGATCGGGCGAAAATTTTCGCAATCACGCAGCAATTATCAGAATTGAAATAAGGGAATCTGTCGATTAAAGACATATTCAACAAGCTCTCAGCCCTCTGGAATGAATTGAAGGCGGTTGAAGAAAAACTCGAAGGGCCCAAGGCGACCCTAAAGCAATTCAAAGAGATCAAAGAACGGGAGAAGGCGACACGGTTCCTGCTCATTCTCAACGAGGATTACTCACCGTTCCGAACGCAGGTCCTCACGATGGAGCCGTCTCCGTCGCTCGGTCGTATTTATCAACTGGCAATCCAAGAGGAAAGCCAGAGATCTGCTACCTCAGGGCACGAAAGGAGAAGCGAAGGTGTCATTCTCGGCGTTCAAGCAAACTCGTGGCGAAGGGTTCCAGGCGAGAACGTGCAGAGCGGAGGGGAGAAGAGGAGCGCCTCGAGTGTCCACGGCGCAAACCTAGGAGAGAAAATGAAGGATTTGTGGTCCGCGAGTATCAGAAGAGAGTGAGCGGTGTAGATCGCTTCCCTTTAGCGAACCGTGGTGATGGTTTCTTTTTAGCGAACGGTGGAGATGTCTCTTTTTCAGCTGAATCGGACGGTTCTAAAAATGCCATATCAACGCTACAACCGACCCAATTTAATGGCTCGACTGTTGCCACGTGGACAGGATGTAGTAATGCCAAAAATAAAGGAAAATTATATTGTGTTTTCTGCGGGCGTCCACATCATACCGCGGAAAATTGCTGGAAATTACATGGAAAAACAGGTGGCAACGAAAAGGGGGCAAAAGAATCAATAGCAAATCAAGTTGCTGGAATCAATCAGTCGATATCTTATGAGCGGTATCAGCAATTAATGAAGGCCCTTAAAATGATGGAGATGGACAACAAAGGAGCAATTTTTTCAGGTAATTCTTATAGCTTGATGAATTCGACCACAATTAGTGCATGGATTATTGACTCAGGAGCTAATGATCACATTATTTGCGATGACAACCTTTACTCTATTGTCTATAATAAACATGACTCGTCCATATTTGTGCGCCTCCCGAACGGGATCACCACCTCTGTCTCAAAAGTTGAAGCAGTCGAACTTGGTCCCTATATCACACTTCGAAATGTCTTATTTGTCCCACAATTCACGTTCAAACTTTTATCCGTCTCTAGATCCTGTGAGGATAATTCCTGTCATGTTTTTTTCACGCTCGATAAATGCGTTTTTCAAGACCCTTCGACTGGAAACCTGACGGGCTTGGGTAGAATTTCGAAAGTACTATATTTTTGGAATGATTTCTCCAAAGATTTTGTTGCTCCATTCATGAAATAGTCATTATGTAATGCCAATAATAAAATTTCGATTCTTCATCAACGTCTCGGACATAGTGATTCTCATCCATACGCTGAGTGCAAAGTTTGCCCCCTAGCAAAGCAATCCAGAATTCCTTTCTCAACCAGTGATACTCATAGCACAGAAATACTCGCTCTTATACATGTTGATGTTTAGGGCCCGTATCTCACTCCAAATCGTGATGGGAAAAAAACTTTCCTCGCCAATGTAGATGATTTTTCTCGAGCAACATGGATATTTCTTATGCAATCCAAGAGCCAAGTATCCTCCAAACTAAAGCTCTTTCTTTTAACATCTCACAATCAATTTAAAAAATCTGTTCAAAAAATTCGAGCAGATAATGGTAGAGAGTTCTTTATCCATAACTGTGAGGAACTTTTCTCCTTCCTTGGAATCTTACATGAGAGCTCATGTACTTACACACCTCAACAAAACGGTGTCGTCGAAACAAAATATCGTCATGTTCTCGAAATGGCCCGAGCCCTTAAATTTCAATCATCCATCCCTAAGACTTTCTGGGGCGATTGTGTGATCACAGCTATCTATTTAATTAATCGCATTCCTACTCAAGTTCTCAATGGTAGAAGTCTTTACAAGATGCTTTATGGAAAGAAACTTGATACTTTCACCTTAAGGTATTTGGTTGTCTATGCTATGCTGGGATTGTTGGAGCACAAGATAAATTGGAACCACGGGCTCGTTCTTGCATTTTTATGGGGTATCCCATCCTACAAAAAGTATATCGTTATATGATCCGTCTTCAGGAGAATTTTTTGTCAGCAGAGATGTTGTTTTCCACGAAGGAGTTTTCCCTTTCTAGGAAATGGAGTCTTCAAAGGACAAAACAATATCGTTTTCGCAAAATAGCAGTTTCTTATATGATGAAGCATCCATATCACCAGGTTTACATCAAATGGCCATACCAATACGTACATCCATTGATACTTCACCTGCTTCGACTTATTCTTCCAGTCCGATTGATGTTGCCATTCCACTGGAAGATGAAATTCTCTCATCCTCTGAGGGAAAACTCAATTAGGATGAATCAGATCATTCAACGTCCAAAAAATATCCCATGAATACAAATATTCCACTGCAACGATCAGGTCGTATGATACGACCTCCTACCTGGACTAAGGATTACGTACGTAATTCTTCACATGCAAGAGGTATTCCATACCCTATTTCTTCTTACGTATCATTTGAGAAATTATCGTCGGAGCATATGTGTTGCGATAGTCACATGTCAGAAGAACGTGAACCCAATTCATATTATGAGGTCGTTTGTGACCCTCACTGCCAGAAGGCCATGGAAGAAGAAATATAGGCTCTGGTTGAAAATTAGACATGGGAGATGGTACCTCTACCACAACATCGCAAACCTATTGGCTGCAAATGGATATACAAGATCAAGTACCGGACTGATGGTTCTGTTGAGCGATATAAGGCACGCCTTGTGGCTAAAGGTTTTAATCAAAAAGACGGATTCGATTATCATCAAACCTTCTCCCCAGTAGCCAAGGATGTTACGATTCGCTCCTTTTTATCTACTGCTGCTCTTCGTGATTGGCAGTTACACCAAATGGATGTTCACAGTGCTTTTCTTCATGGCGATCTTGATGAGGAAATTTACATAGAGGTTCTCGATGGATTACGGAGACAGGGGGAGTATGAAGTATGTCGTCTCCACAAATCCTTATATGGGCTCAAGCAAGCTTCAAGACAATGGAATGTCAAATTCACCACATCTCTTACCAAAACAGGATTCATGCAATCTAAGCATGACTATGCATTGTTCACATGGAAAAAGGGTACATCATGTATATACCTGATAATCTATGTGGATGACACATTCTTATTATGGGAAATGATGATCTTGCCATAAAAGGTTTGAAGGAATATCTTCATTCCACCTTTCATATCAAGGATCTTGGACCACCCAAGTATTTCCTTGGTATAGAAATCGCTCGTTCGGATTTGGAAATTTCTCTTAGCCAACGGAAATTTATACTGGAGATTATATCAAAAGCAGGTTTATCAGAATGTAAACTAGCGGTTATTCCTATCGAGCAAAATATCAAATTGACGACAGTTGATTATGGTAAGGATACATCGTCAGAACTTAATGATCCATTGCTCGAGGATTCATCCAGTTACCAGAGTTTGGTTGGAAAACTGATTTATCTCACAATGACAAGGCCGGATATATGTTTTGTTGCACATACCTTGAGTCAATTCATGCAGAAACCCAAGCAGTCCCATATGAATGCTGCCTTGAAAGTTGTAAAATATCTAAAGAAGTTGTCAGGATTGGGCATCCTTCTATCACGAGATTGCAATATGGAAATGAACGCTTTCTGCGACACTGACTATGCTACATGTCCGATGAGTAGAAGATCAATTAATGGATTATGCATCAAGCTGGGATAATCCCTACTTTCGTGGAAAACAAAAAAGCAGGCCACTGTATCCTTATCGTCAGCTGAGGCAGAATACATGGCAATGGCAAAGACTATGTGCGAAATAGTCTGATTACGAGGACTACTTCAGGATCTTGGCATCAAAGTTAAGGGATCAACAGTTTTGTTTTTTGACAATGATGCAGCTGTAAAGCTTGCTGGAAACCCATATTTCATGAAAGTACAAAATATATAGAAGTTTTTTTTTTTTGATAATCAAGGTGTCCGAGCCAGCTTGCGCGCACCTTGACTATTCATCGAGAGAAACTAGCACAGCAACCCACCGCCACGGCCCCCTACTTAAATCACAAGTGCTCATTTGGGGAATCGAACCTGGTACTAGTGAGACTAACCACATAATTGCAAGTACGCCCTAACTAACTGAGCTACTCATAGATAGGTACAAAACATATAGAAGTTTATTGTCATTTTACACGACAAAATATCCAGGAAGGGATAATCAAAGCAAGTGGAATAAATGCAGCAGAACAACCGGCGGATATTTTCACGGAGTCATTGTGCTAGAGACAACACGCATACCTTTTGAGCAAACTCGGTGTCTTGGACATATATAAGCTACCAGCTTGAGGGGGAGTGTTATCAGATATGCATGATTGGTATTAATTACTAATCAATTAGTAATTGATCATAATATTTGGAAATCAATCACAGTCACTCACAAATTGATTTACAATCAGGAATTGATTTCATTCACTATAAATCATTGTACTCTTTCCTTTTTTCATGTACACTTTGTATTACAAATAGACATACAGATGTAACGATTATGTTAAGCCGAATATATCAGAATCACATTCCCCAAATTCTGCTTCTTTTTACCTTGTGACAAACGGGGATCAGATGAATTTTATTAATCGGCTAGTTTAGCATTAACAAAAGTTCTCTAATCCTGTTTGTTTCACGGAAAATGAGCAATTTTAAAAAAAAATTCAAAAAGTAACCTCTTATATTGTTTAAAAAATTAATCAACGAAAAATATTTTCATCGTCGATAACAATCTATGCCTTATTATTTTTATAAGTGATGAAAAAAATCATGTATTCATTTTTTAAAGATATATAAAGGATTATTTTTTGAAAAATATTTTCCAAATCACTCATTTTTTGTGAAACAAACTGAGCCTAATCCCCCTTTTTTTAAAAATATTTTAGGAATGATGAATATATCTTTTGTTGCTAGTTTTTAGGGGTCTTTTACACAAATGTCCCCTACATATTAGTTACGAGATAAATCATTACGTAAGTTTGACCCCAAAAAAAAAAAAAACGAGAGAGAGATGCTAATAACTCGAAAAATAAAAGTATCGAGGAAGTAATGATCCATGACTGCATTAAATATTCAACAAAAGTAATTTATGCAAGAAATTCCAAACAAAAGATCTCATTAAAAAAATTCAGAAAGAGCGGAGAGGTTATTAGTATAAATTAAAGGGAAGTTTTCAAAGAAGGGCCCCAAGTGGCCTTATTTTCTCAAAAAAAAAGGCTTGAAATGATATTTGTTTAACCATGAATGTTTTAAATAAGAACCTAACCTCACGCGGCCATTGAAGGGTGTTTTCATCAAACTATAAAGTTAATTTAATTTAATAAGTTAAATTAAACATTTTTAAAAAAAAAGTAAAAGTAAAAAAAAATGAAACACATAGGCAAGCGAGGGCCCTCCCGCCTGTGGCTGCCGTCCCAATGCCGGTGGGGCGGTAGCGAAGGTCATCGGGTTCGCCGACTAGAGGCGAGGTGGCCCTCGCTAGAGTCGGGAAATGGCTGCGACCTTCCCAGATTTTGGCGAGGGTTATCGACCCTCACCCATTTCAGATGTAGGCAGCGATCCTTGGCTTGCCGCCACCCCAACATCGGGAGGGGGGAGGGGTGCAATGACTGTCAGGGTTGCCGACACTTTAGCGAAGGCAGCACTTCAGACCTTTATTTGAAATAAGGTAACTTGAGGCCCTTATTTGAGAAAATGATTTAGGCTCTTAATTGAAATTTTTCCTAAATTAAACACTCAACAAAAAAGGATATTTGGGGTGCGTATGGGAACGCTCTAGAGAGTCTTTCTGTTCGAAAGATGCTTCCAAAACACTTTTGGAACATAAAAGCGTATGGTTTAAAAATGTTTCAAAATTATTTTGCGAAACAATTTTATACCAATGAATACTTTTGAAGGAACAAAAAAAAACTTAATTCTGAATTTTATAACACTTTTTGAAACAATTTTGAAATTACCGACCTTCGTCGCCAATGCGGTCACCACCCGCCGGCCACCGTCAACGCTGGTGCCATCGGCCTTCGCCTGTCGATAGCCGCCTTCGGCCGTCGCTCGACTGCGGGTCAATGACGGTGACGGAAAAAAATATTTTTTTTATATTTATCAAACGCGTTTTTATCCTTAAAAATCGTAGTGAAAAATAGAGTCACAAAAAATATTTATGTTTAAAAACTGACGTTCCCACGGCACCCTTGGTCACTTCGTTTGAAAATCAATTTCTGTCCCTCACACAATATAAACCCAGAAAATAGCGATAAAAATCAGTGAAAGAACGCAAACAGACGCGGAAATGGCCGGTACTGCAGCTGCCGCCGGAGGTGGCGGAGGAGGGAAGGTCTCCTTCAAGGTCACTCTCACCTCCGATCCTAAACTCCCCTTCAAAGTGTGCGTTCTCCATCTTGATCTCTCTCTCTTTCGCGGCCTTTACTTCACAGTTCTTTTTTTTTTTCTTTTTTATCTCGATTTTCATCTCGTCTTCGTTTTTCGTTCGAACACATGATGCATGATCGATCAGGTTCAGCGTCCCGGAGGCAGCTCCGTTCACCGCTGTTCTCAAGTTCGCTGCCGAAGAATTCAAAGTGCCTCCTCAAACCAGCGCCATCATCACCAATGGTACCTTTGTTCTTGTCCGAAATTGTCTCGATTTAGGGTTTCATTTTCCGTTTTTAATTTTGCATTTGGTATTGCTTGGCGTTTAATTGTAATTTTTCAAGTCGTATGTTTGGCTAATTAAGGGGATTGGAGGTGGTCTCCACTTGATTTGAGATTACGGGTTGTTCTGTTCCATCAGAACTGGTGTTTCCTCTCTCTTTGGAGAACTCTTTAACTTGGCCCAGGAAATTATTTTAGAGCTTCTCAGATTCCTCTTCTAGTGGACAATCATCGAGACCACGCTCTTCACAGCTAGTTAGGTTGATAAATGCTTGCTGCAACGAGGATACCTCCTCATTGTTGTGTAGTTGTAAGAAAATTATGTGTGCATATTTGCTGCTTGAGTGGAAGCCATGGACTTGGTACTTGAGCTGTCTCGATGGGGCTTTGCATGTTTGGGTTAAGATGATTTTACGAAGAAGACTTTGTATTGAAAATAAAGTCTTCTCCGTTAACAGATAAAAAATTTATATACTTCTATGGCTCCTCCAGCTTCTTAAAGACCTTCATTTTAGTCTTGTGATTATCATATTCGAAATTCTTCAGAGGAGACAATTCGTTTGAGTATGTATCATAAAATCTATCAAGAACAATTGAAAATTGGATGCTCAAAGGGTTCTTATGTTCTCTAGAAAAGCATCTTAGCAAAGCTATAGACAAAAGTCCCTTGATAAAGCGCAGCAGCATAAGTTTCTGCTTTGAGGAACAAAGATAATAACGGTTAGGAATTTAGGAGTAGGATACTATGTAAATGCGGCGAGGCATCAATTCTTGCAACGAGGATTAAATACACTTAGGACGTCCTAAAATAAACACTAACTATGCACACATAAAGAAACTTTTCTTCAAGATGTTAGCCCAAGGAAAATTAAAAGAACTAGAACAAAGAAAGAACTGCCCCCATGTTTGTCCTATATCATTTTCTTAGTTGCAGTTTCAAATAATTTGGCACGTTAGAAGTCCACATGATGGATACAACAATTAGGGACAAGACAGCCTGGGAAATGTGCTAATTTATTGGATTTAAGGAGTAACAGTGCTTCATGGGATTCTAGGGTTCAGCTCACTGCAGTCGAGACAGTGACAGACAGTGAGCTCATGTAACGTTTCCTTCAGAAGGACCATTTACTCGCTGCCTGTGAGCAAATATCTAATGAACCGCTATATAACATGGCCTTGATATGTATATTGACATTATATAACAGTTGAAAGGGGAGATGATATCTGAAGCTTTTATGCATCTCATAATTTCCATACTTCCTCCTACTGGAAGTATGGAAATTCATGAAATCTATTGGTAGCCCAGTAGGGTACAAAATCCCTGTTATGATAGTGATAATTGGAATGGATGTCTCTCCCTTCTGGCTATTCCCACTTGGGATCTCTCAAGTTTTTCTTAGTTGTATTTATATGCTACATCTTTTTTGAACAAATAGTCTAGTTTAGCCATATCAAGAATTACATATTCCAAAATCAATGTGTGCATTGCTTCTACTTGTAGTCCATTGGGCGCCTGGGTGGAATAAATGAGTAGTTTTTCTTGTTATACCGGTGAATATTGATGTATTTTCAACTAGGAGATAAGCGAATAAATTTCATGTGCTTGGATAATGAGCAGCTGTAACTTTGGCGCTCAAGGTAATGAATGATGTCAATGTAGGTATAGTGAGATGGCAAGGAAGGGGCTTATGTCCTATTTGAGGGAAGACTTTGAACATTATTTTAGATGCTATTAGGTTTCAAAAAGGTTAGCTTGAGCTTCAGGAGCTTCACATGAGAAAATAAATTCAGCCTTATAAGTGACATCAAGGAGGCACAAGTACATTAGTGTCTGACTAGAGTGGCAAAAGATATGAAGGGGTTACAAGAATCTGCATTAGTTAGGTTGGTATGAAACAAGAGAAGATACAATGTTCTGGATAGTCAAATTTTAAGTTAAGGGAGGAAAAGATCGGCGATAAAGCTCTGGTTCCATTATAGTTTTTAACTGATTCAGCCTGGGGGGAAGCTAATTCTTTTTTGAGTTACTGCCAAGTATACGACGAGGGATTTCCACACAGCTTCTAAAGTAGGTGTTGTATACAATATGTTGGAGCTCCATTAATTGCAAGTAGATTTAATTGGCAAAAGTACAGCAGAAGTGTCAATATTTCTGTACGGAGATCACTTCAGTGCTATTATTTTTTTTGGATCGCTTCAGTGCTATTTTTTTTTAAACGGTTATTTGAGTGCCATGTTCGACGTGGCTTGCTGGAGATCACGTGTGGCGCACACGTGGCTTGCCGGAAATTCTAATCAGCACATGTGGATGCCACGTAGACGTTTTAACATTAAAATAGTTAAACTTATTTTAGAAAAATTAAAATTAAACTAAAAATGGCCCAATTTTTTTTTTTTTAAAAAGGTGGCGGCGAGGGTTGTGAGCCCTTGCCATCGCTGCCCCACACCTCACGTAGGCGCAAGGGGGGTCCAGGGGTTGTTGGGATTGGGCGACCCCCGTCGCGGGCTCGCAAACCCACGAGGGTCGCGGGGTCGCTTGGATTTAGATTCGCCTGGGTTGTGGTGTTGCCTAGGTTGCGGGGTCACAGGATCGCTTGGATCTGCATTTGCCTTGGGTCGCGGGGTCACCTAAATGTGGGCGGTGACAGGCTGCGGGGAAAAGTGGAGTTGGCGGTTGCATGTGGTGGAACTGAGGAGGAGAGAGAGAGAGAGAGAGAGAGAGAGAGAGAGAGAGAGAGAGTTGGAGTCGGGGCTTGAGGTTGCGGGTTCTCCCGACCGTGTGGGATGACGACAATTGGGAGGAGCGGTGTGAGGTCGACAGCTTGAGAGCTGACGGTGGCTGGGGGGGCGATGATGACAGGCAATGCAACAAAGGGGTGGAGGCGCGATGGGGAACTGAGAGGGTGAGATGGAGGCTCGGCAGGATGGCGGTGAGGTGAAGCGAGTTGGTGGCTGCCAGCGACACGACTGGCATGGAGTCAGCGGCCGACGGAGTTGACGGAGCGGCGGCGACGGTGGTGGAAGGTGGGCGGAGCAGCGGCATCAAGGCATCGGAGGGTGCTGGGATTTCACCCAAGGGGAAGGGGGTTGGGGGAGAGCAAAAGAGATGCCACCGAATCCATTTTTCAGCCTTAATTTTGTTTTCTAGTTCAATTTTAATTTTTTAAGAAAAATTAACTATTTTAATGTTAAAACGTCCACGTGGCATCCACGTGTGTTGATTTATTTTAAAAAAATTTGACACGTAATATTAAAATAATAATAATAAAATGCCACGTGTACTATTTGGCCCGAATTGGCAGTGAAATAATCATTTTTTGGTCGGAATTGGAATTTCGGTGATCACTTTCTTTCTGATGTGGCACTGAAGTGATAAAAAAAAATATATTGGCACTAAAGTGATCTCCGTACACAAATATTGACACTTCTGCTATACTTCTGCCGATTCTAGAAAACAAGATTTGTGTGATTTTCCAACCCATGCGACTGAATAAGTTAAAAAGAAGGTGATATGTGGTTGCACTGTTGATTCTTAGTGTTGACAGAAGATGGCAATATGTCCTGTTGTTACTATCTAAGAATCATGCTGTCATGTTCATTTCCACTCGAGGTTTTATAGTCATGCTTGTTTGTAGGTGAGATTGAGAGGAAAGGAAACTTAACAGATGGATTTAGGCTTAGGCTGAGATTTTTCATGCTAATGAGGCATGATGAGGCATGTCTTTTCATTTGTGTCCACGAGGCTCTCTCTAGTTTACCGCGTAATTTTGTGGTGCATTTGCATCTAGGGCATTAACTTTTTCCTTTTTTTTTTTTTGTGGGGTGCATCTGGTTCTGGGAAAATTGATAGCAAAGGCCTTGGATGAGACAGTCTGATTTTTGCAATAAGAACCCTCTTTTGGAGGACAATTTCCTAAAAAATTGCTGATTGGATGTTTGTTGCCACTAGAAATCTTATTTTACTAGGAAGTTTTTTTTCCCCAATCATTTATATTTTGGCACTTATCTTGTATACTTAGCAAGTAGCATACACACGAGTTCTGCAGCTTATGTGCGCATGATATAGGAATGGATATAGGAACGGGTGCTATTTTTGTTCGTGGTCCAACATGGTGGATGGTCAAACTCTCGAGAGAAATTTTTGAGGGAGTGATAGTATCCGGGAACTATGGCCACTCTCTTGAATACATTGGCCTGGTCTCTACAGCTAACTCTCTGGAACCGACAATCAGACAGAGTGCTGCCCATTGGGGGGCCCACATCCGTAGATTTTGTATTCGGGTGAAGTATTTGACTTAATATAGATTTTCATTAGTGCTTGAACTATTAGAAAGATGGAGATGTGGACGGCCTTAGTCTGACTGTTGGCCAGCACATCAATCTTCAGCGCTAGATATTTTGAGCTTCCAATTTATTATTCTGTACTTGATTGACTCTTCCTTACTTTTGCAGATGGAGTTGGCATTAATCCTCAGCAAAGTGCTGGTATGTCATGGCCTTTGTCCATCTTGCTCTGTTTTTATTTCTCAGTTTCCACGATTTAAAATACATAAGACGGTTGTATGACATCTATCCTGCTTCTTATTGGACCTATACAAGTAATTTCTTTTGCCGGTCTCCGCAAATCTTTTACTAATTTTTAAAGCATTTTCATTGACTATTCTAGATTCTTGTGTGCTTATAGAAACAACTTTTAAAAACTGCAGGTAATGTCTTCCTGAAACACGGCTCCGAGCTGCGTCTGATCCCTCGTGATAGGGTTGGAGCATGCCGATCTCCACCGGTGTGAACATGTTTCTAATTACTCTTACCTGTAACTTTGACATGCTATTTGTCCTTGGATATTTCTTCCTACTAAAACTCTCCACGATGGATCTACTACTGTCGGCATCAAACGAGTGGAAGTTTTTATGTGGATCACGGATGACTAACAATAAAGGTGGAAGGGTGGAGAGAAATGGGCTGTTGCTCTTTTATCATTGAGAGAATTGATATTCTGACCGTTGGTACCGACGATTTAATGTTGCTGGGAGCGGTGACCCCAATGTGCATTTGTTGTTTTGCTAGTGAATTTGTGAGTTTGGTGGGGTTAGATATGATATTATGGGAGGTGGAGGTCCACGTTTCTGCTTACCGTATCTATCGGTCCGTTCACTAGAAAGTCGTTCTAAGGCAAGCGTTGAGCAGAATGTGAATCGGATTATGCAAAATTGG
This sequence comes from Rhodomyrtus tomentosa, assembly GCA_028455895.1. NCBI lineage: Eukaryota > Viridiplantae > Streptophyta > Magnoliopsida > Myrtales > Myrtaceae > Rhodomyrtus > Rhodomyrtus tomentosa. The sequence continues at coordinate 43,479,601 of JAPCWY010000001.1, read as the reverse complement.
GAGTGGGTTTCTGAAAGCTGACTCGTCAGTCAATTTGAGAGCCGGCCCACGGCATTCACTTCCCTGTCCCCTGAACAACCTTTTTTTTTGTTCTTTTGGTTGTTGGCTCGTTGAAGAAGAGGCCAAGGTTCATGGAAAGCAATTTGTGAACTTAGAAAGAGAACGAAAAATCTTGGAAAGGGACAGGGATTTTTACCCGTCGAAGTACAATAAATATTGAATTATGCATGTCATATGAGTTGAAAACTGACGAACATGGTTTCTTCTTCTTCTTCTTTGGGTCAGAGACGAACATGGTTATCTAACTGCGTGGGGCGACGTCCCTCTGAGCAGTGGTGATATAGAAAGTAGACTTTCTCGTGTTAGGTGCGCTCAATCCTTCCCAGAACAAGGAGAGATGATCAAACGATGACTATAGGCCTACATGATAATTATTTTGGGCCTCTGATTCTGTTTTTTTGAAACGGAAAAAAAATGAATACTCGTAAATGATTTTGATTTTGATTTTGTTTCTAAAATCAGTTTTAGAGTATCATAATTAATTTTAAAGCAAAAACAAGAATAAAAAAAAGTTGATTCTTGAAAAAAAAAATCACTTTTAAGAATCATAAAACAGAATAGAGTCATTTTTTCCTTAACCTAAAATAGAACAATAAGGTCTTATTTTCCAAAAAAAAAAATTGGAAATTTTCTTAAAAAGCACAAAAAATTTAGAAAATTCCTAAAAATATAATAAGCTTAGATTACGCTAGCTTTACCTTATTTTCATAAATATGGGCATAAGTTTTCTAGATTTCATATATTTTGTTCTTTTTTGGAAAAATCATAAGCACTTTTGAAATTAAATTCGTTCCATATTTTTCTAAGCCTTTAGGGGTTCGTTAGGGTTTTATGATGCAATTCGTCAATGTCATGATTCCTTGATTGTGCACTTGATTTCACTTATTTTGATTTACGTAGGTTTATGTATTTTAGACATAGTCTAGTTTTAGTAAATTTTGAAAAAAAAAAAACTAGCGTGAACACTTAGCAAGCTCTCGTTCTTAAGTTTTGGATGAATTAATATTAAGATTTGATTTTCTTGAATAAAAAACGCACACCAATGCAAGATAGTGCAACGCATTTTCCTTGTAGAAAAGGGGTATCACTCGTGTTGGTTATTTGCTTGCTCAATAAATTTGGTTGAAACCTCACAACAAATGGCGAAAATGACTTAATTTTTGATATTTATTTTTACATTTCAATATGCAATATATTATATAAGAGAATCAATATGGATTCGATTAATCCGAAATATATGATGAAATTTTACAAAGTAATTACGTAATTATTTGACTTAAATGATAAAAATTGGGAGGAATGATTATTCATGGGGACATAAATTATGTGCATTTACCAAGCACATTCATGTTTCAGGAATAAAAAATTTTGTGCAGTTATCAAACGCATACTGATTCTTTAAAGCTCATTTTGGAAATAAAATAAAATAAAATTCATTTTAATTGGAATCGCTTTTTCGGAGCAGTATATGAGTGCCATGTAGGCCCTACCATGTCCTATGTCCTAGCTCATGGCTAAGTTATTGGAATCAGGTGCGCCCATCGGTGTCAATTGCCTAGTATAGCCGATGTTGCGCATGTAAATTTTCCTTGGTTGCTTGGGTCATCATCAACTAATAAAATGAGTTTGTGAAGGATGTGTTGTTTTCCGAGAGAAGGCTGGACGTGGCCTATTTTCAGTACCGCACTCACGTGTGTTGTTGTGGCCGTAGACGAGGGAATGTGAAGACGCAGATCCACGACGCGTCATGGCTTGATGCTGTCCTCTGTTGCACGGACACGGCGGTCTAGAATTTTTTTTTGACATGCCGGATATGAAAACGTGTTTGACACGGCTGGATATATATATATATATATATATATTTTACGGCCAAGCACTTAAAATACACAAAATGGGCTCAATTTTTTTTTTTTTTACCTAATTTCTAACTCATTCCTCTCTACACGTGTGTTGTTCACGCAAGAATTTGTGTAACTCATTTTGTATCTGATCGTTGATAGAAAACGGTATATGAAGTCTTTGCCTTCTATGCATATATAAAAATATTTATAAAAACATATTTGCTAAATGTATATATTAAAATATATAAAAATATATATAATATGTCCCAACGTATTGAAGTTCTTTATTTTATTTTTTTTAGAATTCACTTATCGTCGCGTCGCGTCTTGTCGTATCCCGTATCCCGCGTCTCCCTTGGCTTTATATGGAGGAATGACGGCGAGCAAGAGGCTGGCGATCGATACAAGTATGGAAGAAAAATGACTGAAATCACCAGAAAATCTCTCGTCAAAATGGATTCTAAGGGTCGAGTGGGAGTCAGTCAGGATGAGCTCCACTTCTTCTTCGCATGGATCTCGACAAGTTTCAGAGGAGTTAGCTGGCAAGAAGACAGGGCATTCTGATCTATTAAGAAGAGAGAAACAGAGAGGGAGCACGAACCTAACCGTTGTCCCAACTTTGCTTTTCGATTTGCCCGGCACACCAAAAATTCCATTAAAAAAGAAAAAGAAATTCACCTTAGAGAGAAAAGAAGAGTGGGACGCACGTTTTGGAAATCGGAACCTCCCAAAATTGAAGATTTGTTTACATTCAGAACGACGCCACTCCCCGACCCCAAGCCGCACGACATTCTACAGAGGCGTCAATTAGTATTCAAAATAAAATTATCCGAATCCCCTAATATTGCCATGGAGTGACATGATGGACAGCCCGAACCCATCCATATCAATTTTTTAAAATTTGACATTTTGCTTCAAAATTGTTTTTCCCCTTTTTAAAGGTGTTGTGGATCAATTCGGACCGTTCATTTTGAAATGGAATGCTTGGATCACATCATCGTGTCACTCATAATTTTATGGTAGGGGATTCGTTTCTAAAAAAAAAAAAAGAAGAGGCAAAAGGGGGGGTTTCAAACTGGAGAATGTTATCCAGCTGGTTATTATATGTGCGGTGATCCAAAAGAAAAGATACAAGAAAAAAGCGCATCTCCCGGCAAACTCATCGACTTTCCCCGCAAGACCCGCTCCCGATATCGCCCCCACCAAACCACGCCCCCACATTGGCATTCCATCTTCCCAAAGCATCCATTGCGCTCCCATCTGCTATCGGCTCGTTGCTTCCTTGTTGCATGGCCGTCGTGATTCTCGTATTTCCCCTAGTGCTAAGCAAACAAGAAATCCCACGAAGCCCGGCACGCGATCAACGGTTTCGGACGGATGGCGGCGCGTTTCGGAGTTTCTCTTTCCATCCTCCGAAACCGATCGTAAGATCGAGTTTCGTTCCGGCGTCGTAACCGACGGAATCACCTGTGTTTTTGAAGAGAGAGGAATGTTACAACATTCTACAGTGAGGGGAAGAAGAAGAGAAAAAAAAAAAAATCATCTCCAGGACGACCGTTATTGGGGCAAATAGGTTTTGATGGCGTGGAGATTGATCTCGTATCATCCTGCTAACATCTCTTTGTCGTGTACAAGAGTTGCGACAATTAAATAGGAGTCATTAAAAATTATCCTGCACAATTCCGACGTGTTTAAGATAGGAGGATTTGAGTTCGAACAAAACAAACCAACAATTTTTTTTTTTTTAAGGCGGAAAGATCGATGAGCCGACGTGTTTTGCAGATTTGCACTTCTTGGTTATTAAATACTAGGCTTTCTTCGCCGATTGGACACAAGATATACATTCGACTCCTCATGTTGTCAAGCGCAAATAATTTCGTGTTAATGTGGCTATTCGCTTGTCTATTTGACTCACCTGTGCGGTATTTTTTTTTTTTAAATTATAATCAAGGTATCCGGGCCAACTTGCCGCACCTCAACTATTCCTCTCGCGCATGTCCAAGCTAGAGGCACAACCTTCCTTGCCATCCAACCTCCTGCGTCCGCCACTAGGGTCTAGGTCGTCACATTCTCCACCCCTTACGGGCAAAGCACCTTTGTTGTCGCCTCACAAGCGATCAGGAGTCGGCTCTAATATTATTTTAGAAAGTATAATCTAATAGTTTAAGATTTTATAATAGTTGACAGTTATACTACAAAATCTTACATAGTGTCAGAGTCAGTGTTATCCCTTTTGCGTACGCACGTCCACCCTCTATTAGTCAAATTCCACCTACCGCTCATAATCTCGCTTGCATGTGAGAGGGGGTGTCAAAATTGTTATCTCACATAACTTGATAACGGATTCTGCATGCTTTTTTTATTCATGTGATCTCCATCCACCTACGAAATTAAGTTTTTTGAATTGGAATTTCCAACAACAATACTATCAAAACCATTTTAATCAAATGGGGTACGTGAGTTTCATTCTTTGTCGTGGTCCTCAACCATCTTTTAAAGAAAGAGAGAGAGTAGAGAGGGTTGTGTGTGTGTGGGTGGGTGGGTAGCTTGAATGTCTTGGTGTTTATTGGGCAGCGTTCTAATGTGTGGGAACCATACGACGTCGTCTCAGGCGTGCAAGGTCGTTGTCAAAAATTGTATTTTTCTTGTTCGCTAGTTTGATTCAGCTTTTCATCTGCTCCAACTAAAATGGGAACGGTGCTACTTAACTCACTGATACATGACCACGTATCTCTTGCTTTGATTGAAACATGATTCGCGGAATTGATAAATTCGTCCGTACGCTCAAACATTGCGTTGTGTTCCTCGTCAGCGACGATTAATAGGCAAGAATAATGCGCGATATACATTAAAAGAGATTCACAAGATTGTTATGTTAAACAATACAATGAGCCGTAACTGTAAATGGGGGTAATCCGACAAACAACTCGTGTTAAATATCGAATCATAGTCTCTCGCACGACAGCGAGAGTATATATTGGTGTAAGAAAAAGTTCGAAGCCACGCCAAGCAGAAACACCAATTATGCCATTGCCTCGAAAAGGAAGATTCGATTTCATTATATGATGAAAAAAAAGCTGGTCAATCGGCAGAATAGATGGCCCAAAATAAAGCTCAAAAGGTAAAAATGTGAAAAAAAAATAAAAGAAGAAAGGAAAGAAGAAGGAGATATTCGCTTGACTGTTTGCTTCGATTCCAACGGCCATCTCCAACTATCCTCGGGCCTTAATCATCTCTAAAGCACAGAAACAGGGATAATCTTTTGACTTAAAGACCACTTTAGCATTTCTTTGGGGTGACCTCTTGCCCATGCTCATCCTGATGATGCACAAAGAGAAGCATACGTACATTGATTTTCCTAGCTATTTCGAAGAGTGGCGCACTTAAGTTCGACGTAGAAGTTTCCCGATCGGCCCTAAACTTATTGTGCGGATGTCGATCTAATTGAACGTGTCAGTTTAGCCATAAAAATTTGTGCGAGATTCCAATGTAGCCCTTCCGATTCCTATCGATCTTCACTGGACGTCGCTGATATGAAAGTCTATTCATCGCCAACTGTCCTACATAGCACGCCGCCACGTCAAAGATTCTTCGGCAAGGATCGGCCTCAAGTACTACACTAGAATCCCGCGAGAAGGTTTAGGATCGAACCGACAAGTTTATGATTGAATTGATATATATACAATAGGTCTATGATTAATTAGATAATTTATCCTAAATTCAAGTAAATTGCGAATCTTGTCATTATATGGCTAGTTGCTTTAATGGCACTTTAGACCAAAAGAGCACACCCTCCATAGTTTTTTTTTTTTATGACCGAGGTGTTCGGGCCAGCTTGCGTGCACCTCGACTATTCTTCAGAGGACTAGTACGACAACCACCAGCCGCGACCCACGAAGTGCGAGTTGGGAGATTTGAACCAAGGACCTAATAAGGATAGTACATTTCTTAACCAACTCGGCCATACTTAAGTGGGTCCCTCCACAGATTTAAATCTTGTAAAATCATAATTAAAGTTAAAAGGGGATACTGCACCAAGAATAGCAAAAGAAAGAAAGTAAAAAAGAAGAAGATCTTGGTTATTCCTGGAAGGTCACTTACTGCTTAATTCTTGTAAATTTCTTGTTCCATGAGTCATGCTTAATCCAGATAGGAGTCACCCTTGTACAAAATATTAGTTGATATTTCCAGGATTTGGTTCTTGATTCGAGCCTCGTTATGTCGCCTCTTATCCGTTGAATCACGCATGCAGCCGTTTATCAGATAATCACGGTCAAAGACACCATCACGAGACATGATATAAGCTGGTCTTTGCATTAATCAAGTGCAGGGGTAGAGCTCCGTGGCATTATTGAATTGCTGGATACAGCCAGCCAAATCCCTTGTAAAACTAACATCGTTTCGTCGTGATCAACATGATAAGTGATCGGGCGTGTGCGCCGGTAAGGTTATAAGCGAGGGTTTGTTTCATTCTCGGAAGCATGATAAAAGTCCTCACGGACGCGAGATTAAACAGTAGGGGGGGGGGGGGGGGGGCACAGATCAAAATTAGGTACGGTGATTGGTCATTTACCAGGAGTTAATTACGTTGGTTTCCCGACAATTTTTTGTTTTTTCACATGCGGGATTGAAAAAAGGTCGTTGCTTTTTCGCGAGGTTCTCGTTCCTTCTTCCTCAGCAGACGAAACCGCTTCTTGCCGATGATATTTTTTAGTAGTGAAATGAAAATCACTTCCCGGTTGGATGCAAACGGGACAAAGAAGAGACTGTTCAGTGGCCCCCCACCACAACAAAAGTTGTAAACTGGAAACGCATTCCGCAGCGACGGCAAAAGAAGAAAAGCGAGGAGCTTGAAACAGGGACGATCTCACTCTTAAGCTTTCAACTTCTCTCTCTCTCTCTCTCTCTCTCTGCGGGTGTGTGTTGCTTGCATGGCCATTGGGAAGGCGAGCACAAAAGCCATGAAGAGCAAGAACTGCTGCTGCATTCTCGGCTACAGCAGCAGCTCCCCGAGCCCTCCGCCGTCCCCCCGCCGCGGCTCCGCCTCTGGGAACTGCCGGAGGAGGCTCCGGAGCAGGCCCAGCTTCGGCGCCGGCGTGATCCGGCGGGACGCCCGGTACCTGGCGGCTCTGGCCCTGCTCTACTTGGGTGGGATGCTCATGTGTGTGGGCCCATTCTCTTCCCTGGTGGGCCTCCTCCTTCCACCCCCTGGCTCTGTCTACCGAAGCCACGAGATCTTCCACAAGCTTTGGCCTGATATACACTTTGATAATTCTTCTGCGATTGAGGTCTCTCTCTCTCTGTAACTTTGTTTGAGTTCTTGTTTGTTTGCTTTTGTTCTTTTTATGCTCTTCCGTGTTCTCTTTTTTCAAATGTTCCATAATTTTGTTGTCTTTCGCATTGACTAAAATGCTGGTGCCTAAACCTGTTTGTGTGGCTCTGTAGAAACCATCTTGTTTCTTGATTGGGAAAGAGAATTTGAAAGTATATATATTTTTATATACTTTTTCCTTCTTCTTTTTTTCTGTAATAACTTGCTGTTTGCTGTAGATGTCAATTTGACTAATGTGGTATCGTTTATATTGTTGTCTTGTGCTGGATTATATGTTCTGGAAAAGATGGGAACTCGTGCGGTCCATTTACCAGTATCAGTTCTGTGTTGTTTCGCTTAGCACAGTGAGAACTCGCATATCACAAAGTCTGACCTTAACTTTGCTACTAGCAAATGTTTCGTCAGTCTGTTCAGAGTTATGTTGTGAATTCTCAAATCAAATCGTTGTTCATTGCACACATCGTGACCTCCTTTTATTTTCAAGTGCAGTTCGATCCCCTCTCTCTGTCTCTCTCTCTCTCTCTCTCTCTCTCTCTCGGATAACCTTGTAATCCATTTATATTGATCCTTGAATTCTCTGTGTTTTATGGAACTTATTACAGTTGGAAACTCTTTGGACATATAAAAGAAGACTCAAAGAGCAAAGACCTTGTTTAAGTACAATTGTTGGGCAACATTTTCGTCTCACCAATTGCACAGGTAATGCTCCAACATCTTTTAGTTGGGACTTTAATGCTTTTCTTCTAGAGATATTCCCTTGTTATTGGCGATACAGCGGCATAATATGTGTGCTGATCATGTCCGCCGGAAATTTCCAGAAACGAAACAGATCACTGAACCCATATTTTATTACATCTAAATGCGCTTTAGTCGATACGAAAAATGTCTTCCCTTTTTTTTTATTGCATCTATATTGAAATGAACTGGTTACGTACTGTGTTATTTCAGAAGCGAATGAAACGAGTGGATACTTGATTGTTGAAGCCAATGGTGGTCTTAATCAACAGCGCTCCGCGGTAAGCAACTTCTTATGTGTCATAAAAACATACTTGTTAGTTTCTTTTTTCAGTAATTGTGGAAGTTTAATCCATTTTTTCTATGTAAGAGGCGGAGAGAAAGGATTTCCAACCTTTAGATCGATACGTTTTAGGCTCAAAGCATTGACTTATTCCTTCTAATATATTCCTAATGCCTCTCATTGTTTGATCAGATTTGCAACGCAGTGGCTGTCGCTGGGATTTTAAATGCAGTATTAGTCATCCCTCGCTTTGAATTCAATGGTGTTTGGAGGGACCCCAGGTGATTAGCCAACTCACTTTGCTTCTCATCTGAAGGAATGTCGATAAGCAGTAGTTCCTGTATACATCGTGCTAGTGTCTCACATGTTAGTGTGCCCGAAACCATACATCTATAGTGCTCTTCTTCCTCCACTCCACTACACTTATGCCAGTGCACTTGTAACTTGATTCAACGGGCCATAATTACATGGATGGAATGCTCAGGTAACCAGAAACTAGTCCACGACTCTTATCGTGTTTTGAAATCCTAAAGAGAGAGGAAGTTGAAGTCGTGCCCTTGCATGTTCTCATGCGTAATCTTTCCAGCTATACCAGGGCAGTTCTCAAACGAAATTCTATTGTATTTCTTGACATGCTTGTAATAAAACGAAATTATTTGACAGTGAGTTTGGAGATATATACGACGAGGATCATTTCATTGCCGCACTCGATGGCTATGTGAAAGTGATTCGTCGATTGCCGGAGGAAGTGATGGAAAGATATGGTCACAACATCACGAATATGCCCAACATCCGTGTCCCAGCTTGGGCTAGTGCAAAATACTATATGAGAGAAGTTTTTCCTGTTATGAAGGAACAAGGGTAAGCACGAACATCCATATCTCAATTTCTACTTATTTGCATAATGTTCATCTGGGAAGGATCTGCCTATAGTCCCTCAAAGATCATTAGCGTGTAAAAGATGAGCATGGGGTGAGATAATTTCATCCTGCATGTAGCTGTGTTTCGATTATCTTCTCTATGAAAGTTAAGGAGATCATTGTAACTTGTTGTTGATACAGTTGAGCATCAATGCAGGGTAATCCGACTCACCCCTTTTGCCAACAGATTGTCAATGAATGTGCCGCCTCATATTCAATTGCTAAGATGCCTAGCAAATTTTAAAGCATTGCGATTCTCTTCCTCAATAGCAGTACTCGCGGATAAAATAATTGGTAGAATGAAAGAGAAGAGCTTGGGGACTGGCGGAAAGTATGTTTCGATCCACCTTCGCTTTGAGGAGGTACTATTGACTATCTCTTACAACCTTCTGAGTCTCTACAATTTCTCCACCCTATGAGAAGGTTGTTCGCTTCCCATTTATAATGATGGTGGTCTCACCCTTAACTGTAGGATATGGTGGCCTTCTCATGCTGTGTTTATGATGGGGGCAAGACTGAAAAGATTGAACTTGACATGATCCGAGAAAGAGGTTGGAAAGGGAAGTTTAAAAGGAAAGACCGCATTATCATACCTGGCCTTAATCGGCTGGAGGGGAAATGCCCTCTAACGCCTTTGGAGGTGCTCTTACTCGAACTATCTGGTCATTTTATACAGACATATGTTCAATCTTTGTAGTATTGCTATTTGGACGAATTGGAAGTTCTTGCATGATGTTTTTCTGTCAGCATAGGTCGGGATGATACTACGTGGCATGGGATTTGATAACACCACCTCAATATACTTAGCCTCGGGAAAGATTTACCATGCAGAAAGGTACTTAACTCCGCTGCTGAAGATGTTTCCCCTTATTTATACAAAGGAGTCTCTTGCAACCCCTGAAGAACTTGCTCCATTTGCGGTAAATGTTCTTACTCTGGCTTCCAATAGGGGCTCCGGGATAGATAGGTAACACAGAGTTTTGCACATTGTTAAAGTTCATGCCTTACCTTATATTGGCGCCTTCCATGGACTTTATCTCATCCACGTGACACATCTGCATATTGCACAAGTTTTCCCAGTCAAAACATAACGTGCACTGTGTCACAAAATCTGGTTATAACTAGCTTGAGCCTTGATTGGAGCCTCTTCGTAGCATTCATCTCTGAGAAGTTTTAACTCTTATATTTAAGAACTGCATCTTGGATCTCATGAATAATGCTTAGGCTCACAACTTCTTCCCCAACTGGACCCTGGAGACAACAGGAAATTGGCAATAACCAAATTAGTGCTGACTATATTGGACAAAGGTCTAATCATGCGATGCTCTCTGGAGCTGCAAGTTACTTTGTTTAAGTAACCCTTTTCTCTTCCGTAGGGTTATTCTTCAAGGTTGGCGGCTTTAGATTACACAGTGTGCTTGTTCAGCGAGGTTTTTGTGACAACTCAAGGTGGGAATTTCCCGCATTTCCTCATGGGCCACCGAAGATTCCTGTATGGTGGTCATTCGAAAACGCTTAAGCCAGATAAAAATAAGCTGGTTCTTTTACTGCAAGATTCAAGTATAAGGTAATGTGCCTCAGTCCTCATTGCCGCAACTCTCTGGCTCTCTTTCCCCGTCTCCTACTCCCTATAGAGTAATTTAGATTTGCTGAACTAACTATTTCTGTTCCGTGAGAATGCATATTTTGCATTGTTTAACTTCATGCATGATACATCCATGTATAGTTGCAAGTAGACAAAAAAGCACAGTACTTCCTCGAAGTCTAAGCTTGGGTTGAATTTTTAACATGATATTAAAGCCATGTTTTTTTTCCATGATTTCATTGATTTCGTCTCAATACATTCAGTCTGGTGGATGTTATCCACGAATGCAATCATCGTGGCCACATACCTGGACAAAAGGGAAGTGGCTGTAGATATCGGTTTTTCTCACCGCTGTCTGTTTCTGTGCGATTGCAGTTGGTCATCCTTTAAGCTTCAGATGGAGGCGATGCTTAGGGAGAACGATCGCAAAGGCATGATCGTGCCTAGAGTCAAAAAGTTCAACAGAAAGACTTCCATTTATAACTATCCTTTACCAGAATGCGGATGTCTCCAGCAATCCAATGACTCAACACACCGACCTGTGCACACATGGAACGTCGAACCCGGCACTGGTAGATAGCACAGCCAAATCATAGTCATCTCAAACTTCCCGTTCAATTGTGCAGTTACCCAGATTCGATTTTTCGCTTTTCTCCTTGCTGGATTTGAATTTTGTGAGGTGCCAAGTTCCAGTTTTGATGACTCGACATTCTTTCGCTTCGTTCGACCATATAGCCTTTATTTGTCCCAAAAGGATTTCGCACCAGGATTTGGGGGAAGCTTCTCTGTAAGGACCAAGTGTAGATACGAGGTGCGGGTGTTTGCTTGCATGTCTTTTACATTTGACATTAACTAGCCAAGTCCTCTTGTAAGGGAGGGCTGTCGTTTTGACGCATTTTCCTTTTTTTCTCTCTCTCTGTAGCTTATCCTGTGACTTAGCAAGCAGGCAAGAGAAGGAGAAGAAAAAGAAAGATGAACATGAGATTAGATCTCTCCCATGAAATGAAGGAATTACATGTGTAATCTCAGCCTCCACCCTCCATTTCTTCACTTGCTAATTAAATTTCTCGTTCTTACAGTGAGAAAAGTCTTAATGTTTGGTACCGCACAACAACGGACTATTACACAAAGTTATTTCAATAGTAAAAAAATGAGCACAAATTTTGAAAAAATAAAATAAAAACTGGACTAGGATTTTTTTTTATTTTTTTTAATCTTTAACGTGGAACTCAAGAGTTAAACCATCTCCTACCAAGAACAAATCTCGTATACCGAAAACAACTACTTTTTATGGAGAATATATTATATCTAGGCTAGTGATGAACTTTATTTATTTGTCCGTAAAGTGTGTGAGTTTGTGATAAATCTTAGTTTTTCATGGTAAATCTGTTATTTCATGCAAATATGAGTTTGAAATATTGGGAAAAAATAAATAAACTTATTGCACTCGTACCAATTCAATCTAGACTTTTCAAGTTGACTAATTTAGTTCGTATCTTTTTTATGACATGTCAATTCAGTTTTAAACTTTTTAATCGTGTCAATTTTATTTTTTTGATAAATTTATGTGAAAATAACAAGCAATCTAGTCAACGCGTGGTTGTCTTACGTGGCACGGTCGTAGGAGGGACAATGCTAACGTGCGCAATTTTATAAATTTTCCTTTTCTTTATTTGTTTTTCCAACCCTAGGCTAGCGAGGGTCGCCTCACTTGTGGCCAAAGAGGGTTTGGGCGAGGGCTGCAATGTCTTCGTCATCTCAATGTTGGAACAAAAAAGAGAAGAAGAAAACAAGAAAAAAAAGGAAAATGAAATAATGACAATAATAATGAATTCATAAAATTAGAAAACTTGAAAAGTTTATGTTAGCGATTTTTAGTCAAATTTACCCGGATTGACTAAATCAGCAAATCATATTTATGACTAAATAGGCATAATTAAAATGTTTAGAACTCAATGACAAATCGTGAAAAGGTTTGGTACTGAACTGATCAAATTGCCATGCAAAAAAATAGATCAAATTGAAAAATTTAGTACTTAATTGACACAAGTACAATAAATTAATGATTTTTTGGCTCGATACCCAAAAAAACCCAACTTTAGTATTTGTCCCAATATTATGCAATTTTTTTGTCTTATAAAAAATCTCCAACTTTTACTTTTGCCCAATTTTACTCGTCTAATCCTAAAAAAAGATTCAACTTTTAACTTTGTCCTAATTTTACCGGCCTAATACCCGTAAAATCCAAAACTTTTTCATTTGTTCCAATTATATCCAAAACTATTTTGTCTTAAAAAACCCTAAAGTTTTACGTTTGTCCCAATTATACGATTGTCAGCCTTCCACCCACGATCATCATTAGTTAATCTCACGTAGCATTTTCACGTCATTAATAAATTACACCTTAATAAAACTGACATAAAAAAATATTGACGGTGTCCTTCTGATTGTCCCTGACATTCAACAGCCCCCAAAACATCTAGACATGGAGATCTGATGGTTTGGACGAACGATCTTAAATTTTATCGTCTGTGATATCAATTTTTTTTTAATTTTGAAGATTTATTGGTATGTTCGATCCATGTAACTAAATGACGAATATGGATGGAAGGCGGACAATGATAAAATTGGAACAAAATTAAAAATTGGAGAGTTTATGAGATTAAAAAAAATAGATATAATTGAGACATATGCGAAATTTGGATTTTTTTTTGTATTGGGCTGATAGAATTGAAATAAAAGTAAAAGTTGAGAATTTTTATGAAACAAAAAAAGTTTTGAATATAATTGAAAAAATATACGAAAATTAATTTTTTTTATATTAGGACTTTTTTTTTTCATAGTCTCCTCTTCAAAATAAGCTTCTTACTCATTACATTGAGGTCGTCAATGTCAGATTATTTTTTTAACAGTTTATTTTTATCACAAGCTACTTATATTCACGAAGAACAACTTGCATTTGTCGAGAGCTGGTTACTTATACGATAGACGGTGGTAAATCTTGTTTGTTCTTGGTAAATAGCAGTCGTTCTTCGCAAATATAAGTTATTAGCGATATAATTTTAAAATTAATTTTGTATATCATTTGAAATAATTAATATATATTTATCAATAACAATTATGAAAGATTTTTTTTTTGGTGAAAAAATGCAAATATTTTTCATTCATTCATTTTGTAAGGGCCCAATACCGAAAAAAAAAAAAATCTCCAACTTTAGCAATTTGTGACAATTTTATCCAAAAAATTGTCTCATAAAAACCTCAAACTTTTATTTTTGTCTCAATTTTACCCAAAATTTTTATTTTTGTCCCAATTTTTTCGGCCTAATACCAAAAAAATCCTCGACTTTTACTTTTGTCCCAATTTCACCGGCCCTCAACTTTTACTTTTTTTCTCAATTCTACTCATTTTTTTTTACTTTTGTCCTAATTTTACCTGCTTAGTACTAAAAAAATCATCAACTTTTACTTTTATTCTAATTTTACCGCCATTAGCTTATAATCATCGTTATTCAATCGTACGTGACATTGTCACGTCATTAATAAATTGCGTCTCGGCAAAGCTGGCATAAAATTTTTTCGAAATTCTATTATGTTTTTTGCCACCCCTATGTATTGTTGAGAGATATATAGATACTAAAGACGACGCATTTCGTATTATTTTCGGTACTCAACATCCTAAAGAATGGCTAGGCATTGAGATATTCTAATGAATTTTTTAAAATATTATTGTCTCTGAAACCTACTGTTTCTAAATTTCAAAAATTCAGTAGTAAATTCAACAAGAAAATTCGAGCCACGTACGATTAACTAATGGTAATTATGAACAAAAGGCTAATAGTGGTAGAATTTAGATAAAAATAAAAGTTGACATAAAAAAATTCCGAAATTCTCTTCTTTTTTTGCTACCCCTATATATTGCTGAGAGATATATAGTCATTGATGACGGTGCATTTCGTATTCTTTTCGACACTCAATAACCCAAATAACGGCTAGACATGGATATATTCTGACGAACTTTTTAAAATCTCGTCGTCTCTGAATTTCTAAGTTTCGAAAATTCATTGGTAAATTCGACAAGAAAATTCAAGTTACGTAGAATTAACTAACAATAATTATGAACAAAAGGCTGACGGTGGTAGAATTGGGATAAAAGTAAAAGTTAAATTTTTTTGGTACTATGCCGGTAAACTTGGGATAAAAGTAAAAATTTTTGGTAGAATTGGGATAAAATTAAAAATTAAGGGTTTTTTTTATACTAGGACCGTGAATTTGGGACAAAAATAAAAGTTTTGGGTAGAATTGAGACAAAATTAACAGTTAAGTGTTTTTTACGAGACAAATTTTTTTTTGGATATAATTGACACAAATGCTAAAGTTACAGTTAACCCACCAACGCATGACTGAGTTGATTAAGAGATTGACTATCCATTGTCAAATCTTTGGTTCAAATCTCGCAATTCGCTCTCCGTGATTTAAGTGGGGGTCACGACTGATGGTTGTCGTGTTAGTCCCCCGAGGAATAGTTGAGATATGCGCAAGCAGACCCGGACACCTCGATCATAAAAAAAATGCTAAAGTTACAATTTTTTTTTGTACTAGGCCTTTTTGTAAGTAGTATAAGCGACCATTTTTAAGAAAACATATAGTAAAATGTTTATTTTTCGTAATACAAACGGAACCTTATTAAATATAAAATTTTCTTTAACGTATGTGATAAAATATAAAATAGCTTTGCTAATGTTGATTATACATTATGGCACACAAAATTCGAAGCTTCATTTACTTGTAATAAGTAAAAAAGTTGCCATATATTCGTACAATTTACCTTGAATATTTTATATTTTGAATAGTAAAATTAATCGTGAGAAATTAAGGTTTATCACCAAAAAATGAAGTTTACGAGATGTGGCCTGGTTTTTACTAATGATGAATGCGTTGCACAAGAAAATATGTGACGTCATTAATAAGCATATTTTACTGTACAAGAGACGACCTCATCCAATTGTGAGATCACCTTCTTAACCGTCATGGCTTGCTGAATTGACTGACTCTGTAAATCCTGTCCTTCCCGCGTCCACGGGCTTCATTCGTGGCGGAGCCCAGGTCACGGGAAACCCTCTCGGAACTGAAGCTTTGCGGCACATCAGACAGCTTGAGTGTTTTCTGGTGGACTCCGAAATGCAATGATATTGCAAAGGTAGTTTCTTGAAGCTTCAGGGGAAGTGATGGACTTGGGCAGTAGTCTCATGGGGGCTCTGCGCCTCTGTCGGCGCTTTCGAGCTCTCAGACATGGAAGATCAGCTCACTCTCAGGTGATCAAGCTTGGGCTTTCGGATGACTTTTATTTCGCGAACAATCTGATCTCCTTGTACGTGGGTTCTAATGAATTGGGCGATGGATATAAGCTGTTTGATGGTATGCCCCACAAGAATCTAGTCACTTGGGGTACCATGGTTTCCGCCTATGCTAATATGGGAGAGCCTGAGCTTGCTCTGAGATTGTACCACCGAATGTTGGAGTCCGGATCAGAGATGCCTAATGAATTCGTGTACTGCGCTGTTCTGAAAGCTTGTGGTATCTTGGGTGATCTTGATTTGGGTAGAACGCTTCACAGCAGGATTTCCGAAGCTAAGATGGAGTCTGACACTGTTTTGATGAACTCCCTTATCAACATGTATGTCAGGTGCGGGAGTGTGAGTGACGCCAGGAGTGTTTTTGGAGAAATATCGCAGAAGACATCGGTTTCGTGGAATACTATGATCTTCGGGTACTGCGAGGAAGGTTTAATGGACGAGGCGTTGAGTTTGTTTCATCAGATGCCAGGCCAGAATGTTGTCTCTTGGAACAGCATCGTTGCTGGTTTTGCAGATCAAGGTAGCCCGCGTGCGCTGGAACATGTCCATATGATGCACCACCAAGGTTTAGAGCTTGATGGTTTCACATTCTCCTGTGCTCTCAAAACTTGTGGTTCTCTTGGTTTGCTAGCTTTTGGACAGCAAGCTCATGGTTACTTGATTAAGTCTGGCCTGGAATCTAGTTGTTACTCTGCATCGGCGCTGGTTGATATGTATTCTCAATGTGATGAGCTAGGTGATGCACTCAGAGTGTTTAATGAATGCGCAAGCTTCAGATTTTCAGATCCTGAAATTTTGGCTCTTTGTAATTCCGTTCTTTCTGGATATGTTGCCTGTGGACACAACAGGGCTGCTCTCAAACTGCTCTCGGAAATTTATTGGTCAGGGGTGCACATGAATTCTTACACCTTTAGCAGTGGTTTGAAGGCCTGCTTCAGCTTGCTTGACTTGGGACTTACATTTCAATTACATGCTTTAGTTGTTACCAGTGGATATGAATTGGACTATATTGTTGGTAGCATTCTAGTAGATCTATATGCAAAGCATGGGAATATTCAGATTGCATTGAGATTGTTTGACTTACTTCCACAGAGAGATATCTTAGCATGGTCTGGCTTGATTGCGGGATGTGCAAAGTTGGGGCACGACTTGTTTGCTCTCTCAATGTTTAGGGATATGATTGCTTCAGGTGTTTATGTGGATGAGTTTGTAATTTCGTGCACTATAAAAATCTGTTCAAATTTAGCATCTATCAGAAATGGCAAACAGGTGCATGCTTTGAGTGTCAAGAGTGGATGTGAACTCGAGGAGGTTACTCTTACGTCTCTAATCGATATGTATTCAAAATGTGGTGACATTGAGGATGGCTTAAAATTATTTGGCAGCACTTTAATAAAGGGAACTGTTTGTCGGACAGCTATTATTACGGGTTGTGCACAAAATGGACGGGCAATAGAGGCAATCGGGTTGTTCTATGAGATGTTAGAAGCAGGGAAAAAGCCCAATGAAGTTACCTTCTTGGGTGTTCTTGCAGCCTGTAGACATGCCGGTCTTATTGAAGAGGCAAAAAAAGTATTCAGTTCTATGGGAAGTGAATATGGACTAATACCTCATTGCGAGCATTACTACTGCATGGTTGATCTTCTTGGTCAATTCGGGCATTTTGAAGAGGCAGAAAAATTAATTTCCAGTATGCCATTTAAACCTGACAAAACCATATGGTGCTCATTGCTGGAGGCTTGTGCAAGTCACGGTAAAACTGAACTAGTTGATGTCATTGCAGAGAACCTCCTTGCAATCTCTCCGGAAGACCCTTCTGTATATGTGATGGTCTCAAACGTCTATGCAACGCTGGGTATGTGGGCAAACCTGACCAAAGTGAGAAAATCTGCTAAGAAACTGGGGACTAAAGAAGCTGGAAAAAGCTGGGTTGAGATTTCAACCTAGAAGTCTTGATTTCCAGCATGCATAAAGCAAAAATGACTTTCAGGGATAAAAATACTAGGTAGCTCTTCTTTCCGCATTAAATTGTGCGATCACATGGAAGGAAGATGTGGATGCTTCCTATAGCATCAGAAAAGCTCGTAGGAACTCTTCCAGGATATGCCTGTTGACATTATCTCAAAATGTTTGTACGTCTTACACTTTACGGGTATCCGAATTTCCCTTCTTTCTAATTCAGATTCATGAGTGTCTCCCTCTGTTATTAATTCAATCTAAGGTGCTTATAGGGAAGTGAAGAAGACATGTCATATTGGTCTATGCCTCTATAGGCACACGAATCTGGTATTGACCACATTGAGTTCATGAGGAGTTGAGGACTTGACATCTGAGAAGCATAATCTGGCAGATGCTGCTTTGCAGCTACATTATGCACCAAATTCAGAGGTGAAGTGAAATTCCCAATTTCTCCTTTTGACGTCCTTTTAAAACAGGGTCAATGTGGTCTTACCAGAGAATCTCCTTTATGTGTGAAGCTTTTTCTGCAAATGAAGAAACCTGATCTGGAATCAGCAACAGGGCTCTAAAGATTTTTTTTTTTTTTTTTGCATCATCCTGAATTTTGACGTGTAGCCTTGCAGTTTGTACTTTCCAAACTGGAAAGTGGAAGAAATGTTGAAAAGGAAGGGGAAAATTTTTCAGGTTATTATTCCTCGTCAACAGTCCGTGTGCACATATACGAAGGTATGTGTTAAATTCTGGTGCCACATTTTTAACCTTTTTTTACGTGGCATGGGTGTCTAATTGGCTTATTATGTGATTTCTTCAAGATTGAAACTTCCTTGAACTTTATCCTTTCTGTTGTCCAGAAAGTCAGAGATGGGAAGGCACCGGATGCCTGGTTCAGGATCAATTCCATCATGGCTCATATTCAGTTAGGCTCGAGGTCGTATGTCAGTTGATGGATAAAGTTCTTAAACAGCACTCTCGCGTCTAGACTGACATGATTCTACCCTAAATCTTTCCTGAAACACTAGAGCTGGCATTCGCCAGATCAGTCTTATGTAGAGGAAACTCTGTATCACAGGAGCTCGTGGCCTGCATGCCTTTCTCCTTCGTAGCTGTCCATGGAAATTGTGCTAGTTTATCCGAAAGCATGTCCTAGAGCAAATCTCTCTTCCTTCTAAGGAAATGTGAATATGCACCAACCAACCACAGATGATGCTGGAGCAAAGCAAAGCCTCCCTTTTGGGGTGGTTCTATTGTGGTTTATCCCTGTGTCTGTGGCGCTGTGAACGACATCAGGGCCTTCGAATCCGTCAATAGTTGCGACACCAAAGAAGCATATGTTTAGGTAGGGCGAGATTGTCCCTGCAAACTTTCAACTCGAGGTGTTGGTATCCAGGTTCTTCACTTGTTAACATCACAGTAGTAAGTCTTGGTAGCTGTTTTCACGCGTCTGCTTCTGTATGTGGCAGGAAAAGAAAGCCAGGGGTAATTTGATAATGCCTTGGAAGTAGCAAAGTTTTTTTGAATGGCTCACCGGCAGCATGCCTGATTTGGGACTGATTACGAATTCACTGGGCTGACCTAAACGTATGGTTGATTTGTGTGATTATAGATTCATAGCATGACAGACAGAAACTAAAGTCATTCGAGACTAGATGTTTCACCAGATATGATATCACCGATTCTGATTAGCTGAATCTCTCAGACACAGCAACATTTTGGGCATTTGCTCTGTTATTCCAGTGGAAGTCACGAGTCATCTCTACTTTCTCCTGAAATACAGTGCAGATCATACGACCAGAGGGCTTTAACAATCAACAGTACCGGTTCTTCATGTAGTGCAGTGCAGCTAATTGATGCTTGTTCCGAGCTATAGTTACATCGTTTCTCGGTACTTTCTTTTATCTTTTTAGTCTTTGCTTAGGATTATCAGTACTAGTGCACAAGACAAAAACTGGTCAGGTACATTCAAGAACTGGACAAAGATCACATGTTCTCATATAGTGTATGGTCTAGTCTACCACATGACTAGATCTCAATGGAAGTCGATGAGTACTGTGTTCATCTCTTCTTCTGTTTGCTTTGTTATGGATCACCTTACTCATTCCCCATTGATTGGCAGAACATGAACGGTCCCCATGGTCTTTCCTCAATTATGGTGATGGTCCCGCGATTGCTCCCGCCATGAGACAAACAAGCCCGACCTCACAACTTTTGGATCAAGCACAGGAACATGGGGTCTGATCCTTTGCTTTCTATGAGGACTTTTGTCGTGCTTTTGTTAGTTGGCTTTGTTGAAGTCTCTTTTATCGTGTCAATGTTCTGTTGCTTTCCTTCCTTAATCATTTCACCAATCCCACCTCTCCTTCCTTATGGTGGCTTGAGCCTGAGCAAATATGAGCTTCTTTTTCAGTTTTTTTCAAACAAGGCTGTCTCTTTTACCTCCTTTTTGTATCCTCTTTATTTCCTAAGCTGGAAACAATACTTTAGTACCAAAATTCAGAGAAATTTCCTAGTGTGGCCCCTCCGCTCCACTTTTGGCGCCAAAATTTAGTCTTGATGCCGGAGAGAGAGAGAGATTTGACTTAGCTTGTTCTTTATGTAGATATTTTTGAATTCGTGGATTAACTCAGCTTTATTCCGCGCTTTCGCAGAGATAGTGCATCTGATCAGTGCGATTCCGGATTCTCCCGAGAGGGATTAAAAAAAAATGCTCAAATGGTGCGTCGTCGTAGTATCGACTCGACTCTCGAGGTCTCCCAGCGTATATACAAGTTCAGTGGGTCAATTCAAGTAAAGGTCGTACACCTATATGGGTATATGGCTTTTTTTAATCTGAAGTAATCGGTAGGTGTATAAGGTACTAACTAGAAACAATGTCTCTATATGAGTGCTGGGGTTGTGGTTTTCCAAGCCAAAATGGACACTAATCTCTCTGTTAGAGCGCTCATTAATTGAGCCCATCCTTACCCGCTTAAAAATCTTGTCGAAGTTCAAGAAAAATGAACATCATGAGATAATGAGTACAAAATAAGAGTCAAGAAGATGACGAAACTGCACATCACAAAGCAAGAGCGCCATGCGCGACTGTCTATGCAGGAAAAAATGAGACAACCATCATGGAACAAAAACAGGACCAGAAGCTGGTCCGGCACAGCCTGAAGTAAAGATTGGATCTTGTAGTTTCTTCTTAGCACCACTGTCAAGTTTGAAGTTTCCTTGACATTACGATGACAATCAAGGGTTCGTTTATTTTGCAAAAAATAACTTTTGAGAAAAAATATTTTTTGGATTTTTTGGCATTTGATTTGTGAAAAAAACTAGTTTAGAAAAATATTTTCTCCTCATGGGAAAAACTCCTTCAAAAGTGAAGAAATTTGTAGTTTCATTCCTCTTTTTGAGAAGAAGAAAACATTTTTTCTCGTCATCGCTCCCTCAATTTCTTTACATTCATTTTCTTTTATACTAATTTTTTTATTTTTCTTCTTTTCTTCGTTTATTTTTTTCTTTTCTTTTTTTTTTATTATTCTTACTTTTCTTTGATTTTCTCTCTTTTTTTAATTTCTCCCGGCAATCGCCAGGCAAGGCTCAACCTTGCCCGAGGCTGATGAACTTAGGCCGAGCCTCCCCTTGTCAGGGCCGATGATCGCCTGATGAAGAAATTAAAGAAAAAAAATAAGATTTTAAAAAAAATCATCAATGCAAAAATTATTAAAATTTTTAATTTTTTTAAAATAGAAAAATTGTTTACATTAGCAACGGTCGTGCCATAAGATGATCGGGTCCACGTCAGCAATTTTCAACCGAAAGATGACGCAGAAAATCAAATTAAATTTTCCTTACCAAAAGGCGGAAAATATTTTTCAATTCATTTGCAGGTCTCGACCAAACACTGAAAAATATAGTCATTTCCTGCAAACTTGACTTCTTGAAAAATATTTTTCAGAAATCACTCATTTTTTACGAAGCA
Organism: Rhodomyrtus tomentosa; assembly: GCA_028455895.1. Classification (NCBI taxonomy): domain Eukaryota; kingdom Viridiplantae; phylum Streptophyta; class Magnoliopsida; order Myrtales; family Myrtaceae; genus Rhodomyrtus; species Rhodomyrtus tomentosa. Next base: position 43,457,568 of record JAPCWY010000001.1, on the reverse strand, counting down.
AACTAAGGCGAAGAAAGAGACTTGATGCTCAAATTAGACCTTCTGAGGTAAATAAGAAATACTCTCCACTACTTTTCCTTCTTTGTCTGGAAACTCTGTTGGCCCTGCCTATCCTTGGCACTTCATTCCATCTATGAACCTCTGCCATTAACTACCTCGTCGTTTGGCACCATTTTGTTTCTCATGTTTGGCCTAAGTAAAGCTGCACTTCTTGAATTGCTTGGAAAGACCAGCGTACTCCGTGAGGATCGACTTGATCGATTTTAATCGCAGAAGCATTATTGATGCTTCCAGAGATCTATCGAATTTAATCTAGCTTATCAAAGTTAAATCTCACAGAAAACAAGTCCTCAAGAGCAACACGAAAAGATTTTTACCCCAGGGGCAATTAATCTTACTTCAACATGATATTGCAGATCGGAAAAACTGAAAAAGAAAACAGAAAACACAATGAAGAAAAGGTAGAGCAAATTTTGGGAAAGAAAGCAAGAGGAAACTATTAGAACCCCCTATAGATTACGACAAAGCAAGGCAAAATAGCTCTAGGATTGAACACATACAACTCATCCAAATTGGAGTACAACCCACATGCCCCAGCTGCGGAGTCATACTCCTCCATGCTCCCTTCCACGTTCTTCTTCACCCTCCCTGCAATCACCCTGCACACCAGCATTGCTCTCTTCTCGTCGTCCTCTGTTTTCATCGCAAAGCTCGCGTTGTCGTGAGCTCTTCCGCTCGTGGCAGTGGTGAAGACACCCTCTTCGCCGGCCTTGAACCCATTCTTGATTATGTTGCACACGTTGCACTGCGGTATTGAGTTGCAGAGATTGGAGGAGCCGTCGAGGCCTAGCGAGCAAGAGAACATTGTGCAGTGGAACCGGAGAAGCTCGTTCCCGTCAGCTATGCAACGGGGGTTCTTCTTGGTGGCTTTGGCCTTGATGGAGTCTCTGTACTCTTCGAACTTGGAGATGGTCTTTTGGGTGTTGTGGACTTTGAGGATCCTGTCTATCTTGCAAATGGGTGCTTGTTTCTTTAACCAGCTGGATTGGAATATGATCTCCACAATGTTCTTGCTCGTGTCCTCTGGACCCAGTTCGGACACTACATAAGAAGGAAAACAAAAACATTAAAGTGAAGTTGGTCGAGTTAGTTGATGAGATAAGCCATAGCTAGAACAGAGATAAGTGACTGCCTAAACTGAAAGCAAGTTACGAGGATCGGTTCTGGGTTTTGGAGAAAGTGCAGACAGACAGTTTCTGCATTTCCAGAAAATTTGATGAGATCATAAATCTCACTATGGAGGAAAGTTCAATTTTTTTTGGCACACAAGAAACTACTATGATTCGCTCTCTACAAGCTTGTTACTACAAAATATCTTAAGCTCCGATGTCACCGTGATCCTTCAATGAGTCGCACATTGTGAGGAAGACTCTTCACACTATTTTTCAAGATCCTAACAATAAAGGGAACATGAAATGATGGTCCATTGAGTCTCTGGCCAGAGCCGTATCTTTTAAGTTAGAAGGCACTGCACCCTCGAATGTCGCTCGAATATGATGATGGGATGGCCACATTCCGAAGCAACAATGAGAAACAAATTGAACAGGACTGTACTTCGGGGACTCGTGCATAGGCTTACCTGCATGTCTAGCAGCGAGATGAAGCTCCAGGTTGTCAGGTTTCATGAAGATTTCACCACACACGGGACAAGAACAAATGGCGGATCTCAGAGAAGGGTCTCTGGTGAAACCCAGAACCGGATCAACAACCATTCGACACTCATAGCAGCCAGAGAATCTCCGGAACGGCATTCCCCTGAAAGACCCGCCATAGGAGGAACTATTGGAAGACACCGAGAGCGACGACGAAGTTGCAGAAGGCGCAACCCCATTGAGTTCTTGCAGAGGGACTTTGATGGATCTGCTCGAACTCGAGCTATGGTTAGTGTTCATACTAGCACCACCAGACGAACCCATTGAAGACCTCCTTTTGAGGGCCTCAGGAGTGATCACTTCTGACGGTCTCTGCATGACCTTTGTGTTGCTGCAAAGCGAACCTGAGCACTTCATCTTCTTGCACTTCCTGCTGCTCTCTTCCACGACTGCTGCTTGTTCCTGTTGCTGCTTCTGCTTCTGGCTTTGCTGCTGCTTCTGCTTATTGTCCGGGTTAAGCGGTTGCTGTTCCGGGGTTTGGAGATGCTTGAAGCTCAAGAAACTCCTCACTACAGTCCATGAGGATGATTTCTCTAGCTTCTGGAGATCTTTGCTCTCGGTCTTGTGTGTTTGCTGGGGTTTTCTTGAGATCCTAGGCTTGGCCATTGGAGCAGAAATAAATGTGCTGCTATACCTTGAGGTGCAGAAACTAAGAAGAAGAAGAAGAAGAAAAGAAGTGGATTGATTTGGCTGAACTTTGAGGATTTGGTTTCACATGGAACTAGGTTTCAGATTTGTGTTCTAGAGATTTGAGGGAAGCTAAGCAAGTGATGGGCGAAATAAGATAAGATGCTTTTTGTAGAGGGGACAAAAATAATTGGGCCTCATGGGGTCCTACAGAAACTTAGGAGTTTGGAAATTATAAATTATATACATTACAAAACCCCCCAAAAGTCCCAAAAAAAGAAAAAAGAAAAGAAAGTTGCCCACCAACTATTAGGATGTATATGAGCCGCCTATTAGGACGGATCCGGATCCCCTGCCATAGAAGCAGAGGATCATTACAATTGGGGCCGTCGGATCACTTAATAATGGGTGATCCGATGACCATAGAGGCTATGATCACCTGACTTTATGGCAGGTGATATTAGGGTTAGATCTTTCAAGTCTCTCTAAGCCTTTCATTGTATACATAAAAAGTCAGTTTTTCGTATTCACTCGACTACAAAAAGGATATGATTTTAAGAATGTAGATGTAAGAAACTAAGGAAAATATAAGGGAAAGGTGAAATTCATTGGGCGGTTTCGGGTTTACGCTTTTGCCTCACGTCCACGAGCAAATAAACCAGCAGAGCCATAGACTTTTCGTCTTCATTAGACTGACTGTGATTTTAAGAGCAGATTTACTACAGTGAAGTGAATTCTACCTCATTTTGACCGCATAGTCATTTTAACATGCGTGCAGATCCATTACAAATGGTCCTTTCAAATAAGCAAATTTGAGAAAAGCATACACTAATTATGTTCCAGTTGAGCTATCTTATAAATGATTCATGCGTCTTTTCATTCATGAGAGTTGAGATGTGGAGATGCCTACACTGACTTAGCATAATCAGCTTCAATCCCTTTCGCCGTGCAAAATTTCTTCAACTAACGCGAGACTCCTCGTCATCTATAGATGCAACAGAAAAAGACGAGAGCAAAGGCAAGCTAACAATATTGCTGCCAACGCTTCAACTGTTATCTATGTTGCTATGCTAGTAATGAGAAATGGTCGTGGAGACTTTCATACAATACCGTACATTCTTTGTTGGTCCCGACGTTTCGAAATAGCATGATGAGCTGAATACTTTTTGTATACTTTCATTTCTTTTCTTTTATTGGTGTAAAATGTAAGTGTTATAGAGCAGATTAAGTACAACGGCTCATTAGAACTTGTCTCTACTTTCTCAAATACTTTGCATGTCGAATACTCTCACATCACTTGTCTAACTGAATCTACACTTCTTTTGATAAATATCAGTGCATGACTGAATTAAACCATCGCTAAGCTCTGCATTCCAGGGGCCCAAAAAAAAAAAAAGTAAAGAAATAACAAGGATGGGTCATGTTCTTTATGAACACGACCTGTTAACCAAAGCTAGGGTTTCATTGGGTTAAGTGTGAGAAAATTAACAGGACGATGCTCACTGATTATTCCCTCTTCAGGGAAAAGGCTGCTTGAGTTATTCCTTTTGCCTCAGGCTCTGAAACAATGAGCTTTATTCAACTTTTTGCCAGAAAGAAAAGTCCATCCCCATCCCCCCATGTCTTTACCATGAAGCCATTGTCCTGAAAGTTAGCATTTTGAAACCTTAACAACCCCCTTCATCTCAAAAAGCTTTGATCATATGAATCTATCCGTTAACTATGTTTTGGTCGTTCCGGGACACTATGACGCTGCGATAATTATGATAAAGAGCAATATGCCGTGTCTCTCGGGCTTGAGAAAGCTAGTATTTCATGCTTTATTTATAAAAGGATAATATTAATTAGTGCGTATGATGTGACCGATATACGACTTAAACATTATCTACGGACAGAAGAATGACACCCGTGTAATTGAGGGTGGACAAGTGGCAAAAAGAATGAATAACGTTTTTTTTTTATCAGGTCAGTTAAAAAAAAAAATCAAAGGAAGAGTGGTACTGGTATATATTTACAACAAAAGAAGAGGTGGTAAACATGGTTAGTTTATTTGAGCACATGGCCTCATGATAGAGTCTTCCTGCCATGCTTATGCCCGAGGCTCGTAGTCGTAGCAGGCTGCGCTTCTTTTTTCATTTTGATATTTGACATTCAACCGTAAAATTCTTAAAAAAATCTATCTTATTCTTTAGATTTTTGTGTATAGATTGATGGATCTTTCGTCGATTTTTTTTTTTTTTTTACACTTCTCCCTTCAAATATAAGGAAAAAAAAGACAAATTCCTGGTCAAGAACTTAAACGTTTCTTTTCATCATTGCTCTTATATTAATTTATCAAATCTTTTTTTTATAAAGTAAATATGTATAAAAATTTTCAAAACGCTAAATACAAAGAAGATACCAAAGACAAAAACCTCGTATTCATCACAACACCTAACCGTGTTTTAAAATATACGTAATTAATCGACACCTAACCTCGTACACAAAAGGAGACCGAACTTAAAAGTAAATATCAAATCTTTGTCTTTGTTATCTTGGATTTTTTTTTATTTTAATTCCATTAGTCTTAGATATACGTAAAGTCTCTTTCTTGACTAAATTAAGCAATTAACCTTTTTTTCCTTACTAATTGCTAGATAATTTTTACACAAATCATGTAAAACATTATAAAAATATCTAGAAATACACTAAAAACTATGCACGATAAGATATCTTGATATCATTTCATAAGCACTTTATAGATTATGTTAAATTTTATTATTAAAAATAATGAGATTTTACTGGCATTTTAACAAAAATTTGGTATTTTTATGCGATGTTTTGATTTTATTAAATTTCATCTTTACAGTTTCATGTTGATGAGAACTTGCCCCTAACATGAACAGTAAAGAAAAGGAAAAAAAAAAGAATTATGTCCTTAGATTGTTCTAAGAGAATAGGATTACATAAAATGACTTAAAAGAAGAAAAATCACCAAACTGTAAACTATGTACATTATTACACATTTACCTCAAATAATTTTTGGTTACACAAAAAACCTTAAACCTGTACTAGTGTGAAACATTTATCCCAAAAAATTTCTTGTAATATCGAAAACTATAAACTTGTGTCCGTGTGACACACATTTATCACAAGATTTGAGGTAAATGTGTCACACGTTTATCACAAGATTTGAGGTAAATGTGTTAATAAATTTTAGAGTTTTTCTTTCACAAGAAATAATTTAGGGTAAATGTGTCATATGGGTGTAAGTCTAGGTTTGTTGGCATCATGAAAAGAAAGTTTTGAAGTAAATGTTACATGGGTACGAGTATGAGATTTTTAACGTCACACAAATTTTTTGAAGTAAATATTGTCATAATGAGTATAATTTAGGATTTTTTTTTTGTAGCTTTTCCCATGAGAAATGGGTAGAGAACACAAGTATAGATATATAACCAAATATATGTAAAGTCGACAGTCCAATCTCGGTTTAGGGCCCAATACCCAAAAAAACCTCCAACTTTATCATTTGTGACAATTATATCCAAAAAAATTTTTTGTCTCATAAAAAACCCCAAATTTTTACTTTTATCCCAATTATATCCAAAATTTTTACTTTTAACCTAATTTTACTGGCATAGTACCAAAAAATTCTCAACTTCTATTTTTGTCCCAATTCTACCCACAACTTTTACTTTTATCTCAATTTTACCGACCTACTACAAAACAAACCCTCAACTTTTACTCTTATCCCAATTTTACCACGCTAGCCTTCCGTCTATAATCATCGTTAGTTAATCTTACGAGACATTGTCACGTCATTAATGAATTACACATTGACAAAGTTGACATGAAAAAATTTTGAAATTCTCTTCTTTTTTTGTTGTCCCTATATATTGCTGAGAAATATAAAGTCACTAAAGACGACACATTTCGTATTTTTTTTCGGCACCCAACAGCTCAAAAAATGGCTAGATATAGAGATATTCTGACGAACTTTTTAAAATCTCATCATCTCTAAAACCTATTATTTCTAATTTTGAAAATTCATTGGTAAATTCAGCAAGAAAATTCGAGTCACGTAGGATTAATTAAATATAATTATGAACGAAAGGCTGACGATAGTAAAATTGAGATAAAAGTAAAAGTTCAAGGTTTTTTTGGTATTAGGCCGGTAAAATTGGGACAAAAGTAAAAATTTTGGGTAGAATTGGGAAAAAAATTAAAAGTTAAGGTTTTTTTGTATTAAGTCGGTAAAATTGGGACAAAAGTAAAAATTGGGGGTTTTTTATGAGACAAAAAAAATTTTGAATATAATTGACACATATGCTAAAGTTATATTTTTTTTTTGGGTATTAGGCCCTCGGTTTAGATATAATCAAGGAAAATAACCAATTCAAGCATAAATTATTATAGAATGCTAATTTGGTCATAAACTTTCCAATTTTGTAAATACAGACTTAACTCCTTGCGTGAAATTCAAATATAGTTTTTCTAAACATTTGACGTCGAAAATCGTTGATGAGCCAATCCACAATTTGTTAATGTTAGAGGGTCACGCTGCATGGTCGGCATTGACCGGACGCCGCATCAATAACCTTCGGCGTAGTTGGTTGGAATGTCTATGTAGAAGTTTAGCACAAAGGTTTCTTAAATTGAAAAAATTTAGAATTATGATTGACATCGTACAATAAGTTCATGATTGTACAGGTGGAGCCAGTTTTCATCTTCAATTTTGTCCGAGCTATCCACTTCCTTGCGCTTCATGGGACAACACATGAGCCAAATCAATTTCACAGTATTCACATAACATACAACCATAACTTGTCAGTTGCACGATCGAAGTCTTGGGTCCACGGATATTGCAACAGATCAAATTCAAATTAAATCTACTTAAATCTTTCGTAAAACTCTAACTTGACATCCACAAATCTCCGAATTGACAAACCTCCTCTTGTTCATCGAAAATTTTCACCCTTTCTTGCATAATACATGCACTTAATTTTTTTCGCAGGCGATGAAAATACTTTGTGTTCGTGCATTTTTTTATAAGCGATACAGGAAATCATTTTTATAAAATTATTTTTCAAGTTGCTCATTTTTTTAGAAACAAACGGAACTTGATGCATTTATTTGAGCGAAAGTGTTCTCCTAACTTTCATCCATTTAATTTGCCAAAAATGACTTTGTCAACGGAAAACGGTCAATAAAAAATTTATGTATAAAATTAAAAAAGTAAATTCCTAAATATAAAAAGATGAAAATACTTTGTGAAATTATTCATCTTGAATTTCTTTATTTTTTTTATTTTTTTCCCTTTCTTGCTACATTGGTGACTAGGCCTCGGTGACGGCTAGCGACCGACCACACGTAGGAGTGTGCATGGTCCAGGTTAATTCGGTTCAGGTATGGAACTGAGGATCGGAGTGATAGTCTCAATCCCCAAATTTTCGGGATTAGGGATTGAACCGGGATCAAGCAGACCCGGGATCAATAGTTTGATCCGGTCCTAATGGGACCACTAACACTAGCTTTTTATATAAATCTAACCCTTGAATCTAAACTAATAATTTTCAATCTCAATCATCCAACATAATAAAACACACATGATCATCATACAATTATCACATGAGTACTTATAACCCTAAAATTATGAAAAAAGATTAAATTAGGAAGAAAAAAATTAAACAGGATTATGCCCTCTCATAATTCTTCTCGAGTTGGAAAGAATCAAGCTCAAAGTGGAATTACACTTGTATTTCATTAAATCTAAGTGCGAACAAAATAATGAGTTTGCATAATACAGTTAAGAAAAAATACAAATTGAGTCGTGACAAAACACGATCGAAAACTGCATATCGACAAACACAATTGGAGGCTGCATTGTGAAGGCAAGACGCGAGCGTCAAGCAAGAGGAGAAGTGTGAGTATTGAGAAGAAGATAGGGAAATTAAGTTAATTAGTTTTTCAATTTTTTTAATTTTTTTTATAACTATATGTATTTTGGTTCGATCCCATCCATCATGGAACCATGGATTGGATCACCCCAATCACCGGTCTCATTTATTGTATTGGGAATCGGACTGCCCCCTCAAGGACCAAATTAACCCAGTAAATTTGAGCTGGTTTGGTCCGATCTAGTTTGCTGGCCTCTAGCCACAGGAGGTCGAGCCTCCCAAATGTCTGGGGGAGCTCGATCTCTGGTGGCTGATTAGATTTTGTTAGTGTTTTCGAATAATCTTGTCTTGCGTTTGTCATCTTAATTTTCATAATGCAGTTTCGACTCCATGACATGGATTGAGGCCCATAATGAAGGTGTGGCCCATTAGACAAGAGGAACTTGGATCGAAGGCCCTAATCTTTTGTTAGCCACCTGAAGCAGGGAAAGAAAATCCTCCATTTATGGAGCGCCAAAATGGCCTCAATTCAAAAATTCTCCTCGGCTCTCGCTCACTCGCTGACTCGCTTGGTCTCCCCCCACATGGAGCTCCAGATCGATTCCTGATGCCCATTGAGTCTGGTTCGACTCCCAGCCGCTCGACCCAGTTGTTCCTAGCGCTCGTTGTCCATTGCCGCATCGCCTTTCCGTTTTAGGGGGAAAAGCAATGCCGTTGAGTCTCCGCCATGGACGGGGAGGCTAACCTTCCGGTCCGGCCGAGCAACCAAATCCGAAGCACCGGCGCGACGTCCTTGTCTTCTTCTTTCTCTAGTTCTTCCCCGCCGGGATTACTCCGGCATGTTCAGGCCGCCTTCAAGCGCCACCGCCCACTCGGTAACTGTTTTCTCTCGTTTTTCTTCTGAATGCCCGTCTCTTTGACACAATCGTTTCTGATGGGTCGAGTTTGAGTCGATTAGGGTTTCGTGCTTGGTAATTTTGGTGTTGTCATTGATGGAAGTGGAGGAAGTTAGGTCTTTTCGGTGGAGTTCCTGAACTGGCGATTGTTGTGCGGTCAATTTCTAATTGTAGTTAGGCTAAGAGCTAGGGGTAAGTTGTTAATTCTCTGGGGGACCTGGTCGCAAATCAGGTGCGCTGCATTTTTAAGTTTAGATTTAGTATGTTGTCTGATTTATTGCTTTATGTTGTATCTTCCTGACTTTTTGGGTGTAACGAGCCTTAAATTGATGCTCCAACTCTGATGACTCATCCTTCCCAGTCACCTGCAGGTGCTGCATCCCAAATTCCAAGAATTAGCTGATTTGCATTAATTATGGCACCCCTTTAGAAAGTGTCCTACCCCGTGCCTTTCCTAAAGCAAAGCACTAAGAGTTTGGCAATTTGGTCGAGGATGCTCGTTGACCATGTCCACCTACGTATTCTTTTGCACTGTAATCTGCATTCTATGTTTCAGGATCTTAGTTTGTCAAGATAAATTATTAAGAAGATGAAAAATGTCACATTCTTAGTATCTAGATATTTGATTGAGTTCACTTATAGAGTGATCTTTTCTCTCACAGTCAAGCAGCTTCCCATCTAATCTTTATATATCTCGACTCAGGCTTTCTCTTGAAATTTAAGATATTCCTTGTTTAGATTGATTGTGAAGTGTCAGGATGAGAGTATAGGGTTTTCATTTTCCGACTCTATTAGCGTAAGTGAAAATTAATTGAATGTCTTTTGTCATCTTGGAATGTGCTAGAGGTCCTTCATTTTGTTTTTAAAAAATATTGCTTCTTCTTCCATATTGCAAAGATTTCATCTTTCTTCTATCTGGTTAGGTTGGAACATATTCTTGTCTTCATCTCATATTCTTTGAAACTCATAGGAGTGATGCGGCCGAATGATGTAAGGCCCCGGCGTACACTAGCTCCTTTACGAGAAGCTTCACGTAATTTGGGCCCAGCAGTTGTTCCTACAGTAGATCCCAAGAGGTCACAAGATGCTGTCTCATTTGGTAAAGACCACACATTAAGAGAATCAGTTCCGCAGACAAAAAACATAGACTCTATCATGAAAGAAACACAAGATGACGCGACAATCACACCACCTTCCTTCTCAGGCACCATTACCAAGTCTTTTGATGACAGTTTCAACCCATTTGATGAACGAATACATCAGCCAACATCTATCATCGATTATAAGGAGAAGGATCCTATGCCTTTGACACATGTAGAACCTCAAGTAGACCGTTCAAAGAAAGTCCAGTTTTCAACAGGAGAAAATGTCGCTTCCCAAGGTAACATGTTCATTAGGTTTATCCGGAGATTTTTCCATAAACTGTCTTGCAGTACACATTTTATAGAGAGTTTCTACATGGCAACTTTAATTTTTTACTGTGAAACATCAATTTGAGATTTTCCTGGCATTTGTCAATGTCTTTGGCAATAGATACAGCAATTCCTTTCAATATGCAGGGACTGATGCTCAAGTGGCCATTGACTTGGGGAACTCATCATCTCATATCAGTCCTCTTGCATCGATAGAAATGGAGTGGAATGCAAGCAATCAATTGGATGCTTCAACTGTTATAAATCAGGAGTTGAAGCATCAGAATCCCCAAATGACAGACTTTGGTAGCAATGTAAGATCTGATGTTGGAATTCCTCCTCCACTAGCAAAGAGAACAGCAGTTGTTCAGGATCAGCTACACCATTTCAGAAATTTTTTAAGTCAGCCAACGACTTCATCTTCAGTTGTTGGTCCATCTTGTGCCACCACCACTTCAGTAAATTCAACCTCTGCACCCATGCTAAGTTCGACAACATACACTGCTTGTCATAATCTAGAGGAGGTACCTCAATCGGCAGTAGAAGCTCCTAGAGACGCCAATTTCAATCCCGAATCCAAAGCTCAGAAGAATACATATCGTTCTTTTGGAAGTACTAGTGGCATAGTAAGTGACCAAGCACCTATTACAGCTCAAGCTTCTAGCTCCTGCATGGATGGCCCTACAGAGGACAGCAAACATGATTTATGCAAAGTGGAACTGGTTGAGGTTGAGAAGGAAAGTGGCTTTCGACATGATTCCTCTGCTGAGGATAAGTTAATCCAAGCAAAAGGATCTGCTAGTGCCGTCGGTGATGTGCAATATGGGGTGCCTGAGTCCAAAGATTCATCTCTGGATGCAAAACAAGAGTCTTCTCAACCAGGAAAACGAGAGAAGGCAATAAGTGGAAGAGGTGCATCGGTCCCTCGTAAAAGGAACTATGATCCTGACCTGTTCTTCAAAGTTAATGGCAAGCTATATCAGAGGCTGGGCAAAATAGGCAGTGGAGGAAGCAGTGAGGTCCATAAGGTCATTTCTTCAGATTGTACAATCTATGCACTCAAAAAAATTAAGCTTAAAGGTAGAGATTACGCTACTGCCTATGGATTTTGTCAGGAAATTGAGTATCTAAACAAATTGAAAGGAATGAACAACATTATACAGCTGATAGATTTCGAGGTAATTTCACTTTGACGTCCTATTTTTCGCTCTGTTCTAGTATGATTCCTTCGTCCCTTCCATATCTCAATTGCTTAGAACAGTTCAGAATAATAAATTTTCATATGCCATAGTCATCAGAATGCCAAACTTAGGTATTCCATGTGTTGAGGCTGGTGCTTTTAGGCCACTTAGGATCATAGGAAGATAGTATTGGGTATATAATGTTGGAAGTGCTAAGTTCTGTAAAGTGTTATAGCATGCTTTGAGGAAACAAATTGTTTCCTTTATCCTCTTGCCCCCACCCATCTCCTCTTAGTCTTAGCCGTAGCTTTGAATTTTCCTATGGAGGTGGAAAGTTGAAGAGTATGTCATCTTAATTAATGCATTCACATAGCTGGAAAACTAGGGTATTGAGTCAACCATATATCAGCCCATTATTTCTTGGCATAATATAATCTATTCCATGATAGGGATCGGCACTGTAAACAGCGTATGCTGGTCCAGTTCAAATTAACAATCTCATTATCCGCTGTTGTGTTATGACATTTCCCATGTAATATCTAAGTACTTTGATCTCATGTTCTTTGCCCCAAAGTTGTTCATACTTCTTTGCAACTAGGTTCTGGGAACAAAAGGAGTAGGTGTTTTTAGCTTTCCTGCCTAATTCTGTTATTGTTCTTTCATATTTTGTCTTGTCTATTAATTTAGATATGGCTGATTCCGTTGCTTATAATTAGGTGACAGATAAGACGTTGCTTCATGAAGTCATGAGTGGCTCCATGAACAATAAAGATGGGAGAGTCAAGGATGATGGATACATATACATGGTACTTGAATATGGTGAGATTGATTTGGCTCACATGCTGTCCCAAAAGTGGAAGGATTTGGATAACTCAGAACAAACAATAGATGAGAACTGGCTTCGTTTCTATTGGCAGGTACTTAAATTACTTCGGAATGATTATCATTCTTTAGGTTTCCCTTCTACTAAATAAACTTTGAAACAAACTGCCTATTATTATTTCCTCATTATAATCACATAAAAGTACCTCTTCATCTAACACACTGACTTACATATATGTTGCTGGGTGTGCGGGAGTCTTAGAATGCCTGGCTAATCCCATTTCCAACAGTCCTCTGATATACTACCTCACAATCTGCAGCTATTACCAAATCTTCCTTTCTAATAGTACCTTTATGATGGAAATTCTACGTGTTCTTGGTTAACTTGAAGGATTTATCTTGTGTTATTTATTACATTCGTGTCACTTACATTCATCTTGTAATCCCACTTCTTGCTCGATGATGAATGAATCTTCAGTAATAGGGAGATTATCAATGGTTCTTGCGTAAATTGCTTTTCTTTCTTTTTACTTCCTTTCTGGTGCTGTTGATTCTGCCGATTGGCTTGAAGGAAAACTGATGTTGTTTCTTTGGATGTTCGGTTAAGCAAATCCTGCAAGCTGTCAATACTATTCATGAGGGGCGGATTGTGCATTCTGACTTGAAGCCAGCTAATTTCCTTCTTGTGAAAGGTTCATTGAAGCTAATTGATTTTGGCATTGCAAAAGCGATAATGAGTGACACAACCAATATCCAACGGGACTCTCAGGTTATTATTTAAGTTCATTGTTCTTTAATTTCAGTCCAACTATGAGCCACATTAAATCGCATGTATTTCGTTGCTGTAGGTAGGTACGCTAAGCTATATGTCTCCTGAGGCATTTATGTGCAATGAAAATGATGCAAATGGAAATGTCATCAAATGCGGTCGACCTTCAGATATATGGTCCCTTGGCTGTATCCTGTATCAAATGGTGTATGGGAGAACCCCTTTCTCAGAGTACAAGACATTTTGGTCCAAGTTCAAAGTTATAACCGATCCAAATCATGAAATTGCGTATGGGCCAGTTAACAATCCATGGCTTCTCGACCTTATGAAGAAATGTCTTGCATGGGACCGGAATGAGCGGTGGAGGATTCCACAGCTGCTCAAACATCCGTTTCTTGTTCCTCCAGTACCATCCCAGATATGTCCTCATCAAAACCACAGCTGCAAACTGCTTCAACTTATTGCTGGAGCTTGTATAGATGACAAGGATGCATCAGCCTTGTGCTCTCAGCTAAGGCAACTACTTGAGGACCCCATAGTACTCTTGGATTCTCAGTCATTAACTTCTCGGAGCCAACAATGTATGTTACTCTCCCAAATGTCAAAAATTTGTTTTCGGCTACAGGAACATTTAGCTATATCCGAAAGATAGATGCGGCTGTAGCGTAGAGGCAAAGCTGTAACTCATCCTGTTCCATAGTTGTGGGCTGCGAGTTCTGTTTAGTGTGATGACAACCCAATTCCCCACCAAATCTTTTTATCCGATCAGTTTGTAAATTATGAGATTGTTCTTTGTGGCAATGATTGTCCTGGCTTTGAGGGCGTAAAAGATTTCAAATTGGGATTATCGGATAGTCTTTCTTGCTCTTGAAAGGTGAGCAAATGTTCATGCGAGTCGGAACTGAACTTTGTTTCAGGTTTTACCAAGCTCAATTCCACTGGTTTTTGTCATTGTGCAGAAATAGTGTCACGAAGATCTGACAGATTTGACATCATCTATGATAAAGTTTGAAAAGATTTGGTTCTTGGGTTTGTTTTCTAGCTCTGGTGAAATGAGGTCGACTTGGATCGTGTTGTGGCCAAGCACCTGCACCTCAGACCTGCAAAGCGCGTGTATCACCTATCGCTTGCCTTTTTTTTTTGGTCAAAAAATGACGTCAACTTTGATGGATGATAAATGTGTTAAGGAAATATTTATAAACATAGTTTAGGATTTTTTTATGGTTTTTTTTTTCCTTTGAGCGACCCAGGGAAGAAAAAATAATCAATTTAATGAAAAGATAAGATCCCCGTAAAATTTCGTTTTATCTATTTCATAATCTTTAGGCTTAACTGACCAACTAGCGAGACCATTTCGCACACATCGTTCGCTCCGTCTCGCCAACTACCACCACCTTCACGGGGGTTAAGCCGAAACTCGTCCCGCCGACGCAGATTTTTTATGCTCTCCACCAAAACTCTCCGCAATTTCTCTCTGCACAGTTCTCGCGTCTTCATCCATCTCCGGCCTCATAAGAAGCCGCCGATTCTCTCTCTCGCCCTGTCGACGGCCGCGGAAGGTGCGAGTTCATTTGAATCGTCTCTCTGTCTCCTTCGGTGATCGTCGTAACCGTAGTTGTTGGTGTGTTGGAGTGTGATTGCATTTCCTGCAGCCTTCATGCATCTGCAGACTGTGACGTGAGATCGTCTCTGCTTGCTTCGATTTTTGTGGCTAGTCTGAGTTAGGCTGAGCTCTGTTGTGTTCCGCTTGCGCAATACCGGTTTGCACTTCACCTGTTCGATGAAATGTATCCGTGGTCTAACGAGGAATCGAACGACTTAATTGAGATGCCACGGGAAGGAGGTCCCGCTGTGTGCTTTCGTTCTTGTCTCGATCCAAACATGGCTTACTGTTGTGATAGTTGTGTGTTTGATTAATAAGGAAACTGAAACGAGAATTCTGTGATGAGTTCTGCATAATCTTGAGGTTTCTTTACCCCGCTTGCGGTTCGGTCTTCTGTTCAAGTTCGAGTCCTTGTTGGTTGTGTTCCGCTATCTTGGAGTTGACAGGTTATTCATTTTATCCTTCTCAGAAATGGACTCGCAATCGCCCTGCATTCTAGTTCTATCTGGGAAATCGTCTGCAGAAATGGAAATTGCGAAAAGTTTGAAGAGCAGTAATACTCTCAAACTCCCTGACAACAGCGGAGTTAGAATCTTCGCGCATCAAGAAATTCAAAAGCCACCAATTGAAGTGACTTTCCGAATTGATTTGTTTCTGAAGTCCCTTTTGACAAATCAGTTTGGTAGGTTTTTCATTTGGTCTCCACGTTTGCCATCAACTCATGACGTCGTTTCGCAGTAAGCATCAAGTTAGCAATTTCCTTGCGGCACCATTTCTTCGGAAGCTCAACTATGTTTACTTTCTTTACAGCAACTTTTGTGAACTTCCTATTGGTGCAGTCTGTGCTGCTGACATTCAATCAAAAGGACGAGGTTGGAAGTCCAACCATTAACTCGATACACTGAGCTTTAGCATTGGTTCTTTGGATCTTATATGTTTAAATTGTAGGAAGGTCAAAGAATGTTTGGGAATCTCCAATTGGTTGCCTCCTATTCTCTTTTACGATTCAGATGGATGATGGGAAAATCGTGCCTCTTTTGCAGTACGTAATTTCACTGGCTATTACTGAGGCTATAAAGGAGATGTGTGACAAAAATGTAAGCACAGAAAGATCCTCTTCCTTGTTTATTTCTGTCTACTTCACTATATAGGAGTGAACCAAAGAAGAATGATTAACAAATATTTTATTTTGATTTAGTCTGTCTGAGATCACAAGTTCTTCATGATATAAGGAAGCAAATTTTATTGAGATTTAAGCAAATTTTGTACTGTGTATGTAATACTTCGTAGTGTGTACATTTTGGCTCGCATGTGCTGTTGAGGTACAATGGTCGATACATTTACATACATTCATTTTGCTTCAGGGACTTCCCTACCTTGATGTTAGAATAAAATGGCCCAATGATCTTTACCTAAATGGCCTTAAAGTTGGCGGCATTCTGTGCACATCAACTTATAAGTCAAAGAAGTTCAATGTTAGTGCCGGTAAACAGACTCATCTTTTGGACAAAGTGTATGATCCCATATGCTTTTTATTGAGAACCTTGTAGCTACATGCTATTTCCAAAAGTATAATTTTTGCTGTTTTACTTAAGTTATTCTCTCTGATACTAAGAACTGTTCCGTGACTCGCCTGCACTTGCACATTGACTTGTCACCTGTTTGTGCAGGTATTGGCTTGAATGTTGATAATGAGAAACCAACTGTATGCTTGAATGCGGTCTTGCGAGAATTGTCAATTTCTTCTTACAAATTTACCCGGGAGGATATCCTTGCAGCTTTTTTCAATAAATTTGAGAAATTGTACAATCTATTTATACATCAAGGTAACTCATATTTTCATTGTGAATTTCTTTTCTCTTTGAAGTTCGTTTCATTCCAATCATCAATGTTTACTTTTCACTTTTCTCATACTTTGTTCCTAACGCAATATATGTTGTAGACTTCTCATGTGCTTTACGATCGATATTTGGGTAGTAAGAAAGAAACTGCTTACTTTCCCATGGACTGCACTAATAATAAAAATCTAACCTCGATCAGTGGATAATGTACTAAGTAAAGTTTTTTATCTTTACCCTTTTGTTTTTTTTTTTTTTGTAAGGAATCTTTGCCCTTTTGTTGCTTGGCTAGAAAAGGCAAAAAAGCTTCTGATTTACATGCATGGGAATGAGTGAAGCCCTTTTCGTTCACTAAGCAAGGGGTACCTTTTTCTTATGCTCTACATTCTTTTCTCGCATGGTAGTCGGTCTGATATGTAACCCTTCCCTAGGGTAAGAGTCTCTGGTCAACTATGGTGCATATGCTGAATGAAGTTAGCCAAGAATGCTCAATTGATTCGCATTCTTGACTTCTTTTTAGTATTGATATAGGCTCTGCTACTGTGTCTTTGCATCTTCAATAGAAAACAAACAGGTGTGAGTCTCTATTTTATATATTCCATTTGCTGCTTTTAATTTGCCAACTTGTCCGTAATGTCATTTTCTACTCCAAGAATGTGCATGAGAGAGAGAGAGAGAGAGAGAGAAGAGACAAGATGTTGGATCTATGCCAGACAGTACATGCTGGAGCTGGTCATCCTTGGTTTGGTTACTAAAAATTTGCCAACTTGTCCGTAATGTCATTTTCTACTCCAAGAATGTGCATGAGAGAGAGAGAGAGAGAGAAGAGACAAGATGTTGGATCTATGCCAGACAGTACATGCTGGAGCTGGTCATCCTTGATTTGGTTACTAAAAGTTGCCAAGCACTAACTGCTATCCTAGTGGGTACATTGCCCTCTTTCTAATGATATTTTCTACTGATTTAACATCATAAAATGGACAGTGCTTTTGTTGGACTATCTGGGCCTTTTGAGCAGCATGTAGTATTCTTTGCACTATAATTGTGATCTCAAGGATGGTATTGAAGTTCTTGTGCATTGTGTTGTGCAGGATTTCAAGCTCTAGAGGAGCTGTATTATAAGACATGGTTACACAGGTACTGCAAATGTGCAAATTTCAGTTGTCTGTAGAAACCGAAACATTTCTATGGCTGTGCATGTTTATGACAATCAGTGTATAATAGCCTCATTTCCTACTTAGATTCCATATGAGGTTTACTATTTAACAAACTTGTCCAAACATGTTTTAAGACATCTGGGTTTTTTTTTTTAAAGAATTCTGGAGTTGTGGTTTTTTTGTTTTAAAATCATTGTTTTGGTTTCCATTTGGGATTTATGTGATGGATGCCTTGGTTTGGGAGAGTCTTTCCTAAAGGACTCTTGACATGTGAATTCTTCACATGCGATGGAGGCGAGTCTTTGTAGACACTTTTCATGAATTCAACTTTCAAGATACTATTGATATTTGGTGCAACGGTTAAACAGCTTTTGTGTTTTGGAAATAAAACTCTACACCACCAAGATGACTGACCTATTTATTTATAAATCTTAAGACACGGATTGTATATAAAACCATTTCCTATTGAAAGACGTTATTCTTTTAGGCATTCACTAGGGCTCACTGCACCCACTACTAGTTCGTTGTATCATAGTAAACGACTTAAATTGTTTTTTGTTGAAATTGGTTTGCCAATTCACTGATTTTGAACTTCGTCTTCACAGTAGCCATGCAAGATGTAAGGGACTGTTTAGAGCTGCTCTAATGAGCGTCTCTTTAAGATTAGAAAGAAGCAAATGACAACTAAAATTTGTTGATTAAAACTTTATTTTTTTTTTCAATTGAGATGCATTAAAAGTGCTTGTACTTTTCGAACTTAATTACCACATCATGCTATTTTATCTGATATATCACCTGCTCAGTCAGCAATAAAAGAAATATTGGACTAAAGAAATCAGAAACAAATTCTCTATGAACATAATTCAGTCAGGAAAAACCTTTCACCATCATTTGATTCGTTTGTAGCTCTTTCTCCTGACTTGCTCCGTATCTTCTGCTGTCACAACAGAACCCAGTTGCTTTTCTTGACTTGTTATAAAATTGAAATGTACCGCTTTAGCTTTAAGTTGCTAGCCTAACACAACAACAGAGATGGAAGTGCCTGCGCTGTCTCAAATGTTCTTCTAGGTGGTCCTGTACTTTCTAATTTGCTTTGCGATAAACTTAATGATGTTAACTTTCTTTTACGCTCTCTTTTTCTTGAATTTGCATTAGATATGAATCTCCTTTTCCGTTACTACGACACTTTTCCTGATTGGTTTGGGTAGATAACTGAAAGAAAACAACGCCTATTTCTAGCGGCACACGATGCATTGGTGTTGGTTCTTCATGGTGTTACTGATTCTAGCGAGAGGTTTTGTGTGGAAGACATTGTAAACATTTATACTACTTGTGCCTAAAGGAGTTATAATTTTTTGTCAGAGTAAACTGAAAAGTAAACAAGATTGTTTTGCCATCATGGAGTTCTACCATCCATTACCATGTTTTATGACATGTAGTAATGTGTTGATTAATGTGCTGAGACAAATTTTATTGAAGTTGAGCCTTCATGCTTTCTGTGTAAGCACTTATGTATTCATGTAAATGCTGGTCTATCTTTTTCCTTTTAATCTGATGGGCACTTTCCTTGTGACCTGTAGTGGTCAGAGGGTAATCGTACAGGAGAAGAGCGAGGAGCAGGTGATGGAAAATGTTGTTAGTATACAGGTATGACGAGGAAGAAGAATTTGGTAGCTTAACATATCCCGGCAATATGCACACAGATTCGGATATTTATGTACAATTTCGTTAATTTATGTCAAGGGAACTTTTGTTTTAGTGTGGATTCTATTTGAAGGTATGTGGAGAACTTTTACTAGCGTCTTGTATCAGTTTGGCTATAAATGGATTTAAGTGTTTAACAGAAGATGTATCTATATATCTACATACCAAAGAGCTGTGTATTACTTATGTGTCATTATAGAACATCGGCTTACTCAAACATGATATTTTCTTTGATAAATCTTTAGGGACTGACGCCATCGGGGTATCTTTTGGCTGTTGGTGAAGACAACCAGATGTGTGAGCTTCATCCTGATGGCAATAGGTACTTCATTTAAGCTGCATGCCGGTTTTTTTATTTTTGTTTTGTAAAGTGCATTGTGCATGTCAGTTGTATAGAGAGTGATACAACAAATTTCTGCTACCTTTGGTGAGTCGCTTCCATGGTGTATGGTAGTTCAGGCGTGCATTGAAGTTGAGATTATGAAATTGAGTAATCTAGGTTTTTAGAACACTCTGAGCGCAAACACCTCCAGAAAGGATCTGAATGCATTTTTTACTTCTTACTTGCCTCGGTTCTTTGATCATGTTGTGTGTGCTAAATTTTGTTTTAGTTCCTCTGCGATGGTCCACTTTGAGTATTTTTGGCTTCATTGTATTGATCAAAATTCCAAATATCCTGTAATTTCTTGCTTGTTTTCATTCCTACACATGTATTATGTTTTGAATTCACTGGCGATAGGCACAGACCACCAATCTTGCCTTTTCTGGTTTATCATGCCATCGTGCTTGGGTGATTGAGCTGGCCATTTTTATTAGTCAAAGCACAATGTTGATGACTTTGCTGTGAGAGATGATTTGCCCGTTGGACTGGCAAAGCTGTTTCGCTAGGAAATACGTGCAAATGGCTCTTGATAACTATGACTTCTGTTCACAGTCTTCTGCTATGTGATGTATCCTTTCTTCTCACATGGCTGCAGTTTCGACTTCTTCAAAGGACTGGTCAGAAGGAAGCTTTGAAAAGGATTCCTTGCCTGCTCCGATCGGAGCATAAAACATGCACCACGTGCAGCCCTCAGGACTTGTTTCTTCAATGTTACTCACAAATAGTGTTTGATTTTTCATTTATTTATTTTTGGGCGAAATAGAAAAATAACATCCCAGGTATGAAAAAAACAGTTTGAATTAATGTCATTTAGCACGAGAGTGAGGCCAACTTGTGGACATCGTGTTTCAGCTTGGTTGCCTGCAATAGAACACATAAGGTTGACCTTATGTATTGATTGGGCATGAATCACGGGGAGCAGGGTTACCAAATCATTAGTCAGTTGGGTCAATTCAATGTCACTGAACGCCAGTCTTCGATTGTTTAATATTTTGTGGCGTCTCCTTTGCAAGTAGCCGGTTATGGTAGGTGTTTGCAAAGGATCTTCCCGTAAATCATTCTCTGTAATGCTGGAACATGCAAGATGAAGATTGTTCCTCCATTATTTGGGCTTTTCGTCCTGGTCTCAACACTGAAGTAGCTGACAGTCGCGATCGTTACGGTAGTCTGTCTATACATGATTTATTCAACACATCAGGATATAGCATGCCTCATTGATTGAAGAAGAATTTGCAACATCTCAAAACCTTTATGTAGCTGAGGATCAGCAAAACACTCATCCAAAACAGTGAAAAACAATAATGGATCTGGCAGCTCAGATGCGGCCCAGATTGGAATGGCAGGAATGCTACTGAATTTTCTTTAGATATTTCTAATTGCGCCATATTAAATGTCTGATCAACGAAAACAAATATGAATAATGAATCAATTTGTCATGTCGTCACGTCAGTTTTGTGACTATGATTAGATAGATAGTTCTCGTTACTTAGGAATTCGCTAAATTAAGATGCTTGGGTCTGAATCGATTGAACCGAACCGGTATGTGGGCACTCAGGGTAGGAACCATCGGGTCATCTGTCTCTTTCATTCAACCCTCATGTGTGGAGGGGTGGGCAATCTGGTCCACCGTTTGTGATGGAAAAGTAGAGGAGGAACCAACAATGCTTGATTGGAAAAAGTACTAAAGAAATTACTTAAATCTATTATATTTATATCAATTCAATCGAACTAATTTAATCCTAAACCTTTTTACATTGGTATCGATTGAGCCTATTCAGTAAATTAAGTTGAAAATTGATGATATGGATGTCGGCCGTTCTATGTGGCACGACTTGTGCTTACTTGTAATTATTTTTTATATTGTCGTGCCGCTCGCAATAATCTAATTAGTTCTCCAGGTAAAAAAATAATAATTAGGCAATCCATCCTTTGAAACCAATACTTTTGATGCTATTTGGCGTACAATAATTTTTATGTGCCTGTTATGGATTTGCACCCTCTTAATATATTTTTAAATTTATTTTTTCCTTTTTCTTCCATGGTCTGTGCAATGCCAATGGCCAGCGAGGGTTGGTCTCACTTGTGTGAGGGCTAGTCTCGCCTGGCCTAGCCTGGGCAAGGGCAAGCGCCGACGAGCCCAACCCTGGCACAAGCCAAGGCGACCTTGTCGGTGCTCGCCCTTGCAAGTCGTGGCTTGTGCTGGTACCGACCCAAGCCCATGAAAAAAAATAATCCAAACGATTTATTAAAGATGTTTATATCAACGACAGTCATGCCCATACAAGATGGCTGTCGTCTACGCCAAATTTTCGATCTAAATTAGCTGGATAGATGCAACTGTTGTTAATGTGAAAATGTAGGTAAATTGATATAGTTGAAAATTTTAAAACTGAATTGATATCCATGCATCAAATTTAATATATATATATATATATATATATATTTTGTACTTTTGCCCGCTTCACATGCAAAAGCTCCCGCCATTCAAGCTCGGTAGTTTCAAGTTCTGTTTCTCACCTAAAAGGAAATATTCACAAAAGAAAAAAGACTAGGCCCACTAGGGTAGTTCCAACCTCCAAGTGACTTGATCATTTGGAGATGGCTAGTGGCTGGCTACTACAACCTTCAAAGGTGGCTTGTCCATGTGGCAGCCACTGTCGCCATCACAACATGGGAATTGTACTTGTACATTCTTCTCCTCCTCCTTCTCCTCCTTCTTCTTCTCAGAAAAACAGGCTGCAAAAAGAAAATCCATTTGCCAATTTGGTTGTGCACAGAGGATGGGATGCGACAGATACTCTTGCGTGACTCACGAAAACACTGGATGGGGTTCCTGGGTCCGACACATGTACTCATCTGCACCAGCTTTCTGTCCCCCCCCTTTGCTTGGCCCCCTCGTCCATGTCATTGCGTGTATGAACTCCCTAGTTCGTTCACAATTTTTCAACATGTGACACATCGCCGCATGGTTCAAATCCGAGAGAATTACCCACACACAAAAAAAAAAACAGTTCAATTTTTTTTTTTTACTAGTTCGATTCATTTGACCGGCTGACGCTAACATAATAGTGTAGATGCTAGCCTTAGACCGGGATATGAACTTAACATAATAGGGATGGAGGGATTGAGATTCGGCTCTTGTTTTATTGAGCAATATGGGATTGGTGGAGTATTTCGTAAGCCTAAAGTGGTGCTCGGCTAAAGCAGGTTCTCTCATCATGACGCGGTTTCTTGTTATTCACGTTACGAGAGGGGACGGAAGAGGCATCGAAACAAGATCTGATGCAAGAATGAACGTGAATTGGCGATGATGATAAACATAATTAATACAAGATGATCGTGCTAAGGTCTCTCATCTTAAGTATCAGACAAAGTGCAAAGTTACTAATCAGTTGTGGTCCCGATGTTCTTTGGCTACCCACATGGAATGCACCTTTTGTGGGCCAACCTGTGTCGGGCTCCAAAAGAACGTCCAAGTATACGAGGTCGTTCATGTGTGTCTTGACTCTTCAAATGTCTTATCTACCCACGTGTCAATCTAGAAATTAGTAGACCTTCAAATCCATCATCAATTGTTTACAATACTATTATGTGAGGGGAAATATCATTTATTTTCTAGGAAAGGGAAAAAATGAAGCAAATAGGTTTTGTAGCCCGAGATGCAATATAGTCCGTAAATTTTTAATTTATTTCGTGTGATTTTTAAATTTTGATCCATTGTTGAGAAAATTACCAAAAAAGTCATAAGGTTATTGCATTCGTTCCAATTCAATTCTAAACATTTTAATTAGACTAAATCGATTCTAAACCTTTTCACACTAGTATCAATTGAGTTGACTTGGTCAATTTTTACCATAAATCGCTGACATATACACAAGTCGTTCTACGTGGCATGACCTAAGCAAAGTCGTGCTATATTGAGCCATTTTGGCCAATTTTGATCGAAAATCGCTGACGTGGACGCTAGTCATTTTATGTGACATGACCTAAGCAAAGTCGCGTTGTCTAGGCATCACAGCCTTGTCCAAATAATAATGGATAGGCGAGGGCATCGTGGCCCTCGCCCAGAAAAAAAGAAAGAAAGAAAGAAAACCTAAAAAATAATAAAATTCAAAATATTATTTAAAAAACTCGCGTTAGCGTCAGCTGTTAAACGTGGCACGGCCGACGTCTATATCAGCGATTTTAGGCTAAAATTATCCTGATATACTCAATTAATACTAACACAAAAAAAGTTTAGCATTTAATTGGAACTAATACAATGAATTCATGACTTTTTTTTTTGTAACGATAGTTTGTGGATGATATCGAACAAATTAAAAATCTATGGACATTATTGCATATTGTGCGAAAGATTAGAAATCACACGACATAATTTAAAAGTGTTGTCCACTAAGAGAGTAGAAGTTCGTATATTAAGATTGTTGTCACCTATAAGCGGGACTTGAAGAAGTATAGAAAAATTAGGTTGAAGACAAACCCGAAGCCAATGCAAATAAATAAAAAAATATTGATTCGAACCTAATGAAATGACATTGTGTCATTAAGACGAATTTACCCCCTCAATCAGTACCCGAGGACGCTGGACAAATGTCTCTCAGGATAGAACAGATCATGTTCCTCTGAAGTGGTACGTCTTCAAAGGACTCCTTCGAACGCTAGTTTACAGAACAATCGCACAAATGATGAAGATGATGAATGAACGATGAACATAACAATTGTATTTAATACTTGTGTCTGATACTCGTTACCGACGTGATGGTCAATACTTTATATTTATAGAGAGTAAAGCGAAGAGTTACGAAAACATATGGCTTCGTCGAAAGGGTTCATTCGAAAGTATTCGATAAAACGCCACGAAATCACACAGTTTCGACGAAACGTTACAACGTTGTACGGTTTCATTGATGAAGGATTACGAACCGAAACAACTCTTCATTTCTCATTCAACTTCTTATGGGATTTTGCGAAAAAATTCCAACAATCCCCTACATGAATGAGAAGTTCAATTATCAAAACTTTTCATGAATGCATGACATGCAATGTGTGAATATTCCATGAGAGAATGTTGCATCGAGATAAGTAGTATGAGACTTTGAACTTATCCTAGTGGAGACTTATCAAACTTACTTGGTCAATCAGTAGACTTGATATCTTTGAAATGTCGACCTTTGATGTAAGCCTAAACAATAGGAAACACACAACTTTACCTCGAATAAAGTTGGTTCCAACTGTTGTATTCGTTTTGGCCATGAACATCACCTAATCTCATGAGTACTTTAGAGAATTCAGCCTATTCAATTCTCACAGAAGCGGACCTCACTTCCCACTCACATAACTGATTTCTGAATGCATAGTATATCACACATTCGATTCAAAATTATTTAAAGCCTATGCTTAACCTTCACATATTAATACTGTCTCTTTATGGAAATGAGTAAAGAAATTCACGGTACTTTACACCGCCTTCATAACTTAATTGTCCCTTTAAATCTAGATCTTGGGATCTCCAGTCAATTAGGTAGGATTTTTCACTATGACGACTTATTTATCGGCCTTAAACCCACTCCCCTTGATATTTTCACAACCATCTCTCTAGTTAGGCCTTTTGTTAATGGATCCGCAATATTATCCTTTGATTTCACATAGCCAATTTTGATAATTTCACTAGAGAGAATTTGTTTTACCAATATACATAACATTTGCCGTCCTCACACTTTGAGATAATTCTTGAAATCTTTTCAAGACAGTGGTAGTCTTTAAATGAAAGCAGTCATTTGAAATAATTTACTTAGAACCATATCTTCGGTAAGAATGTTGTGCATAATTTATTGGAGTTTTCAGGACTTGAATTAGTACTGTTATGAAATCAACCATCTTTAAGTCCAGAAACTTGTCATCGATGACTATTTTTAATCCATCATATTATGTTTTGTATTTCTCGTCTAGACTTTCCCTTAATTCTTTAGTCATTTCAGTGACTATAAACATTATAGAGTAAATTTTCAGACCATTTAGAATTTAATTGTGACACGGGAAGTCAAAATGCTTCCACACATCTACAACATCAATACTTTCCATATTGATCTCTTCTTCATCCAACTTACTTGGAAGCATCCTTATTGAGGAATCTTGTCAAATTCAATATCATGACATAAAACAATATCTTCTATTGTCATCTCTTAAAAAATCAGACCATTGAACTTTTTTTGTTTTTCTTCAAAAGTTGGGATAGATGCAATAGACGTTATTGATGTCGAAGCCATGAAAATAACTCAACGCACCTTTAAAAAATACATGTACATATGAATTCATATGCATTCTAATAATTTTATATGCACCAAATATATATATCAAAATAAAGATAATTTCGAGACGAATACAACGGTACCAAGAATGTTCCAATCGGAGTTTGTTCGCGTTCAAAAGACTCCTTCGAAAGCAAGTTTGCAGAACAATCACACAAATGATGAAGATGATGAATGAATGACAAACATAACAATTGTATCTAATACTCGTGTCTGATACTCGTTACTAATGTGATGATCAATGCTTTATATTTATATAGAGTAAATCGAAGAGTCACGAACACATATAGCTTCGTAAAAATAATTGTCTGATACTCGTTACCAATGTGATGTTCTTTGATCTTCTAGTCCCTCTCCATGTCCATTTGATTTTTGAAAACCTTTTGCTCTCCCTCTCTCTCCCCTTTTTATCTTTCTTGATGATCCTTCTTTTTTAAAAACTGCATTTCTCCTGCTTGATGCACAGAGGGGACAAGGCAAAAAAGGCAAAAGAGAATGAGAGAAAAAGAGGGAGTTTTTTGCAAAGAGAAGTGGGGACATAGCCTACAATAATCACGTTTTGCAGAACAATCGCACAAATGATTAAGATGATGAATGAATGACGAACATAATAATTGTATCTAACACTTGCATCTTATACTCGTTACTAATGTGATGATCAATGCTTTATATTTATAGAAAGTAAAGTGAAGAGTTACGAAGACATATGATTTCGTCGAAAGGGTTTGTCGACGAAAAGTCACGATTTCTTCTAAAGGATTCTATAAAACGTCACGAAGTTGTACAGTTTCGATGAAACGTTACGACGTCGTACGGTTTCATCGACGAAGGTTTACGAATCGAAACAACTCTTTATTTCTTATTCAACTTATTATGAAATTTTGCGAAAAAAACTCAATCAAAATTCCACGAACGATATTATATGTTAAATCAAAATGGTGATTTGTGTTATTATCCGTCTAAGAATATGTGGCTCATGCATCAAAGTCAACGTCGGTGTGCGTGCTGTAATTCACGTGGACTATCGATAAAATCGATAGGGCCTGATCAAAACGACAAGAATGTGAATCGAGTGTGAAATGCGTAACAAGACGCCGAAAGCAATTTTTTTTTCTTTTCCGTGTTTTCATGCGCATAAAAAGACTTCCTGCTCGAAAGAAAAAGTCAAATCTTATCATACGCAACATATTTCAAACGTTGAAGGGAAACATCGAAGTGAATAAAGGGAGTCACAGATTTGCATAAAAGGGCACAAATAAAAAGTTAATTAGTCCATAGTTTCTCAATACCTTAATTTTCACGAAACTCAGAACATATACCAATCGATAATCTCGAGCAAAAGTACAGCAGGAGTGTTAGTATTTGTGTACGGCGTTCACTTTATTGTCAATATTTTTTTTTATCACTTAAGTGTCAAATTGGAGAAAAAAATGCTCACTTAAGTGCCAACGACGAGAAATTCCGGCAACCTCATTAGAGTTTGCATTTAAATAATTATTTTTTTAATTGATACTTAAGTGATCCAAAAAAATGACCACTTTAGTGTTAAATCAGAGAAAAATGATAATTTTATTGTCAATTCTGGCAACCTCATCGGAGTTGGTACTTAAATAATCAATTTTTTTAAAATCGACACTTACGTGATCAAAAAAAAAATATTTGCACTAAAGTGAGTGTCGTATATAAATATTGACACTCTTACTGTACTTATGCCGGTAATCTCGTGTGTGTCGATGCAAGATGATGCCATCAAGGTTTTGCTTTGACACTAAAGTACGCTGCACATCATGTACATGTTCATTTCGCCGATTCCCGTCAACGGCTTTCAATGAGTCAAATCCGCATGCTTTGACCGGCCTACAGTTCACAAGACCTCACCATTTTTCTACTAACAAGACAATGAGAAAATTATCAAAAAAGTACTAAACATATAATAATTATGCCAATTCAATCTTAATTTTTTTTTTACTAATTAAGTCATAAATCTTTTGTAACTGTGCCACTTTTGGCCAACCAGCACTAATGTAAACACCGATTGATGCTAGTCATCAGATGACATAATATTTTAATTTTTTCTATAATTTTTTATTTATCATTTATTCCTTTTTACTTTCGTTTCTTTTCTTTTTCCTTCCTCTGGTCAACTTAGAGGGCAAGCCTCGCTATCGCCAGGTGAGAATTGGCCTTGCTAATGCCGGGCACCGTTGCTTCGACTTCGCCCTTCGGGCTAACTTCGAAGGCGGTTTTGGGGACTAGAGATCTGGTTCTCAAAGCGAACCCATGGCGGGGCGAAACGGTTCAATCCAAAGGCGAGGTTTTTGTGCTGGGATTTTGGATTTGAGACACGGTTGGGAAGAGGGTGGACCCTCATTAGCCCAGATCTGGTGAGGCCTCGTCGGGCCTCCTTTGGTGACAATGAGCTCGAGCCTCGCCAAATCTGGTTTGTCGAGGCTCAGACTCCCGTAGCCAAGTGACAACGAGGCTACTGCGAGCTTTGCCCATTCGCCTGCATCGCCTCTATGTAGCTAACCAGAGGAAGGAGGGGAAAGAGAAAAAAAAAATTATGTCGCCTTACAACCGACATTCACGTTAGCATTAACCAGCCAAAATTGATCGAATATATTGATTGACACAATTGCAAAAAATTTAATAGTGAACAAGCAAAAAATAAAAAATAAAAAATTGAATTGATACTATTGTAATAGGTTTAGGGGTAATTTTCCCCAAAACAACAAAAACATTTGTAATACATTGCTTTCTTTGCCATACAATTATAACAAATAAATCGGGCGCATTCGCGAAGCTCATAAGCACATGATATTCCACAGAATAAGAACATTTGCTATACGCCCTTCATTTTCAAAGAAATCGCCTTCTTTTCTGCAATACGGATAATCAAAATGGACAAAAACTTCACGAATAAATTTCCACTTTACACGTTGTGGACACAAGTTGGGTTCATAACTAATACTACTGTAGTGGAAGAAGTGTAAAATTTTTTTTTATTGAAATTAATGCATTAGTGCCAATTAAATCTTAAATCTATTGAATTGTTGTCAATTCAGTGTTAAACTTTATATTGACGCCAATTTAGTCATAAACATTTTATCGATATCAATTCAGTCCTAAATCTATTGAATGGTGTCAATTCAGTCCTAAATTTTTTATATTTATGCTAAGTCAATTGGAGGATTTAGGACTGAATCGACACAAATGCAAAAGGTTTATGATTAAATTGACATCAATAAAAAATTTAAGACTAAATTGACATTAATGCAAAATGTTTATAACTGAATTGGCAAAAAAAAAAATTGTGATTGAATTGATACGAACGAAATAAGTTTTAGTGTAACCTCCCACCAATTATTCGTCTACGAATGTCCAAGTCCAGCAGGAATCCACCTAAAGGGAAGATTCCACGATTCCTTGATGCCATTGCTATCGGAGGTTGCTTGGGGGTTTTTGCAAAGGGGTTTGTCGTCCAATCAATAATTCTATTCTTCAGGGAAATTTTTATATAATATTGCTAAGTGTGTAGAAATGGGCAAAAAAAAAAGGGGGGGTCTACCAATCGGCTGCGACTGAGTGAGAATGTTCCGCATATTCTCGAGGGCATAATTCTCCCAACGCGAAGGCATCTTTTTTTTTTTTTTTTATGAGGTCAAATTTCCAATGCCGTCATCTTTCGGGAGCGTGACGTCATAATCATATGCCACCGCCCCTGCCTTCGTGGGAATTTGTATGGATAGATTTTAATGCAAGCACATGCACATCAATCGGTGAGTCGGCGTCAAAGTCTGGCCGAGTCGAGATTTCGTAATTAAATCTAGTGATCCTCCCGAATTCTTAGATGTACATTATCCTTTCTCGAGTTAAATCATAGGACTAATGTTTTGATCCGGACCAGATGGAGCATGGGCGTAAAGTTTTGGGTTTGGACGACAACTTTTAATGTATTTTAAACACGTCTAATACCAAAAGTATTAGCATGAAAAACACAATTTTCTTGGGGCAAACTCTCGTGATCGCACACATCGGATCCCTCGAATATCAACAGTGAATTATTCGGGTGGAGTGGACGTAGTGCGTCGATACGCACACACGGCTCGCGATCATCGCTTTCCAAAAATGCCAAAAGCGTTTTCACACGCGATAATGGCTTCCAAAACAGAACACATTCCCCCCCCCCCCCTACCCCCCCAAAAAAATGCCCTCTGTCGCGCCACCATGGGCGAAGTTTGATGCCTCTTGGAGATTTTGGAACGGTGACCGATGAACGCATGGACGATATGCTGGTTCAAATTAGTTTACTTTATCTTCCCTTTTTCCGGTGAGGTCGGGCAAGGCACCCCCGGTTCTTGCCTGCGGTTCATGAACTTTTGGAACATAATTCAGTTCATGAACAATCGGAAGATGTTCAATTTAGTCATTCTGTTCTTGAAAATTCAAGGATAACGTTGAATATTTTTCTCATTGTTCATGAACTAAGTTGAATATGATTCGGTAGTTTTTTGACTAAATTGAAAGTTCACACGTCATATTGCATATTGAATTAAAGGTCAGAGACTACATTGTATACTAAACTAAAATTCAGGGACTATTTGTATTATTTTTTATTATATATATTTAATTTATTTTATTAAACTTAAATAACTATATGGAGATATATTGCAAAAGAGAAAAATTAACCGAGAGAGGAAGTAATTATGTACGAATAGATATATAATATATATTTGTAATGGGTTTATTTTTAAGTTTCTTTTTCCTTCCGGACACACATTATGCAACAAATTTAAACTTCATCATGGTGATGATAATAATAACACAGATAATAATAAATAAATAAATAAATAAAGTAAATAGATGGTATATCATCTGAAATTACAAGGGAAAAAAAAATCAAAAGATACGATATGCATTTGCGATTTGGTATTTTTCGCTTTTAGACTTTCGAGATAACTTTCGCTATTTTTCTCCTTGTTTGGATAGTCTACGAATACGTAAGATCGTCGTATTATACGAGAGCGGTCAACAAAATCAGCAATAAGCATCACGCGGGCCAGGGGTATATTATTCTATTTTTGACCGGTCCACGCGTCGCTAACCGGGACATGCCCCCGACACGTCCCTCACCTCACCTCAGGGTGCCGGCCTGGGCCTGGCCGCCTCGCACGTGCTCCTACACACGTCCACCCCACACCTTACCATCCCTCCACCGCCGTCCGATCAAAAACGCTTCTCAACCAATCAATCACTGAACCCAATGGCCCTCGTCCCCGTCTCCGCCACGTCATCACCACCACCTCCGCCGGAAAAATTCCCCCCTGTCGCTCCGCGCTTAATCCCGCCACTTGCTTGTTTATAGCAATTGTCGCCCCTCCTCCCCTCCTCCTCCCCCCCACCCTCTCTCTGTCTCTAACCGGCACGCATAACTCGTATCGTATATAACAATTGCTCTCTCTCCCTCCCTCCCTCTGCGTGGACATCGTCAATTGTCGATCTTCAATTGATCGGTCGGTTGGCGTACGCCCGCCGCCTCCGGTGCATTCCGCCTCTTCGATGGTGAAGCCCCTCGCCACCGCCGCCATCTCCCCCCGCCTCCCAACCGGCGCCGCGCCGGCCCCATGAACCCCTGCTGCTGCGTCTCTCCGGTCTCCGATCACAGGCCCTCCCCGGTCTTCTCCTCCCACCTGTCCATGTCCTCCGCTGCCGCCAGATCCGATCCGGCCGTCCGGCTCGGCAACCACTTCCCCAACCACGGCCACGCCAGGATCAGCTGCGGCGATCAGAGCCGGCTCAGTCAGCGGTCAACGCCGGAAGCGGGGATGGCGCGGATGCCGTCGGCGAGGGAGCAGCCGGCGGTGGACGTGAAGATTAACGACATCGTGGGGAACGGCATATCGGGAATGCTGTACAAGTGGGTGAATTACGGTAAAGGCTGGCGACCGAGGTGGTTTGTCTTGCAGGACGGGGTGTTGTCGTATTACAAAATACATGGACCTGATAAAATCGTGGTTAACCAGGCGACGGAGAGGGGATCAAAGGTTATAGGCGAAGAATCGATGAGGAGGGTCTCCAGGACTTCCCATGGCCAATCGCAGCTTCGGCGTAAGCCTTTCGGTGAAATTCATCTCAAGGTACGAGGAACTGCCCTTGATTCCGTTATGATTTTATTCGACTTGTAATTGCATGTTCGATTGCATTTTCTTCTCCGATTATTGTTTCTGGTTTCCGTCAAGCTGGAGTCTGCGTGTGTCGCTAGTTCCATTGTTCTCCATCCTGTTCCAGTGAGATTCACGATGAGATGTAGCTCAACTCATATGCCGACAAGACACTAATGAATGGCATTTATTCAATTGTCTGTATCTGGAGCTTAATTTCGCTTTATGTAGTGATCTCGTAAATTCTGAAATGTCGCTTATTTTCTTTTAATTTTTCTGGTTCATCCGTTGTTTTTGTCCAATTCGATACGGTTGTGTGCAAATTTCATTTTGAGAGTCTACAACGACTACCTACCTAATGATTTCCACCGTAACGATAGGAATATGATTTTGTAGTCAAATTAACTAGATTCAGATTAAGTATTTATTAGATTATTTTCTTTTGTTGCTGCTTTCCCCTTTGTTCCTAATTGAGCAGCCTTATTTATTGGTTGAGTAGTTCCCTGTTTCCTAATTAACACTAGGGTTTGTGTTCAGCTATTTGTTGACCATCGATTTGAGAGACTGATTATCGAACCAGTTAACTATCTTTGTGCGTTGGTCGGCATCATTTGATTCGAAGTGTCTGTCTAATTATGGGTTCCTCATTTACAAATGTCCTGGTAGGTTTCATCTATCCGCGAAAGTAAATCAGATGACAAGAGGTTTTCAATTTTCACGGGAACCAAAAAGCTTCACTTAAGGGCAGAGACGCGGGAAGATCGATTGAAGTGGATGGAAGCATTGCAGGCTGTCAAGGACATGTTTCCGAGAATGTCCAACAGTGAGCTCATGGCTCCAATGGACAATGTGGCTGTGTCAACTGAAAAGTTGAGGCAGAGGCTTCAGGAAGAGGGTTTGCGTGAGGCTGCCATTGTGGACAGCGAGCAGATTATGAGGAGTGAGTTTGCTTCTCTGCAGAGCCAGCTGCTGCTGCTTAAACAGAAGCAGTGGTTGCTTACTGACACTTTGCGGCAATTAGAGGTACTTTTTATGTAACAACGAAGCAATATGTCATCTTCTTTTATGGGTCTTCAGTTTGTCCAATATGCTAGAGAAACCTGCTTCTCCATTTTGAAAATCCTGCTGAATGAACTACTTTGGCAAGGGACATTTCTGCATGCTCTGCATCATTTATGGTACTCTGCATGTGGTGCTTTGACATGGTCGTGTTAGATAAATGACCGTAATAATGTTTTTGAGTATTTCTGTAATTTTTCTTTGAAAGTAATAGATGATCTTTATTTATCCATTTTCATTTTTCTCATGTATGACTTAATTTAATACAATCGAGTATGAAGGTTTAAGTCCATTTCATGCAATTAAATTGTTATGAGATGTCTATAACCACATTCTTGTTTTAAACCAAGGCTACTTTCAATAGTTGTTCTGTATGTGTTGATTTGAAGTGGCAGTTTGGCCCTCTTTTATAAGCCCCTAGCGGTTCAAACTTCAGATATCCCATAGTTTCTAGTTTCTCGGTATATAGGGGATCAGTTTATGGTGTTTTTTTTTTCCCTACATAATTATGCGCATATGCTCACACTGAGGATTTTGTTATATTGTATGTCTTCATTGTGTAAGAGCTGATATATTTGCTGGTAAATCTAAGCTAATGTTGAGCAAGTTCATGCTTCTACAGAAATTACATGCTGTCAAGTACTTGATTTGTAAGCTTAAGAGCAATTGGTAAAGTTGTAGGAATGGGCTGTCCGGGTTTTGTTTTGCACTTTTGCTTTTTCAACACACACATAGATATGGTACTTATATTTGATGTTACTGTTTGATTGAATCAAATTGAGGATATTACTAGTTATATTTGCCTTCAAAAGACTGTAGTATGAACTCATTTTATATTGTAGTGTCTTTATTAATCTTGATCAATACTGTAGATTAGAGTGTTTCCGCCTTGGCAGTGTTGGCAGTGAGGTAGGTGCTTATATCAATTTTTCCCATTAGATGTCAAGTTCATCAGATAGTCTGTACTAAAGTATTGCCATTTATCAACATGGGGTTTACCGTCTCATTGCAAATTTTTCTGTGAGATATTTTACATTTCTCGGTACGTGTCTGATGATATGTCGCCTGTTTAACATGTTAGTGAATATCAACATCGCTGTCCTTTGTCCTTACCCAAAAAAAAAAAAAAACATCGCTGTCCTTTGTTCTTTAAATTCACAATATTGTCTTTGCCTTCCAATTGGTAAGCACTCATGACTTTTGAAAATGGACTTTGTAGACGGAGAAAGTGGATTTGGAGAACACTGTGGTTGATGAGAGCCAGAGACAGCACACTGAACATGGGGTTGCTTCCATTTCAAGGCAAGACAAGGGCAGTGGTAGGTAGTAACAACCGAATTTGGGGTGACTGGTCTTTTGGCAGAAAGGAATTATAAAGCATGGTCATTGTTGCTTTATTCTTCCAATTCTAGTTAGTTAGACTCCAATTATGAAAATAACGATTTATGAAAGCATAGTAGGATCCTGTCATACAACTGATATGATATGTCACCGAGATTACCCACGGGCAGGAATTTTGTGTTCATCCTTTTCTCTATGATAGATTATTTTTGGTTGTAACCTGATAATCACGGTTTATTTTGAAGCAGAAGCAAGTGCAACTGAATCAGATGATGATACTGAAAGAGTTGATGCTGCAGAAGAAGAAACAGATGACGAAGTCCATACTTTCTTTGATACTCGCGACTTTTTGTCGTCTAGCTCTTTCAAAAGTAATGGTTCTGAATTCCGGAGATCATCTGTCTCTTCAGATGATGGATTTTATGGAGCTGACTCAGAAGATGACGTTGACCCCTCCATTAAATCCGTGGGCACTAATTTTCCTTATGTTAAAAGGCGCAAGAAGCTGCCCGATCCTATCGAAAAGGAGAAGGGTGTCAGTCTCTGGTCAATGATAAAGGATAACATTGGGAAAGATCTTACAAAAGTTTGTCTTCCTGTTTACTTCAACGAACCCCTTTCTTCTCTGCAGAAGTGTTTTGAAGATTTGGAATATTCATATCTCATTGACAGGGCCCACGAATGGGGCAGAAGGGTGAGTTTGTGATTTAAGTCTAGTATTTTCATTTTGGTTAGAAGAGCACAATGATTCCATCTTCATTGCTTATTGGGTTGAAAAATATATAGGGGAATGATTGACCTGCACCGATGAGTTGTGGTTCAATAGAAACATCCTCCCTATATTATTGGTGGAAAGTGTTACCTCCAATTGTGTAACATGGACGCGGTGGTTTACAGTTATTCATGGGAAAGAGGTGTTTTGTTGTATAATAGACGCAATTATGGTTACTGTGTAAATTCATATAAATGCCTCAGATAAGTGTCTTTCGGCTTCTCTTAGTAATTCATCATGGTTGTTCATTGGCTAGCTCAATCGATGTTGACATACACATCATGATCATCCGGTTAAATTAAGAATAGACAATCCTCCTCATGCAAATACTCATATGTACTATGTGCATGAGGATGTATGTGCATGACATCCTCTTTTGCTTGACCATTTTAACTTTTTAAAGTTCATAATCATGATAATATTCTTAATGAGCAGTGCCTTACCCAATCCTTTCTTAAACTTCATCAAGTTTTTCAGGGTAACAGCCTCATGAGGATTCTTAATGTTGCTGCTTTTGCTGTGTCTGGATATGCTTCTACTGAAGGAAGAGTTTGCAAACCATTTAACCCATTATTGGGGGAGACCTATGAAGCTGACTATCCTGATAAAGGAGTCCATTTTTTCTCAGAGAAGGTAGCTTTTTTATAATTTCGAAGCTCAATGATGCCTCATTGGCATCTTTTTTTGAGAGGTTTTTCGACAATGTCTATATCTAAAGCAGATTATAGTCATATGTCTGCGCCAGCAACCAAGTCACTATTGAAATAGTTGCGTAAGCAGTTGCAAAATTGATACTTTTGCCTCTTTCGTCCCTATATACGCAGAGAAACTATGAGGAAGTATAGGCTCGTCTTACTGCAATAATTGAGACAGCTCGTTTGCTTGACTCAATCTATCTACTTCGCTGATTCTTCTCCAGTTTGAACTTCCTCTATATGGTGACTTATGAATAGCTATGACAAATTCTGCTCTCAGGTCAGTCATCATCCCATGATAGTGGCATGTCACTGTGAAGGAACTGGATGGAGATTCTGGGGAGACAGCAATCTAAAGAGCAAATTTTGGGGTCGGTCAATTCAGCTTGACCCAATTGGCATTTTAACCATTGAATTTGATGACGGGGAAATTTTCCAATGGAGTAAGGTGAGCATCAGGTATTATATGGGTTTTGGATTATTCAGGTTCAGTTCTTCATGGACGAATTTTCCTTTTAGGTTACAACATCTATATACAATCTCATATTGGGAAAATTGTACTGCGAGCATTATGGCACAATGCGCATTCAAGGAAACCGTGGCTATTCATGTAAGCTGAAATTCAAGGAACAGTCCATTATAGACAGAAATCCTCACCAGGTTTCTCTCTCTCCCCCTCCTTCCTCCCCTTCCTCACTTGATTCCTTACTAGTACTGCTCCAACCTTGAGCTGAATAGTTTCCCAACTTGGGGCATCGAAGTTGAGGTTTTAAAGGTTCCTGGCAATTGAGCTTTCAATTGATGTTTTCTCTTACTCATTTCTACTGTTTCGACCATGGCTGTGGCCTGCTTCTTCATTACTTCAGTGGCATGCACATTCAGACATAACCTAGTAGTTTTCTCTATATTCATGATCGCATGAAAAGAGTGATGTCAGCGCTTAAGGAGGAGCAGAATCGCTTGCTCCCTGAATTTTTTTCATAGTCAGATGGAAATTGTTGATCGTAAAGACGTTCCCTTAAGAGCACGTCCCAATTCAATGTTCTTTCGTCCCACATTTAAAATATAGTGATTTAGGCTCTACACTTGAAGTGGATGAAAGTGGTGGGTTTTGGACTTTGTGTTTTTTCCCTTTGATAATTAGGAAGAAGAATTGGCTCAGCAAGGCTGTTGCTCTCTTTGAAAAGGCGGATGAATCTTGCTGCTGTTGTTAGGTTCTCGTTTAATCATTTTGTTGTGCAGTTGATAACATATCCGGTTTCTCTTTCATGCTTAAGCTTTTATTCACTTAAAGCTAGATTAGCTAGTAGTCTAGGTACTAAATGCTTGCATGAAGCATTGGATTGTTAGTCATCATTTTGTTGCACCACTATTTGTCCATCAGTATGATTCGGCATTGCTTTGTGCTGTGTATATCTTAAAATAATGGCCCTGGTGACAGGTGAGATGTTCTTTTGTTGGATGAACAACCGATACTGCAATTTCTGTTTCCTTAAATAAATTCCTTTTCGGGTCCTATTGGATGAACAATGAACGCGGCAATTATGTTGAAAACACTTTGCTTTCTTTCAACCCAGGTGCATGGCATTGTCCAAGATAGAAATGGAAAGACCGTGGCAACTTTATTTGGCAAATGGGACGAAAGCATGCACTATGTGCATGGTGATTGTTCTGCAAAAGGCAAAGGAATTGAATCTCTGTCTGAAGCACGACTCTTGTGGAAACGGAGCAGGCCTCCGCAATTTCCGACCAGATACAACTTTACACGCTTTGCCATGACTCTGAATGAGCTTACTCCTGGACTTAAGGTAATGGTTTCATGTTGGCAGTTTTCACTTGTGAAGCATGGAAGCGGGTTCCTGCCTTTTCATTGCATCTCTTTATATGAAATATGGCCTTTCATGTACCTAGAATGTATGATCATGCGTTGTAGTAAACAGTGACCCAATGGTCATGCATTGTAGTAAACAGTGACTGAATGGTCACATTTCTCCCTCATCTACGTGAGTTTCGGAATCGAATTGCCTCACCTTTTTAACCAAAGAAGGGGCTGGGAACTGAATGTTTGTTTTGCACTATTTGAAAGATCAACAAATTTATCTTTCGTAAGAAGATGTAATAATTGCTGCTCCTTAAGAATGCCAAGCTAAGGAATAGAATTACCAATTAATTAGGGGGATTGAGGAGAAGCATATTTATTGTTAGGTAAAATTTGTCCTCATTGTTTGAGACGTAAGGCATCTTTTGATTTTAGAGATTACCATTCTCAAGAGCTGAATTGTCATTTTTGTTATTAATTCTCTTCCACACCCTCAACATCAACATCAACAACACCTTTATTCCAAACTAGTTAGGGTCGGCGGTCAATGAACCCCAAAGAATCATAAAAATAAAAGCAGAATCAAGGGAGGGAAAATAAATAAATGTGTAAAAATAAATAAGTAAATATAGATATCTATCTATCTATCAATCTATCTATACATTACCCCTCCACAATATTAGTAGCCTTCCTCCACTCCGTCTTAAGACAAACCGTACGCCAATCTATTTTTCACTCCATTAAATCTTGTTTTATTGCTTTCTCCAAGTACGTTTCGGCCGACCTCTTGCTTTTTTCGTGTTATGCTCTCGATAACAAACTTCTGTTCATACCGGTGCATCTAAGGGCCTTCGGAGTATATGCCCAATCTATCTCAATCTATGCTCTCTCATCTTTTCCGCCACCGGTTCTACTCCAACTTTTCGTCAAATCTCTTCATTCCTTATCTTTTCCATCCTTGTATAACCACACATCCACCTTAACATTCTCATTGCCGCTACTCCCATTTTATGCTCATGTTTCCTTTGTGCTGGCCAACATTCAGCTTCGTATAACATGGCAAATCTGACTGTTCTATAAAATTTTCCTTTTAACCTAAGAGGAATTTTGCGATCACACAAAAATCTTGATGCACTGCGCCATTTCATCCAACCTACTCTGATTCTACGGCTTACATCCTCATCAATCTCTCCTTTTGCAATATTGATCCCAGATATCTAAATGTATCTTTCTTGGGTACCTCCTGTCCGAGCATATTTACGGCTTCTTGATCCCCTCTTCTTGCCGTGTCAAACTCACACCTCAAGTATTTAGTCTTACTTCGACTTAGCGTAAATCCTTTAGACTCTAATGTGCTTCTCCATACTTCTAATTTAGCATTAACCCCAGCCCTGGTCTCATCAATAAGCATGATATCTTCTGCAAATAGCATACACCACGGCACCTCGTCTTGAATATCTTTTGTTAGCTCATCCATAACCAGGGCAAAAAGGTAAGGGCTCAAAAAAGAATCTTGGTGTAAGCCTACTGTGATTAAAAAATAACTTGATGTGCCATTACAAGCCTTCACACATATAGTAGCACCGTCATACATGTCCTTGATTGCCTCGACATACTTTGAAAGTACTTTTTTCTTTTCAAGAATCCACCACAAAACCTTTCATGGAACCTTATCATACGCCTTCTCGAGATTAATAAACACCATATGGAGGTCCTTCTTTCTTTCTCGATATTTCTCCATCAATTGTCGTATTAAAAAAATAGCCTCCATGGTAGATCTTCCTGGCATAAATCCAAATTGATCGTCAAAAACCTTGGTCTCTATTCTCAAACGATGCTCAATAACTCTCTCCCACAGTTTCATTGTATGGCTCATAAGTTTGATGCCTATATAGTTAGAACAATTATGGATATCCCCCTTATTTTTGTGTATAGGCACAAGTATACTCTTCCTCCATTCATCAGGCATCTTATTAGTACGGAGTATCTTGTTAAAAAGACTAGTCAACTAACTTATTGTTACATCTCCTAAGCATATCCACACTTCAATAGGAATACCATCGGGTCCAAGGCTTTACTAGTGTTCATCTTTTTTAATGCCTCCCTAACTTCCCGTGCTTTAACTCTACGCACAAAACTTCTATTTGAATCATCAGAAGCATCTTCCAAATCCACCTCAGTTCTATCGCTCTCTCCATTAAAAAGTTTGTTAAAATAACTCATCCAGCTGCCCTTGACGTCTTCATCTCTTATCAAGAGTGTTTGATTTTCATCCTTGATACATCTAACCTGTGTCAAGTCTTTACTTTTCTTGTCCCTTAACTTTGCAAGTCTATAGATGCCTTTTTCTCCTTCTTTTCTCCCAAGTTTGCTGTACATATTGGTGAAATCCCTGCCTCTGGTCTCTCGTACAGTTTTCTTGGCACTTTTTCTCGTCAATCCAAACTTTTGCAAATTCTCTTTATTAGAACAGTTATGTAGGCATCCGAAACACTCATCCTTCTGCTTAATTGCCTCCTGTACCTCTTCATTCCACCACCAGGTTTCCTTTGTTTGATGTCCATTCCCTCTACTTTCCCCTAACATCCATTTTGCCACTGTCTGAATGCAGTTAGACATCTCTTTCCACATCACATTTACTTCGCCTTCCAGTCGCCACGGTACTTCCTGTAGCATTCTTTCCTTGAATTCTATTTGTTTCTCCTTATGTAACTTCCACCATCTTACTCTGAGGTGCTGTCTTACTCTGAGGTGCTGTGCACTTCTCTTCATCTTCTGTACTTTGTTATACCGAACTTCTAAGACCGTCAACTTATGTTGTGTAACTACACATTCACCAGGGTATACCTTACAATTTACATACGAAGCTATCATCTTTTCTGGCAAGAAAGAAATCAATCTGGCTACAATTTTGAGCGCTGCAAAAATTGATCAGATGTGACTCTCTTCTCCTAAAAAAGGTGTTTGTCAACATCAAATCATAAGCTAATGCCACACTCAAGATGTCTTCGCCGGCCTCATTTCTAGTCTCATATCCAAAACCTCTATGAACTTTGTCAAAACCCCCACTACTCTGACCGACATGTCCATTTAGATCTCCTCCTATGAATACTTTCTTCTCGTGTGGTATCCGCCTTAAAATTTCTTCCAGATCTTCCCAAAATCTGCTTTTCTCGGATGCTTGCAGTTCAACTTGAGAGGTATACACACTAAGAATATTCAGAATCAAATCCCCCATTACTAGCTTAACTAAAATATCCTATCTCCTATTCTTTTAACATCAACAACTCTATCCTTGAAATTTTTATCGATCAGAATCCCGACTCCATCTATACTATTAGTTGTGCCTGTATAACATAACTTGAATCCGGTGCTATCCAATTCCTTAGACTTCTCTCCTTTTCATTTAGTCTTTTGCAGGCAAGCAATATTCACTTTTCTTCTAGCAAAAGTATCTGTCAATTCCTTCAATTTACCCGTTAAGGTTCCTACGTTCCAACTCCCCAATTTAATCCCTACCCCCTGGGCTTTTCTTGCCCCCCACACTCGCCCACGGAAGTATGAGGACCCTTGCTCATTTATCACCACATCCGGGCACCGATGTGACGCATCACTCTGGGAATGATGGCCCAAGGCTAGCTTTTTTACCCCTTGCACCCACCTATCTTGGTGCATAGACCCTTGCTCATTTTTTGCTACACCTAGGGGCCGATGCAACGCGTCACTAAGAAGGGTACGCTCCAACGAAATATCAATAAGATTCATCTTATAAAGGTATCTCTTTTTTTCATAACCGGCTCGCTACGTCTTACGTGACCCTCCTCCTTTACTTGGCTTGGGACAGGCTATGTAGATTACATAGGCGGAGTTTCTCTTCCACACCCTAATTGCAGGAATTTCTTTGTTAAGCCAAATTGGGTAATAGTGACATTAGTGAACTATACGAGGCACATGCTTGTGTGATCTGGCATGATGATGCTTATTTTTCTTTTATTTGCAGGAAAAGGTGCCACCTACAGATTCAAGACTTAGACCTGATCAGAGACATTTGGAGAATGGAGATTATGAAATGGCAAACTCTGAAAAGTTAAGACTTGAACAACGTCAAAGACAGGTAAATTGTTATCAGTCTCTTTGTCAAACTTACGTGCTCTTGCTGCCAATCCTTTTTAATCTTGGTGTGTAATTCTGTTGGAAGTGAATAACCTTACAGTTAGCACTATGCGGTTGTTTAAATCAGCACTTTAATTTGTGGATCTAACTATAAATCATCATGATAGCTAGTATTAGCGTGGAGGGGGAAAGGTTAAATTGATCGGCACAGATGGTCTAACTGGTTGAGGTTACAACTTTCTCGTCAGAAAAAGGAAAAGAGATTGGTTGGTGGGATTAATGTCACGGAGGAATGAGGATTATTCAACTTCATTTCTTGAGAGTGAGTTCACTCTGGCCGGACCTTTGAGGTTTACTTGTGACTTGGTCTTTTATTCTGCGGCTTGGTTTTTGCATACTTCCTTTTGCCTTCTCGTGCATAGCCAAGTCACTTCCACATAGCAAATGAAGATGTGGAATTAAGACTTGATTGAAGACTTTGTCCTGTTACTGTAACACATGATATTACACCAATTGGGTGGCTAGTAATTTTGGGATTCGGGTTATTTCAGGCTCGCAATATGCAAGAGAGGGGATGGAAGCCACGGTGGTTCGCGAAGGATAAGGGGAGCGACACATTCCGTTACCTAGGTGGCTATTGGGAAGCGAGAGAGAAGGGGAATTGGGAATCATGTCCTGATATTTTTGGTCAAATTCCTTCAGATCAGCCACTCGATTGAGATTCCCTCCGATTTCATTCGGCTCTACATTTGTTTTCCTTTTCTAATGGGGTTTCAAAGAGAGGCGAAGATGGGATATTCTCATTCTTCTGCGATTTTTCTATCCTTTCCTTTTCTTCTTCTTCGTTTTTTTTTTTTTCGACATAGCTTGAGGAGCAGTCGCTTCAGCAATGCAAAAGCTCCATTGAGATACATGTTTTAGGTTGTTGAATTAGATGAAGCCACATATAAAGTTAATAAAAAAGATGCAGAAGTCAATTTTTTCACATAATGTCTTTTGGATGTTGGAAAGTTTGAAGCTAGTTTTTCGGGGATGATGCATGCAACTGCAAGTACAAAAGAAAACTAAAATCCATGCCTTCACTCACAGTCCCCACTCACTATAAAA
Organism: Rhodomyrtus tomentosa; assembly: GCA_028455895.1. Taxonomy (NCBI): domain Eukaryota; kingdom Viridiplantae; phylum Streptophyta; class Magnoliopsida; order Myrtales; family Myrtaceae; genus Rhodomyrtus; species Rhodomyrtus tomentosa. Next base: position 43,414,211 of record JAPCWY010000001.1, on the reverse strand, counting down.
TGGAAAAAATAAAAATTCATGCTCATTGAACTTTTGAATTTTGTTTTCGACCCAAAAAAAAAAAAAGGAAAAGAACTTGTGAATTTTGTGGAATCTTTTGTGATCACGGGGGCTACGCTCGGTACCTACATGTTCCCGAAAGTAGGATCCGAAATTCTCCCACCATCTATCCTTCTCTAGATGGCGATTCCATCATGTACTTCCAATTTCGTTTGTTTGCAAACATTGCAAACCCACGACTTTATTTATTTATTTTCTCGCCTCAGCATTTTTGGGTCAGAATAATTCTTGTGTAAATATGACGCCAAAATGGATCTCGACTCTGACATTCAGAAGATATAAATCACCCGGTATCGTACTGATTTCTTCCATGGTATTCTCTGTTTATATGATGGATGGATGGATGGATGGATGGATGATCCATCGGAACCCGATTCCTCCACTTCCCATTTGGTTAAACTATCAAATCAATCTTCTTCGATTTCTCGACCCCCCCTCCTCTCCTGGACTCGGCTCCCTTACTTCGTTTTCCTTCTTCTAGAGCCCTGGCTGAACCCACACACAATGCCAAAAGCTCAGATCTGACCATTTCCAATGAGACTCGAATAGGTCCTGAAGATTTCATCCCGTTTCCCGTAGGAAACCCCCAACGTTTTGTGATCTCATTGGCCAATCTGATTCTGAGGTAGGTCTTGAAGATGCTCTCCAACATATTAAAGACACCCGCACACACGGCCACATAAATTCTCGTCGAATTTCTGTACAACATGTACTCTTTAAAAAAAAACACGCACACACAAATTTAAGACAGCTATTTTGGTAACTTTGAATAACAAGCAAGGCTATATTCCAAGAGCACTTAAGTCTTTCTCATGTCTTTTTAATCGGCGTTAGAAGAAGCTGTTTGATGAGCTAGTGCGTAAAGTGACGAACCTAAAGCAGGCATACCAAAGATGAAACGTGAAAATTCAGTTCAGCTTGAAATCATGTACGACAAGCAAAGAGAGAGACTTGGTTATACAAGCACTTAACCATCGTAATCATGGAAACGACATCAGTTACATCTCGTGCAGCGATTCCGTTCTCAGTGAACAACAGGGCTAGCGACAGTTTTTTAGCTTCTGAGCTGTGCGGGCGGTGAAGTGAAAAGCATCATAGGGCGGCTGTGGTGTGGCTCCACGTTCCAGACCCTGCGGTCGTGTCGGTCAAAGTTCCTCCTTTTTTTCCCTCCACAAAAACGACACATGGTGCCACGAATGCTACGTCATTGTTTGGCGAAAGCGGAGAGACGGATTGGACGTCCCGTGTACCCTTTGCCACATTCCACAAGCAATTGAAATGCTTCGAGACTTGCAAACACCTGGAAGGATGGGATGGGATGGGATGGGATGCGCCATGTGAAAAACCTCCCCTCTGCTCCTGATTCCTTAAGTCCTTTCGGTCGAAACATCCCACCTCTGCAAGCAGGGCCGATTTAAAAGGAATTATCGGCACTTGATGATGGCGTAACATGGTCGTGATCAATACATGCCCTCCATTTATCTCTCAAAGATGAGCGTTTGTTCCCTGTTAGTACGAAAACCATGCCGAATATGAACAATAGCAGTATGTCTCTAAAGTATAGAAAAAAAAAAAAAACCTCGTCCCGTGGGGTTGCAACGACAGCGACCCGCCCTTGCATTTTTGCTTCCCGAAAACGAGCACGTAATGTCTTCTCTGTGCACTGTCGGAATGGCCCCTCCCTCCCTCCCTCCTCATTTGGATTTCCATTCGCGACAGCGTCGTGGAAGGAGCTACAGCCGTGGGGGAGGGAGACTGAAAGGGACGACGGCCCTGGGCGGATGAGACATTTTCCATCCTTCCCTTGTAAGATGACGATGATGGCTCCATGCCAAACGAGACACGCGACCTCCTCCTTTCTAATAATTGACAAAAATAAAAGAGTTTGGTGTTTCCATGCCGCGCGCCCTTAATTAGTCCGGTGCTAAAGATGGATGTGGCTTTGCGATTCCTCTGTCGCCTCGCGTTTTTTTAACCCACCTTGCTTTGGGTGCCTGCTTCCTCTCGCGCCTTTCTATCTTCCGTGCTTTTCCTGGCTCGCTCACCACCATTGATTGGGTAGCCGTAACTTTGATTAAATTGGATGATACGATGTTTCTTCCGGAGTTGGTGCGCCCGAACCTCGTAATCCCGCCGAACCCAATCCTAATCGACACGCCCGCAAATTCCGTCAGCGCCGCTTCTCATGAAATGGGGTTTGCAAATTACCCAGAGCGCCTCGTGACCGCATTTACTTGATTATTACTTGTCGCTATGCATGAGTTCTCTTCCTGACCCCAAAGAAATTTTGGAAAATCAATCATCAAAATTGATATTAATTTTCTTCTTTTTATTTCCATGAATTAGAGTCATTTCAAGGTTTTTTTTTTTTCTGATTTAATTCTAACTAGCTCGCCAGCTCTTGCGCCCTGGTTATACCAGCGCTCAAGAGCTGGGTGCAAGCACCAATTGTTTTTTAATTTTTTTTATCGCATAATTTTTTTCTACAATAAAAAATTTATATTTATTATTAATTTTCTATAAATTTTATTATGGACTAATTTTGTTAGCGATGAATTCTACAACGAACATGTTGTTGAAAATGTACGATATATATTTTACGACGAAATTTACAATAAAACTGATGTTTCGTTGCAAATTAGCGATGAATTTTTTTTTCTTTGCTAATTTTCTGTAGCTAAAATTCTTTTTTTGATGTTTTTCAATTATTTTATATTTTTAGACTATTTTTTTTTTTTGCATTTGTCCTCAATATGCGTTGAATTTCTAAACTATATATTTTGCGACAAATGTACCACAAATTTCTTCGTGCGACATGTTTATATTTTGCGTATATTTTCAACAAGAAATGTGTCACATGAGTTTGTCGCAAATTTCGTCGTGCGACATGTTTAAAAAATTCCTCGCTAATTTACAACGAAAAATCAAATTTATTGCAAATTTCGTCGTAAAATATATATCGTACATTTCCAACAGAATTCATCACTAATAAAATCTGTCCCTGATAAAATTTATTGAAAATTAATAATAAATATAATTTTTTTTATTGTAGAAAAAAATTATGCAATACAAAAAAAACACTTGGTGCAAGCAAGCAAATGCTTGCTTGCACGTGCGCCGGTCTAACCAGCACGCTAGCCGAACTAGCCTCGAGCGCTAGTTAGACTAGTGTTGCGCGCTAGCCGAACTAGTGCGCGGGTCTCGCACTGTAGTCAGATTAGCGCGCGAGGTCTAAATCCGTAAGTATGTTTTTTTAGACTTAATTTTGTAAATAGTTTTTTTTTAATTAAATCGGAAAAAAAAACCCATCATTTCACACGGTATAATTCATTCCTCGCACACATTTTTTTTTATATTTTTTTTTATGAATGCACCACATGAGTTTTAATTTTTCTCTTCTTTGGATTTTTATAGTTGTAACATGTTAACCTATCGTGCCAGGGTCACGTAGCGTGTCATGATAATGCCAATAAATTGATTCGTGTGAGTCTTTAATATGTATATGTAACTGTGTCATAGATCACTAAGTCTCAATCAGTATTGTCATCTCTTATCAGTAAATTACGATGTCCAATGTTATCGCCTTCATGTTACGTTGACATGATATATTTTCTTTTTGCCCAATAAAAAAAATATAATATCGATTAGAAGTGCTTAGAGAAAACGAAACATTTCACGCTCTGTCCACGTGGAGGGATATGATTGGCTAGAGGCGAACACGTATGTGCCCGTGGTTGGGCTTTTGGACCACGACACGGCATGTTCTTAGGAACCCACCCCACCACCGAGGAGCGAGAAGACCAAGACGGTCCCTCCATTGACTCTGACGTGGTTAGGCGATGAATGGTTGGCACGTTGTCCGAAGACGTGGCGTCTCCTTGGGGGTGCAACGCCCTTCATTGCGGGACCCAAGGACAGCTAAGACAAAGAGGTTGAGTTAGGCCCTACTTGTGCCAGCGAAATGGGCCCACCCTCCCCTCGGGCAACACCCCCAAAAGGGACTGTTTGGCTCGACCGATTATCAATTTTCTTGTCTTTAAAGAAATATATACATAACATCTTGCAAAAGAACATGCAAAAACAAACAAAAACCTAATTGCGAAAACTAATAGCGACTTAAACATCAGCATTCTGTGATTTAAAAAAAAAAAATCAACATTCAACCATCCCCCCCAAAAAAATAAAAAAAGGACCCCCAATTATTTGACAATCTTACAAAAATTGTAGTTTTTTACGAAGTTTAAAATGTTGTCACACATGAATAATATACTTTTTACCGATCATAAACATGGACACGGTTCGTTTCACGAAAAATTATTCAAAGTCCGCCTCAATCAATATAAACCACAAGAAAACTTGCAAGCTGTTTGCGATCGTCGGTTATACCTATGTTATTAGCTTGCGATGATTGTAATTCGGCAACCAAGATAGAAGTATTAGAAAATTTGTGATCAGGCTTGTTTCTAAGCTAGTAAGATAATATAGTTTAGTGTGTTGTGGTCAGAGTAAGTTGATCGCAAGATGTGTTTTTTAATTACGCATTATTTCAGGTGATTAAAGGGGTCATAGCATCTGCTTCTTGTTTTCTATGGTTAGGATTATTTACAGGTAGTCTCCTTGCCATCATTAGCAAAAAGTAGTTGAAAGATACGCGATGTTTAAGACAAGCCGTCACGACATAATTTTAAGATCTTCTCGCCACAAGGTCGGGAGATTGATGAGTCAATACATCGTTGTCGTACTCAAAATTGGACCCCCGAAAAAAAAAAATCTTCCCGAGAGAATTAAGAAAGCAAAGTCATAGATTAGCACATTTAGCCGCCTGAATTTTCTAATTACTGATCAAATCTTCCCGATCGAGCTAGTTAATTATGGTAATCTTAACGGTTTTCCTCAAAGGTAATTGCAACCACTTCCTTTCCAGCTTTGATCCATGAATCAAACTCCGGTTCAAATTTTATGCTAAGAGAGTCCATAGCTTAAAAGGAAAAAGTGTTAAAAAAATCCTAAACATACTACATTCTTGTCAATTCAATCATAAACTTTTTATTGATACCAATTAAGTCCTAAATATTTTTATTGGTATCAATTCAGTCCTAAATTTTGTGCATTAGTATCAATTTGATCCTAAATTTTTATATTTATGCTAATTGAGTCATTTCAGTCAATTTTACCTGAAAATCGCTGATGTATACGTCAATTATCCAACAGTGCTACGTAAGGCGAACGACGTTCACGTTAGCGATTTTTGGCCAATAGCCCCGAATTGGCAAAATGTAAAAAGGTTTAGTATTGAATCAACAAACTTAAAAGTGCAAAATGTTTAAGACTTTTCTGTCAATTTTCCATTTTGGCACTCAAGCTACCCAAGTCTACCTAGTTAACAGAATTGAGTTTAGCTCGATTCGTTAATCAAGAGATTCAAACTCAATGAAACCATATTCACGATTGAACAATAAGCCGGTCAATCAAAGCTTAAATTAGTTCATAAGCGATTCTGCCAAGTATACAAAACGATCGCGCAATCCGCTTGGTCGATTGGTTGCATTGTTTGATGAGTCGAAATGGACAGATTGATTGAGGAAACGTCTTATAGAAGTTATATTGTCTCCCGATTTCGAGTTAAGTACAAGGATGATAAAATATGTCTTTAAAAGTTGGTAAGTAGCCAAGATGGACCTACGTGTCCCCTGAGAGAGGAGGCAGCTCGGAAAGTTGAGTCAATGAGCAAATACGGCAAGTCGCGATCGGAATGAACAAGACTTGTCTTGGAGGACATCGTGTGCCCTTTTGATTAATGTGGGGTGCTCTTGAATGCTAGACCGTCTAGTTCATCGATACGGACTTTGTCGATAAGCGTCTCCTCCGGGCACTTGCTAAAGAAGGACCCGGTCGATATTTGTCATGATGTGAACGGTGGACTCGGGGTCGCCGTCTTGATAGTTGGCCAAGCGAGAAGTTAATGAAAATTCGAGATTTTTTTTTTCCCCTTCCAAAATGAGCGTCGAGATTAATACCTTCATTTGCCCCCGATGACTTCGCGTCAAAGCTCCGTGAAAAGGGCAAGAGTAGTCAAACCTCATTCTCTTTAGTAGCTCTTTCGTTCATATCAAAAGTTCGCAAAAGCAGCGAGACAATCGAAATCCCTTTTCCTCTCTAACTCTATGGTTCGTGTTGAAATATCACAAAAGTGGCAAGAGAGTCGGAACGTCATGCTTTTCGGAATCACTAGGGTAAATGATCGTGTTTTCTCTCTCTCGCTAGATTTGGTATTGGCTGGTTGATCTATCTCGTCGAAGTTGTCGTAGCTCGTTTACATTTCCTACCATAGTCACATTCATGGCACTTGAACGCTACAATGAGCTTATTCAGTGTTTAAGATTTTGATCGCACCATAATCATGATTGATGGAGGTCATCTATGTTTGTGCATTTTTATGAATTTTTCAGCAATGAATCATGAGAGATTCTTATAGTATTGTGGTGCATTTTAAGGTTCATTTTTTCATTGATATGTTGTTCATACCAATAATGAACGTGATGTAATATGAACATATATAGCTTCATTATTGCAATTCACCAAAACAAAGTCTATAGGTGAGCATGGTTCTAGAGTAGATCCGAGAAACGGATAACAATACTAGTCGATTTCAGGTTATAGGGTATGCGGTGTAGATTTCAGCTTTCAAAATTGCGGAGTCGATTCCAACAAGCAGGTTCCAGATGGATGAAACTTGGATTGCCCTTTGCATTAACATTTGAAACAATAGGTTAAAAAATGATATGATTTGACCTCAAAAGTTGTTTGTACCAAGACCTATCTAAAATAATATTCATTAGTGAAATCAAAATACCCGTACAAACCAACAAAAGTAAATATATATATATATATATATATATATATATATATATATATATATATAATACTCTATTTTATTACACGGATCAATAGCAATTAAAAAAGTGAGTCGGTAAGGTATCGACAGCTCTTGTCATCCTAAACTCAACCTTCCGAATTGCTGTTGAATCCATGAGCAAGCAAGAGACAACATGACACATTGAACCATCCTAGTAGCTAGAGAAAAAGAAAGCAAAAACCATTCTCGTAGCTGTGGCGAGCGAGATGTGAGGAACCTAAACCGTAAGGATAAAGTGTTGGGAGAGCAATAAAACCGTTTTGCTACTTGGCAAAGTATTGAAATGTTGCACCCTAGTTGGTAAGTCTAGTAGAGGGATCTTAATGTAAGAAATAGATTCTAGAAACTAAAAAAAGTGAGCAATTGCAATAATTTGGTTCATTGATATTCCAGGTATAGTAGATGATATAGATTTCTTCCGAAAGCAGAGGATTCTTCACTCCTTCTCCCGTTACTTGAATACCCAAGAATAAAATATAAATGACGCATTCAAATATTTATGAAATGTTGAAAGATAGAAATATATTTTGGGTCTAGTAATTGATAATTTAACCACCATTCCATTATATTGATAATTTAAAAAAATGTTCATACTATACGATGAGCCAAATATGGTAATATGGTGGTCGGGCAAGTAACCCACCAATCATCTAGTGGTTCGGGACATCTATCTTCAAGGAGGAAGCGAGGCTGGATCAAGTCGTTGTGTTTTTCTTGTTCTATGTCTTCGCGCGATCCTGTGTATTTCACGACATCCGATGATGAGTGTGTGATATGAAACCACTATTCTAAACTTCTGTCTATTTTAATATCCTTGAATGAGACTTTTACTTTGTTGTTATCTTCATATTCATGATCATTCTAAATATGAGTTGTGATCAATAAATTGTAGTATCAAATATTGATCATTAAAGATGATGATTCATTATAATTTTTTAATTAACAAGACAAATGGAGACATTGGAACCTGTTGTAGGGTATGTTTCAGGTTTCAGGGTCGGTTTGGGGTAGAGGCGGCAAAATGAATTTAGAACCCATATTTTAACATTATATAATGGTGCATGTCATAAATGGGCCGCCTTAGATTTTACAAACAAGTTTAAGTGGGTCATAAATGAGTTGTCTAACAATTTAATGTGTTTCAAATGATTTTCTATATTTTTATTTTATTTTATCTTATTTTTTTATTTATTTTTTCTTTCTTTCTTTTTGTAGCGAGGGGCGGATTTCACCGGACTAAGAAGAAAAACAAGGAAAAAAAATTCATATTTTTTAAAAATTTATCAAAAAAATGTCCATAATGATTTAGCAGGCAGTTAGCAGAAGTGCCAATATTTGTGTATGTAAATCACTTTAGTGCCAATATTTTTTTTTGATCACTTAAGTGCCAAATCAGAAAAAAAAATAATCACTTAATTCTGGTGAAAAAAGGATCAACTTAGTACCAATTCAAGGACTTGATATTCCAAAAAAAATATTGGCACTAAAGCAATCTTCGTACACAAATATTGACACTTCTACTATACTTTTGCCTGATTTATCATTATATAATTTTTTTAAACTTATAAGAAATAAATTTTCCTAGATTGTGTTAGATATGAAAGTGTTTCAACGATATGGGTCGAGTCGATTATGGGTTGGGTACGAGCCGGGCTCGGTATATATCCTTAGATTTGTATTGTATTAAATAGACTATAAATAGGTTAAATAATACTATTTGGATCATACTATTTATGACCCTATCCAAATTTTTCCCAACCAGCCAGTTTGACTGGTCTACTATGAGATTTCCAAAAATAGAAAAATGGTTCCGGCAAGCAGATTTTAGGTTACATATGAAACATGGACTAACCTTGGAACTGCTATAAATGCATTAAATTTTATATCCTATCATTTTTCAGTCCCACATAGATTAGAAGTCCAGACAAACAAACACCGCCTAAGTTTCGCGACGTGCCATGAGTTGTGATACAAAGCGAGTCTCATTCATCATTTTTCTGGATAGAGAGGAGGAATTCGAATCATGCTGTCGCATGCTTGTGACGTGGCCTCGCTGTCAGGAAGACTTCCATGCACCACGTAACGAGTGACGGGTAAAAAACTCAAGAACTAATTAATTACATGCAAAAATTTCAAAAATTCAGACGCAACCATTGTGGAATGCTTCTAATACAATTGATCCGATATAGTAAGTCAACTCTGTCACCAAATACATCTTGATATTTTCGGGTCGGAGCATAAGAATCGCAAAGAGAAACTTCGAAAGGACAACGCCTTTAAGTGTTGCCAGTTAGATATTAATGCTCCTTAATCAATTATTTTTCCCCACCGAATCCTATTCCAATCCATAAACTGCCTTTGGTTTATGCGGGAGAAAGTTACTATAAAAAAAAAACATAAACTTTTGGTAATTATGTTAATTCAATTTTAAATTTCTTTTTGGTCGATTAAGATCTAAACTTTTTACATTTATGCCAATGCAATACATCCGGTCAATTTTAACAGCAAACTACTGATGTCGATATCAGCCATCCTATGTGGGGCGACTATCATTTACATGCATATTTTTTTATTAACATTATAAAAAAAAAATTGGGAAAAGGGATGGGTAAGATCTCTGGCATTAGGCGACGACGTTACAGGCTCTCGTTGAGCGAGGGAGCCGCGGACTTCGCTTGCCCCTAGCGAGGGCATTGCCCAGCAACCCTAGCTAGCCCTTAGCCCAAAAAAAGGAAAAGAAAACAACAAAGAAAAAAGTAAAAATAAAAAATATTAAAAAAATAAATATTAGCGTTAGTCCTGCCATGTAAGACGGCATGCATCCATGCCGGCTATTTTCAATAAAAATTAATCGGATGGATTGTATTAACACAAATGCAAAAGATTTACGACTAAATTGTAAAAGAAAAAAGTCTAAATTTAATTGACATAATTACAATATGTTTGTAAATTTTAGAGTTAATACCACGAAAACTCCAAATTGATGCATCTGTGACAGATTTATGGCAAACTATTTTTTACCACTAAAAATCACAAACTTGTACATTTGTAACAAATTTATTCTAAATTATTTTTTTAACCACCAAAATTCTAAATTGGTATGACTATGACAAATTTACCCTAAAATATTTTTTTTTGCTATAAAAAAATTTCAAATTGGTACACATATGGCAAATTTACTTTTTGTTAGTTTTCGTTAAATTGAGTTAATATCGTGAAAAATTTCAAATTGCTACAATTGTAGCAAACATAGGGCAACGTATATACCCGATAATTGCTACATGTAATCCAACTCAATAATTTGATGGTAAAATTTAACCAAAAACAACATAGGGTAAATTTTTCACAATTTTATCAGTTTGGGGTAAATTTGTCATAGATATGCCAGTTTGGGGTTTTTCATGGTCAAAAAAATAATTTAAGGGTAAATTTGTCATAAAATCACTTGTGTATCGATTTGGGATTTTTTATGACGTTGACTCTAATTTTTGTATATATAATTTCTCCATTTACATGAGCCTTAGAAATCACTCGCGGACTCTCCTCATTCATTCGAGAACTGGTTCAAAGGAATAAATTATTTCGGGAAATAGCGATCGGCGCCGCCAAAACAACCTAGCCTGGTCAACTTCTAGTTTTATACCCAACAAATACCCATCCCCCCTTAGATTTTGCAATTAACAATTTGACCAGGCACATTAGCAACCATACCGTCATTAACTCCGCGATCTCATGGACCCATGAAGACGTGGAAGTTAATGTTTGACAATTCGTACGAGAAAACTATGTTTCCACAATATTTGAATATAATTATTTTATGGTAATCTCGATATTAATACGTATTATCACATTCGGTCGTTCTAAGCGCCCTGATCGATTGTTAACCACAAGTACGGGAATTCGTGACACGAGAACTAGTCAGATCTCGGACCGTAAATCATATATAAGTTTGGGTCGGCAGTAAACTTTACCATATACGGACCTCACCTCGTTAAACGAACATAGGTTTTGGAATAACGGTTGGTGGGGGTTGGACCCGACAACGATGCTCCCAAGCGTCGGAGCCTTGCGTTCTTTCCCTGGCGAATTTAGAGAGGCTCCAGCCACGATTATACAGATTTCAACCGTTTTTGTTGTCTGCCAGCATCATTGCCGGAGATTTAGATAACTGAATTCCACCTTAATCATGTTCAATTGGAGAGAGAAGATGATCCGAGTCTCGGGCATTACTTTTCGTACGTTGGAAGTCAACGTACGCGATCTGAATAAGAAATCGCTTTGCCTTGTGGATCTCGTCATTAGCTAGCTAACATTTAAGACCATTAACTACAGGATTAAGCGGTTGGGTGCTGTGGTTATAATTGTGTTTTGTTGTTATTTGTTGTTGTTGTTGTTAGGTGAGTGATCATTTGTGCTCGTTCTAAGGTCATTCTCTTTACATGTATTTTCCTCCGACAGACTCTATTTCTCGAAGAAATGTCGCTACCGTTCAAAGGGATATATGTTCCCATGAGAGTTTGAAATGATATTTTCCTATTTTCTATTAGGTATGCTCGTCCTTCTTTACCCGGCAATGACCCTAATTGCGTCCTCCTCTTTGCCCCATGACCAAGAAGATATTGAATGTATCGTGTCGAAATTGCATGTGATCTATAGGTAGCCTCGTCTAGGTACCAAAATGATGCTATCCGATCTGGTCACCGTTCCTTTTAGAGCTCGTCGTGCCAGTTTAAGTTTTCGAGAAACTTATTTGCCAAACACAACAATCCGTACCTACGTAATGAGGATTGGAGACATACTTGAAACCTGCGTTACCATTCGGGCTCTGTACCACTGCAAGTAGCCTCGTTCGAACGACAAACACAAGATCATTCACTTCAGTCGCGGCTCACTTCCGCTCGCATTGCTTTAATGTGAAATTGTAGGGAAAGTGTCAAAAAGGTCATAAACCTATTGCATTAGTGTCAATTCAGTGCTAAATCTTTTTTGTGTCAATTGAGTGCTAAACCTTTTGCATTTATGTTAATTTAGTCATAAAACTTTTATTAGTACCAATTCAGTCCCAAACATTTTGCATTAGTGCTAATTTAGTCATAAACATTTTACATTTATGCCAATTAAGTCAATTCGATCAATTTTGGCTGAAAATCATTGGCGGGAACATCAATTGTCCTACGTGGCACTGCTTGCACTAATGTGGATATTTTTTAATATTTTTTTGATATTTTAAATAATTTTTAAAAAATCAACAAAAATGCTTAAAAATTATAGAATAATATTTAAAAATATCCAAAATAGCATTTGTCGTGTCGCGTAAGATAATTGATGTCTACGTCGGTCATTTTCTATTAAAATTAGTCGAATTAACTCAATAAGCATAAATACAAAAGACCTTGGACTGAATTGGCACAAATGCAAAATGTTTATTACTAAATTAGCATCAATGAAAGGTTTGTGACTTAATTGGCATCAATGCAAAAGGTTTAGGACTGAATTAGCGCAAAAAAAAAGATTTATTACTAAATTAACACTACTGTAATAGGTTTATGAATTTTTTGACACTTCTCTCCGAATTGTATTACCAGTGGTCGGGAGAAACTTACCTCTCTGCCTAACAAAACATATCTTGACAATATACACTCTTTCAAGGCTCCCTCTCTCTCCCTCCCTCTCTTCCTCCCCATTTCCTGCTCCCCTGTATGTTTCTTCATTTGTGTCTTTTTCGCTTTGTGTCTTTTAGGCTTCTTCGTCGATTTCATGGATGATGCAGTCCACATTTTTCACGGAAGTGAGCTATGAAGATAGAAGCTTGAGTGCATCATAAGAATTTGCTCCATATGAATTTACTCGCTTTGGCTCTGACTACTTTGTTTGCTCCAGATAGTCGAGCATTCCACAAGTCTACAAGATTCTTTTTCTATTGTTTTCATCAGTTGGCTCACCTGAAAGTGTAGATTTTGTATCCATTCTCTCTCAATCTAGATCTATATTTAGATTTGGGTGCTCTTTTATCCCAATCTAGTAATAAATCTAAGATTACAAAGCGTTTTCTATATTCTTTTAACATATTGTCGTTGTTGTGGTTTGTTTAAGGTGATAGTGCTGAAGATGGCGCACACCACCTTTTGGCCAAATCACGAATGTTGGATAGGAATTTCACAGCGTGTGCTTATCACTTATACTGATGAGAGATTTGGTGATCGGGCGCCATATGAGCTTCTTTGATAAATCCGTCTTTGTGGAACAAGCCAATTTTTGCAAGCCATATCAAGTCGATTCACTGTTCATATTTTAATTCTTTTATTTATTTTGTGGGAATTGCATCTTTGCGCACTCTTTTTTCACATGAAATAAAGATTGGCATTCCGACAAAAAAACAAAACGTGGCTCTTTCGGCTGTGAATCTATTTGATTCATCGAAGACACATGAAAACCGACACGGTTACATTGATTGCTGGCCAAACATATCATATGCAAAGATACCCTTTTTATTTATCATAACGAAAGTAATGATACAATCCAAACTCGTATTCCGGCAATGTTTCTCAATTTTCGTAGTCATAACCTAACAAAAATCTCCAAAGTAAATTGCCCTAAAAAGTGAAGCAAGCGCGAGATTTATTGTGGCGAAATCGACCATGGATCGCCACAATTTGCGGTCAGAGCATCTCGTCAAAACATTAGCCCCTTCATCCTCAAGTTTGGAGGTTCCACTGAAAGGGATGCGGCCACATCAGCCGAGATAGAATAGAACAAGAGCCACACGCGCATCTCCCATTTGCTGCATTCCCACGTGCGTGGCACGTGGTCCCATTATATTGGACGCGACCCGTTTTACACGACACAGCCCCAAAACACGATGTGCCTAAACTCGAGCACGTCACGGCACATATAAGAACGAAAGAAGAAGACGGCCTTGAATTCAAACTCAATTCACGATAGACGCTATACACGTGATTGATCGGCCGATCGACAAAATCATCCGCAATGTTATGATTCGGCGCATGACCACAACGAAGCAAAACAAGAAAGATAAATCAACGCGAGATTTTATTTTGATTCATCGTTAAACTGTAGTATGTCCATCGTATGATTTCACTATAATAGCACTCATCGCATCTCTCGTCATGTCACTCGATTACAATTAAAAAAAAAAGTATATACAACAGTAATCATTCATAAGTATAAACTCAAATTACTAATGAAAAACTATGGGCTCAAACTATAAAAGTGCGCTACCCTCTTGAGATCCTATCTGAGTGGGACTCACGTGCTTTGAGAGGGGGCATGGACCATATCCCAATATCCGACATTTTAAATTACCGAATTTTTAGACCTAAACGACTTTCCAAACTCAAATTTAGATCCTCCTTAATCCAAAAGAAAGCTGCAATTCATTTCCATAAATAGATAGACTCACGAGAATACTTTTTATTTTTTTTTCCACGATGTGTCTAACAATTCTGTAAAATTTCCTTTTTCAATGCTTCATAGGCTCAAGACTTAATCTTATAAACGAACGCTTGTTGTTATCATAAGCATTATTGGGTAGATCATTGCTATTGTTGGGATCACTCAACTATACTATCATTTTCTGAATTTTGTCGTCGTCGTCGTCGTCGTCGTCGTCGTCGTGGTCGTGGTTGGCAATGTTGAAAAAAATGTGAAGATGCTTTCCACGCGGTTTGAGGGACGAATTCCACAATTCGCGTACCCAACGCCCAGTTGGAGACAACACGCATGAGGGTTTGCTTCCCATTCTTACCTCAACAAACTAATCCCATCACTACATATTTAAGATTGATCTCTAATCTCTGGTTTAGCGTCAAGTAATGAATACATGTCATCAATGGAGAGAGCTCCACGCTCGGAGGAAAATATTTTTCGCGAAAGTCATTTCTCGGGCTTTCGTTTGTTTGGGCTTTTAAAGGAAGCGATTTTCGTCTCGTCTTACTAAAAAGGAGAGGTCATTACGTATCGATCTAGGCGAGATGGGTTTTTTTTTTTTTCCACAAATCAATTAGTTTTTTCGTCGTCCCAAAATCGAAAAATAGCGAAAATAGTTGTCGCAAATGCGACAATAATAGTAACTGGGAGGAATGCCAAAGGTCAATATTTGATGTACAAAACTAAAAGCTGAGAGGTTAACGCATCTACTCCGACATATGAACCGCTTATTTTAATCACCCAACTAGTCGACAAATCAAATCCTGTAAACCGACATCATACTCTCCAAAACTTGGCCGAGATCTTGCAGGTGGTGGACAGAGCGGTTTCCGTGATTATGACGGATCAATGAGGCTCCTTCCTCAGCGCTCGTCCGTCCATGAAGCGGACCACCATAGTTCTGTTCTCGGATCTGACAACATACTTAAAAAAAAAAAAA
The DNA here is from genome assembly GCA_028455895.1 of Rhodomyrtus tomentosa. Taxonomy (NCBI): domain Eukaryota; kingdom Viridiplantae; phylum Streptophyta; class Magnoliopsida; order Myrtales; family Myrtaceae; genus Rhodomyrtus; species Rhodomyrtus tomentosa. The sequence continues at coordinate 43,398,849 of JAPCWY010000001.1, read as the reverse complement.
GATTAAGAAGAAGAAAAATTGGAATCTTCACCGATCCGCCTCGCCGGATTCAGTACGTAAAAGAGAGGGGGGACAGCGACGAACAAGAAACCGATCCCCGTAGAGCAAAGGGTCGGAAAAGACACGATATGTCCCCAATGGGATCCGACCCGAGCGGCCACCGTCTACCGGGTAGTAGGGACAACACCGAACGGACGGAACTACGGAGTTGGGGGGGGGGGGGGGGTTGGTTCTCGGAGATGTCGTCATCTCTCGATGATACCCAGGAGGAAAGAGGAGAGGATGCCGTAGTGAAAAAAGATGGTGCTGCTACAGCTAAAAGGAAGGAATCCTCACCGTCCTAAGACGGAAATTCCGACGATCCTCCGAGGCCATATTCGTCCTTTCACACCCTACGAATAAAAAAGAAAGAAAGCTGAACCCCACCCCCTCCGTTAAGCTCCGTTACCGATGCAACGCCAAGCCGGCTCAAATTTAATTACCTCTCAATCTTTCTTATTCTTCATTATTTTTTTTTTGGGGACCTCCACAAATTAAAACGTCACCCACACACACACACTCACAACCCCTTTCTCTCTCTCTATCCTCTTCTTTCTTCGCTCTCCGCAGCTTCTGTTGCTCGCAGGGATCTCCCCCCCAACCCACGTCGTTTTTTCTCCTTCGAGTACGGAGTCTGACGGCACAGCGAGAGTTGCCAATCTCTGGAGTGAGAGAGGGCTGGAAGCTCTCCGAATCCGGGACTTCTGTACCGAGAAACCGCCGCTGAATGTCGCTCCGGCGGTGGGCTTGCCCCCCGCTAATGCGGTGATCCCAATGGATTTTGCCCGAGGAGCGGAGAGCTTGAAAATTTCACTGCGGGAGGTGTTTGCTTTCATGTAGAGTCCCGACGAAGAGGGAAACTAAAGTTTAAAAAAACAAAAATGCATGAGGCGGCGTCGCTGGATGAGCCCAGTTCACTGAACAAGAAGAAGAAATCGTCGTCGGAGGAGGAGGAGGAGGAGGAGGAGGAGGACGGGATTAGGGTCACGGTCATCTCCGACAAGGACGGCCAGAAGCCCCTTGAGCTCGTCGTCGCGCCGCCGATCCTCGTCAGCCGAACCCGATCGCAGGCCGGGACGCGCCGGGTCGCCCCGGTGGTGACCCCCGCCGCCGGGAGGGCCGTCGAGAAGCCGCTCCCCAACGGAGATCTGTACATCGGGAGCTTCTCGGGGAATGCGCCGCACGGATCTGGGAAGTACCTGTGGGCCGACGGTTGCATGTACGAGGGCGAGTGGAGGCGAGGCAAGGCCTACGGGAAGGGCAAGTTCTCCTGGCCCTCCGGTGCCACTTTCGAGGGCCAGTTCAAGTCCGGCCGGATGGAGGGCCTTGGGACCTTCGTCGGCTCCGATGGTGACACCTACCGCGGCTCCTGGAGCGCCGATCGGAAACACGGCTACGGCCAGAAGCGATACGCCAACGGCGACTTCTACGAGGGCTCCTGGAAGCGGAACCTGCAGGACGGGCAGGGCCGGTACGTTTGGAGGAACGGGAACGAGTACGAGGGTGAGTGGCGCAACGGCGTGATCTCCGGCCGCGGCGTTCTGGCGTGGGCGAACGGCAACCGCTATGAAGGGCAGTGGGAGAACGGGGTCCCGAAAGGGAATGGCGTCTTCGTTTGTCCTGATGGGAGTCGCTGTCCCATCTCTTGGAACAAGGACTTGAAAATTCAGCAGCAGTTGGATGGGGCGTTCTATGCCAGCAACGGGAAGGACCTCTGCTTGAAGAGTAACGACGCGGCCTTTGTCGCCGAGCATTTGATGCTTGCCACGATGAGGAAGCGGTCCTCCGTGGACGGCGCGAGGGGGAGCTTGACGGAGAGGAACTTCCCCAGGATATGTATTTGGGAGTCTGATGGTGAAGCTGGGGACATCACTTGCGACATCATCGACAATGTGGAGGCGTCCATATTTTATCGGAACGGTATGGGGTTGGGCCGCGACGGGTTTAGGGATTTTAGGAGGGGACCTTGTTGTTTCACTGGGGATGCGAAGAAGCCAGGTCAGACGATCTCCAAAGGGCATAAGAACTATGACTTGATGCTCAACTTGCAACTGGGTATCAGGTAATTCGGCCACTGGAATCACGATTCATCTCGGAAATTTGTTTGATTACCTTCTGAGTTATGGGGTTTGATTTTGTTAATTGTTTCTTCAGGTATTCTGTCGGGAAGCCGAGCGGCCTGCGAGATTTGAAACCGGGCGACTTCGATCCGAAGGAGAAGTTCTGGACGAGGTTTCCGCCGGAAGGATCAAAGGTTACGCCGCCCCATCAATCAGTGGAATTCCGCTGGAAGGATTATTGTCCAATGGTGTTCAGGTAATTGCACGGAGTGTGATTTGGGGTATTATGCTTTGCTTGGTGTGAAGTTTATTCAGTGTTCGATTTATCCTTAATGAATATTTCATATTTTTCTTCAAATCTAGTTGGGGTCATCATCTGTTTTTCCCAATCTTCTTTCCCTATTCGTTGTTTTCATCTGCTAAATAAATGGCTCGATATTTCAGACACTTAAGGGAGCTATTTCAAGTGGATCCTGCTGATTACATGTTAGCGATTTGCGGCAACGATGCATTGCGAGAGCTCTCTTCGCCTGGGAAGAGTGGCAGCTTCTTTTACCTTACTCAAGATGACAGATTTATGATAAAAACTGTGAAGAAGTCCGAAGTTAAGGTTAGCTTTCGCACTACTTCTGTGATCGAGCAAATACACGTGGAAGGTTGAGCTGCTAGATTGGAACTGAGTTTTGGAAATTCTGTGTTCAGGTGCTTATAAGGATGCTCCGTAGCTATTACCAACATGTCCGCCAGTATGAAAATTCCCTGGTGACAAAATTCTTTGGTGTGCACTGTGTCAAACCTATTGGCGGTCAGAAGGTATGCTTTAGTGAAGATATTTCAACCATTATCAGGTTTTTGAAAACTCCAGGCATTGTGTACTTACTGCTGATTCTATTGAAATTCAGACCCGGTTCATCGTCATGGCCAACTTGTTTTGCTCGGAATACCGAATACACCGGCGGTTTGATCTGAAAGGATCCTCCCATGGCCGCACAACAGATAAACCTGAGGAAGAGATTGATGAAACGACGACCCTGAAGGACCTCGATCTCAATTTCGTGTTTCGCCTGCAACGGAGTTGGTTTCAAGAGCTCATGACGTAAGTCTTGGTTGAAAACTGCACTGGCCTTTCTGTTAGTGGGCAAACCTTTTCCTTCTTCTGTATAGTACTTATGTCATCTGAAATCTTTATCAGGCAAATTGAGCGAGACTGTGAGTTCCTAGAAGCAGAGGGAATAATGGATTATAGTCTATTGGTTGGTCTTCACTTTCGTGATACCAGCACGTGCGACAAAATGGGGTTATCTCCATTCGTGTTGCGAACTGGTAATTTATCATGGTTCTTTCTCACTAATCATCTCTAGTTAGATCCATCATGTTTTCGTTGAAGAACATTTCATAAGGAATGTATTCACCTTTGCAGGCAAAAAAGATTCATATCAGAATGAAAAGTTCATACGGGGCTGCCGATTCCTCGAGGCAGAGTTACAAGACATGGACCGAGTTTTAGCTGGCAGGTATGATTTAAGACTCATTGTACTTTTTTCTTAAGTTCACCCTGCTAAATGCCTCAGTTGGAGTTACTGCCAGCGTACTCTCTTTCCTTAGTTGTTGCCCTAGTTTTGATATTGTACTTCCTAGAGTAATTGACCAGATTCATGGTTGATTTTTTGTCATCTAAATTTAATAAAATTGGGATTGACCAAATTTTATCGCCAGTGTTTTCTGATCGAAGAGTAATTAAATCTAGCATGATTGACTAGGGCAATCAATGGCCTTGGTAGCTTAAGCAATAGTTGTATGTGGGTCGCGTACGATTCATGTTCTGTCTTCATTTCTTAGGACAAGGCTTGTGGACTATTGTTGGCTCCATGATTAGGTATAGGAATTTTTTTTGAGGATGGAGCCTATGCTGTCCTATAGAATACTGATGGAGAGCTTCTATTCCCTTGCACATTGATTTCTCTCTCGACTTTGTTCCAATGAGTTCACAAGTCCAGGATTCTTTTTCATTCGAATCAGAAAAAGATGTAGCAGGGAATCAATTGTATGTGTGATGGCTTTGGTTTTTTCCAGGACAAATTTCTAACACATTCATTCTGAGATAAAATTGAATTGCTTTTTATCAGGAAACCCTTGATACGGTTGGGAGCAAATATGCCGGCGAGAGCAGAGCGAATGGCTCGGAGGAGTGATTTTGACCAGTACACTCAAGGGGGAGTGAGCCATTTGACCCCTTCACGAAACAGTGAGACATACGAGGTCGTTCTGTACTTCGGCATCATCGACATCCTACAGGATTATGATATTGCCAAGAAGTTAGAGCATGCATATAAATCGTTGCAAGCCGATCCCACCTCGATCTCCGCAGTGGATCCAAAACTCTATTCCAAGAGATTCCGAGATTTTATAGGAAGAATCTTCATAGAGGAAAGGTAGCTGCTGGAGGGAAAGTGGAGTATTTGAAGAAAGAAACAGACTTGTGGATGAACCAACGATTGACCGCATAAACACTCAAGCGGCAACGGAGATTCATGGTGGATCCCTCGGGGGGTCAGAGCGCTCGAGTCTGTAAATTGGAGGTGTGTGTTGCTGCTGGTGCAGAGTCTATGCTGTGGGTAAGCACCTCGTCACCCGGGGTCCGTGGATGGTCGGCTGAATTTTGATTATATCAGTCATTGTGAAGTGAAAGGGGGAGGGCAAATACTTGTACATTGGTTGGGGAGGGTGGGGGGGGCTCCTCTTCTGAACATGCGAGGGGCCATTTCTTTCTTTTTCATTAGTTATTTTTCCCTTGCCTTTTTTGATAATTTTTTCAACGTGTTTCTTCTGGAAATTTTGTGGGCAAGGCAACCAAGGACGTGTGAAGATTTTGAAAAAGGTTTGTGGGGGGTATAGGGAAGTGAGAAAAATGTTTTCCCCAGAGGAGTGAGAGATTCAAAAGAAGAAAATGGGAGGAGACTGTGGAATAAGGAATTGTACAGGTCATAGGGATTATTATTATAATGTGAGATATTTTCCACAATTACTTTTGAGCAACATTCACACTCCAATCACCAAATGGGGGGTCACTCTCTCCCGTCTCTCTCTCTCTCTCTCTGTTGTTGATGTATGTGTTTTTATATTTATGAAGGGCGAAAGAAAGAAAGAAAGGAGTAGCATGGGAATGGGGTCATTGGCCTTTTCCTTTTTGCAGAGGAGGAAGAGGTTAAGGGCCATCACATGAAAAGCAGAGAAAGCCAACAAAGATGCGCTTCTCTGCTTCCCTCCTTCCCTTCACTTTCTTTACACCCACACACACACACACACCCCCTCTTCTTTTACTGTTTGCAGTTGGCATTATGTTTCTACACTTGCTTTTTGCCCTTCGTGTTCAAAAATACATCTTGAGTAGGTTGGCAACTCAAGGAAGTCATCATCACGAGCATACTCTGTTTTTTTTTTTTTTTTAATTTGCTCATTTCGTTTTCTGGGTGACTGCTATCAGATTTTGTAATCGAGTTGATTTGAGGGGGGAGGGAGGTTAGCAGAACGTGGTGCATTATGCATGTTCATTGGGTTTCGTGCGATGGGCCGCTTTCTTTCCTTCTTTCGTTTGTGGTTTTTGTTTTTGTGTTTTTTGGGGTGAACATCACTGCAGAGGTCAAAGTCTGATGCAGGAAGTAGTCCCCCCCGGCCCTGCCCCAGCTCCACACAGTACACTTCTGCTCCCCTTCTTTTTGACCCCATGCTCTCTTTTTGGGTCCAACCATCGTGTGATCCCTCCCCCCCCGCCTACACTGCCTTTTCAAATGTATAAGAAAACAATTTTTTTTTTTGAAGTTTTGAGGCAATTTTTTTAATTACTTAATAAGTTCTTTGGAGACATTTGTTAATCATATGAAGGTTTCACTAACTCCCAGAGGAATTTTCGAGCAATAAAAGGAGGAGAAAAAAGCGAAAAAGGGTTCACTTGTTCGCTGATTTAGCTCGAATTGTCTCTCCTCTTGAAAAAGGGTCGATCCTTTCCTCCTTCATTCTTCCAAAACATAACCGTGGGAAACTGGCAAAAACCAAGTGAGTGAGTAACCCGATCCTCGCCTCAATGTGGAAGTAAAAACCCCTTTTTTAGGTTGTTAGGCCGAAAAGTCATCAAAACTAATAAAACACAAATAAACCAGGCAGTCACCATGTCTAGTTCGTACCTAATTATGTGGAAAACAGTGGTTCACGTTCGACAACACAGTTGCTTTTCCTTACACGTGCCTAATTACATGGAAGCTGTGGTTCAACATTGATTAACCCATTTCTCCAATGAAACAAGTTACAACCTCCAAAAGATGGGTGGTCCTGTGCAATGAACCCAACAGTTCCTTTCTCTCCTTTTTTTTTTTGGCACAGCCAAATCAAATGGGCGTCCCCATCCTGCTGCTAAAGGGAAAATTGACTACTTAAACGTAGATGCTCACTCCATTCTAGGACCATTCGTTGACGCAATTGGTTGGATATAGTTAGCATTTTTGGAGTTAATTCCTCCTCTCTCTCTTTTTTAAAAAAATATTCTATCGTGTCTTTGGCCATATGTTGCTTTAGTGCACCCAAAAATTGAATATTCAATCTTTTTTTTTTTTTGTGAGCATATGTTACGTCGGCTGGACTCCACGTGGCTATGGTAATAAGGCGATGTTGTGGCAGATTTGTCAGCCCACATGAAATTAAGGGTAGATTATATTAAATTTTAGGGATTTGGATAAAGAAGAGTAAATTATAGTATTTGACCAAGGGGAGAGTGCCTCAAAAGAACAAGTTGAAGGAGGGGATCTTTTTAAGATCCCCTTGCTGCCTCATTGCTGAACTCTATACTGTGTGCTTAAATATTGTAATATTTGTCCTTAAGATACATGGAGAATTGCGCAGATCAATGGGGGAAGTCACTGCCTTTTAGGGGCAAAGATTATGTGAGCCAGATTGCCAGATTGGTACTCGTCGCTCTAGGAAGTGGGTAGCCGTTCTTACCACTAAAACTAATGTTGTTAATTCAGTGGAAATGGAGAAATGTTTAATAAATGGGTCTCTCTCTCTCTCTCGGTCCACAAGTTGGCCTTTAAGATTTGCTTTTGAGTGAGTTGCTTTTGGAGTTTCAATATGATTTTCAGTTTTCACCGGCAGGCATTTTTCTCCTGGGGAGAATATTAGCGCATTAATTAATTTATTTATTTTGAAGTTTTGGAATTCGAAAAGAAGAAGTGGAAGTATCCAAGACGGGTGAATATCGTCGGTGCAAAAATTGATTAGAAAATCATTCTGGAGGCCCCAAATCCTCCGAATGATCATCCCCAAAACTTTTGTGGGTTTGGAAAAAAGAGAGTGAAATTATCATATTTGTATAAGATTGGAAAATGAATAGAGACCCCCTTCACCTTTTTGCACAACTTTCGTTATGTGACGTGGAATTAAAAATGTGTCATTTCCTAACATGATATAGTCAATTTTGTATCCTTATTCGAAACAACGTACACTTCAGATTCTTTATTTGAAATAATGAAATGATTTCAGGCCCTCATTTATGATGGGATTTACTTCGAGTATTTTATTTGATAAAACGAAATCACTTTGAATTTTTTTATTTTGAATTTTTCTTGATCAAAAAACTAATTTTTTTTGTAAGATTCCGAAAATCTTAAATTGAAAGGTACATCTTTCTCTCTCCCCCGGAGTAAAAGCCGACACATTGGAAAGTCTGCTGATTTTGCTTAAATGTCAATTTAATCAACCGAGCCGCATGTACGTCGAGGCAAGTAATTATTGTCCCAACCAAGCGACGCCAAGTTAAGATGATGATCCATCCAGACGTATTGTTCATTTGATGATAGCGGGACCCATTTGCCAACTTCTGTATGCACAGTGGCTGTTTGGAAGGAGGAAAAAAAAAATAAGGGGGCCTATTTCATCTTTGCAACAAGCCCACTTTAACTTTGCACTTTTTACATCATACGCTCTTGTGCATGTCCGTGTGTCTATATATATTTTATGATCGAATTGTTCGAGTCAACTTAAGTGCACCTCAATTATTTCTCGATAACACTAGCACAACAACCACCAGCCGTGACCCCTACTTAAATCACGGAGCGCAAGTTGAAAGATTTGAACCAGAGTACTGACAAGAGGTAGCCTATCTCTTAATCAACTCATTCATGCGTGGGTGGGTGTATATTTTATATCAGTTAAGAGTCAAAAAGCGACAGCCAAATCAAAACATCGTTTCGAAATAGACGGACGGTAAATAACGCCTCCAGCTTACGTTAGCACGGAGCTCTTCCAGAACTCAATTCCTCCTCCATGTCGAGAGATATTCATCGACCCCGCAAAAAGTCTTAGTAATAAGCTAAGGTAAGCTAAGTTAACCTTCAATTTGATTCTTATTTTTATTACTAGAATCATCGGTTATTTATCTTAGGAGTGAGAAATAGATTGGCGTACGATTTGTCTTAAAACGGATTGTAGTAAGGCTATTAGTGTTGTGAAATGTTAATGTGTGTGTGTGTGTATATATATATATAAGATGGCATTAGAGCCAAGTTGGCAATCTACGGATGAAGAAGTGATATTCTATGATTTCCTTTTTTTTGGGGGGGGGGGGGGGGAATGGGAGGAAAATAAAAAAAAATTAAAAGTAAAAAGTTATGACAAATGTTTTTTTTTTTATGAATCAAAATAAATTAAATAAGTAAATATAAACAGGTATTTTCGAATCGACCTGACCATCAATTTGACAGGTCTGGAAGAAGCCGCAAACGCCTCCGTTTAAAACTTTATATAGCTTCTGGGCGGGTGGGTCGCTGAAAACGGGGTTAAGACGATGGCTTCCGTTTGTGGGATTACTGTGATTTGATTAGGAGGGACCGAAGGAAGAAAGGGCGGGACAAAATTGAAGATCATCATTAAATGTGTGTTTGGGGACTTGTTGTAACTTGTTGTACTGCCTGTCTTCCTCTGCATAGACAAGATTAGCCGTCGCCATAAATGTCTTAGGCCTCTGCGGCTCTCCCTCAGGAATTCCTCCCTGCTTCCATTGGGAATTTTGCTTCGCTTTGCTTTGCTTTGCATTGCTGTCCCTTCTCTCTCTCTCACACTTCTGTCTCTTGCGATACCCAATCATTATCATTTTCAGCTCCCAACCGCCAACATGATCCCACCCCCAAAAAGGAAAAGGTTCCTTCTTTATCGCGCTCCTGATTGCACGAATGCCCCCTAAATTTCGTTAATCAAGCAATTAATATATATATATATATATATAAAGTGACTTTTTTTGTTTTGTTAATCAGCGCTTGAATTGAATGGCATTAGTTAATGATTATTAGTTTATATGTTAACTATCGTTTCTGATACAATTATTGGGCGATCTTGGGCATATCTCATCCCAAAATCTCGCTCAAAAGATGAGTTGTTTTTACTCACACTTATAAACCGACTAACAATCCATTTCGCGATCAATATGAGACAACCTCAATAATATCTTCCCACACATCGGGCACTGGGTCGGAGCCGCAACAACTCATATCTGTTCCGCGTGATTATTTGGGTCAAGACTTATTGGTTGCTACCAACAATTTCCAATTAACAACTGCGCGGCTTCCATTGCATTTTCATTATGCAAAAACAAGAAGCAATAACAAATCCGAGAGCACCGAATATGGGAGACGAACATGAATCATCCTTCTTGTTTTCTGTTAGAATATGATATGGCTGCAACCCTGCGAAAGGTCAGCCACTGGTCAACCACGATATATGATGAGAAAATACCTTTCTTAATCCAGGAAATGAACAAACCGACTTTTGTTGATGGAGGATTCAAGCACTGTAACTCCAATTTTCCTTGTGACTCTCTTCAAAAAATGAAAAAAAATATAAAATCATTGTGAATTTGGTACCAAACATTTCGCTTTCGGTCCGATCAATCTCCTGGAGCAAACAAACTATTGGGTCGATGGAGTCGATGTCTCGACGGGTTGGAGCAATCGGAATTGACAATAAGAAACATTTAAATAAAATTGTACAGAGTTGGTATCTGAATTTCACCTAATGGGCAATGATGAACATTCGTCTGTACCACGTTAGAGGACGATCAGTCCGATGTTACAAATAGGCATCAAGATGCTACAGGCTAATTCAACAGTCTGACATCGGGTTGATTCGACCAAGACTGATCTAAGTCATGGACAGGTTATGGACTTTGTGCCTGTTCTAATTCCCTAGTTCGAAAGTAGTAAATTGAACAAGTACATAATTTGAATAAAGGAAATTCCCGATCGAACAGAGCACGATAGAGATTATGGTGGCATACGGTATTCACGAAAGTCCTCTTGCTTCAAGTAGAGCAAATGATTTCCATGGCCTTTTTTGGTCATGTCTCAATGAACATATAGCTGCAAAAGGGTTGGCTTATATTCCTTTTCGTCTCTGAACCAAAGTCACGATAAGACGCTGAGAAAGTTGTCTCAATGCAGGAGCTGATAAGGCTGCTAATATATGTTTATTTTCGCACGAAATGGGACTCATCAACATGCACCGTGCTGGTCAGACGTTAGCATAATTTTGACATGAGTTTCATTTCTCCCGGGATGGACAGGCTTTGTACGCCTGCTTTGTCTGCTGCATTATCCAGCAGGCAGAAGCTCCTGGATCATTGCTTGCTTCCCTGGGTAAAAAGAAGAAACTAATGATGAAAATGTACAGCTGCATTAAATCAGAGATATGATGCGTTGACCGTTTTTTGAAATAACGCACCGGTATGTATTCGACATTCTGGCGTGTGCACAAAAGTTTCGGCCACTTCTACCGTAGCTTGTCGAGGTCCAAGCCAGAGTCCCCGTGACTGGATTGACTTATCGAACGAAAATTTATTATCATTAAAAAAATTTTATCATGATCGATTTGAGCCGTCTAATTTAAAATGAACAGTCCAGATCAGTTCACATCATTTCCCACTAAAAAAATTATTGATTGATCTAAGTCGTTTATTTTGAATTGAACGTCTCAAATTTAATGACATCTCTACATTTATGTCACTAAATACTTTTTCGAACTAAAACGAAGAGTGCGACACCCCTTTATGGCCGGGCATGCACCTCGCCGGTTGTTACCTAGCGACGGCCTCACCATGGCAGGCGAGGCCAACCTTGCCAGCCCTCGCTTTTGGCCGGTCCCTCCCAATTGATGGTACGTATATAAGAGGTTAATGGGAAGGTAATTCTGCGAGTTATAGATTTTGACTATTCACGTGTAATAAACTTTCATGTCGTCACTGAAAGTCCTAAACATTGTGCTCTCCAACCTCTAGAAAACTTTTGGGGCCTCCACATCAAGTCAAAGTTGAGCAACTCGAATTTTTGTCCTTTTCTTCTGTGTCTCCACGCACACCCGGTCAGGTGTCCATCTCTCTCGTGATCCACTGAATGAGGCCAGGGCGAACCGGGACGCAATGATTTCTTATTAGGGTTTTCCATTTCCACGCATTCTTATGCAACTGAGATTGACGCCATGCATGCCCCTGCTGTAATAATGTACGTGCGATGTGCATGGATCGATGTACCGTCCATCTCAACTTTCAGAAGCTCGATGGTGGGCATTATGCGTAATCTTATGATTTTGTCACTCAAAAGCCCAACAACCCCCCCGCATGATCGAGACAACGCTTATCGAATTAGTTTCGTGGAAGCCAGTTTTGGCCTAGGTGGGTTTCATTAGGAGGCCAAAGAAGTAGATGCAAGTTTCCACAACCCTAGTCTTGCGGGAGATATATGCATAAACAAATGTTGCCGCCTAGTTCATAGGTTTGGTACATCGGCATCGTTTACATGTGTTTCTTGAGATTTGTAGTGGGTGTGGCGACAGTGGCTGTTGCTTTCTCGAACCCTTTCGAAATACGCCTACCTGGTTTAGGTGATCGTATGCGATAAATAAGGACTCGGCCTGTACATCAGATACGTGGAAAACTCGAGCACCAAAAGACGGAAATCTGCGCAATAAAGTTGCGATCTTCGGATGGAACCCAAGCATTATGAATCTGTCGACACGACACGATAGAGCTTTGATTATATTCATTTCGTCGGGACAGATACAGATAGAGCCTTGGACTGAGACTAAACATGTGCAAGTGTGTGCCCTGGCGCTGTGTCCAGAGGGGCAGTCCACCATAACCACCACACTTAAGTCGACGTAGGTCCATGAACATTATTAACCAAAAAAATAATAGTAATTAATAACACGGTCCTAAGCATATCTCCTTCACATATTGGTTCATAACTCGAAATAAAGGGACGTATATCGAACCAACCGATGACGTTGAGACTTAATAAAAACTCTCAAGGGATTGTCGTGTTTTAATATCTGAGACATGTGATGATCCTAGACAAATCCCCGTGCATATAAACATAAACAGGCGAGATTTCGGTTATTTCTCCAGAAATTTAAAGCTGGTAGATGAACGTGGATTGGTTTTTCATTTTGTGAATTAGGTAATCGGATGTATGATGTGGATGTATTCAATGTGGAGATGGCAAATGTGTCTGGGAAAAAGCCACGACTCATTTTCCAACATGAGGGGCTTGTGTTGTAGGGGACAACTTCGCTCCTTCATTATGAACTACTTTCATCCAGAAATAATTGTTGATCTGAATAATGGAGAATAAGGCAATAAAATAAAGGGAAAGAAAATAGTCGCTGAAACCATATGATCATACTGTCTCAACCTACTTTTCGAAGAGGCATGTGTTATTGCTCTCGAGTTATAAACTGGAGTAGAGTGGCTGATTCTTAAAAAGGAAATAAAATTTGCGTCAAAAGTCCTACATGTTTGGCCCAATATACAATGAAGTTGTAAACATTCGAGAATGTGAGATAGAACCAAAGAAAATCAAGTTAAGGAGAGCAGCGTTGGGATGGAGAGGTGTTTTGAGGCTCACCCCGTATCGCCAGCGGGGAGCTGTGAGCCCTCGCGCCGTGTTGGATGGTGGTGGAGCCACCTCCGTACGAGGGCGCGAGCCCTTGCACATATCTAGGCTGGGCAAGGGCTTACATGCCCTAACCTACTGGGGGTCAGGATCGCCAACCCTTATCAGTGACGTCGGTGAACAAACCGATCTCATTCATTCTCTCCCTCTCCCTCTCCCTCTCCTAGGTTAGTTCTTTTTTGGTCGATCTCTCCTAGGTTAGCTCGTCTTCCATTTTTTCCACCCTTTTACTTCACAAAATTTGTCCGTGACCTCGTGGGAAGGACTGAATCGCGCTCATTAAAGAGAATGTCCAGGACTTGATTGCACAAATTCATACGTTTTGGACAGTTGGTACCGTTTTCCCATCTTAAAACTCAAACAAACTTTCGTGTGAGATTCGTCCCTGCATAAGTGTTCACGTTCCTCGTGAAAATGACATTTCGCACGCAAGAAATTTGTGAATTTCTCTTTCAGACATAATGGCAGGGAAAGAGTATCTTTCAAGGGTGAGCAGAATGCGCTGCTAATTAGCTGGTCGCGCGCGGAGAAAGCGACCGAACTTAACTGTTGGGGAAAAGGTCATTAAGGGGCAACAAGTAGACGAAGCATCGGTCGCTCGATCTGAACGGGAGCAATTATGAACAGTAATGTCGTGAGTGACGGCTCCCGACCGCCCTTGTCCTCCAACTAAGACAAAACGAGCCACGCCATTGACTTTTAGACGTCGTAAAGGTGAATGAAAAGTCACCACTAATTAGAGCTAGATCGATGTTAATAATGGGTGCTAACTGCTAGCGCCCCCACTAGGGTTTTAATTCTTTGTTTGGCAAGGCTAGACTGAATGGCAAAGTAATATTGAAGTTCGGCCCTGACATTCACCAATCACAACATTTATATTCAAGCGATAGGTTTGTAGGGATGGACAGAAGTCGTGTCACGTTCGACAAACCTAACCAAGAATGTGAATCAATGGAGTTCGGTTCGGTTTCAATAAGGAAAAGGGTCTGGTTTGGTTTGCAATCGAGCCAAATGTACATTCCATGGGATTGGCTTATCGGTTAAGAATTTAATTGGTATGTCCGTGGGATGGCGCACCGCATATGTTCGATTCTCCGCACGCTATCGAGTGCGACTGGTTTCATAATTAGGTCATTCGCCATGGTCCAAGCGATGTATGGAGGTACTTAAGTATTTCATCAGCCCATCATTTACCTACTTAAGATGGAGCATTTCGTCATATGAAAAGAGTAAGCCAAATATACGCATTGCGATATGATTTTCTGTTAAATCAAATCGGATTGAGAAATTGATTTTGAATATCTTAGATTACGTGAATATATCATATGTGGAAAGAATGAGTTGACAATATATCCATCAATCATGCGAGTTAAGAAGATTCCGGCCAAAGAGTAAATGAACATTTGAGATGCAGTCTTTTAAGTTGCCCGTTAAGACTATTTTAAACATGTGGCGTGTGCTTGTCTAGATATGTTAGATGACGAAAGTAAAGTACGGTTTTAACCTATGTTTGATACGATAATTTAGGCCATGGTGCATGATTTTTTTTTTCAACCTACCAAAACATTTTTCTTAGGCTCAATGGTCATACGTATGGAGAACATAGAAGTGTGAATTCCCCTCTCTCTTTTCAACCGCGAAAAAGTTGGCATGTCGATGAGGGGAAGGAATTCACGACCAGAAAAGGCTGCGTGTATCCTACGAACTCTTTCAATTAGGAAGGTCTCCATCATGACCAACATGAGGTTTCCGCTACCGCAGACAATTAACAAACCAGTTCCTTCTCCTCCACGACTTTTGCTCAATTTGGCAATTATGTCACTAATTAGTTTCATGGCCTCATGCTCTTATTCACGAGCTGACGTGCTTAGACCTTATACAGTTCACGTTTTTGGGTAGTGCAAGACAACGCTGATCATATTGTCTGTAGTTAAGAAAAGGTGTAAGGACGCCCGGCGTTTTATAATGTTAAGTGGGTTGCCAACAATTCCTCTCCTTTCGCCTTCGATATTGGAGGAAACCCAAGATTATAATCTCTAATTTTATCCTCAGAAAAGATCCTCGGCAATGGCCTTTTGGCGTCGTGCGAAGAATTCTTCCTTAAAGAATACTAAGATCTCTAGCCCGACTTTTTTTTAATCATATTTACCTAAGGCGTACATGTCTTTAAATAATCAGGCACATCGAAAAGGACATCAAACTGTTTGTCTGCCGACCGCGGTCGGAAATTGACCGCGATCAACACCCAATCCAGATGGGTGGGCTGGGAGACTTTAAGTCTTTGACAAATCATGACATCTTCCTCACAAGAACGACAGGGCCTAGCTGGGTGGGCTTTTGGCCCAATAAGAGAAAAGCTTGCCCTTAGATAACGACAGACTCGACCCAAAGGCAGGGATTGGGCTTTTGCTTTGGCCACTGTGAAATCGTTGGTTCGGCCACACACGACTCAATTTTAGAGATCGAGTATGATACATTTTGCTTCTTCTAGCTAGGCACCTCAATTCATGGATTTTCCATTACTTTTGAAATGAAAGAATCGCGCAGAGAGATAATAATGGCTCGTGCAATTTAATTGATGAGTAATCGATTTTAGTCCGGACTAAACATGCCTTAGTATTCGAAACCAAAAAAAAAAAAAAAAGCCGTAGTATACTTGACCCAAAAAAAAGTCTTAGTATTAGACCTGTCAAAATGGGTTATATACTTATTTCATATCCCATGTATGATATATACATTCAATAATTTGGTCTTAAATAGGTTTAGACATAATGCGACTGTTAAATGAGTCGCAATTGAATTGTAAATTAGTGATAAATGGGTTTACAACTTACTTAAACTCAAACAACCTATGTTTGGGCATCATATGAGTTTTCCTATATTGAGTTATGGAAATTTAGTAGGAATATGGGAATGGGTCAGGTACGAGTTACAAGATTTGCCTTGCATGGAAATGGGTCTATTTAGGTTGGATCATTTTTTTTTTATCTAATTCGATCCATCAGTTTGATTGACATGTATACTTAATATATGGTATATAAAATCTATTAGTTATTACATCCATCGTGCATTATTATTTAGGATGGCGATTTATGGGAAAAGTGTCAAAATAACTCCTAAATCTATTAAATTAGTGTTAATTCAGTTCTAAATCTTTTTGGGTGCCAATTTAACCCTAAACATTTTGAATTTGGTCAATTTAGTCATAAGCCTTTTATTGGTGTCAATTCGATTTTAAACATTTTGCATTTATGTCAATTCAGTCTGAAATTTTTTGCCTTGATGTCAATTCAGTTTTAAATCTTTTGTATTTATGCTAATTGAGTTAATTCAGCTAATTTTGATCGAAAATCGCTGGCATGAACATCAATTATCCTACGTGGCATGACTGACACTAGCATGAATATCTTTTTAATATTATTTATATTTAAATATTTTTAAAAAACAAAAAATGTTTTAAAAATTATTTAAAACATTGAAATAATATGAAAAAAATGTCTAAGCCAGCGCTAGACATGCCACGTAGGACAATCGATATTCATGTTAGCAAATTTTGATCAAAATTAACCGAATTAACTCAATTGGCATAGATACAAAAGATGTAGGACTGAACTAGTACCAATGCAAAAAATTTAAAACTTAATTGGGTATCAATAAAAGGTTTATGACTCAATTGATACAAATAAAAAAGGTTTAAGATTGAATTAGCAAATTAACACAAATATAATAGGATTATGATTTTTTTGAAACTTGCCTCGCGATTTATGCATCGAACCTATTAAAAGAATCACAGTGTTGCAGTCGTAGCATGCAAATACCACGTTCACGAACTGAACTCCTAGAAAAGAATGAGTGCAGACACTACAAGACACGAGATACGAAGACCTTTTACATGACCTTTTATACGCGAAGAGCAAAAAATGGAGGATGGCATTGCCTTCTTTCTCTGTGTTGTGTTTGAGTTAAGCCAAAACAAGTGAAAAAAAAAAAAAAAGGCATCTGCATAAGAATAAGGTTAACGCCCACGCCCCAGGGGTGAAACGCAGAGATAGAGAGAAGCTTGAAAAACAGAGATTTGCTGCGTAATCTTTCCCTTGCAGGCACAAGCAGATTCACGTTTCAGAGAGAGAGAGAGGGACAGGTAGAGGGATGTTATTATGCAACTTTTCTGGACATATGAACGTGGAATGTCTCCAAAGACTCAAGATTCTTTGACCAAGAAAATACATGTCCAAAAGGTGCCGCAGAGCAAAAAGAAACCATCATCAAAGGAGACGAATTTGCAGACTGGGCACATGTTCAGCCGCCAAGACTTCACTTTGGCTCGTCCTCTCTTGGGACAGAGACCCGGAGATTGATCTTGAGAATGGTGATACATGTGCATCTTTCCTTACTACTTGAGTCTTTGACACGCATATTGAGAACGTTATATCTGCTAGTTGATTATTCATCGGCACATATGCCCAGAAAGGAATGGTCAAAGCCCACTAAACCCCATCTCTGGCATGAGTCTACTTACATGGTTTTAGCTTTTTGCTCATGCGTGTGTTTGGCTTGGTAGGGTTTGTATGGAAAAGCCTTGTCAAGGCACGGATTGGAGTCAGTTTTACATGAAACGACGTGGTTCAAAAAGACACCAACCTGGAAAGCAAACACCAGGATCCATGTTGTACGCAAATACACCGCAACTGTTATGACCATGCACGCATGTGTGGTGTTGAAATTTATGAAGAAGAAAACGAAAAGAACAGCACAAGGAGCGAGGCTGCTTCTTACTCGCAAATAGCAAACATGGAGCGGGGGTACAGATGTAGGCCTCTTCTCAGGGTTGGAGTCTAACTGGAACAATGCAAGCAGAAACTGCAGAAGTTAGAAAGGATTCAGGTGAAAGTAGAAACCCTAATCTTCACAAGGTCAACCCAGATGAAAAAGCGATACTCTCGTGTATTCGGACATGACGGATCGAGTCTAACCTTGTTTTACAACGGATCGAGTTTATATGATAATTTGCTCTTCATTTCAAAATTAGTGCTGACCCTTGAGTCACGGCGTAATGGAACTTTAGTGCCATTTATGGAACGCGGGGATGATACTTACGTTAAAAATAAAAATAAAAATAAAAAGACTTTCCCATGATAAATTTATAAAAAAAAATCATAGACTTAGTGTAATTGTGTCAATTTATTTTTACACTTTTTTTTTGTTAGTTGAGTACTAAAATTTTTGCAATTGTGCCAATTTAATCTACTTGCCCAGTGAGCGATCATATGGCGTCATCGGGAATGACGTAGATAGTTTTTAATATATTTAATTTTAATATTTATCTGATTTTTAATCTTTATCTAACTTTTTTCTTTTCTTTTTGTTTATTAGGGTTAGTTGGAGGCCGTCGATTGCTAACAATACCTGATACCAAATTAATTTCAAAACTTGAAAAGTGTTAAATTATTATTAGAAATTATTAACGTCATCGCCGACCGGTCAAATTGACTGAATAAGTATAATTGCAAAACGTTTAGGACTGAATAGACATTAAAATAAAAAGTTAAGAACCAAATTGATGCGGTTAAGATAAGTTTACGAATTTTATTTTGTAATTATCCCGTCGCTACCAAACCTAATTCATTTCCCTCAATTGAAACCATCTTTTCTTGAATAGGTTTTGAAGGTGAACCTCACAAATCTTAAAATATCAGATCACTTCTGTAGTAGTAATTGTGAGACAAACATCCACGAGAACAAAATAAGAGAGTTTCTAAACCTCGGGCCATATTCATGCTTTGGTTGGTGATGTGAACGAATGAAATCATCCTTTCACTATGCCCAAAATCCAGGGAAATTTTGACTGGCCTCTTGTAAGTTGAAAACCTCTGTACGGGTGGCCTCCTTCATTAAATGAGTTGTCCAATCTGTCCACGACTTAACAAGATAAGCCGCTCACGTTGTCAAAGGCCTAATTGATAACAATCCGTATTCTTTTATTCATATTCTATTGATCGAAAAAGAAAAAGGAAAAATAGAAATAGGTTAATTATTATTTCTATTTTTTAGAATAAAAAAAGTATTATCAGAAGCAAATTTTAAAAAAAAAACAAGAAAAAAAAAATACAACTTCTTGATAAGAATAAAAATAACAAAGAAACATTGTCATTTTAAAAAAATTAAATTTAGTGTAACTTAATACTTATCTTTACAACCATAATGTCGCGACCCTCTCTCGACAAAAGCTAGGGGGCTAATGGGTCACCCTTCGATCCAACTATTTGTGCATTTTGGATGCGGGTCCCTCCCAAATTTAGTGTAACTTAATACTTAACTTTACAATCACAAGTCCACTCCTGCCTTTCGTCGATCTCCAATCGCCGACCATCACCACCACAGGTCCTCAATCATTTCTGCCTCCATTGACATTTTATAATAAAATAAAATAAAAAACTTTAAGGCCATACCAAATGTATTTATGTTCTTCTTCTATTCCGAGAATAAAGATAGTATAGTTATCAAACACTTTTTTTTTTTTACCTCAGGCAATTTGCCAAAGTCACTTCCCCGCTCAAAAACTGCTCTCTGGAACATATACGTTGTCAAACAGGCTCTAAGATTATACATGTTTGCTAGATTTTGTTCTATCCTCTGTCCTCGCCATGTGGACATGCCATACTATTGCTCGACTTCATAAAGTTCACACCTTGTTTTGAATTATTACTGATGATACCAAGCCAATTTTGAATGGATTGGTCAAATGGAACGTGAAAACATTAAGTCGAGTTAATCGGGATAAGATATAAAAGAAAAATTGAATGCAAAGTGACAACATTTACCTCGCTATAACACATGCGATGGTCACTTGACATTTCTGTTCCCCTCACTATTCTTGTGATTTCCTATCCCAAAAATGACCTAATTATTGCGATTGTAACTATCCTCAAGTAATTCACAGAAGTCATCTCCCTGCTCAAAAATTGCCATCAAGAACAGACACACTGCCAAACATGCCCTAAAATTATATGTTTGCTGGATTTGGTCTACGCACTGTTCGCGCCGCATGGACATGCCACACTGTTGGTCGACTTCATAAAATTCTCAATTGAATTATTACAAATGATATGAAGCCAAAGTTGGCTAAATTGATCGAATGAGACATGACAACACTAATTCGAGTTCGGAATAAGAAATTAAAAAAAACGAATGAAATGTGATAACATTTACCTCGATATAACACATGCGATGATCACTTGAAATTTCTCTTTCCCTCGTTATTCTTGTGGTTTCCTATTCTAAAAATGACCTAATCATTCCAATTGTAGCTATCCTTAAGTAATTTGCTTAAGTTGGCACCCTGCTTAGAAGTTACTCTCTGAAATAGATATGTTGTCAAACAAACATAAAATTATTTATTTTTGCTTGATTTTGGTCTGTCCACTGTTCGTGCCCCGTGGACATGTCACGCTATTGCTCGACATCATAAAATTCTCAACTTGTTTTGAATTACTACATATAATAACAAGCCAATTTCGATTGGATTGGTCAGATGAAACGTGGCAACATTAGTTTGAGTTAATTGGAATAAGAGATAATTAAAAAAAATTGAATGGTCACAACATTTACCTCGCTGTAACACGTGCGATGATCACTTGACATTTCTCTTCCCCTCGCTATTCTCGTGGTTTCACATCCTAAAAATGACATGACCATTGCAATTGTAGCTATCCTCAAGTAATTCGCCTAAGTCGCCTCCTTGCTCAGAAACTGTTTTCGAGAATAGATATGTTGTAAAATAGGCCCTAAAATTATACATGTTTGCTGGATTTTGTTCTATGCACTATCCGCGGCACATGAACATGCCACACTATTGGTTGACTTCATAAAATTCTCAACTTGTTTTGAATTATTACAGATGATACCAAGCCAATTTTGGCCGAATTGGTCAAATGAAACGTGACAACACTAATTCGAGTTAAATGGAATAAGATAAAAAAAAAATCGAATGAAAGACGACAACATTTATTTCACCATAACACATGCGATGGTAACTTGAAATTTCTCTGCCCCTCGCTGTTCTCGTGATTTCCTATCAATGACCTTATCATTGCAATCACATCTATCCTCAGGTAATTCACTTAAGTCGTCTCCTTGTTTAGAAATTGTTCTTGAAAATAGACATGTTGCCAAGCGGGCCCTAAATTTATACATATTTGCAGGATTTTGGTCTATCCAATGTTCGCGCCACGTGGACATGCCACACTATTGCTCGACTTCGTAAAATTCTCAACTTATTTTGAAGTATTACAGATAATACCAAGCCAATTTCGATTGGATTGGTCAAATGAAACATGACAAAATTAGTTCAAAGTTAATCGGAATAAGAGATAATAAAAAAAAAAATCAAATGGTGACGACATTTTCCTCGCTATAATTTCCTTAGGCATAAATGATTAAAATTCTCTATGGATTCATTATTTGTTGCGGTGGTTGACGGAAGCAACTGACCATCGCGGTCTACACACCTTAAATGGGGTCATTGTTTACAGGGGATCCGGATCATTCACCTTTTACTTAGAAGGGCAGACCCCTACCCTTGGGATCCAGACCATCTATTTTTGGACGGACGACCTAGATCTCTTATTTTTATGGGATAAATTTTTAGGTTTTTTTTAAATGTTTTTTAGTAATGATTTGAGTCGTCTATTCATAACATGGACGACTCAAATTTCAAGGGCAGAACCTGCCATTCTCAAGAAAGGGCAGGTGATCCCTTTCCGTTCACAGGGCAATCTGATTAAAAAAAAAGCAATGTGGTTATGAAAAAATAATTTTGAATGAATAATATTTAAAAAATAAACGATTCACAATTGATTTATCTATAACTTTTAAAATAACCAGTATAGTCCTTCGTTCTAGAGCAACTTGATTTGGGTATAAAAAACGATGAGCCCTTATGATTTCCTTATTAGTCTCGAAATAAACTTCTGGAATGTTTTTTTTTTCCAACTCTAAAATCTAACCAATCTTCCTAATGACATTAATAATCTCATTTTAGCTAGCCATAATACGTTTCTATGCATGGTTATTTATATTTCGATATTTAGGACCCGTTTGGTAATGTTTTTTGTTCCTCTGTTTCTGTTATTCAAAGAAAATGATTTTGATTTTGATTTTGATTTTGATTCTACTCTTGGAAATACTTTTGAACAAAAAAAAATAAACAAAAAAAGAACACTTTTGATAATAAAAAAGGCAACGATAGTCTTCTTTCATTTTTATCGAGCGCTCGCAAAACACGGGCCGGGTCAACCCTATCCGGTCCAAATAATTTTTTTAAATATAGATTTTGGAAATTAATAAAAAATCATAAATTGATTAAAATATCCAAAGATAAAAAAATTAAAAAAATTCCTAAAAAATCTAAAAAATTAAGTCTTGGAGAAGGTCTTGCTGCTTGAAGAACTTTTTGTCAATTCTTTGCCTAATGAAGTAGTTTGATTATTTGACCCCAAAAAAAAAGTAGGTTGATTACCTTTGCCGAATTAGCTTTAACTAGCCTTTTTAATCTCTCTCTAAAGGTAGTTATGTGACTTGAGGGTTGGTGCTTTCTTTGCGAGTATGTATGGCGTTGGGTCCTATCAGATGAGTCATTTAAATTAGCCAATCCTATTTTTTGATGATTTTTCCTTTTGATTTCTTTTGGATGATTATTTTGTTTCTCATGGGCAAATAGTTCCAAAAAATTTCAAAAAGTAGGAAATGAGTCCATTCAATTAGCCAAACTTGTTTTTGGTGTTTTTGACTTTTGATTTTTCATAAGCCTTGCTTGATTTGTTATGAGAGTACTATACTGCATCGGTGACCATTTGCATGGTATGCAATGGTACAATCGAGGATTTTATTCATCATGAGTAATAAAAGATAACGAGAGTAAACTTTTTCATCATTGGCATATGCATAATCTTAAGAGAAGCAAGGAAAAACAACAATTTTAGCGTCTTCCAAGCATTAAATCTGAAGCATTCCTAATTTAGCCATTGTGGGGTTTGAAAAAAGTCATCAAATGCGATTATGTAATTATTTTATTTAAATAACATATTGCTAAGAGAAATTATTTTCCAGAACAAAATTTTGTGCACTTACTAAATGCTTTTTTTTTTTTGTAAATAGAAATTTTATACAGTTATTAAATACGTATTTTCTAAAATTCATCTAGAGGCATAATAAAAAAGATTAATTATAATCATAATCACATTTTTGAAATAGAAATGTCACCAGAATTCGCTTACTATCCTCCAAAATCTTTGTTTCCTTGCGTTTGAGAAACCACACTCTAGTGGGATTTTCTCAAATCCCACCAAGCTAGGCTTTTTAACTCTATTGTTTTCATTTAAAAAAATCTATTTCTTTTTTAGGAAATCAGTTAAATAAGTTGAGAGATTTTCCTAAAAAAAATTAAGGTCGAAATGTCACGTTTTTTTTTTTAAATATCACAACTTGATTGGCTCCACATTTTACTAGCATCCAATAGAGTTTCTTGCACATTCTATTTGAAATCGATCTTCGTATTCTCTCGATTCAATTCGATTCGAAAACATCTTCTTGATATTAAAACTTTCAAAATTAAAAAATAGTAAAATATGGCTCTATATTTATTTTTAAAAAATGTTCCATGACAATTTAACAATATTATTAATTATTTCTGATTTTAAATTTACAGATTATTATAATATATTTTATATAAAATACTTATTTATTAAAAAATCATAACATAAATAATAATAACAATACTATTAGCTTGGATCACAATAAAGCTCTTGACCTTTTACGGAACAAACCGTGAAGATAGAGGCAGAGACTCATGCCTGTCTGTCTGATATGTCTACACGCGGCTGTCTCCTCAGGATCGTGAAGCCGCCGATGGAAGCCGAGGTTTGTCATCTTCCGATGACTGAGCATTAAATGGAATGGGAGTGACTACTGCAATCTCTCCATATTCCCACTTTCCATCATTGCTCAGATCTCTTATCCTCTTTACGTGAAACCTAACCCCCTGCATAAAACAAGACTCTTCACTTCACCTCTCTCTCTCTCTAATGCCCATCGCCATCGTCATCATCGACCCCTCGAGCTCTGCTCCTTCGCCGACTTGGAACTTCTGTCTCGGTTCTGTTTCTGTTTCGGCTTTTTTTCCCCGCTGGGAAAAAGGAGGAGGCGAAAAGGTTGATATAAGCTCCATAAACCCTAGCCCAAGACCACCCCAGCGCAGTGGGAAAGAAAGAGCTGTTCAGAAAAGAAGCAAGGGGAGAAAGATTGTGCCCTGTTCGCAGCATGTGCCAGAAACCCAGCGAGGCTTCTTCTCTTCTCTCCAGTGCATCGGAAGGAGATGGCAGACCCCGTCTGAATCCGCTGGCCAAGCCCTACACGCCACCTCATTTCGCTCCCCAGAAACTCCAGCAACATCACCACCTGTTCCTACCTCCGCGCCTCGTGTTCTCAAGCTGGGGGCGTCCTTCGCCTGTTCACTATTATCTGAACCCTCAACGCCGCATGACGTTCCTCACTCGACCCATCATATACGGTAAGCATGCGACCCCGAGGAAGCCCCGCCCAGTCTCCGGTGGTGATCTTGGGAAAATGGATGTTCCAAGAACACCCTTTTGCAAGGAGAGGATGAGAGGCGGTGTTCGGAGCTTTGTGCCTCCTCGGTCGATGAGAGAGAGAGAGAGGCACAGAAACCTGATCAGGGCCTCCTGCGGAGAGCGAAAATGGGTTCAGAAGCAACACGACAGCACAGTCGAGAACAAACATGGTCACCATGGAGCTGTGCTTGGTAAGGCTGGGGTTGTTGCGGAGAATACGAAGAGCGACGATGTTACTCGCGGTGATCCGGAGGTTCTACTCAACGGAAGCACGACGGTCATGATTCGGAACATCCCTAATCAGTTCAAGTGCGTTCGCTTGTGCTCTTGCTATCTGGACAAGTTTTAGCACATCTCTTCTGATTTTTTCCCCTCACTTGTGAAATTTCTTTCTTTTTTGTAACCTAGAGTTGGGAAATGGAAGGTCGTTACTGTCGGTTTAACTTCCGAAGTTCCGCACCTGAACGCTCTGCGATTTATTTGAGCAGTTATTGCTCTACATGCAGCGGACATGTATATTTCCTCGTGCGAAACCATGGACATCATTGTTCATCTTTTGTTAGTGATTTTTGCTTGTTTTGATCATGCTTTTGGCATCTGTTTCATGTCTGATTTAGGAGGAAAGACTTGTTGGACATTCTGGACAAGCACTGCGAGGAGGCGAATGCCATGGCGGATTCGGCGAAGGACCAGTCCG
The DNA here is from genome assembly GCA_028455895.1 of Rhodomyrtus tomentosa. Lineage (NCBI taxonomy): Eukaryota > Viridiplantae > Streptophyta > Magnoliopsida > Myrtales > Myrtaceae > Rhodomyrtus > Rhodomyrtus tomentosa. The sequence continues at coordinate 43,373,438 of JAPCWY010000001.1, read as the reverse complement.
AGTACGACTTCGTCTACCTCCCGGTGGACTTCAAGTAAGGAGCTCGATCTTTGGCCATTGATTCTCCTGTTTGTTGTTAGTGCTTCGCAAGACGGATTGTTGGTTTATCTTTTGCTTTGCTCGGGTTCGCTGTTCGGTTTATCATTTGATGCTCCGTTGATAGATTCTGACTTTGATGATGATCAGAACCAAGGCCAACAAGGGTTATGCCTTCGTGAACTTCACGAACCCCACCGGGGCGTCGGGAATGTGCCGAGCTTTCCACAATTTCAGGTGGGAGTGCTTCCCAACCAAGAATTCGAACTTCCGGAGCAGGAAAGTGTGCGAAATCAGCCCCGCAAAGATTCAGGTGAAGCTTTCGTGGACGCCATCTTTCATTCTGACATGAGTTTGAACGGATGGTCATGGAGTCTGCCTGTTGTTGCTCCCTTTTCAGCTGCTCGATGTTGGTATTTGTTTTGCATGTTGTGATAGCTGTGTTATAACCCCTTGAAATTAGGTGCTCGTCCCGAAAATCAAAAGAGAGCTTAATCATCCCAGAGAAGTCATATGGCCTCCCACATTCGTTTTTAACTAGATTTTGTTTATGTTAATTTTAGTCTTTAACTATTGAACCGAATATGGTTGTGTTATGATCTATACATGGAAATGATGCATTTATTTATATAGGGCAAGGTAGCGCTGGAGGGGAGCTTCAAGAACAGGGTCTTCCCGTGTAGGGAGTACCAGCCTGTGGTTGCCACCAAAACGCTACGCGATGGCCGCCAGAAGAGCGGTCTGCTCATTGTCGTTGGGAAATGTCCAGGTGCTTCTTCAGCCAGAGGCCAATCTCCCATGTTGTCTGTGAACCAAGTTGATAGATAGGTGTTGGATATAGGTGGTGTCATTTTGGGCTTACCGCAAAACTGAGTGGAGCGTTCTCCTTCCCGTGTTTTCACTCTCTCCCCGGAGGAAGACGAGACGAATTCTGGGGTGAATTGGAAACACATGGACTTGGGAACTTTCATTTGTATTTTGCTGTCTTCTCTCTTTCTCTCTCTCTCATTTTTTTTTTTTAAGGAAGAAAAGATCTGTGCCGTTTGTTCTACATGGCTTCATGAGAGAGAGGCGTTTGTAACATACCTATATTTGGGGCTCGCCGGTGGAACTGGTTCTCCTTCAGTTTAGACAGGCTTTACATTGCCTGTTCTTAGGCATCATCACTGTCATGCTTCTGTTTGTTTTGCTTTGCGTGGTTGGTACTCTCTTTTGTGTCCTGAACGAGTAAAATCTCTCGCCTTGGCCCAATCTCTCTCTCCACTGTTGATAGCCGGTGCTCAGGATGTCTCAGGATGTCTAGTCTGCATTGACGGAGATTAATGGATTCGTGTGGACCTGGGTCTAGTAAGAATGCCCCATTGTGATAGTTGTGCTGCTCAGGTCTCGAAGAGTCGATGTTTGAGTCGGTTTTGCGGAAGCTTCGCGCTTTCGGTCAATTGAGTTCAACGCTGTGGATTCGTCTCCATTCGGATTAACCATATTTAGATCTGACTTTCCGTGGCTTTAGCCACCTTGTCAGCGTGATTGCTATCTATCTTTTTGGAGGTCGGATGTGATCTCATTTGGTGGTTAGTTTTTGTCGACGATCATCAAATTTGAGCAAGCTACTATGGATGTAAGTGATTCGATGTGAAGAAGACTAGGAATTGCTCCGGCGCAGGCACACAACATGGCCTGTGTTAATCTCAACTACCCGGTCTCAGACGGATTCAATTCGTGATCACTGGCGACGCCTCTCGTAAATCCCTGCCGGTCTTCTCGCGTGGTAAGGTTGTCAAGACCAATGGGACTCGCTTAAAGTAGCACAAGATATCCTCTAGGAACCAAATGAGTTGTCATGAAGATAAGTAACGGGGTACTAAAGTGAATCCTGATGAAGACACGACCAAAAGTTGAGAGAAACAGAAGTAGACCCGGACGGCGTCAATGCTCGAGCAATTGCAGAACAAATGGCGACGTTAATAAACTACCAACAATCGACTCCACAAAGATGGCTCGAGAGTTTACGAGGTCAGCAAGGTTGCTGGCGGACACAAATAAAAAAAACTGACAGAGAGAAAGAAGCAGCTACATGAAATGAACAAGTGAAACCGAGACTGCAGAAACGACGGTTAGAAATCACCTTAAAAGAACACTCGGATTGCAGATAATGCAGTACGTATGCAGAACATGCCGCTGAACCAAGGTATCATCCACTCACCTTCACGATCCCACTTCCCCAACTCATGTTTGCAGCAAACCCAGAAACTACGTTCGTCGGCACCAGATATCAGCGTCTCCTGATTAAGCAGTTTGTGATTTCGAAAATTGAGCACGATGATGCAACGTCTCCAGTTTTTCAAACCACAACTCGTTATACTGAAGAATCGTGTTTCGTACCTCGGCAAAAACGAGTCAATGATTATGCAGAAAAGGACTTGCTCCTCAAAAGTATAGAAACCGACAAAGCTCAGTCACTGCAGAAGTAAATTTCATTAGCTTAAATACCTTCTCCTGCACAACAATGAATGGAGTTCAAAGTCGAGTTTTCGTTTCCGCGATCATCACAGAAACAAACTGGTTACATTTGTCTAACGAGGTGCTTTCTTCTTCCCTGCAATAGCGACGCGCTTGCCCTTCAGCGTACGGCAGTTGTTCTTCGTGCGCTGTCCTCTGCAAGGCAGCCCCTGGACGTGCCTCATGCCTCTGTAGCACTGGATTTCCTTCAATCTTCTTATGTTGAGCGCATTGAACCGCCGCTGCATCACCAAAACATGAAAAAGGACGCTAAGGAGGATAAAATTGGGAGATCAGAGATGATAATGCAAAAGGAGGGCGGACTACCAAATCGCCTTCGATCATGTACTTGGAAACTTCATCACGGAGCGTGCTGAGCTCTTCCTCTGACAAATCCTTGGTGATCTTGTTCTCCATGCTGAGGTCGCAAAGTATCTGGCGAGCTCGGGTTCGGCCTACGCCGTGGATGTATTGGAGAGAGTACTCGATACGCTTATTATTTGGAATTTCCACACCTCCGACACGGGCACATCGGATGCTTAGGCCTTGGAGCTACAGATGAAAGAGGAAACAGCCTGAATGACACTTTTCCAATAGAGAGTGATAACATCTGTTTCGCTATCCAGGAATGCGAGAGCGCAAAAGAACAACAACACTAGGCGAATCTTCTACTCAAGCTTATCAAAACAAAACAAAAACCTGTACACACCATCCAGCTCGTTCAATCGAAGCGCAATGCACATGAAATCCTAGGTATTGATAGCGCACTAAGCTCGCGTTCCAACCAATTATACGACCCCAACTCGCTTAAGTAGTGAGAAGCCAGCATTGACAAAAGAAAGGAATATGAGCTAAAGTAAGCCTTCATTTTTTTCGTGAAAAATGAATAATTTTAAACATAATTTCCTAAAATTAATCACTTTCATCGCTTTTCATTGCCGACAATGCTATACGTCTAAACAATTTTGTGTATGATAAAAATATTTTTCCTAAGCACTATTTTCAAATATTTATTTTCCACTCACCCTAAGTCAATATGTCCTTAATGCATCAGCTCTTCCGATGTTCTACAAATTATTTGGGGACCCATAAAGCATATCGACCTTCAAACGAGCTTCGTGAAATCCTCTCGTTAGCTCTCAATTCAAAGACAAAACATTAGGAAATGAATCCCAATAGAAGGCTGGAATGTTCATGCTCCAGTCGATTCCTCAGGAATTTAACGAATATCAAACCGAGCGGGAAGAATTCCGAAGCCAAAGCCCGCAAGAGAACACGACGAGAACACCCCCGACCCCAACTCACCAAAGAAAAGAAGGCAGGAGAGAAAAGGAGAATAGAGGAACTACCTTGGGAGAGGCGGCGACGGGGAAAGAGAGAGTGGAGAAGGGAGAGACGGAGCTTCCTCCACGGTTGCAGATGAGAGAGAGCGACGGTGCGACGGGCGTCGCCAGCGTCTGTGCCATCTTCTTCTTCTTCTTCGTTGTCGTCTTCAGAGTGAGCTTTCCGAGTTTGAGATAGGAGGCCTCGCTTAGCGTTTATCTCTCTTTCGATTTTGAAGAAAAAGGAAAAACAGATGGCGCTGAACGGGCCCAGTGACGTCGAGAAGAGAACAAGGCCTTACGGGCCCATTAAGTTACTGGATCTGGATCCGGGCAAGGTTGGGGACTATGGGGTTTCTCGAAAATATGGATTCGGGTCAGCTTTGAGCCCACAAAGGTTTCTAGTTTTCTTTTCTTTATTATTATTATTATTATTATTATTTATAGTTGAGGCTCACTAGTCAAATTGCTCTCTTACATTTGTGGGACTTGAGAACGGTCTGAACTTAATGGGTCTAACGCGACACTGTGTCACCTTTAATACAACCCTTGATTGGTAGCCCGGACATGACTTTGGATATGATACAAGCATTATCCTACACAAATTTCTTTCCCACAGGATTAAGCATCCACAAAAAAATGTTACTCTGGTATTTTGTTTGACAAGCGAGTTTTGATTAAGTGTCGGTAAGCAACTTATTGTTTTGACAAATCCAGCTAGATCTAGACCTATTTGTTTTCGTTGCGCTAGCTATACATGTACATGGGCGAGTGTCCACAACAAAATTGGACGGTTTATTGTGAACTGTGAATTTAAATTCAAATAAGCAGAGGCAAGATATGGCTGAGATTGATTTTATTTTGCTGAAACATAAAAAATGCTTTAAAAATTATTTAATGATGAATTCTAATAAATAAGTTAATCTTGAGCAGTGACTTGTACCATCTGAATTCGAGCACAACATCTACGAAATGGACCCCGTGGAATTAGTGGTCTTGATTTGAAATTGAATCTTTTGAAAATGACTCATTAGCCTTGCTTGTTATCATATTGAGTGAGTAAATAAGTACCTAACAATATAATAATTCAGCATTTTTTTTTTACAAATTGAAGATACACTCATGCAGATTGCCCAAGAGAACCCTTTCGAATGTTGAGATTCCTTTTAAAAGTTGATGATCAACCTTGAGTTTTTCATAATATGTTGAAACCCTTTTTGAATGTTGAAAATATTTAAGAAAGAAACATAATTTCACCAAACAATCGATTAAAGAACAAGGATAGCCTAATACCCCAACCTCGCATCACCAGAGAAGCGGCCCACTTGACGGGCGCTGCCACCGGAGAGGCGACCAGACGCAATGGAGAGGCAGCCCAACGCGGAAGACAATTCGTGATTGTGGAAAAAATCTAAATCTTCTTGTGTCTGCCCTCTTAATAAATTCTATCCTGATCTATCACACCCCCTTCTCTTGGATTATTTTATATTGGCTATATCCCCTGTATCCCCTTTTATCAAGTATATTGGCTATATCCCCTGTATCCCCTTTTATCAAGTATAGACAGTTACTCAGACGACCAAATGCAACTTTAAGGATTAGACTTTGAGATAAAGGCCTCTGTTATGCAAAAGATCACACTTCTTTATCTTAATTTTCGTTAAAAAAAAACAAAAAGGTTTCAAGGAAGAGCCAACAGACAGAAGGATGAGAATTTACAATCTATTCGATCCCCATCATCTGTACGGAACGACAGGGGGCTTCGCTAATCTCTTGGGCCACTGGAAAAATATCCGTCATACACAGAAAAGCAAGCAGTCACCTGCGATGGATCCCCCCTACCACTATTACCCCTTTACCTTTCTTTTGGCCAACTTGTTATCACCACTCTGCCTAGTCCACCTAATCACCATTTCTGAAAGAAAAGCTTCCAGCTTTCCCGAGTTTAGAGCCATCTTCAACCCCATCCAGTATAAACTAGCTGGTCAGTTAGAGTTACCTTCTTCAAGGCACGCCATCAAGTCCTTGAGCTGCCGACAATATCAGAAGTCGAATCAGTCATTTTGAATAGCCAATCGTCAAATAATAGAAGCATTGAGATTCTACCTCTTCTTCCAATTGCTGAATCTTATCATCTTTTGCACTCAAAGCATTTCTTTCCCTGTGCAAACAAAAGCCAACACAAACTTGCATACATACTTCTTTTTCGGGTTAAAGAATACATACGTACTGTAAGTATGCCATTTTATGCCAATTAATCAGGAACAAGAGTCAAGGGAATTTCCATGCTTCTCAAAAAGAAATATGCACGCAGCTAAACTTTCTGACTTCTATATCAACCAGAAAATTAACTTCATTTAAAAAAAAAAAAGCATCCTCAATGCCATCCAAGCACTTAGTTGAAGGATTTGCAATGCTTACATAAAAGCTCGAGGCAAGAATGCAAAAGGAGAGAATTCCTCAGGTTGAAGATTGATGCTATTTGTTTTGATGCTGAACTCTCTTTCGGTCAAACAAATTTCAGAGGCCGTGTCTATTACCCATAGCCAAGGCATCCTACCGATTGTTTAACACGAAATCGAGTCTTCGTAAACAAATGTTGAGAAAACTACAGTAAATGAAAAGGCAATTAATACCATTGTGGTGAAAAAGATCTGCACAACCCCGTCTTAGTATCATAGAATTGACCCTTGAAACATGAGTGAATGCTTTAGCTTCCATCTAACTAACATGCTTGCTATTGTGTTTAATGCTAAACTACTCATACAACATACCTCTCTTCCGCCTCTAGAAGCTTTGCATTCCATATCTCCTGATTTGCCATAAGATTCTCGTTGAGCTACATGAAAAGTGAGAGCCAATTTCAGTGGAAAAAATGAAATAGATACATAACAAGATATCTATCAGCATATCATTAAATCTGAACTTACTTCATCAAGAAATTTCTTCTCTTTGACACACTCGCCCAGCTTCGCCTGTTTTTTCTGCACGTTACTGTTAGTGACCAAAGCCATCTCAACAGCTTCAGAAATTTCCCTTTCAGTCTCTTCATCAAATTCTTGAAGCAAAGTCTCGTAATACTACAACCATAAAAGAAGAATAACTTAAGAACCACTGTCGAATATTTCTTTTGAAATAATTGATTCAATATACTCAGAACCCATTCGATAAATCCGTCAGAAATAAAAAAAGTCCTAAAACAGACACTCACTAATTTCTGGTTCTCAAGTTGAGTGGCAAGCAAATCGTCATACTGCTTAACAATCTGCGTACAAAGTTGAAACAAAATGCATTCAATTGCCTGAGAACAAGTGAAACATCAAAAGAAATCATTGAAGTGGAGTCTAGAAATCATTACAACTTCCACTTTGCTATTAAGAAGAGCTTCATTGATTCCAGAGTCGGCACATTTGCAGCTTCCACAGCCATCTCTAGAGTGCATACAGTAGGAATTCAACTCAACTAATTTCCCATCAGTTTTGGATTGGATAAGCTGATGCACATAGTTGTCACCGGCATAATCCCAAACACGTTGAGTTTCCAACTCTAGAGAATAACATTGTTGTGTTTCTTTCCAGTGTACTATGGCATGTCCTCCCTTATACCTGATCAATGGTCATGTTAAGCCTTCACGCTTTATGGAGAAAAAATACGGCATTGACTGTACAGTTCATTACCTTCCACATCCAACAAAACCACATATAACACACATCCAAAGATTCTCTGATGTTTGACACACAAAACATATTGACTTCTCTGGTTGTTGCTGGCAATAGCAACAGACGTAAAACAGATTAAATCCATTAAATGTTTTCTTCTCAAGAAGACCCCAAATATGCTTCAAAACTGACACCTTCAATCTATTGTAATAAACTCCCCAATAACTCTGAACAAAATTACCAAGCTAACAGTTTAACAGAAAAACAGCTAAATAACTTACTGGACAAGAAGAATCACTCCATTTCGAAATACAAGAAATATGAAAAGAAAGGTTGCAGATGGTCGTCAGAATGCCACTTGTGTCCTGGTCTAACCTCTCTGCAAAATTATCCACGTAATAGCACGTTGGTTTTAAAGATGACCAAACAACTTGATTTGAATGAGAAACATTCCCTAGTGACTTGACAAGAAAAGTTGTGGTCCAAGCTGAGCACTGTCAAAGACAAGAAAGACTGAAAGGAGGTGAAAATAACAGCACAAGCACAAAATTCTTAAGTCAGATAATATGTTAGCTGGGCTAAGTGAAGCATCTCTAAAAGATAGGAGTCAGGACTTCACAAGATAGGGTCCCAAGACAGTAAAAAGAGAGAGGAGGAAGTAAAAAAGATAGGCGAAGCTAAACTACTTAAGTCACATTCAGTGAAGACATCACTCAAGGGAAATGACAAACGTACCTAGACAGACTGGACATGACAGTTGCTCACTTGTAGCCACTGGAGAAGTCTGGGGATGCTCAACTGAACCTTTATAACCAGTGTACTGTATATCTACGGCGAAATGAATACGGCAAACCTCTACCTAGATAAAGCATGTTGCATAAAAGTCTTAGGGAAATGTTAAATGGAATAATTTAACATAAAGAGGGGAAAAAAAGAGCACTTAACGAGAACAACATACTTCGAGAGAATTAAAACGCCTCCCGTTAAAGTACCGGTAGAAGTTATCTGTAGCATCCTGCCCATCCATACGTATCAAGATACTGTATTTGTTGTCCATCCCGTCATTCCTAAGCACGAACAAGACATTAGAACAAAATATTCGATTAACAAGCACAAGCAAAGTCAATCGATTGAAAATGAAGCAAAAGAGTCCAAGATTAAACATGACAATTCGCATCTCCAGTATATGATGAATAAATGAAGCACAGAACTGGCAAAAATCGGCATATGTCATGTGATCAGGCACCCCGAATACACAAACTAGAGGCTTTCGTCCAACCTAGACAAAAAGCAGAACAATTTTATACCAACACATCTCACCAACAAGCCTAACACTACTCATTTGTTCAATTGAAATTTGACTCGTAGAGCAAAACAGTCCTTGCTCAATTGACTCGCAGAGAACAACAGAGCAAAAAATTGCACTAAACAAAAGTAACGCCCACAAAAGCCGGCATTGCACTAAATATGCTAACAACACCAATCCACCACCACACCTCAAGTAGAAACTCAAACTCCTATGCAATCATCGAGAGCAAGCTCAATCCCGTAGTTCCTATATCAGCATAACTTCCCCAACAGAATCATGGAACTAAGCAAACAAAGACACATTCAGAATCATTTCACATGACAAATCTTAGAATATCATCGAGGGCAAGCTCAATCCTGTAGTTCCTATATCAGCACAACTTCCCCAACAGAATCATGGAGCTAAGCAAACAAAGACACATTCAGAATCATTCCACGCGACAAATCTTATAATATCAAATGATCCGAGCTCGTAGAGAATGCAGGATTACCGGGAGATCGGGAGAGGAGGAGGAGACGGCATTGTCGGGGAAGAGGTGCATGACACCGCGCATCTCTTTGATCCTAGGGTTCCTGGAGGAGAAACAAAAGGCCTAAGTCATGCCGCCGCCGAGGGAGGAGGATGTTGAGGCAGGATCGGCGGCGGGGACCGGGATGGAAGGCGGAAGGAAGCTTTCCTCTTGTGATGTGCCAGCAGCAGCTGAGGTCATCGATGATGACATGGTCGGTTACTTGTGTAGGAAGACAAGCTTGGCATTTATATCTTCTTATTTTGACCTAATAAAGCCGCACATGAAACTTCAAAAAATAAATTTGTGTTGTTAAAGATTATAAAAGCCAAATATGCAATAATTCCATGGAAAATAAAAAATCATTCTACACAAATGCTTAGCAATTGCGTAGTATCTTTCATGCTCTAGCAAAATATTTGGCGAGCTCAGGTTTGGCCTATGCTGTGGATGTATCGAGAGGGTACTCGATGCGCTTATTATTCAGGATTTCCACACCTCCAACACAAACACATTGGATACGCCTTGGAGCTACAGATAACATGAAACCAGCCAGAATGACACCTTTCCACAACAGGGTCATAGCATCTGTTTCGAAATCCAGAAACGCGAGAGAGCAAGAGGACAACAACACAAGGCCAATCTACTGCTCAAGCATATCGAACCAAACAAAAACTGGTAAACCCATTCAATCCATTCAACGTAAGCGCCATGTACACGGAATTTTAAGTAACGATAGCACGCTAAGCTCACATTGCAATCAATGACACGATCCTAATCTCGCTTAAGCTGTGAGAAACCAGCACTGACGAAAGCAAGGAATTTGAACTAAATAAGTGAGTATGTCTCTAATGCATCAGCTCTCCCATGTTTTTAGAAATTATTCAGAGAGCTTCGTGAAATCTTCCCGTTAGCTTAATTCAAAGATAGTCATTAGAACACAAACCCCATAGAGGGATGGAATGTTCATATTGCTATCGATTCTTCAGGAATTTAACGAACATGAAACCCAGCGCGAAGAATTCCGAAGATACAGCGCACGAGAACACGACGAAAACAAACACCCCCCACACCACCCCCCCCCCCCCACCCCCCAAACTTCCCCAACCCCAAACCCCAGTCCACCAAAGAAAAGAAAACAGAAGAGAAAAGGAGAAAAGGGAAATTACCTTGGGAAGGGCAGCGACGGGGAAAGAGAGAGTGGTGAGAAGGGAGAGGCGGAGCTTCCTCCACGGTTGCAGATGGGAGAGAGCGACTGTGCGACGTGCGTCGCCAGTGTCTGTGCCATCATCATCATCTTCTTCGGCGTCCTGGCAGTGAGCTCCTTGGTCAGTTCGAGAAAAGGAGCCTCCGCTCGCTTTTTGGAAAAATTTCGGCCCATTTTCTTAAACAACGGTATAAAGTATTAAAGTGAGATTTTATTCCAAATGAGGATTTTAAGTGTTTAAAAAAAAAAACATGAAATGGATATGTCTTGCGAGGTTATAGAAGTCATTTTTCCTCTTTTAATTCTTTTTCTTTCATTTTCTTTTGGTGGTCGACCAAAGGTGGTGCCTGAAGGAGGCTGGGCAAGAGTCAAACTCGCCCGATATGATGAGGGCCACCGTTGCCTTCGGCGAGGTTCATTAGGTCCTCGCCGGCCGTAGTAAAGAAAATAAAAAGAGATAAAAAATAATGGTTAATAATCAAATTAGTCTCGAAAGAAAATTCTTTTGACCGATCAAAATATTTATCCGGCCTGCGTTAGGCTTTATTTGAAATTGATATGACTACTACAGATATTTATTTAAAATAAAATCTATTTTACCATTTTATGTGGGAAAATCAGGACATTTGATGCCATTATTTGAAATTTTTATCTACCTATTATCCATTTCGGTTTAAAAAAGAAAAGAGAGAGAGAACAGAGGAAAAAAGAAGTTACTGACTACAGGCCCAGTGACGTTGAGAAGAAAACAAGGCCTGATCGGCCCATGAAGTTACTGGATCTGGATTCGGGCAAGATTGTGGATTATGCGGTTTCTTGGAAATATGGGTTAGGGCCAGCTTTGAGCCCGAACAACGTTTATATATATATATAACATTTTTGTTCGATGCTTAATCCCATGGGGTTGGTGTAAAATATTCACAAGTTAATTCGTGTAGGCTATATATATATATTTAACATTTACAGTTGTCTCTCAATAATCACATTGCTCTTTTACATTTTAGGGACTTAAAGAACGGTATCGGGCCAATTAGTCTAACACAAAGCGTAGGTCTCGTGTGGCAGCCCAGATATGACTTAAGATATGATACAAGTGTAGCTTTAGCCTACACGAATTAACTTGTGAATATTTTACACCAACCCCATGGGATTAAGCATCGAACAAAAATGTTTCGCTGATATTTTATTTGACAACCAAGTTTTAATAAGTGCCGGTAAGCGACTAATTGTTTTCAATAATCCAGCTATGTCTAAATCTATTCGCTTCCGATACGCTAAGGCTGCGTTTGACCGTCGATATTTTTGGTCAGGATAGGATTTGGTAGAATAGGATAAGAAATACAGGGATTTCGTCATATATTATCCACTGTTTGGTGAACGACGTATTTAAAGTCGGATATTCTCAAATCCTATCATATCCTGCGTTTGGTGGAAACTGTATATCAATATAAAGGACATATATGCCCCTACATGATGCTCATGAAATATTTCGATCTTATTACTATAAAAATAATGTTCTCATATACAAATAAACTTTAAAATATGAACATTTTATTATATTTTCAAACCTCTTTGCAAAAAAAAAAATGAAAATGGAAACAAATGAGACATTACTCTTCTATCAGCTCTTGAATAAAGCTCCAAACTTCACAAGAAACTTCACAAGAAATAAATAGAGCTCCAAACTTCACAAGAATCAAATAGAAACAACTGTGAATAAAACTCCAAACTTCACAAGTGGGCATTTTTAACCATGGTTGATGAGCATCTTACACCGACAATCCACAAAATTTCTACTTGGGTAACCAAAACAGATGTTGCTAGAACAATTATGTCCTTAATTCTTGTTTTGGCACATGTTAAATAATGTTTTAGGTGACACGGTGATATTTTGCCAGGCCAAATAAGGTACAATTACGTCCTTAATTCTTGTTATGGCATAGCGTTTTTTAGCCTAGACTAAGTCAGTGATGAATGAATTCGAACCTTTACCTCTCCAATTTCTACTCAAGCATGTTATGCAATAAGATTTCAGACCATAGATCGTTGGTATAGACTTCGAGGACATCAACACACTCCTAGTAGTGGCTATGCAATATGCACCTTGGAAGATTGTGTCCAAGGCAAAAATGAAGGACGAATGCGCACAGTGACACATTTACAATATACACCTACACGAACATACAAGGATATAAACATCATAGACCACGACGAATCGCAGCCATAATTATGACAGATTCGCCATTAGAAACCCCATCGGTGGATGACCATTGTATCATAGGAAATTTCCTCTTGCTAGTTTTCTGATGTTACCTATACAAGCTCCAGAAGAAGTAGATTGTGAATAGAAACAACTTCACAAGAAACAAATAAAGCTTGAAACTTCACAAGAAACAAATAGAAACAACTATGAAAATAAATCTCCAAACTTCACAAGAGACAACACTTTCCAAAAAACTAAAGCATTCCAACAAATAGTAAAATCAACATATTCGATGTTGTTCATTGTCTAAAAACAACAAAAAGAGACTGCACACCACTTTACTCTTCTATCATCTCTTGGAGAAGCATGTCCACAAATGCCTTCCTATCATCTCCTTGAAATCCAAAAAAAAAGATGAATATTCTCAGGTCCTTCACAATTTTTCTGCACAATTTTATTCTATCCATGGTATCTAGAGACATCTTAAGAAGCTCTTCATTGATTTTTCTCTTGTCGTCATCCAAATCTTTGGCATGTCCGATGTGGCTAGCAATCATCTCCATCATTTCGTTAGCTTTTTCCATAAAAGAGCCAAAAGTGCTTGCAATTTCAATCAACCCACCAACCCATTTGTCACTTACTTTAGCCCTTTTTTCTTCTTGAAGAATCGACAACATTTTGAGTTTGAGAAGATGATCGTGGCAATAAGTTTTGACTTGCACCAGTATTAGGTATGTCATAATGATTCTCACATTCTTCATTATATATATAGCCGCATGAGCTTCTGAAGGGTCTTCACTGAGATTTCCCTTGGCATGGTCATTTCCAAATACAATTGCTAGTTGATCATATTGAGGGAAGGACTTTCCTCTCAAAGAAGCAGCTCTTGGATAGGCCTACAAAGAAAATATATTATTTTTTTAAAAGAGAAACAAGTTGTAAAGAAGAAAAATGAGAAAAAGTAACACCAACCTTTCAATATTTTTGCCAACTATCTTCCGAATGAATATCAACAGAATGTTTTTCGTGATCCCATCCAAAGCCACTTTGATCCTTTAAATCATAAATCTAATTATACAACTTTTTCAAGTTTCTCATTTTCAACTCAATATGAGGGTTGCCCTTAATGCCAGAACTAGGAAACTTTTCTTCAAGCCACTTCTCTAACATAAGCATATAACCACTTTCGAAACCGTTATCGGCTTTCATTCCTCGCGCAACTAGTTTTTCAAGACCATCTAGAAGTGCGTTCTCTTAATCTATTGTCCATACAAGTTGGTCTCTCTTTGTTCCCCTTCCTTAAGTTGAATTAAAATCGCTACCTTCCATTCCTAAACATTTCATTGCAATTTTACAAAATTTAATGATAGAAGATAGCATGGTACAGAAAATTTAAGAACAAATATATCATAGTAATAAAAATTTAAAATGACATAGCCATAATTCAAACATTAATAGGGAATATTTTTCTCCATGTTCTTGACTTGCAGTAATTTGAAACAAATGAGACAAGGAATAATGTCGAATCAAGCGACTCCTCCATGTCCTCGACTTGCATTCCACTCATTAAACATTTTTATTGCCAAATTTTGCCTCTATGTTGTCCAATGATCCGATGGCTCAAGAACATTAACTGTTTCCACATCTTCAATGGTGTTAGCAACTTCATCTAATTGTGCCTCCATTGGATCAATAGCCATTTCTCTTCTTATCAAGTTGTGTATAAGACAACAAGCTATAATAATTCAACCTTGCATTTTAATTGGATAAAAAGATGGACTCCCAAGAATAGCCCACCGTAACTTTAGTAGACCGAAGCATCTTTCTATGACATTTCTAGTTTGTGAATGCTTCATGTTGAAATACTCCTCAGGGGAATTTGGCATACAACCTTCTCTCCACTCTCCATTTGTGTGTCCAGCATCTACAAGATAATAATTGCCTAATAAAAAATGATAACATTATTAATTGTCTTAGAATCGTCAAAACCTAGACATTAAATAATGTAACATATTGATAAGGCCTTATCTTACCAACAGGAATTTTCAGGCCATTGGGTTTAATTAAAGCATCTCGAAACAGTCTAGAATCTGCTGCTAAGCCTTCCTATCCAGGTAAAATGTATACGAATCTCATGTCACGTGAGCAAACTCCTAACACATTGGTTGCTATCTCACCCTTTCTATTTCGGTACCTTAGTTTATCAACCTTTGGATCACGTACCCTAATGTATGTGACATCTAATGCTCCTAAGCAACCCTAGAAACATGAAATTAATAGAATAACCTTATGTTTAAAGTATTAAATTAATCCATGTAATAGCAAACAAAACATACCTTAAACCATTTCCATATCTTGTCGGTACATTCCTCTGAAACTGCTTCATGTGACATAAGAAATATACTATACATTCTTATCACAGCACTTAAAGCAAAGTTAAATACCTACGTATTGTCTCCCTGGACCTCATAAATCTGAACATGATAACACGATTTTTCACATGATGGGCGAGTATATGTAGGAACATTGCCACTTGTTCTTCTATAGTCACAATTACATCTTATTTTAACCCACCAATTATACGTGCCAACTCACATAGTAGAGTAAATGTACGTCTATCCATCCTAAGTTGTTCCACACAATTCAAGTCACTATTGTTAATGAGGCGATCAAGGTGATCTAAACAAGCTTGCCTTTTAAAAAACGTGTGATCCTTCAATATATGTGTATGGTAGTGCCTTTCAGCAGCCGTGGATGCCACAATTATGTACATTATATACAAAAACAACATCTGCATGTTCATATCCTCTAATATCAAAATGCTAAAAATTTCCTCTCTCTTATCGTGATCCATTTCTCATAAAGGAAAAAAAAACAATAACATTAGGCAAACACTAACTAGTACGTTAGATAATATCAAATACAAACAAGACGTTTAACTCCAGCATTCTCGAAATTTCCTGCGAAAGACACATGCACATACATTCATTTGAGTCGAGCGATGGAAGCAAAAGTGCGCTCTCACCCTTTATATCTAGATAATTCTTAATCTGTCTTCAACCAAGGAAAATTATAGCCATTACCAATTTCGAAAAGAAGTAATATTCGAGGTGAAGACTACATTAATGGCCTTGAAAACACCCTGCATTTGTCTTCGATTCTGTCCCCAATTTTTTCAGTTCCCGCTACCAATTTCGGGAAACTAAACCCTATAATTGACAGGCCTTTTGTTCCATAGCCCATTCCAGCAGGATATTAAAATTATGCTACTTTGTTGGGAAATAGTCTAGAAATTCTGATTTTTGGATTCTGTGTTCTGGATAATAAGAGAATCTCACATCCGTCATTGCCAAATATTTTTGCTTCTCAAGCTGTTGCCCATAAATTACGTAATACTCTTTGCCACATCAAATTCTATGTATTCCATGCACAAACTAGCACTGCTTCACATATAAATGGCATATCCTTCATTTGTTTTAGTCGATCAAGCAACCGAGTACCTAGATACATGCCACGACAGGAACACTGAATCGAGCAGATATAATTTCTTATTCAACATGCAACACTTCAAATAATTCTCAGAACAATGTGTATAAAGGTCGATCCTAATTCCCAAGGCAGAAAACAAGAAAGAGCAAGATTGGGACAAATGCAAAAGAGACGAAACTAGATATTTAGATCAGAAACAGCAGAAGAGACGAAAAGAGAGACAAGGTAGAGAATATTCCAGCAACAACTAATCAGAAACAACAGAAGAGACGAAAAGCAAGAAATGGAGACAGGAAATCAAACGTATCGCGGATGGGGTCAATAGTGTTGAGATAGAGTGTCGAGACGGGGAAGGAGGGACCGACAAGCATTTCTTCGGTCTTCTTCTTTTTCGAAAAAGGATCGAGGAAGGAAACCCTAACATAGGGGTTTCTAAAAATTAGCTTTTATTTCACGGATAAGAGAAATCCTATCTAACCTTATCCTACCCCCCTCCTCGGATTTTTTTATCCGAGTTATATCCCCTCTATATCCAACACTATGCTGTTTGGAACACTTATCAAATAAGGTATATGATAAAACATAACATATCCCGAGTTTTATACGGATGACCAAACACAACTTAAGTTAATATGCAAGTACATGGGGTGAGGGCTCGTTACGTATGCTCTTGTCCGTTTCTATTTTTTTTTCCCGTCATAACGAGTCCTCCTACCGTGTTGTGGGCCTTGTGGAGTCGGATCCGGATCCCCTGCCTGGGTTAAATCCAAGCAGGGATGTCAAAGTCAAATCGTGACCGTCCGTTCAATTATGGACGGCCATAATCACCAAATTACGATTGCACTGTTCATGCATCATTTTTTTTTTTTTTGCCTTTTCAACGTCAAATTATGGTCGTCCGTGATTGAACGGACAACCACGATTGACCCGAGCACACCTTGACCCCGGGGGTATTGACAGACGATCCAGAGTCGACAAAGCCATGTTTGACAGCATAAGTTCTTGATACGACAGCGAGGAGTGACTTGCCATCCCCCGGCCGACGTGACATCTCTCGCATCCGACGGTGACCACAAGACACGGCGATTAATTTTGTCGTGCATGAGACCAAGGTGCCCGAGAAGCACCCAGCCAAAGTACCACCACTATTTGGGCGGCTCTCTAAGGACTGCATGGTTTTTCCACAAGCGTGCCGCATGAAAGTCCGCCTGAGTTCGTGATGCTTTATTGCTTTCTAATCTTCATGTGTGCTCAGTCAAACTCGCGTGCCTTGTAGTTTTTGGGACGATGCGGTGTGGAAATTAGGAAGGCCCTCTGCTTTTCTTTTTTTTCTTTTTTTTTTGTAAACTTCGACGTCTAAAAGAAGTTGATCTAGCTGGACCAGAAACTTCATAATCATGATTAAGATGAGTGAAGCAACATGCAATGAATTGATGGACACATGATAACATTATGAATTATAGATTTATTTATTTTTGTGAAAAACAAATGATTTCAAGAAATTTTCTTTAAAACGATAGTTTGTACTGCTCGGTTTATTTAGTTAGCGGAGGTAAAAAGTGTTAAAAAAATTGAAAATTATCAAACTATTATTAAATATTCACGTCATCGTTAGTCGTGTCATGTAGGCCAACCGACGCTTACATTATTTTTGCAAGCAATAAATCAATTATTTCAAGGGAAATCCAAGTCGTTTGTCTTCGTGTCATGGGAGTCCTCAAAATAAATCAATTATTTCCACGAGCTCATCTTTAGTGATTTGAACAAACGGCCGATGATACGCTGAATTTTCAAAATTTCATAGTTACATGTACTTAAGTCAAAAGTGAAAAACTCGCATTGGTTCAAGAGATATGAAATTAGAATCGAGCATTGACAAGGTGCAGGGCTTTTTCCTTTCCTCTATTCTTTTTTTTGTGTGTGTACTATTCCATTAATTTGGAAATTGGGGCAGAAATTCTAAACAAAGACTGATGATGCTTGATTATCTCTATCGAAATACAGTTTCCCCTTGCTTCTGATGTAATCAATATTTCGCCTATATATATATATATATATTTCATTTTTAGTTTTGGCGCATAAATTACTACATTCACTTCATGAATCAAAGCAAGCCAAAACCCAAGGATAACAGCCGATGTGGTTGACTAGTAACTACTAATTTTACGCGTTGACAGGGATATTAATATTAGGAAGCTGATAGCCTGACAGTTCGACAGTATTATCAGTTATTTCTGACCACACAATCTCTCAATCAATAATTACCTTATGTAAAACACGCAGCAATGATGCGTGGACGTACGGTTGAGATTGTACTGTACTCGAAGAATTTGGCATATTTGTGTTAGTAACGCATTTCCCTTAATATTATTCCTTGTGCATTGTCGTACACTTGACCATGTTGTCATTTGCTACCCACCTCGGTACTGTCGTTATCATGTTCTTTCCAATTAGACAAAAACCATGGGCAGGTTGAAGGAGTTGCTAGGAGGGCCGCCCGCGAACCCCATAATGATTTATGTACTTGCCTTTGATGAGTTATCTTGGATTCACATTGTGATGTATGCACAGTAATTTATGATTTATCTTGTCTATAAGGCTTGTTTATTTTGTGAAAGCTGTGGCATTTTTGGAAAATATTTTTTGGAAAGTCATTTCTCAAGAAAATTGAAATATTTTTTCGGTATTTAGCTAAGACCTGAAAATGAATTGAAAAATATTTTTTTATTGTTTTGTAAAGAAAATTTTATTTGATTTTATGCATCGTCGTTTTGTCGAAAATTGCTTTTATGTATCGTCATTTTGTCGAAATTACTGATGTAGACGCCACCATCTTATGTGCCACGGTCGGCATTAATGTGGATATTTTTTGTAATTCTTTCTTAAATTTTGAGAGTTTTTCATAATTTATAATTTATAATTTTTTTTATTTTCTTTCTTCCACTGCCGATTGGCATTAACATAGGTAATCTTTGTAATTTTTACAGATTTTTATCATAGTTTATTTTCAATTTTTATTTTCCTTTCTTTATTCCTTTTCTCTTTCCTTCTGTCGGCAATCATCCATAGGCGAAGGATGAGCCTCTTAGCCTTGGGCTAGCTAGACCTCGCTTATGGCTGTTCGTCAAATGCCTCTATGGCCAGTGACCAGCATATGAAAAAAGAAGAAGAAAAAAATCAAATGACTTTTAATAATTCAAAAATTAAAAACTAAAAATAATAATTAATAATTAAAATTAAAAAAAATGAACAAGCATAGGGAGGAAAGAGGGGGGAAACTGATTTCCTCTTTTCAAAAAATGAAAATTATTTTCTAAACTTTTGAAGGTTTTTTTTTTCCATTGGTAGAAAATATTTTTCTTCACTAATTTATTTTCGAGAAACCAAATTCCATGAAATAAATTGAGCCTAAGTAAATGCCGATAACTCCTGAATCTTGTACCATGATCGATGCTTCTCAAGGACCTTTATGGCAACTACCTAAAATCGTTTGGTCCAATCCATAACATGCTGGCTACATATATTTACCCCGAGAAACCATCGAATTGTTCCTTCCAAAATTTATATATTGAAATGGAAGTCCATTAGTAATTTTAACTACTATAGAACTGAGATCCCATCAGCTGGAGACAGTTAAATAGTTTAGCAGACCACATGAGAACACGGCATATCACTAATAAATAAAATAAATTGGGGTTTATGTTGGGATTTATCAAGGGGCTGATGGTCAGCTTATATGTGTGAGGAAAAACCTCACCTTTTTAGCTAGCTTTTTAGATGAGAGAGGTTCAAGATCACTGAACACTGCTATTAAAGGCATGTTATGAAACACTCAGAGAGGATTTTTGTTGCTCCGACCTAAGCTCGATGTATGAGAGTAAGATCGTTGGAGTTTATCTCAAATTGGTTGTGGAAGGGATTGGTAATCGGCTTATAATTGTGAGGACAAGTTTCATTATTTGAGTTAATTTTTGGGATGAGAGATTTCGTGTATCATCCAACAGTTCATTATGAATTTTGCAAGTAAGTGTCATGGCCGTGCTTTGAGTGATCAGGAGGATCGCGAATTCGAAAATTAAATAGCAAAAGGCAACATTAATGTTCATTTTTTTACAGCCACTTGGCATGTCGCAATCCCACCATCAAATCTTTTTTCAATTAACGCATCTTTTAACTATTAGAATAAGCCTTAAGGCTCTCTTTTGCTTAGGGTCGCGTTGCAATGCACTTGTGAATTAATCTAGTATCCGCTCCGTCTCTTTGGTATCCATTTCCAATCCCTTCGGAATAATTTATTGCACATTACACCTACCAATTAACATGCATTTAATTATTTAGACATCTTCATATTCCTTAAAAAAAAAAAAGAGTGAATGGACTTTAAGCAACTGTGGCGTGACCAATAGAGGGAAGATGGATTGAGGGGCTGCATGATAACACTTCTTCTCCGTTTTTTCTATCAGAAGTCAATATGGCAGAAAAATCCGTTTGATAAAAATCCCGTCGAAGTAAAAATCCATTTGGTAAAAAGCTGACTCGTGGTAGGATTTTTAACTTATGGTAGGATTTTAACTTATGATTGGGTTTTTGGTCAATTTTGAGAAGTAAAAAAATTTTACTTATCGATTTCATAATCAATTCTTCGACCACATCGGCCTTCGCCGACCCCCGTCTGCCCACCGCCGCCACGGCCACTGCCCTCCGCCGGCCACTGTCATCGCCCGTTGTGCCAACGTCGAAAAATTTATTAATAATATTTCAAAAGTAGAAATTTTCAACCGTTACAAATCGACTTTCTCTGGTCAGAAGTCAATCTGTAGTAAAATTAGAAAAATCAACTTATGTTTTTGAGGAGAAGCAAAGAAATCAATTCTGGTCAAAAGTTGATTTTTGATTGAGAAGTGTTGCCATGCGCGCCCTACGTGTTCTCGGGTCAAGGCGAGGTATTAGAATAGACCTCGGGACATGTTGTCACTTTGTTTCTACCGTTCTTCTTGACTTTATCTTTTGGATATTCTTTAGTTCAAGGAGGCGAGCTTAAGATTAGACCTTGGGAGACGTGAGGGAATTGGCATTGTCGATTCCGTGGACGAGGGAAAGGAATGACTAGTGGCACACGAACGTGGTATTAATAGTAAGAGAAGAGAAAAAATATAAACGAATGAATGATTAGGGTTTGCGCGCGGCGAGAGAAACACAAAAGATGAAACGACCCTTGCCATGCGCCAAGCAGCAAGAGAGAGAGAGAGAGAGAGAGAGAGAGAGAGAGAGAGACCGCAAGAGGCCAAGCCATGCACGTGGTTTCTTTCTTGCGCCTTTGGCTCGCTGCAAAAGGCGGCGTCCCTCCCTTTTCGTACGCGGCGATAGTCGTTCCTCGCTCGTCCACATAAACCGTGACCAACGCATACCCCCAGCTTTGGATGTGTGGTGATCCATTATTTGTGCTGTGAGCCCCTCGTTTTCTCTCTCGAATCGCGTTTTGACTGTTCCATTCATGCGAGCTGTTTTAACGCTCGAAATCACCGGTTTGCTTCAATCTCCATGTTCCAAAAAAATTACCATCTGGAAAGAGGGAAAAACGGAATTTTTGTCTGAAGAAATGCGTAGCACTTGCTAGCCTCCCAAACAAATGAAAATGCTGACGTGGAGTCATGATTCAAAGAGTCACAAGAGGTGAAACTCAGTAAGAGAACCAGATCAGGCCGAGAAGAAAGAGGAAAATAGAAAATGGGAGGGAGGTGAAGATTCTTTTATTTCCCTTAATTTCGTAGGTCGGACTTGAAAGAACAAATGAAAGAGGAGTTAAGTGTTATTTTCGAGAGCTTCATCACCGGGAACATAAAGCAGCCGTCAGATCTGTGGGATTCAATTCCTAACGTTGTCGCTAAATAATATGATGTGCAAACCGTGAGGTCCTATAAATCTATATTACTTTATAAGGTAAATGACAATGTTGAATTGGCAAGTGACTAACTCCTTTTTGAACCCTTTAATAAAGGGTTTCAAAATTTAGGAAGTACAAGACGTGATTACTTAGGACATAGGATTACGATTTCGTAATAGAGGGACCGTTAGGGAAATCGATAGTCCAATATACAAGAAATAATTTTTTTTAAAAAAAAAACCTGTGAAATTGAGTTAAAAAGTCTACTTAAAATAATCGCTATACAGAGGAAATGTGAATAACCTAATTGGTCCCGCCGCAAATGTTACTTACGTAAACTCATCGCCGAATATAATATTAAAAAAACGAAAGAAAAGGTCATTTAAAAGGTCACAAAGCTCCTTCTTATCGTCACAACAATACATAGGACGCATACAAGAGATGAACCCACAAATAGCACGTGGTGGTAGCACATTACGCCGGTATATTTACATTCTTTCAGCCGTCTCTCTCTCTGTATGTATACATATGTATATACATCTGCCTCTCCTAAAATAATAGCAATGAATTCTTGACGTCGTAATTCATCTTCTCCAAGTTGGGCTGCACCGCGAACTGAATCATCGGTGGAGGGCCGCAGGCCAGCGCCAGCGTGTCCTCCGATCCTTCGGGGACGTGATCTCTCAAGATGCCCTCGGTAATGAACCCGGTGCTGTACTGCCAACCTTCTCTAATCGACTCCTGGACCACGTGCCACACCTTCAACCGGTCGTGCTCCTTCGACCATCCGTCAAGCTCTTCCCTCAAAAGAATATCGTCCTCTGTCCGGTTCGCGTAGACCACGTACATCTCAGTCTCGTCCTCGGGGTCCTTCAGGATCGCTTTGATCACTTGGTAAATCGGAGTTAAGCCCGTCCCGCCGGCCAGCATGGCCAGCTTCTTGGCAAACTTGGGCTTGCCATGCACTAAGAAGCTGCCACGTCCGGTGTATTCAATGTGCCCTAACGGACCCTTTACGTCAAGGAACGAGCCTAAGGGGAGTGACTCCAAATATTGTGACATTAGCCCACCGTTCGGGAATTTCGGGTGCACATTCTTGAAGTAGATTTTGACCACAAGCTCGAAGTAGCCGACATCGTCGACTCCACTCGTCGGCGTGTACGCCCTCATGCAGAGCTTGCCCTCGATGGTGGCGCTTAGGAATATGTGCTTCCCCACGGGCAACCCAAGCACCTGGTCCTCGGACGGGAGAGCGAACCGGAATATGCGGACGTTGTGCGAGATGGCCGTCTTCTCGACCAGTTTGCACGGGATTTTCTCGCGTGGGACGAGGGCAACGGGGCGAGAGAGCGCGATTTCCTTTATTGGGGCCAGGTGGGTGAAGTTTGCGGACCCGTGCATCGAGCTGTTCGGTGAGGACATGGTGGAGTCAGATGTGTAGCCGGTGGTTATCAGCTCTCCGATGCGGTATTCCTCAAGGAGCTTCTTGGCCTTGTCGGAGTGGATGGCGTCGAACTCCTCGGTGCAGTCGGTGCCGGCATTGATAAGGATGCTGTCGGCGCCGCCGGGGTGGTCCTTCAAGAACCTCGTGCAATCGTAGACGTGGCCGTGGACGATGATCCACGCCGACTCGGCCGAGTTGTGCTTCTTGACCTCAGACTCGGAGATCATATTCGTGGCGGTGCTCATGAAAGGCGAAGAGACGCTCTTCTTCAGGGTTTGGCTGAAGTCGGCCGACCGCTCAAGATGCCTCTCCCGGGCCATCCAACCGCCGGATTGGTTTCCCGGTTGGGTTGGGTGCTCGAAGAGGATCCCAATCTCGCCCTTGTGCGGTCGGCACACGTTGGTCTTCACTCGGAACCAGCAATTGTTCAGCATACCCTGCTTCCATCAAAGATCCATGAGAATTCTTGTCCCGGTGAGAACAAGTCAACGTGGACCAACCGACTTGTCCCCCATCTTACGTACGGTCCCGTTCAAATTACTAAGGGAAAGCGAGACATTTAAAGAGGCAAAACCTAGAAAAAATCACGTTAATTAAGCTCAAACGTACCATGACGTTCCAAATGAGCTTCTCGGGTTGGGTGTTAAGGGACTCGTCCCAGGCGCGGACGGCGATCTCCTTGGCCCCGATGAGGTCCAGCACCTCCACCTCGAGCGACCAGAAGCACCAGCACCAGTACTTGCCGTACCTGCTCGGCTTCTCCGGGTGGTCCAGCGCGCACACCTGCCACGTCTCGCCGCCGTCCATTGTCACCTCCACACGTGTCACCTTCTTCCCTCCTCCTACACGCACAAGTCCAAATTCGACAAACATGTCCGACGTCAGCCCCCAGATATTTTCCTCGTGTGCACCATATTTCTAGTCATCCTTCCACTTCCCTCCAATGAAACATGCAGAAGAACTTCATTTATATGTGAATCCGAACCCCAGAATTATTTCGACCCACAAATCAGTCATGCTAAACTGCTAACCGACGTTTTTCCAAAACAAGACAAAACAAAAAGTCCTCCTGAGTTATCCCTCATGGTGAAAGGTTGTGCCTACTACCGAAAGTCATTTCGTGATTTACGAATCATATAGACCAAATTCTTCTAAATCGTTCCTGGTCTGTATGATTGATAGACCCTCGCTCATATTTACGAGATGTAGCTTTCTTCTCTAACGGGAAGCAAACTGAGTGAAACATCAATATATGACTATCGACTATGATGCATTGAATTCACGCGGACCCGAACCGGGCCTCATTGGACAGCATCCGACTTTGCATGCATCAAAGATCGATTTTTGTACTCATGCGTGGGAAATACGTAAATAGCGAAAGATAAGAGTGTGGAAACAAAGGTTTCTGTTAATCCCAACGGGTAATATTCCAGAAGACTCACCGGAATATGCGTAGCCCCTCAACGTGTAGGGCCTCTGAGTCGTCCACGAGTTGATGGGCAATATCTCCTCATGGCCCGGCGTGGTTATCACCGAGTTGATGTTCAGCTCGTTTATGATGTACTCCGGCTTATACCACCATGCTGTCCAAACCAAAACACATCCTCAAAATCTCCAAAAATATTTTTAAAAAAATAAAAAATAAGAAATCCTGGAAAATTACCGCCATTTTTTAACCTCAATATCGGAAAGAGACCAACTGATATTAAAGCCAAAGGTAGATCTCAATCCCAACCTCCAAGTCGAAACTAGTAATTATCAACCCCACCAACCGAAATAGGAACGAAGACCCATTATGGTCTGTCCATTTCCAGCGGAGAGAATAGACCTCCACAGAAATTGACTTTGATTAACACCCAAACTGAATTTTCTAGAGAGCTGAATAATCGTCCTCTCCTACGTCTTTTCATCTATTGCATCATAAATGAAAAAAGAAGAGATTCCCGTCTATCCTCGAGGAAATAATTTAATTTAATCCTCGAAGGATCATTCCCAAGATTGGAAGCATGGTGACGCATCTTAAACACCGTACCTTCGGCATTAGCGATCTCAGCGTCCACATGAGAAGGGAGGACCCTATTGTCCTTGTAGTGGTAGTAGCTCTCCGACTCCTGCGTCGTCACCACAATCCGCTTTAGCCACTTGACCATCCGCCCGCCGATGAACCCCGGGATCACCATCCGCACCGGGAACCCGTGGTCCGGCGACAGGACCTCCCCGTTCTGCATGTACGCTAGTATGATGTCCCGGGACGGGTCCATGGCCACCTCCTTCCGCACGCTCGTCCCGTACTTGGACCCCCCGCCTCCGGGGAGGTCCTCCGCCCCCTCGAAGCACACATTGAGGGCCCCGCGCCGGCAGCCCATGATCCCGCACCGCCGCAGCACGTCACGGAGCGGGATCCCCCGCCAAACCGAGGTGGATACCGCGGCGGGGCCCCAGTTGAACCCGACGGTCTGCTTCACCATATTCTGCTCCTTGCGGCGGTTGCCCGCGCACACGAGCGTGACCGGGAACTCGCGGCTCGCGAACTCGGTCACCAGCTGGTCCATGGTGAACCGGGCGGGCCGCTTGACGAGGCCGGTCACCTCCACGGACCAGTCCTGCCACGAGGCGCGGGGGACAGCCCCGTGGTTGCGGACGTAGTGGAGCGGGACCGGGGTGATGAAGCCGTGGTGCATTAGCCGGGCCAGCGGCGGCTCGGCGTTGAAGGGGTGCTTCCCAGTGAGGCGGACGAGGGTGAGGTTGCGCTCGATCCAGCGGTCCGCCGTGCCCTCGTCCCGAGGGTCGTGGACGGAGGACTCGACCTCGGCGCTGCCCTTCTTGATGAGCTCCTTGAAGGCGGTCCCCTCGTCGGCCTCGCTGTCCTCGTCCTCGCTCGACGAGTCGGCGAAGTGGGCTGGCTTGGTCGTCGGAGAGTTGCGGGCCGCGATGATGGAGTCGGGCCGGTGGGTCGGGCCGGGCTTGCAGGTGCGGACACCGACGTCGCTCATGGCAGGCTCGAGGTGGGAATACTGGCGGTTGTCGACTGAGGCCGCCATTGGAGTGACTAGAGTGACAAGAGAGAGAGATATCCTTTTGAATTTTTTCTCTTCTATTGCAAAAGTAGTGTTTAATTTTTTCCCTTGGACTAGGGGAGAGATGATTCCCTCTCTCTGCTCCGAATCTTCACGGAGAGCTAGGGTTGGATTATATATAGGCCTCGCCGAAGGGGGAGGAGCAATCGTGCAAAGAAGACGACCGACTGCCCTCCCCACCACTTCTGTCTTGTCCCACCTGACGTCATTTATGTGCGAGACCAACGGGTTGCCGCCTTGTTTTCCTTCATTTTCTTTCTTGAGAAGTACATTGAGGTGGTTCGTTTATTATGAACCGAGTGATGTCGGCCCGGACCAAATTATTGCACTGAGTCTAATTTTGGTAGATTCATTACGTCGATGAGATATTTATTCTCGATCTCTTAATATGTGGACACGGTATATACTTACTTAATTTCTACAATACGTCAATAAATATATCGCGGTAATATCTCGCAGGAACGTTACGTTGTATTTTTAATATTATATTTGATGGGTGGAGCCGCAAAGCCGACTCGAGTGGTGGACGCGGGTGAAGAGCGAATGGGTGCTTGTGCTTGGCAAGAGCCACGCATAAAGAAGAGGGTTGGATAGGCCGATTATAATACCATCTCATGTCCACGGTGTCGCTGTTCTTCTTGTTCTTCTTTTCTTATATGTGTTGTTAAAGCAAAAGTGTTTGCCAGCGGTGCATCCTGCCAGCTTGGCTAAAATTGGAAAATCGGGAGTAATTTTATCTCAATGGTGACTAGGGGGCATAATACCCAAAAAAAAAAATTCAACTTTAGCATTTGTG
This sequence comes from Rhodomyrtus tomentosa, assembly GCA_028455895.1. Lineage (NCBI taxonomy): Eukaryota > Viridiplantae > Streptophyta > Magnoliopsida > Myrtales > Myrtaceae > Rhodomyrtus > Rhodomyrtus tomentosa. The sequence continues at coordinate 43,346,005 of JAPCWY010000001.1, read as the reverse complement.
TCAATTATATTCAAAACTTTTTTTCTCATAAGAAAATCCTCAATTTTTACTTTTGTCTCAATTCTACAATATCCGAAAAAACTCTCAACTTTAGCAGATGTCCCAATTGTATCCAATTTTTTTATCTTCTAAAAAATATTAAATTTTACTTTTATCTCAATTTTATCACCGTCGGCCTTCTATTCATAATCGTAGTTAGTTAATCCTACGTGACTCGAGTTATCTCACCGAATTTAGTAATAAATTTTCAAAATTTAGAAATAGTGAGCTTTAGGGACGACGAGATTTTAAATAATTCATCAGAATATCTTCATGTCTATCCATCTTTGGGCTATTGAGTGCCAAAGAGAATATAAAACACGTCATCTTGATTGAATATATATCTCCAGACAATTTATAGGATAAGCAAACAGCAGAAGAGAAGTTTGCGATTTTTTCATGTCAGTTTCGCTAAGGAGTAATTTATTAATAGTGTGAAAATGCCACATAAGATTAACTAATGGTGATTATAGATGGAATGTCAACGGTAGTAAAATTTGAGACAAAAGTAAAAAATGAAGGTTTTTTTTTAGACAAGAAAAAAGTTTTGAATATAATATGAGACATATGCTAAAGTTGAGGTTTTTTTTATACCAGATCAGTAAAATTGGGATAAAAGTAAAAATTTGGGTTGAATTAGCACAAAAATAAAAATTGAAGGTTTTTTATGAGACGGAATTTGTTTTGGATATAATTGTTACGAACGCTAAAGTTGAAGATTTTTTAGGGTATTGGGCCAACTTAGGGGGTGCATAATTGTCTTTCTGTTTCTCTGTTTTTTAGATTTTTTGTTCCAGAGAATAGCTTTGGAATAGAAATGCGTTTGATAATGTAATGTAGTTTTTTTATTTTGGGGTAGTTTTTTGGCTGAGAAATAGATTTGGCTAAGATTTAAGAAATAGAAAAAAAAAATGGCTTTTTGGTTTTTCAAACAAATTTGAGAAATAGAAAAAATTCGACGACGACGCCGCCGGTCACCGGAAATAGAAATTTTATGCTATTATCAAACGAATTTCTGTTTCGGAAATAGAAAAATTATATCGTTACCAAACACAATTTTTAGTTGAGAAACTCGTCTAAGAAATATAAATCGAAAAATCTATTTCTTGCGAGAAATAGAGTCCTGAAATAGAAAGACAATCAAGCACCCCTAACTTGCCAGAAATAATTTTTCTGTTCCAACCTATTAAGAGGTTTTGAAATATAGACTCATTTAGTAATACAATTCTATTTTTCTATTTCTGGAACAAAAAGTTATTTCAGAAATAGATTTGAAGCAAAAATGAAAAAAAAAATACTTCTTCGAGAAATAAAATATAAATCTCCATCGCCAACCACGACCCCCCAGTCGCCGATTGCCTGTCGCCGCCGCATTTTCGAGAAGTAAAAATTTTCAACCGTTGTTGAATAAATTTTTATTCTAGGATCAGAACTTTTATGCCGTTATCAAACGCATTTTTTTCTCAAAAACTCATCCAGAAACAGAAATAAAAAAAAATATTTTTATTCCAAAAAATTATAGTTATCATTTATCCCCTAGTGCGGACCATGAAGCGCACATCTTTTTTATCATGGCCCGCATCTTTTTTTATCAATACCCACTTACGATTTGTCGTGTCATGTGATATGATAACTTCAGGTGAAATCTCAAATTTACTGGCAAAGAACATTCTAATTTTTGAATGGCGAGCATGTCTCTGTCAAATGATTCTAATATTTACATAAGCTGACATTGATTTCACAATTTTAATCGACGTGTGATGCTATTTCAACTCAAAGCAAGAGGCTAGGAGGTTTTTCTTTCTTTTATCTTTTTGGGAAATTTCAAATTAGGGTCAAGTTATTTCAATTTTTCAAATAAGAGTTTGAAATGATCATTATTTCAAATAAGGGCCTGAAATGACTTATTTATCTCACATAAGGGCCTGAAGTTGCCATAGTTATTTTAAATAAGGGCCTGACCTCGCCGGTTGATCGATCGATCAAAAATTTCAACTAATCAAGGGCATTTTCATCAAAATATAATTTTAACATGATTTTTAGTTAAATAAAATTTAAATTAAAAATGTAAAAATAAAAGAAAAAAGGGGATACAGGCGGGAGGGCCTGCCCCACCATCAATGGGGCCACGGCCATAGCCGAGGCGGCAGGGTGGCCATGGCCCCATCGCCGCCCCCCTCCCCCCACCGCCATTGGGAAGGTGGCCACAGGTGGGAGGGCAACACCCTCCTGCCTATATCTTCTTTTTACTATTTTTTTTTTTTGGAAAAACAGAAAAATGAGAAATATATAAAACGAAAATGCCCATATTCAATGGTTAGTCAAGTCCTTTTTTGATACTAGTGTAGCTACTTCAGGCTATCCTTTGAAACAATGCCCACTTCATACCCTTATTTGAAACAATAAGGACACTTCAGGTCATTATTTGAAATAAGATCAACTTCAAATTTTTATTTGAGAAATGAGAATACTTGGGATTTTTTTTGAAATTTTCCCTATCTTTTTTTCTCAAAAACTTTCTTGTGCTAGCAAACCTTTCACCAACAGTATGATTGTTCGTACGTTAGCTTAATCTAACTAAGGCGTCATTTGTTTTTGCAAAAAATGAAGCATTTCTATAAAATATTTATCAGGAAGTCGTTTTCTAGGAAAATAACCAATGATATGATTGGTTCGTCTTCCTTCCTATGCCACCGCTCTTCCGTCCTTACCATCGGCCATGACGCAGGCTGATGTGCTAGAGACTTGGCCAGTCCCGGCAAGTCCTAGACTCGAGCAAGCGGCCACAGCTGGCAAGCGACGAAGTTGAAGGCGGAGGTAGCCTTGGCAATGGACTCGACAGGAATGGCTCCACCAGTACACGCTTGTGGTGGCGGGCAAGGCCACAAGGGTCGGCCAAGCTTAAGAACAGCGTGGTGAGCCTCGGCCTCCCTAAATCTGGTGAGATCATGAGCTGCCTCGCCATGAAGGCAAAGTTCCAAGGATCCGCCAGGATGGAAGAGAGAGAATAGGGATGGAGGAGAGAGAGAACGGCGAGAGAGAAAGAGGAGAAAGAAAGGAATTCTTTTTCAATGTCTGAAAATTACGTGCTAAAAAAAGAAAGGTTGATGAGACCACATTATAAGAAAGGTTGAGACAGATTATCTTATTAATCACGCTAATGAGGAAGATATCATGACAATTAGTGAGGCGGTGTCGATGTTGTGTTAAATACGTATATAGAGTTTTAACTCTGATATGTGCACACATTTTAAGACATATATACTAGAAAGTTGAATTTCCCATCAAGCAAGCAACCTGATATGGAAAAGCAGACGGTTGAACATGAGTGACAGGACAGAATGAACGTAAGAAAGGGTGTTGGGATTTGATATTCTCGTCTTTAATTATGAAACCAAATGGTTAAAGAGTTGTTATTTTCAAAAGTTTAAGCTATTAGGAAAACATGCCGATAATTTATATACAATATGCTACTCGACATATATGGTTGCACCTAGCATGTATCTTTAAGCTAACTATACTTAGATGTTCGATGGAACCATGGAAGAACCATCGAACCTCACCATAAATGCGGCCTATATGCGACCGATTCTTTCTCCCCCCCAAAGCTGCCGTTGGCAACTAGTACGAGTGAAGGTTGAAAAGATCGGCTAGATTTCATGTTTGAGAATTGCAGAAGTGTAAACTTGATGTGCATGTTAACATATTTGTCTAGGACGACATAAATAACGGACGAAATTGTCTAGGTTATATTTGCTTATGACGCACATTGTTTAGTGTAGAATGGAGTGAGCAACCAAGATCCCAATAGAAAATTGGAGAGAAAGACAAGCGAGTGCATTTGAAAAAGTCGTTATTGAACTTGAGAAGCGGGTAATATGAAATTGATTTCCATTTTTCATAATTTTTTTTTTATATAACCAAGGTGTCCGGTCCAAAAAGACTTTACTAAATTATTTATTCTTTGCAACTTTGATATTTGCTTCGAATCATTGTTCTCGTTTCTAAAATGTCCTAAACCTATTACAATTATATCAATTTAGTTATAAACTCATTTTTTGTCAATTAAGTCCTAAGCCTATTGCAATTGTGTCAATTCAGTCCTAAATCTATTTTTATGCCAATTAAGTTATATAAACTTTTCGCATTTGTGTCAATTCAGTAATGAGCCTTTTTTTTTATTGACCAATTAAATGATAAACCCTTTTGTATTTATGTCAATTCAATCCATCCGGAGCCATCGAACCGGCCCAACTAGCAACCAAAGCTGTATGCATTACATGGATAGAAAGGAAACGGCCAGGATCATTTAATACGACGGCATGAACACGATACCAATGCAAACCCACATAAATACCTCTTTATCTACGAAAAATAGACACCACGTAACTTTATTGCACTGGAAAAAAAAATATTAGAGGACCTCTCCTTTTCAGGGGATTATCTCGGAGGAAAAAATGAACATTTGTTCCATTGCCAAACTGGAGACTAGACGGATCCAGAGTTTCCCTGTCCAGATGCCAACTTCCCCAAAACGCAACAATCTTGTGTTCATGTCGGGGGCTATCCGATGAATATCATTACATACTAGGGACTGCCATTTTGGGCTAAATTACAGTGGGAACTCCATTTGAGAGCAATGATGTAGGGACAAGTTCATGTGCATTGGGGATTAAAAACTAGAGAGCATCTGCCCATCGGCTAATTAGGGCTTTGCAAAGTACAGGTGATTAGCAAGAGGTCCCCATTATAATAATCGATCTAATCTCAACATTAAGTCAATCAAAAGGAGGGGTCAAATTGAAGAATAATAAGGGGAAGAGGGAAGGGGGGAGGTGAAATGGACAAATATGGTGGGTGGGTGGGTGGGTGGGGGCTGCCCATGGGAAGTGGCGCATGGAAGCTCCAATGGCCAATTCGATCAAGAGATGGGGGCGGAGTTTCAGCAAAGGGGAAAGAGATACGTCGCACTGGTTTCGTACCGAACGAGCAGGGGAGGCGACCCAATGCATCGCCAAAGGGCCAACATGTCGATTCCAACTTACCCCTCTCGTACTTCCACTAGCCGTCCCTCGCTTCTTTTTGTACACTTGCTTGACCCCCTCTCTTCCCTAAAATTTTCTTTACCACACATCTTGATCCTAATCTCGATCTCGATCTGTATATTCGGTCAAATCGCACATTGGGAATGCATCCTCTTCCGCGACAAATGGATTATAGCGATGCTATTTTGTAAGGATTTGGATTAGGTTTTTCTACGTCATCGACAGACTAGGCCAGAATTTGAACGATTCCAACGCTGATAACGAACTAACGAGGAAACGTCTTTATTTAGATAATAGATCGAAAAGATATGAATTCCCTCTAATCGTATTTGAGAATTAATTATGTTATATCCATCGCGTCGTTCGACGCAAGTACTTAATAATTCCTCGTCTTCTCTAGCTCATCAGTTGAGATTTATTCTAGCTTTAGTAAATTTCATTGATGTCTAGCACGCTACAGTAGATGACGGAAAAAAACGACCCGTGTATATGATTCGGCTATAGAGGGGGCACATACCTAGCAAAATTCAGGTCCGACACCTGGTACGATGGCAAAGAAACGAAAGCCTCTACTCGGTAATAACTATTCTAATGGGTCGCATCACGGAAATGGATATTATCTAATCCCCGTCTACTCTCATTGCCCGATAAACCAAACGATGGAAATGTGAGAACTTAAGTCGAGGGTTTCCCCTAATTAACGAAAAGAACAACACGAGCACATGCACATTTGTCCCAAAATGGGCGAGGGACAAAAGGAGTCACATGCGAAGGAACGATTCTAATTCACGTCCATGCATTGTGGAGTGATGTGACTGTACTGAAAAGGTCTTGCCAGCTGGTTTTTTTTTTTTACTATAATAATACGACAACAATAACAATAATTATAATAAAAAGGGCAAAAGTTGGAGACACTAGTCCATTTGACCCCGTGGCGGCGAGAATTTTTGGCTCCTTGGCCTTCGGGAATACCACCTTGTGGCCCATCGAATGGGCCAACCTCATGCATATCACGTAATCATCCGGACATCTAAATTTTTTACATTAATGTCAATTTAATTTTAAAATTTTTAATTATATCAATTTAGTCGTAAATATCTTATATTGTGTCATTTTAGTCCATCTGATCAATTTTGATTAGGGAAAACTGACATGAACTTCGGCCATCCTATGCAACGTGGTCGGCATTGATGTAGATATTTTTAAATATTTTTTACATAAATTATGATTTTAAATTCTTAATTTAATTTAATTTTTTTCTTTCATTTTGGTTGGCCTAAGGGCTCGCAAGCCCTCGTTGGCCGCTGGCGAGGTTCGCCTCGCCCAGAGCCGGCGGGACCACGAAGGTCTCGGGCGAAGGCCTCTCTAGCCACAAGTGATGCCACAGATGAGGTTAAAGATTAAAAAAGAAGAAGAAGGAAGGAAAATTAATTTTTTCTAAAAAAATAATCAAAAAATGTTAACGCCAACACGGATCATGTCACTTCGGATGGACGACGTCCACATCAATGATTTTCTGCTAAAATTGGCCAAATGTACTCAATTGACATAAATATAAAAAAAATTAGGCTCTAAATTAGCACAATTAAAATGTTTAGGACTGAGTTGGCACTAATGCATTAATTTTTTTTAAGGTACTTTTCCATGTATTCATCTATGTCAAAAATGCTTATTGATGATATCGCATCAGCCTATCACATAATCAGAATATTCCTAAAAAAATGACGCTAATAGTCCTTAAACTTTGGCAGAATGTGTAATGTGGTCCCTCAACTTTTAATTTCTTCAATATAGTCCCTGAGTTTTGGTAGAATGTGCAATATGACTTGTTCAATTTAGTCTCTGAATTTTTAATATTTATTCAATTTAGTCCCTGGATTATACGAAAATGTTCATTATTATCCCTGATGTTAAATTAATAAAAGTACTACATTGAACATTTATCTATAGTTCGGAGACTATATTAAACATGTAGCAAAAGTCTAGGGACCACATTGAATAAACTAAAAGTCCATGAATCATATTGAACATTAGACTAAAGTTTAAGGACCATATTGTATATTCTGCCAAAGTTCAAAGATCATTTACGTTATTATCCCATTATTCCTTATCCAGTTTCACCTTACCTTTTTTTGCCATTATCTGTGATATATAGTACCTACGTCACTGGCGGAACAAGAGGCCACCTCTGCTCTAATTCCAAAAGTTTTTTCTATTAAGAGAAAAGAATTTCAGAAGAAAATGTATATTTAGTAGTTTTGTGAAAAAGAAAATGTCTCGCCTCCCCCCGAACTCGAACTCTCGATATGTCATTGACCTAAAAGTTTAACCGATTAACATAGTAGGTGGAGAGAATCTGCATGTATACAAGTCACATTTTGATTGCATACATAAGGGTTGTGGGATTACAACTATTGCTCTCCTTCACATGCAAGACGCTGCAAATGTATATAGGTCCAAGTTAGCACAATTAGAAGGTTTATGACTATGTTATCAAATCATCAAAATGTTTAAAATTGAATCGACACATTTGGAAGGTCTGTGATTGAATTGACCGTTGTATAATTAGTTTAAAACTTTTTAGATAATTTTCCCAGTCAAAAGATTAAAGTCGGATTTTAAAACTTTCTTATTTCACTTTTTTTAAAATTATTATTGCTGAATAAGCATGTTCGGTTTTCTTCTAATAAGCTAATGCAGAAGCATTTGCAAAGGAGTAACTACATCAGGAAATACATCACCTCAAGATCTCCAACTTCAACGATAACTAATTAATAAACTGAAAAGCATCAATTCTCCCGGACATCGGCAGCCCTCGCAATCTATTCAATGCCTTCTTGTCTTTGGACTTTGAAGGGATAATTACAAAAATCAGTGCTAAACATATTGTGTATATACCACTAAACTTTTCAATTTTCAGGAGAATTCTAAAGTTATGCACCAACTATCAATATAGTCTTTCTTACCAATTGCTATTGAAAATTGCTCACGTGGCAATCCACGTAGGACCTCCTTTTCAAGCCAAGTTTTTCGCATTAATGTGCTATGTAAGACGACCTATGATGATTGGACGCCATGTCAAAAATTGAACATCATTTTCTTTTTAATCTGAATGGGATAATTGTCTAAAAAGTCATAACCACATCGTACGATGGTCAATTCAGTCATGAACTTTTTTATTTAGCCAATGTAGCCCTAAACATTTGCCATTGTAGTCCTTCAAACCACTTTTGGTTAGAAATCACTGACTTTGCGGTCACGCCACATAGGACAATTGGTATCCACGCCAATGATTTTGGGCTAACATTGGCTAGAATGATTACATTAGCAATCCTCAAAAGGATTTAGATAGAAATTGGCTAAATTGAAAATTTTAAGACTAAATTAAACATCGAATCTAAGACTTTTTAACCAATTTTGTCAAATCTGCATAGATGGTACATCGTGAAATTATGCACGCCATATCATAAGCTCTACTATGGCATTGCTATTCCATGTGTCGACAACACTAGGAATATGAAGAAAATTGAGCAACAAAGCATTATAGTATTCACATAGGAATCCAATCATTAAATCATGAACTAAAAGAAAAGGACGTGCCCATGTTAATAATATTGTTATTATTATTTTTTGGCTGTTTCATTGTTCCTTCGCTAAACTTTGGGGGGAAAAGAAAAGGACACGTGGAGAACCGTTCGAAGCTTCCGAAGATGATGGAGGAAATTAATGAAAGTCCACGTAGGACGTGACATCTCTAAATTTTATGAAGGAGTAAGACATTCTGCATAGCTAAACGGAGAGAAACTGCAGATTTGATGGTAACATCTATTGGAGAAAGTTGCGACCTCCTCTTAATTTTTCACACCAACGGTTGTGTTTCGCGAAAAGTATATGATCCTAAAAACATTTTTTTTCTTTTGAAAGAATGATCAATTATATCGATTAAAATCATAAGTCAATGATAACTAATCAACATTCTTCAAATCATTCATTTTCCGTAAAACAAACGAAGCTTGCGTATATATTGTCTTCGCATACATGCCCCACTTATGAGCTGGAATCGCCTCAAATTATACATTCAGTTCACTTCTCATTCATTCATCACAATAAGTTTACTCGCATTTCATAATAAGAATTGTAATTTAGGGTGATGTTCTCCTAAGCATTCCTACTTTGGAGTCTCCCCAATTTATATGGATGCGAATCACGGCATGTATGTGGGTTTGCTCCTCGAAAAGTTTGAACTTTTGGAATAATCGGTCACTTACCCTAACTTTAAATCATTTATAAGCTATCCTTCTTCATAAATCATCGTTTGTATTGCATCTACATCAGAACAAAGAAGATCTGGTATGTACAAGTAACGGAGGATCATCAACTTTTAATGCCTAAAAACCTTTCCCAGCTCACTACAACACACCACTCAAACGTGGGCCGAGTATAAGCTGTTCTTAGTGGGTCCAAGCCCAAGAATGTAAGGCCCAGAGCAGCTTTTCTCTTCTTTATTCTCTTTCGTGGGATGATACCGCCGTCCCGTGTGAGCCACCGGCGCTAAAGTGGACGATTTTTGCAGCTTCTTTTTCTTTAAATTTCTTAATTTTTAAATAATTTTTTAAATATTTAATATTTTTAAGCTTTTTTTTTGTCGATTTTTTTTTTCAACTATTCATTTTTCAACTGCACCACGACTCCCCCCACTACGTTGTTTTGGAACAGGGAATGTATAGATAGTGGATTAGGTGAAGAGTGCATCATGGTTTGGGAAGAAGTTAACGGAACATTAGCGAAAAATAAGACTAAGAGGTTAGTCGTCCGGGATACTCGTGGATTGCAATAAGTACTGATTACTAGGGGACAAAAAGATACTATCTAATTCATTTCCCAACGACGCAAAGTTATCTAAAGGGGTGAGATCAATTCAATAAATCGTGGACAGTATTTGATTTTGATTGAGAAATATGAATAGGTTCGTGCCTTTTCACTGTGAAGGAAACGTGAAGGCGAGCCTCAAAAAATGATAGGGATTTTTACCAGGATGACAGCCTTTAAGTAATTACGAGAATAACGGCATGTTGTGAGTCACAAGTTCTTGAAGGATTAAACCTCACAATAATTTTTTATTTTATTTTTTTAGGGCTCAGAATAAGCTGTTAATCTCCCAATGGATTAAGGACGGTCACGTTCATACTCTCGTTGAAAGGCAATTCACAGTTCGTCCAAGACTTAATGTCAAATTTGATTGAACCTGAAATTGGATTCAGGAATAAGGAACGGAAATAAGATCCTAGGACAATAATCATGCTAAATATATTGACCTCGTAAAAGATTAGTGGAACGAACAAGCGTTTGATTCGAATGCGATGCATCCCTTGTTCTAATCACATCTTCCATCTCTAGGAGGCCACAGCGGCCTCACTCTCGCGGAGATGCGGAAAGAATGCGATTTTCATGCATTCATGGAGATTAGTCGAGCAGAATGTTCGAACATCAGATGCTGTTCGAAAAGAGTAGTAAGAGGAGAGCCGTGGTCATAACCGACGAAAATTTTAACACGAGGGCTGACGTAGTCCGATGCATAAAACCCAAAGTTATCTCAACAACTCCGCTTATCCGAGATTGTAAATTAAAACCCTGACGATTTGCAAGTGTTATAACAACCCTAGTTTGATCAGTTGCCAAGTTGTTCGGTTGATCCTCAACCATCTTTTACAGTCCATCCATGAAGAGATCCGCGAACACCGATCCAGTCATCATCTCAGTCTATGTCGAATCACCATCATCGCCTTCCTCTCGTAAACCTAATCATCCCACCGTCAAAATCAAGCCAAACTCATCCCCCAGAAACCCTCGAATTTTGAGGACAGGCGGTTACAATCGTCGCGCTCAGCTCCTCGCCTATGCAAGAGAAATGAGAACTGGAGGCGGGTCTCCGCCGGCAGCGCAGCGGACCCAGCGAAAGGTACTCGGATATTTCTCTCGAATTAAGTACGGGCTGATCTTCTCAGCGGCCTGATCATACGATAGGTGAATTAACGTGCATGCATGGGTGGTATTAGAGAGCGAAATGCTTTGCTTTTTGAATGCAGAAGAGTAGATGGTCAGCCCAAGCTGGGCCAAAGAAGCTCCGAGTATGTCTTGACCGGATTCTCCGGCGACGGAACAAGAGTCGGAGATACGAGCGCCTTGGGTCTGATAAAGAAGAGGAAGAAGAAGAAAGATCAGCCAGTCCTGAGGGCATCAAGCAGAGAAGCAAAACGCCCTTTTACGTATGGAATTCTTGTAGTAACCTTTTCATAGTCAACGACTTTATATACTCCTTTAATCGACTTGCATCATTTTGTGGTGACAGTTTTTTTTGTGCTATTTTTGATGGAATACTTGAATGTTAAATCATGCCTTGTTCCGGCTCTTCAATGGTGACTCTTCCAAAGGTAGCAGCCGCGTGACGTCGCCGCTGTTGTCTTGCTTGAGTTCTTCCATCTCGAGATCGATGTCGAGCGAGAAATCCCCGGAAGCTCGCTGCTTGTGCAGGAACTGACCGATCAACTTCAACGACTGGTATTCCAAGCACTTCTCGACGCTTCACCGGCAATCGAACTCACTGCTGTTACTAGCTTTTGGCTGTTCGCGTTATTGCTGGTAATATCTCGTCTTTCCAAAAGTTGTAGCTTGAACGCCGCGCCCCCCACCCCCCCCCCCCCCCCCCCCCCCCCAACAAATTCTTGCCTCGCGTGGACGATGAACGGGACGCAAGATTTGGATGAATGGAGGAAACAGCAAGATTTGGAGGGGTTCAACCTACAGACTATCGAAAAGACGAAGAAGATGTTACCAGCAATAACTCGAGTCCAAAGCCAGTAACAGCGACGAGTTCGATTTCCGGCGAAGCGGCGAGAAGTGCTTGGAAGACCCGACATCGAAGTTGATTGGTCAGTTCCTGCACAAGCAGCGAGCATCCGAGGATTTCTCCCTCGACATCGATCTGGAGATGCAAGAGCTCAAGCGCAACAACGGTCGGCGACTTCACGCCGCTGCCACCTTTGGAAGAGCCAGACGTTGAAGAGCCGGCATGAGGCTTGATTCAATATTTAAATATTCTATCATCTTCTTTCTCAACAGAGAAAATTCAGTCATATGCTCCGGAAGTTATCATGCGGATGGAAGTGCGCGAAAGGATTATCATGATAAGAGGTGCGCGCACGAGCCGTGTGGGATGAATCTAATCGAAAATTCTCATGCTACACTCTACCGTTATACCCCGGGGGGCTCTTTATTCGATCTAGACCTACACGTCGGATAGGTTTAGTACTTTTTTATTGTGTCTACTCTACGTAAGAAGAAAATTTGCTGTAAAACCGGAATCAGAGCCGCTCGTGAATGTTGATTAGTCATTTCCTTAATTGTGTTGTCTGTTCATCCTCGTTAGTCACAGATCCATAAAATTCTCAGAGGCTCATTTCTTCAAATTCGGCAATTGATCAGCGTGCATTTTGCCAACAAACGCATACCGGGTCAACACATTATTGTCATAATTGAGCAGGAGGGCAGGTACCAAGTAAAAAATAAATAAATGTCTTGGTTGAAGACTCGATTGCTTAGAAATACTAGGGAGACAGTTTCTTTTGATTGACAATATAGATACTGCTAAAGCTTCGATTAGCCGAAGGCAGTGTCCTGCACTGGTTTCGTAAATGCGTACATTCCTTAGCTAAAGAGGGATACGGGGAAAATTACCAAAAAAAAAATTATAAACTTATTGTAATTGTATCAATTAAGTGCTAAACTTTTTTTAAGGCTAATTGAGTCATAAATCTTTTTTATCTATATCAATTCAATACATTCGTTCAATTTTGGCCGAAAATCGCTGATATAGCGTGGCCAACGCTGATAATTTTTAATAATATTTTTTTTTCCAATCGTGCATGTTAGTGATTTCCAGCAAAAATTGATCAAATGAACAAAATTAGCATAATTATAATAAGTCCATGGCTTTTTTGGTAATTCTCGAGGAAATATGATATAAATTGCTTATACAAATCCAATGTCAACACATCGAATGGAAAGAATTATCTTAAACTAGTGCCGTCGTCCCCTTACAGATCGATTGGCCACCACATAAGAATTTTCAGGCTTTTTTTTTTTCCCAGAGCCCGCCTTTTTTTCTTCAATGGTGGTGCATCCACCGTTCACAAGTCGTAAATTATTCTCAAAGACTTTCCAATTCGAACAAACGATGCATCATAACAGCGCGGCTCGTGGAATAGATCATGATACGACAACTTTGGCGAAGAGACCCAGGGTTGCGTTTTCCTTTCCAGTAGGCCCCGTCCCGTCGTCCCTTGCGTAGGACACGGTTTTCTACTTTCCCCCGTAGACTTTTCTTGGCCCTCCAGTTAGGTCAATGATGAGACGAGTCGATGAGATCCCAGGAATTCTAGGTGCAAAGAAAGAAAATACAGCGTTCCGTCTGACCATGACTCTAGCGGATATAACAGACGAGGAATGTGATGTTAAGATCAACTGCTGTTCACCCTACACTGTTTAAGGCATAGTTGCTCCAACAATTGAACCAGGGAATACATCGACCAAACTGAGACCTCTTTTCCTTGCCAACATCAACCTCTAAATCAGAGATCTTGACTCCACTCAAATTTAAATACACACGCATATCATGAAAAATTTATATACATTTGTCTCCCCTTTTCATTTTCTCACCACCACCACCACAACAGAAACGTCTGTCCATCGCAATCTTCAGTTTCACCAGTGAAAAAAGAAATTGAGAAAAGCAAAAGGAAAAAGAATAAGTTAATGTGCCCTAGGCATCCAACTAAACATATTTGCAAGGCATGAATTCCTAAACCTAATCATAAAGACCAATCGCATGCTCTCCATAGAAGCAACAGGTCTACAGCTAGATCCGCAGCGAGGCTGTGAGAAGTCGATGGCTATGGACAAGCAAAGATGAATTCGGCATATTTTATGCAGTCAGTCGTCTACCGAGATGGTGATAAGGAGATGCCGAGCCTGATAATGTAGGAACCGGCCTCTTCACAAATGGATGATCTAAGAGCTGTGCAGCAGTGGGACGGTCGTCTGGATTAACTTGTAAACATTGCAAGATAAAATCCCTAGCATCTCTGGATAAAGAATCTGGTAGTGGTGGTGGCTCACCCCTTCCGATCCGGAACAATGCTTGCATCTGATTGGGACAACAGTTAAAAAGTCAGAGATAATCTTTTGCTTTCTACAGGATAAATCTAATTTCAGTTTAAGAGAACAGGTTTGGGCACGTAATTGATTTCCATTTTCTACTTAAAAAAGTAAAGAGAGTACAGATCAAAGCAAAAGCAATGCAGAGAATGTATAATATGATTCCATATTATCAAAAAGCTGTTATCAAAAGGAAAACCCTCATTGTCCAAGTAGAGAAGCTGCCTCATCAGAGAGAAATGGTTGGAAAGATTTTTCTTTTTCTTGGAACAAGACGATCGGAAGAGATATTTTAGCTAGATGTGCTGGAGGAACATACCCATTCCAAAGGAGAATATGGGACCTGACCGGTCAGCATCTCTAAGACAGTGCACCCAAGGCTCCATATATCAGCTGGAAGCCCATAGCCATGGTTTTTGGCCTTTACAACCTGAATAAGCCAAAGTTTGCAATACAATCATTTCTATAATGTGTATCAGATGAGTAGGAAACTTCTCGATTGGATGACTCAATGTCCAAAAAGAGAAACAATGATGCCACATCAAGCATTTGACTAATTCAAAGTTTAAAAAGTATCTGTTAGTGGAAAATACAGCACAATCAAAGAAAGAAAATAGCAGCAGCAGTGATAATAATAGAAGAAGAAGAAAAAAGGAGGAGGGGAACAACAACAAAAACAATGAATATAGCAACACATAGATGCAGCTTGAAAATCTGCCGCGTAACTCCATACAATTGGATCAACATCATCCAATATCACTTGTAAATAACACGGCCCAGCACCATGATAAGACACAGGAACTAAAATTCAGAAAATATTGAGGTCTTTTTAACAGCTCCAGCACCATGATATGGCACATATCACGCTTCAATAAGATTTTCACTCATAGTAACCCCCTAGGTGGTCTGAAAATTGCCAAGAATGAAAATCCATTCACCATTTATTCCTTTCTTTGGATGCAACAATTTGAGCTGCAGGGGACATCCACTTTTCACATATTCTTGGGTGTTAAGGCATTTCCATATCTTCAAGCAATATCAGGAACACAATAACCTGATAACCTAGACCTTAATTCAAAGAAAAATACCAGTAGATCAATGAGACTCCAAAGCTACATTTGGTTGACTTATAAGGGACTGGATATGATATTATATTGAGTGCTGGCAAGTTGGCAGCTGAGGCCAGAAAACGAATTTCAATATATGCCCAAATAGGAAATGTCCTGCCTAGACATGTCCGGCCCTTGTTCGCTATCGGACTTTTTATCCAACTCTACACCTGGTTTGTCCTACATATCTACCGATCCACTGGAACATTATGATCACATCAACCCTAACATATGGGCCACCAACCATCATTTGCATAAAATAATCTAATCTGACACCAACTCAAAAACTCAAAGTTGCAGCAAAAGAAAATGACCAGAAAAAGAAAAGATGAAAGACAACCTCCGGTGCCATCCAGAATGCAGTGCCCTTGCTAGATTTGACATCATTTAATTTGGTTGCCTGAGGCGGGAGAAGAAACATGATTAGCTAGTAGGGTTAGCAGACTCAACATCTATAGAACTGAGTATCGTCATGAACCAAAAACAAAAAGTGAAAATTACCTTTGCCAATCCAAAATCTGCAAGTTTCACCATTCCGCTTGCATCGACCAAAATGTTTGCACATTTGATGTCCCTTGAGCAGAAAAATGAATACGATGAGGTGCCAACAATTGTGTACAATGAGGAATGCAAATTGACAACCACTAAAAGTGAATCAGACTCATATATGATTGAGCAACTATAAAAGCAAGAGAGAAGAAAGTTAAGTAACAAAATAATATAACTCAAACCACTAAAAGTGAATCAGACTCATAAATGATTGAACAACTATAAAAGCAAGAGAGAAGAGAGTTAAGTAACAAAATAACATAACTCAAATATATCTATGAAAGCAGAAGACAGAGGTTAAGGAAAAAATGTAGAACTGCCATACAAAACTGTACAATTTCCCAAGTAATTGGCACTGTAAACCAAACAACTTCACAATGGTTTGTGTATCATTTTAGAAACAAGAAATTCAGATGATGCATCTTAAGTCAGCAAAGAGAGTCATTACTATTGAGACATAACTTCACTACATCAAATTAGCAAAAAGCAATAGACCAATCCAAAAGTGGAAAGAGAAGTTAAATAAGTGCATGAACCGATAGGGAATAACTAAGTAGAATATGTTTTGTAGCATCAATACCACTAAATATTTTTTCCAAAGAAAGGCAGTTATATTGCAACAACAATAAAGGCAGCAATGGTGCAATAGCAAGATATGGTAAAAGACCATCTAGAGAAACCTATGAAGATCGAGGGAAGTTTCAAAAGGAAAACCAGTGTTCTAAGGCCTCTCACCTAAGAGACAGCCGGTAGTTGCTACATACGCAATACACAACGTAGAAACACTATAGAAAGAATTTCTTTGAGTAAGACAAAACAAAATAAAAAGGTTATTCTTGGAGCAGGAAACCCCATGTTTGCACCAAGCATGTAGAGGTTATAGGGATATTTCTAGAAAAAATAAGCAGCAGTTGCACATTGGTCGTGCGGACATAACATACCAACAAGGCCCGCTAAGAGCACCCAAAATCAAAGATCTGGCACTAATAACACTACAGTAATTAGAGTATAGTAACATCAAAGGTGCTTATAGAGATTGTATAATAACACTACAGGAATTAGGGTACATATGCAAGTCTCACCTGTGGACCACATCGCGATCATGAAGATACTTTAGACCGCTTAAGATCTGTCTCGTGTATGAAGAAACTTGAGAATCTTTTAGATGATATGTCTGATAGAGATTAGCAAGGGAACCTTTCGTCATGAGCTCGAGAAAAATATAGAGATTGGAATCATCCTGTTCATGTATTTGTTGATTTGTAAGAATGCGGAGAGTCATTGGTAAAAGGCACGTCATCAACATAGTACGAAAGAAATTTGTACCTTTGCTGTGCCATAATACTGGACTATGTTCTCATGTTCAAACTGACTTAGAAGAGCAATCTCCTGAAGAGAAAGCACTTGATGAGATCAAGCAAATTCTGGTACAAATTACAGTTGTAACATTTCCAGCCTTTCCCAACTACGTTGGTGATGCTCTGGATACGGCAAAGGAGAAGAAATAATTACCTGTTCCAAATACAAGATACTTTGCCTTCCCAAAGCTCCTTGATCGAGCAATGAGACTTCCTTTATAGCAATAAAGAATCCATCACTGCAGGGCAAGAGAGAGGAAGGACATTAATGAGAAGATCCTCATGTAAGGATTATTATTCGATGGGTCCAAAGAGGACCAAGAAAACCAAATAATTTCCAGCATAATGAACTCTCTAAGTAAACGGGACAACATAATGCTGCGGATGTAGGAACAGCAGGAACAATAATGGCAAGTAAAGTACATGATTTCCAATAACACCAGGAAATAGATCGACAAGTAAAGGCTTTCCTAGTTTAGGGGTCCTACACATATGCAGAAAAGTCATACATGTGCGAAATCGGCCAAATAGATTCTTTTTCATTAATTTGCCAATTCGTTAACCTTAAAGGACCAAAGTCCACCTATCCCTGCAGCACATCAATCTAACTGTGTGAATTTCTCTGCCACAATCAGAGTTAACAACATTTAGATCCATATACTCCTTTTGCTCATCAATAGCAATTCGTCATTGCAAAAGAATCAAAAAACAAAAAGAAAGTCAATAATAATCCACGATGGAACCAATGGTTCAACTAATGCCTTTTGCAAACCGAATGCCCCGAATGATGATCTTAATCTGGGTTTTTGGCCAAAATTATTAAAGTGGTGAGACAGCTGAGCCGTGTACTCGCTTAATATCCTAGCAACTCCTAATTTCCACCAGCTGACGTGAACTACACAGGAAATGTGGAACACAACCTTAGAACTGCATTGCGTGATGACCTATCAAATGTTTCAGGAATTATGCTGAAAAAACTAAATGATTAGCGTGAGGCCCGAAGAGAATTTTGCACTTACTCAGCTATTCCTTCGTAGACTGATCCAAATGACCCACGACCCAGAAGATGACCCTTATCCCAATTTTCGATAATTCGTTGGTATCTCTCACTTGGTGAAATAATTACTGGTGTAGTTGTAGTAGTACTTGAGGAGTCTTCATCATTTGAAGTCGAAAATGAGCAAGATGTCGAAAGCGCGGCAGTCTCCCCTAACCTTACCCCCTTTTCCTGCTCCTCCTCAAGCTCAACCCTAATTGCTTCATTTACTACTTGTTTCCGCTCTCCGGCATCTTCGTCTTCTTCATCAGCGGTATCCCTCCGTCTAATAGCAACGCTAGAAGCTCCTCCTTCGCCGACAGGGGCAAAATCCCTGAGTAAGTCCCATGTCGAGCAAGCATCATCAATTATTGGAACCCGAATAGAGGGTGGAGGCTTAAGCATAGGCGGCCTAACACCCTTTATACCACAACATTCTCTTACCCCAACGGAAATTCCACCCAACTTAACAAACTTGTCCTGACTAGACTGGATTGCATCTGCTCTAAGTCTCTCGCGAAGGATGTCCCCCGAATCCTCAACCATTTCTTTGCGCTGCTTCGACTTAGCTGAATCAATCCAAGTCAACTCAGTCAAAGCCCTATCTGGCAATTCAGTTTCAACCGCAACCTTCTCTGGGCCTTCTTCTTTGGGACTCTCCATACAGTTCAACCTCGACCGAGGCAGAAGATCAGAGGGCGACCTGATCTTCCTCGCCTCCCATGCGGCCGTCGGGATAGCGAAGTCCTCAATCCCCGACAGCCCCAAGTTCCTACAAATCAGATCGATCTCCCCCTCGCCTCCCTCGACCCTGAAGCTCGTCTGCTCAGACAAGTCCAGCGATCGCATGTGGAGCGAAGCCGAAGCCGAGGACGACGAGTCGTCGGGCGAGTGCGACGACGAGGACGCGTCGTAGTCGTAGTGCTTTGCCGCGTTGCGACGCTCGAGCCGCGGTCTCGAGCCTCGATTCGTCCTGGACTCCATCGGTTGCGCTCTAGAGAAGAATAATCGAGGCATGCGGCAACCACATAGGCTTAGGGTATTGAGCGAAGATGGGAAAACTTCGAGAACTCGCCGAGAAAGGCAACGCAACGCAGAAGAAAAAGAGAAAGGAAAAGCAAAAACCTCCTCGGTGGTTGTTCGGATTTCCGCTGTTGAAAAGAGTTGGAGAGACGTGCTCGTACGGAGCTCGCCGGTCTCTTTCCCGGAAAATAACGGAGAGAAAACAAATGAGGAGGAAAAGAATTCTGTGCAGGGAGAGAGAGAGAGAGGGAGCGTCGACCAACGACAAACAGTGGCTAGACTGAAGAAAGAAGAAGAAGAGAGAGAGAGAGGAGAGAGAAAACAAGGGTAAAAGCCGCCGATGCAGATTGGAAAAGTGGCACGCGGTGCCACGTGGAGGGATCTGCGGAAAGGAGGCACCAACATGTATGTGGGGTCCTCTCGCGAGTCGTGCTCTACGGCTGGCTGCAATATCTGGCGCTGTAGTGCACGCGCTCTCTTGGCACGTCGGGGTTCCCTCGTCTTTCATATGGTGTTTTCTCGGGGTAATTTTCCAAAATAATTTTTTTAAAAAAAATATTTAACAAATTAATATTTTAAAAAAAATTACGAAATAGGGTGTTGATCGGCAATTGGGCCACCAATTGGCACCCAATTCTCTGATTGGGGCCGCCAAGCGAGGCCCCAACCTAATTTTTATAAAATAATAATTATTTAATTTATATTTACTTTTTAAAAAAACATCAATTAAATAAAAAAATATATTGAAATTGCGTAAATTTTGAGGAAAAAAAAAGACAAGTACTACATAATTCATATTCCACCATTAAAATTTAAATTTACATTATATTTTTTATAAAAGTTTTAATTAAATAATAAATTATGAAATTACGTAAACTTTGAGAAAAAAAAAGACAAACACTGCATAATTCATATTCCACCATTAAAATTTACTTCTAATTTATATTTTTTATAAAATTTTTAATTAAATAATAAATTATATTGAAATTACGTAAACTATGAGGAAAAAAAAACTCCATAATTCATATTCCGCCATTAAATTTTACTTTAAATTTATATTTTTTATAAATAAATAATAAATTATATTTGAATTACGTAAATTTTGAGGGAAAAAAAAAGACAAGCACTACATAATTCAGATTTTTCTCCACTTACGTTTTTGCCCTCGAATTTTTTGAATTTTCCTAGATTACCCCATGGGACACACGAGTGTATCCGATACGCAAAAAAATATCGAGAGCACATGTCCGTGTAACATGACGTCGATGCTAGCCTCTCGTACTTATATGATTGACGCAAGTATCCACCAAATAAAAATTGAGCAATTTTCAAAATTAAAATTTTTAAATAATAATTTGCCAAAATAGCATTAAAGAAATCAAATTGGATACCGCTCGGCATATAAGACGCCATCAGTAATCCATATGTCGAGCGAGCCGCTAAGCCCACTCAGCCGTGCTGCTGCTCTGCAGCACCAGCTGCTGCTGCTGCAGCAATTTGTGGTGCTGTTACTACAGCACCTACTGGTAGCCCCAGTAAGTGCTGTCGATTATTGGTGCTATTTGCATCAATAATTGCTGCTATAGGCTAGCAACAGCAAGTGGTTCGACTCTACGATTAAGTAGAGACAAACCCTTCCCTATCCCCCTTCAGTTCCTATTTTCTCCGTCACTTCTTACTCTCGCGCTGCTTTCATCTCTCACTCTCATCTGAAGTTCTCGCGCTCCTCTCGTCCCTCACTTTCGTGTAGTCGTTTCCTTACTTGATTTTATCTTAATTTTTGTCGCGCTCTTACTCCCTCACTAAGCTTTCGTTGATGATTTCCGTCGTAGTAAGTGTACAGCACAGTTGGTTTTATTTATATTGTTAATATATTTATTGTGTTTGAGCAAAACTGACATTTTTATTTGGTATTTTCTCTTGGCAGGTTAAGCTTACAAATTCGGCGCATCATTTCTTTCGATAATTTGAGGTAAATTTTATTGTAATAATTTTTAACATTTTCGTAAGCATAAATTTATTTATTTAATTTTTATTTATATTTGCATCATTTGTGTACTTATAGGTGTTATTAATAATATGTTTTAAAATTTGATAAATGTTATGATAATAGTTATAATGTGTACTTGATTTTTACGTAGTCGTTAATAATATTTACTGTTTGAGGAGTTCAAAATGAATTTGTTAACAAAAAAAGGAAAAGGAAAAGATGGCATGAGAAGTGTGGGCGGGATTCGAACCTGTCCAATATATATATATATATATAAAATGTTAAAATTCAAGTAAATAAGTAATTTGTAAATTAAAGACTGATTAAAAAATTGTTCAAAACATCATAGAATACTTTTAAAAATTCGGCAAGAAATTTTAAAATACAAAAAAAAAATTGCTCTTAAATTAGTGTAGGGTTCCTGTGTTAGCCGGATTCATGTAATAGGCCTCGAACTTTTCAGAAAATACAAATTGGTCCTCCAACTTTTTAGAAATAACAAATTGGACCTTGAACTTTTGGAAAATTACAATTTGGTTTTCGAACTTTTTGAAAATTACAATTTCGTCCTCAAACGTTTGAGAAATTACAATTTGGTCCTCTAAATTTTCAAAAATTACAATTTGGTCATCAAACTTTTGGGAAATTACAATTTGGTCCTCTAGCTTTTCAGAAATTACAAATTGTCCTCGAACTTTTGAGAAATTACAAATTGATCCTCAAACTTTTAAAAAATTTACAATTTGATCCTCGAACTTTTGACAAATTACAATTTGGTCCTCTAACTTTTGAGAAATTACAAATTGGTCCTCGAACTTTTGAAAAATTACAATTTGGTCCTCGAACTTTTGGGAAATTACAAATTGATCCTCGAACTTTTAAAAGCTACAATTTGATCCTCGAACTTTTAACAAATTATAATTTGGTCCTCTAACTTTTCAAAAATTACAATTTGGTCCTTGAACTTTTAAAAAATTACAATTTGATCCTCGAACTTTTCAGAAATTACAAATTGATCCTCGAACTTTTTAAAAATTATAAATTGGTCCGATTATGAGTAATTCCCATTGTGAATATTCGATTAATATGTATGGAATGAATATTTACTAAATACTTGAAATAATTTGCAATATTTTTATTTAATAGAATGTTGACGACACCTTTTGCAATTGTCTTTTGGGAAGACAGAGTAGTTCAAAATGAACATTGACATGGTTACGAAGGGGGACAATCTACCATGTTCGAGTTTGCAAACATATCGACATTCGATGAGTTACGTGCTAAGATTGAGAGCACGTTGAATCTAATAGGAAATCAGTACATTGAAAGGCTGATATGTAAATATTTAGTTGTAGCATATAATTATGTTACATATGAAATTACGGAGGTGCATAATGATGGTACGGTTATGATGATCTAGTAGTATGCACGTCAGGCTGTTATGTTGGGAATTTCACAGTTTTATGCAATTGTAGCTGAACACCAAATACTACATGATTTTGAGGAAAATTTCAATGTTGGTGAAAACTAACATGGTGTGCACAATGAGTACATGGAGTCCGATGATAATGACGATAATGATGCTTATGATGACGATGATAGTGATAATGATGATCATCATAACGACATTGATGATGATGAAAATACTGATGAAGAAGATGATGATTGGATGGATACCGCTGACAGCAATGAACAGGATGTCGGAGGAGACAGCGGTGAGCAAGATGTCGAAGGTGACAGCTATGAAGAAGATGTCGGAGGTGATGATATAGAGGCCTACTACAACACCCATTGTAGTGATCCCATTACGCCGTTCGCATATCCAAAGCCCTATTCGGAGATTGATTTTGATTTGATGTGAGACGATACAACTGCAAAGCCAGGCAGTAGGGTATTTGATCCCGCAAAAGAATTTTCCATTGGCATGTTATTTTCATCGTAGGACGCAGTACAGTCGGCTGCGAAAGAATATTCTATTAGAAGAAATCAAAAGTTTCGTTACAATGTGACGAATCAGAGAGAATATGTGATAAGGTGTGGTAATATGAATGGAGCGTGCCATTGGAGGCTCCGCGCGACTACTAAAGGCGGCGGCTCGTTTTGAAAAATAGCTAAGTATAGTGGGCCACATACATGCATTACTCCGCCGTTGTCGCGGGATCATCGACACGTTGATCAAAAATACATATGTAGCTTTATAGAACCAATGGTCGATGCCCAACCGGATATCAAAATCAAGCCACTTATGGTCAAAGTTCGTGATAAACAGAACTTCCAACCTAGTTACCGTAAAACCTGGAAGGCCAAACAAATGGCGATTGCCAAAATTTTTGGATGATGGAACGAGTCATACGGTAGATTGAGAAAGTACATGAAAGAAATGAAACGTAACAATCCAAGTTATCATTTTGTTATCGAGGGTAAGGTGAAGCAAGATCAGAGCTGTATGCTTTTCGACCGAATGTTTTGGACGTTCCAGCAGACGATTCAAGGCTTCAAACGATGTCGTCCTGTGATATTTATCGATGACACTCGTTTGTACGAGAAATACAAAGGAACGTTTCTTTGTGCGGCCACACTTGATGGCAACAATCATATTTTCCCTTTGGCATTTGCTATGATTGAAATAGAAAATGTAGACAATTGGAAGTGGTTTATGCATATGTTGCGGCAATATGTGATCGGGAGGAGAGAAATTTGTGTTATATCAGATAGGCATGCCGGGATTCAACAAACAATGGACATAGCATGGTGGCGTCCTCCATATGTCCATCATAAATTTTGCATTCGGCTTCTTGCGAGCAACTACAACAAACAATTCAAAAATGCCAAAGGCAAAAAACATGTTTAGTTGGTAGGTAATATTTGTAATTTTGTAAATTTTACGAAGTGCGTATTCATAAATTTGAATGAGAGTTACTAATTATTAGTGTAATGTATAGCTTACGCGTATCAAAAGCACAAGTTCGATTGGCTTATGAGCCGAATTAGGCAGTTTGACCCTGAAACAACTGCATGGTGTGATCAGCTCTCAAAAGAAAAATGGACAAGAGCTCGTGATGAAGGAAAGAGATATGATTGATGATGATGAATCTAGTTGAATCTATGAACAGGATGCTGAAGGGTTTTCGTGGGTTGCCAATAACAGCCATGGTGGAAAACATATTCGATCAATTAAATCAATATTTTGACACGAGATGAACAACATATAATAATCAGTAGGCAGAAGGATTTTTATATACGCATTTTGTGGGTGAGGCTCTCCGGAAATACAATGAAAAGGCAAATGGCCATCAAGTTAGATGTTTCGACTTTGAAAGAGGGATTTTCGAAGTGAGAACTGAAAGTAATAGATCAAGAGGATCAGGGGGCCACAAACAGGTAGTAAACTTACAAGAACAAACATGCTCATGTGGGAAATTTGAACAGCTGAAAATCACATGTTCCCTCATAATCGCAGCACATCAAGCACATGGAATTGACCACAACATGTACGTAGATGAATGTTATACGTTAACCTTTCAGTGCTATCAATACTCATTTGAGCCGTTGGGAAATCCTCATTACTAGCATGAAGATAATGAGCTGCCATTAGTGCCGGACTTGGTTCGTGTTTGTCCAAAAGGAAGGCCCCGTGCATCACGAATAAGAAATGAGATGGACTGGACAATGCCGAGCACATCGCGTATCCATTACGAAAACTGTGGCGAATCAGGGCACAATAGGCAAACTTGTAAACATAGACCGACTCAATAGTAGATTGCATTTGTTCGATGACCTTTTTTGTAATAAAACTACATTATTATTGGATCGATATTTATTTTATTATGTAATTTTTTCTACAACAAATATGTGAAATTTTCGTAAATTGTATAATATCACGATTGTGCGATATTTGTCATGTTCCATGTCTAAATTAAATATGTTAATTTGTTATAATGTTATAATATCACAATAGATATAGATTAGAGGTTTTACATTCAGCCAGACCTTGAGGATTATTCGTTACTCACTGGCCAGGCTTGACATAGATCGGAGTATTTATGGAGTGGTGAGGTAAGTGAGAGTATTTATAGTTGATCTGTCGTTTATAACCGCTTTCGACGAAATTGCAAGTAACTATTCATGTCACGTTTCACAGATACATCCGACTCGGCCCCTTAGATGTTAGCGAGCAATGCTACATATCGGCGACATTGATTTGCCCGTACGCACGTATCTGCAAAATTCTGGATTTTACTGTGTTTATAAGATGGGTTTCGTCCAACTCGATTGGCATTTGATTACTGCACCAGTGGAACGGTGGAGACTCGAGACCCATACCTTTCATATGCCGGAAGGTGAATGCACGATCACGCTACAGGACATATGAGTGCTTACAGGGCTTCTCATCGATGGAGAAGCAGTTACTTGGCCCCACGTTATGAATTGGGGTGTTACTTGTGATGATTTATTTGGTGTTCGGCCACCAGAGTTGAAAGTCTCGTAGATAAGTTTGTCCTGATTGGCACAACGCTTTGCAAATCTTCCGACAGATGCAAATGACGTCGTCATAGTGCAGTATGCGAGGGCATTCATTCTCCGACTACTTAGAGGATCTATTTTCATGGATAAATCAGGTGCCCGAATTAGCTTGCACTTTCTCCCACAACTATCGAATATCGAGACTCCTACGTAGTACAGTTGGGGTTCAGCGGCGCTAGCGTAGTTGTGTTAGAAGTTATGCCGTGCAACTCACCGTGAGGCGAAGTAAATGGGCGGTGCGCTACAGGTATTGCAAATTTGGACGTGGGAGCGCATCGCATGTATCTCCCCATCCGTGAGCTATGACGTTCCTTTCCCAGATACGCCTCTCAGTAGTCGGTATGTAATCTATTGCATTTTCAATTCGCACTCATTAATTCTTATCAGTGTGTGTAATATATATATGTAGCTGGACTCTAAGCGTACACACAATAGAGATCCCTGCGCATACTTTGACACATCTGCGTTGCCAACTTGACAGATTGACATCCAAAGATGTAAGCAATGACGACAACAAATGAGTTTAATTATTCGTTTAATTTTATATGTTTTAATATGATGTTAGCTTTTAAATTAATTATTCATTTAATTTTAGATGTTTTAACATGATGTTACCTTTTAAATTAATTATTTGTTTGATTTTAGATGTTTTATTACGACGACAGATTACTTGGGAGCCCTATACTAATGTCATTTGTAGTCTACCGGCGTACTGCCGGCAGGGACATCGTTATTGGAAGGCGAAAGTCCTACTCATTTGCTAGTGGATAGTTGAGTGGCACTACCCAAACCGAGTACTTCGGCAGTTTGATTTGCAGCAGAAAATACCTATAGTTCTCAAGGATCATATTACCTTTCATGATATCGATAATACGCCGCCGAGGACGAATTGGGTGGATAGGCACGTAGACAGCATAAATTTGTGGGGTAGATGTCGA
This sequence comes from Rhodomyrtus tomentosa, assembly GCA_028455895.1. NCBI lineage: Eukaryota > Viridiplantae > Streptophyta > Magnoliopsida > Myrtales > Myrtaceae > Rhodomyrtus > Rhodomyrtus tomentosa. The sequence goes on along the minus strand of JAPCWY010000001.1, from coordinate 43,319,181 downwards.
GCACGTATCATCAATGGTGATCGTATAATGGAGAATCTTCACTTTCATTCAAGATATTTATAGTGGTTCTGTAGACATACATGAAAATGTATTTCTGTTACGGGAGCTGCAATAAGTTCAACGATTTGTCCAAACACTCTCAATTTAATTCATTAATTATTTTTTCATAACATAACTTATTGGCAATTGATAACTTTTGTTAATTTTTTTAATATCATTACTAGACTGATGGTATCGAACACTCGGTGTATATAATGAAGGGGTCTCGATCTCTTGAGGACTTGGATTATCTGGAGAGTCTACTTGAGGCATTACTACATGCCTAGAAGGAGGAGAGGCGGCTAGTCACAGCCGTGCCACCGCCACAACCACCGGTTGCAGCGGAACCCGATGAGTCAGATAAGGATATCCTATCTGAGCTTGTTCAGCCGTTAAGGAGGACTCCTTGAGCTCGTCCAGCAGGTTATGTCTTCCCTCGCACCATCGAGTATCATACGGCATATTTTGATGAAGGATTCGAGCAGTTTGCCGCCCCATTTACTGAGAGATTTGCTTTTGCATCTCCTGATTATACACAACAGCGGACTCCATATACTCGTCCGGCTTCATATGCGGATTTTACTCCTTACACTCCAGGTCCTCTTACAGTTGGACATGCATAGTCTGGCCATGGCATATTTCCACAAGATATACCTTCATCGTCTGCTTAACCTCCTCGTCGGCGATATCACCTTTGACCTCCCAAGCACTGGAGACAACCTAATTGTGGAACATGAGGTCCTGTTGGAGGACGACATCGTCACCAGCTGTAATTGTGGTTGTTAACAAAATTCCATGTTTTCCATATCCTAGCACCTTTATTTTATGATTACTAATTATTTACTTAATTCCAATACAATTTATTATTTAATTGATACTTTTATAAAAAAAATATAAATTAAAAGTCAATTTTAATGGTGGAATATGAATTATGTAGCGCTTGTTTTTTTTCTCATTGTTTACGTAATTCCAATATAATTTATTATTTAATTAAAAACTTTTATAAAAATATAAATTAATAGTCAATTTTAATGGTGGAATATGAATTATGCAGTGCTTGTCTTTTTTTCTCAAAATTTACGTCATTTTAATATAATTTATTATTCAATTGATACTTTTATAAAAATATACATATATATAAATTAAAAGCCAATTGATTTTTTTATGCAATTTTGGTAAATTATTATTTAAAATGAAAATGGCCCAATTCTTATTTGGCGGATACTTGCGTCAATCATCTAAGTACGAGAGGCTAGCATCGATGTCTCTGCTATTTTACACAGACACGTGCTCTCGATATTTTTTGCGTATCGAACACACTTGCGTGTCCCATAGGGTAATCTAGGAAAATTCAAAAAAATTGAGGGCAAAAACGTAAGTGGAGAAAAATCTGAAAATTCACTAATTGTTAAAAGTAAATTTTAATGGTGGAATATAAATTATTGAGTGTTTGTCTTTGTTTTTCCTCAAAGTTTACGTAATTCCAATATAATTTATTAGTTAATAATTACTTTTATAAAAAATATAAATTAAAAGTCAATTTTAATTGTGGAATATGAATTATGTGGTGCTTATTTTTTTCCTCATGGTTTACGTAATTTCAATATAATTTATTATTTAATAATTAATTTTATATAAAAATTTAAATTTAAAGTAAATTTTAATGGTGGAATATGAATTATGCAGTGCTTGTTTTTTTCCCCATAGCTTACTTAATTTCAATATAATTTATTATTTAATTATATAAAAAAATATAAATCAGAAGTAAATTTTAATGGTGGAATATGAATTATGTAGTGCTTGTATTTTTTTCCTCAAAGTTTACGTAATTTCAATATAATTTATTATTTAATATTTTTTTAAAAGTATAAATTAAATTTTAATTTTAATGGTGTAATATGAATTATGTAGTGCTTGTCTTTTTTTTTTCCTCAAAATTTACGCAATTCCAATATATTTTTTTATTTAATTGATACTTTTTAAAAAAAGAAAATATAAATTAAATAATTATTATTTAAAAAAATGAGTTGGGGCCCCGTTTGGCGGCCCAATCGGCGAATGGGCCACCGAATGGGGCTGGTCGGGGTCCCGCTCGGCAATTGGGCCGCCGAGCGGGGCCCAAATCCTTATTTGGGCCCCAATCGGTAGCCCAATTGCCAATTGGGAGATCCCACTCAATAATTGGGCCGCCGAGAGGGGCCCAATTCACGAATCGGCACCCAATTCGATAAATATTTTTTTAAATATTAATTTGGTAAATATTTTTTTAAAAAGATTATTTTGGAAAATTGCTCCTTTTCTGATCTAAATAATCACAATCAACAAATTTTTCTTTTTTTGGTCAGACCAATTAACAAATTCCTTTTTTTTTTTGGGTCAGAACCAATTAACAATTTGATGGTGACTATTTTCGGACGAGAGGATTTACCAGCCAGACTCGTCGCTTCGAATATTTTGGTTATCAAACTCTTACGGAATTATTGCCGAAATAACAAAAACAAAAACAAACAAACAAAACCGTATGGTATTCGAAAATGCAAATGAAATATTGAAAAATTGCGTAAGAGGAAGAGGTTTCTAATTTTTTTTTGCCAGCTCTCATTTTATTAGGGCTTCTAATAGAATTTGGTGACTTTAAATTTTACTACCAAGATTCGCAGATTTACTAATTTGAGGTTTTTTATTGTATTAATCTATTTGACATAAGTTAACAAATGATAAATTTATCACGGGTGTACTAATTTAATTTTTTTTAAAAAAAATTATCATAGAGATTTTTTTATAGTTAAAAAATTAATTTGGGATAAATTTATTATGGATATGCTAATTTGAGATTTTTCGTGATATTTTCTTTTGGTCAAATGAATTTTTCGTGATATTAATTTTAACAAAACCTTCCATTTTTTAGATGAAAATGGACGGAGAGTATCCGGACGACAATCAAGCATCCCAAGCGCCCGATTGCCCTTTCTTGTTCTTAGAATAATCTTTGAAATTAAAGGCTGAAATTGTGAGTTTAGTCTTTAGCAATTATTCATGAACAAAACAAAAGCAGTTAACAGAAAATTACAAGCCGTTAAATACATTTAAGATCCTGGCCAGAACGGGTAGACAGGTCGCATGTTGGGATAAAAGAATCCAAAGTTCTGTTCCACCCCGGCCGCCTTTTCGTCTTCGTTAAACAGCTCGAAGAAGAAATTCATGGCCATTCCCGGCCTCCTCGGCGTCCCGGTCCGGTTCAGGATGTGGTCCATGAAGTTCTTGTTGTAGGTTCTGGCATTGTCCGTCATTGCGGATGGCGGGTTCCCAGCACTCGGCCACCCGGTCTCCGTGATGGCGATGCTTAGGCCGGCCGCGTTAATCTTCTCCAAGGCCTCGAAGACCGCATCAACCATCGCGTCGAACAAATTGTAGTACTCTAGGTTCCCGTCCCTCACGACGGGGACCTTCGACTGGAACAGTGCATACTCGAGGGAGATATGCTAGGCGTCCAAGACGTACGTGAAGTACGGATACACGTTCAGCATGAGGGACGCCCCTGGGCGCTCGAGCAGCGGCACGATCCTTTTCATCACTAGCGCGGCGGGGGCAGTGAATGCGCCGGTCGACGGAGGGTACGAGCTCCCGAGCACGTCCATCGAGAACACCGTGGACACCTTGATTGTCCTCGTGATACCGGCCGTGGAGATTGCTGCCAGCATGTTGTCTATGGCTTGAGCGATGAAGGGCGCCTCTACACCGGGAATCACCTCGTTGCCGATCGTGATGTACCCGATGTTTACATCCTTTACAAACGGAGACACGTTGGACTCGATCCACGCGAGGGCGGCGCTCGGGCTCGACGCGAGATTTTTGATGTCCTCCTTTCGAGTGCCGAGAGAGATGACAAAGGGTTTGCCTCTGAACGGCTCCAATACGTCTCTCCTCGGTTCGAAGATCCGAACGCAACTTATTTGCAAGGTTCCCAGGAGGTCGACCACGACGGCCGGAGACGGAAGGTTGTCGCCGTTGAACCCATAATTGATACCGATATCACGGGCGCTTGAAAAGTTTAAAACTTGAGTGCTCATAAAAATCGCACCATCTTGGACAAAATAGCGATGTAAGGTTTGAAAATGAAGGTTTTGAGAAGATCACTGAAACCCTTTCCCCTGTGCTCATGAAATTTTGAAAATTTTCAGGCGTGAAGAGGCCTACTTGTAAGAACAATTGCAACCGCCATGAGCATTGCTGTCTCTTGGACACATACAGCTCTTCATCTTCATCTTAGCTTTTTTGTTGATTCCAACTCGAGGAAGACGGTAATGTGTAGCTTCTGAAGAGAAAGGAGCCACTTCAACTCCCTTTAAAGTGATCATATTTAATACGGGCGGTGGGGAAAAGCCAAGTATAATTAACAACTCACGAGGTTGGCCATTTACTTTGACAACCCATTCAATCCGACATGGAAAATGAAATCAGTTTTGGCAAGAGGGGGCTTACTGACATTGCTTTGAAATTATGGGGTTTGCTCTAATTTTACGGTTGTTGATCGAAAGCGCCCGTGGCATTCGTCAAGAAAGGCTCGCTTTAAATGTGAAAGGGGAAAAAACCAGAGATCGGATCGGTTCGGTTCGTTCATATGTGCCATCGGAGTTTGCCGATGCGAAAAGGGAAAGAGATAATTACCCATGTGGTGCTTTGCTCGATAATAAGGCTTGTAATTCGAGCCGAACTCTACCGAACTAAACGGAATTTTCCTTTTGTAGACAATTAGATTGCGCACGCGCTCTGCTTATGCAATGTTTCTAAAGTCGTGAACGCATGCTTTGAGTGAGTTATGGAATCAAATGGCATAGCGGGATCACAAGAAAAAAAAAAAGCAGATAAATCCAAAAGGGAAGTCGGACAAGAAAAAGATACGAAGAAAAAGGGGCATGGACAAAAAAACATATTTGCTCGTGAAAAACTACGTGGGTTGCAGTGGTTGATCCGTACGTTGCTTTGAAGCACCGGTACCACACGAGCGCTTGATGTGCCCAACTTGCACAGGGGCCTTCGGGCCATTTATGTCCATAGGAAGGAAATGAAATCTTGAAGCGCCGTACTTAAAACGGTGCGAATGGGAACGTTTATTTTCCTGACCACAGTTTTTAAACAAAAATATTTTTTTTGTATTTTTATTTTCGGCTACGATTTCTGAAAACATAAATGCGTTTGATAAATAAAAAAAATATTTTTTTCGTGGGTGATGACCATATCGGCGACGGCGGGTGGTGATTCCAAAAGTGTTCCAAAATCCCGTATCAATTTTTTTTTTGTTTCTTCTATAGTGTTCCCGAGCACAAAAACGGAATAATTTTTGAAAATTTTTAAACCATACGCATTTATGTTCTAAAAGTGTTCCGAGAATACCTTTGGAATAGAAACACCCTTCCTGGAGCGTTTTGAGAGCGTTCCCATCCGCACCCTAAGGATAACCATTCTGATTCTCTTATTCTGATTTTGATTAAAAAAATGATGAAAATCATGTTTGGTAACGTAGGTTAATTTTGATTATGATCTTATTCTCAGAATCAATTTTAGAGCAAAATTCAAAATAAAATAAGCCAGTTCTGAAAAAAAAAAGAATCAATTTTGAAAATTATAAAACAAAGTGAAGCCTCACATTCCTTGTTTTTTTCCTGTTAGTTCTCTCAATCTAATGAAAATAAAAAAAAAAATTGGAAATTGTTTATAAAGTCACAAAAAATTTAGAAGATGAGAGCATCCAACATGCGAATGATAACACATATACTAATAGTCATGCGTCACAAAATGTGACTATCTGCATATGCAGCTGAGTCAAACATCCACTTGGAATTAAGATAGAAGTTGCAAAATGATAGTGAATTACTTGTACTTCGTATCAAGAAGGATAATTTGTTTTTTTTTTGTCAATGAATAGTTTGGTTATTCGGCTATTATGTCTGTATATATTTTGGACAAAACAATATTTAAAGAAAAAATGAGTTCTTAATATGGGAATTATCTCATGTTTCAATCGAACTTCAAACATCATATATTAAAATTTGTGTTTCATTTATGACATGCTAAAAAAAATTATTTTAAATTATTTTATTGTGCATTGAAAATTAGTCTTCAATTTTGGATGAAATTTTACAAAGTAACTACATAGTTATTTGACTTAAATGAAAAAAAGAGAAAAGTAATTTTATACAGTTATCAAACTTGTTTCTATTCCGATAACATAAATTTTGAGCAGTTATTAGATGCATTCTAATTCTCTAAAACTTATCCATGAACAGAATCAGAAAAAATCATTTTAATCAGGATTAATTTTCTGAAACAGAATGGTCACCATGAGCAGCCTAAACAAGTGCTTGGCATGGGTCTCTTCGTAGAATTGCATCAATAATTTTGTGTTCTAGTTGATAAATTTTTACGATAAAAAATTTACATTTTAATTCCTTTACAGAGTTGGGAGATATCGCAAGGAATTTGAGGCTAAATATTGTGTGGATTTTTTAATGTAATTGGGACTGGGAAACACCGAGGGTGTTTAAGTAACTCGATCATGATTTATAATCTCCGTTATCGCTTGTTTTGTTTATTTATTATTCGATCACTTATTCCGTTTTTATACATAAGTTTTCATACGCTGTTGAAGGACAAAGTTCTCTCGGGTGACATCAAGTATAGCGTGTGAAAGAGTGATAAGTGTATTTTATTTCGAAAAATTTTCAAATAAAGACATGAAGTGCTCTTATTTTTCAAATAAGGACATGGAGGAAATTTTATTTCAATAAGCACAAGCAAGTACATCTTCGTAATTTCTTTATTTTATTTTTATTTTTTCCTTTCCTTTCTTTTCTTTTTTTCTTTTTTGCCCAGACTCTTGGTCGGTGGCAGGTCACACAACACCACCCTCGAGGCCGGCGAGCCAGGGGAGGCGCTTGTTAGCCTCGCCGAGGCGAGTCGAGGAAAACCCTCAGCAGCCAGATCACGCGACGATTACCGTTCTTCCTTTGCCAAGAAATAGTCCAATCTCGTATCGCTGCTATGTGGCTCTATTTCGTTGCTGTACTTGCGTTCTCTTTTTGCAGATTTCCAATAGATTTCTAAGGAGCGCCTCACCCCCCCCCCCCCCCGGCCCGGATCGCAAGGCACCCAATAAAGCAGTCCAACAGCGATCGTAGCCGTGCCCCCTGTTTTGGTAGTACAGCCACATCGCTGTCTCGACGGTGCTATTGTGCGCATGTCCCCGGTGTTTACACTTAGGTCTCACGATCATTGCTCTTGACTTCGCAGACACTAGCCACGACACCCGTTAGGCTACCATCCTTCGCCCGCCGTGATCTTTGCACCGTCCACCGGTTCCATTCTAAAAAACATATCTAAGCCTAAATTAAGAGAGGGTCACTCTCGGCTCACTAGGGTGAGCCCGGCAAGGGCAGCCCCTCACCTCATTGGCCTCGACGGCAGCCTCGCCAAGCCCTCACCGGTGGCTAGCCTTCAAGACAAGAGAAACCCACACAAAAAAAAAAGAAGGAAAAAAAGAAATAAAAAAATCGAAAATCGAAAATCATAAAATGAAATGACAAAAATTTCCTTTGTCAAGTACTTTTTAGAAATAACAAGAGCACCCCAAATAGGATTGTTAAACATACCCACCCGACTTTTTCTAACACTCATTTTTTATATTTTTGTTTTTATTTGATTTGATGGGTTATTAATTGATTTTGATTTCAAAAAAAATTTAAAAAAAGGAAAGAAAAAGATTCTGCCCGAGCTTGGTACTGCTCAATTTGGGGTGGCTCGGTCAAGGCCGAGACCCAACCCATTGGCACTCCTAGTTTTAGATTTTTGTTTGAGAAAATGATGGACCTACATATTTTTATTTGGAAATTTTCCCTTATTTCATGAAGGGGGAGGAGGAAGAAGCGGAAAATAAAAAAGGGAAATGGAAATTTATTTTATTCTTGTCCCTTTGGAAGCAGGAAAAGGGAGCAATGAGACACACGAGGGAATTATTTTTTCTTCTAGTGCGGCCTTTTTGCTACACAAATAGAAATGGAGAATATTCTTTTTCTCCGGCAAATTAGCAAAAAAGACCCTCCACTTATTTAATCATCGCAATTACCAAATTACCCTTGCTTCTCATTCAAATAATCTGAATTAGAAGGCTGAAAGTTTAATTCTACATGAGAATGTTACCTCTCCTACTCTGAGGAAGGACCGTCCCTTTGAAAGAAAGTTGTTTTATATGCTCTCGTCCTTATCCCCTAATTAAAAAATTCTCCTTTTTAATTCGTTTAGAATGTCTGATTTCCATGGATTAAGATAAAATTTTAGACATCTGTCGTTCTTAATTTTTCACTGCGATTTCCCATTGCTTAGGACGTTACATGGTGCAGTTGACAGTTACATACCATACCGATGTACTGATTATGAACATTCGAGAGAGAATGCAACATTAGTCACTATCGACAACATCCCAAATCTATGAAAAAGAAACAATATTTTTGCGACTGTTGAACTCCCTAGCTAATTGTAAGTTTTGTCTCTTACGATCATTTACGATAAGTTACTCCATTTCATGTGATTAACGTTTTCATATGACGAACTGTATGAATGAACTGTTACGTGAAAAAAGGGAAATAATAACTACATGCGCAGCTTGAATTACGGCAAGATCGGTCAATTAGAGCATCACGTGGGAGGGAGTAACATCTCTTGAGATGAATATATTTACTTTGTAAGAACTTTTCTTCCGATTAGAACTTTACAGGAACTCAGGAATTAATTTGATTAGCTTTTGAAAGGAGTAGTCTAGCTTGAAAGTAGTAACATATCTTAAGGCGGAGCAATTTACCATTGCAATAAGTAATTGAAGTAAGTTACCCTTTAAAAGGAGTAATTGGACTTGAAACTTGTAACCAATCTTTTGATAAGTACGAAAGCTGTCATTTACCTCAAAAGAAGTAATTCAGATCGAAGATGGTAATATTTTTTGTGTTCCGATATTAAACCTTGGAAATTTATCGATAAAGTCCTAAATGTATCGTAATTGTGTCAATTTAATTATAATTTTTTTAAATTTTTTATAATTATGTTAATTCAGTGCAATTCGACCAGCCCGAGAAGGAAATAAATCGATACGCTACGAGAATTCATAGGAAAATAAATGAATAACTGGCGTTTCGCTACATACGAGTCAAAGCAATCGAATGCATTAAATGACATTTCTACATTGGACGGAACAAAAAAAAATAAAAAACTCTCTCTCTCTCTCTCAAGACTCAGCGAACCGCCCTTCTGCCTGCGCAAAACGCGAATCTCTCTCCTTTCTCTCTCTCTCTCTCTCTATCTCTGAAAGCGAAATCAAACCTCGAGGAACACAGAAAAGAAAAGCAAAAATCATTTCTTTCTCTCTCTCGTCTCTCTCGCTCGCCCGCCCGCCCGCTCGATCCGATAAACAAAAAGACCAACCAGAAATAACTGAAAACCCTAGGCTGCCGAGCACTCAGACTTATCCCCTCCTCTCTCTCTCTCTCTCTCTCACACACACACACACACACGCACTCTGTTTTTCCAGGTGAGGACTGAGCTCTCCGTACTCGCATTTTGGGGGTTTAGGGTTTCAATCCGTGTTTCGCAAGTCCGATTGCTGCTCGGATTTCGGAGAGGCGGGGCGGGGGAGGGGAATTTTTAGGGTTTGTCCCGCGCGGGAATGGAGGGCCTCGGAACCGGGGGTCGTGGCTGGCGTCGTCGATGACCGGAGTCCCATGCGAGCTTCGGGAAGACCGAGAGATGATGGGTAGGGGCGCGGACGGGGGGTGTGGCGCCGAGGAGAGGCCTTGCCTTGTTTCTAGGGTTCCGGTGAGGGCTCCGGCGGAGATGGCCGAGGAGTCTCCTTTGCCTCAGGAGGTCGTGGATTTCTTCTCTCAGGCACGTAAAGCGCTCTCCCAGCGCTCCCCTTTCGACGTGGCCGAGGACGGCTCGGCTGCGGATAGTGTGCCGGGGCTGCCCCGTGGATTGGCCAGCCTGTTGAAGAATTCCGATAGCAGGAAGAAGCACAAGAAGTCCCATTCGGGCGCGGAGAAGAAGTCTTCTAGGCTAGTGGAGCGGTCCCGAGGCAGCAATGTTTGGCTTGAGACAGAGGATTTCTTTAGGGACTTGACTTTGCCGGATGTGGACGCGTTATATGACGCGTGTTCTGTTAGTTCAATAGCTTCTAGGGAGCGCATGTTGATTCCAGTCTTGGAAGGCGATAATGTGGAGGATAATGCTGTTAGTTGTCAGGATGTCGATGATTGTAGTGGCAGTGGGGTTGCTCTTGAAGAGGAGATGCAGGCGAGGAGCGAACAGGATATGGACATCGATAGTGTGGGAGCTGGTGGTACTCCCAATCAAGAAGTGGTGTGTCCTGCACCGGACTCTTCAGGTAGTTTAGAATGGCTTTTGGGTTGTAGGAACAAGATTTATTTAACATCAGAGCGGCCTTCAAAGAAGCGGAAGTTGTTAGGTAGTGACGCAGGCTTGCAAAAGCTTCTCATTGGTCATCCTTGTGAAGGAAACTCTTCTGTATGTAGCTTTTGTTGTAAGATTGAGGCGGGTTTGGAGTCAAATCCATTAATTTTCTGCAGCTCGTGTAATGTTGCAATTCATGCAAAGTGTTATGGAGTGCAAGGGGGTATAGATGGCTCTTGGGTTTGCTCATGGTGCAAGCAGAAAAAAGACAGCGGATGTGATTCAGGGAATGCTTGCGTCCTTTGTCCGAAGCAAGGAGGCGCTTTAAAACCAGTCCAGAGAAAGGAGGGAAACAATGCACTCTCTGAGTTTGCCCACTTGTTTTGTTCTCAGTGGATGCCTGAGGTTTATGTGGAGGATCTGACAAAGATGGAACCAATTATGAATTTGGAAGGGATCAAGGAAACTCGAAGGAAATTAGTGTGCAATGTGTGCAAGATAAAATGCGGCGCTTGTGTTCCTTGCAGTCATGGTATCTTTCTTTGCTTCGCTATTTAGTGTCATTCTTCTCTTCTCTGACAGCAGCGAACCTGGGAATTGTGTTGTGGATGTTTTACTTCTTGTGTGTTGAACCTGGCTCGCATAGGTGGTTTTGAATGCAGGAATGGTAATTGTCACATTTTTTCAGACTGGAGTTTGTGAATTTATGTATCTTAGATCAATGTGGTATTTCTCATCTCTTATGTTGGTTGTTCAAGCTCTTATCCACCTTATTTATTGCGCCATGCCTTGGGAGGAATTGAATTCATGCCCGGAATTGACTTCATGCCCTTGTTTGCGAATGTGATATTGAGCCTTTTCGTGGTTATGCCGAAAACGTGTTTTAACAGGGACTTGACATCCAGCGGGCACTTAAGTGAACTGGCATTTCCTACCTATAAGAAATCATTTTCTTTTGCACGACGTATAAGAAGTCATCTTCTTTTGCACGACGTATAAGAAGTCATCTTCTTTTACACGACAAGATACGAGGGAGGTAGAGCTTTTTATAGTACTCATCATTTTGATGCACCTGTATCTGCACCAATTCTGGATATATAGCAAATTTTTAATGCTCTGTGGACAAACCCTAGACAAAATGACTAGTAGTTAGTCATTCCACATGCTAGAAAGCTATATCACTGTAAGCATCAAATCGACAGATTCCCCACTCCCTTTACAAAGATAGCAGGAAGTGCCATCAATTGGCAATTATAAGTTCTGATGTCTAAGATAAACCTTTGATGTGATGAGAGGCCAGAAGCAACAAGTTAGGAAGTTGCTTCTAAGGGATCCTATAGGACAGCGAGAAAGTGACACTAAAAAATTACGAACAATCCCGAGGTTTATGTGTACACAATTTATTGGGTTTGAAAATATTTTACTATATAGTAAGTAGTCAATTTTAATTGGGTAGGCATGCCCTGGCTGTCAACTTGTGACAAAAGCAAGGAGGAACCTTCTCTAAGTTGGAAAGTTGACAAAATCAACCTTATGTTGTTGAAGTGGCGGTAGTTCTTTGTTCCACCTTGTGCAGTTGGAAAAAAGATAATGTGGTAAATTTGGAAATTTGGATGTGTGATGCTTGGCCTGGATAAAAAAGGATCATCTGAGGAGTATTCAGCTATTTTGAATGTCCATGCTTCTGCACATGGCTGCAATTTAGGATCAGCCTTACTTTGTTAAACCTCTTGTTACTCACCTTTCTGCTGTTAAATGTAGTTAGGCAATGAGATAGAAGAGCACAAATCCAACCCTTCTTTTTCATTTAACGACTTGTGGCTTCATGTAGCTTTAGATAGATAAACTTGAGGTTTGATTCTGTGCGAAGTTATTTATTTTGAGTTTAGTTTGAAATCTACTTTTGATTTTTATTTATTTATCGTAACATAGGGAGATTTTGGATTGATTTTATGCTTCTCGGGTTCTTTGCTTTATGTTAAGTTGGAGGGATTGGAGGATAAAATGGTTGATTTAAACAAATACATTTGAAACAAACTTGTTTAGCCATTCTAGAAGGGAGGAGAGGAGAGATTATGGATTGTTGGTTCCTTTTTACAATATTTACAAAGGTTTTTAATTCCTCTGTAGTGGGTGGAGTTGGAAAAGCAAAGATATTTGCGTATCTTCATGTTTTTTGTCCAGACATCCAGCAAAAGGAGAAGATAAATTTAGCAATTCCTATCTGTTTCTTGTGGGTTAATTGCAAATCTCTAATTTTCTTCTCAAATGACTCGTCCAAACATAGTGGTACTTATGCCTTGCCAACACTTCGTTTTCTGTCTATGCATGTAAAAAGTAACGGTTAGAAGCCATACTGGTTTCTTTGTTGTTAGAAGTTGTTCTTTCTTGATCAGTTCGTATTTCTTAGCACCCTCGCCTATGTTCATGTTTGCTCCCTTTGTCGTGGTTAACCATGAGGTCATTTGACATTTCATCTAGAGTGGTTGTGGATTCAGTAAGCAGCAAGATTCACGTTGAAGGATGTTTGTTTCTAGTTTACACGCATTGAGAATTACAGTCTTGCTTGATGCTATGTAATGTGCTATCCTTAGTTTGTTGGATTGTTCTTTCCTTCTAGGATGATACTATTTGAAATGAATTTTCTTTTTCGGATTTTTTTGGCCTTGTTAGATGCACGCTGCATATCTGAGATTACTGTTGATGTTTGGCCTACCTGGTGGATGTGCAACTGAATTTGTAAGATTGTGATGCTAGAAGATTTTTTCTCATGATATCATTGGCCTTAGTTATTTTAATTTTTTTTTTCGAAAGTGTCATTCAACATTCTGATAATTGTTTTTACTACGTACGCTGTTATCATGTTACATGTATCTTATTTGTTACTTTTTTGTGTCACATGATGTTGAATCAGGTACCTGCAGAATTTCTTTCCACCCTATTTGTGCCCGGGAAGCCAGCTATAGAATGGAGATCTGGGGAAAATTTGGAGATGACAATGTAAGCTTTTGTTGTGGCTGATGCTGCTTTCCAGCTATTCTCATTGGTGCTGTTGTAACTGTGCTTTGCAGCTTTCTTGGATCTTTGATGTTGAGAGGTTTTCTAGCTGATGTGGCCTACTTCCTAGTGTCATTCTACAGGTTGAGTTACGTGCTTTTTGCTCAAGGCATTCAAATATCCAGGCCAGTGGTGTCTCGGGCGGGCCAGAAGGTTGTCCTGGTTTGGCTGATGGCAATCCATATATTGTGAATCCTGTATCTGGGTTATTTCCTACGAAAGAAACCAATAGTTCGAAAGTTGGCTGCAAAAGCGGGGATGATTATTCTCACAAATCAGATAGTACTGATTTGCAGGAGGTTGTGCTTTCCAATGATAAATCAAACATCAATACCAAGTTGGAAGGTACTGACTCAGAGGTGCTTGGACAATTGGAGAAGATACATTTCAGCAACTGTGAAGACACCAATGCATCTGATTCCTTGAACTTTGTGCTTATTTTGAAAAAGGTTGCTTGAATTGTTATGTTGCTCTGCACCATAAATGCTTCTCTTATGAATGATAGTGAAGATTGAGATTGTCCTTGTATTTGCCAATTTGCAGTTGATTGATCGAGGAAAAGTGAATGTGAAAGACGTGGCATCAGAGATTGGCATTTCACCCGATTCATTTTACTCAAAACTTGCTGTAATTCCCAAATGAATCCCAAACTTTATGTTTGCTAGATTAGTTTCTTAATAGCTATAGGTGAAAGCTGTTTTTTGTGCTCTTCTGCTCATATTTTCCTTTACAACGTATTCCTGATGTCTTACTCGCAGGATGATAAATACGTGCCTGATTTGCAGTGGAAGCTAGTTAAATGGCTTAAAAATCATGCATGTATGGTTACCTCGCAGAAGGATCTGAAAGTAAAAAACTCGAATTTTCCAGCTAAGGCCGAAGTTGGAGGAACTGATCTTTCCGATTCAGTTGCACTATCAGATTCTGATATTTCTGATCCTGTTGCTGTTAAATCAGTACCCCCGCGGAGAAGAACCAAAAGCAGCATAAGGATATTAAAGGATAACAATATAATTTGCTCATCCAAAAATAGTTTTAATGACAATGGGATGGTGATGGATGGACAAGATCAAGTTGTTGCCGGAGAAGTAGAGAGATCAACCGAATTATCTATGCTTGATGTCAGTGAAAAGGTAAAGTTGGTTTTCAATGGTTGTTTACATGCCTTTGGCATGCGAATCTCTCTCCTTTGGGACAGTGGAATATAATAAGAGTAACTGAAAATTTTCTTTCTTATTGTGTATATGGAGAATGGCTATGCAAACATTGATACTTTGTATTTACTTTCTGTCTGGCTTAGCATAATTGAGGCTTCTGCTGTGGCTGCTGAATTCTGATGTGAAAAGCTGTGGTGTTTTTCTGGCTGAAGATAGTAAGATTTGTAATAATGTACCGATGGGTTTCATAGGAGATAAACCAAAAGCTAGTAACATGCAGACGTGAATGTAAAGCAATGGCGTTGAGAGATTGTAACTTTGTTGTGCTTTTTGGATATTATGTATTGCAGCAATGTTTGAGCAATCTCATTTAAAGGAAGTTAATCGCAGGAATTTATAAAGTAATAGAATAATAGAAGCCCCGCAAAACTGCTCTCTATCTTTTCCCCCCCTCCCCCAAAAAAAAAAAAAAAAAACGCTCTTTGCCAATAGACAAATACATGCATTGATATATTTGGTCTTTTAAGATCTTTTTAAGTAATTTAAGCTATATATTATTGAGCAATGAGGGGTTTAGAGTATCCATAGACATTAAAAAGAAGTGTAATTTTGGCCTTCTAAACTGAGATTTCTTTATCCTGCTCTTTTGAATTGCTATCTATATCTTTGCTTTATAAACAAATTAACTTTCTTACCAAGAATTCACTGATTCTTTCATTTGTATTCTATCAAAGTTTTATGTTGTCTTCCTGCTAGAAGTAGAAAAGAAAGGGAACTATATTTGTTATCCTGTTGCTTCTCATGGTGTTCGTTAGAATATCGGTGAGTTTTTTTTTTTGGTCCATTAATATCGGGGAGTTAAGATGTTACCTTTTGTTTCTTTAACTATGTGATTTATATTAGGGCTGGTTAGCTATTCTGAGAATCGAATTCAGCTAACCTCTTAAAGAGAGTTTGAGATCTTTCCATTTCTCGTTTATTGAGCGATATACACCAGGTCATTCTGCATAGTAGGAAGCTACGTATGGCGGCTGATCTATGTATCTGTCGCGATGACCATTTAGACGAAACAGAGATTGCTTATGAGTGCCAGATCTTATATTTTGTAGTTCGAGAAGTGTCATAAATTTTGAACATCTTTTGCCTTTTCAAGGTGGGATTCTTGAATTCATGTTGATCTGTCATTTTACTTTGAGTTCGTCTTTTTACCTGTAGTGACACTGTACGTCTGGGTTGATTTTCAACCGTGACGTTATTCATTTTAGGACAATAAATGGCCTCTTGGCGTCTAAGCTGGAATTGGTCTCAGCTCTATTTTGAATCTTTCTAGTTTACATTTTATTTTCTTGCTCCCGTTTTTTTAATTATCTGCCGTGCATTTATTTTATGGTCACTGTAGAACAGTGACTAGTAGAGGCATTTATAGCTTCTCAGAAGATGTATTTAAATCTGAATTGGCACGAAATTGGAAGTTTCTGCTGCTTGTGATCTATTCCTTATTATTGTGCAGATTCATTTTAAGAGCCGATGAACTTGATGGCCTTTGGTTTTTTGTGTTGCTTCTGCTTTTGAATTTTTCTGGTCATGTTATCAAACAATAATTGAAGCCGTTCTTTGTGCAGCTTGAGACTGAGCTTGATAGCTCTCATAATACTTCAGCTAGGGACTCCCCTTCACGGTTAGGTATGTTTCTTGTCTTGGTTTATTCTCTTTTGACACCAAGGTTGCTTCTCATAGCTCTGTTATGCTTGAATTATGTGTCTGTTTGACCTAAAATTCTTTAGAAGGATGTGCTACACATGTACGGGTTTATACTCCTGTGAGTTTCGCCTTGACCTGGTCTGGGTCAAAAGTGCATAATATAGACAATTAAGTGAAGAGGTCATTCTATGTGATCAAATGTCATTAGCTTGTCAAAAGGTTCGCCTTTGGTACCTCATCCTTGGAATGTTTTATGCTTTTGGATAGTGATAGGAGTTGAAAGAAAGAGTAAAGGGATGTCTTTATGTTGGAATGTACAACCACTATTAAGAAACTGTCTTGTATAGCTGGTAACAGCATCATAAGTTATCGCACATGCCATGAAAGAATTGTAATGGTATCATTAGTTGAGTAGCAAATTAGTGTCCTATTTTTTGACCCAAAAAAAAATAGTGTTCTATTTTGTTAATTGTTGGCAGGGATGGATCTAGAAATCTATCTTGGTGGAGGCTAAATTCAGTCAATAATTATTTTAGTAATTAATGTAATGTTCTTACTCTCCGAAATTTGGAAAAATTTAACATCATCTAGGCTTTTTTTGTCTATAGAAATTGCAATTTTTTGCGATTCGGAAAATTGACCAAAAGATTGACATCATTTCGCAGCTAGTATGGCATTTGTTTACAAGTATCTCCTTTCTTGTCATTGACTTTGTGCCCTTGTTCATCTCGCAGAACTGTTTAGGAATAGTAACAGAAACTACTGTACAAAATGCTCGTATACTTCGCATGCCAGAAATTGTTTTTTTACAGGTGCCAGAAAGGAGCATCAAATGGTCTTTTAGTTGTCAAATAGTTACTTGTGCACGTTGGCTAGTTTCTACTGGACACAATTGTCATAGTAGGACTGTAAGCAGCATTGTCAGGTTTCTCTGGAGGGGTTGACCTTCTTTCAGAAAGTGGCTGGATATTGCTCCTCTATTTACACCCGATGTCAATTTTTTGGTCACTAGCTGCAAATGTGGGCAGGTATCCTAGCAGAACCTCCAAATAGCAGCTTTTCTCAGTGCAGTCAATTGGAAGAGGCTGCAGATCTTGACCCCGGTACCTTAGCGATTCCAAACACTGAGAATGCTGTTTGTCCTCATCATGAGAGTCCTGGACTTTCTAATCCTGTGTAAGTTCTGCAAAATCGTCTTTTGGGAAATTTAATGTTCTGCATAATGGTAAAGATTATGTTAACCTGGCAATCGTGGACGTTGAAGAATGAAGTTAGTCCTAGCTTCAAGTGAAGTGTTTAATTTGTGTAATAGTTAATGTGCATATCATGGTTGGCATATATTTCTTTTGGTTTTTACCTGTTTCCGGAGTCAACCTTAATATTGAGTTCATTCGGTTGCTGGAAGAAGTGTCAGAACAAATTAAACTGGTGTTCATAACTACGACAGTGCAAATTGTTCTCTGTGACATATAAGTAATTGTCACGATGTGTCTACAACAGAGGTTTTCTTGAAATTTGTATCTTATAGAGTCTGGATCTTGTCTCCTCCATAAATAACCCTATATAACATGTGAAAATGCCATCTGTCTGAGAATGTTGAGATCCTGTCAAATCCCCAAGGGTTGACTTCCCTCAAGGAGTTCCTCCTGGTTTGTAGATGATCCTCTTCGCCGTCTTCTTTCCTTTCTTTCTTTTACCATCTTTCTTCCTTATGGGTAGGTTAAAGTTTTCTTCTCCAGTTCCTTTTATGTGCATTTGAAAAATTCTGCGTCTTTTGTCCTGGTTTTCCTGAAATTATTTATGCTATGGTTGCATAAAATCAGTTTCTAAGTCGAAAATGTACTACAGAAAATCAGAAGCACTTCGAAGTTTCTACATGCATCCATATATCCAGAAGAGTTTGCTGTACATGCAGAGCAGAGAACTTCTATGGGATGTTTTGGATGAGAATAATGGTAAAGTCTTTTCTGTTATCTTCTAGCATGTTTTTTTTGGAGGTCTTACAAATATTTGTCTTTGCAGGTTTAAAAGGAGGAGAAACGTCTCGTGTTGGTTCCTCTTGTGGTGCCAGTGTTTGCTGCAATCACCAAAATGGGCAGATTCTTTGCAACACGATAAAATGTAAATCAGATGGAGAAGATTCAGAAAGTTTGGTCAATACCGGGCGATCAAGAATGCTAGAGATGTCCCCAAATGATGAAGTGGAAGGAGAGATACTCTATTTTCAACATAGATTGCTTGGCAATGCAATCGCTCGAAAACAATTTAGTGGTTTGTTTTTCTTCTCCTTTATCTGATTCATTACATGGTTTGAGTATGAATTTTTTTTTTCCTTACATATGATATATCTTTATCGATTATGGATCCGTGACCTTCACTAATTGTTTCCTTTATGGAATGCGTGTGCAGATAATTTGATTAATAAGATTAGAAACGATCTGCCACAGGAGATTGATTCAGCTCATAGTAAAGTATGGGATGCTGTGCTTGTCAACAAATATCTCTGTGAGCTCCGAGTGGCAAAAAAGCTGGGTAGGAAGGAGCGGAAGCACAAGGAAGCCCAGGCTGTTCTTGCTGCTGCTACTGCTGCAGCAGCAGCTTCATCTAGGATTTCTTCACTCAGGAAAGATATGCTTGATGGATCAACGAATCAGGAGGTTTCATTGTCTTGGAAATTACTTTAATGTTTGATGGAGGGGAAAATGATGGTTATTGTGGCTGTGATCTTCATTTTGATTTCTTGTCTCTGCAGAATTTGGTGAAGCTCAATACTACTTGTGGAAGGGCTGGTTTTTATTCTCAACTTATGCCACGAGCAAGAGAGACAGTTCCTAAAGTGGGTGTCCATAAGGATTCATTGGAACGGCACTCTGGGTCTATTCAGTCAGCATCGGATTTTTCCAAAGATCATCCCAAATCATGTGATATCTGTAGTCGGCCTGAGACACTGATGAATCCTATTTTAATCTGTTCAAGTTGCAAGGTTTCCTCCTTGAGTTTTTCCTTCCAAGTAATTACAGTTAGCTGTCTTGGATTTGACAAGCTTCTCTGGTGACAGGTTTCTGTGCACATGGATTGCTACCGGAGTGTCAGAGAATCCACTGGACCATGGTACTGTGAATTATGTGAAGAGTTACGAAGTTCTGGAGCACCAGCTGTCGATTTCTGGGAGAAATTTACCTCTGCTGCCGAATGTGCTTTATGTGGAGGCAACAGTGGTGCTTTTAGGAAATGCACGGATGGTAAATGGGTCCATGCCTTCTGTGCTGAGGTGAATGGCTTTTCGTTCGTGGTTTTTGTGGATAGTTCTTTGTTTTATCCTTATACAGATGGAGATTTGAATTTTGTTTTGATTGTTTATGCCCTTGTTTTGTGCTCTAGTGGGTCTTTGAAGCTACCTTTACAAGAGGACAAGTAAATCCAGTTGAAGGAATGGTATGTGTCATGCTAGGTGCCTGAACTATTTAATTCTGTTTTATGCTTTGTTTGTCGCTGTAGATATGTAGCCCATATTCATGCCTGTTTATTTTTTCTAATGTCGTAAACCAATGTATTTGAGACAATGGCAGGATTCAATTTCAAAAGGTGTTGACGAGTGTAATGTTTGCCACCATAGATATGGCGTCTGCATAAAGGTGAACTTTACCCTTATGATTCTATGAACTGTGTATTCACTTTAAGTAGATGAAATTAAGTCTGAATCTTCTGGCCTGCAGTGCAATTATGGTCACTGCCAGAGCACATTTCATCCATCATGTGCTCGAACTACTGGATTGTTCATGAGTGTAAAGACTGTTGGTGGCAAGTTGCAGCACCGGGCTTATTGTGGAAAGCACGGTGTCGAGCAGAAGGCAAAGGTGTTTCTTGCGTATTGCATGTGCATTTATTAATTCAATTCCAGATATAATAGATATTGAGTTGTATATCTCAGAAATTCATTTTTTTTTTTTGTATTTCTATAAATCGGACAGGCTGAGTCGCAAAAGTATGGAATTGAAGAGCTAAAGAGCATCAAGCAAATCCGGGTACAGTGACATTTTCATTGATTTTGAGGCATGGGCTAATTTTGTATGTTTAGGATATCACGGTTCCGTTTAAATTTCAGAAAAATGTAGCAAGTTGACATATTGGTTGAGTTTTAAAAGGCCAGAAGAAGGCATATGAAATTTAGTATGTGTTATCTAGTATTTCTTTTGCAAATTGTTATCATTCACTTTTTGTTTTCTCGGTCAGTTAACTATCAACTAATATAATGTAATCTATCATGTATAATGAAGATTTGGGTTTTAACTGTGCTCGATTTTTTTACCCCGGACTAACATGTTCTTGCTTGTTATGGTAAGTCATGGCTGAATTTCTCTTGCATATGATTAGAGATCACAAAATGGGTCTAGAACCTATATTTTAACCCATATACAATGGTGCATGTTATAAATGAGTTGCCTTAAGTTCTAAAAACAAGCTCAAGTGGGTCATAAAAGGGTTATCTAACAACTTAATGTGTTTTAAATGAGTCATAAATGGATTACCTAACAAGCTTAAGTGGATCATAAATAGATCATCTTTTAATTATGATTTTTATAACTTTTATTTTCTTTTCCCTTTTCTTTCTACGAAATCCGCCCTCGCCTGTGACCAAAGATGGTTAGCTGGTGACCTTCACCCAACTTAGGAAAAAAAAAAAAAAAGAGGAAAAGAATATAAAAAAAATCAGGATTTTTTTTTAAATGTAAAAAAATTTCCGTAGCGTTTCAGCGATATAATTTTTTTAGAAATTTATAAGATACAAGTTTTCCTAAATTGGGTTATATATGAAAGTGTTTAAGCAATAAGGGTCGGTCTGGTATGAATTGGGATGAGTCGGGTCATGTATGGGTTGCTAGATTTGTATTGCATGGGAATGGGTCAATTTGAGCTGGACTATTTTCCACATGACCCACCTGTTTGCTAGGTCTACATATGACAAATATATAACCATGCTATTCATATGCCAGATATGTATGTTTGCTGCATATGTTATCAATCAGATTATTGAACTTCACTCAATGCTCTTGCAGGTTGAATTGGAAAGGTTGCGGCTTCTTTGTGAGAGGATCATTAAACGTGAGAAAGTGAAGGTAAGCCAAGCAGTATGATGATGTGCGTTTTATGTTGTGCTCAATCATGACGGCAAAGATGTGACTTCAGCATGTTTTTTTTTTTTTATGGTCTCAGTAAGCTCCTGATATGCTAATTCACCTCTTTAGAAACTTAAGACACTTTCCATAGTTCTTGCTATAGCTCTGCTGCTGATTTTCTATGCCTGCACAACTCTTTCTTGGCACTGGAAGGTTCTTGGCCCTATAAGATGGATTTTTATTTATTTGTACTGTTAGTGCCTTTCGGATAATCATTTATGCCATCTATCTTCTCTGTGATTTATGTTGTAAAGTCTGCCTTGCACATTAGTCAGGTAGTCTGTTCCTTTTAGGTGGGGCTTGTACATGAGTAGAAGAGTTGCACTGTTTGATCTTTCTTGTGATGGTGGGGGATCTTTTTTGCATGGCATGGCTTTACCTGGAACAGGAAATTATTAACTCCTCTAATTGGGGAAAGAAATTTCTTTGAGACTTTTGTCTTTTTATTGCTTTTGCGAATTTATGTTTGCGGATATTGTTATTTTTGCTTTTGCGAATTTATGTTTGCAGATCTTGTTAACTTAGAATATTTCATATCCTAAAGTTGGAACGCAAGTGTCCTGGGATTATATCAGTCTCTTTTACTGCATGCCTACCTTTGTTCTTATATATACTATCCTGCGGAGTCCACCCTTCATTGTTACCATCCTAGGATTTGGCATGTCTGCAAACTGTCCATTCATGTTTTTCTTGGAACTTTAGTTGTAACGCTTTACATTGACTGCATGTTTGCAGCGGGAAATTGTGCTTTCCACGTACGAAATACTTGCTTTGAAGAGAAACACAGTTGCTCGTTCTAGGCTGGTTCAAGGTCCTTTCTTATCTACTGATGCCAGCTCTGAATCTGCCACGACATCACTGAACTACAGATCTGGCAATGAAGCAGTTCAGAAATCGGATGAAATGACTGTGGATAGCTCAGTTTCTATCAAGCGACGAAGTAAAGTTCCTTCTCACACCAACCCTGATCAAAAGACTGATGGCAGCTCTGGATCACAGAATATTGTGATCCAGAAGCCAACAGAAAAGGCCTTATTCTCTGGGAAACACATTCCTCAGAGACCACCAGTTGCATCTCGTAATATTCTGAATGATGGAGAAGTGAGGTCGAGGTATAAGAAGGTATAGTTTTGCCTTTGTTTGTCTCACTTCAACTGCATGCTTCCGTAGTGAGGACCTGGTTTTTCACTTCTCTCTATGCATTCTGACTCAGCATCCAGATACGTTCGAGAAAGAGCTGGTGATGACTTCTGATCAAGCCGACTTGAAGAATAAGATGTTACCTAAAGGTTATGCATATGTACCATCAGACAGCATCCCAAAGGATAAGTGGATAAACCGGGATGGCTCGAGTGAGCCATTGGAAAATGGTGGCTAGTCAAAGAACCGTCTCCTCCTGGTTTGCAAGTCGCGTGCTGAATGCTTCTTGGTGTCTGTCATGGGCGAACGAAGCTTGTGTGGCAGAAGTTGTTGCCTTTGGGTGATCATGGTAAAAGGAATTGAGGCATTAGGAGTGAGATCATGCCCAACCTGGTCAGTGGTCATCATGCTTACACCCCAAAGGGAGCCAACGATTTGCTTGGTTTTGACCGTGAAATTTTGGCACCGTAGCTCTACATTCATTGAGAAGAGTTCGAGTGTACAGGAGGTCAGGGTTTATTCAATTCTTCTTGCCGACTCACATTGCTCGCCTGGGGTACGATGGGTGGTTGGAGGGCTTAACAAAAGCTATAAAGGCTTATCGCTGTTGCTTGTACTTGAATGCCCAAAATAACGCAGATAGAATCCTGTAGTGTGCATGTAAAGTTTAGTGCATGTACATAGTTACAGTATCAATAGTCAGCAATTGTGCCAAAGTCAATTTCCTGGAATGCTCCTTGCGGTACCTTACAATGTGCCCTAGCTTTGTGGGATTTGGATGTTGATGGTGGGAATTGTGCTCATTCATTTTCTCTTGTTGGCTGAAAGAAAAATTGAGTCACTACGTTGGTCTCGGAACGGAATTTTTCTGTTCAATCAGTAAGCTTTTATTCAGCAAGACCAAAAGATTCGGTCGGCAGGTGAACAATCTTTTTGATCGAGCGTAACACCTTTTTGTACCGCGAAGCGAGCTCGAGGCACTCAAGTGGAGAGTTTATGTTGGGCGATTAACCAAGAAAATAGTGTTAATCGAGCGACTAATGTCATTTCACCAAATTAAAATTGCAAGCATTCTCAAATGCTCACAGCATCTCAATGTTTCCGTCTCTCTTTCCTTTCACTTGGCAAGTTTGTGTTGGAATTTGGTGACTGAGTGCTGTTCATCCTCCATATAATTTTACTAGCTGAACTAATCGGTGTATAGAGTATCATGCTTCATATTTGAGGGTTCCAGTTTCTTCCGAAACATCGTGTCCTTTTTTATTTTTTATTTTTTATTTTGGGGGTGGGGGGGAGTAGAAAACACCGCATTGAAGATCTTCCCATCTGCCAAATTAGAATCAGCATTACCAGACTCCAGATTTTCCAAGTCACTTTCTGGTTGCGCCCATGAAAAAGAAATACAGTTCAAGATCTATGATCGAAAATTGCATATATTCAGTGTATATTAGGGACAAATCAATTCAATACACGTTTGATGAAAGAAGCAAAACATACTGGACACCAGCCATTTACACTTCTCAGGGATCCCTCCCCCCCTCCCTCTCTCTCTTCCTATGAATTCTAACTTTCTCCTCCGATCAAACAGTGACTGTCTGCATATGATGCCTTGGATGGTGAATAAGTTGAAGCTCCAGGCCCTTCAGAGCAACCCCACCTGACCTTCTCTTCCACAGGCTGCCGTCGCCGCCCCCGCCGCCATCTCGTCCGCCTCCTTCCGCAGCCGGTTTGCTCACTTTCTTGATCACTGGCAATGGGGGATCCATGTCCAAAATACTAACCGATGAG
This sequence comes from Rhodomyrtus tomentosa, assembly GCA_028455895.1. NCBI lineage: Eukaryota > Viridiplantae > Streptophyta > Magnoliopsida > Myrtales > Myrtaceae > Rhodomyrtus > Rhodomyrtus tomentosa. Next base: position 43,294,670 of record JAPCWY010000001.1, on the reverse strand, counting down.
CTGATGGAGTTCTCAATCTTTTCACATTTCTTCTCGGATCCTGCACACCCATTGCTCTCCTTTTGCCTCCTACCTCTGCAGCCGGCGGCGGCGGCGGCGGCGGCAGGGGAGGTGACGGCGGATGTGAGGAGGCTTTTGCTGGAGAAAAGCCTCTTGAGCTTGGCGTACTTAGTGAGACTGTTATTGACATTGGCTTTTGCGGCGATGGCGACGAGCTTGGTGGGCGTTGGGAAGCCAACGACCCGGTTGTTCCGCTTGACTTGGCCCATGCAGCCGACCTTTGGCGACATGTGGTCGTCGGAGAAAGAGGCGGATCTGTCCTCGTCGTGCCACTTGGGGGGCTCGACATCTTTAATGGAGGGCCTCGAGCACAACATGGGCAAGAAGGAGCTCTGGTGAAGGAGTTGGAGGTCGTTTCTATGGTGGAGATAATGGTGGTGGTGGTCTCTATAAGCATTGCTCATTTTCATTCTCTTCTCTTTTGATCTCTCTTCTTTGGATAGATTGATTGAGAGAGTGAGAGAGAGAGTAATACGTGAGACAGTTGGGGAGTGTGTTGTTTAAGAGGAGGAGGAGGAGAGAGAGAGAGCGTGTGTTTAGAGTTTGGAGTGTGTCAATAATGGAGGGGGAAGAGAATTCTTGTGATAGATTTCTCCGTGCGACTGCGAGTGCAGACCAAGAACCTGGTCTTTGAAGTTTGATGGGACTTGGCTTGGTCCTCCACATACAGCTACGACCTGCATTAAATAAAATATCTGGTCAAATATTCATTTTGAAGCCTTTGTTTTTTTTATGTGCGTTTTCTTCTAATTACAGGAATTGTCTTCACGCAACTCTTTGCAGAGAAACTATTATATATATATATATATATATATATATATATATATATATATGTGATGGTGTGTGGATCTACGGTGAGAAATAATATGCAATACTGTGATACTGTCATGTAGTATTTTAAACATTCCATGTTTCATGGGTGGGAGTGAAACTGAAGCGAAGATTACTAAAAAGTTGGTTGTCTTTTGAAGCTGTCGCACGCGTAGGGAGGAGGAGGAGAAAAAGCTAAGTATGGACAAGTAATTATAAGGAAAGGGAATGGGGGGGGGGGGGGGGGGGGGGGGGGGGGGGAGAAAGGATGAAGACTGCGTGTCGCTTGAGTTGGGGAGGAGACTTCAAAAATGGATTCACGCCCCGTTTCTCACGCCACTCCCCGGTCAGTTTTAATCATCGGTCGTTTTTATGTTGACGCTCGTCCTTCTCCCTCTCGCAGGTGGTCCCGTTAGGAGTACGCTGCCCACACGGTAAGGCTGCCAAAAAAATTCGCGCCGGCCAGGCCGGTCCCCGGCCAACCCTCCCAAAAATTCGCTTGATTTTCGTGTCGGGTTTGGTACTCGGGTCAAGTTGGCTCGGGTTGGATGGCCGCCCGATTTTTTTTAATATTTATTTATTTTTTTAAATTTAATTCAATTTTATATTTTTTAATTTGATATGTTTATTAATTAATTTTGATTTAAAAAAAAAAAAGAATTCAGCCCGGATTGGGCTGAGACCCGGCCCGTTGACACCCTTACCGTACGGCAATTACTTGACACACAAATCAACAATGCAAGAGTCGAAATCCTAATGGCTCGCCTCATGTGCGGGAGGCTACTACACAGGGCTGCCCGCCCATCTGTACCCAATCCAAGTTGATGTGAAGTCCATCTTGTTCACGGCCATCTTTCTTTTGCCAATGCACTCTTTTCAGGGAATTTTGATCGGAACACACCAATCGTCCTACGATGCATGGCCCACTTTGACATGAACGAAATTTGTATCTCATTTCCTTTAAAACTCATTTCTGAAAAATAGAAAAAAAAATTAAGAGAATTTTTTTAAAACTGAAGTGAGTATCTTATGTATTCAAAATTTGAATCTTGGGGACTGAAGGCCACCCAGGCCCCATGCCCTAATGCGTCCTTTGCCGGCGTTTTTCGTTGTGATTTTGTCTCAACATGGATGGACTTTTCTTGCGCTCCGACGTATTTTTGAATCTTGACCCCCCCCCCCACCCCCTCAAAAAAAAAAAAAGATTGTTTCTTTGGCCGGGCAAAACAATTTAAGATCATTCGACCCAAAAAAAAAAATACAATTTAGGATTATATTCATACACCCCGTCGTTTGATTGATATTATTGAGGTGCGCTTCCGGTGTAAAAGAAACGACACGCCGTTTTGCTTTCCCAGTTACAACCGAGACCCTCCAAACAAAGTTAAGCCAAAAGATGCTATCAATCCTGAAGAATATCCGAATGGACATAAGCGACAAACCCCATTGGATCACGATCGTTAAATTCAGGTGTAGATCATAGTTGCGGAGTTAGTTAAGAAAATGGAGATTTCACCGTGTCCGAAAGTCAGATTTGTTTTCCAAAGCTTGAAGGTCAACGGTTGGTTGGGGTGTTTGACTTGAACCGGTTTTGGTTAACCTCATCTTCTTATCGGTTTAGCCGTTAATGTTGAAGTTAAGGATGAGCAACGCAACGATGATAAGGATGACCAACAATGAATGAGCAAACACCAATGTTAAGTTTTTAGAATGCTTTTTTTTCTTTTCTTTTTTCTTCTGATTTATTGTTTTAACAAAAATTTGAAGAAATAATAAAGAGTTTTGATGGCTTAGAATAGAATCAAAACTAGCTTAGTCATGCCTTTATTTTCCACACTTTATCCATCCACGTAAGTTAGTGATCATCGAAATTCTACACCAATGTGAGAAAATAAATGCTCAATATGATTTAAGATAAAAAGGACGACGCAATTTGCACTTTATGTCAGCCTGATAAACACACGTTAAAAAAAAAAAAAAAAAAAACAAACCCCAAATCTTAGGTCCAATCCCAAATGTGACTTCAACTTTTTTTCTTTTGTCTTAAAAAAAACTTCAAACTTTAGTCCCAAATCTACCGTGAACATTACATTAGTCATCTATCCAAAAATTGCCATTAGTCGTCCCTAATTTTCATATCCAAAAATGGTTTCGTTTGGCATAATTTCATTGATTTTTATTGGCATGGATTTGTTATCCGTGTGAAAATTTCACGTTAGTTCGTACCTAATTATACCCTCTTACTTTGCCGATGTGGCTTTTTCAAGATGCGAAAATGCCACGTCAAGTTAGGATCGAATCACGTGGCTTATTTGAGAATGATTGAAAGTTTGTGATATTTTTTAGACAAATCGAGGCGAATTGTGATTAGATCTAAAGTTTGTGGTTTTTTCATATGACAAAAAATTAAGTACAGGATAAATTTGGGATAGGACATAAAGTTTGAGGATTTATATATATATATATATATATATATATAAAGGAATTAGACCCCTATAAAGCAGCTAAATAGGAATTATATTCAGAAGTAGACACATTATCACCTCAATTGGAGTAAAACGTTGGGAAGCTTTACAATGCTAAGAGGGTCTGCTCCTGGATTGTTCTTCAAATGTGGTTCCTATTTTTTTTTTTTTTTTTTTTGCGGTTTTATGTAGTTCAAGCTAGAATAAAATAAGATAATGAACTTTAACCAACAATCCACATGACAATTCCTGTCCTAATGTTAAAGGAACAGACTTGGTACTGTTTTTTTCCTATTCCTTTAGCTGGCGATTCAATAGTCTTGATTGTTTAAGCTTGGACCAATGGCAAATATGGCAAATGTACAATAAATGAATTGTGGAATATGACCATGTATCAATTCCAAAGTGCTAAGTTGCTTGGTTCTAATCCCTACGATTTTGTACACAGACACTCGTGAATCTCAAATCATTGTTAGCATATGTTCCATTCTATTATGGTATCGTGATATTTCAAATTGAAGAATCTAATAGTATAAATTCCCCAGGTTAAAACCGGAATTAACTTAATTGAAATTCCTCATTTTCATTTTCTTTTTCTTTTTGTTTTCGCTCGTTATATTAAGCTACATCGCATAATTACAGTCGATCTTGCTATTAAGATCCCCGTCGAGGGCAATTCAGACTCGATAATTGTTGGTTCGACCTTTTGTAATTTGATTATGACTAATCCAATCTTATCAATCTCGAATGGTGCGATTAAGCATTCAATTAAAATAAAAGGGAGTGGTTGAAAACCCATCAGTCTCTTTGGGTCAATTCAGATGTAAGCTTGGTTAGGCATTAGGTACCGACCAAGCACATGCAGGTCACGTGCTGATAAAATCTTGTCCGTGGCAAGGGAGGACACATCTTGTTGACACCGACCGACAAGTAATGTGTGTCTGCACGTGGGTGGCACGTGAATGGTGGATTCGGTGCGCTCTCTCTTTCTCCATCGCTCACAAAAATGAATTGCATATCCAAAATCAGATGGAAAACTTTACAATATTTTTCTTTAATCTAAGTACTTCTATTATTAAGCGTTAGCGAATAAAGAAATGGTGCTTTTTTTTTCTCTTTTGTTGGAAAGCGCGCAGAACTCGCTATAAATATAAACATGTTAATCATGAAGATTAATAATCATTTAGACGGCATCGTGATTCATGAATGATTATCGTTGCAAAGTTTCAAAAGCCATTTTTGTTTTTTTATCTTTCAAATGAATTTTCTTACTTCGAATTAGCCCTAGAGAGTAAATACGTACAAACTAAGATGGTCTCATCACAAATTCGCAAAAAGACTATATCGCTATGCAAATTTATGCTCTTATTCTTGTTCCAAGCGAGCAAAAAAGTTTAACGGTGAGTGTCGGAATCATTAGGAGATGCAATAATTTTTGTGCACTGCCTCCACATGCTTCAGGACTAAGCAATCACACGTGGAAGACCTATTAAGACATATTAAGAGTTGTCAGTCGATAATTAGAAAAATTCACAGGTTATGGAAGCCAAAGCCACCCATGGGATCTCTCACTCATCCAAAGTGTCTCCTTTCCCTGTTTCTTTTTCCGCTTAGGTTAACCTCCAAAGAAAAAAGGGTTACACGTTGCCATGGCCAGAGATTGTCTTGGCACGGCGTAACACGATTGTCTGTGACTTGCCACACCCCTTGCTTTCTAAAATCATTAAAGCCTCCAAATCACAAGAAATAGAGGAAACCCTAGGCCCATCTCTCTCTCTCTCCCTAGATCATTGAAGTTTCCTAATGACAAGAAATAGAGAAAACCCTAGACCCATCTCTTAGATATTTTGCTTACACGAGCTTCTTCAATACTTTCTATGTCGGGATTAGTTACTAGTTCGAATTCAATATAAACCCTAGACCCATTTCTTTCTCAATCTCTCGCATCCACTGCTGATGCAAAGCACAAGAAATAGTCTCTTTACCTACCAGTTGGTGGTGGTGTGCCCCGGTTAAACAAAGGCAATGACAAGTCAATTTTTTTTTTCCCCAAAAAAAGGATACCCCGTATGCAGAAGATCGCTCCCCCGGCCCCGAGAGGACACTCCCATTTGAAAAAACAGTCCCACATTTGGTGTGCACTGAACTGCAGATTGTCCCGCACGCAGAATTACTCGAATCTTGATCCCCAGTCCGTCGGTCATGCCGCCTGCGTAAGCTGGCTTCGTCAGAGAATACGACGGGCCACCGCATAACAACGAGGAGATAAAGACAAGGTGGAAAAAAAGGGAAGTTCCTTTGAAAGGGAGAAGATGAGTACCGAAGGTCCTTTCGTTGGTTGGCGAGGGGGCCTTCTGCTCGTTCCTTTTTATGGGCATTATTAGTCAACTTCGGTTATTTCGAGCGCGCGGAAATATGTTGTTCCCCGCGAAATAATTTTTTCCCGGCGGTGGTTCGCCATCGAAGGCGTCGATCACAGCAGTCGGCAACGATGAGACTGTCGATCCTATGGCTATCATGCTGTCTGGTTTCTCTTAGGTCCGGTCAAAAAAGTGTGGAATTGTTTAAGAGGAAATGCACGAGCAGTTTTTAAGTTCAAACAGAAAGGTAAGGCATTAAGTGGTGGAGGTTAGATTCTTTTCGATAAAAAGACTGGTGGAAGAAAGTTTGAGCTTTAGAGGTTGCCAGGGTTTGATAGTGTCAAAGGTAAGTCTTACAACAGACAATTACTTAAAAAAAAATGCACAGAAACTGTTGAAATGCCAGTCTCATCCGCATAATTACAAGATCATCTCGCTTGTTTCAGAATGCAGAAACCATGCTTAAGGGTAAAGACACCATGCAAAACGCAATTTAAGGTGAGATACTGATGAAGCAAATCCATGAACCAGCATTTTTCTGCGTGCAATTCTTTGATTTTCTGCCAAACCACACTCAAATGTGAGCCAATCATTTCTTCACAAGTTAGCTCACAAGCCTTCAAGGCTTCAACCAACAAATGATCACACTTTTATCGGAATCCTCAGAAAAAATATTGCCCTATTCCGAAAATCGTATTGAGAAACATGAATTCCCCTTAAGTATCTTTCCCTCAGGATCTCCGGGTTAAAACTTCCTGCAGTAATTACCAGAATGACCAGAATTTACCGAGAGATTCATTTCTTACCTCTACTTTCCCTCAACACATGAAACGTAAAATTCGTATCCATTCTTATCATTGGTTCGTACCAAAATCTTTTTAACACTATGCAGGCCAGAATTTACTAAAATCCTTACGTGGTCAATACAAGGCACGATTGAAGAACAAACACTGACATTGAAACTCTGATGAAGAGCGGAATATCCAAATCTAGCACATGAATCAAAATGCACATCGAACTATCACCTATCCATCACTGTAACCTGCTGAAAAATTTTGCTAGTGGTAAAGGAAGACGTGAGCTAAATTTGACGACGAGGGAGAGATGATGATGCTCTTTAAGATCGTCCTCATTCCCATAAACAGGACTCATCGACTACTAAATTCTACCAGAGGACAAGAATAAACCTTGACCTGTGTATGGCAGTGCTCCCCAAGGGACCCACCCCCCCAAAAAAAAAAAAAAAAAAAAAAAACTTGTCCTATCATTGTGATGTCTCGTCAACAGGGTTGCCTTGTGGCTCCAATGGCTCATTTGGCAGTGACTTTGAAACAAGACTCTCCTCTTCGACAAGCGAAACTCTATCATCCGTCCTATCTGTATCTTCCCGGGCCTCAGAGTGTATACCTTGAGATTTATGCTCTGTTTCGATTTGGCTTGGGACTCCAGTTTGTAATTTGGAAGGAATTTGGGGGGTGGCAACATTCATCCCCTTGGAAAGACAAATGTACTTAAAAACTATCCTCTTGTAATTATTTAGCAGGTCTTCTACATCATTTACTGTCAAATCACCAGCCTGGGCAAATAAGTACGGGAACTCCTGAAAGGTTTTGCTCACCTGATCCTCCTTTAACAGCATAGCTGCCCCTTTATTCTCCAAATCTGAGAGGGATGGAATTTTTGCCATTGATGCCTGGTTACTTGTATATGGTACTGACTTGGTCTTCAGTTTTGTTTCAGATGTTTTGGGTGGTGTTGCAGGAATTCTATTAAAAGAACTTTGATTTCTCATTTCCATCTGTTCTGCTCCTGGCGCATAATCACCAGCCCTATCAGTTTGATTAGAGAGACCATCGACATCAGTGGAAAGCCCAGATAAAAGAGCTCGAGCAGATTCCATGTTGCTCGAGAACTCAGTTTCATCCATTGAAAGTGCTTTTGCATCAATGTTTGAGATGAAGGACTCTGCGGAAAGCATGTTCGTGAAAAAATAAGCTGCTTCAGCAACTAATCGAGATTGCCGTCTGTATCTTTGTATGTACAACAAATTTGAGTGCAGTTGCGGAGGGCTTGCCTGCATGGGATGTATAGGAGGGCAGATTATGCATGAGAATAATTTCAGCAATAAGCAGATAAAGCAGCATAGCAAAATGGTCGTATCGCCAAACAGATAAAGAGTAAAATTTGAAGCCACAAAACTCCTTAATCTTGTCAAATCCCCCATCATATCCGGCTTCATTCGCAACCCCAGATCCGTGCCCCATACACACATTGGAAGTTCAATTTTTCCTTTCTGGGAAAAATCAGAAAAGAATTTGAACTATCACCAATAATGCAAAAACACCAGTAATTTAATAAAGAAAAATAAAAACAGATAGAAAACCTCAAAATGGCTGGCCGAGGAACTTCTATAGAACATGTTCAAAGACATAAAATAACAAAAGATGATTGTTAGAATAAGCAATGTCTTGTTAACGAAATATGCAGAACTACTTGCAGATTAAATATGCACCTGACGGTATCTAAACTACAGTACTGCCGGCCAACACACCCCCCCCCCCTTTTTTTCCTCAAATTCGCTTCGATTGCAAGATTGCTCCCTGTGTTTCCAAATCAACACAGCATTGTTATTCTCACCGATAAGCCAAGTAAAATATTCTCTTTAAGAAAATAAATTCACTTTCCTTAGCATAAGCCCGATGAGGCTGATGAAGTGGCTATCATAATTTCTAGTTGCCCACTTAATTTGCCACACAGGAATTCACATCAGCAAAGCCGAAGTGAATTATGTCTACTTCATCAGTCTGAGCCACTGGGGTGGAAAGATAATACCTCAGGCCGCCTCAGCATTTGATGCCTTGACAATGGCTCGCGGGGAGTGAAGTGTCCATTAAATATGGTGTCAACTTGTCTGGGCCAAAGTAAGAGATATGACGGTAAAACTTTTATCTTAACATTTGGAGACATCAAGTTCCACTCCTCCACAGGCTGAAGGTTATCCATATTATCTATCTAAAAGTCTCAATGACTCTGGGCGTATGGTGATCCAGACTTACCTCCCAACTTACCAATAAACATCCAAAGAGAAAGTTCCATACCACCATTGTAACTAAGATTCTCTTCATTCAGAAGATTGAAGAAACTAACCAACGGTGTCAGTCTTGCATCCAAAGCTCTCGCATTTCATCAGCAGAAATGTTTACCAATGACCAGCAACCCCAGTATGTGGAAGGACTCTAGAACGACGATGAAAGCCAACACTTCTCCTTTCACTACTAGTGTGTGGAGTAGATTATTACAAAACGTCGGTATAGATTGTTGTATGCATATTACGATACGCAATGCTAAAAGTAGTGAACAAGGCATCAATGTTGCAAACCAGACAAGTTAACACAAACTTCAAATGTAACATCATATATATTTTTCAAAATCTGGAGATTGACCAATCAGCAAATGAATTTAGATAAAAAAGGAATGCAGTCAAGAATCCAGCATACAACGACAGAATTTGGATAAGCATTCAATATGTCACGATTCATGAAGAACAGGACAGGTATCTCAAATAGCGAGAACGCATACCTTAATGGTAACATAAATTAGAACAGGGAGAAACTCATCAGCCCCTGGTGGATTCCCATTGGAAGAAATGGAAGCATTAATCAACAAGTTGTTAATTACTTTGCAACAATTGAGGATGCACACTAGCTTGTCTCTTGGTGCCTTACACATGTTGATCTTTTGTAGCTCTTTCTGAGCAAGCTGTCAATACCAAAGTAGAAGATTAGTCGGACTAAAAGATTTTCTGATTATATCAGCAGCTAACCCATTCAAAACCACGTCTAAAGAAATGCATTATCAATACCAAAGTAGGAGTAGCCAGTTCATCTATTTATTGGCACATATTGGTGAGGTCCAAAGAGGTGACTGTCTAAAGTCTAAATTAAGGAAATAATCCAGAATTCCCTTAACGAAACTGTTCAAGAAATTCATGTGGATACCCACCAGCCATGATGTTTCATTCTGAAAGGTCGGTGTGATGTCCAGATTTTCTGGCCTAATGAACTGTTGAACCAGAGCCATCTTCTCAGAAAGGTCATCATCAAGTTTAACATCATCTGGATGTGATGCAAACACACGGGAAAACAATTTCGTCATTACATACTTCTCCAATCCCTGTATAGGAAACAAGCCAGAGAAACAGGATGAAACCTGTCAGGATTCATCGACTGCCTATTGAATAATGAACTAGAATATCATGATGGAGAATTCTCGGCATGAAATACTAGATTTAAGTTCCAAGGAGCAATATTATTGCCACCACTTCCAAGACTCGCTGCAAATGGCTTGAACCTTAAGCTGCATATGTTTGCAGCTGATATTAAAAAAAGGATTAAAAAAGAGTAAAAATCAACATAACCAGTTCATTTAATTCCTAGAATAGAAACCTACTCCATTCCAAGGACAACACATTTGCATCCACCCAAAGCAACAACTGTTGAAGAGAAGTTTACCATTTTTATGAAGGTAAACTCCCAGTTAATTCAGCAAATAGTGTTGAACTCTTCTAGAACTAAGGGGAAACAAAAGTGAGAAAAAATGTCACAGTTGCGGAATTCCACTGTTATGTACAGTGCTTCTATTAGCCTATCACACTTCTCTCATATCTAGAAGTATGATAAACTTCACAGGCTCTACTTATCTCATCAAAGAATCATGCCCACACCATATAAATCACTTATGTGGGTCCTTTCTACCAAACCATGGGAATTTATCATATCAGCTGCAAATGTATGATTTTTACAGTATCCGTTACCCTTCTCCAGATATCGACCTATCAATTCTGCTGAACCACAACCACTATCTACACAGGCTATATCCCATTTCCCCTTTGGGATTCTTTCCCTTCGCTTGTAACACAATAAGAATTTGGGTGGCGGACAAGAAGCCACTTTTCAGGTATATCTTTATTCGTCGAATATTTTTCATTCATGGCAAAGTTAGCCTTTGTCCGGCTACAATTTAAAATATGCATTGATACTTTAGTGCCAATTGTCTAGCCCAAAACAGCCTTCCTTTTCCACCTTAAAGACATGGTCCTAGGAATCTAGTTGAGATTTGGAACATGTCTAGCTGAGAAAAATAAGAATACTGTTAACGATGGCAACGCGGAGTGCTTTGTCTAGAGGCAACTTTAACAATATCATGTAAACATGCCTCCAGGTAAATAAGTATACAGGAGACAAACATAAAAAGCAATTTTCTGGGGTAAACGTGTTGCGATAGTGCCTCACTTCACCAGCGCTTTCCAGTTCCTCCTCTGAGCAACCCGCCCACAATGGATGATTCCTGAATACTCCTTCCATATTGTTGAGAAATTCCTGTACAATGGCACTATCCCTTTCCGGATCTGGAGCATTGTTTATAAACGAGACAATGAAACTGCAAAAAGAAATGCACCTTAGCTCGGAAGTGAAAAAACCTTCAAATATTAATGTGAAACAGAAGTACAGAAAACAAAGTTATCCACATATGATCTACAGTCTTCTATATTTGAGACTAGAAAAAGGGGAAGAAATCAAAATCTAAACTAGAGAATTCTTCAGTGTGCCTGACTTGAAGAGTGGACTTTGATTGAGCAAAATCCAGATCATGCTCCAGTATCAACAGTTTTTTTCGACAAATTTTATGAGTCAATAAGTTATTGCTATGAATTCGATGCTTATCTACCCTCCAGAGCATGTCAACCAAAAAATTATTCACAACTTTCCGCTTTCACCAAGCAGGCCCCCTTTAGAAGACTAATCGCATAGTTAACTTTTCCTTTGGCTCTGACCCCCCAAAAAAAAAAAACCGTCTCCTTTGGCTTCAAATTCGAACTAGAACTCGTTTCCAGAACCACGGAAAAACTGCCGAACCAAGCAAGAGCAGCCGAACGACTAAGCGAGTCCCCTTCTCACCGTTGACTCCAGTCATCGGAATCAACGCCCGGAAACAGCTGATGGGAACAGGCCCCCCAACATCGAAAGACCGCGGAAGACTAAACGAATAAAAAAGACAGGCACGGGAATCGCGCACCTCTTGATGGATTTGACGATGTCGGAAGCGGAGGGTTGACGCATTCGCTCCAGGAAATCGTGCAGCCCCAGGACGACGTCAGCCTTCTCCATTGACGACCGAACCCAAAAGCGACGCGAGCTCCGCCCTGACTTTCGTCTCTGCGCGCGAAAAAATAAAAACTCCCGGCGATCGCTTTCTCCGCTATTTTATCTAACGCACCGCGAGATGATTGCACTCATCAGCTTCCATCGAAGAGGAGGAAGGAGACACAGATGCAGAAGCTGGGAAGAAGGTGGTTGTGTGCCGTGAAGGACTATGGCTGAACTGAAATGTTTTTCTTTCTATTTTTTTTTTTCTTTTTTATGTTTTTGGAGCGTCGTATAATGGGAGGACGACAGAAGCAGCGACAGAGAAGGCAGACCGACTATAGTTTTTGTCCTTTTACAACAAATTAGGGAGTCATTTTTACGTAAAAAAATATCTGTCTTTCATTGGGATATTTTCTAGCGGGGAAATGCTATTTTTAAATCCGAAATCTTATGTCTTATCCTTTTACAAAAACGAAAAAATGGCCTTCTACCCAACCAATTTTCATAATTCAATATTTTTAGACTGCATTTATCATCCAAATTTATAATCAAGATATGGCTAAATACGATAAGGTAAAAAATGCAAGAATTTGATCATATCCTATATACCGTTTGATATATTGCGGATTTAAAATCAAATATCTGTAATATACTATTTTATTCATTAGTTGGTGAAAACTAGATCGTGCGATGCAAAGCAGGTTGTTCCTGATCAAGATTTTCAACAGCGCTCCCTCATTTTTATTCAAAATTAAACTGAGAATCTCTTTGAGAAGATTTGGTAATCGAGCAAATAGCCATAGCACCCTAAGGGTATTTGGGAATTCCCCTCAAAACCTTATTGAGAGCAACAAGTGGCACTCATCCACCTCCATAGCCCCTATCATCGCCTAATCCAATTATAGTTGTATTCAACTCCCCTCTGTCGACCAAAAAATAAAAAAACCAACCTCCACTCTGACATGAGGTAGGACACATGTGCCAGCAGATTTGGATTTAGAATTTACTACCATGATCCATCTGGACCGTCTAATTCAAAATAAACAATTTAGATTAGCCTGCATTATTTCTCACTAAAAAATCGTGAATTGATTTGGACCGTCTATTTTGAATTGGACGGCCTAAATTTATTGACACTTCTACGTACATGGTACCAAATCATTTTCCTGTGCCAACTGCCAAGGGATCTTTGTAGCGGCAATCCAGGACTGGAAGCTCCCAAAGTTGAAGATCCTGCGTGAGCATTTCACAAGCGATTTCTAGGAGCAACTTGGCTTCCTGCCCTGGAAATGGAGGTGGAACTAATATTAGATCCATTGTTATTGGCAGCAGAAAGTTGTGTATTGGAACCTGAGTTTGCGGTCGTTGAATTTGCTAGTCCAACGGTCCGTTGACTTCTGCCTAGATTAGGTTCTAAACCGCCGCCGGAGAAGTTGCCCGCCCACCCAAAGAGGCGGCTGGGCATGGCAAAGAGAGGGTAGTTTGAATGATGAATAAAAGAAATACTATCTAGCTCTATCACACCCCTACCCTAAAGATAATTTCATCTCTTTATATCCCATTTATTATGTCGTGGTAACTACCAAACACGGGAATCGGATGACCAAACGCAGACTTACTGAATAGGTAGATTTTCCTGAGACGGGCAGACAACATAAAAAATATTCTTTCTTTTTCGATGTTTCAACGTGTATAAAAAGAAAATATTGTGAATTTTCATTTCTTATGACATTTTAACCGTGATAAAAGGTTAATGCTAACTACCACAAGTTGCCAATCCCTTGCTTCATGCTTGGAAGTCCACGAGGGAAAAGAAAAGCAAGAGGAATTTTCCAAAATTTTTAAAATTTCCTTAATCTCGTCACAGAACACATTTTAATTTCTTTCACGCTCACGCCTCCCTTCCCTTACCTTCACTCCACCCCCAACAACTCAAAAGTCGGAGTCGGCACAAAAATCCGATATAAAGATTGGGATAATTTCGTTTTTGGTCCTTTAAAGTTGACGTGAAATGTGCAATCAAATTTCGTAACTCTTAAATCTGTACAATCTATCCCTATAACGTTAGTCCAGTATTCAATGGCCCGACCATGAATGGCAATTGGATCAGGCTTGTTTTAAAATTAAAATTCATTATGTTTTATACATAGAAGATCATTTTGCCCCGCCAGTGCCGGCATTGGGAAGGTTACACCTTTGATAAGCAGGCTCCTTCACTTAGAAACTGTAAGTACTTTTCATTTTGTGGAAAATGCTTTTTGGCCCTCGTCTACTGCTACTGAAGCGTTCCCATCAGGATTGGTGGCTCACTTCAGCAAGAATAACTGGGACTTTGACAATTTTGACCAACTACGAGAGGAGTGCATGCAAATTGCAAACATAGTCCAAACCAGGATAAAATGCAAGGAAAATCTCGATATATCCATTTCAGCAGGAAAAAAAAAGTAAAAAAACTGAAATAATGATGCACAGCAATTCACTTGACTTTCTTTTGAAAAAAAGAAAATCAGTTCCCGAAATTCTGCCAAGGGGTCAAAAACACAGGACCTGGGTGTGTAAAATCCTAAAGCCTAAGTTACACCTCACTAAAAGTGTGAAAAAGAAGAAGAAAGAATTTCACGTAAATAACCATATATCACCCCAAAATCTAAGTGGGATTGCAAAGTGTCCGCAGCCGAATTTTCCTAGTCCGTGGTCATGAAGCGAACAAGCACTGCGTCGGCGTTTGTTAACTTGATAGCTGCTGCAACCACCTCCTTCGAACCACACCTGCCCATAAAATATGTTGCCACCCCCGCAAGTAAATCTCCTCTGTAAGTTGTATGCTCGACTAACTTGCAAAAGTGATTGTGTTACTTCAGCGTGCACCGTGTTTTAAATGATTATGCGCTTCTCTTTTACCCAACATACTATCCCCCGCTGTAACTCTACATCAAATTAAAGCATCCCAGACAGCTCCATCCCCTTCGCCGCACCTTCTGTGGACATCTTTAATCTTCTCCACCGACTTGCATATACCACTACAACTCCAGTCGAATGAAGCAATGCACACATTGCCAGCCTGTGCCTTCCATTCACAATCTGATCCAGCAGAAGATTTATGTTAACAGAGAAGAAACTATGAGAACCCTAAAACTTTGGCATTACATACGACATCAAACCCCAGGGCATGTTTCCCATCTCCCATTTCAAATTCGAAAGCATCAAAGAATGAGACTTGTAGTCTGCAAACAGCGGATGGCTAAAAACTATTGCAAAAACTTTCCGTTACATAAACATTAGCAGTGATGCTATCATCTGGAGATCATAAGTAAGTGCCTTTCTCCGGTTAGGATCTTAGAAATCTTTTCTGCGAGATACATTTATTTACCTGGTGGAGTCCCACAACACATGTTGCGGTCATCAATGTGCTCAACTTCAAGACCGATAAACCATGATCCAAGCGACACATCTTCATTGGCATACTTGTGCAATATGGGCCTGCAATCACAATCCAGACCAACTACTTATTTCACAATCTTCCAAAATGCCCAATCCACCACATGCACTCAAGACCTCAAGGGAAAAGTTTTCTAGTAAAATCAGATTAATCCAACCCAAGACTAAAGGTTTCAACAAACTCGATGTTCTATTCTGGTACAAAAACAGAAGGGATAAGTCATCACAGAATTTTGATTCACAATCAAAATGCCCAATCCACCACATGCACTCAAGACCTCAAGGGAAAAGTTCTCTAGTAAAATCAGATTAATCCAACCCAAGACTAAAGGTTTCAACAAACTCGATGTTCTATTCTGGTACAAAAACAGAAGGGATAAGTCATCACAGAATTTTGATTCACAATCAAGATCAGTCTAAATTTTCAATGAAATAAGGATGCAAAGAAACAGTCCTTTGCACACAACATAAATTTTTATAATTACGTAAATCTTCTGAATATTAGTAAAACAAGATTTAATGGAGTGGGAAAAAGATTAGCATACGGTTTCTCTTAGGACGGAGTAGAGAAAGGCTATGTGGAGGAACAGAATTCCCATGTTCCTGACTGTCTTTTTTAGTCATTTCCCTATTTATTTATTTTTACATATTTATCTTTTTTCCCTCGATCGGTCTTGCTTTTATTTTATGTATCTTTGGGGTTCATCAACCGCCAACCCCAACTAGTTTAACATAAAGGTGTTGTTGATGTTGATGTTGACATAAATCTTCTAAATAGTAGCTAAAAATTTACTCATAATGTCCTAGTATAATTTCTTATGTTTAGGCTCATTTGTTGAGAGGAATTGATAGACAGCTTCTTAATAAGTCCACCAGCACCCCCGTCAAGAGATGAGCACAAAGAATAGTTTTACACTCGCATCGGTAGTAAAAAAAAAGCTCGATATCATTAAAGTTATTGGAAAGTCTGAAAGCATGTGATGTCTACTGAACACTAAAAAAGGATATTGTGTAAGTAGCAATCAGTCAACACAATGATTAAATTGCACTCCTTACTGGTTGATTGAGATGTAGGTAGCCAGATCCTTTGAGATGGCATAGATCTGTCCCGTTGCATGGCGGAAATACTTATTACCCTCCTCTCCAAATTTCCAGTACTCTGGTTCATGATACTTGACATTCCTATAAAATATAGAAAGTGTAAATAAGAAAGCAAATGCAGGCTTGACATTGGTATTTCTCAAGTTAAAAGATCTAAAAGGTACTTTTGAGAAAGCACAGGTCCAGACTTCATGCAGCCAATATAAACCCTTGGCTTCGAACGATGCCGGGCAAGGGTTGTCGCCAGCATACCTATGAAGTAAGCATGTGTTAAATAAAGTTTGAAAAATAGTGACAGGAGTTCAGTAAAAAAATCACAAGCAATGAAACTCATTGGAGTAGCTTATACCCAGATTAACGTGGACATCATCATCCACCTTGATATAATAATCAGCATCCCACATAGCAACAGCAGTGGAAAAGAAGATTTTTGTTTTTGCAGATAATTCATGATAACCTTCCACATGTCCCTACAGGAAGAAAGGTCATATTATGGAGACCAAATTACGAACAAGTTCTCAGAGTTCCAACAGCAAAACTGTGGCTTTCTTACCAGCCTAAGGAAGTCTTTGTGCTGAGCATCTTCCGAGTCAATTGCTCGATCTAAAATGCTATTTGACGTTGCACTGGATGCATAAAGTGGTCGTAGTTAGATTCAGAGATCCAATGAAGTCATTGCTCAGCGAAATGGGAACTACATTTAGGATTGCAAACACTGCTGATTATAAGCTACTCTACTTTTACATGCACAGCAATGGAACTTCCACTAATCAGAGCTTCTGCAATGCCAGAATTACTTCAAAATGGAGACTAAATATATGTCAATTTAAGGTTTGAAACTATACACCTATACTTCCCATCTTAAACGACAAGCCTGACATATGCATCTCCCATATATTTCACCAAAGTCTGGCTGGAATTTTTCCAACCAAGGTTGTGAAAACAAAAGGTAAAAACGTATAACCTACTAATTTGATATCTAAAAGAAGCTGATGAACATATTCCCAATTTCATTCTTTTGCGTATGAGATTTTTCATTTCCATGCATAGTGGCGAGAAAGAAATAAGTTATGCATAACAAACTTGACTATTCTTACAGGTCCTTGTCTAGAGACCTTCCCCCTTTTTAACTCTGTCGCTTCAAATTTCCCATGCACAAACAATTTAAAACTCCTCAAACGCGTTCATTTGTCTGATAAAAGAGAGCTATAGAAAGAGAACTACCTATGCTTGTCTCTCGTCAAAGAAATTTCATTTACGGTTTTTGCCAATTGTTGGCAGAATACAAGGCACTTACAACTTGTGGGAGAGCAGTTTGTAAAGGTATTATATGCGTCCATCAGTGAAAAGGCAACGGTGCATTACAAAAATGAAAAAAATAAGACAATCATATTGTTGGTCACGACATTGCGTCGAGGTAACCAAAGAATGTTACTCTTAATTTTGCACGTTAAATTATGTAGATTAAGGGGACTCAAGATATCCTTAATTATTATAGTGGCACTCCGCTCTTATATTCCATCTTGCAAAAATTGTTTAGTAATTACTCACAGCATTTTTCACATCGCATAATGCCAAGCATGTATGCCAATAGGAAGGGGAATAGCTGACCTATGTCCAATCATGAACCGTACAACAATCCCTTTCTCACGCTCCAACTGAATAAGCTTCTCTCCTAATCAATCGTAACCACATTCGCATCATTAGATAACAAAAACATACAAGGAGGTAACATCAGCCAACCTGACAACAAGTTCTACTAGAATTCTAATACCTTGAGGCATCCACGTCTCCCTGACAGAATCCCGCCGCTTCCTACTACTGAATGCTGTATTAATTCCGATGACCATGAACATTTTCTTCCGCACCTTCTGATCACCCGATCCACTCCCCAATTCCATTGCACTCCTAGAAGCAGCTAGTTCCATCTGAAGCAAATCGATGGACTTGTCCAGAGATCTATCCAGCCTCCACAAAAATTCAAAAGCAGCAAACGACTTAGAAAAAAATCTGAAATCGAGACTTCCACAGCTAAAACCTCGGTCATGACACTCACTGGATAGCTTCATGAGTTTTGTGCACTTGCTGCATCACATCCTTATCATCCGCAGGCTTCTGGCACGCAAAAAGAAAAGGAAAAAAGGCAAAACCTCGACATTAACATCAGCCCAAGCTAAACTAGCTTGAACTCGAATCCCACACACCCAGACACAGTTTCACCGCCGCGAAACATTCGGCAACAAAACCTTCACCTTCTTCGAGTCGCAATCTTCCGAAACCATCCTCAGCTCCTGCTCCCGCCGAGTCCGCGACACGAGCTGGCCACTCGATTCAGGGGGAGACCACATCCTGCGAGAGCACGATTTTCCGAAATCAAAACACCAAACGCGCTCGAATCGAGCTTCCTCCCACGTCGAGACAGCAAGCATCGCGGCCACTATCGAGATCGCACCGATCAAAGCGACGCGAGCGCAGCACAACGGAAACCGTAATCGACGGCGATCAAGACCGAGAGGAGAAGCACGGACCTGTTGGAGAGGAGGATGCCGAGGAGGAAGAAGGAGGCGCAGAAGATCGGAATCCACTTGGTGGAGATTCGGTTGCCGCCTCGGCTCTTCATGGCGAGCGCTTGTGAGGAAACGGGGGGGAGATGGAGAGGATGAACTGCAATTGAACTGAGTTCAAAAACGAAGATGCGATGTGTTTATCGTTGTTTCGAGTTTATATTTACGGAGAGTTGCGGGGGGTGTTGGGGAGAGCAGCGAGCGCGTGGACGTCGACGAGAACCGTCAAACCGGGGTTAGGCAGATGGAGCGGAAAATCGGAATATTTTGTTTTTCTCCCACAAACTTATTTTTTTAATTATCTTCAGGGGAATATATGGAATATTTGTTCGGTCTCCTACGCCTACGGCGTGTGGTTCACGTCGTCGACTTTTTTTTATTTTTCTTTTTTTTTCCCCTTCTGTTTTCTCGGTCGAAATTCTCGTCGTCGACTTGTGGACATACAAGTCACGCCTCGAGTCAAGGCCCAGAAAAAAAAATTATACATTCACCTTTTCTCCCTTTTTACATTTTTTTTTCACTTTAGAGTGACACTGTCAGTAAAATTCTGGCGCTCTCCGACACGTAGTACAACATTTTTAGAGTATAGTTTCTGCCCCTAAAACAATTTTGAAATTCGAAGTCTGATTGATGGCGTAATTTTTGGAGCATAAATCCGTTTGATTATGTAATTTATTTATTTTTTTGCTTTTAAAGCATTGTTTTGCCCCTTGAGTAGTTTGAAGCCATTTGAATAAGTAAAGAAAAAATTACTTTTCTTTGAAAATTAAAATCGAAAATAGTCAATCAACGTCCGGTCTCTTCAGCCAGTCTCCCTTCCTCAATCTCACTCTCGACTTATGGAGCGGAAATGAAAAAAAAATCAATTTCTGCTCATAAGCAAAAGTAGAAAAATCAATTTTTAGTCAGAAACTGATTTCTAGAGCATGACCGTACTTTGAAAATCCAAGACTTTTACTATTCAAAATGATGATACGCATCTTTACTTGTTGTTCACAAATCTTATTACATGCTTATCTAATATTTCAAATGTGATGAGAAGTTGAAAAAGTGATTCATACTTGAACTTAATTCGAAACAAACAAACCTCAATTGATTCGATTTTACTAACTTTAATTGAACTATGATAAGTACTCACGAAACGATAACTACTCGTAATTTCAACATTTCAAGTAACACACTGCCATCACTCTCTACTACATTATTTATCTTTTGCAATCTTTAAAATTCAATCTACAGTATGAAAAGTTCTCATAATTCACACATTGCTCAATTTAATTAGTCACGTAGATAAGGCCCAAAATTAACTTAACAAAAAAAATAATAAGTCCTAGGACAATCTCTAAAAGGGGAACATTGGTCTTCTTGCGCGTGAGACGCTGACCAGAAGAAAAGCTCGGCTCGATCGCGTGATAAACACGCACGATCTCGAGATCGCAGGAGACGGTTTCGGCAGATTATGGAAAAAACTAACTCGTAAAAAGGGAAATATACGAACTTTGTAAGAGTACAGTTTTGACGTGTCATGTAATAAGACGGCCAATGGTACAAAGTTTGGCATTTTGATTGGGAATTCCGAAATCAATACACTTTAGCAGTCCACCTCGGTGGCCCTTTGGTCCCCCGTGACTGACTAAACGACACCGATCCCAACTCGACGTCGTGATTTCTGGGTTTTTTCGTTTTTGAATTTTTTTAAAAATATATCAAAATAATATTTAAAAAAAATTATTTACAATTTTAGCTCTCTTTCGACAATTCAATTGTCAGGCGAGACCATGAGGCCCATTGGCAGGCCCTCTTCCCTCTCCCTTGACAAAATTGTCGAGGGAAAGTGGGCCCCCTACCCCTCAATTGCCGAGAGAGAGGGAGGGTGGGGCCCCACGTGGGGGCCTCCATTTTCTTTATCAATAATATATGTTGTCATTTTTTTAAAAAAAATTATTAAAAGTTTATATTTTTTTTAAATGTGCCCTCGGTCGTTTTTTAAAATTTTATTAATTAATATCAAAATTTATGAAGATATATAATTGGGTTTTTTTCCAAATTAATACAAAACATAAAATTAAATTGGTATGATATAAAAAATGAAATTTTCATAAAAGATAACAATTGTCAACCACAATTACATTTGTTAATGATATCATTATACTATATGATCTCTTGTCCTGCAATCATTTCGTCTCCTTTGATCGGCAAGACTATATTGTACCGAGGATGAGAATTCAGACGTGAAAATAATGAAGGCATGTCTTGGTAAAATATGCCACATCCCAACGCTACATATCTTGTAGGACAGTATTCAATAAAAGAAGAGAAATTTGGTCCATATGAATCATAAGAATTGGCTGGAGTTTGCGATTGTGGATTGTCAATAAATGCAAAATCGAATCCCCTGTGAAATGAGCTGAGAAGCTAGGTGAACCTACCAATTTAATTTTATGTTTTGTATTAATTTGGAAAAAAACCAAATTATAGATCCTCATAAATTTTGATATTAATTAATACAAAAAAATGGTCGAGAGGCCCATTTAAAGAAATAATATAAAATTTTCTTATATATATATTATTGCCAAAGGAGAGGGAGTCCCCCACACGGGGGCCCCACCCTCTCTCTCCCCCTCAACAAAGGGAGGGGGCCAGTCTCCCCTCCCCCCAAAAAAAGATTTCCTTATGCAATTAAATTGCCAAGGGAGAGGGCAGGGGGCTCACGGGTGGGCTCCAAGGTATCTTTCGATAATTGAATTGTCAATGGAGACTTAAAATAATAAATAATTTTTTATATTATTTTGATAAATATTTTATTTTTTATATTATTTTGAAAAAAAACACTGATTTCTGCCGCATTAAGGATTTGAGGATGTATAGTTATAATAGCCTTAGGCATTGATTCGAGATGCGATGATGCTAATTGATCTATCGACGTGTCGTCGGTTCATTTGTCGAATGGGTGGACTGTGTGAGGTTAGGATCGGGTCATACTATCCAAATTGGCTCATATGCCTCGTTCATGACCCATTTATTACGATGCAATTTTCTCGACTCATTTTGACTAAAAAAACAAAATTCTCGACTCATAACTCATATTGCTAAAACACTTTCATATTTTTATCAAATCTAGAAAATTTTATTTTTTATACATTTTTAATATATATATATATATATATATATATATATATAATTTTCACTTACCCAAAAAGAAATATTTTGCTAGATAATTATTATAATTTTAAAAGAAAATTATAAAAACAGTTCAAGATGATGGTATCTCATGAATGCGTTGAATCAACTAATAACATTTATAAGTTAAATGGATTTACGTACCATTCACAATTACAATTCAAATCCATTGACAACCTAACTCATAAATGACCTGTAGTCCTTGGGGATTGTTGGCATGAGATTGCTCTTGCGCAAGGAGTTTCATCGAGCACGATTGAGATTTTGCACGAGGCCTATTCGATGCACGAGGCAAGCGAGCCACCGTGCGAACGATCCGTGCAGTAGTGAATATCTGGATCAACCTCATTTCCTATGCACGTGTGAGCTTTCTTACTAATGATTTGTGAATTTCTTGGACCGCGGTTTTTTAACATGTTAACGAGGGGGGATTTGGGTTTATGGAATGTCCAAAATTGAATTCCTAACGACTTGGTTCGACTCCATTCCAGCCTAACAATCCAAGAAAGAGCTCAAGAGTTAATATCCGAGGGTAGATTTCCAATTTAATTAGTGTGGGTATGCATCAGGCCTGATACTCTTATTTAATTGGGAATCCACCTGGAGCCGGCCTGGTTGGTCTGATTTCACACCGGTTCCTGAAACAACCAAGCTAGTTCTTGGTTTGGAAATGTTGGAAACGGTATTTACTAGTTTGTTTTCCGATTCTCAAGGTGTGTTTGTTTCAAGGAAATTGTTTTTCGGAAATTCTTTTTTGTGGAAAGTGATTTTATGGACATCATTTTCTTAAAAAAAAAAACGATTTGTTTTTATTTGTTTGGTAATATGTTACCGAAAATATTTTTCGATATTTGGTTCTCATTTGGAAAACGATTTCATTCTCATCAATGCGACTGTTCTTGATACTGAGGAGAGGTAGATGGTCGAGAGAGCTGACGTGAACTGACTCCAGTCACCGGTCCCGGCCTCAATTCTCGGTCACCGGCCCCGGCCCCGGCCTCCAATCCCTATCCCAGTCGCCGGCCCCGACCCCAGCCCCGATCCCGATCCTGATTCCTATTCTTGGCCACGATCATTGATCCCCGGCCCGGTCTCGATCTTGGGCCCCGGCCTAGGCCCGATCCTCTGCCTCGGTCGCCTGCTCTAGTCCTGGCCCCGACATTGGCGCCGGTCCCGATCCATGGCCTCGGTCCCCGTCCTAGTCCCCAGACTCGATCCCCGGCTTCAGCCCTGACATCGACCCTGGACCCGACCCAACTCTAGGTCCCAGGTCCTGGTCGCCGGCCTAGGCCTCGGGATTGGCCCCAGGCATATTTTTCAAAAAAAAGTGAAAGACTCAAATTTGGAAAAGTGTTTTCACCTTTTTATTTTGGGAAATTCACTTTCATATTTTAATGAATAAAATTTTTGTTGATTGGAAAGTACTTTTTGTTAACCAAATAATTTTTCGCAAACCAAACGGACGAAAGTTCTGAAAACACCTTTCCTGAAAATACTTTCCCCAAAACAAAAACACCCTTATACTAGAAACATTGATTCAATTTTGGGACCGACCCAAAAAAAAAATCGCGAGACCGACCAATCAGTTTGGTTCCAAAATTGAACTGGTTTAGAATGAATCTTATTTAGATTATTAAAAGAAGTATGTACATCTCAATTTTGAAAAAAAAAATTACCAAAAAAGTGCTGTGTCAATTTAGTCATAATTTTTTTTATTTGACAAATTTAATGCTGAATCTTTCGACAAATCAGTCATTTCGATCAATTTTAACCAAAAATAGCTCACGTGAAGGTTCGCTGTACTTCGGAGCATCATGAGCAATGACATGGATATTTTTTTATTTATAAAAATCTTATGAATGTATTTTTGTCTATTTTTTTATTTTCTTTTTATCTAAGGTTTTTTCATTGTGGCTGGCAATGGTGGGTCCTTGGCCGAGCGACGCTTCACTTGGCTAGTGGCTAGGCTTGGGAGGCTTGCCTGATCTCGATGGCCACAATGAAAAAGTAGAAAATTAAAAAGAAAGACAAGAGAATTTTTTTAAAACCAACCCATCAACAGTCAACTCCTAGGTTTATTTAATAGTTTGTAATCTATAACAAACCTAGGTATTCCTCTTCCTAGTTCATCATTTTGATTGGCATAAAAGGTAGAATAACTCCATGGTGATTGACTTTTCCTAATGAGTTCTTTATCTAAAATATCCTGAATTTCCTTTTAGCAAAGTTGGAAAACTTCTTCTTCTTCTTCTTCTTCTTTTCTTTTTGGTCTTGCTTTTGCCGAGGCTTGTTGTCCTGAAAAATCCCATTCACATGGTAAAGTACAACATGTTTCTTTCTTTTACAAAATATATTAAGGTAAAGTAGAACAAATACTTTATGTGTTTTTGAAGGGAAGTGATTTTATTCTTGATTTTAGGTTCAGGAAGATTTTGTTCTTGTTCTTTTGAATTCTGAATCTTCTTTTAGATATTGGAGTTGATTTTCCTTATCTTTGATTAGACAATTAATTTTGGCGGTCAAATGTTTTCTTGTGAAATATTCAAATTTCTCTTTTGAGGATTAGTGATAAATTTTGAAGATGACCTTTTGTTTAAAGCTCGCTTGTAGGGTTGAATTAATTGTATGCATGGCGTTCTCAAGAGTCAAGATTACTCATTGTTTTCTATCTTTTACCAAAAGAAAAGATGTCTTGTATGACATTTGGTCTTCTACTACAGTAGCTTTAGGTAATTTATATTTAATACGAAGTTTATCTCCCGAGGCTAATTTTATCGATTGTATTATTTTTTTCAAAACATTTTGCTGGTTTTAGGAGTAATATTCATTGAAAACTGGAGTCATTTCTAGGTATTGTTTCTTTGGATTTTTTATTTTTATTTTTGGGATTTTTGTCTAGGCTTGTTATGTTTATCTTGTTGCGGCCTGGCCTTATTACTATAATGTTTGAAGGAGGGCATTCTCCTTTACATTTCGAGCTAGTTATTTCGGTACAAGAGGGATCATATTGTGCACAAAGAATCACCTCAGTCACTAGACGGGGGCCCGGCAACCCCTTAGGCCCTTCCCGGTGATGATGGGCGCCACAAACACGAGGGCTGGTTTCTGACTCGCTCCTTTTTTTTTCATTTAACTTATTTTTAAAATTTAATTTAAACAAAATATGTAATAAATTTTATTTTTGGACCAAAACGACGTCGCTTTAGCTATGCCGTCTCCATGCAAAATAGAGAAAAAAATATTTTTTTAAATAACGTAAGCATTTTCCGTTAGTGAAAGTTAGATGGAGTTAACGGAAAGTTCCGATTGGACCAATTTATTAAGTTTGAGGACTTAATTACACTTTTTATAATTTTGGCGGCTCAATTGTATTTTCGAAATAAGTGTTAGGATTTTCAAAGTACTTAGTCAATCGATAATTTTATAACTCTTCTATGGAAGAAAAAGAAAATGAAAAATCATAAATTGGGCCTTAATCATCGCGGCCTGTGCTCGAGAGGCGAGCAACTTTGCAAAAAGGCCGCGTCATGGGACCATCTGGGCTGGACCCCCTTTGCAAAAAGGCGAGGAAAGAGGGAACGGAAGAAACCACAGATCACTTTTTCGGGTTTTCCTTTTTCTCCACACGACTTTAAATTTAATTATTCGAGGGTAATTTTCTTCCCCACTCAAGGGAAATGCGTTTGGTTCTGCTTTTGAAAATGAGTTTTGAACAAATGTAAAATGTCTTTATCCCAAGTGAGCTTTAAAGAAATGCAAATGACTTTTGGCAAAAACTCATTCGAAATGCAACTTTGGATTAAGTATTGTTTGGGAAAAAAAGATTACAAAGGGTTTTTGGCCAGATGTTCCTTTTGTTTATTGCAAAAAATCAGATCACTTTGCCAGCCGGCGAAGGGCTTGGGCAGCCGTCGGTCGAGGATGCATGGGGTCGCGCGACTGGCCGCCCTTCGCCAGCCAAATTTGTCCTCGCCGACCTTGCTCAAGAAGGAAGATGAACAATAAGTTAGGGTTTCGCTTTTTTAAAAGCAGTTAAGTTTTGACGGCAAAAATAAACAACTCGCTATTTTACATTAATGGCGCCTTTTGACATTTCGAAAATGGTGAGAACCCAATGATGAGTGGAGTTTTCAGCCTTCTCAAGACTGGAAAAGACTTGTCGAAGTTACTAACGCCTTCTCAAGGGGTCTTTGACGGCTCAAAACTCTTTGACAAATATGAACCAAATGTACCTTTAATGTACACGTAAAAAATAAAATAAAAAAAAATTACACGTAGAACGAGACAATTACGTGCACGCGTACGAGCGAGCAATCCGTGGACCGACTAAAGTCGTGCGCGAAAATTAAAAGATGGAATGTCTGATATCTCTTTAGCGACGTGGTTGTTTCTCTTCCAGTAATGCCAAAGCCTTGCCTTGCCTTGCCCTGCCCTGTTCAATCAAAAGATAGCGACGGCCTATAGGCTTCCAGATCTTTTTCCTCTGAATATCTCCGTCACTTCCCCCATTACCAGCAAGTAATAGTTACGAAATTACATGGCGCCGAGATATTTTGGCTCGATCCCCGTCCCCGTTGTTGATTGGTAGGTCCCGGAAAGTCCAAACTGAAACGATTAGAAGCGCAATTAAAGAAAGAAAATATGATCAGTGACGGCGTAATTGTGGATTCTACCGTAACATTCTCAGAAAACATCCTTTGCTACTGTACTATTTACTAATTAAATTTATCAATTATTTTTCAAGCACCGTCTTTGAATTTGTCGCGTCGGAAAGAACTTCTTACGCTTGGACAATGAAATTAAATTCACCGTTAATGGCCGGTCAAGTGAAAGGGAAATAAGTTTTAGTGATTAATATCCGAGTTGGGTACGGATTATAATACTTGAAAAAAAAGAAAAAGAAAATGACGATATGTATTACTTAATATGTGAAAAAAAAAAAAAAATGCTAGGCGACGGAACCCTTCTCCGCAGAATATTAGACCTTTCTCCCTCCATCGTAATTTTCTAGGACCAGCTCGCGGTCGAAACCATATCTACAACGGAACGAAATGCCAATAAAACCCCTGAGCAGAAACGAAGAATATCCATCCACTAGGGGTCATAATCGTAATTTTATCCAACGGAAATGGCAGGTGCCTGTTTCCTAAATAGAATTAGGAATTAGGAATTAGAAAGTCGGTCGGATCTCGGATTATATTTATTTTTTTCTATTTTATTCGTGGGGAGGATGAGTTTGCCCTAATGACTCTCACGCCTCCTATATAAATTCGGCCTCATACTCTCCTGCGGAGCCCGGAAATTCACAGCCCAGCCACACCTGCCTGACGCGAAGCACAGAAACAAAGAAGTGGTCGACGACGAATTCTCTCCATTGACAAATAAGGTATCGTGCTCGGTTCCTCTTCTTATCCGATTGCTGATTCTGGTGCAGCGATCGTTAATCGACCGATCGTCGGATTTGATTGTGCCGCTGTTGTCCGTTTCGCGATCGGGATGGTCGATTCAGCTCATCGGAGCACGATTTATCTGTTTTCCTGTTAGATCTGGCATATACCCTTGGGAATCGAGAGATTTCTTGACGGTTTTGGATGTGCGATGCTGTTTCCGGTTGCGGTTTGGTGGAGCCTGGATCGATTGTTGACGATCGGTTGGGAAACTGATTTGATTTTAGCTGGATTTGTTGTGTATGTTGATCGGCTAATGGAGTGGATTTTTGTTTCTAGTATTTGAGTGATGGTTCTTTTCTGATTGATTTTGGTCTTGGTCTTGGTCGGTCTTAGACGGAGCTATGCATTGCTGTTTGGGAATAGGTCGATTGTGTGTGCTTTGGGCTGATATATCTTGTTGATTTTGATGTCTATGTATTGGAAGCTGTTGCAGGTCTTATATTCTGCAGAGTCTTCTTCCACGTTTGTTTTGATTTCCGTGATTTCTTAGATATTTGGATATTCAAGGAGTGTGTCTAGCTTTTGTTTTAATGAGTGAATTCGTCTATGAGATTTTAATCACGGGAACACTGAGACACCCTGCATACCGCCACATTTTTAAGGGCATAGTATGTTTCCATCACACCAAGTGGCGCGCATTATCTGAAAGAGCTTGCCATTTGTGGAACTCCGAATCAGTTAAGTCACAAATATTGGTCATTGACAAATAAAACTTCATGTTCTGCAAATTTTGAAAGATATACGAGAGCATGTGTTAATTTATATTTGATTTGTGGAGGCCTTTCGTTTGTGTGCAATCATGGAAAGTGAAATTTGAAGAATAGAGCAACTTCTGGCATGAAGAAATGCATTTGTGGAATGGTGAATCAGTTTTACATAGATATGGACCCTTCACTTCCCTTTGATATGAAATTAATAAAGAATGTTGTTACTGATTGGGTGTGAGATGCTGTGCCTGAACTATGGTTGATATGGGGTGTTGAAGTGTGTGAAAAGTAGTTCTTGTTGTAGACCTTTGTCAACTACTTGTTGGTTTGTGGCCAAAAAGAGAAGAAAAAAACTGCTTGCTGGTTTTGTGGCTTGGCTTGAGCTGGTGGTTTGAGCTTCTGGAGTCTCCATCTATCAAACATCTAGGATGTCTAATGTTGTTTTAACTGCTTTTGCTGTGTTTTATTGTTGTCTTGAAATTGCTTCTGTTGTATTTGACTCAACAATTACAGTCTTGTCGAAAGAATTTCAGATACTTCGTGGCATGTTCATATGTGTTTTATTTTCTTTTGATGAGTTCTATCCTTAATAAATTGGTGAACTCCTAAATTTTTGTCTTGTTTACCTGCATGAAGTTGGTGCAGTCAATCTGCGACGCTTGGCCTGTCAAAGTGGAGGGTCCTCAGTTCGAAGCTTCTTTTATGTCTGAACCGGCCTCACTTTTTCTGTCATCACTTGGATTACTTGGGGAATACTGTCCTACGTCTAGAAAAAAGAACATACATCCCTCTGAAATTGTTGGATGCATGCATCTTGGAGCCATTGAGAGCTGCAGGAGTGACTTTCTAGGTTGTGGGTGTATGCGACCTCTTATATCTGAAGAGAATTTTGCCATTAAAGACAAAGCTGCTGTTACCTTTTGTTCCTTCTGATAGATTCGTGACTTGCGCTGCCGCGACAAGATGGCCCTCCAGAATATTGGTGCTTCCAACCGTGATGATGCCTTTTACAGGTATAAGATGCCAAAAATGATAACAAAGATAGAGGGTAGAGGCAATGGCATCAAGACAAACGTGGTCAACATGGTTGAGATTGCAAAGGCACTGGGCAGACCTGCTTCTTACACCACAAAGTATTTTGGTTGCGAGCTTGGTGCTCAATCGAAATTTGATGAGAAAACTGGAATTTCACTTGTTAATGGAGCGCATGATACTCCAAAGCTCGCCAGCTTACTGGAGAACTTTATTAAGAAGTATGTTCAGTGCTATGGTTGTGGGAATCCTGAAACTGAGATTATCATTACAAAGACCCAGATGATCACACTGAAATGTGCTGCATGTGGGTTTTTGTCGGATGTTGATATGAGGGACAAGCTGACAACATTTATACTGAAAAATCCACCTGAGCAGAAGAAATCATCAAAAGACAAGAAGGCTATGAGGAGGGCTGAGAAAGAGAGGCTCAAAGAGGGGGAGGCAGCAGATGAGGAGCAGAAGAAATTGAAAAAGGAGGTGGCGAAGAAAAAGGCTTCTGCAACTTCCAGGGATGCTTCAAAAGGCGCATTGACTAAGAAGAAAAACCTGTCTGATGAGGAGCATTCTCCACCAGGCAGCCAGGCTGATGAGAATGATCATCATGCTGCTGCTGACGACGACGACGACGACGACGATGACGTGCAGTGGCAAACAGACACATCATTAGAGGCAGCCCGGCAGCGCATCCAGGAGCAGCTGAGCGCTGCTACTGCGGACATGGTCATGCTCTCCACCAATGAGGAGAAATCAAAATCGACAAAGAAGCCACCGGAAGAAGCCGCAAAATCAGAAACCAAAGGACATGGCAATGGCACCGTAACTGCTGAGACCGAGTATAGTCTTATTGACGAGATTAAGGAATTCCTGAGAAAGGGCTCCTCGTCTAGCAAGCTGAAATCATTTTTGAGATCTCTCTCCGGGACTCCGAAAGAGATCATGGATGCTTTATTTCAGGCTCTCTTTGATGGTGTTGAGAAGGGGTTTGCAAAGGAAGTGACCAAAAAGAAGAGCTATCTGGCAGCTGCCGCTGAGGAGGATGGATCACAGATGGTTCTGCTGCAGGCTATTGAGTCTTTCTGTGGAAAGGCAGGTCAGGAGGTCACGAAAGAGGTAGCGCTGGTTCTGAAGTGCCTGTATGACGGTGATGTGCTCGAGGAGGAGTTCATAATGGAATGGTATCAGAAGGGTCTGGCTGGTGGGAACAAAGCTTCTTCAATTTGGAAGAATGTTAAACCGTTCATCGAGTGGCTTCAGAATGCTGAGTCCGAATCTGAAGAAGAGTGACGGTGAAGCATGCGCGGCTACTTCAGCTGCTGCTGTTAGCATCAAAGATACTGCTGAGTGATGCTTATGATACTGTGTTTGGCTTTTTAGCGGTGGTGTAATCAACGACTCTCTTTGTTTATAATAAGAGGGAGAGGCAGTGAGGGAGGGTTGGTTCATCTTCCCTGTCGCGAGCCTCTTGGTTTGCTTTGCGTTTATCTCAGGTTGTTGGAGTTTGTACCTTTCAAGGTCTATTTTGTCGTGGCATTGGATCTGTTGGAACCTTATTGTATTTTGGCTTTGGACTTCAGTTAATGTTGCGAGATTCCTTAAAGTTGTGGTGGCTGTGATTGTTTGCGACTGTGTCCTCTTTACCTGATGAGTCCGGTGAATGTCTTTTTGGTTATTCCTTCTTGCCTGGAAAAAAGATTAACCGTCGTTACCCCAGCGAGTAGCTGTAGATTCATAGCTATCACTCTCTCAGAAGCAGCCGTAAAGATGTGAGGTTAGCAAATCCCAATTTGAAGAGGAGAGGGTGGGATGCCATTCCACGACGCGGATAAACCGCCTCCTCTCTCCTAAGCCAGCCACACCACTCCCCCCAGCCCTTACCATTTGGCTCTTCAAAAAACGACGCAAACAGATAATCCCTTTATGAACGACGAAGTTATTGAATTTGAGATCTAAATTGTAATGATGAGTCGCAGAAATGAATTTGTTACGATATTCAAATATCGTCTTCCGTTTTCTCTTCTTTCTCGTTCAAGTGTCCGAAGCCGCGATTCTTTTAGTACGGTGTGAAGTTTCTTTTCTTTCCTTCTTTTTTTTTTTTGGTCGGAATACGGTCTGAGGTTCGCTATGTTCCTTTCTGTGAGTTGATGTTGGCCTTCTTCGTATTTTTGGATTCGGAAGGGGTACTGCTGGTTATGGAATTTCGTTCTGAAACAGTTTATGCAGTCAAATGGAGACGATGAACGAGCTGGGTTTCCTTCTACCCAAATTTGACATTGCTACGTGTGACGTTTTCGTCACGGCAATTGGCAAGCTGATCTGTTTTTCAGATGTTCGATATCTGCTTCTTCAGAAGGATTCTCCCGACTAAATACTATACCCCTTTACTGAGCTTTGCAAAGCCACCACAAAGAACACTGCTGTCTTCACGGAAAAGAATTTGGACATTCATGAAAAATAAGGAGCTCGACCAATTGAACGAAAATAGTATTTAGAATGAGATTTCAACTCAGCAGAGATTTTGAGCATTTATAGCTCGGAAGGTGCCAATCACATTGTAGCAAGACGCGCCAGACACTAGCTATGTCGTCTAAGCTGAAAAAATTGTCCATTCAACATGTCTACTGCTTAAAACTGCTCTCTCTACTGTTCACAAATAAGCTCCGTGTAATTTATGAAATGAATAACAACACTGACGAATGGGGCGGAATATGCACAGAATGAGCGGTTACACCATATATCAAGCCTATTAGTTTTCAAACTGGATGGTCTTCCGCCGGAACATATTGACACCATTAAAGATTGGGTGTGGAATATTAGCATGTCTCCAGCGTGCAATTCTGAGGTTTACTCATGCTTGTCAAACATAGTGACCTAACAAGCTCGATTTCCTCCCTCATCCGAGAGTTGCTCGATCTATCTGTAACAAAGAACACCCGACAGTTGGTATGTGCAGAATCAATATGCAAAACTAGGCATTTTGTCTTCAGCATCTTCTCAAGCAGGAAAATTTAACAGATAGCGTAGCAGCTAGTGCGGTTGGGAACTTTCTATCTAAACTCAACCAATCACTGAAAAATCCAGCATTCGCATGGCATGGCAGAACTAAAATGTTATCAACAATAGTCTGATTCTGGCGTTTAGCAATAATATCTTCGAGTGAAGCTCTCACAGCCAACGAGATGGAACAATTTACGTCAAAACACTTCATCATTCTCTGAACGTTATACGAAAGCTATTCAAGTTCATGATAAACAGCCAGAATATATGTATTAGTCCATAGTTTCATGCGCTAAAACTTGCAACAAGGGTCGGAAGGAGAAAATAGCCCTCACAGAAAGGATGACACGGAAATTTGTCAAAAGATCTTGAGGACCAGCATTACTATATGTCCATCTTATACACACAACATCAACATCACTTTTATCCCAATCTAATTAGGGTCGATGGTCAATGAACCAAAAAATAAATAAAATAAAAGCAAAACCGATCGAGTGAAAAGTAATAATTATATAAAAATAAATTAATATATAAGTAAATAAATAACTATAAGGAAAAAGAACTAAAAAAGACAGTCAGGAACATAAGAATTCTACCTCACCACATTGCTAACAGCTTTTCTCTACTCTGTCCTAAGACAAACTGTATGCCAATTTATTTCCCACTCCATCAAATCTTGTTTTACTACTTTCCTCCAAATAAGTTTCGACCAACTTTTTCCGTTTTTTTTTATTACTCTATCAACGGTAGCAAACTTCTGTTCTTAACGGAGCATCTAGGAATTTTCGAAAAATATACCAAAATCACCTCAATATATGTTCTCTCATCTTTTTTGCCACCGGTACTGCTTTAACTTTTCATCGAATATCTTCATTTCTTATCTTGTTCATCTTTGTATGACCACACATCCATTTTAACATACTTATTTCCACTACGCCCATTTTATGCTCATGTTACCTCTGTACTAGCCAACATTCAGCTCCATATAGTGTTGCATGCCTTATTGTTGTTCTATAAAATTTACTTTTAGCCTAAGAAGTATTTTGTGATCATATAAAAACCCTGACGCGCTGCGCCATTTCAACTACCCTGCTCTGATCCTATGGCTTACATCCTTGTCAATCTCTCTCCCCTTTTGCGATATTGATCCTACATATCTAAAAGCATCTTTCTTAGGTACATCATGTCCGAGCATATTCACGGATTCTTGATCTCCTCCTCCTGTCATGTCGAACTCAACCTCATGTATTCGATCTTATTTTGACTTAAAGCAAATCCTTTAGACTCAAACGTGCATCTTCATAATTCTAATTTAGCGCCAACCCCAGATCTAGTCTCATTAATGAGACCAATATCATCTACAAATAGCATATATCACGGTATCTCATCTTGGATATATTTTGTTTGCTCATCCATAGTTAGGGCAAAAAAATAAGGACTCACGGCAGAATCTTGATGTAAGCTTATTGTGATCGAAAAATAAATTGACGCGCCATTACAAATCTTCACACATATAGTAATACCATCGTACATATACTTGATTTCCCCTACATGTTTTGAATGTATTTCTTTCTTCTCAAGAACTCACCAAAAAATCTTTCTCGCAACCCTATTATACGCCTTCTCGGGATCAATAAACACCATATGAAGGTATTTCTTCTTTTCTCGATATCTCTCTATCAATTGTCGTATCAAGAAAATAGCCTCCATGATAGATCTTCCTGGCATAAATCCAAATTGATTTACAGAGATCTTAGTCTCTATTTTCAAACGATGCTCAATAACTCTCTCCCACAACTTCATTGTATGACTCATAAACTTAATACTTCTATTATTGAAACAATTCTAGACACCCCTCTTGTTTTTGTAGATAGGCACAAGCATACTCTTCCTCCATTCATTAGACATGTTATTAGTTTGAGAAATCTCGTTAAAAAAATTAGCCAACCAACTTATTGCCACATCCCCTAAGCATCTCCACACTTCAATAGGAACACCATCGGTCCCACAGCTTTACCAGTCTTCATCTTCTTTAATGCCTCCTTAACTTCATGCACTCTACCACTACGCACAAACCTTCTGTTTAAATCATCATAAGCGTCCTCCAAGTCCACCTCACTTCTATTGCTCCCTCCGTTAAAAAGCTTAAGAAAATAGCTCATCCACCTTCCTTAACTTTTGCATTTCTTACTAAAAGTTTTTTATTTTCATCCTCGATGCATTTAACCTGTGTTAAATCTTTACTTTTCTTGTCCCTTATCTTTGCAAGTCTACAGATACATTTTTCTCCTTCTTTGCTTTCCGATTTTTTGTACATATCGGTGAAAACCTTGCCTCTAGCTTCTAGAATCTCGCACAGCTTTCTTGACATTTTTTTTCGCCAATCTAAACTTTTGCAAACTCTCTTCATTAGGACATTTATGCAAACATCTGAAACTTTATTTTGTTTAATTACCTCCTGCACCATTTCATTCCACCGCCAAGTTTCATTTGTCTGATGCTCGTTCCCATTACTTTCCCTTAACATCCCTCTTGCCATTCTCTGGATATAGTTACACATCTCGTTCCACGTCATATTTACTTCACCCTCTAATTGCCATGGTCCTTCTTGAAGCAATCTTTCCTTAAAATCTGTTTGTTTTCCTTCATTTAACTTCCACAATCTTATTCAGGGGTTCTAAGTACTCCTCTGCATTTTCTGTACTTCGTTATACTGAGCCTCTAAGACCACCAA
Organism: Rhodomyrtus tomentosa; assembly: GCA_028455895.1. NCBI lineage: Eukaryota > Viridiplantae > Streptophyta > Magnoliopsida > Myrtales > Myrtaceae > Rhodomyrtus > Rhodomyrtus tomentosa. The sequence continues at coordinate 43,259,626 of JAPCWY010000001.1, read as the reverse complement.
CTTATATTGCGTAGTTACACATTCTTCAGGACAGACTTTGCAATCGACATACGAGGCTTTATCCTCTCTCCTAACAAGAAAAAAATCAACCTGGTTACAATTTTGACCGCTGCGAAAAGTGATTAGATGTGACTATCTTTTCCTAAAGAAGATATTTGCCAACATCAAATCATAAGCTAATGCCACGTTAAAATGTCTTCGCTAACCTCATTTTTAGTCCCATAGCCAAAACCTCCATGAACTCTGTCAAAACCTCTACTATTTTGATCATATCCATTTAGATCTTCTTTTATGAATACCTTCTCCTCGCGTGGTGCCTCCTTAAAATCTCTTTCAAATCTTTTCAAAATCTATTCTTATCGGATACTTGCAGTCCAACTTGGAGGGCATACACACTAAGGATATTCAAAATCAAATCTCTCACTACTAGCTTAAAGATGATAATTCTGTTTACTGTTATTTTAACATCAACTCCTCTATCTTTAAAACTTTTATCGATCAGAATCTCAACTCAATTTATATTTTTTTATGTGTCTGCGTACCACAGCTTGAATCCAGTGCCTTCAACTCAATAGTCTCTTGCAGACAAGCAATAGTCACTCTCCTAGCGAAAGCATCTGTCAGCTCGCTCAACTTATCCGTTAAGGTTCCTATGTTCCAACTCCCCAATCGAATCCTTACCGTCAGGACATTTCTTGCCTCCCACACTCGCCCATAACAGTGAGGACCCTCTCTCAAATTTCACCACAGCCGGGCATTGATGTGGCGTATCATTCTGGGAATGATGGCCCAAGGCTAGCTTCCTTAGCCCTCGCACCCATCTATCTTGGTGCAAGGACCCTTGCCCATTTTTCGCTACACCCGGACGCCGATGCAATGTGTCGCTAAGAAGGATACGCTCCAATAGAAAATCAGTAGGGTTCATCTCATAAAAATAGCTCTATTTTATATCGGCTTGCCACGCTTGACGCAACCCTCCTTCTTTACCCTGGCTTAGGACAGGCTATGCAAACATACATAAACGGAGTTCATCTTATCCACACATGGGAAAAAAAAAAGATTCGGGCTTTCATATGCCATAGCACCATCTGAGCTTTACAAGTGTATAGGGAAGATCATAGCTCATCTCGTTTGTGAAATATGCTAGCAGATAGGAGTTGTAAGTTGTTTTCATAAGGGGTAAGCTTCACATGTTCGAGGTAGATAAAGTGATGCAAAGCAACTTTTCAATCTTTTCAAAACAAAATGAAGACATAAGATCTCAAATGGTTAATAAGGAGCAGGATCCTGTAACCAGGTTTGGTTAATGTAGATTTAGGTTGTACAGGAGGAAAAAAGCCAGAAGGAAAAAAAGAAAAGAGTGATGCCAGATTTTCTTTTTCTTACTATATTTCAGCAGAAACTATTTTGCTTTTGGTGCCATGAATGAATTTTGCTGAGTAACGGAGCAGGCGTAAAGGTAGGCCACCTCTGATATTGTTAAGAACTGTGAACCTTTCAGTTACGTTAAGATATATCAACCAAAAGAAATGGTATATCCTTCACAAATCTTTCCAACAATATTTTTATTATAAGGCCTCCAGTATCGCATCAGGCTACGTAAACCATCAAGTCAGGCAGAACATTAGCCGATTATTGAATAGAGTTTCTCATCTTTCCTCTTAACAAAATCATGTCTTTGTAGTAACAAGGCCGTGAGTACTAATCCTGTCAATGAAAGTGTCACCTCTGAACCTCATTAAAGATTACGAACCTAAAAAAGCCATTTGCTTAAAACAAATTAAACAGCTTGATAATCTTCAACCAGAATGATGCATATGTCACGTGTTGAGCGATGAAGAGAGAGTTCTAGAGAGAGACTAGGAATGCTTTTGTATTCTTTCCTGTGGATGATCAAATAAAGAGGAGGACACCCCTCTTTATATAGTAGAGAGCCTTGGATTACAACGGTTATCTATATTCGATCTGATGGCTAAGATCGCATCTTCCATCTAGCTAATCAGCGGCAATAAATATGAAGCGTCTAGAGAGATGGGACAATTATAGTATCGTCCGCCCTTGAGAATATTCTAGAGAGTCCTAGAGAACCTTAGGAAACCTTAACTTGCCAAGATACAGCAAGTCTTGTGACTCTTCTCGGGCAGATGATCGACTGGTCGTGCCTCGAAAACCTTGGCACGTGTCACATACATGTAAATCTTTGATTGAACCGGTTGACACAGTCAAGAAACTGTCAGAGTCCTTGACATAAACAAAAACAAGACAGATAAGCAGTCCTCACACAAGTCTCCGAATTAGCAAAAGCTTTTGCTTCGTACAAACTACAGAAGAAGATTCTAGTCCCAAGCCTCTCATCATGCCTCTCATCTGCAATGCTGTACTACCCCACTAGCTTAATACACGGGAAGATCAATGGATTGACTTTGACTCAAAGATACTTACAAGGATCCTTAGCACAACTCCAATCCAAACTTACTATCCGCGTCAAAGGTGTCCAGACTTCCCACATAATCCACTTGTCATGGATATCTTGCATCGGAGACAAGCTATGCATAATTTCACAAAAGGTTGAACCTTGGAAAAATTTCTTGTAAATCAGCTAATTGAAGCACCTAAGTCTTAAAGTATACCGAAGGGATAAGCTAAAACACATCACAATCCATTCACAGTCAGACAGCCCCAACAGATGCAAAATTACCATCTTAAGGTTCGCCATTAGAAGCCCCCAAAAAAAAAAAAAAGGTTCGCCATTAGAGGTTGCAATGCCTAACCTGGATGAACGATCTCAAATCGGCATTTGAGAGTCAAGAGTGTTGGGGATCACGATTCATGCTACTGTAGAACTTGGAAAACCGACGGCGAGTCGGAGGCTTCGGCTTGACGGTCTTCTTCCGGAGGCCGAAGATCTCCTGAACCAGAGGAACATGAACCAGCACTAGCTTCCAAGCCAAAACCCAACCTACAGAATCGAAGACCCACAGAAAAAAAAAAAAAAAAAGCTAACCAGAACAGCACAATCCAAACAATCATCACGAATGCATAGAAAAAGCACATCAAAACCCACAAGATGTCAACGAAACAGAAGAAGAAAATCAAATCGAAAGACTTCGCAGAAATCATGATTGAATTCTGAAGGGGGAGTAATTGAAATACCGAGAAGAATGAAGGAGAAGACGAAGGAGATGGCGAGAAACGGACGGAGAATAAACAGGTGGAGGCAATCCCAGTAAGAAAGAGGATGCAGTGCGGTCGTCGAAGAAGAAGATGGCGATTCTTCCATATTCAATAACGAAGCTATCTCAACTCAAGCAGGAAGATTGGAAACGTTTGAGACTCTGCCTTTCAGCTTTGCTTACGGGGGAAGAAGTGGCAGTCCGGGTCCGAGGCATTCGGTTCGGCTTGTGAATCGGACCGGGCCGGACTAAGAACCGGCATCTTGGGGCTCGAATTCTGCGGTTTCCGTCCTTTGCGTGGAAGCTTTAACTTAGTGACCACTCCAGGAGATGACGTGTACTCCACCCCTCCAAGATCATCTCTTGTTTGTCTTGTTTAGGGAGATCGTCTGTAGCTGAGGATACCACATTTCACATCAAGTTGCATAGCCATTACTAAAGCCGCAATAAATGACATTATTGTAATAACATAATCACGATACAAATTTAGCGAAAATAATCAAATGTGCAGTAACATCTGGATCATGACAAAAGACATGCCAATTTTGTCTATCCTGATTATTACATAGCCGTTACTAAAATTGTGACATATAACGTGATCATATTGACACAATCACGATAGAAAATCTAGCGAAAATAAGCAGATGTGCAGCAAAATCAGGACCGCGACAAAATGACATGATTGCCGAATTCTTCAATGCTGATTATTGCACAGCCTTTACAAAGTCACGACAAATTATATGATTGTCGGATTCACCGATTCGGATTATTGCATAACCATTAATAAAGTCACAACAAATGACATGATCGCTAGATTCACCAATCTTGATTATTGTATAACCGTTAATAAAGTCGCAACAAATGATATGATCGCAGTGATGCAATCACGATGGGAAATTTGGCGAAAATACGCAGACGTGCATCAAATTCGGGATGGCGACAAATTACGTGGTCGCCGGATTCATCGATATTGACTATTGCACGTGTTGATGCCTAAGCATAACGGAAATTGGCTAAACATGAATTAAGAATCGAAAAGAGGAACAATTCGTTCTCTCTTATCTACAATTATCAAATCGATAGAATATCAATCGTCTGTAAAAAGCATGAATCATGAGAAACCCTAGGCACTCTTATATACGTTGTTAAGTCTAATTATAATAGAAAAAAAAATATTAGAAAAATGCCACCAAAATCGCTAAAATTGCCTAAAAACGTAAAATGCTTAAAAATAATCGAAATAATAAAAACGCAAAAAAGTAAACCTAAGTGCATCATTCTCTCTTGCTAGAAAAAAAATAATCCACATTTTTTTTGCAGCAAAAATGTCCCAGGCACAGCCCGGTTACTTGGAACAAATTTCTCGGCCACAACCCAAGAGTCTGGCATAAACTAGTGTGGCTTCTCTTTGTGTCGGTAATTTTTTTCCTTCAGATCTGCTCAAGGATCATTTTCTTTTATTCATGAAGGCCAGTTAGTATTTGATTCACATGTCGAGGTCTGATTAGATCTAATAAGATCCATGAAACGATGTAGTTTGTGATTTTCTGATTAATCTAGTGTCTAGATTAAGTATTTGTCATGAGTAATACAAACACTTAAATAGTTGTTGCTACTGAATCCAGTGAGACTAGATTAGCCATGAATAGATCTGGTGCGATTGAATCTAATGTGATGCGATCACAAGCTCCAGTCTTTATATCTACTTCATCTAAGCTAGTCGAACGAGTTTTGATGGGACAATCTACGTACACACTTTGGAAGAAGGAATGTCTTTAAGAATTTGCACAGACAACGGCTATCTCATCATTTTACCCAGCTTCTTCCAAGCGAGTATGACCTAACATATGATGAATGATATACTGTTGATTGCCGTATTTATAGTCAATTGTTGAATGTTATGGATATTTCTGTTTAGACTGTTGTTAGCAATACTGATACTGCTAAGGAGTCATGGGATGTTTTGACAGATTTATACTCATCTTTGAACGATTTTTCGTGACTCTATGATGTAGTTTGTGTGTTATTGAAGTTGGCTCCTGCTGGTCGACCTCTAAACGGATATTATAAGGAATTTAAATCCTTTACTGATGAGTTTAATCGGTTAGTTTCGTTTACATCTAATTAGGCTACTTTTCAAGAACAACGAAATTAGTTACTAGTCACCTGCTATCTTAATGGACCGAGAGCTTAGTTTGATACTACTCGGTCATAAATTCTTTTAGATGCTCGTGTACCTTTTCTTGAAGAAGTTCATCGTCGTGTTCTTCGTAACGAAAGTCGTGAGAAAGTTAGATCTTCCTTTTAGAAGTTGGTGAACATGTTGTTGCTCTATATTTAAACAGAGGCGATGGCCGTGGCGGCGGAGGCCGTGATTGAGGGGAAGGTCGTAGTAGTATTTCTGGTTGTGGTCAGGAGACTCGTACTTGCAATTACTGTGATATTGTTGGACATCTTCACAGCTATTGCTGGAAGTTACAAGCTGTACAGGTAGCTCCTGGTTCACAAACCACACTTACTCATGTTGCATCTAAGATTGCGTCTATGGACCAGAAAGGTGTCGCAATGAGTCCAGAGGAGTATACTTGCTACTTGGAGTTTCAGACCTCAAGGAGTGGAACTACGTCTGTCTCTATTGCGAAACTACAACAGTCATCTGATTATTCCTCTACCTCAGCATATGTAGCTATTCCTTCCGCTGATTGGATTATTGATTCTAGTGCAGGTGATCACATGACAGGTAATAGAGGTATTCTTAATGCATATAAATTTTCATCTCCATTACGCTATATTACTATTGTGAACGAGTTATCCGTGACAGTTTAGGGACACGGAGCTGCACGAACTTCTAACGAGATCTTCTTATCTTCTGTTTTATATGCTTCTGGCACGCCATTAATTTGTTATCTATTGGTCGTATCACACGAGATTTGAATTGTTTCGTTACTTTCTATCTTGATTATTGTGTTTTGCAGGATCTCTCGATGCTGAAGACTATCAGTAAGGGAAGCGTCAATGGTGGGATCTACCAGCTGGATGGTACTTTCATTCCAACTGCATTAGTAAAAGAGACTGACGTTTCATACATTCACTATCGTCTAGGACTTTCCTCTTTGTCTATGTTGCAGTCATTGTTTCCTCGTCTTCGTTTAGTGTCTACGATAAATTGTGAGTCATGTCAGCGTGCAAAACATAATCGTGTTTCTTTACCACTAAGTGTATTTCAACGAGCAACTGCTCCATTTGCCTTGGTCCATTCTAATGTGTAGAGACCTAGTCCTATTGTGTCAGCATTTGGTTATCGTTGCTATGTTCTCTTTGTCGATGATTTGACAAGAATATCATTTATTTACTTAATAAAAAAACGTTCTCAGTTATTTTTTGTATTTCGTGAGTTTTATTTTTCTGTCTATACTCAATTCCATTATAATATCCAAGCTTTACAATTTGATCGTGGAGGGGAATATATGTTTGATCATCTCCATCAATTTCTTCGTTCTCATAGTATTCACCATCATTTTTCATGTACTCGCATACCTCAACAGAATGGTGTTGCTAAGCAGAAAAATAGTCATCTTATGGATACTGCTCGTGCTCTTCTTATACATGTGCATGTTCCACAGAAGTTTTGGGGGATGTTGTACTTACAGCATGTTATCTCATTAATCGCATACATCTTTCTTCTCTTGGGGGCAATACGCCTCATGGGCTCATTTTTCCTAAACGTAGTCCCTTTTCTCTTTCTTCTGAAGTGTTTGGGTGTACTTATTTTGTCCATGATCCAAGTGTATCAAAACTAAATCCTCGTGCACTCAAATGTGTTTTTCTTGGTTACACACGAGTATCAAAGGGTTATCGTTTCTATTCTCCTATCCTTGGAAGAATGCTCACCTCTCGTCATGTTACCTTTATAGAGTCTTAACCTTTCTTTTCTGCATGTGGCTCTAATTCATTTCATCCAATCCTGTAATTGTCCGAATCCACATCTTTTGACCTTATCATTGTTTATTCTCCACTGATAGTCTCTCATTCAGTTATCTCTCCAGTTATCTCTTCAGCGTCTTCACTAGGCAATGCTCCCATTGACAATTCTCTTTCTGTGCCAGTCTCCCATGGAGGATCCTCTTGCTAAGATAGTATCTCATGTTGCTGATTCATTTGAGACTGATACTACCGAGCAACTTATTGCTCTTCGTAAGAATTACCATGCCTGCAGGGATCGCCATCTTAATACACATTCCTACAAAGGTTTATTAGTAACTTTGTTGGCTTTTGTGATCAATATCGATGCTATTTCTCTACCTGCTTCTGTTTTCGAGGCTCTTCAGTATGCAAGTTGGCGTTTAGCCATGGAGGAGGAAATGAGCGTCCTCCAACACAATCAGACTTGGTCCTTGGTTAATCTTCTTTCTGGTGCTCAAGTTATTGGCTGTCATTAGGTGTTTACCGTGAAGGTCAATCCTGATGGAACTGTTGCTTATCTAAAGCTCGGTTGGTTGCTAAGGGTTATGCTCACATTCATGGTGTTGATTACTTTGAGATATTTTCTTCTATTACAAAAATGGCCTCTATTCGCTCTTCTTATCCCTTGCAGCTATGTATTCTTGGTCTTTTCATCAGTTGGATATCATGAATGATTTCCTTCACGGTGATCTTGTTTAGGATGTTTATATGGAGCAGCCTCCGGGGTTTGCTACTTAGGGAGAAAAAGTCTGTAAACTTCATCGCTCTTTGTATGGTTTGAAGCAATCTTCTCGAGCATGGTTTGATAAATTCAGCTCAGTTATTCGGAGTTTTGGTTTGCTTCAGTGTTAAAAGGATCATGCAGTATTTTATTGACGTGCTACTACTGGGTATATCTTTCTAGTTTTATATGTGGATGGCATTGTCTTGACAGGAGATGACGAGCATGGTATTGCTGAACTGAAAAGATATTTGTATACTCACTTTGAGACAAAGCACCTCGATGATTTGAGATACTTTCTTAGGATCAAGATGGCCTGAAATAAATAAAGAATCTCTTTGTCACGACACAAGTATGCTATGGATATCTTAACTGAATTTAACATGCAGCAATCTTGGCCCGTAGAGTCGCCTGTGGAACCGGGATTGAAGCTTCTTCCTGATCATGGTAACTTGTTTGAACATCTTGAAAGATACTGGCGTATTGTTGATAAACTAAACTATCTCACTATGATGACTAGGCCTAATCTTACATATTCAATTAGTATGGTTAGTCAGTTTATGATAGCACCTAGACAATGACATTGAAATATTGTTTTGAGGATTCTAAGATATATTCGAGGTAGTCCTAGCAAAGGAATTTTTTTTGCTGCTCATGGTTATGCTCGTATGAAGCGTTATACTGATGCTGATTGAGCTGGTTGCTCTATTAATAGGTGGTCTACCTCTGGATATGCTTTATATGGTGGTGGTAATTTAGTTTCCTGGAAGAGTAATAAATATGATATTGTGGCCAGGAGTAGTGTTGAAGCAGAGTATCAGCCATTGCTACAGCCACCATAGAGATTATGTGGAGTAAACATCTTCTCAATGAAATTGGATATGGATCGAGTAGTCCCACTTCGTTATGGTGTGATAGTAGTTCAGCAATTCACATTACTTTAAATCCTGTCTTCATGAAATAATAAAGCATATTGAGATTAATTGTCATTTTGTTCGACAAGAGCTTACGCATGGTAGTCTTACTCTTTCACACTTTCGCAGTTGAGATCAGCTGGTAGATGTGTTTACTAAACCTTTAGCTGGGCAATGGGTTCGTTTTATATATAACAAGCTGGATATGATTGATATTTATGCCTCAGCTTTATAAGGGTGTTATGAGTTATTTTATTATTTATTATCATGTGTGGGAATACCCACTATATTAATATGTACCATCTTTATTATTATAAATACGAGAGCATGCTAACCTAGAGGATTAGACGATTCATCCATATCATTCTCATCTTTTCTTCTTTTTCAGACATTGTCCTCAAATCTTGTTATGCCTTCTCATCATTACCCACCATCTCAACGTCACCGGGTTCAAAAAGATTTTCCACAATCAAGAAGGAACTAGATTCTGAAAAGAAAAAAAAAATCATCTGGGGCGATTTCTCCAACGAATCAAGTAATACATCAGGTTAAGCCCCAAGAAATTCTCTAAAACCACATGTTCAAGCTTATTCATTAAAACAAATACAGTTCAAGATGTAGATAATTTCTCTCCTTGTTGTATTCTTCTCCTCCACGGGAATTCTACCCTTGTTAAGTTTCAATACAAAACGGGATAAGACCCTCAAAGCAAGAGCTATTTCTTTAGTAATTAATGATTCTAAATGCACGTAAAATGCAAGCACAATCTTCCACAAATGAAAGATTTGCAGGTATCACAGTTAGCGCTTTAGCTTGGGTCTGGATCCTGGTGATTATGGCCCTTGGATCTTCCCCCCTTTTATAAGGGAGAAGTTCCAAGGGTGTCAGGGTGCATGATCAAAAGGGGGAGATCCAAGGGCCATATTCACTGGGATCTCCTGCCCTTAGGGCAGGGGATCTAGCTCCCTTTAGCTTTCTTGATATCTTTCATTCCCGCAACATAATAATATATTATCTTTGCATAGGGATCGAACGATAGTCCATTGACCATGAAGTCCTGCCTTAGGCAATTCTTCCATCGCATATAATCCCGTTCAAAGCAACTTGGAGTTCTCTTAACATTGTTTCTAAGCCTCCCCAATGAGTTCCTTCCATGGGTGCTAAAGCTGGAAACCTCAATGATAGTTTCGTCGACACGTACATGGCATATTGCAAATCGTTGGCAAACAAGTTCATATCTTAAAAAGGCATTTCGTACATGTGATTCTAGGGGCAGTGAACCATGAGGCATGCATGATCCTTCTTCTAGGCTTCAAACTTCATCGTCTGGGAGTGACGACAATCGATCAGCCATCTTTGCGAAATCAGAATCAACATAAGCAATCTCTTCTTAACCTAGATCCGCATCGCTCTTGTTCTCCATCAGATTCATCGTAGACTGGATCATCATAAAATATTGGATCTTCATCACATATTGGATCTTGAAATTCAAGAATATCGATCTTCATCCCAATATTAGGAAAAGTGGACTGATTTCCATGTCGTAGCCCTCGATTCCATCCTCGGTTCAAATCCTCGAAAGGATCGGCGTTCTCCTCTTCATCATCGAATGAATCCTCAAATTTCATTGTTAGAATATATTATAAAATGTGTTTTTATGGGCTTTATTAATTATTATTGTAAATTAATTGGTCTAATAAAGAAATATATCTAGAGTTTCCTAATTTTAGTTAGATATGAGGCTGGATAGTGTGGGTCGAGATAAACCTAATATTTAATGAGGGGATATGTTTCATTCTCTATAAATATAGCTCAAGTCCCTACTCTAAATCCTAATGTCCGCATAACTTCACACAAGGAGTCGTCAGAACGATACGTGAGGGGCCGTCTCATTGAAGCCAGCGATAAAGAGGGTTATAGAGGAGAAGGTCTTGAGTATTGAATCGTCGCAAGTTCCACATCAAGAACGATGTATCAGAAACTAGGTGCGTCAATTCTTCTAATTTATGAATGTATGATTCATATTTCTATACGTGAGATCTTGGATCGCTGCATACGGATTATAATCGCAGCTTAAATGTGGTATTAGAGCCTGCACGTGTTAGATCTCGAATCGCGTTTTCAATAATTTTTGAGATTTTACTTTTCAAAAAAATTTAAAGAAAATTATATCTTTGACTTACGTTCGTTGGGATGAGATTACGAAACAAGGGTTTGCGAACCAAGATTTCTCCGTACACAGTCCTTGGCTCTCGTTCACTCTGAGTTTGCGCTCTCCCTCTCTCTTCGAAACAAGGGAAGAATGCCCCAAAATTAGCTGATGAAGTCTTGCATCGGAGAACGCCACTTTTATTACTTTCGTGTGGATGGGGGTTTTTGGTCTGATATGGTGTACATAACCAGATACTGAGGTTAACAAAAAAAAAAAAAAAAAAGGAACACCACTTTCCTGTTGCATGTTGGATTGCGGATTTGGCTTCAGACGTGGGGTTCAGTTTTTTCTCTCTGTGAATGTGCAAGTAAAGCTGTGCATGGTCAAGAAAATATATATTGCGCCCAAGTGCAATTAAAGTTTTTCCTTTACTTGTGCGAGGCACGGATGTGTTTGGTTTCGGAGAATTGGCCAATGCGGACATGATGAAATTCATGTGGAGGCTACGCACCATAACATCCCCACGGAATCTAGACCTAGGCCCGCACATGCTCGGCACGTGCAGGTTGACGTCACCTGATGTTACTCAAGTCCGGGTGACTCGACTCGACTCGACTTGGCGACCCTATTTGACTTGTGAACCCAACTCAACTAGTTGACTATTGACTCGGGCCATCCGATCGAAACGGTCGTTGACCGTTTTGGTCGGATCGTATGACCTAGTTCGCTAGTTGGTTAAGAGGGTAACGATTGGATCGGATAAACCAGTCGAATCGATTTTTAATACCAACTGAGACCGAACACGTGTGATACACGTGTCAGCTCGTGGGGACCACGTGTAGAAAAAAAAAAAGGCCAGCATGAGGGCGGGTGACTGCTCCGATCATCGAGTTTCATGTATTTCTCTATGGTTTCGTGAAATACAAGTGCAAGATTACACGTAAGTACCATGTACAAATATGGTAGAACTTGATTTATCCATTACATGTTTATGGTTTGACATGTATTGTTGTGTGTATCGATAAAAATTAGTAAAGCGTGTAATTTTGAGGATGATTGCATCTAATTTCTGAAATTACATGCATACGGTAAATATGAAATATAAAGTTATATCTCAATTTCAGGTAAATTTAGTTGAGTTGTGACCGCCAAAATGACATGTTTAGTTGAGTTTAATAAAGAACACGTTAAATTATATTAGGATGTCTCCTGTTTTAGTATGTAGTTATACTCCCAAATGAGGTAATTGCGTATTATTGCATGGAGGGTTATATGTACAACATATGGTTGATGATTGATTGGTCCAAGTGTTGTCATACACCCAAAGATGGTGATTAACGAAGATTGAAATAAATTTTCATGGCCACTGTAATGTAGGGAATATAAAACTGCATGTCATGTTTTCTGCCCAAGGGTGATTATATGATGATGTATGTATCTCTCAAGTGAAATTTCACAATATGCTAATTAAAAATATTGGTATTTTTTCAGTCGCCGTTTTTGTGAACAGTAACTCTATTAACATTAATAATTGAGATTCATACAGGTTTAATTTTTGATAATTGAATGAGGATTTTCTGTTTACAAAGGATTAGCAAGTATTTATATTGCTCTTGTCAAGAAAGACCCCGCAATTCTCAGTTTCATTAGTGAGAACTTTCAAATGCATTATATATTTATTGGGTAAAAAGCAATTGGATTCGTTTGTTTGATATAAAGCGATCTATTAAATAACATTTGAAAAGTATTTTTCCAGTTAATTGCACTGTTAAATAAATGAATGAAGCCTTAGAGACTTCGAAATTATATCTAATATATTACTAAGAGTGGTGCATATCTGTAGTACTCCTCAACATCAGGTGTGATGGTTCTATTAAGATTAAAGATTACGTCTTAAAGTTGGTGGAATTGCATATTGAGCGGTTTCGAAATCATACTCATAAAGGAACAATAAACCACTGGTCATACTGACTATTTGGGTCCATTGAAAGCATTCTTTGAGAATGATGGTAACCGCTACTTCTTTTATAAGAAGAACGGTTACATAAAGAAAGACTATAGTTGGTACAAAAACTTGGTTATCAAAATATAATCATAAAATAATGACTCTTTGGTGTTGGTTTGTGAATTTATTTTATCTAAAGTCTCATCTGGCTTATGATAGCTAGATAGCGGAGCAACATATTATGTTGTGTTTACCATATTAGAATTCATAAACTGAAAGATACAAAATCAGGATGAATCAAGTTCACTATAGAAACAACTATAAAGCTGATGTTGAATTGATGAGAATGTCATTCCGGATTTTGGTTTTAATATGACATTAATAAAAATATTTTATGTATTCTCCTTAAAGTCGAAATTTATTTTCCGTATCAAGTTTAGACATGTGTAGTTACTCTTTTCAGATTTCAAATAAAATAATTACTATTTCTTTTAATTAAAATAAAGTTGGGTACTACTCTTTGTCTAATGGATTGTATAGATTATGTTTATCTCCCAATGAATTATACGTCGCTTATGCAGCTGAAATATTGTTTGCAAAATATCTCTGCCTAAGGAACAATCATGCGCGTTATGGAATAAATTTCTTGGTCACATCAATAAAAAAAGAGTCAAAAGACTGATAAAATCAAGCATTTTTTTCAATTTTAAAAGTAGCATAGACACATGTGTAGATTGAAGCAGAGGTAAGATAACGAAGATAAGGGATGAAACTATAGTCGATAGTTATGACCTATTGAAAGTCATTTATATTGGTATAAGTAGATCCTATATGGCAATATTGTGTAGAGTTTTTTTTTATCACATTTAAATGGTGATTTTTCTCTATATGTGTTTGTACTTGATTAAAGAAAGATTTAATTTTCGTGACAAGTTCAACATTTTTCTGACTATAGTCAATAAACTTAAAAAAAATGTAACAGATTTGATCAAGGTGATGAGCATCATGGTTGACATAACAATACTGGATAGCTTAAAGAGTTATTTTACCAAATACTTAAAAAGATATTGGAATAGTGACTTAGTTTGCTATTCTTGATGTTCTTGAATAGAAATGTGTGGTCGAAAGGCAAAATCACATCATATGAATATGATGAAAAGTATGATTTGTAAAATCAATTTATATGACTTTTGTCGAGCAAAACTTTGAAAATAACCCATTATGTGTCTATTAAAACTATTTCATTGACTTCTTTTGAGACATAGATTGGACGTTAATCTAATTTGAACCATATTAAGGTTTGAGGTGTTCATGTAGAAATAAAGGTACATAATCAAACATTTGATAAGTTGGATTCCAGAACCGCTTAGTTTTATTTCGTATCTTACCCAGTTCATCTAAAGAGATATTGATTTATCATCCCAAAAAAGGAATAAGAATTGTGGAATTATAGATAGTTAAATTGCCTGAGCTTGATATAGCTGAATAAGGGTAGTTGCTCACATACTATTAAAGGTACTGGTGTGGTAGGTATCACCGTGTCGTTTTTTCTATCTATATAGATGATCATGGAGCATTTTAAGTTACGGTTTGATTCTGTTGAGGTTCAAGCTCTTGTTATTAAGACAATTTCTGAGGAATTTTATTAGATCTTACAAGCGCAGAATAAAGGTTAAGGTAGCTCCTCCTAATAGATTTATTAGGCATAGATGATCAGTTGTACCATCATACTAAATAGTCTATCCAGAAGGGCATGGCTGCAAAATCAACTATATAATTGATCTAGTAATTTATACAGTTGTTATTTCTCGTTCATAATTAGAACTATGGTTGGGTGCATAGCAGATGGTAGACTACGAAACATACAATGTTTGAAAACTTATTAGCATGCCTTAGGGTCATAGGTCCATCTGCTGCAATTGGGTGTACAAAATTTAAAAGGACTCTAAATAATTTTTTTATTACTTTTTAATTAGTACTTTATTTAAGAAGTTTAAAGACGGACTGGTAGCCAAATTTGTCACTCGTAAAGAATGAGTAAACTTAAAATAATTTTTATTCAGTCTCTCATAAATATTTTCAGAGTGATTAAGGTGTTAATAGCTCATTATAATAAGGAGTTTTACCATACATATATTGAAACTTCTTTTTTATTGGAGATCTTAATTTGAAAGTCTTTTTTATGTAACTCGAATGTTTTGCAGAATATGATTCGGATAAATTTGTGCGTAAAGAAAGAGTAATCCCATATAATACCATGGGATAAAGTTTGAACATATTCATGGGTATTCTAGACTGAAAAATCTGTTTTATGGGTTTAAGTGAGCTTTTCGACAATTGTTGCTTGAAGTTTCATGGTATTGTTGTTATATTCTGTTCTGTCAAGAACAAAGTAAATTAGTATATACTACAAGATCAGTGAGAGGAATTTATTTTTCCTTGTGTCTTGTATAGATGATATCTTATTTGAAAGTGATTTTCTTGAATATTGTATAAGGTGAAGCAGATATTATCAAAGCATTTTGACATGATTGGTCTTAATAAGGAGCATTTTGTCCTAGGCATTGAGATCTATATGGATCGTTCTCGCCACATATTGGATTAATTCTAGAGTACATACATTGATTGTATTCAGTATAAAGTATTGCAAGTCATGAATTACTCATGTCGTTAAGAGCAATAGACTGAATTTGTCATAGTGTCTTCATAAAGTTATGAAGAAAACCCAAATAAAGAATGTATCATATCATAGTGCACTTAAAATCATCAATTTCAAGGTACTTAAAGAGGACAAAAGAGTACATGCTAATTTACAAACATATTTAAGATCTGCTGTTAGTAAGGCATTCGGATTCAGGCTTTGTTAACTGTCAGGATGGTGTGAAGTTGACAATTTCATACATTTAAGTGTCTAAAGAGAAGTGCAGTGCTATGGAAAAGCGCAAACAGAAATCTATGTAATCTCCGATCAAGAAAGCGGAGTTTGTAGTATGTTTTTTAGCTGCTACTTAGGTTATTTAGCTCCGGAATCTCATTAAAGAGTTGATCGTATATAATTTTATGAATAGACCCATACAGTTGAATTGTGACTATAACTCTGCAGTATTGTTTATTAACAACAACAGAAGTCTCAAGGGTCTAAGTATTAGATCGTCGCAAGTTTCGCATCAAGAACGGTATATCCGAAATCAGTTGCGTCAATTCTTTTAATCTATGAATGTGTGATTTGTATTTCTATACGTGAGATCTTGAATCGCTGTATACGGATTATAATTGCAGTTTACATCTATTACTTCTTCGGATTGAACGTCCAACCTCGCCCGCACAAGTTGTCTTCCAAATCATAGATTCGCCTTATTTGCTCATCAATCTTTACGTCTCGTAGATTTCTTAGATGCGGAAAACGCAATGAAAATTGGCTAAATAGGAATTAAGAATCGAAAAGAGGAACGGAGCAATTCCTTTTCTCTAATTTGCGATTATCAAATCAATAGAATACCAAAAGTCTGTAAAAATTCTGAATCACGAGATACTCTAAACAACATGGTGTTAAATCTAATTACAATAGGAAACACAATATTACAAAAATATTACTAAAATCACGAAAATTGCCTAAAAATAACTGAAATTATAAAAATACCGAAAACAAGTAAATCTTAAGTGCATCACGTTATTAAAGTTGCGACGGTTGACATACTCGTTTCGACTATAGCCGTTATGTTGGCGAAACGGCAAAAATGACGACGGAGATAGGAATGATGTTAAAGATCATCGAAGAATACGGAAGCGACTCACGACTTTGTTGTTTGTTAAAGCAAAAGCAATGAATATGGTAACTTCCGATCCCCGTCCAACTCCACATCTCAAGATCCCCCATCGCCCCCCCCACCCCCCCCCCCCCCCAAAAAAAAAGAAAAAAAAAAGAGAAAACACTTCAACTTCATTGAAGAATATGGTAAGCAAGTTATACGATGTTCGGTTTAAACTATAACTACGCGATCAAACGTGTGATCCCCGGATTAAAAAGACAATTACGACCCTTTCAGGGAAAAAGCCCGTTCCTAAGTCGTTCAACGATTGCTGCCGTCGTTTTTTTTTTAAGGTAAACGCGTGCATCTAGACGCTCTTCGTGTCGACGTCGTCCGAAGCTTCTCCCTCCAAGTGTCCGACCGCCAACAAGCTCCCTCCACGTGTCCTACGACGGGGACCAACCCAACGCTACTGCCTATAGCCGGTCATCCCCTTCGCCCCACGCGCTCCGCGCCTCCCCCAACATCGCCCGCAATCGCGTCTGCGTTCATCCCCTCCCTCCCTCCCTCCCTCCTTTCATCAGCCAGTCTCCTTCAAAGCACCTATCTATTATCGTTCTCGCAAGCACCCCATCTCGTCATCCGTTCCCAATTTTGGTTGGGGATTTCAGAAGAAAAGTCCCATGGAAGCATCAGCTGCGACCTCATCAAATCACCAGCCAAGGCTTCGCTTCTTCCGCTGTGCCTTCTTCAGGAATTGCTGTCGATGTTTCTGTTGTTGCTACACCTACCCGTAAAGCGTCTCGCCAAATCTTCCCCATTTTTCTGTCCCTGATCGTCGTCGTGGAAGACCGAAAGCCCTTGCGATTCCATGTGGATTTGTTTGGATGGATTTCTCTGATTGTCAGTCCGGTCTCTCCCTGGCGTTCCGTTCTCGCTCGTCGACGCCGACTCCTTTGAACCCTGGCGATGCTATTTCCGGACAGTTTGGCGCGAACCATCGCAGCTCGTCGAGCTCGATCTCGCTGCAGTTGCTCGAGCCGAAGAATGACCGGTCCAGGGAGAGCGATGAGGAGGAGTCGAGCGAGGAGGAGGAGTTTAGGATTCTGGGGCACTCGATGTGCTTGAAGAGGCAGAGGGACGGGCAATTATTGCCGAATTCGAACGGAGCCAAGCGGATTGCGGTCGAACAAGGGGTCGAGGCCCGGCGAACCGCTGTCAAGGCGTGGGGGAGCCAGGCTCTGTCCGTGGCCGACCCGGAGATTCACGACATCATGGAGAAGGAAAAGCAGAGGCAGTGTAAAGGTATCGAACTGATTGCGTCCGAGAATTTCGTGTGTAGGGCGGTAATGGAAGCTCTAGGAAGTCATTTGACGAACAAGTATTCGGAGGGGATGCCCGGATCTAGAAATTACACGGGCAATGAACATATTGATCAGATCGAGTTCCTCTGCTACAAGCGTGCATTGGAGGCGTTTCATTTAGATTCGGATAAATGGGGTGTGAATGTACAGCCTTATTCGTGCACCTCCGCCAACTTTGCGGTCTACACTGGACTTTTGCTTCCGGGGGATCGGATAATGGGTTTAGACTCGCCTTCCGGTGGTCACCTGAGCCACGGTTATCATGCACCGAGCGGGAAAAAGGTTTCTGCTGCTTCCATATTCTTTGAGACTCTTCCTTACAAAGTCAATCCACAGACGGGGTATGTGGATTATGATAAGCTGGAGGAGAAGGCTCTCGATTACAGACCAAAGATACT
Source organism: Rhodomyrtus tomentosa (assembly GCA_028455895.1). NCBI lineage: Eukaryota > Viridiplantae > Streptophyta > Magnoliopsida > Myrtales > Myrtaceae > Rhodomyrtus > Rhodomyrtus tomentosa. The sequence goes on along the minus strand of JAPCWY010000001.1, from coordinate 43,241,247 downwards.
GATTTGTGGTGGGAGTTCGTACCCTCGAGAGTGGGATTATGCAAGGTTTAGGCAAGTAGCAGATAAGTGTGGGTCTGTTCTGATGTGTGATATGGCGCACATCAGTGGTCTCGTGGCAGCAGAGGTTAGACCCCCTGATCTTTATGAGATCTTTTTCTCGCAATTGAAGATAGCGGATGTAACTTCTCCTAGATGTAACCCGTGATTTCTTTCTATCTTTGGTATCATCGTTTTATTGTGTTGTCTGAAGTAATTTATGAGGGATTGGTTGGATTGTGAACATAACTAACGCTATCACTCTACATGCTTGTTTTATGATGTAATTTTTTTCTTATGCCTTAATTTTTGGTGTTTGCTAATGATATACATACTTGCTAATTCGAGTTCAATTGCATTCATATAGCCCCTTGTTTGCGTGTGTGTGCGTAGACAGGCACATCAAGTTCAACAAACTATTCGTGTAGCACCATTGCCATGTACCTGTGGTTGCAAGTCACAACCCCTCAAGTCCAGGGTCTGTTTTAATTGTTCTATAATCGACAAAGTTTGAATAAGGCAAGCTTTATCTTTTAATGAGGTACTTGGAGATGGTGCTGCTTTTTATTTATTAGGAATTTTCTGTTCGTAGTGGTTGGATGGACTCTTTTATGTCAATATTGTCCATACCATAACCGTTAGTGAAATTTCCGTGATTCTTAATATGCTGCCGCACACAACGCCTTCTGTTTTCTTGCTAGTTGAAAGCAACAAAGAGCTGCAGGCTTTGAATAATGTAATATTTTCCAACTATTAGGTCTCCGTTGTCTGATCCTCACGACAGTCATTGTCATCTGCAGGAATGCGCCAGTCCGTTTGATTATTGTGATATTGTCACCTCAACTACTCACAAAAGTCTCAGAGGTCCTAGAGGAGGTATAATCTTTTACAGGAAAGGTGCAAAGTTGAGGAAACAAGGCTCGTTGTCTAGTCATGGTCAGGATACCGCCAATTATGATTTCGAAGAAAGAATAAACTTCTCTGTTTATCCGACAACGCAAGGAGGCCCTCATAACAATCACATTGCTGCTCTTGCCATAGCCTTAAAACAAGTGGCTGGCCTCGAGTACAGAGCATATATTCAGCAGGTGAAGAAAAATGCTCAAGCTTTGGCATCTGCATTGTTGAGAAGAAAGTGCCGGTTGGTGACCGGAGGCACGGACAATCATTTGTTGGTCTGGGACCTGACTCCTCTTGGCTTATCAGGTATAAGTTGTTAACTTTTCCATATTTTACAAGGTTTACTATCCTGTCATCCCCCCCCCCCCCCTTGCACGCATTGAATTTCAAGCTGTCATTCTCTGTGTGAACGCATGAAACATCATATATAGTAGCTCTATCAGTGGAGGAATACGAGCTAGTACTTTGCTGTACATCCTGGAATGTCATTGAAATGTTTATTAATTAGATTTTTTTACCTTGTGATGTTTGCTTCTTTAATTGAGTTGCTTTTCTGCCATTTTTATCATGGGATGTATTGTAGGAGAAACTGAAGAGTTCTTTGCTGAATATTTAAGTTATTTTTAGGATATATTACTAGCTTTGCTTTGGATGAAGCTCTCAAGTAAGTATTCTCTGAGTCGGTGAAACTCCCTTTGAATTTTTTTTTTCGAGATCTTCATATTGACAATTGCTGCTAGTTAATCAATATCAACGTCAACAAAACATTTATCCCAAATTAGTTGGGGTTGGCAATCGATGAACCCCAAAGATTCATAAAAATAAAGCAAAATCAATAGAGAAAAAGAGAAAAATATGTGATAATAAATAAATAAATAAAAATACATATATATATACACACACACATCCCTTCACAATACTAATAGGCCTTTTTTACTCCGTCCTAAGACAAACCGTACGCCAATCTATTTCCCACTCCCTTAAATCGTGTTTTACTAATTTCCCTCAAGTAAGCTTCGGCCGACCTCTTTCTTTTTTCGTGATATGCTCTTGATAGCAAACTTCTGTTCGTACCGGGGCATTTAGGAGCCTTCGGAGAATATGCCAAAACCATCTCCATTTATGTTCTCTCATCTTTTCTACCGTCGGTTCTACTTCAACTTTTCGTCGAATATCTTCATTTCTTATCTTATCCATCCTTGTATAACCACACATCCACCTTAACATCCTTATTTCCGCTACTCTCATTTTATATTCATGTTTTTTCTGTGCTGGCCAACATTCAACTTCGTATAATATGGCAGTTCTTACTGCCGTTCTATCAAATTTTTCTTTTAACCTAAAAGAAATTTTGCGATCACACAAAAATCCTGATACACTGCGCCATTTCATCAAACCTGCTCTGATTATATGGCTTACATCCTCATCAATATTTCCCTCCTTTTGCAATATCGATCCCAAATATCTAAAAGTATCTTTCTTGGCTACTTCCTTTCCGAGCATATTTATAGCTTCTTGATCCCCTCTTCCTGCTGTGCCGAACTCACACTTTAATTATTCTATCTTACTTTGACTTAACGTAAATCCTTTAGACTCTAACTTGCTTCTCCATAATTCTAATTTAGCGTTAATCCCAATTCTGGTCTCATCAATAAACACAATATCGTTTGCAAATCGTATACTCCACGTCATCTCATCTCAACTTGCTGCTGGCTAATGTTTTATCTAATTTACTTCAGCTTTTTGATAGCTCTAATGGATAGTTAGGCCAAAAAAAAAAAAAAGATAGCTCTAAAGGATAGTTAATCAGGGAATTTGCATCGCCATTTTTATGTGGAGCAATCTTTCAGAGCCTAACTCTTCGAGCGTTGAATGCTTAGGTAATGCAGATGAACAGGGGCTTGTTTCTGTGATGGAAGCAAATAAATGCCGATTTAAATGTTGGAGTTCTCTGCTTTTTTACTTGCCATATTTGAAATGCATTTTGCTATTTTAACATGATAAAACTTCGCATAAAACTCCTTGTGGCTCTTAATTATTTGGGGACAAGTGGTTACCTGATATGAGAAGCAGGGCTTTCTCAGGATAATCAGAGAAGGTTAATCCTGTAAAATCAGGAGGCAGTAACTTTGCTAGATTAATCAGTGTCTGAAATGATTATTGGGATATTAAGCTCGACTAGTGCAACATTGTTGAGACACTTCTGAAATAGAAGCTTTGGCTGACCAAAAAATCATAAGAACATTCAAGATAGCAGAAAAGAAATATTTTGTGAAAGTTCTTGGTTACAGATTGGAAGAAACCGGTAAGTACTGGATGTAGATAAGATTTCTTGGAGTCTTGGAGATCTTCCTTGAGTTGAGTGTATGAGCACCCCGTAAATCCAAAGCAGTTCTGGTTTAATGCATGTTGAGATGAACAGTGACTTTTGGGATGTTATTATATTGGGATCTTAGTTTAGCCATGCAAATCTAATCAGTAGTACACTTGCTTTCAGTTAGTCGATTTCACTTGATTTTTGGAAAATCCTTGCATGAAAGAAGTAGCGTTTGTGCACTCAGCGAGATTTAAGAGATGTCTGCAGTTGTCTGACAAGGAAAACGACTTTTCCTGCAAATCTAATGAGAAGTGGTTGTTGTTCAGTGAGCCAATTTCATTTGTTCTTTTGGCTTCTTTTTTATGTTAATTTGGAGTTAACCTTCAAAGAACTAGTGTGATGCATGAGTGACAGCTGGGCATTCAGTGAGATTTAAGAGACGTGTCTGAGCTTGTCTAACAAGAAAAATCTCATTACTTTGTTTTGCGGAAAATGGACCGTTTGGAAAACATTTTCCTAAAAATGCTCGCTTGTTTTGGTTGATATAATTAGTTAATTGAAAATATTTTTATTATTAACAACAATTTATGTTCATTGCGAAACAAGCGAGCATTTGTGGAAATTTTTTTCCACATTGTTCATTTTCCCTGAAACAGACGGACCCTAAGGTTGCGGTTTAATGCAATCGCTCACGCATATCATATTTTAGTCTAAAGGAATTTTAGTTTTTGGTAGTCAGTATGTGGATTGAGTGAATCGTGTTGTTAAGACATCTCTGTTGTTACAGAAGTGCTAATTGAGCTATTTCTGTAGGCATCTGCGACTAAAGATCTGACTGTGTGAGTTATGCTTGTAAAGCAACTTTGTTCTGATGATGTGGAAATGGGATGCAATATTTTTGCTCATTTCACTTGTCTGTTCCTTATGCATGATTTTGCTCATATCGTTTATCTGTTTCCTTAAACATATAAAACCTAGGAACTCTATCTTCTGAAGATGTGTTATTGACTTTTTTTTGCTCTTTTTTCTTCCCTGTTCCCCCTTTTCTTCCAATTAGATGCTTTTGAATGGAAAAAGTTGCATCCTTAAATTTCTTTTCACCAAAATAACTGTTCTTTCAGGAAAGAATTATGAGAAGGTCTGTGAGATGTGCCACATTAGTGTCAACAAAGCTGCTATATTTGGTGAAAATGGTGCAATTTCCCTAGGAGGAGCAAGAATTGGTTAGTTGCGACGTACCCTATATGGTGATGGAGCTTTTATAAGCCGAATTCTGAGCGTATCCATGTTACTAAAACGGAAAGTAGAATAACTCTGTGAATTGATCTCTTTGCTATTTCTGCTTCATAGTGGCTGTGATATCAAAAGCGAACACTTACATCTATTCTGATCTAGGTACTCCTGCCATGACATCGAGAGGATGTATAGAGTCTGATTTCGAGACGATAGTTGATTTTCTCTTGAGGGCGGCTCAGATAGCAATTGGCGCGCGGAGGGAACATGGAAAATCGCAGAGGGATTTCCTCAAGGGTCTTCAGAACAACAAAGACATTGTTGAGCTGCGGAATCGAGTTGAGGCATTTGCTTCCCAATTTGCTATGCCAGGAACTGACAGTTGACTCTGAAAAGGCAGCTGGAGGCATTTGTTGCAGAACTTCTCCGTTCGCCTCCACTTGTGTGCCCTCTAATGCTCTTCCCAATTTTTGGCGTTATGTTAGTCTGCTGTGTATATTTACAGAAAAGTAACCTCTATCCCCCGTCTGAACCTGTTCATTTCTTCACAAAAAATTATTACCGTTTAGGAAGCATCTTTCTTCATTTTGTTTTTCTCAACATTCGTGTTTCGATGTATTTCTGGAAGTGCTGCCTTAAGGGTTGAAAGTTCCGGTCGTGAGTTCATCAGGCCTAATTCCTGAGCGTTTCGTATGACTTACAACGTGAGCTTTAGCTATGACTTATCTCGCTCCGAGTTAAGTGAGGTTTGAGAATAAATGCGGTTTCGGTGAGATATAACTATGACAATGACTCTCAGAATACAGAGAAAGGATATAGCTTCTCTCTTAATTCCTTGAGTCCTTAATCTGTTATAAAGGCACTCTGTTTTCTGTTGCTGAAATTGATTGTGCTTCCTAGTCATTATTGCCTGAACTTAAACGAGCGAAAGAGAAGACCGAAGAAAAAGGGAAAAGGCTTGTACGAGATTCTTGACAGCTGGGTTGTGGGGGTGGGAGTTGGGTGTTTGGCTTTTACCCTTTTTCTTCTGGTTTGCTGATTTGTTTGGAAATATGAGAGCGAAGCAGGGGTGCGACTCCCTAAAGGATGGGTGGGAGGGGAATGGAATGATGGGTTGGTGTGGTGAGGGAGACAGTCACAGAGACTCACAGTGACGGTACTCTTTATTATTGATCTTTTTCCCAGTTTCTGTTTGCTCAAAACATGATTTTGGCAAAGCCCCAAATTATGGTTCTGGGCACTAACTTTGTCCTTTATGGTGCCCCCCCCCCCCCCCCCCCCCCACAACCCCCTCTCTCTCTCTTATTTTTCTCTCACTTCCCAACCCACATTATCATCATCATCATTATTATATTCAGGTGGCTTGTTTTATTAAGCAGTCTCTTTTAAGGGGGGAACCCTTGAAGGGAGGGGAGGCATGAATTCCCGGCATGGGACTAAAAGCATGCATGAGTTGCGGCTTGAAGATCCAACCAGGTCCTAAGATAGCGACCCCTTTCCTTCAGTTTTCAATTCTACCCTCACAAACCTCCCCATGAGAAGGGCAATAGAAATTTGGTTGCTAATGTTCTTTGTGAGAGAGAGGAGCTTTTGGTAATCAAAGCTCAATGGCTTTCAAAGGGGAGGGCAGGGAAGGGAAGAGAACCGGGCCAGACAAAAAAGCTTCCCACGGAGAGAGAGAGAGAGAGAGAGAGAGACCCCGAAAAGAAGCTGCTGCTTCTGCTTCTGCTTCTGCGTTCAAGTCTGATGCCGACGATAATTAAAGGTGGCATTCCACTCATAGCCCGCCCAGGAATCTCCCTGTCCCTTCCCCTCTCCCCCGCACACAAAACGCTCTCTCTCTCCCCCTCCCTCTTCTTTTTTCACAGCTATATAACAGCTGCTCTGATTGACAACTGAAAGATGCGACACGCTCATAATTAAATGGCAGCTGAACCGGACGAGGCGATATCACTCTCCCAATAAACAAAGCCATTAAAAAAGATTTAATTTGACTGTAATTGTAATGTTATGTGTTATGTGTGTTCCCCATCCATGAAGGACAGACAAAGGAAGCTCCCGACCCCTCAATCATTGCCCCGTGTTTCCTGTAATCTCTCTTCCTCTTGCGCGGCCTATTTGCGTTTCTACCAATGTCGCGGCAGTGTTCCTAAATCTCTGCTTGTGTTCTCCTCCCACGTTGACCCAGTGCCATGCATGCATTCCGATTTTAATTCTTCACCGGCTATATACTCTATATGTCTCTACACCTTGAACTTTTTGAGCTGGACCCTTACATTCAAAACTAAGCTGGCGAATCTCCAATCGATGATGACCCGGTCCGGGAAGTTGCGAACGAGATTAGAAAAGGAATTTGATTAAAACAAGAACAAAAAATTAAGAAAAGAAAGAGAGAACAAGAGTGCAAAAGCGTTGCAAAATTTAGGAAAGGGAAAAAGAATAGGTACAACCACCAAACCTAGCAGCAGGCTTTTCTACTTCTGTAAAACCTTTTCTTTTTTTTTTTTAACTTTTTTGGTCCCCCGATTTTACCACCCTATTCAAAAATGTTGATAAACACTCCTCCTCCTCCTCCTCATCATCATCATCTAAATATCTAAATAACAACAGCAGCAACAACGCTAAAATAAGAATATAATAAACCGAAAAATTTATGATCATCTGTGGCTGCAGAAATCCAAGAGCTTCTTCCTCCCTTCCACGATCTCATCAAAGAAATCATCCAGCTGCCCAACCACCCCTTCCACCCCTTCCCTCAACGCCCCCAAACACCCCCTCACCTCCTCCACCCTCTCCCTCATCCCTCCTCCTGCCCCGTCCTCCTCCTCCTCCTCCTCCTCCTCCGCCACACCGCATTCCAGACACCCCCTCATCTCCTCCATTCCCGCCCTCGCTCTCCTGTACTCCTCCACCATTATCATCCCCCTCCTCCCGTTCCCCCTCCGGTTCATCTCCTCCCCTATCCTCTGTTCCAGCCGCGCCGCCGATATCATTATCCCCGACCCGAACAGCGTGCACGGCCGCTCGCACTCGCCCCCGCTTCCGTATGGCCGGGCGGCGGAGAAAAAGCTCTGCTCCGGGCAGTGGTATACCAGCCCCGAGAGGAGGACCGTGAGGAGGAGCGAGCTCACGTTGCGCATCGCGTACAGAACGCCCCGGAACCCGTTGAATCCGTTGAGCCGGCGCTCCGCGGCGCCTGCGCGGTCGTCGAACCGCAGCCGCGACAGCTGCCCCATCCGGGCCTCCACCAGCGCCCTGTTCTCCTCCTCCAGCCCTGCCGCCTCCCTCCCGCACGCCGCGATCGCCCGCGCCAACTGTTCAATCGATCCACCAATCGGAGTCAATGTTAGTCAGATTGAAACGGCAATGATCATCGATCGATCAGAGCCCCGCGCAATCCGAAAATGATCAGAGCGTCGTCGTGCTCCGATGCCGGTGCGAAATTTTGCAGGATCAGCGTCCACAACGAACCGGCCGAAACAGGGAACAGTTGCAGACTATAGTTTGGGATGTATATGTATACATATATTTTTCTTGTTGCTGTTGGAATTACCTGGCGAGAGAGCTGGGGGGACAGTTGGCGGTGGAGGTCGAGGGAGGAGACGATGTCGATGGCGGAGGAGTAGAAGGACTCCAGGGCGGAGACGCCGGACTTGAGGAGGTGGCAGGCGTCCCAGAGCCTGGAGCTCTCGTCCATGTACTCGTCGAGCCACTTGTCGCCGGCGGGGAGGTGGAGCTTCTGCACGAGGAGGGTGAGGCTGGAGTGGAAGGAGCGGAGCAGGGCGAGCGCCCGCTGCAGGAACTGGATCGACATGGCCCCGCCGGCGGAGGCGAGGTAGCTGCGCTCAAGGTCGTCGATCCCCCGGGTGAGGAACGTGTAGAAGCCATTGACGGAGCTCGTGGACGAAGGATCCATGTAGAACAAAGATGGAGAGGGGAGAACAGAGAGACCGTGACTTGGGAAGATGAATTGATGAAGAAGGAGAAGAAGAGAGAGAGAGAGAGAGAGAGAGAGAAGAGGGAGAGGGTGTCTGGTTTTGAGGGAGGAGAGGAGAAAAGCAGGAGACTTTAGAAGGAGGAGTGCATATCTTTAGAAAGCTCAAACACCCATATCTCCATTTTCACACCCAACACACAGAAAGTACAGCAGAGAGAGAGAGAGAGAGAGAGAGAGGAGTTTGTAAGAGGATGAAAAGGATGGTTGGGGGCAATGATGGGTGTTTCCTATGGAGGGGAAAGTATGACTGGTAATAATATGCCATTTCCCATTCTTTATTGGGCAGAAAGCAAAGGAGGGGGAAAAAAAAAAAAGGGCCAAAGATGGAACAGAAGGGGAATTGGGGGGGGGGGGGCAATAAAATTTAAAAAGCAATTCTGAGGATTGATTTTTTACTTGAAAATTAATTTTGAAATCTTTGCAATGCGGTTACATTTCATTCTTGAGAAATTGATGCATGGGTAACTAGTACAAGCGTCGCGCTCATCGCAACATGTTAATTCCCCCGACAGCGATGGATGGACGAGGGGAAAGAACGGTCGCGCGCCGTAACGAGAATTTCGCGGAGGCGAAGGAGGAAAGCGAGAGACTAATGCAGTTGAGGTGTTCAAGGTTAGGAGTCTAGTTTCTAGTAGGGGGGCGGGGTTAAGGAATAGGGAGAAGAGGAGGAGGAGGAGGAGGAGGAGGAGGAGAGAATTTCAGGAGCTCCCTTCCAATTTTGTGCTTTTTCCCACCCCCGACCTTGGCCTCTCTTTCTCCTTCCATGCCTTTTTCCTAAGGAACAAGAACCTCCCACCATTTTATTATTGCCTGCAACCCCCCAAAAATAAATAAGGTTAAACAAATAATTCAACATATACACACACACACACATGTATATTATATTGTATATGTAGAGAGAGAGAGAGAGAGAAGGGGCGAAGTCAGTCAGCTGGTGTTGGTCTTGGTTGGACATCTTCCTTAAGTCTTCCTCTTGTTTCATCATCGGTCTTTACGGGAAAAAAAAAAAAAAAAAGTTTGACTGCCTTGACTCGGATTCTGTGATTTCTCCAAAGCCTCGAGCAACTGACTTTTCTTCCTTAAAATCCCCTCCCACTTCATTGAAATTCGTGTCATTCCTCCTCCTCCTCCTCCTCCTCCTCCTCCCCCGGACATCCTCGTTGGTCTGTCCGGTTCTTTCCATCAGGATTTCGCGAAAAAATAAGTAATTCACGAATTATTTTTTTTTAAATGATGAATTGTATTGTTTACAAATAAATAAAATGTATTTTCTTTGCTCGCGAAAATACTTTTGATGTAAATTATCTTCGATAATGACAACCCTTTCTCTTTTTCGTATACTTAAATAAATTGTCTATCCACGTACAATGAATTTCGAAAACCACCCAAATTTGATTTTCGCGAAAGCAAATGGGCAGTGCTATTCATTGCCTTACAAGGAACGATTTTGCAGGGGAGGCGCACCATTATTCAAACATAGAATTTTCTTATTCATAATCTTTCTTTAAGGGGGGAGGGGTTTTCCATTCCGAAGGACCCCCATCCGCCGTTGATTCGAATAAAAATACTAACCCCCCCTCTTTCTTTCCTCCTCAAAAGCTTTTACTTTATATATATATATATATATATATATATTTGTCAACCATGACCGACCCGACAAAATCAAATTGGGCGTACCCCAATCGGAGCCTTCAATGATTGATCCGAGTTAGTTGATTAATCAAACGAGGGCCACACAGAATGTAGGGAGCTGATTAAGAGCAAATCCTGCTCTCTAATCTTTAATATAATGGACAACTCCAGATTTTTCTTTTATATAAAAAAAAAGATTTTTTGAAATGTAAAATGATGAAAGAGATGTGGTCATTGATATCTTACCTGGGGGTTGGGGGGACCAAGAGATCTCACCGCTTATTTTTTTTAATTCGATTTAATGTGCGACAATTGAAGAAACAATTGATAATTTTTAGTCGTGGGCGGGGCACTCGTGGGTTCTCGGAGAATGCGACGTTTGAGAGGATGTTGGTCTTTTGAGGTTCTGGAAAGTGATGAAGAAGAAGATGGAAGAAGGTGGAGCAAATTTTCCTCTCTTCTTTATTTTTATTTTTTAATTTTTTTTAGGGCATTGATTATGACGATACTGCCTTTGATTTAGGGGGGCTCTCTCCTAATTATCGGATAAGATCGCTGCCTAATCCGGCGTTTGCTTCCTCGGAATTTACTCGCAAAAAAGAGGGATTGGTTCCAAAAATTTCCCTACATCCCCCCCCTGGCCGTGGCCGGGGAGTGAGAGGCCAACCCAAAATTTTCCCGGGTTGAGTGGAGGCATCTCCGTTCTCCGGAAGTGACGGCGATCGACGTCTCTAACGATGCTTGATCCAGCCGATATGGTGTTAAGCTCGAGTTCAACTTGATGTCCGATGCTCAAATCAGCTCGATTCGCGCTTAATTTGTGTCCTTGAATTTACAGTTTCAGCTCGACTTGAGTAGAAACTGGAGCCTGGCATCTTATGGCGGCTCGATTAGAATCATGTTATAATGAAACTCGAGGTCGAGATTAAAGTTGCGAAGATATGCTCCTCTGCTCTGCATATATCTGCAGGGACTTCTCAGTGAAAAATTGTCCAATCAGTTGTACGCCTATTGTACGGATGTCGATTTTGTCCTAAACTTTTGAATGTCGTTTTAGTCCTAAACGTTTGCACATATAGTCACGAAAATCGCTAACAAAGTGGTTCGGTCATCGCTGACCATCCTACGCAGTATATCGACGGTTTTCAACAAAAATTGGACAAACAATATTTAACCGTGCAAAGGGTTAGGACTAAATTGGCAAATTACAAAATTTATATTGAATTGGCATTCTTACACTATGTTTAAGACTGATCAGGTAATTTTTCGAGTTTTCGATGTTGAAGTCCTCAGAAATGATTTTGTTGTTGACCTAGTTTGTTAACTCCGTAAATAGTTTGTTATCAAGAAAAGATATGAATCTTGGTTATGAAAAATATATATGTATATGGTTGACATGAAAAGTGGTGATGATTGAAATAAGGTGCTTATTCTCAAAGTTGTACACCTATAAATAGCACCAAATCACACATTGTGCATAATAACAACAATTGTTCAAATAACGACTTCTTCTCCATAACTCGCGCTTCTTCTCCTTTCATACACCCGTGAAATTCCAAGAAAAAAGAAATCCAAGTAATTGCTAACTCAATTTCTCTGCGGTTTTGGCGTATATCCTAGAAGTATATACGTCCTAAACTTTGGCAACAGCAACAATAATAGCGGAGGCAAATAATCCCTTAAAGACAGTGATCCTGATCACGCATCAAAGATGCGAGATTACTCCTCTATCTTGGTCGGCCATAAAACTTCCCCCAACCGGGTGCCAAATATCGATTATGCAGCTGAATCTGTTGATCTCGATTTTGTCCCCCAACCGAAGATTATTCATTCGATAGGTAAGGCGTGGTCGGCAGCTCGGCAGGAGGATCTTTGAGATTTCAATCCGAGTCCACGGACGAAATACAATTGACCGAGTCATCAATCATTAACGCAGCAATCGAAAAGAAGAAAGGAGGAGGAGGAATTCAGCAGCATCTCAAACATGGAGATCCTCCGATCTTCCGAGAATCCAAAAATTGGCTCAGCATGTTGGAATACCTGAAGACAGAATGAATCTCCACGTGGTACGTGGTGGATTCTTCGTGAAAAGAAAAATTTCAAAAAAGAAAAAGAAAAAAAAAAAGAAAAAGACCGATCGAGTTGGACCGATCCGAAGTACCATGATTGCATGTGTCCAAAACCGAAGATCATCACACGTTTCGATCCTCGCCCAAGTTTGGGTAAGGTGGGACGAATCTCGGTCTTTACTTCTTCTTGTCGTTTGAAAACGTTCCCATGCCAACTCGTGGGAGAAAAATTGCTCCTGATGCGTCAATCCCCTCCACCTAATAAAGGGTACGGGTTATGCTACCCGCGTGACCTAATAGCTCTTAATACCCCGAGAAAAAACATTGGAAAGGGCTAAAAAAAATAATAATTGTATCGATCTACTCTGTGTGTGAGATGGTTAGGAAATTTGACCCTTTTTCCTTATGAGATGTGACGTGACTTGATATTTGCTAAAACGTCTTTCGATCGACGGTCGATTGAGGGAGAATACTTGTGCGTTGTGGCATGTCGATCCACCAGCTAGCACGACATAATGGCATACTCCTCGTTTTTTCACGCACCATGTAAGACTTTCGAGTTTTGGTTCCGTGATGCCTATCAAACGACACATATTATTGGGGAGTTATCGATTTCTATCTTATCCATTGTTCTGCATAATGACGCGGTTACACAAGTGGTCACTTGGACATTTCAATCGGAACAATCGAGCACCAGGGCGATCTAGGGACCCTCTGACCCCCCGGAGCAAATTATTAAGTAAGCAATACGGGTGGCTCGATCGGTCCCGACTGCCATCGCATCGACAACCCCCCCCCCCCCCCCCCCAAAGGGAGGGGGAGAGGAATGTTTCGTTTTCCTCTTAAATGAGGGATCGATGCGGTTGCACTGTAACAGCGAGGCGAGGTGGGAGACGGATACAACTGGTTTGGTCCCAGCCTTTCACCGCAATAAATGTCGAAGAGAATGCAAAAGGAAAAGGAATGGATGGAATTGCAGTCTTGGTCGCCTCCTAAAATTCCATTGCAGGTCACTCCGCGAGGAGTGGATTGGCCTCTCGATATGGCCAGGTTGGTTTTCATATTTATAAGCATTTATGCTTTTGAATTGCTCCTCTTGGGGACCATTCCAAAGTCTTTCTTTTTTCGACGATTTGCCGATATAATCTATTCGGCTAATTTAGGTCCGACATGGACACAAGCTGTCTTGTGAGGGCACGAGTGACGCTGACGTGAACAAAATTTTTAAATTTTAAACTTTTTATTGACTTTTTTCATTTTCTTTCCTTTCTTTTTCTTTCTCGACTGTGTGTTGGTCTGAGCGAGGGCCTCCATGCCCTCATGCAGATCCAAGAGAGGGCCGTGATCCTCGCGTGTTGCCTCGCAACGGTTGCAACACTCTCACTTGGTCTGGGCGAGGGTCAAAAGCCCCTCACTTGGATCTTGGCAAGGCGTTGAGGCCTTTGTCGGATCATAGTTGAGAAAAAAAAAAGATGCAAGAGAAAGAAATTCAAAAGCCGTTGGCCGTCATCTAAGGTCATGTAGGATGGCCGTTATCCAGGTTCAGCTATTTTCTATTTGAATTTTATCGGGTGAACTGCGTTGGAAAATCGTTGATAATGTTTAGGATCCAATTGGAACAAGTAAAAAGTTTAAGACTGAAATGACATAAATACAGTAATATAAGATTATTTTGGTAATTTTTTGGGCATGTATCAAAAATTGTTCTTGTATAGGAATACAGCAATGAGCATTGCTGGGATCATTAAGGGACAAAAAAAACAGGGAAAAAAAATTTCCGTACACGCGGCCCCCCCCCCCCCCCCCCCCCCAAGTAACACTAAAAATCTATATTTCACTTAATGACTGGACTGTACATCGACTTGTATACAATGCCATAATCATGCACTTATCTTTTTTATAGAAAACATCTCATCTGCATCAATTAGGATAGTTAATTAATTACCATAAAGCATGGCTAATCTTTATCGTATGTATTCATAAGAAAACTAATCAGACAAAAACTAGGGGATTTAGAAACATTGAGTAATCTTTTGGCATATGAAATTTGAAAATAGGAAAAAAAAAACTAGAAAAGTCGAATAAAACGAGATAATCGAAATTGAATATTCCAGACGATATCTCCTTAAGAATTCAACTAGATATGTTCTCCCGAGATTGTCCATGGTACATTGCTTGTTAATTTCTTCACGGGGATCCATTTTCAAACAATACAAATACGGGTCGTTATACTTGTTGCTATCATCTGTTCTGTACATCTGCCCCCATCACTCACAATTTGGAGTTTGGAAGTAATATCAGATAATTCACCTCTTGAGCGTGGCTAGTTTTCTTCTAACGAAAAGGAAAGTGGCCTCGTTCACTCATGCACGATCTGCAGCATGAACAGCACCAAGAATCATGATTTGAAAGCATCGGCCTGACGATGATTAATGGGGAAGAGAGAGAGAGAGAGATGAATTAATCGTGACAAACCTTCTGGGCCTACTCATCTTGGCCCACAAGAAAACCATCACAGGGACTCACATTGACAAGACTGAGAGTTGGGGGGTGTGAATGAAATTTTGCTTTTTGCTCTTGATGTAATAGTTGGGTAATTGAAAGACGAGAAGCGACCCTCCAAATAATTGCACTTCTGCTCTTTGAATTATTACCCATGTCCCAGTGCTCTGCAAATAAATCGTACAGCTAATGCGAAAATCATTTTTCAAAAACAAAGACCGATCAGTAAATCATGCGTCATCTTTCAACTCGTGTCTTGACAACATCGTCAAAGCTTTCAAAATATTTTCTAGTGTACAATCCCATGCACATTGCGAAATACCAACTCGTACCTTTATCTTCACTTTCAGATGAAAATGACCTCTATGATATGGTTTATTTGGACGGATGAATAATGGGAAAGATTTTTTTTTCCTCCATCCGGAAAAAAAAGGCCACGATTGATCATTGATTGCTAGTCATCGGAGGAGCTCCACACCTGCAACAAGTGGTTCCATGTAAGTCATAGCTATTGCTCATTGTGAGCTAAGATGTCATCGCTGCCCTGCCACGGTGCTTGTAGGAGTAAAGCCGAGGTTCTTTTATGTCTTGACATGGCTGAACCCACCTTGCAGACAAATCAAGGTTTTTTTTTCGATGCCGAGGAATGATTGAGGATCCGAACCTGTGACTAGGGGATTTCAATGCACAACGAATGATAAGAATGATCACATGAGAAGAAAGGACCCCAAATTAATCAATGCAACTTAAAAGACCAAATTCTTGTTCTTTAGCCCCCCCCTTCTCTCTAACCCACGTTTGACCAGACCTGGCAAGAGCGATGCAAGGGACCCCTCCCCCCCCTTTCTTTCTTTCTTTTTGGGTTGGGGCTTGCCTATTGGTTCAACTAGGGAAAACCCACTTGGGGATTCCCATTCCTTCCCACCATGTGACCTTTTTTTCAATTCCCTTGTCACCCCCTTAAAGAGGGAATTTCTATGCTCATTACGAATTCCGGAACCAATCTCAATCCCTCAAAGTAGAATTTATAGTAAATGAAAGCAGGACAAAGTGCTCCATAGGCTTTATAACTACAAGGGGCATCTAGAGAGAGAGAGAGACTCTAGGGCAACTTTTCATGATTAGGGTTTTGATTCAGAGAGCCGTCCCTTTTTACAAAAGGTATTGAAGACACTTTTTCACCTTCAATAGGTGAATGTGTGAGTGGGGGCATCATTCCTCCATCTCCCTACGACATTACAGCAAAGTGGATGTAACCTCCTGTAATGTCTAAACAGTTGTGGAGATGCCATGCGTTCCCTTCAACGTGGCTCGACATGTGACTTTGCCTTGTTGATAGTGACCAGGAGGACGTAATTTCGTAGTAGCCAAGGATTAGCATGAAGTTTCCAACATTAATAATGGCTTCCTTTTACAATATGCTTTCATGTTCTTATTGTAATTTGTTGGTTCGTTTTATGCGTTTGTCTTCACACCACATGGTTCTATCGAAGACAAACGAAAGAAGTTCGAAAAAAAAGTGGTATTTCTATGGTACCACTCTAAGGTGGGTATTTTGATTGATTGCCTCCACTACAGTCCACACTATCTCGACCACAAGAAAAGAAGAGACGGGTCATAGGGAGAGAAAGTTTTTAGCTTGGAATGCTTCGGATGGTGAAGCTATGAAAGTCAACAAGAAAGACTGTTTTGACACAGCAGTTTATGTTGTGATAATAAGAAGGCAAATTATCCGAACGACCGCAACATCCCTTCGAATCTACAGTAGTTTGCGGGCAACTTTTAGGAAGCTGCTTGGACTCGATCTTGAGATAATGCAAGCTTTAAAAACTGCGCATTGCCGAGCACCACGCGACTTTCGATAAGATACCTTCACTATATACAGGTACAGTTCATTGACTTGAGAAGTAACAAGAGCGAATGGCTCTCTCTTTTCCCTCTTCGAAGATTTGACTCGTCCTGGTCAATTTCCGAGTTGCCATGAAATTGAAAGACTAGCCAACTACCTCTTGTATCATGAAAAAGAGCAAACCGAAGACTGAGGCAATCCTTCCAAAAGAATCACGTCCTAAATTCAAAAGGTGATCCCACTCTATTATTGCCAAAGGGAACACTAGGCTCGCTTTCCGTGTCTACTTTTCCGGTATTTCAGAATCTTCCTTTACCGACATATTCCTAAACTAAAATCCCCCCTAAAAATAAAATGAATCTCGAGTTGCATTCGACGGTGATCTTTTAGCTTGGTATCATTCGATATGTCTTCCTTTCCTGCCCAATCTATCTCTTGAATCTCTTATTCGGTCGGTCCCTTTGCCATCGTTTCATCTTACGTGGTACGTCTCCATGTTTCGTAGGATTCGAATTGACGAGATGTGATTGAACTTGGAAAAATTTTAAATAATCAAGTAAGAACATGAAGTGAAGTTTGTTTTAAATGATAGTCTCGAGGGTCTTAATTATTTCAAATAAAGGTCTGATTAAGGACATTCTCGCCTCGCCCAATCTTCGTCGATGGCCTATGAGAAGGAAGGGCCAAGAAAAGAAAAATAGAGAGAGAAAAGAAACGTAAATAATGCAAACGTCCTTGATCAGGTCATTTTTTAAAATTACGAGGGCAATTCACGGTCTCAAATCTTTATTTGAAAAATTTTCCGTTACATTTTGGTTGAACTTCTAATGACTAGCGACACTTTAAGGAAAGAGTTGTCAGAAAGTATCTGTTAATTAATTCCAATTGCAATCATGCAACGGATTTATTCTTTTTATTTTATTCGCTTTCCTCGCCTTAGTTGCCCTCTCTAGTTCTAGTCTACACCCTACAAATGAAAAAAAAAAAAGAAAAAAAAAAGAAAAAAAAAAAGGAAGCCGAGAAAAAGGAAAAAGCTTTGCTATATGGAAGAGTTTGCGGCTTGATGGCCCTAGGAAGGCGGCACATCGTGGTGACCGGTAGGCGCCGGTAATCATTGCTTCTATGTTCTCCCAGCTGCAAAAGTGGGCCCAGAAAAAAAAAACTAAAATAAAATAAAGGACATTCTTTTTCATTTTCATTTATGATTTTTTACTTTCGTATAAAAAGGCCAAAACAAAAGGGGAAAAAAAATAGGAAAGAAAGAGGACGTGATGGTGCATCTCATTCTCGCACAATCAAAATAGGGAAGGAGAAGGGAGTCGCCATGGAACAGTAATCATAATCCACAAGTAGGGGTAAGAATGGTTGAGGTGAGCGATTCCCACCTTAGGATCGAGAGGTTACCACTAAAGATCGGTTCCGAAAATTTGAAACCGAAATCCATCCGTTGATCCCACATATGTACTCAATAACTGGACCGCCGATTTCTGGATGGGTCCATGGAGTCGATCTCACCAACACCAAGCAAATGGAGGCGACTGGGAACGAGAGGGGGAGGCGATGAATGGCCGGAGGCATGACCATGAGTCGATCGATCGGAGTCGAGGCCTAAGTCGAGAGGCGGAGATGGAGATGGAGAAACCGAGGTGAGAGTGAGATATTGAGACGAGATAAAGTAGAGACCCATATGAGATTGAGAGTTTGAGATGAGATAAGCCATATTCAAATTAGAGATTTAGGAATTTTTTTTTAAATATATTGAGGGGGTAGAAGTTTCGTACTGAAACCGGGAACCGAATATGTAACCACCGATTTCAAGGGGAACTGGATCAATTTCCTTAGGAAACACTAGTTTTTCAGTCAATGCCATCTTGTTTCGAGCAGTCTGAGTGGTTTCCGGTTACTTTGCACACCCTGTTATTACAAGACTCAAAACCAAGAATTGAGTTGACTTTAAAAAACGGTCAAAGATAAGGGTTTTGTACAAGAGAGAGAATTTGGATGGCGTCTGGGATCTGCGTCCCTCGCTACTCGGATACCCAATTTAAGGCGTGGGAGCCCATTACAATGCAAGCCCATTTTTAGTTAGTATATTTATTTAAAATTTGAGGATCTAATGTACAAGGGTGGATCCGTGGCGCAATGGTAGCGCGTCTGACTCCAGATCAGAAGGTTGCGTGTTCGATTCACGTCGGGTTCAATTCCCTATCGTCCACCCATTTTTCTTTTTTCTTTTTAACCCTGAAGGTTTGTGTTGATGCTTTGTTCTTTATTGTACTTTTTTTAGATCGAATCTTTGTAGAGCACATAGGCAATCAGCGTCTTAAAATGAACTTAAACTGGCAATCATCGGCCACAATCACCCCCACATCGTATAATGCTCGCATATGGCGTTCGTGTCTGCTATGTTTCTTTTCTTTCCTCCTATTTTTTGCGAATTTTAAATGACCCGTGATGTTAATAACGAATTAACCTTGAATGACGGAGAAAAGCGCATGGGAAATAACGAATTAACCACCCGGTTTGCTTCAAGAGTATTTCCAGATTTCATCCTCCACCCAACTTTTGCTGTTTTGGACTATCAGAACTTCCATGGGTACCTCCTACGCATGCCCTTTGACAAGATGAATCTATGTGACCGGATGAAAAATTCTCAACACTTCATCATTTCTTTTTTACCCTTTCATTATATCACTATACATAGACATCGATATTCAGTAGGAGGAACAATTACATACGTTCCAAAGCGACATTTACACGAATCAAGCCAACAAACGATTTTAATGTGTTTCATCATCATCCGTGTCAAGCTCGAGGCCCTCCGCCGCTAAAAGCTGACTGATAACCTTCTTCCGCTCCTCTTCCGCTTTCTTTCTCATCAGATCTCTCTTCTTTAGGACGAGCGTATGTCTTTTAAGAGTGCTGGTGAAATATTCCCTGGATGCCTTCTTTTCTTTAGCCAGTATTCTTCTCTCCTCTTCTGGGTCGATCTAGACACGCGTTGGAATGTATACATCATCAGTTGGCTTGCTCATGCAATACAAAAAATGCGGAAAAGGATCACGGGGAAAGAGCAATATTCTTGAACAAAATCACTTCTGACCCAGAAATTGAAAAGGAAAAGAGAGAACACCTCAGCTGAAAAGACATCCACAGAAATTCTGGTAGGGGGATCTGAAGAAAGAAGTTGACTTTACAGGATTAATATCAAATCCTTTGGTTCAGATATTCCAAAAGTTTGGGATTAAGAGAAAGAGCCTCCAAAAGGAAGATGGGAAACAGAACTATTTTAGCCACTCCTCCCACTGCCAGACAATTTTAAAATTGCTGGATCAAGGATCTAATCGAGAAAGCTCGTTTAGATTACCCACGTTATTTCCAGGTCTAACCATTATTTTGATCACTCCATCAGTTGAATCATGGTCTTGTTGATGTTGTACATGCAAATTCTCTCCTTGTTATCGTTCATCGCGGAATCCTTGAATAAATTGTCCCTTCAACCGGAAGGTCAGTCTGCTCTTGTGTTTGTTAAATTACTCAAATACCTTGGAACGTGCAAGCCGTCGTGCTCGGAGATTCATCTCACGTTGCTGCTGCTCAGCCCAAGCTGCAATTGCCATATCACCACGCTGATCAAATGCCTTCCGCTTCTTCATAAGCCACTCCATCCATGCTTGAGATGCCTGGAAAAATAAAATTCTACTGAAATTGCTAGTAGAAAATATCTAAGTTATGTAGTACCCTATCACAAAAATTCCATCAGGCAGACTTTAAATGAACAAACAAGGGAAAAAAGATCCACCAAATTGCCAATTATTAACATCCTGAATATTCCGACCCAAAAAAAATAAAAAAATCCTGAGCATAAAAATTGACAGAAAGAAAAATGATTTGCAAGACATTTCTCTTCTCTGCTTATTTTCAAAAGAAGAAACGACAAAAAAAAAAGTACTTTATTTGGCTTAGCATTGAAGCCATACAGAGCGCAAATGAAGTAAAATTTAAGGGTCTGATGCCTCATTGATATTTTGTTACAGGGACACAGATCGCATGATTTATTAAAGAAGAAAAGGAGATATGATATTAGATTTAATCACCATGTGCTGTACTTTATTTGGCTTAGCATTGAAGCCATACAAAGCACAAATGAAGTAAAATTTAAGGGTCTGCTGCCTCATTGATATTTTGTTACAGGGACACAGATCGCATGATTTATTAAAGAAGAAAAGGAGATATGATATTAGATTTAATCACCATGTGCTGGTATAAGCTTAGAAAATAATAGCAGACAACTACTGAGTGAAAAAATCTTAAACCATATGAAGCCTATATAAAGTCCCGGTAGACAAGTAACTTGCACATAGAACTCTAACCTTCATAGGGTTGACCCGGTTATCCATATCATACTTCCTGCGCTTCTCCTCATCTATAAGCAACTCGTAAGCAGCTTGGATCTTAATAAATCTAGCTTCTGCCGTTTCTCCTTCTTCAAGGGTGCCTCTACCATCATAAACTTTACCAGAAAGAAAATCGAATCAGTTCAGACTTCCAATAACTGGGAGAAAAAGCGACCAATTCACTAACTTGCAGAAATGGTGCATCCTAGCATCAAAAAATCGATCAAGTCACACTTTTAGCTACTCAGTGACCAACCATCTTATCATTTCTAATAGCGCTTGTAGAATTGCCATCACGACTGACCTTTCTTGTGACATATAGCTGCTAACAAATGATTCGACCCTACCAAGCAAGCCCTAGTGGAAAGAAGCAAGGAACGAACCCATAACAACACAATGTAAACTACCAGCTTGATAATTCCTTCTGAGTTCATAAGCAAAATGAATTCCGCAACTTTTATAATAATGTTCATAAAGCAATTGTTTATTTTTTTTTTATCTTAATGCATAGTGAGACACCCAATCAAGAAAAAAGAACAAACCATCCGGATGATAATATTTTGCCAACCGTCTGTAAGCAATCTTTATCTGCTCGTCGTCGGCATCTCTTTCCAACTCTGCAGACATCAACAAATAGTAATTGGTCACCAAATCCGGCAACTAAAAACTCAGAGCCTTGCATTGCGAAAAATCAATTCTTCCGCTCGCAAAATATACCGAAACTTCAAATCAAATTACCCAATGTCTCGTATGGCGATTTCTCCTCGGTCCAGCTCGAAGCCTTGACCATGGTCCTCCTCTGATTGGCCCTAAACCATGTCGGCTCAACTCTCTCCGAATTGCTCCAAGTGAACACGAAGGACGACGGAGAATTTAACCGAGGCGGCTCGCAGCTCGAGCTCTGGAATGGGACCCTGGTCACCCTCGATCGAGCTCCAGCTTGGCTTCGGCAACACACGATGGCAGTGAACACCGCGTGGGGACGAGAAATCGATCTCAGATTGCTCATGCTTCCCGCCCAACTCACCCTCTCTCTAATCTCGCCCGACGATCGGGTTTCTCGATCGGTGACGAATCCAAATTAGGGTTTCGGAGTTGAAGGCGATGAATGAACCAACGGAATCTAACTGAATCTAATTTCCCCTTTTCTTTTTCCTTCATTGTATTTTTCCTGGGAATTTTGTGGCTGGGTTGCTTCACGATGTATTTTTTTTTCTTTTGTATTTTTTCGACCAACGTGTGGCATCTATTGACCGCTGGGAAATTAGTAATTACGACTCTTAATTTTCTCCAAACTTATTTTAATACGGAGAAAATCAACATCAACAATAACTTTATCCCAAACTAATTGGGGTCGACAGTTCATAAACCTCAAAGAATCATAAAAAATAAAAATAAAATCAAGCGAGGGAAAAGAAAAAAATGTGTAAAAATAAATAAATATATATATCTATCTATACGTTACCGCTCCACAATACTGATAGACTTCCCCCACTCCGTCCTAAGACAAATCGTACATCAGTTTATTTCTCACTTCATTAAATCTTGTTTTACTGCTTTACCCTAAGTAAGTTTCGGCCCACCTGTTGATTTCTTCGTGTTATGCTCTCGATAGCAAATTTTTGTTCGTTCCGGTGTATCTAAGGGACTTCGGAGGATATGTCCAAACCATCTTAATCTATGCTCTCTCATCTTTTTCGCCATCAATTCTACTCCAATTTTTCGTCGAATTTCTTCATTCATTATCTTATACATCCTTGTATGACCACACATCCACCTTAACATCATCATTTCCGCTACTCTTATTTTATGGTCATGTTTCCTTTATACTGGCCAATATTCTGCTTCGTATAACATGGCAGGTTTGATTGCTGTTTATAAAATTTTCCTTTTAACCTTGATCCCCTCTTCCTACGGTGTCAAACTCACACTTCAAGTATTCCGTCTTACTTCGACTTAGTGTAAATCTTTTAGATTCTAACTTAGCGTTAACCCCAGCCATGGTCTCATCAATAAGCACGATATCGTCTGCAAATAGCATACACCACGGCACCTCATCTTGAATATATTTTGTTAGCTCATCTATAACCAGGACAAAAAGGTAAGGGATCAAAGTAGAATCTTGGTGTAAGCCTACTGTCATTGAAAAATAAATTGATGTGCCATTACAAGCCTTCACACGTGTAATAACACCGTCATACATATCCTTGATTGCCTCGACATACTTTGAAGGTACTTTTTTTTTTCTCAAGAATCCACCACAAAACCTTTCTTGGAACCCTATCATACGTTTTCTCAAGATCAATAAACATCATATAGAGTTCATTCTTTCTTTCTCGATACCTTTCTATCAATTGTCGTATCAAGAAAATAGCCTCCATATGTATGGCTTCTTGATCCCCTCTTCTTGCCGTGTCAAACTCACACATCAAGTATTTCATCTTACTTCGACTTAGTGTAAATCTTTTAGACTCTAACTGCTTTTCCATACTTCTAAATTGGCGTTAACCCCAACCCTGATTTCATCATTAAGCATGATATCGTCTGCAAATAACATATAACACGACACCTCATCTTGAATATATTTTGTTAGCTCATCTATAACTAGGGCAAAAGGTAAGGGATCAAAGCAGAACCTTGGTGTAAGCCTACTGTGATTGAAAAATAACTTAATGTGCCATTGCAAGCCTTCATACATGTTTTAGCATTGTCATACATGTCCTTGATTGCCTCGACATACTTTGAAGGTATTTTTTTTTCTCAAGAATCCACCACAAAAACTTTTTTGAAACCCTATCATATGCCTTCTCAAGATCAATAAACATCATATAAATGTCCTTCTTTTTTTATCGATATCTCTCCATCAATTGTCATATCAAGAAAATAGCCTTCATGGTAGATCTTTCTAGCATAAATCCAAATTGATTGACAAAAACCTTGGTCTCTATTCTCAAACGATACTCAATAATTCTCTCCTACAGTTTCGTTATATGGCTCATGAGCTTAATGCCTCTATAGTTATAACAATTCTGGATATCTTCCTTATTCTTGTATATAGGCATAAGTATACTCTTACTCCATTCATCAGACAGATTAGTATGGAGTATCTTGTTAAGAAGACTAGTCAACCAACTTATTACCACATCCCCTAAGCATCTCAACACTTCAATAGGAATACCATCGGGTTCCAAGACTTTACTAGTCTTCATCTTTTTTAATGACTCCTTAACTTCCCGTGCTTTAACTCTACGCATAAACCTTCTGTTTGAATCATCAGAATCATCTTCCAAATCCACCTCACTTCTATTTCTCTCCCCATTAAAAAGTTTGTTAAAATTACTCATCCACCTACCATTAACGTCTTCATCTCTTATCAAGAGTGTTTGATTTTTATCCTTGATACATCTAACCTATGTCAAGTCTTTACTTTTCTTGTCCATTGACTTTGCAAGTGTCTTTTTTTACTTCTTTGCTCCCCATTAAAAAGTTTGTTAAAATAACTCATCCACCTGCTCTTAACGTCTTCATCTCTTATCAAGTGTGTTTGATTTTTGTACTTGATACATCTAACCTGTGTCAAGTCTTTACTTTTCTTGTCCCTTGACTTTGCAAGTCTATAAATTTCTTTAATATGAAGAAAATAAAGAAATCAATTTAAGTTTGGATTTTATCATTCCTATATCCAAACGATTCGAGAGGTTTAATGTCGATTTTAAGTTCGAAATAGCAAGAGCCAAAAGCAAAACCCCCTTTTGGGTTAATATCCATCACCATTCTAGCTATTAAACTTGTTTTTTTTTTTAAAAAAAAAGGTTTCTTTTTTAATTGATATTAGTGCTCGGTTTATATTTTGCGGAGCCGATTCTTAGCAGGCGGTTCTCGCTTCTGAGATGGGAACCACTCATGTTAAAACCGATCATCCTTGGTTTATAATCTCTAAAATGAAGAAATAGACTCCACTTTCTCACTGGCCTATTTCCTCTCGACATTCAAACTCAAATTGAACTTACTTTCCCAAAATAAAGTTGCACTCAATATAATAATGATCTAAAGTTTCCCTCCCTCCAAATACCATGACACTAGAGGACTAGGCAACTACTTTCAGCTCAACAAAAATGTACACAAGCAGAATCATACTGCAAACTTCATTCAAATGAAGCCTGCAATGCAAGCGTCGCTGGAAAGACACGAACTATATATATACAAATAAAATCACGCGCTGCGGAAGAGCTAACGTGCCTAGATAATTTATCGGACGCACGGCTTATCGCTGCATTCACAATGATCCGGGAGTCCTTGATAACTGTAGGCACATCCGATGGAGTTTGACAGAACAACAGCAGCAAGTTTTTATTCCCTGTCTGTTTGCTGGTGACTCTTTTCAGCTATGAAGGCGTTCTTTTCCTG
The DNA here is from genome assembly GCA_028455895.1 of Rhodomyrtus tomentosa. Lineage (NCBI taxonomy): Eukaryota > Viridiplantae > Streptophyta > Magnoliopsida > Myrtales > Myrtaceae > Rhodomyrtus > Rhodomyrtus tomentosa. The sequence continues at coordinate 43,215,908 of JAPCWY010000001.1, read as the reverse complement.
GTACGTTGTCCTGGTGTTGATTGGTTTAGGCTAGCTCGGGAGGACGGGCGGCCCAAAGGGAGCTCAGTGCACGAAGGCGGTGACAAAATTCTCCAAGGACAAGCAACGCACGGGCTGCTTGGCGGGTGGTTAGAATCCGGGACATCTGCTGCATGGTCTGCTGCCGAAGATGATCTGCCTGTTTATGTGGAAACGCCAAAATATGGGCGTGTCAGCAAATCAAATGCGGTCGATGAGCAACGTGAACAGATTTACGGAAAACAGAAGAGAGACTAGGCATCAGGCAGTCAAATCCTTGCTACTCAGATTTCTGGCACAAGCATTATGGATTTCGATTTTTGTCTGAATTGAATGAGATCCGGCACAATTTCGATAAGTGGAGATCACCTGGTTCACAAAGTTCTCCAATGCTTCCAACTTCTCCATAGCAGCATCCACACCGGAGGTGTAATTCCCTGCGCCTAGTTGATCATCAGCGACTTCCTGAGCTAAATTCTGCTGAAGTTTTTCCAGCCCTTTAGATAGAGCATCTTCGGCTTGCTGGGACAAGTGTCGGAGCTTGCACACTTGCAGCATCTGTTGTTCAGTTAAGAGATCGATTTGCGGCACTAGAACCTGTTGGAGAATCAACGGATCTATACTGAGGTTATGATCAGCGATCCTTCATTACACAGGCAAAAGATTCTTTGGATTGGAGGACACTTCGCAAGGAAGCGTCAGAATGGAAAGGCAAAAGGGGGGGAAATTCTTACATTTAGAAGCTCTGATGGACGGAATCCTCCGATCCAGAGGAAAAACCGCTCTGCCGATGTCCTCCATGCGCCGGACATCAAAAAGAATACATCCACCTTGGCAGCTTCTGCTTTCATGCGGAAGAGATCAAAATAGTGTTTCAAGCTGCTCTCTACTAGGAATAGAAGCTCGACGTCGCCTACATGGCCTTGCAGTGCAGTCCTAAGTTCAGCACTCTTTTTGTGTTGCTCTTTGACCCAGTGCGCATATTCCATCTCGAATGTGGCAATTCCTGTGACATAAGCACTAGAGTTAATTTCTTTGAAGCTTCTTCGGAAATTACATCTTTTTTTGCTGGTTCACCCATCTATTCGGCAGCTGAGAGGGTGAGATCTTGTGTTTGGAATCATAAAAGGCGTTGAAATGGCAATTTAGCTTGCTTAGTGTTAAGCAGATCGCCATAAAGAAGCACTGAAACAGTTGCCAGATTCAGGAGAATACAAACCCGAGCTGACAGTTCTGGAGAGTCCGAAGTGATTAGCATCGAACGCATTTCCCAAGAAGACCCCCTAAACAGAGAAAATTTATCCTGTCCATTAAAAGGATATTGCATTCTTCAAAAATTTATCGCTAAGAGTCGATATAGGCCTACTTGCTGCCTAGCTCTCCCAAGTTCCAGCTCCAATTGTGCTAGCTTCAAGCGGCTTGACTCTAGTTGTTGTACATATTTCTGAAAGAGAGAACTTAGATCCAAACCCATAACTCGAAAGTCCAACAAAACTACAATGAAAGTGAACAGCAGTGCATTTTCTTTTCTACCTTTTTCCGCAGACGACTCTTTCGAGCAGCTTCACGGTTCTGTGCTAGACGTCTTTGTACCTGCACAGTTGATGAACATGTTTGAATAGATTGACACGAAATGACGTTGCATCGAGAGTTTAATTCTCTGCAAAGCTAGGATAAATCAGTATTGAAGGCTGCTTGTTGCAAAATCATGTTGGATATAGAGAAAGCTTGCTGGACAGGGATTTAGACGGAACATGAATCATAAACGACATCCTGGAAACCAAGTACCGTTCATATCTGTAAGATGTAGGCAACAGTGTTCACCTTGTCAGGTTTATTTCCTTCCTGATCGCTTCTGGAACTGGAATTTTCTGCCGATTCATGCGATACATATTCAAACTGTGAAATTAAAATGCTGATAAAATCAGTCATGACCCAGAAATACTCGAAGCGCACAGAATGAAAAAAAAATATATGGTAAGACTTTATGAGATTCAGTTCACCTTCTTGTCTAATCCATCATCTACGGCATGCACGATCATAGATGACGATGCCTCGGGATTTTTTACCTTGTCGCTTTTGAAGGTGTCTCCCCACTTGGTGAACTGGTCAAATGGCTCGTAAATGAGCATCTTTCTTGGGTTAATAAGCTGGGCTAAAGGAGAGTTCATACCTGACCAGAAAGGAAAACAAAAAGGAAAATATCGGCAGTTACAAACAATGTCCTTGACTTATGATAAGTAGGCCTGCACGACTTATTTTCCGGAGGAACACTAACAATCCTTTCCTGGTTTGATCATTCAGAAGCGAAAAGCATCTTTGAAGCTAGTAACACAAAGCAAAGACTGTGAATGAGACTTAGGCAGTTCAGTCAAATATGCAAACTGCATTGCTAATTAAGCTTTTTACCGAGAATTTTCAATGTACAAGACAAGCAAAATTAGATACTAAGTAATCAGATTTTATTTGTCCGATTGGAAAGTTCTATTTATGGTCAATCAAACGGCACAATTGATGGCATCGATCACTGCAGCAACTTAGCTTTATTTAAGGATACAGTTTCTGGGTCTTTTAAAGGGAGTTTCTGAGCACCGCAGCAGCTTCATTGTTTCGTGGAAAACCAAAGTCATCTGCTAAGTTCCTTGTTCATGTAAGGGTTCCTTTTTCTTGCTTTTCTAGGTGCAAATGGCAAAATATTTTTGAACATACATGCAAAGACGCGAGCTAATGAACGAGATGCTGTCCATCTATCTTTGTTTGTATCTTCACTACGTGCTATAGGCCATGCCCATCTTGAATCATTAGATTTACGACTAAGCGCCGATGTCAAATCTTTTGAACCTCCTGGAAACAAAGTCCAAACGATCAAATATCAGATCCTTAAAAGAAAAGGTCTGATGTTGTCATAATTTTCGTCCCTTGCAGGTAAGACTCTGAGGCTCTCACAGGAAACCGCAACTCAACCCAGAGACTTAAGATGATCTATATCATTTAGTTGCGATCTACCGGTTCTCTTTCCAAATTTCACTCAAGTTTGCAAGAACCGACTAACGCTATGTGTTTGCTTGTCACTGAAAACATACCGGAAAAAAAGGAAACGAAAAACGAACTGGAGGTCAATTAATTTATTTGATTATATATCTGTTGAGAGAATGAGGAAAAGAAAGACTTGGGTCAAACTTCAGCAAACCAGTTGTGCTCATTTTCTGCAAAATAAAGTTGAAGGGAAGGCTGAAGCAACAGTTTGTGAGATTCAAGAGATAGATAAATACTCAATCTACTCAAGAATCGATCCACGAGGATATATGGGAAGGGAATCAAATTACAAATTCTAGTTAGCAACGGTGCACAAGAGCTCTAGAGAGGAAACTTGGCTTCGTAACTTTATGATTTTAGTCGACGACCAGTCAAAGAACCCGTTTTGTTATCGAATTGCCAAAGATTTGTAACTTCAATTCTTCCAGTAACACCCCAAGAAAAATCTAAATTTAGTGAGCGTGCAACTGATTTCTCTAGTGGCTTAAACTTGTCATAGAACAGTGCCAATATGTTAAACAACCAGCATGTTAACTAGCTATATCATCGGAAGGATGAATAAGGATCTGGTTTGGCTTACCTCACTGGAACCGTTTCACAGCATCCTCCAGGAATCTAGCGCCCCCGAAACAATTTGTTTACTGAATTGGAGCAACACAAACAAATTTCGATTCACAAACATTGAAGACCGTAGGATATTAACAGCAAACTTATGTACTATCGACACATGAACTTTGTCGGAAAGAGCCTAGCTGAACAAAAGTTGCTGAAAAACCTTAAGCTATGATCCAAAGAACTGTCTTGAACGACGAATGATCATAATATCTCCATTTGAATTCTCGAATACAACCCAGAAGAAAATGATCCTTCCTCGCATATGCATTAAGAGCTTGAGAATCAAGTTACCTCCCCACTTCGACTTGATCGTCGGAGAACCAGAAACTGCTAAACTCGAACTAGAAGGCAGTGCTTCCTCGAGTGCAACCACCAACGAGAGAAAAATCAAGAATGCGCAATTTCTGGGGTGGACTGCTCTGCCGAGTACTAAAAGAAGGGGCTTATATTGGACCGCTCTCGCAGGTCCTCCAAGGGTCACTGTCATTGGTCCCTCCATAGCAAACAAAAACCATAAAGCAAATGCAAGACCGATAATAATAATAGCAGCAGCAGCAATTATAACAACAATAATCAAGAAAGAAACGAAAGGGGTGATCAAAAGCAGGACTGTTCGTTTAGCCTTTCCTTTAGCTTATCGGCTGATAAAAGGAGACGTCTTTTGATGTTCCTTCCCACTGTGGAGGGAGTTTTTCTAAGGATGGAAGCAAAGCAAAGCAAAGCAAATTACAGATGAGCACACAGCCACAAACCACAAAAAAACATCTTTGAAAAGCAAAAGGGGAGGCTGAAAACGACACCCTCAATATGCGCTCCATCAACAAACGCTTTGGAGCATCTTTGAACGACGGATCACTTCATTGCACACGAAAAAGAAGTGGGGGGGGGGGGGGGGCGGATTAAATTTTCCTAATCTGATGGAAATTCTTGCATGTTAACTTGAGTTATTACATGCAAGAATTAATTTTTAGGAGTTTTTCTCTTCTGATCTAATCTAGACCTGAAAGTTTTTCTCTATTGTTTCAGGAAGATTTATATCTCGATCTAATCTAGAATTGGGGATTTTTGCATGTATGATTCCGGGGTTTCAATTTTCTCAAATTTCGTTAGTTTCCAAGTTAAGTAGATAAGAGGAATTTCGTTAAAGATCCGCTCTCATATGTGTTAGATCTGTGCTCGTTCAACTTTACTTTGAACTTTGAATGGACATGGTTTTGCAGACCCTGCCCTTGGTGCGCAACAGTTGGAGATCTTGGTGTGTGCTCATTACTAAAGATGGATTCGATGATCAATCACTGACTTTGGTTAGTCATAAATCTGCTCTTTAAACGTGTGACTACTAACCTTATTTTGATAATTCGTCTTGTTATGTGGAATTTTTATTTATTTATTTTGAAGTTGCCTCGGATTTGGCTTTTTTTTTTTTTGCAATTGAATCGTGTCATTTCTTTCTTTTATTTTATTTTTGTGAAAATAAATGAAATGTTTCTGACAAAAAAATGAAAGATTTTCTAGTGTACAAATGAGCGAATAAATACAATCTGGCGCATGGAATGGTGATTTTTTTTTTTTCATTTAAGTGAAGTCAATCAAATCACCCCACTTGGGCATTTACCTCTGAAAAAAGACGAAAGAGAAAGACCGGGTCATTTAGTAATTTGAATAGGCTTGGTGAAAATATGTTTGCTTAAATGAATTATACAATCATTTTTGGATTAATTCCTTGAAAAAACCTTGACTTTATGATCAGTCCCAATTCTATCTCGATTTTTTTCATCTAAAAAAACTCCAACTTTAAGTTAAAATCCAAATCTATCCTTTTTTTTTTGTTTAAAGAAAATCACAAACTTTATCTCTAGTCCCAAATTAACATCCAAAATTCGCCCTTAGCCATCTCTAATTTCCTTAATTTGCACATCAAATAACGGTTTCTTTTTGGAAAGAATTCTCCGCCTTATCTTACTATTGTAGATTTGTTACCGAGGAAATGCCATGTCATGCAACTAATTGTGTTTTTCGGATAAAGAGTTAACATGGACAGATTCGAGACTAGATTGAAAATTGATAATTTTTTCTAAACAAAAAGAAAGTTTGAGATAAATTTGGGGCTAGAGTTAAACTTTGTATTATTTTTTAGGCGAAAAAAAAGTTCGGGATATATTTAGGATTGGATCTAAAGTTAAGTTTTTTTTTAGAAAAAAATTTTGGGGCAAATTTAAATTGCACTTAAAATTGAAATATTTTTTAGATAAAAAAAAATTTGGAACGGAATTAGATTTAGACATAATATTGAAGTTTTTTAGGGGATTAGATCATTCTTTTTCCGTTTTGCACATGTACCGAGAATGTGCCGTGCACATAGCTTAGGCTGACTCGTTTTCCTGTTCTTAAATCATCATGGGCTGAAATTACTTATTATATCTTGCGCTCCCACAGTACACGATTTTGGATAACAACAACATCTGTATCGTTAGTTAATGAAAGATATTTTCATTATAAAAAATAATTTATATTTACGTATTTTCATGGATAATTAAAATATTTATCATATATTTATTTTTGTAGGCGATACAAACGTTTTTAAAATTCATTTTTTCGTGAAATAAATACAGCGTTACTGAATAAAGTTTATTAAGAAACAGTACTACATAATGATTTATGGAAGAATATGGTATAATTGCCATCGCCATCGCCATTGAGTTTCTCAGATAATTACGTGCGATTTCTCTATCTTGCACGCTCTTTAAATAAGGACGACATACTAATTTGGTTAAATTCCATAATCAAATTGTCCTTTCTTTCTTTATAATCGACTATTGGCAAAGCTAAATGCCATATTTTCATAACTTCTAGAAACAAAATTTTCTAAACATCGTGGAGAAAGATTGTTAAGTAGATGAGGGTGAACTTACTTTAGTCAATAGAGCCGACGGATATAAATTTACGTAATCTTATTTCAATACCGAAGTAAACGGACCATCAAGTAAAGGTTCGAATATCTCGTGTTACAAAAGAAAATAAAAATTCATCAATCGAGAAGCTTTTCGGCCGTCAAGAATAATGAATGTTTTGATTCTTCACGCCATTTTTAAGTCCAGGGGTTGGAAAAGGAAAAGAGAGTCTTCGCTCCACCGCTAAAGTCCATGAAGGTATCATCTACAAATTGCACGCACAACTTGTAAATAATATCCCCCCCCCACCCCACCCCCCCAGAACTTTTGGAACCGTTCTCACTAAACTTTTTCCTTTTGGATTGAAATATCTCGATCTTCTAATGTATCGTGAAGTCCACTAAATCACCGGGCATCATATTAAACATCGAATGCCACATTGGCAATGTCTCACTTTGCGTGTTCCTTGTGCACAAAAGCAAGGTCAGTCCAAAATATGGAAAAATTGCCTTTCCAAAGTGGGTGTTGTGGCAAGATCTCATTCATTGATCCTTTTTAATTATCTAATGGGGTTTGGTTTGTTTTAATTAAGGAATTGAAATGAATAATTTACGAAAAAAAGCATCCCCTCAGATTCGATATTTGTGATGGGAGCCAAGAAGAAGAAGAAGAGATTTCAAAGTTCCCACCTTGAATCATTGAAGCGAAAGTGTCTCCCCTCTAACCCCCCCAAAATAAAATTGGAATTTTAGATGAGAAAAAAAAATTGTGAAAGTGCTAACCCTTTTGGATGAGGAACAAAAATTATGAACGAGTGCTCTCTCCTGGGAAACCTAATTTTGCTGATAGATCTCCTCAATGAGAACATGATCATTCGATTTGTTTTGACATCTAAATAGCTTTCATGATCAGGAATCTGTGAAATTATAGAACGGGCCTCTACAATTGGTTCGATAATACTAGAAAATTAAGCGCCGAAAATTATTTAACTTAATATTAAGCGTTCGAAAGATATCGGTTGATCGGAGTGTAGTTGCTAAATAATCGATCCATTTACTATTGATTGGAGCTAGATTACAATTAACAAACAAAGAAAAAAAAATCCATTGTACTATCAACTATCGACATAGTATTGGATTTTTCGCTATACAATTATATAAGAAAATTATCAAATTCAACTCTAATTTTTTTTTTATCAATTCAGTCTAAAATCTTTTGCACTTGTGCCAATTCCGCCAGTGGCCAGTGAGAGCGAGCTTCCCTTGAGGCCAGCGAGTTGTCAGACCTCGCCTTTGGCAAGTTGTCGGACCTCGGCGATCGCTTGGAGGAAGAAGAAATTAGCGAAGGGAAAAAAAGACAAAGGAAAGATTAAAAAAAAATCAAATAAGATATAATTAAAAATTTTCATGTTGGTGTCAACATGGCCACGTTGGCAACACAAAAACAAAAAGGTCTAGGACTAAATTGATACAAATGAAAAATGTTTAGAATTGAATTGTCACAACTGCAATAAATCCAAGAATTTTCTAGGAATTTTCCACAGAGCTATCTTCAAAAGCAAGGGTGAAAGAAGGGAAGATCTTAGGAGGCATAAGGATCAAGTTGACAAGTGTTCTAATTGCACCCAGTTAAGTATGCCCTAACAAAAGATAACCTCATCAAAACCACGACTTTAAACACGTCACAAGGAAAGAAAAAGCAGCTCCTTTTGGCTGCCTTGCCCAAAAGCCCAACACCAATCACAGGGCGCCCGCAAGCCGAGCCACTTCAGTTCTTTACCCTAAAAGAGGTCCCAAGTCAGGATGAGTCAAGATTCCGGTTTCGTGACTCGAAGCCAAGCTTTGGAACAAAAGAAGATCGGGTCGGTCAGATTCGACAATCCTCCAGTTATATTACAACGCTTATGGTGAAAAGAACCCCGCTTCTGTTCTAATTTACTACAGTAATTTCACCTCTACTGACACAAGAAATAAAGAATGAGCCAAATTAAGATGGGTCCAATTTTTTTTTTATTTTTGTTTTATTTTTTTGCCCTTCAATCCCTTCCTTTAGTCAAAGCTTTTCGTAAAGTTTGGTAAAGGAGGTATTAAGATAGGAAAAATGAAAGGAAAGGAAAAGAACGACTTTGGCACACATCGGATTAGCTTTGAAGGCAAAACTGGTTAAGCATGGGACAACTCCAGTGGCTTGGCTTTGCCTTTTTAAAAAGATTCAAAGTTCTCATCATCCTCTTGCCGGGCAACCTAGGTTTTGTCTAAACTCCTAGGAATTGGAGCCAAATTCATTCTGCTCATATGTTACATGCTTAGGAAAAAAGCCACCAATAACCTCAAATTATGCACATTGATACACATTTACCCTGATTTTTTTTTTTGAGACCAAAAGCCTCAAGCTATGCTCGTTGCAACACATCTACTATAGATATTTTTATGTGACATAAAGCACCCCGAATCTGCACATACGTGACACATTTGCCCTCCATCAAAGTTTATCGGACGATATTTCAGCCAAAATAACGTTGGTTTTGTTTCACTCAAGCTACGCAAGCACCATGTTAACACCGTATGCTTTCTGACTTTCATATAGGCAGATTTTTAATTGTGTGCATTGACGAAGGGCACATGTGTCACACAGATATAAATTTGAGATTTTTTGTGTTAGGGGTACAGTTTGGGGTTTCTCGTGACTTTTGCCCTAAACAGTTCTACAAGATAGCACCAGTTAATCCCTTCTTTAAAAAAAAATTTAACGAAATGAATAAAGAGAATGTGCCATTTTGAAATCAGACGGGTTGAATTAGATTTTTTCTTCTTCTTTTTATTCCGAGTGAGTTCATAGAATAAACGCGCAATCCCTGTTAAATGGAGATGCAGATCTTTTCCTTCTCTGGCGACAGCCCTAATTAATTGCCTTCGCGATTCCATCTTTTGTGGGTATATCTAGTGTCTGCGCGTCTCCGAAGCAACTTTGGATTGCCCAAGAGAGGATCATCCAAAGCTGGAGCTTCCCCATGGGAAAAATCAATGAGGGAAACAAATATTCTCAGGGATTATCCCCGAAAAATTCGCGGCAAATCCATGTGTTGAAGGGGGGAAAAAAGGCGACATAGCTTATACCGGTATTATCGTCGCCGCCATCAAAATGACATGCTTTCTTCCATGCATTGTCCAAACTAGTGAATGCGGGGTGCTGGAAAATCGACCCCTTTTTGATCTATCAAAGCAAGGTTTGAGCGATCGACCATGAACGACTCATGAGGTGGGTCGATCACCGTCAACGAAGAAGCGCATAAATTGAAGTTCAATGGCACGGATAATGGCATGGTATGGTTTATGAAGGCCCAAATCGTCGTTCGTTAATGGCCGCATTAAATCACGAGTAGCCTTTGAATTGGGCCAAGAAGAGTGTCCCCAATTGCAAGCCCACCCAAGAAAAAAGGTATTAAAAAAAAAAGAACAAAACAAAACTTCCATTGCCGGGAATCGAACCCGGGTCTCCTGGGTGAAAGCCAGATATCCTAACCGCTGGACGACAATGGATTTCTTGTTGTGCTCCGCAAATTAATTATATATTACGTATATTTATTCGTAAATCAAACGCTATTTTTCCAGAACTGTATACTTTCCTTCAGAGGAGATGTGGCGTGCAACCCTCGACCTCGAGCGCCGGCCCATGATTTTGTCTCTTTCTGCGTTTTTAACAAATAGAATTTGGAAATTATCTTTATTTTTTTTGGCATAGTTATTAAAAAAAAAATTAGTTGCAGCAAGTAGAATCGACATGACACAAGACACCGGCATGTCATTTCTAAAAAAAATAGAAAATTCGATACGTTATATATTAAATGTGTATGCATGTAATATCATGGTGTATATATAAAAGTTTCAGTTATGAGTTTCTTTTTCTTCTTCTTTTTATGTCAGAGTTTCACGATTATTATTATTATTATTATTTTGCCGACAGGGTATTAATGTTGGAGTGGCTAGGTAAATGACTTAATTAAATATATTTTTATAGATTTACATTTTGATCCTAATTTTTTTAAAATGTTTAGAATTTAATCCCATACTTGTCGAAATGCTGGATTTGCATGTCATTGATATGTCTGAAGCGTTGATCGCGTGATGGACATCCGACACTTGTTAATCACGTGGCGGTCATGTGTCGGAGAGTGTTGGACATGTATCAAAAAGTGTTGGACGCATGTCAAGTGTTCAATACGACACAAAGGCTTTCAAAGAGTGTCAGTACTACCTACCTGGGGAGAATACTTTTCAACACCTGGAGTAATAGGGTAGAGTCACTCGAAGCAACAGCAGTAATGGGCTGTTTCTCCCGCATAATTTTATGGTTATCGTGTAAAGCAAGACGAAAAGGGCAAAGTCAAACTAATTTGTGGGCTTGCTTGATTTAATCTGATGCACGTCCCTTTCCTGCTTAAACAACATTATCACTTTAACTTCCTTTTATGTGTTTCTCCGAGGGAACATCGATTTGGCTAAGTCAAAGGATGCGATTGAGAGTGAGATTTCCTTTTGTCTTAAAAATGGGGCTTAGTGGCTTACGTAACACATCCACATTTCACCGTACGTGCATCCCGAGATTAGCCGAACTAATGTGTTACACTTGAAAACTATTTTCGCAATTCGAATAGGTTTATTTGGTACAACAGTTGATGAATTCGTTTATACACAACCTTAGGTGACATGTGCATAGGATATGTTGCTATGGCTAACTTATTCTATCCTAGTATATGACATGGGATATCGGGGTGCTCGCGCGAGATATTGGTCGTCGCGTCCTAACTCGTATTTGTGATAGTGTTTCCTCTTCCTCACTGTATCGAACGATATTAGGGTCTTAATTGCTAAATAATTGACCGGAACAAACTATTTCGACGTGAGTAAAATTGGGATCTTACTTAAAGGAGTGCGTACTGTCTTTATGGGCACAGATCACAACTTTAAAATGTATCCATTTCATCAGTAGTTTAAAATCAATTCCATGTCATCGGATCATCTACTTGGCTACTCATTCTTGTCAAGCTCAAAATTATTTTCATCATGATCATGCGTAGAAGAGAGATAGAATAAGAAAAGTAAAACACCCAAATAGTTAACGCAGTTGAGACGATCAGGAGAATAATTGAAAGCTTATATATCTACGTAGGTAAATCCCCGATTCATCGAGCTACCTTTGGGGGATGATTCATCATCCTCTAACAGATAGTAACACAAATAAGTTAGTCATTTGATTTTGTAACTATAACTAACGTACAACCCAGTCGGATTTCCTACTATATTGAGATCAGGACAATTGGGCATCCTTATCATCCCATCATCGAACAAAACACAGGGAAATCATTGGGTAAAAAGAAAAACCCTCGACTGGATCGACCCATTGTGAAGTTCTGTTACACGTTTTTTCCCCCATTTCTTTCACATGTTAACGTCCAAGAATGTCTTTCTTTTTGCACGGATTGGATGGGAGAGGGAGGGAGAGAGAGAGAGAGAGAGAGAATCGGTCCATTGCTTTGAACAGAATCCAAACTTTGGATTTCTTCGGCTTTATTTAGAAGGACTTTCTTTGGGAATCCCAGAAAAGCCGCAAACGTTAACAAGTTTTGCATAAATGTGAGAATAAAACCATACCCATGTCTCATTCCTCAAGGCAAGTGGAATTTTTTTGGACTAACGTATATATTCGATTCTCAAAATATTCAGTAAAAAAATATCACTGGGTTCTTACCTATATAAATTATCCCCAAAACTCGATCTGTATTTCACCATCGATTAAAGATTTGGACTCGCGCTCTCCGTAAATCAATCATTCGAAAATGTTTAATATAGTATCTTAACTTTTGAGTACATATTCAAACTAGTACCCGGGTTATATGAAAATGTTCAATGTTGTCCCTGCGTATAAATTAATGTTGGATATTTTCATATAGTGTAAGGGCTAGTGCCAAAAGTTAATGGATTACATCGAATAGATTAAAAGTTTAGGGACAACGTTATACATTGAGTTAAAATTCATAGATCACATTAGACAAATCAAAAGTTCATGCATCATATTATATATTAGGCTAAAGGTATTGGAACATCTAAAGGCATTTTCCCAATAAAGTTAGCTCGGCTTCATTCTGCATTGTCCGACCAAAACAAGGAAGAGAACCCAGCTTTTTCGTAGCGGAATCAATTTCATTTTTTCGTCAATATTACTTGGATGGGAAAGCTCGTTGGGGACGAGGGAGGATATTCGTGGGTCAGGTCAGGTTCATTTCCAGAAAGACGATCGACCCGATTTTGTTCGACCCAGATTTTGTGACCCACGTTGCTCTCTAGTCTCTACCCTACAAAGTATTTTCCATAATCAAACTTCTTATTTTCTATTTCAATAAGTGGGCAGTATACACTTCAAGAGTGATTTAGATTTGTTTTTGGGTGCACCGCCATGGGTTCGTATTTTTATTTCACACGTTGTGTAGGTAGCGAAACTTCTCAATTCTCTTTTTCCTCTAACGGCTCTTCCGTGTGGCACGTTTAGTGACGTTTCTGTTCCCTTTATTCCGTTCTCCAGAACAAAAAAGAATCAGAAACATACTTAAGAACGCAAATGATTCTGTATCTACTTTCCGGAACGCTTTTGGATGAAAATTAAGAACAAAAAAAAAAGTTGATTCTCCAAAAAAGAAATATTTTTCACAATCACCAAAAAGAACAAAGTCTCATTTAAAAAAAAATAAGTTTTTGAACTTTAAAAAATATTAAAATTGAACTTGAAAATTTACTAACAAATAATTTTTTAAATTCATTTTATTTAAAATCAAATTTAAAAATAAACTTTAAAGTTTAACAAAAAAAATAAAAAGGAGGTGAAATTTAAAAAAAAATGCAAAAAAATGATTTTTTTTAAAGTTACAATTTATTTTAAAAATTTTAAGAAAAAAGATTAAATGCATTTTGGTTCGGGAATATAAATTTTGTGTAGTTACCAAATACGTTTTGATTCTGTAAAAGTCATCAAGGGAACATAATTAGAAAATGTGATCCTAATCATAATTACTTTTTTGAACATAATTGTTACTAAACAGGCCCTAAAAGGCCTGGACTATTAAACAATTTTGACTATAGAATGAATTTCTTTAGGTTGTATTGGATATTCCAAATAGTATAACAAATCATTCTAATCGGTGTTTGGTGACGCTCTCCGGACAGGATAAACCCGGATACATCCTGATCCAGGTAAAACGTTAGGTAAGAATTCCGGCGGGATGTGATAAACTTGATTGGATATAGTATTTGAAAATTAACTTAACAATTCCCGCGCACAAGGAAAACCCCACCTCAGGCGAGACTCCGTCCTTGGCGTTTATCACCAGCGGCGCCCTCTCATCATTCCAGCGTCCTCGAGTACATTTGCCGAGGCCCTTGCTCATGGCTCACTTGGATTGGAAAGCTAGGGCTTACAACCTCATCTGTGGCTCCCTTTCTTTCTCAGTCGGTTGTCCAGCTTTCCCGCCATTACCGAATTATCTCTTAGCTCCTCTCACTTCACCTCTAATCACTCGTTCGCGTACTCCATTGTTCCACGATATCTCTCTCTCTCTTGGTCGAATCTGAACTAGGCGCTCGCCAAGCGTTTGATGAAACGCTAGAGAGAGATCCCCCTCGCCTTCATTTCACAAATTTGCTTAATGGGAAGCTGTCGCTTCCTCCATTACGCTCTGTAGCTTGCCCTCCTCCATCACGCTCCCCCCACCGAGTCGTTCCACCTTCAAATCCTATCTTAAGATGCACAAAACGCAACAAAGTATTAATAGTTGGCCCAATTATGCTGGAGGTGTTCGTGGGAAAAATTATCAAAGAAGTCCTAAATTTATTACACTTTTATCATTAAATCATAAACTTTTTCACTTTTTATCAATTTTTTTTTTTGCTCTTCTCTCTCTGGCCTTTGCAATGTCTCTTTGCAGAGCAAGAGAGTTGAACTTCGTGCCTATGGTACTAGCGCCCCCCTCAAATCCCTTTATCATCAGGGTCGCACACCTATTGGTTGTCATTTGATTTATTTGTCCAATTTTAGCCAAAAATTGCTGATATGAACGTTGGTCATGCCACATAGAATGGTCAGCACTGATGTGGATAATTTTTGAAATATATATTTCAACTTTTTAATCTTATATATATATATATATATATATATATTATAGCCAACAAGAGTAGCAAAGCCCTCGCCGGCTGTGAGACTAGCCTTGCCTGCAACCAGCGATGTCGGCCTCACTCGTGGCCACAATGGCCCCTCCAGCCACATTAAAAAAAGTAAAGAAATAAAATAAATAATAAATAATTATTCACGTCGGTGCCGATCATGTCACGTAGGACGATCAATATTCACGTTAGTGATTTTCGGCCAAATATTGCCAAATGGACTAAGTTAAAAAAAAAGTGAAAAGTTTTTAACACTCAATTGACATAATAAAGTGTTTTATGACTAAATTATAAAAAATGCAATAGGTTTAAGAATTTTTTGACAATTTTTCCGACATTCGTGACTTACCCGCATAATAAATTGAATTAAGCATCAAGTGAACTAATTTAATGAAACTAGGTATGAGAAAGGTCAAGCTATTTCAGAGTGCCAACCCTTGTCAATATTTTTTTTTTTTTGGTAACTGAGGTGTCAGGGCCAGCTTGCACGCACCTCAACTATTTCTCGGGGAGACTAGCACAGCAACCTACAGTCATAACCTTCTACTTAAATCACGTGTTTAGTTGGAGAATTGAACCTAAGACTAATACGCCTAACCACACAATCCCAAGTGCGCCCTAACTAACTGAGTTACTCATGGGTAGATACCCTTATCAATGTTGTTAATCTTTTGATTGATCCAAATTATTATCCACACAAGATCAATTCATGGTGTTTCTTGATAATTTAAGCCATAGTTTGTAAGATTTTTTTTTTTAACATGGGCTATATTAATTGAGATTGATATTGACTATTTTATCGGGTCTTTTTAAAAAAGTAAGACATAAATATTCTCAATTAGTCTAGTATAGAGCTGGCTGGTGTATGCCAAGTAAATCTCGACCTATGATAAGAGAATCTATGGTTGAAAACTCTATAAATAATGTTTCAATCTCTCCCCTAATCTTAATGCACAAAATAATCTCAAATAAAGAGCAGTTACAAAATGCAATTCGTGATGGGCAGTCTCATTGAGCCATTAATAGAAATAGCAATAGAGTAGAAGCAATTGAGTTCCGGATTGCCCCTTTTCCCATCAAAAATGATGAATTGTAAATCAAGCCCGTAAATCATTTTTCACTATTACTGCGTTCTAGGTTTAGGCTATGCAGATTTTGGAGTGCCGTTTTGGCGGCTTACAATAATAGCTCTTGCGGGCGACCATTCAAGTCTCGGAAGTGAAGAGAAGAGTGTTTTATGCATCGCACACAGGGTCGTTGCAAGTACCACAAGTGGAGCCTTTTGAACTCTCCTTCTGATCAATTAAGACAACCAGCCTGATAAAAAAAAAAATTATTAAGCGAAGGCTAAGTCCACCCGAAAGGCATGTGATTTGAAAATGGATAATCTTAAACACAGCGAGCATCCACACAGTTTTCTTTTTCCTTTTCTTTGGGTTGCTCTTGTAAAGGCAACCGCAAAGGAGGAAGAAGATAGAGGAAAATAAGGTAAAGAAAATGGCTGTCTCGTCCCTGTACAGCACTCGTTCATATATAGCCAAGCAAAGATGGTCCCTCCAAGCATCCATCTTTATCTTCCTCCCGCCACCACCACCACCTTATATCCTCTTTATTCAGAAAAGGCATGGTCTCTCTCTCTCTCTCTCTCGTATATGCTACAGGATTTGTCACGGCCCCTCTGAATCGTGTTGGGTTCAGCTTCTTGCTCTCTTTCCATCTTCGAACCGCATGGTCAGGCTTTGCTCCCGCTTTGTCAAAATGGGGACGTGATCGTTCTTCGGAGAGAGCGCTTTCTGGGAAGCTGAGCAGCTGCTGCTGCTACCAAGAACTGCAACAATACCAAAAAGGACATTCCTCCCAGCTTTTCATCATTACTGCTTGCGAAAAAGGAAAACAGACCAATGCAGTCGAGAATGTTCGCGGGGACACGTTTTCTAATTATCTTTCCGATGTTCAACGGTCGACCGCCAAGAGCACTCGTCTTGCCTCGTCCTGTCTCGGAGCAACCGGAGGATCATATGACAATTCGAGGCTCATCAACTAACTTAGCTAACGCCTCGTTTGGAACAATGTTCCCTCAGCCATTTGGCCGAAAAAGAAGGAAAAAGGAACGTATTTCAAGCAACCCAAAGACGAAAAATCTTGGAAGTTGACGGTGAAGTGAAGAACCGGGAGTTACCTGCTGTTGCTCTCTTCTGAGCCTGTCATTCTCTTCATGCAAACGCTCAACTTCAATCTCCAACTCCATCGTATAAGCCTACAGAAAAAGAAGAGTGGGTTGGAAATCCACGTGTTAAAAGATAGGATTTCCCACATCAAAGTCAGCATTAAAAAATAACCTAATCATTTCGTCCACAATATCTTCAACAGTTTTTCACAATCATAACTAGCCTTTACCCTTATGAATTGTCTACCCTCGTATCACTGCACATGAAACTTATCGCGGCTCAATATAAAAAGGAAGCGATTGATCATGACTGGGAAGATTTGGAAAGTGTGACTAAGCTCTCGTGAATGCTAGCTGTAGAGGTTTACCTAATTGATTATTTTGTTCATCCCGACTCTGGCGGTGGAGGGGGCGATTTGTCCGTGGACTTAAAAGGTCTTTACAACACGATCGATAATTCGCTTCGTTCAAAATTAGGCCTTACTCAAGCCCCTTTCGGTGTTATTACTTTCTTGGTAGCTCAACACCTGCTCTTTGCCAGGCGTTCCTAGCACAAGAATTTACTAGTTATAGTAAAAGAATGAGAACAGGTGCATCGGGCAAGTGATGACTGTCTGCTTACGATAATATTAGGACACAGACTATCTTAGTCGATCTGAGGGTGACAAGGTGTCTGGAGCACCCGATATGTTGAGAAGTAGAGAGAGAGAGAGAGAGGACCTGTTTTCTGGCTCGGGAACGTTCCGCAGACTCGCGGTTCTTCATCAACCTCTGGAATCGCCGGTCGCCCGATTCGCAGTTGTTCTCCATCGAGCTCTTCCTCTTTAACGCTGAAGGGGATGTCGCGGCCGAAGCCGCCGCCGCAGAGGGCGTGACATGCACGACGGACGGCGGCTTCATGCTACAGACATTACACGCTGGAGATAGTCCCCCGCTGGCATGATGACTACGGGCCTGAGAAGTCGGCCTGACCCGAGCCCCCTTTTCCCTGCTCCGAAGACCCGACCCGGAGGTCAACCCCAAGCCGGACGATGAACAGTCGAGGTCGTAAGCATTTTTCCCTGAACCTGGTGTTGGGTCCTCGTTGAAGGGTCCACCACCACCACCACCCAAGAAGTCCTGGAGGATTGCGTCGCCGTGGACGGCGGAGGAGGCTGTGGCGGTGGCGGCCGGCAGGTGGAGGGAGGACAAGTTGACGTCCTGCCAGAGGTCGTCCATGGATCTTAAGGAAGATGGAGGACCAGTGGAAGTTGGAGATGATGGTGAGAGTATCAGTGAAGTAGAAGATGAGCGTGTGGAGGAGAGGCTCGATTTTAGTGTAGATGAGCAAGACGAACTCTTGTTCTTGCTGCCGTTGCTGTGTCTCTCGTCAACAGAACCAGGAGTCGAACCCATTTTGGCAAATGTTCTAGATGAGAGCGAGAGAGAGAGAGAGAGAGATTGCCGTTGCTGTGTTTATTTTAAAAGCCTGAGTGTGTCGCAAATTATTGCGTCACCCCCGAAAGTATGGCCGTCAAAATGGGTGCGTCGACAATTGAATTTGGAACAGATAAAAAATAACCCTTTCAAATTTATATGAAATACAAATTTACTAATACGTTTTGACAACAACAAAAATTGACGATATTAAATAACACCGACACCGATACCGACACGCGGATACGACACGATACAATACGTCGACAAGCTATTTCTCAAAAATAGAAAAATATGACATGTCGGAGCCACGTCATATATTAATTTGTGTGTGTATATATATATAATAAATTATTATTTTTATGATTCTTTCAATTAAATTAATTTAATATAAAAAGAGAGCTTATAATGGATAATCATCGTTTTGCTTTAAAATCCTAACAAGGTTAATTAAAAATTGCAACAAACAAGAAATTTGCAAAAAAATTATTTGATCAGCTTATGTTTGGTCGTGACATGTTACAGGAAATTGATCTAAACATTTTTTCTTCCCCTTGTGAATGAATTTATCAAAATATGGGATTCCTTATATTTGGTTGTGTGAGGACTTAAACTTATGCAACGAGCCAAACCACTTTAAACATTTTCCTTGGTTCAAGTTGAATTGAGCAGTAGCCCATGTGTGCTTGCCAATGAAGGAGTGAGAGATGAGTACCGAACATGGAAATCACAATAAATTGTCAAGGGACCTTTGGTTCGCACTCACGAGCAATGCCCATGCATATTCATATGGCTTCTTTTCTATATCCTTCGTCTCATTAGGAAGAGCAAATGACATGAAACTAAGCAAATGACTGGGAGAAAAAGAAAAAAAAAAGATTCATGAGTCTCACATTGGTCTTGAGAAGGATAAAGTCTTAAAAATGACACCTAGAAGGTTTCACGTTGGCTGCCCAACGAGAATAGCAAGTATGATGAATTTTTAAAATGTCAAGGACGACACAGGAATCCCTACTTCTCTTGGCTATTTGGCTAAGTTGAAGCATAGTATAAATATTATTTTTTATTGAAAAGTCCCTTCCTAGCAGAACTTCTTAGCGTTGGCTTTGGCAAACTTAAGTGTTTTTTTTTAAATAGACTCCCGATACGCGTCAGTCCGTATCCAATTCGCTCATATTCGGTAATTCCACATAAGCAGAGCAAACCGATCGTCAGGAGATACTATTCCCGAATTACAAAAGTTAATCACAAGCAAAACTAAAAAGACATTTGAGATTCCGAACGAACCAGTAAACACAGACGCAGCATCAATAGGGGCGTACCATTCGCTGTTTTCAGTTTCTTCTACTAATCATTATAACGTCTCTACTGCTTTTGCTATCTTGCAACTTCTCTTGATCTCCCTCTCCAAGGAGGGCAAGAGGAAGTCAATATGATGCTTGCGTTCGGTTTGCTCATCTGACAGTTTAATGCAACAGTGACTACCTCCGCCATAACAAGTCCACAGTTGAACACACGATTTGAAGCAAGAAGGGAGTCAAAAGGAGGAAAAAAAAAAACAAACTAGACAAGTCAGAACTCATTCAACGATCAAGACGAGAAGATATCTCTACAATAAAAGAATCGCGTATTGTTAACAATGTGCCAAAGGATGAGTACAGAAAAAGACCCGCTCCTGCTCAAGTAACAGCAGAACTCAACGACATTCATCCCACAGCAACCCGGAAAAGGATGCACTTTCATCTGAATCAACGAAACTTAAGAATCTCAAAAGAAACAAAAATGTAAAAATGCTCCCCAAGAAAACACCTTAAAACAGGTTTCCCACCGTTACCATAAAACCACAAGTAATATTAAGAAGCATCCAAAACAATCTAAATACCAAGACAAGCTGTACAACCTAGTCTCCTATAGTTCTTTTGAGCTCCTCTTTCATTTCATTCAAAGTTTCTTAAGCCTTAGCAGAGAAAACCCTGCAGATGTTTGTTATGCTTGTTATGCTTCCTCCATCAACCTCAATAAACTGTCATTCAGCCTCTGACGGAAAAGATTAATATAAATTAAGGAAGGATGATCACCACCTGGCATTGCAGAACAATCCACGAGGCACCTTTCCAATAGCATTGTGCCTACTTTTTGTGGTTCCGTAAGCATCAATTCTTGCTTGAAGACAAATAATGCTCAGTAACCTCCCCATTTGGGAGTTTCAACGTGCCTGTCCGGTCAGAAGAACTTCTTCCAGACATGTCCTCAGAGTGCAGATCTGCCTCACCAGTGACGTTATTGTCCGTTTCTGCAACTGCTTCCTCCAGTGTAAATTTCTCCAAAGTAGTTGCCAGCTTGTTGCGAACAACTCCGCTAGGGGAAGGTGAATCAGTATCGATCGCAACCTGCTTATTTGGTTCGTCAATTCGGAAGAATTTCTTCCAATCACCACGTCTCCTGACTTTCCGATCCTGCACAAATTTCACGGGGGGAGACACCTTCAGTTGTAAATTGCCTATCTACAATATCCAAGCAGAACCAACATCTCTAAGTCATAAACACATACTGCAAAAGTAAATGCTGAAGCTAAGTAGATAGGTTAATTTTACCACAGCTCATCATGCTTATCACAGTGCCAAGTTGGTAGATGCGCAATGGAACTCACTATGAAAAACTTACCCGTACTTCAACAATTCTTGAAGCTTTCAATGAATCAAGTATCAACTTTACGTCTCCGGTCATTTCCCGAACCTGCAAAATACATAGTACAACATTAGACTTGTCTGTATAGTTGAAAGATGACATACCGAGAAAAGGCTAAAAACACACTCCTAAGAGCTGAATCTGTACCAGAAGATGATATTTCACAGAAGTATCTAGCACATGGACATATCATAACCTACCAACAAAAGCTTCCATACCCAAGGTCATCAGGCTCAAGAAAGATCCTGCGCTAGTTGAGCAGATAAAGCAGATACAGACCAAAGGTATACTAACAATGAAATAGCCAAGAAAATCATGAGCATACTTAATTTGGAGAGTACGAAAGAAAATGTAAAATTTCACATGCTGCCTGACAAAAACTCGGTTCCCAACATCTGGAAAAATCTAATGGCAAGGCTATCTGCCATAGCTATAAGTTAAGGACACTAAGTAAAAGCACTGATGTAGCCCAACTCAATAAGATCATGAATCACAACAACCATTGGATAGCACAATCGGAGCTGGCAACTTTTCTGATCCTACAATGCAAACCATAAATTCATTGACCTCCCATAGGACATACGTAAATCACGCTCTTAAGTAGAAGCTGAAATGACCTCCTTGATTGGCTCACCTTTGGGTACCTAACTTAGTCACCTAAATTCATAGACAATTTAAAAATACACCCTGCCCAAACAATCACTCGCACCCCTCCCCCCCCCACCCCCCCTCTTCTCTCCACAAAAAAAAAAAAGAGAGAGAAAAAAAAGCAAACACCATTACCACTAACGAAAGAAACAAGGAAGCACCCATCTCTATGTCAAAAACAGATTCCAAAAGCCATGAAGGCTCAAAAAAAGGAAATTTGCACCTCCCAGAAAACTCAAGACATGTTCAAACAAGTTCCAGAGTCACTTAAGCAGAAAACCTACCTCAGGTATCAGCTAGTAGGGGCCACATTCACAACCTGTCTGGATCTAGACATTCACGACTAAGAAATTTCAGCTTATTTGATCTAAACCTCCTCGAGAAAGGGCTCCAGGATATACCAATGTGAAATGCAGCCTTTGCAAAGGACGTACTGTTTTCAAATATGGCTACTAAGAGCAAGGATGGCACACCAAGTTAAAGATCTGTATAGAATTGAATCATGGGAACCTATGATCAAGTGTTCGGGATAATTTCTCTGAGTTCACCAGATTCAAAGTCGAAAATTTTACATAGATTTGAGGAGCAGTGAGACTTTTGTCAAATTTCAGAATCTCTTAATCACAGCAGCAAACAAGAATGTTAAAGTTTCTTCCCATTTGCAGAGCCAGAAAAATCTCATCCACTATAAACCTGTTGCTTGACAAGAGCTTTGATGATTAAGGAGAATCTGAAGTCTTCTCTCTTTTAGATATCTTTACTTTTTCAATTTCTTCTTATAATAGTGAAAACAAGATGTTCTGGAGGATATCAAGTGGCAGAAAATCCAGAATCAACAAATTTTCTTGATCAGGACAAAGGAAGCATCATTTTCAGTAAGGCGAATTATCCAAACCAAGACATTACCTATCCGGTGATTTGGAATTAACTTGTAGCTCAACAAGCACTTCAATATGTGGCTTCAACCACTTATCAGTCCCAACTAGTATTAAACTCTGACGATGTTTCAAAGCACATGACAAAGCATATATCCAAATAACAGCATCCAATTTAGGGCCCTATTTAAAAGTTCAAGCTACAAAAGCTTGCACAGTACTGCATCATAGTCAATGATCAGCACACTTAAATCTTAATATAAGTGGCACAGCCTCAAATGAAATCTGTGTCCAATTTAACTAAATTCAACTTGCGTATATAAGTCCTCAATTAAGTCAATTTCAATTATTTGCCATCATTACTTCGGGTTGGTTTAGCTTGATAACCATTAGTACAGTACATGAAGCATAACATTGTTTTTCTGAAGTATTGAAGGAAAAGAGTGATGGTTTTGACTGATGAGCCAGTTGGCCCTGAAAACCCTGTATAGCTGGCCCAAACTCATGCAAACTAACCCCCGTGAAGAAAAATTACTTTTCTAGCATTGGAAGCCAACACACATGGACGTGCACACACACACACAGAGGACTTGATGGCTAAATGTGAACAGCTTTCTTCCTTGACTCTGTAGACTGGGGCCTAATGTCTCGCTTATGGAGATTTATTTGTGACAGTACATAGCAAAATGCCCCAAGTAACCTTAGCTGCTTGAGGCGATAAAGGCGAAGGATATTCTACAGTTTTGTCACAACACAACATATCGATCCACAGAAACCATGAGCTATCGTAATGCAGCCCAAAAAAGTGGTCAAGGCAACTTTAATGAAGTGTCATTAGAAGATATATTCATTTGAACGATACAGAAAATAATTGACAAGGATGTACTTACCTATGAAAGCAATGAAATCATCAATGGTAAGCAAATTATAATTGAAATAGGAATGATAACGACATCAATCAGTTAACATGGACTTCTAGCTTTTTCATTTATCAGCTAAGTAAAATAAACTTCTGGACTGATAGATACTGGAAATCAACTATGCAGGGTGGATTACCGGAACCCATGTGTGCTTGTTTAAAAATGCCAGTATGCCAACCTGCTATTAAGAAATGTCTGTATCCAACTATGCAATTGAGGCAACGAGAGAATTATTTTAACTGATACATCGCACCCAATCTTCCATTTGTGCTAAACAGTTAAATCAATCCCCAGATAAGCCAAGCATTGTAAACTGCAGAATTTTATATACGCAATCCAATTATGCTGGAACAGTGAATATTACATACCCGTCTGAACTTTGCTATTATTTCAATAGAAACCCAGCCTTCCTCGTCCATATTACTTCTCAGAAAAACGTCTTTAACCAAGTTATCATCGCTGACATTCAAAATAGGTATGACAAGTCTTACTTCTCCTCAAACGGAAAAAGAAAAAAATATCATGAATCGAACCAGCAGCCAACTACGATACCTGAAATAGTACTCTATCTGATCAACCAAAGATGCGGGCAAAGTGTTCTCATGCCCAGCTGCAGGCACGTTGCTCTCAGGAGCAGACACAGGCAGAGTGTTATCAGGTACAGCCACGGGCGTAAACATGGGTGCAGTTGGCGTATGAACCACATATTGCCAACCCGTGTAGGGATCCACATGCAATGCGGGAGAATAATATTGTGACGGCATCTCTGAAAATAAAAGGCCCAATCATCAAGAAGAAGCAATCCCATAAACGCTTACTTAGGATACCTAAAGCTCAACTCACCAGCATAGCCCATAGGCATTCCAAAAGGTCTCATAGGCTGCGGCCCCATATATACCATAGAGTTTACTGGTGGAGGTGAAAGCCTCCCGAAGCCCCTTGGAGCGCCGCTATGTTGATGAGAGTGAACGCCTCTTGTGTCAGGGTAATTTCCACGGTCATGATCACGCCTATTCCCATAATTATTACGGGAAGAATGAACCCTTTGAGAAGATTCAGGGTGACCATTCATGACCTGTGGCCGAGATGGAAGACCTCCAGTTGGTCTGCTGTCCCAATTATTCCCCCGATAAGGAGGCTCTCCATTGGAAAAATCTGACGGTGCAGGACGAACAAAGTTTACATAAGGATTTGGAGACATTTGAAACATAGGAACTGGTCGTGGTAAAGGTTGTGAAGGAGGAGGAGGAGGAGCGAAGCCAGTTTGTGGTCGCCAACTCCCACTGCCATTGCTTGCTCCAGTACCATCACCTCGTCTGCTCGGCCTTCTACGGACCTGCTGCGGGCGGTTTGGTGTTGTTCTCGGGCTTCCATTGCTGCTGCTACCTTGTCTCTCAGGTAAATTGGGAATGATCGGCCCCTATTCGACACAAATCGTCCAAAATAACGTGTAAGGGAGACAAACCTTCATCTTTTGCATCAGTAACAACTCAAATTCAATCTAATGGAACATAATACTTAACAAGCGCGAAGTTACTCATTAACATGATATAAGGTAAATGTTTAAAATTCCAACTGGCCTAGTGAAAAAGAAAAGGGTATTAAATAATGCGGATCCAACAAGCTTTAGTCGATTACGTCGTTCGCGACACTGACGATAGCCAAACTTAGGACCGTGCAAGTTTATTTTGCATATCTTAAACGCAATAATCACAGAGCGATCGAAAGCTACCAAGACAAACCTGAGAACTGGAGGCCGATCCATTATTGACGGCCTTGGGAGTGGATTCGACGGATAACGATTTGACTAGAGCTCTAGCGGACTCGGACAAAGCAGGCCAAGCCACAGAATCCCCCATCACAGGACCAGCCTCCACGACGTCGCTCGCCGCCGGCTTCTTCCAAGCGGGCTTGCTCGGCCTCGACGGACCTGCATTGCCCCCGTTCACATCGTAACCCTCCGCTTCGGCCGCGGGATCGTCGGGAGCCGCCGCCGGGGCCGGCTTCGGCGGAGAGGGAGGCGGTTGCCGCCGCTGGGGTTGCTCCCCCGCGGCCGGGGGCGGGGGCGGGGGCGGGGACGGCGATTGATCGGCGGGGGCAGGAGGAGGCGGCGGCTGCTCGCCGCGGACGACCTGCGCCCACGGGGAAGGGAGGCAGTTGTGGCGGAAGCGGGGGCTGCTGGCGCCGCCGCCGCCGCCGCCGCCGCGAGGAGAGTGGTGGTTGGAAGGAGAATCGGGTGCTGTAGGCATTCGAGAATGGGAGAGTGGGATTCGATGAAAGGGATTGATCGCCAGTTATTCGATTCGACGAGCTGGCGTTGCGGCTGAGAGAGAGAGGGAGAGGGAGGCTTCTTGTTGCGGGGGGTTGAAGTCAGGTACACACGCCTAGCGAGCGAGAGAGAGAGAGAGAGAGAGAGGGGGGGGGAGAGTCTGAGTATGTTTAGGTTTTCATTAAATGACGACCAGCGGCGTTATTTTTCCGGGGAGATTAATTGCAAATTAAATTACGCTTAACACGTTATAATTCGTACTAAACAAAAACAATAATAATCTTTGGTAATAAAGCCTTCAATCTTTGATAACACGTACCTTTCCTTACTGGTTATGCGACCCTGCGCTCCCTCGCGCACACGTTGGCAAATATACTTTCGCACGTCGATAACTTTCGCTTGGATGTTTTATTGGGATCGAAATCAACTGGCCATATTGGAAATAAAAGATGATTCGATGTGTAGATCCAAATTGGACGGACCCGCTTGTTGATCTCAATTAGGGTTTTGATGAAAGGAGCCCTTTACCATTGTACTTGACTTTGAGCCTCGGCTAATTCGAAATTTTCGGACATAATTTTCGCATTTAAATAAAAATATCCATTCTATTTCAAAATTGACTTGGGCGCGGATTGAATCCATGTGATTGACCGATTGTCAAATAGCAAAGCTAATGAAATATAGGGCTCACGAACATATTTTCTATCTGATTTTTTTTTCCCGAAATTATCTCAATTCCAACATAAGTCGGTTTTGGAAAAATATATTTTATTTTCACTTTTTGCTAAACAATTTTGCTTCAAATCATATCAAACTTTTTTTTTTCGGTCGAAAATGATATAAAACTCACATTGTGGATAAGTGCATCTTGAAAGAGGTTAATAGGAGTTTTAATTTTCTTTTTGAGATGTCTAACTTAATGAATAATGAATGAAATTCATGCAAGGGATGAAATAAGTTATCCTCCAAATTATTATTATTTAATCTTACATTTGTTTTTGTCAGATTTTAATCTTACATTGAATGGTAAAAAAAAACTGCATTTTATGATTGTTGATATACTATCTGAGCATTATATGAATTTGCTTCATAAATAAGTCAGTCAATCCATGAAAAATAAAGGTGTGCACATAGATACCCGTGTATTATCTGTAAACTCATCGATGTCTAGAAAATTTTGAACACACGGTTGAGACTAACACTCCATCTGTTTTTACGAAAAACGAATAATTTTTCAAATGATGACCACTTGTGTTGTTTATAAAATTGTATGAACAAAAAATATTTCTATCATCCCCGAAAAATTTTAGACTTGCATTGTAGTAAAAAATGGAGGAATTTAAGCGATGCAAATAATCATATTTAGAAAAATATTTTTCAAATCATTAATCTCCACAAAATAAATAGAGTATAAATTTGTACGTTTGGTCCTTTTGCGATCTTAGCATTTTTATAATGAAGCAACTAATATCGTGGCATAAACTCCCGGAGTGATATTTTCGGCGGGAAAATTTCAGGTGCATGTTTCTGTTTCACAAAATCAAACACCATCTCAATTATAACAGTTGAAAAAAGCAGGAGGGTGAGTTTACATTATTGTATTGTCAAGCTAATTATAAGTAGGAGTGATTTGGTCTAAAATGATCGGCTGCCGATCGAAAACATGAAATCAATCGTGTTCTTGTGAACTTTGATTGGAAATAATTAGAACAGGGAGCAACCCGATTGGTTTAGGAATCAAGAATAATCTGTTTCAGGTAGAGTTGAAATTTACTGCATTTTCTCATCTTCTCTCTCTCTCTCTCTCTTTTTTGTAAAATCTAAATTTCAATTTTAATGTATAAATAGTGCAATTTTTAAATAAAAAGGCAGCTTGATCCAGTGGTCATGTGAATGTTTATTTAAATCGAAGACAATACTTTTAAATCTTTGTGACCGTAAAACAACTTTAGTTTATTTTTTCATGAAAAGCTTCAAAATTGGTTGGTTCAACATGGGAATCGATTCTTCCACCCTTGGAACCGAAATCAGACCGGTCTTCTGGATTATCAATGAGAATCGAACTGACAAGACTGGGGCCCAGTTGGATTCTACGCCGAGTAGGACTCGGTGCTCATCGCCAAACTAAAAAATGGTTAAATGTGGTCTCGGTGTCCAAATTGAAAGATGGAATTCAATATTTGAAAGCACGGCAGACATCCGTGCTTATGAGGGGAGCATGGCCCAAATAGGCCTGCCCCATGTTGGTCACCATAAACAATGTAGGCCTATCCAACTTGGGACTACCCAGCCTAGTCTAGCCCGTAGAACTAGGAATGATCGATTCTTGATTCGGTTAGAGTCTCCTCAAGAATTGATAATCGGACCAAAGTCCCCGGTTCTCATTTTCAGGAACTAGGGGCTGGACCGGCCACCTCAGGGATCGAGAATCATATTGGACCGTCAGTCTGGTCCGGTTCTTGGGAGATCCCTTGGGACTGACAACATGACAAAAAATAGACGAGAATAAATCATATATCAACCCCACGTAGCTAAACAAGACGCTAAAGTCCTCATTCTTTGATCTGTTAATGATAACTTAGTTTCACTATCAATTTATTTCTCAGAACTTGCTTAGGGTTGAAAGATGTTATCAGCTCCATGTAGCTAAACAAGAAGCTAAAGATTCATATATCTACCTCATCTCCTCTTCTGGTCGATGGCCTGACTTGTTTTGTAGCTAAATAAGAAGCTAAAGTTCATGGGGCCGAAAGATGTCGAAGGTGTCTTTTATAGGGTTACTTTTACAATAATAAAAAAATCAACCGATCTAGTCCGATTTTATGCCTTTAGAATTGAACAGCCCATTTACCGGTTCCAATTTTTAGAATCGTGAACCGAACCTCGACCTCTAGAATCGAAAACCGAACCACCGTTCCAGTCCAGTTCGAGCGATCCAGGTCCAATCTGTCCGATTTGCTCAAAACTTGTAGAGAGATACATGTGCTAGCTTGTTCCTCGTTCAGGCTAGATCCAAGAAATTAAGCCAAGTGTACAGAGACAAAAGAAAAGGTCGAAGCACAGAAGAAAAGATTTTTTTTAAGAACAGTAACTATATTTTTTTAAAAAAAATTCAAAATAACATTTCGTTCATCTCTTTGAAATACAAGAGAAATTTCATAATTCAACTACAAATCCATACAAATCTCAAACCATTTCAAAACAAAACAAGCTCATGATAACGAGAAAAATAATCAAAACAAGATTATGGGTCACACAGTAAAAAAGAATATACGTGACTTCGTCACAACAAAATCAATCGCTGATCATCAAATTTTTCTTTAGTAATGAGGACACACTGGCGGCTTTGGCTTTCGGCGGTGCACATTAAAGTTTGTCATCTCCAACACCATCATCAAGCGGAGTAAAAAGGTTGAACGAATACAGATATATACTCGTGCGAGTGAAACCTTCATGAAGCTCTTTTGATCTCCTTTGAAATTAGACTTGTTCGCCAATGAAATTTGAGAAAAGTGAAATTCCGAAATATACACACAAAATCCCAAATCTAACCTAGATCGACATAAAAATCTTCCAGATGCAGATTGAATTGGAAAAGAAAAAGCTCCAAACGAGAGAAAAAAGAAAAGAAAAGTGAGGGTACAAAGAGATCTAGCTCAAACCCTTTTTCCCGTGGAGTTTTAAAGAAGAAAGACTCTGAAAACGAGAGGGAAATGACCAAAGATGAGAGAGGAAAACTAGGGCCAGCAATCACAGTCGGTCAGTCTTGTGGTAGATGTCTGATATGCCACGGACTTCACTTGATTGGAGCCAAGCACGTCTCCACTCGAGTCTTGACAACCTGATAAGTTGTCCTTCATATTCCGAATTGTTTAATGTTCTTCCGACCAGGGTCAGTGGAAGTCCTGTGTTTTTGCTGCTATGCTATCAAAATTTGCACATTCCTGTCCATGACCCCAAGTCGTGTGCTCGAACGATCATCCATAAATGAGTCTCCGGCAAGTTTTCCGATCACCATCTCCTGAACTTGTTCTCTAGCAACGAACCAGTGTAAGGCGATTTTCAGTTAGTTGCTTCTGATTTAGATTGAAGTTCGCATCATGTCTGAAGGATGAAGTAACGGAAGAGGGACCAGGGGAGCCCCCGTCGATGAGGAGGGACCACGTGGACGCCTTAACAGCTGTAGAGTCAAAGAAGGAAGGAAACGAAGAGGTACTAGGGGAACCCCCACAGCCGGAGAGCGACTATGTCGATCCGCCACCAGCTTCGATCTTCCACTCATGGGAACTGAAAACATGGTCATTCTACAGGACCATGATCGGAAATTGCTGAGTGGATATTCGCGGTCCTATGTGGCACATGCCACGTTAATGTGGACATTTTTTTAAAGATATTTTTATTTTTATTTTTTTGCACGGAAGTCCAATATTTAGGTATCACTGCCTCACCCTCGCTTGACCTAAATTTGATGAAAGCATTACGGCTCTTGCCAAATTTAGGCGAGGGACCACACGCGCTTGCTTTGTTAGGCGAAGGCGTCATGGCGGATCCCCAAAGCCCAAATCCCTCAACAGCCTCAGCTTGAGGGCTTATGAGCCCTCATTTTGTGGCCGGTGGCCATTATTCCAAGCAAAAAAAAAAAAAACAAACATATTATTAAAAATTTAAAAAAAGTGTTAAAATTATGAAAAAAAAAATATTCATGTCATCGATTTTCGGCCTTAATTAAACGAATGAACTCAATTGACAAAGTGCGAAAAGATTTAAAATTAAATTGATACAATTGAAAAGTTAATTAACACAAATGCAATAAATTTAGTACTTTTGGTACTTTTCCCTGGATTGAGTGAAGTCAGTTCGCTGACTCTCAAGTTGTGCCGGCACGAAAAAGATGTCTCATTTTAGTTGATGTATATACTGGTTCAATAACGAGAGCTTCTATCAGGCAGCCACAGATACTCATAGTAGAGAATTTGATACTAGAAATGCCATAAATTTCTTAGGGAGTTCACTTCAGTGTCAAAACTTTTGTCGAATAGCCTTAATATCTCTTTTGACTCACTTCGATTTGCAACGTTGGAAGTCTAACATAGCAATATTCAAACATTTCTTCCGAACAACACAGCTCGTTAGTGTGCCTAGTCGACATTAATAA